>JAQSVV010000002.1:2740779-4111169 GCA_036375495.1 Agrotis segetum
TAAATTATTTAAAACTCTAAGGACAAATAAAAAAAAACTCAAAAAGAGAAAAAAAAAACTGCGAGATTCGATCCAGAGACCCCTTGCACGAAAGTCAAGCAGGTTACCGACCGGACTGGCTAGTACACTGACAATGACTTTCAAATAGCGGTTCTTGTACAAATGTCAACAATGACTGAAAATCAACATATTATAAAATTGCTAATCCCCCACGGGGAATAGCGTAATTATACATATCCTATTAATAGAACAGCAGTTTAAGGAATATTTGAGGAAAAATTGACTAAATAATATCCAGTGGTTTAGCTTCCAATAATCAACAAACATCTAAAAACAACAAAATTTAAAATTGCTCATCTCCCAGGAAAAATAGCGTAATAATACATAGCATATTAAGAGAAGCATATTATTAGGAATATTTGAGGAAAATTTGATCGACAACTTTACAGTAGTTTCGGAGATAGATCAAATCAAAAAAACATAAAAAATTTCGAAAAAAAATAAAAGTTGATCTGGCATCAGAATCGATCCCTTATCTCGAAAAAAATACAAAAAGAAAAAAATATTCAATGTACAGGAATGACAGCTCTACGATTTTATTATATGTAAAGAAGATAAAGATAAAGAAAAGATAAGCATTTTACCAGGATACTTCGCCCGCTACAACTCGAAAAATATCACACAGGAAGATTTAATCGGTATAAAAACTATCCTATGAGTTAATCCAACTTATAGACTAACTGTGTATAAAATTTCATACTAATTCATTCAGTAGTTTTTGCGTAAAAGAGTAACAAACTCCATCTCATCGCGGATTGGTAGATGTCACATGTCATCGAAATTTTGGTTCTAGGACATGCCGGTTTCCTCACGATGTTTTCCTTCACCGTTTTGAGAGCAGTTTCTCATTTATTATAGTGATCTATGTATGTTCTTTTTGAGAAATCTTTAAACCGATCTCGGCACTTTCACGTTTAAAATATTAATAGGATGTGACCTTTCTGAATATTATTAAGTAAAAATAGCTAGAAAAGAAGCCGTTACGTCAAGGAAAATTTTAAATAAGTCGGCTTGTAAGCTGCGAGATATGAAATGAAATCATCCCACGCTAGGAACTCAACCATGGGTTTGTAGGCTTATAATTTTTTGCAGAGTTATTTTTTCTTCGAGAATGGATATTTATGGATATGACTGCTGAATGAAGCAGAAGTAATTTTCTTTTACATCATCATCATCATCATCCTCAGGGCGTTAATCCCGGTTGCTTCCTTGGCTTCCACCTCGGTGCTCGGGGTCCTCCTTCCTACCTAAACGCCTCCACTTCGCACGGTCTTGTGCATCTCCTGCCGTGAGCCCGTAGCACGCATATCGTCCCTTACGACGTCAGGCCAACGTTTCTTCGGCCAATTTTCTTTAATCCTTACATAGTATTTTTAGAGAGCACTAGTGGGTCAGTGGTATCAGCCCCGACTTCGAGTTTTGGGTCAAAGATTCGAACTCATCCAGGCGCATAACTTTTTTTAAATTAGCCAGCACTGCTGGCCTAATTCCATTTAGGAGGTAGGGGGTGTTGAACGCGGAACAAATACATTTAAGAAATAAAATTCAACATTCAACCCTTAGGGGTTGAATGTGGAAACGTTTAGGGGTCGAACGCGGAAGAAGGTAGAAAAATCTTAGGGGTTGAACGCGGAATAAACCGGTTCCTGGGCCTCTTCGAACCAGTTGGGCGCATTACTATAAATTTCCTTTCATCACCACCGCTCTCGGAACGGTAAAGGAAAACATCGAGAGGAAACCCAGAACCAAAATTTCGTGGACATGACTGTGATATCTACCAACCCGAACTGGCCCTGCGTTATGGTTTATATCCCACTTCCTCTCACAGAGTGGAAGCTTGTGTCCCAACAGTGGGAACATGCTGATGATAATGAAATCTAAATAGGAATTCCTTGCTATTCGCCATGCCATAAACTAGCTTGCGTAACTCAAACGCTGCCCTTATCAATTCAAGCATATTATGCTGAGCCGATTAGTGACGTCATTTCTTGTGTGGACATTGTGTTTGGCATTACACCACTACAACTGTTGTTGATGGCTAATGTGTTTGGTGTTAATTATTCAATGACTTAACACGTAATAGGCCATGGCTTTTGACATGAGTTGTACATAACCCAGGATTGGGCTTCTATCGCAGATTTAATATGTTTCCTGAGGCCTTACCACGAGCTCTTAACGCGATCCAGTTTAGGCTGTGAGAAAGAGACAGAGCTATACAAATCGTCTAGCGCTATCTCTTTCCCACAGCCTAAAGACTCACGCTTTAATAGTTCACGGTAAGCCACCAGATAGCTATAAACTTGGAGTCTACAAGTCAAGAGTGAACAGGTTTCTTCTGCGCAAGTGTGCTTTATCGTCGAGCTTATCATGGCTTAACATCGGACGACATAGTGGTCAAACGCGAACCGGACTATAAATAAAGGGATACATAAAATAATACGCTAAACTGAACATAAATCTGAAGTCCTTACGACTTTTCAGTTTTTTATGACGTTACGTAAAAGGCAAGATTTCAATATTTTACCTATCATCATCATCAGCCGGAAGACATCCACTGCTAAACATAGGCCTCCCCCTTAGACCGCCAAGCCGAACGACAATTCGCCACTTGCATCCATCGGCTGCCCGCGACTCTTACGTTGTCGTCGGTCCTACCTAGTGGGAGGCCTGCATACGCTGCGTTTTCCGGTCCGTGGTCGCCACTCGAGAAGTTTTCGTGCCCATCGGTTATCAGTTCTACGAGTGATGTGGCCTGCCCATTGCCACTTTAACTTGCAAGTTTTATGAGCTATGTTGGTAACTCTAGTTCATCGCCGAATTATACCTATAGCGTACCTGAAGTAGTTACATGCCTCCAATTTTTTGGTTCTTAAGACATGGCGGTTTCCTCACTATGTTTTCTTCACCGTTTTGAGAGCAGTTTACATACAACTTTTACCCGAGTTTTACATTCAATTTACGTCATAATATTTCAGGTACACCTTACGGCCAATTACGTAGAATTTATGCTAGATCCTTTTACAGTGACTTTGAGAGGACCATTAATCTTTGCTGGCCACTATTTAAAAGTCGTTCTGGCAAAGTTTAAACTCAATCGTTCGTTCCTAAATCCAGTCAATAGCAAACAGTGAGTAGTGAACGTAGGTAAACTGAACGAGCTCAAACTGAGTGATGTCGCTAGAACCTTCTCCCGGCTCAGCTTTGAATACTCAGCTGCGATATAGCGAGCTCAAGCCACGAGCGGCAAGCGATTTAATAACATTCATTTTATATGTTGTAACTTAAACCCAACTGAAAAGTATAAAACAAGAAAAATATTCATTTGACCGATATTTTTTGCAATCATAAACTTTTATTACATAGACAGCTTAAAATATTATATTTTTTGTTATCTTCCGTGTTACAGATTTTTTTTAAGTAAAAGCCATGGTCGTGTGCCACCCGAGATTGTTTCACAAAATCTTTATTAGCTAGGCGTGACACGACCACGGCTTATATCATTTATATTACTTAAAAAGTTTTGCGTCGATGTGAGCTGAGTAATTGACTTAAAGAAAGATTTTGAAATATCGTAATTGACGTAGCTATCAACAATATGTGTATATACATTTTTAAACTTTTCTCGATTAGTAATGTGATTACAAATGTTGAAATTCACATACACAAATAGCCACGCATAACAACTACCTGTAGGCTATTTATATATTTATTTTTAATGTGCCGATATAATCACAGCTACAGTTTTTTTTTTTATGGGATAAACCCTCCACACTGTTCCCAAGCCACTGCAACTCCTAAAAACTTGAATCAACAGTGGTAACCACCAGAGCGCCGAGACAGTGAAGCTTGACGTGTGCCGGATAATGAACTTACCTGTCTTGGATCCTGTGACGATATTAATAAGAAAATAATAATGGAAGAGTAGGAAAAAAAAATCCATTCTTTGCTAACGCTACCACTTCAAATATGTTCGACACGCTGTCCGACCATGGACCATGCCCCGGGTCAACGGCGCGTTGTGATCCACGCGCGCTTCAAAGGGAGTCAGCACAATGACGGCTTTAAAGGGCCAAAGCCTGCGAGGCAAATCCTTCCCATTCTGCCCTGGGTGGGAAGACTCATTAGATGAATTTACGAAAAACGCTGCCGCTTCTATCTTATACCCCACAAGTAAATCCTAGCCAGTATTAATTCCGCTGTCGTATGTTGCCTACCGGTGCCGTGCTCACCGCACTCACCCGGCAATGTACGCAGTACACTTAATTGTGCTCATTTACGTCAACGTAGCACAATTCTGTTCTATGACAGTTTTGCTCAACGTTTCGAAATAGAATTGATGTTCAAAGTCACGTTATGTTTGGTTTTCATCGTGATAGAAGGTTGCCGAAGTTTTAGTATTGCATCGTTCGTTTGTCCATTAATCCATCTCCATTCAGTCAATCTTTTTTTAGGGTTTCGTATGTTCGAATGAAAAACGGAACCTTATATACAGTGTGTCCGGGCATGAGTTAGCGATATTTGAAGAGGATATTCTAGGCTCATTTTCATCGACAAAAATGCTTTAAAAAAAATTCTTACTCCAAAACTTCGCGAATGGCAGCCATTTTAAATTTTTGATCTGTCGAACTGGGGTATGTACAGTCGACAAAGTGGAATCATGTCCCATTTTGACAATAAATCGTTTGAATCTGTCAAATTGACAAAGATCAAAGTTGTTACCATGGATATATAAGTTTACGCGAATGTGGACCTAATTGTATTTGAATGTCTCTGGGAAAATAAGCTTATGGTGGGTCATAATTCCGCTTGGTCGATTGTACAATAAAAAGCAAATATCTTTGAATCCAAGAGACCTAGATTCATGCAAATGACTTTACTGTAAAGTTAAATGTTGAAGCTTATCAAACACTTACGAAAGTTTTCTAAATAATATGTAAAAATAGCCAAAAAGAATAATTTCATATTTTTAACTCTAGCTCGATGAGTACCCCTGAATTTTGCTAGGGTTTTTTTACGTTTAACTTTGCAATAAAGTCATTTGCATGAATGTAGGTCTCTTGGATTCAAAGATATTTGCATTTTATTGTACACACAGATCAAAACATTAAAATGGCCGCCATTCGCGAAGTTTTGGAGTAAGAATTTTTTTTAAAGCATTTTTGTCGGTGAAAATGAGCCTAGAATATCCCCTTCTAATATCGCTAACTCGTGCCCGGACACACTGTATAAATATCTTAATAAAATCACTCGTTTGTCCGCCTGTCCAGATTTTTAGCCTTTGTTAAACAGACAGGCGAAGCGAATGCGATCCGAAGCGTTTTTTATTTGTAAAGTTGTTACATTGTTTTTTTTGTGTCCCTAGCTCAGGTTGCTATTTCGCGGCTGCGTTTCTAATAAACAAAGTGTCAAGTACCTGCATTCAAGGGTCAACCATTCCTATGTATCGTTGGTTTCATTTCCAAACAATAAATCACTTTTCTAAATTCTTTTAAACCGTTTCACAATATTATTTTGACCAAAACATAGGTTGTTTACTAATGACATGACATTTATTACGTCAGACGTCAATTCTGACAGTTCGAGGCGCCCTCTGGCGCGCTCCGATTTAACAACCGTAAAAATAATCGATATTTTAATCTGATGATCACAAATCTTTAAATAATCGGAATAAACACATTCTGTAATAATTATCAGTTAAAGAAAATAAATAAGTAAAGAAAATTAATAATAAACTAAATATCCATAAACGGAAATGATTTAGTTTTTTCTATATGGACTTTATTCGAGAACCTTCGACCGAAACGGTACATTTTTAATCTGTGAACTTTTGCGTGGATTGTCTTTGGAACTGTCAACCTTAATGTTGTCACGTTGGGTTTTGTTTTTACCCATTTATTATTGTAGGAGTGGTTTCCCTGGTTGAAACTGTTTTGTTATCAATTGTTGGGAGAGATTATAATGGAGAACGGAATGGTATAGGATCTAGTGTTGTGTAATTTGTTGCCGACTGTGGCAAGTGTCGTTCCACAGTATTCAAGGTGAATTTCTGGTGTGAGGTGTTTGTGGTCGTTGCCGGGATATTGGTTTCTCCGCCGAATCCGGGAGTTCGACATGGGGTGGGCACCCGACCCTTAACCGATTTCCGGCCGGCGATTTGCGATGACTTTGCTGGAATGGCGTCGTCCGACTTGCCCCCCAGCACTCGCTGTGTTCTCTCATGTCTGGAGGCGGTCCGCAGAAGGATTCCTAACTGCACCTTTTCGTCGCGGGCCTGCCCAGTTGAACGTCCAGCAGCCCCAGCCCACGCCGCTTTTCCCCGGCCATAACCTGAGGTGAGGCCCCTCGAGTAATTCGATCCGCCGCCGAGATCTTAGCCCGTCTCATTAGAAGCTGGCTAGAACTGGGACGTGGACCCCGTTCCTCGACATCGCTGGGAGCCTAGCCGAGGCTGCTGTACGGCTGGCAGACACCGCCTAGCGTGAGCGCAGGCGTGACGGTTTTTTTTTTCCTTTGTATTTATTTTTGTTGTCACCGCACCTTGGAACACCGGTGGATTTTGGTACCCGGTGTTGTTGTCGGTACTACACCGAACGTTAGGTTGAGAATCTTGAGCTCTTTCTGCATTCCTCCGGAAGTGACAATAGATTTGAGGATATCTTCAGCTCCAGGATTCGGGACTCTCCAGGTCCCTGGCGCCCATTAATTAAATTACTATAATTGTTTTTAACTGGAAGGTTCCGGTAGTTACCTAGTTCTGCTTTAGTAAATATTCTTATAATTTAACCTTGTTGACGGAACAGTACTCGGTTGATCTCCAACTCCCCACGACCTCAGCTCTTTTATATATCCATAAGTTACAACTGGCTAGCATTAATTAATTGGAAAGGGTAAAGAATCTCACCACAGTATTTTTATATGAGTTTTATTCCCGGACTGTTGTCAGGGTTAAGGATTGATATTATTCTATTAAGAATGCTAATGTAATTAATTTATTAAAATTCAATTTAGAGGTAATTATATTAATATATATAAGGTAATTATATTAATTATATTAATATTATGATATTTATCAATTAATTAATCAAATATCGACTATATTTAATATTAATTAAACTATATAAATATAATAATACTAAATTAAAATAAAACTAAACTATTAAAGAGCATCGAAAAATTCATCCTCAACGCTGTCAGCTGGTAATGTGCCCAAGAGACTGGCGGCGTTGCCTCTTTGAATGGCAATACTTAGCCTCTGGCCAAGGTAAAAGCCAGCTCTTGGGTCACGGGAAGCGTCAACAAGTCTTTTAGCGATATCTTTGTAGAGACTGTGAGCACTCGGACCCCATGGGCCTATAGTTTCAACCCCAAACGGCTCAAATATATAGTTACCACTAAGGTTGCTATATTTACGCCGCTTGAGGTTTTCAGCAACCGCAGCAGCAGAGCCAGCAGAGCACGATGAACTTGGAAGATGGGATGGCGCAAGAGTATCGACACAGGTAGCGTCCCATACTAAAGGCCTACCCAACTTCCAAGGAAACAGAGACATACCGTCCGGTCTCTTGCCATCGTCGCGTGCCAAGCCGTTGGGTTCTAAAACAGCTGGAACGCCGACGGTAACAAGAGCTCGTCGAATAATGTCGTTTATGTTCGCGTGGCGCGCAAAACGGCCCGCGCTGCGGCCGCAAGAAAGGCCATGGTGTCCGAGGCTGTTGACGGCTTCCCCACAGTGACAGCGATGAGGAGAGCAGAGTGGGGATCCTAAACGGAGAGCAACAGCGAGCCGGAAGGTGGTGTCGTCGAGTGAGGTACCGATGCTCGACGACGGCAGTGCGTGAAGCCAAAGACCCGACTCCCACCTACCCACAGCCAGTAGGCGCGCACGCTCAGCAGTAGTAGCAGATGTGTTCAGTAAATTACTCTGAACTACACTGCAGAGCGGCTCATCCCACTGTCTCTGGGAAGATGGATTGCCGGGTACATCGGAATTCGGGCAAGCGATTTTCCAAGCGTCCAAAGCCTCCAAGAAGCACGGCACATCAAAATCAGTTAGTGTGGAAGCCAGGATATTCCTAACTAATTTTTCAGTGCCGTGCACAGAAGAAATAAACGCCGGTAAGCTGATACTGGAAATTTTGCGAACGCCGAGACCACCCATGCGAATGGGAAGAGTAGCTTGAATCCAAGCACGGTCGTCCAAAGCCACATTTAAAATGGATGAAAGTGTTTGTCTGATAATGACGTCAATTTTGTCCAAAAGATGATTGAACTTCCATAAATGGGAAGCACGAAGGAAATATATCAATTTAGGGCCGAAACAACAATAGCGAATTAGAGTAATGGCCGAATGCATGTTAATTTCGAGCAATCTACCTGAAATATCAAGAAAATTTTGAATTTTTTCATCAATGAAGTCAGAAAAAGAATTTTCAAAAATTGGGGACCCCAGGAGGCGAAGAGACAATTTGTCAATAATTTTGATGTCTGGGGCTATTGAGTTGAATTTAGGAATTGTTAATTGTCTGTCGGTGCTGTCCGTTAAAAAAAGTTCACATTTCGAAAGGTTGAGGTCTAAGCCAATGGAATGAAGTTCATTCTTCAAAAAAATTAGGTCATTCAGAACGGTGTCAACATCGCCACCCAAGGTCCCATCATCGAGGTACCAAACGTTGAATTTAGAATTTAGCTGTCGAACAATGGGGTGAATAGCCAAGCTGAAAATCACTGGCCCGAGGGGGTCACCTTGTTGACAGCCAACAGCAGATTCTAAAAGGTTGTCTCGATACAGTAATTTAGATGGGTGCCTATAACACTGCCAAAGAAAACTATAAATTTGGGGTAATTCTTTTTTAGTTTCAGCCAACAAGGTGTCCCTGTTAACCGAATTGAAGGCATTCTTAATGTCAACCTTCAAGATGACCTCACCTTTGCCAGAATTTAGGTAGGTCGACAAAGCGTGTACGGCAGCCTCACAGCCCCCTTTAGAGCCGTAACCTAGCTGCAGGGGCTGAAATTTTTCCGAAACAGCCTCACCAAAAAATTTGCAGCAAATCTTGGCTGCCATACGACGGTAGGTTGTTCCCACGGCAATGGGGCGAATACCGCCATCCCTCTTGCGCAGGGCACATAAATTTGCCCCGTACAGAACGTCGATGACAGACTCGCTCACATTGCCGGAGAGCATGAGGTTAATCAGAGCCGTAAGCTCCCTCAACAACGACTCACCAGCTTCCCCGGCGCCCAAGCAGATAAGATCCTTAAGGTGTTGGGGACTTAGGCCGTCGAGGCCGCCGGCGGAGCCGCTTCGGAAGGAGCAAACGGCTGAGATCACCTCTCGACCTGTAACGGTGAGGCAGTGAATGTCCGGGTCAGGAAGGTCGGGAAAGGAAAGGTCATCAGCTGGCGCAGGGTGTTTAGACTCCAGGGCTGCCAGTGTATCTGGAGAACACGGCGCCAGCACATCGCTGCTGAAGAGAATCCTGGCTGCACCACTTATGTCACCTTCCCCTAACTTAGATTCCACCAAGTGGGATATGTTTCTAGCGTTATTAAAGCTCTGAGTCAGAAATTTGGGATCGAAATGAGCCGAAACGTTACAGTTTTCTTTAATTTGAGAAGTTAAAGTTTTTTTGGTTGCCAAATTTTTTGAACGTGGAGAATTCTGTAAGGGAAGGTGAGCAGTTTTACCCAAGCACTAAGCGAGTTCTCCCGGACCGCAAGGCGGACACAACCAGCCAAAGTTTGTGCAACAAGAGGTCTGGCGCCTCGGGGAACTCGCTTTAATATAGGGACAGAATTTTTGAATTTTGAAAGTATTTTCCAAAGCGGGTCAGAACAAGTTGTTGTTTGTGATGTAGGAGGAGAGGGTAAGACAGGGTCTGAAGTTGGTACGTTTTGCGGTTTGTGCGCTTTACCAATATGAACGTTCAGACCCCGCTTACCTTTAAAAAATCGTGCCTGGGAACAAAGTGGGCATCTCTCCAGGGAGGTCAGCGATGTTGAAGATTGACAAGCACTATCACCTACCACATCACTGCTGCTACAACTCATGAGTTATTGAAAAGAAAAGGGCTTAAAAATAAATATAATTAATTAAGATACTTATAAAAACTAAATTGATATAAACACACGAAAGTAACTGGAATATAAAAGAACTAAAACAAAGATGAACACTAAAACGGTAGTCAGGAGCAGTATCACCAAAGTATCACTGTTTGATTCACAAAGACACTGCTGCAGGTGTCGCACTCCGGAGCACGGCGCGGCGCTGCGAGCTCAGCGACACACGGCACCGGCTGCACACGTCACACCAGAAGTCGCGAGCTGGCCGAATACAAGCCCCTGCTGCATGTAATTCTTCGTCGAGCTTCTTCTTTATTTCGAGTCAGACATTAAACTACTGGCGGTCACCATCGTTTTATTTATGGGGTCACGTTTGACCAAAACGCATACTCCATCTTTATGGGTGGCACCAGGACAAATTGTGGAGTATATTTAATAGCGATTCACATCGGAATATTATCAAATTTACAAAAATAATTTTGTGATTGAAAAAATTTAAGTGTCATGTTTAAGTTTGAATTAATTTAATATTAATTAATCAAATAATTCTATTATACGGGAGATTGTTACTCGCAGTAATAAACCGGTTTATGTTATGTTGTGGTTTTATTTTGGTCCGACCCTCAAAAGTTAGGGACGAAATATTTTATGTAACAAAGTATGGAATTGTTTGCATCCAGTCACATAGAAAAGCGAAAGCGATCCTATAGTCTATGTGACTGGCATCAAACAATTCTATACATTACAAACAAAAACGCTTCGGCACTCATTCGTTTCGCCTGTCAGTTTGACAAAGTCAGAAAGAAAGAAGAAAGAAAGAAAATTGCGTTTATTGGCACTTGTGCTAAAACTTAAAACTATAACAATACAAACTTAATAAAAATTAATGCCAAAGGGCCTCAGCTCAGCATAATGTCAGCCGGCAACACACAGTTTGCCACCTGACGCCGATTTTCAGCTGCAGCCCAATGAGTGCCATACGCTCGAAATCAAATACGTGTTATAATAATACGTTTTACAGTACGAAATTTGCACATTTTTTGGACAAAAAAACCCACGTGAAAAATAGCTGGGACAACAGTTACTACATACAGAAAAGTCGTTTTTATTTTTCAAACCTATTTGATTAATTAACTTGAATAGTAAATAATTAAATCAATTCCCGTGACCTTAAGGCAGTATTGTTTATTGCAAATTTTAAAGTAATTAGTTTCTAAATTATTAATGAAAATTGGATGAAAACGACAACACCACCCGAAATCTTATCCCGAAACTACTGAGTCGAAAACTCTGAAAAAAAGAAAATAAGTTTTAAAGGAGAACGGAGTGAGCAGTGTCGTTTTTAAACTGCTTTAGATATAATATACCGCTTTAGCCACATAAAAACCAAACGTACATTCACATTTGG
The DNA here is from genome assembly GCA_036375495.1 of Agrotis segetum. Lineage (NCBI taxonomy): Eukaryota > Metazoa > Arthropoda > Insecta > Lepidoptera > Noctuidae > Agrotis > Agrotis segetum. The sequence goes on from JAQSVV010000002.1 coordinate 2,752,310, forward strand.
GTATTAACGTAAGTACTTTTCATTCCCTTATCCTGCCCTTTTTTCAGCCCCAGGTTTAACCGCGACTTAAACTCATTAGCAGGTAGAATAAGGTCCTAATTGCCCCCTAATATATCAAAGTTGAAGATAGCACTCGTTTATGTCATAAATTATGACATGTCAGCCAAATGAAGCGATTAGGCTTTGGGGATTTCGAGTTCTATAGCGTGAATTGTCTGGATTGACTGGTTTTGATACTTGTGTAATAGACATAAAAGTTAACAGTGGACAGCAAGAAGAACACTAGCGACATCTATGAAGGCAGGACCATTGGTTGAAATGAATCGCTAAAGTTGTGTTATTTTTGTTTGAGTAGCAACAGATACAAGGAGAGGCTCAACAAGCACACAAATGAATTAGCTAAGAACCTATTAACTCGACAGGAGATAAGGCCTGCATATACCATTCATTCATTCAATACTTCTACGTGAACATTATTTAAGAGAAAGCTAGTGAGTTTGTAAGATAAAAATCGATACTAATGATGCAATTTCGATAGGCATAGAAACACACACTAACTAACTAAAATACAGGTCAGAGAATTTCCGACCATAATGCAATTGCCGCAGAAAATGTGTGTAGAGTTCAGAGGCACTTACGACTAAATGGACTATTCTACTGCAAAAGCACCACAAAAATCTTCCGTTCTATTCTACTTTTCAACAGCAACAAGTGCCAACCAAATGTCATAACTTCTACTAAAACGCAGTGAGACGTCGAGTATCAAGTCGTTTAGTCGCGGTATTCAACAAGTTGCAGAGCAATGCATTCGCTGTGACGTGTCACAGACGTCCTTACGGAATTAATTACGGCCCCATAGCTCTGTTATTGTAACTGATGGCCGTTTGATATTAGGATAACATAGAGGCATAGTATACACTAGCACTAAAATATAGTAACATAAAGGCATAATACACGCTGGCACTATACTACTTTATTAAGTCAAAATTAATTTCAGATGCACAAATTCGCGGTGTTAACGTAATATAGATAGTTTTTTTTTGTTTGCAGAAAATACAAGTGAGTTTTATGAGCTGTAAACGAACCCTTTTAATTAAGCATTTTGCACATCAAACTATTTTGCATTAATTGTTTTCACAAACCCTCAGTCTTTTTGGAGAGTGTCCAAACTCTGCTCTGCTCTGTTGTTTTGAAATTGGCTAAGTACAGTACTTTAAAAGCTATTATTTGTTGTGATTGGGAATGATACAAGATTATTAAAATTTGTACTTTTTTTTTCTTTTATCAGTTCAAAAATGCCTGTTCCTGACCTACTTCAAATAAATGCTTTGGTTTTGAGCTTCTTTGAAAAAAGGCTACATATATAGATCATAATGTCGTAACTTGAACTATCCAATATTCACTTCTTCACAAATTAACTGCTTAAACACCTAATTACAATGACTCAAATACTTCCGAATCTATACAAACGTTTACAATTTGTAACCGATAGAAAATAAGCTGCTTCCAACTGGGAATTATCAAACGGAAATTTTAATTAGATGTCGACCCGATTTCATTGGTGCTTCACTCTAAAACCGTGTAACTGGCATAATTATAGTATTATTTTGTATTCGTGCGTTTATTTTGTATCCTGGTAAAATCATCAAATGACTTCTTTCACGTCCCGAAAGATGGCTGAGAGTTCGACCCGGGCATGGTCCTGGTTGTGTGGTGGAGGCTATCCTCTCCCTCATGCGTCCCGCCTCCTCCTTCGATAGCGTAACTGCTGCGCAGGAGGTGACTGCTTTCCAATCCGTCTCGCTCCGTGACATAGGCTCGACCAATGCCGCGTATGAAATGTCGCCGCCTATCACCTCCTGAGGACACGGCGATGCTCTTCCCAAGCGGGACTGTCTTGCACCGTATGCTCCACCGTGTCCTCAGACATTGACAGACGTATATTGATGAACCATAAATTGTTCTTTTAAAAAATAAATTTATTTTAAAATTAAACTTGTTAATTATATTATTTAATGAAGAAACTGTCGTTATTTATTCTAGCATAATTAGTAGAAGTTATTATTGTGCTAAACATTCGTGGAAATGATCAAATTAACCCACTTAATTTCTAATTAATTAATATTTTAAACAAATACTCATAGCTCTACTAAATATTTGATTTATTTAATTTATCGCTGTCAGCGTGAAAGCAGACAGTTAATAATTAATTATTAATTTAGGCACAGCTGTTAATTATGTTCCTAAATAAACAAAGACAAAAATCTAGTTAGTATTTACTAAAAGGACTAGTATCTCATTATTCAAGCTGTTCTAAAGAATAACAGTAAATTATTCGATCTCAAAACGTTGAAGTAAATTATTTTCGGGAATCTAAAACCTAAACAAGTACATAAAGATATTTTTAAGGAAAGGAAAAATTCAGCTACGAGCAGGGTTCGAACCTGCGTCTTCTGGATTGGTACACCAGACGCCTTAACCAATTAGGCCATCGCAACCACTACACTCGAAGCTGATTCACAAAATAAAATGAAACACGCGACCGAAACCACTAGAATACGCTGGGAAACTATATTTTATTTCATTATTGAGTAATGTTACCAAATTCTTTCACCACGAACGACCGAAATATCAACTCCCCACATTATGTGATCGCAAAACCGATCAAACCACTAAAAGTGTCATTATTCATGATAAACTACCCCACAATTTACGAGATAAACATCTTTGAAACATGCGTTTATCAACCATATTGTAGTATAGTAGGGTCTATTTTGAATTATCACCGTCATGTGCGTATGTTTGGAGTCGGTTTTCAGTATTACCAGATAATGTTAAAAACTGGTACTTTAGATAAAGCGAATGTACTGATCTTCAACAATCGGTAATTGGCTGAAAAGATACCCATACCCGGGTTGACGGCGCGTTGTGTTCCACGCGCGCCTCAAAGAGCGTCAGAATAATGATGGGGCCCCCCATTAGAGGGCCAAAGCCTGCCAGGCTCGCGGGACTTATCACTTTACCGTAACCCCGAAACAAAAAGGGCTATTGAAGGACACCGTGGATTTTAGTCAGTACGAGTCTTACAGTCCCTCCCGCCCTGCCTGGGATGGAAAGACTCATTTGATCATTTAACCACGCTAAAAAAAAGTATTGAAGTGATTTTGGTCTTTTAAGATGGTTATTCATCCACGAATTGACCTCGCCAAGCGCTGCTTAACTTAGAAAATCGACCTGAAATGATGTAGCCATAAGCCCTTTTCATATATTACTAAGGTCTATTTTGAATTCCCACTAAGGTTTTTATCACCATCACTATCGTTTTCCAAATATCGGGTCGCTCACCGATGACTTTGACAGTCAGTAATGGCTGAAGACAGTTCGAGATATTAACTAAAATAGCAGTTCATGTAAGGACTGTAATGCTGAAGTTTCAGGACCTTAAGAAAAGCGCTTAAGGTTCAAAATTGATGAGATGAGAGGTGAAGTAGCTGCACAAGGCATGGTTACTTTAAAGAGATTGGGTGTGGTCTCTTTGCTAGCGTGAGGTATCATTTAATTTTTTGGTCAGAAAAGTAAGATTAGCTAACTATTGCTTTGCTACCCTTCAGATGCTAGACTCCTCGACTTTATTGACCTTCCGTGGTCGTTTGGCTTTGTAGGGTCTCCGATTCTTTGATGACGATTCCATAATTTCTGCATGGAACACGGTCTTTGACTGACCGAGTCCTTGATCGATTGTGCGTGCTACTTTATTACTACTTACTGCCCGCAAACCCATGCATATACCGTGGCTTGAAATTACTTCGCAATCCCTGACGCTCGGGACTGTAGTGAGAGTGGATTGCCTCTTCATCCCGCACCACACGCTACGTTAGTCTCCTACCTAGATTCATTCATGATAACTGTTTACGAGTTGATGAGCTTAAGACGAGTATATTTTTAAAAATTAGTTTGAAATTTGGACTAGTACTGACTAAAATCTACGGTGTCTATTCCATAGCCTTTTATGTTCCAGCGTCACGGTAACCTATTAAGACAGTCCCGCGACCCCGGCAGGTTTTTGCCCTCCTATGGGGGCCCCGTCAGATTGCTGACCGCTCCTAGAGGCGAGCGTGTTACACGATGGGAAGTCAAGCCGGGCATGGTGCATGATAGGATGGCGACATTTCTCGCCATCCACATGCCCGGCAATATGTAATAGAAGTTAGAAATAAAGGACTTAAAACTATTTATACAAAACTCTTTCTCACTGGAACTCCACCCAGCCTCCTCGAAGGGTAAATGACGCCATTGCACAGCGGAAATTATCAGCTATGCGGCAAATGTGCTCCCGATATCGCTTATCTTCCCGCAAACGTCTCCACACGTTCTCGAGTCCCGCCCGATGTACTGCCTGACTTGCCTGAGTTTTGCTATACAAGTACCTACGGGTTGATTTGTGTAAACGGAAATTGAAAGCCTTGAGAAGCTTCAAACGGTTTTTATAAGGCTTTTTGTAGGTGAATTGGAATTAGGGGTGTTTTATTCAAGGTTTTTTTTTGCGCCTGGTAGGGCTTAACACGGACCATTGTGATCGAAGGTTTGGCAAAGTATTTTGATGTAATTTCTCGTGCACGTATACGTGTGAGAAAATTAGGTATTTGAAAAGAATTTGGGTTGGATATTTTACAAAAAGAAATGTTTTCTGTACTAAAATTTGGCACCGTTAGAAATTATGTTGAGTACGACTGCAACGGTTAAATAAATTTCTTAGAAACACAATTAATTAATATAAAACAACAGAATTAGGTATACACAATACGTTTCTTTACAAACAAGAGTTTTCAAGGCCAAGTCTATGTTGGAGTAAGCTGACCCAGAAGAAACCCGTTCACTTTCACTATAACTTTGAAGAGAATCAGATTCAGACGGCCAAGCTTGATGATGAAAGGCTTTATAGATAAGCGTAGTCGTAAGATATCCACTCCTGAACAGAGGCCTTCCCGTCCAATAGGACCGGTTAGAAGCGGCTAGCATTCAGCGTGATCCTGTGGTCTTCATAAGGTCATTATTAAAGCCTCCCAATGATTTAATAATACCAACCCAATTGCTGTCCGAGACACGATGGGGTCTCAGCCTATAATGTTCCCACTGCTGGGACACAGGCCTCCTCTCTGTGAGAAGGAGTGGGCCATAATCCACCGCGTGGTGTATTATGGCCCTGTTATTTTTGGGCCCAGTGCGGATTGGTGGATCTCACATGTCTTCGAATTTTTGGTTCTAAGACATGCCGGTTTCCTCACGATGTTTTCCTTCACCTTTTTGAGAGCAGTGGTGATGAAATAATTACACAAAGTAATGCGCCTGGCGGGGTTCGAACCCACGACCTACGACTCGTAAGTCGGGACTGGGCCACCACTGCTCAAATCCGAAGATTAACACTATTCAATTAACTTAAACATCGAAAGTAAAAATCCAATCTAACTATTTTACACCCATTACGGTTTAGATTAAAACTTACTATCGCTTACCGTTAACTCGAAACTAAAGATATTTAAAAACAATCTGCCCCATCCTTCTATTAAGTTGAAAAACCTTAATTGCCTTCTGAAAAAACTTGAGCTAAAAACTTGGGTAACTTCGTCATTTTAACGTAAGAGAAGGCGCACAGTGCAACTTCATTATTGAGTTTTGCGATTAATTTTCTTTTTTTTATTAAAATTTTGTTTTTTGAAAGTATGATATTGACTTGTGCACCTGTTTGAAAGTTTTGGCGATCAGAGGCTATAAAAGTTGTGGGTTCGAATTCAAGTTTCATTCTGTTCACCGAGGGTTCACATCAGCTGCTCGACTCCTTTCTATCGTAGCGTGATGATGTATAGCCTGTAGTCTTCATCGATAAATGAGCCATCCAAAACAATTTTTTTTCACCATTATATCCAATCTATTTTTTTTCAAATAAAATTTAATTTTTTCTATTAGTAAAGATTTATTTCATTACCACTGTTCTCAAAGTGATAAAGTAAAACATTTTCAGAGTCAAAAAACCAAAAAATCGAGGATATCTGACATCTGCCTATCGGCATTGCGGCAGATGTGGAATACAGCCCACTCTCTTGTAGAGAGGCTGTGTCCCAGCAGTGGGAAGATTATACATTATGTGAAAAGCTTTGATGACCTGAATTTGTTATTTTGTGATGGACTAAATAAAGGAAGCTTAAATTACATAAAATAAGAAATAAGTATTACAAAATAATTACACTTAAAGGATTCTGTTACAAACTAAGTAATTACAATAAAAGTTTCAAAAGGCGTTTCAATTTCGACTTGTTCTTGAAATAGGTCACTAGACGAATTTTGAAATTTGAGGTCTTACTCTGAGTTTAGAGCGATATCAAATCTATATTGCTAAAGTAGCTTTGTCTGTAATTAATTGAAAAACATAATTGGACCATGACTTGGAGTGCTTTATATAGTGCTGGAGAGCAGTGGTGGCCTAGTGGTATCGGCCCGGACTTATGAGTTGTAGGTCGTGGGTTCGAATCCAGGCAGGCGCATTACTTTGTGTAATTTATTTCGTCACCACTGCTCTCAGAACGGTGAATGAAAACATCGTGAGGAAACCGGCATGTCCTAGAACCAAAAATTCAAAGACATGACTGTGACATCCACCAATCCGCATTGGGCCCGCGTGGTGGCCCACTCCCTCTCTGATGATGATGGAGTGCTATTCTTTATAGATACAGCTTTGTGTCAGCGTGGTGCTGATAGACTTGAGCTTTTAACAGTACATCGAGTATTCACCGTTTTGTAATTTTGTCGAACTAAACAATTTTTTTTTATGTGAGATGTGTTTGCTCTTGACCTTGAGCAAGCTTACCCAGAAGAAGCATGTTCACTCTAACTTTGAAGAGATTAGGGTTGTATGCGTTCGGAAACAGACGCAGGCAGAGAGTTCCACTCCTTCGCTGTCCGCATTATAAAAGACGTTTGGAAAAGCTTAGTGCGATTTGGTGGTATAGCAATAAGGTGAGGATGGTAATTTGCCGTGCGTCTAGATGTGCGATGATAGAAGGGGGCTGGTGGGATGAGATCGTGAAGTTCTTGGGCACTCTCACTCAATCATAGATCCAAAAATCAGTGTGAACATTTTCATGATCTTTCTAGCGAACGCTCTAGTTAGACGTAGGTGCCGATAAACTTGGGCGTTCACTTGTAATGACGAATGTAACATTACAGAAAAGCAAACTAGAGCGTTTTAACGAGCATTCTACGCTCGATGGTCGTCAACATATTTTTTAGATTCATACTTGACAGTCAGTTCGTCAAAAAGCTTGTCAGAACGCTCGTTAGAATGCTTGCTAAAACACTATCGTTTGCTTTTCTGTAATGTTACATTCGCAGACCACTCTGCTACAAGAAATATCCTTTCTCAGACCAACGCCTAACTACTCATAATCAGACCGAGAAAATACAAAGTACAATAAAAAAAGGAAATCAAATTATACAAAATAGAACACAACTGGTTAAAGAACAAACTTTAAATGAAAGAAAAGAAACAAGTATTGTTGTCTAGAAATTTAAAAATGAAGTATAAAAAAAAAAGAAAAGAAACAAATCTAGTTGCCTAGAAGAAAACAATAGTCGGGATAAATTAAAAGTCCAGACCGACCTGAGTTCACAGTGTAATTACAAACTACACACATCAAAAGTGTCTAGGGATCAAGCATTTTTATGCGGATTTCTTGAGATTGAGATGTGGCTTTGTAATAAATTTATGATTTTATAAATTTATATGGATCCTTTTTGGTGCATTTCATAATTTGAATCAGGAACTGTAAATCAAATTCAAGTAAAAGATGAAAATCAGCTGTCAATATTTTCCCTATAAAAACATACAACGCATTGAAGACATTATTAGTGCTACTGTTTCCCTACTACTGATTAAAACCAACGTTATTATGGAGCGGCGACGTCATTTAAGCAGGGAAGAAATGCTCAGAGCCGTGGGAATGATAGAAGCTGGTTCCCGGTAACGTACTGTGGCTTTAGCTCTGAATACAAGTCAGAGTGTTATCAGTCGACTTTGGACACGTTACCGAAGCACTGGTACCGTAGCTGAGCGCCATGGAGGACGGTATCGCTGCACCACACGGAGACAAGACCGATACATTCAAATCTTAACTCGAAGAGCTCCAACAATAACCGCCATGATGTTAGCCGTGAGGCTTCATCACTCTTCAGGGAACTTAATTAGCGACCAAACAGTCAGAAACCGCTTGCATGAAGTGAACCTTCATTCCCGAAGACCGCTACGGGTACCACCTATAGCAATGCACAATCGTAGGATTCGATATCAATGGGCTCTTGAACACAGAAATTGGGCAGAAGAACAATGGCGTTTCGTGTGCTTTTCTGATGAGTCTCGTTTTGGTATGAGACCGGATACAAGACGTATACGACACTGGAGAACCCCTGGACGCCAACAGCGATTAAAATCCTGCCAGGAAGTCCATCCTTATAGTGGTGGAACCATCATGGTATGGGCGGGTATTTGGATCGGCGGAAGAACTGAGTTGATTTGGATCAGAGGCAACCTCAACGCTCAAATTTATGCTGAGACGATTGTATCAGACGTCATCGTTCCTCTACAAGTGCAAATCGGTCCCTTATTTCAGTTAATGCATGATAATGCACGACCGCACACCGCAAGAGTTGTAAGACAGACTCTCGCCGCAGCTAACATCAATGTCCTGCCCTGGCCTGCTCAGTCGCCAGACTTGAACCCGATTGAGCATGCATGGGATATGCTACAGAGAAGAGCTCTGCCGAATATGGAGGGTATCCAGTCGCAAGAAGACCTTTTTTTGTTGTTGCAACGAACATGGGCGGCCATTCCACAGCGTGATTTGGATGAACTCATTTTGAGTATGCCAAACCGATGTTCTTGTGTTGTTAGTGTTCGCGGTAGAAACACGGATTATTAATTGTTTAAGTTACCCAATAAAATTTTAAAGAAAACTGTTAGTTCAGTCTTTTTTTCGAACTTTAATGTTAGTGGTTCAAATGTCAAAAATCCCTTTATTAGGAAAATGGCAAATTTCTTTATGAATGCAAAGGTGACTTGGTTTATCGTTACAGTGACAAACGATAACACTTTATTTGATGAATCCTTAAAGAACATTTTAATTAATATCAATCAGGAGAAAAGTTATTGCAAAAATATAATATATGTTGATCCCTAGACACTTTTGATGTGTGTATTTCGTAGAAAACACAATAAATTACATTTCGAATAAACGAACGACTGTTTCTAAAAAATCGACCACTGAACTAACCACTGGATAACCAGATGCCCTAGCATGACTTTTCACGTTTTTGTGATGTAAAGCAAACTGAAACGTTGACGTAAATTTGATGGAAAATAGTTTCTCGTTCGTACAATGGCGGCAGTTTTTCACTAGGTAAACAATAAAAGTAGTTAATATTTAAAGTATTCTGTAAATAAAATACAGAAATCTTGTGATACGACCACCTGAGTAGCTATAGTGAGTGACGAAAGCGAAAAATAAATTATTGTTTTAATTTTTTAATTGGAAATACTTTTCGTCACGTGGTTCTTCAACCACGCGGCAACTTCAACAATCTCAAGAGCAATCGCTCCCTTTGCGCCTGCTCTTAAGTAGGGGGTTAAATGAGCTCATCGCACCAAGGAAATGAAGGTCGATCGCCGAAACGATCACCCATTAAATAGGTGTCGGCTGAAACCGGGTCGTTAAGGATTTTCGATAATATTTCGTCTTCAAGATAACTGGGAACGTTTGTCTCAAATGGAATTTGTATAACGACCACCCACAATGGAACATTCATTTATCTTTATGTTTTTGTAGATGATGGATTGATTTCACTGATTCTGTTTTCCTTTTGGTCCATTTGTTTAAGTTTTGTTTAATGGAAACGAGGTCTTAAGGAAAATGTTTTGAGGAGAAATTAAGCCGGGTTTTGTATCAGATTTCTTGTAACAGAAGTTGTCTATGGAAAATTCTATTGGAATTTCTTTCTATTTTGTGTAGTCCGACACCCTATCTCGGCTGTCAATTGTAGATCTTTGACAGTCGTTCGCGTTACATAACCACTAGACCAACTGGCTTACACGTATGATCCTATCAGGTTACACGTAGACTGTGTACCATCACTTATGAGTTCATGACCTGACGGATTTTTTTGATACAGACATCATTTTTAATGCTATTTGATGTAATAACAAACACTACCGCCACGTCAAGAGGACTTGAGTGGTGGCGCGAACTATAGTCCAGTGGCCCGAAATTCTGACAGTCACTCTTACCTTGTCATTGTATAACTGTCTATAACGTAACTCCCTTAACTTCCCTCATTTTTATTTTTGTTTAATAAAAAACACATCACCAACATTTCATAAACAAAACACCCAAAAGAAAATTACCTACCCAACTCAGAAATGTTTTTTTTTTTTTTTATACCATTTTTGCTCCGAAAAAAATATGCGATTTCCACACAAATCATGCGAATGCTGTTATTTTAGGACCGCGGAGGTCCCAAGGCCCATTAACACTCGTTTACTTAGGCCCTGAATAGATTACGGCTGGGATTTCATGAAGATTGCATGTAACTTGTGAAAGATAGGGCCTGATTTTGGTGGTATATTTTTTTTACACTAGGAATTTCTCCTGTATCGTGGGTGCATACATAAAAATACACATAAATACTACTGCTCGTGACTGTACACGTCAGTCAGTCCCTGGGTTCAAACTAACAACTTGTAAATCGAGGCCATTACCACTGGGCAGGGACCGAAACCGGTATCAACAATACCGGTATTTTTTCGGTAACAACCTTTTTTTCTTTTACAGGTAATTTTAAATATTACCTTTATTATTAAAAGCAAGAATACGTAACCAGTATTAATACTGCGGTTACCGAAATAAAAATTACCCCTATCTTGCACACTTCAAACGTGCCGTCGGCAATAGTCACAGGGCGCGCATCGCATGTGTGTGTGACAAAGAGTCGTTATCTTTAGTTAACCGGTATTAAAACGGTAACCTGAATAGAGGTTACATTTTTCTTCGGTCTGGTTACCCAGATAGCGGTAACCTAAATCTGAAAAATAACCGAAATTCTTTAATACCTGTACCGTAATTTATAAAGGTTTTCGGTCCCTGCCACTGGGACACACTATGAAAGACAAAGTCATACAAACACCCACACTGACAGAACGACGTAAATCATATAAATATTTGTTCCGTGCGGGGACCGACCGCGTTACAAGCTGCCCAGCTGGCGATTGCTCAGCCACTGCGCCATCGCGCCAACCGTGCGTAGTTGTGTCATAAGTGTGTAGTTGGCTTGTGAATGTAGGGTACACGTTGTCTTGGCCGACTTGGTAATCACTGCGAACCCAAGTCGGTCGTAGCAAGGAAAGTCTCCATAGATGGTGATTCAGGGACGGCTCGAGAGTCGAGTGTTTATGTTGCGTATCTCCACAGACTATGGTCCACCTACTGCCCTGCGCTGCATGTCCTACAAAATGGTTGAGCTGAATGCATGAAGGCAAGAAACTCCATGGACACTCTTTTTATTTTTGGGCCAATTATAATTATGTATGACATGAATATTTGCCATCAACACAATAAGAAGAAGTAGCTCTTTCTGAGTAAGTTCGCTCCGTCGTAGTTTCATTGTTTCAGTCATCTTTGACCGGGACAAGAGTCAAGAGCAAACTCATCTCAAGTCAAAAATAATATGGTCTGCATTTCAGTGCACCTGCATTTCTTGTGAAACAAAATAAAACAAATTTTGAGGGGCACTTTTAGGCCAGCTTGATTTTTTTTACATTTTTTAATAGGTACCTACTGTCTTATTGAAATCTCTTCCAACAGACTGAATGAGATAGATGCATAGACAAGAAACACGACAGTGTCTAAAATAATAAAAACTTTAAATAAAATAGAAAGTGAATTAATTATTCAACTGGGATAATTAAATCCGAAAATATGAGGAATACCGAAAAGTACTGAAACCGATTTTGATGAAAACATACATTGAGTACCTACGAGCGAGGTGTATGGAAGGGATATAGCTGTGGGATATAGTAAGCGATGGCAGCGCACGGTGTGGCAAAATTGTGTAACAAAAGGGGTTAGTGAAACTTGTCAAACGCTAGTTTGAAAATTAAAAAAAAAACATGAAGTTCTAATTTAAGTGATTAAAACACTATCTTTCTGTATATTTAATGTATTTATTATTTTTATACCAAAAAAACATTATGCACATGCCATTCACTGTTTGACATTTATTTCCCTTTTGTTGCCTATAAATGGTGGCGCTGGTGTCGTGCACGTTCCCTTTGCACGTTCCCAATAGCCATCCACGCCTAGATAGAAAATTCACTCTGTATTTACGAGTAGTTAGTTAATAAATTAGGTGTTACCGCTATCGTCAAATTAATTTGAAAGCGCGCATTATTTCCGTTGCGAACCGCGTCTCATTGAAAACAACACATTTTATTGACGGTATTACGTCACAAAGACGAGAGACCAATGAATGTTGTTAAAATGACCTTGAATTCAATGAAATCGTGACGAAAAAAAAGACAAAGTATGCACAGCTGTTTCATGTAGTAATAAAACCGCTATTTCGACTTGGCAGTCAGTATCTCCCGTATGGTCTAGTGGCTAGGATACCTGGCTTTCACCCAGGAGGCTCGGGTTCGATTCCCGGTACGGGAATATTCTTTTTGCGATTGTTAAAGAATTTTTTAGCAATGATTACGACCTATTTTATGTTTTTAGCTTTGATATACATAATTATTTATATTTTTTGTTCATTTTTGTTGTATTTTATCAGCAATAAATGGATTTTGAAATATCGACAAACTATTTTCCTTTCATAATTGCCATGGCAATATTTTCATAAATTATCCATTGTAACTTTTAATCTTTTTATGATTCTAAATAGCTGTTTCCTCTGCTCTCTAAGTTAAAATAATTTATCTCCATTGTTCTGTTACATAATACATCAAAATCGTGACAGTCGTTTTGACATGAAAACGGGACATTAATAATAATATACAAACATACAAAATTTCGCATAATTATGTAATATTAGTAGGAATTAGAATTACAATTAAATAATATAATTAATTAGCTAATTTGTTTTAGCTATATTGCCCTAACTATCCTTTTAAGATGTCGTATTCTAAAAGTTGGCAACGTTGCAAACAGTTATCAAATATACAAGTTTTAATTAATTTAGCAATTTACATGATGGAAATAATAAATATGGCTCCGTAGTGCATTAAAAACTTGATAAGGTAATGTACAAATTAATATCGTATCGTATCGTTTAGATGCAAAACAAAGCATTTGGGAATATTCCAAATGCTTTTTATACCTGAAACGGTTACAACATCAAATTCAGTATTTAATTACATTCCTATATTATCATATACGTGTACCATACTATCGGTCTAGAAAATGGCAGTTGAAATAACAAAAAGAAAAGGATGACGCGATTCCGACGCTGCCAATGAATGTTGTTAAATCGCAATTCGGCAGCTATCTGGCTACCCTATTACAGTTTTTAATATAATAATAATAATACACCATTTCATTTAAAATGTCTAATGGGCCTCTGCAAGCTGGCTCCGGCTCCTGGCAAGCCCTCCAAAAGCCCGGGACACCATGATCCCGAGATGTGTAGACATTTAAAAATAATAATAATATTCCACAACTATCACACAGCGCCATCTAGTCCCAAGCTAAGCAGAGCTTGTGTTATTACTAGACAACTGATAAACATAGTTATATATTTGTAAATACCATGGCATATTCATAAATAAATTAAACCCAGACACAGAACAAATGATTTGCTCATCACTTATTACAAACATTTGTCCTGGGTGGGAATGAAAACGACCTCCGGCATAGACAGTCAGGGTCACTATACCACTTCACCAAAGGTCAGTCGAGTCATAGGGTAGATGGTAGTTACAGAAAGAGAAAGGATGACGGAAAAAGGCGATTCCCTGCTGCCAGATGAGGTCCCACCCTTAAGAGCACGTATTCTGAAAGTTGGCAACGTCGCAAGAATCTGTCAAATATTTAGGTACAAGTACTTACTGTATGAAAATAAGAAATATGTCTCTGTAGTGCACTAAAACAATGATAATATAGGAATGTAATTAAATACTGAATTTGATGTTGTGACAATGCGATAGCACGCGGCTGCCTCGAGGATTCCGCCGCGTGCTATCGCATTATGCTTTCTGTCTCGGTCTAGCAAATGGCAGTTTTAAGCGACAAAAAGAAAAAGGGCGACGGAAAAAGGCGATTCCGTGCTGCCAGATGAGGTACAGCTCTAAATCACAATTCGACAGCTATCTGCCTATCCTATTAAAGTTTTTACATCGCGATTTATTCGCTACAAAAGCCAACAAAATGAATTCATTAAGCCGCGGTCGGTTCTGTCTGTGCGTTGTCAAAGTAAGCGATTTATTGTAAATTCAACGGATTTACCATTGAAATACTGAACTCTGTGCTATTTTTGTACACTGTGGCAAGCGAGGATTTTAAAATCGGTTTTTAATTGTTTTGGTCGGAATCACCAATGCGTTTGCAAAATATGACGTAGGACTCAATTTTGCTCGCGACTTTACTCGCGTTAATTTGGAATGTGAAAAGGACGAGACGAGGGTTTTAGTCAGTACGTTCTAAAGTCCGCCCTGCCCTGGGTGGGAGGATTCATTGGATGATAATAATAATATAATATTCCACAACTATCACACAACGCCATCTAGTCCCAAGCTAAGCAGAGCTTGTGTTATGGGTACTAGACAACTGATAAACATACTTCAGTATATATTTCTAAATACATACAAATTGTAGATAAATAACACCCAGACACAGAACAAATGATCGTGCTCATCACACAAACATTCTTCTCCTGGCTGGGAATAGAACCGGCATAGCAATCAGGGTCACTAACCACTAGATCAACAGGCCAGAGATGTTTATACCACTTAAAAATAATCCTCTGCTTACAATCTTCAACAAAATTAATTATTTAATCCTAAATTATGATTTGCTAAAGTGGCATTATTAGACTCCCGTAGAGGAATATTATTAGATTTAACAAATCCTAACTAAATCATAGCATTATGGATAAACATAATGCCTCTATGAAAAGAGCTGAAAATATTAAAGTAGTCCTTAAACGCAAAACCCTTTAACATTACCTATTTAATTATATTATATTACTACGTTAACTAATAAATAATGTAAATACTACAGTCAGCATAATATCTTATATTATAAGATTTCAAATGAAAGTTTTTTTCAAATTAAAAATAATAAAACCAATACTAGGTCACAATAATTTCTCAAACTTAACCTAACAATAAAACAAATTTAAAACAACAATAATCAACTGGTAACAACGGAAAAATAACAGAAAACTAAAGTAAATGACACATACTTACACTTATTCAGAAACATATGTTCCAAATATTAAACAATATACATTTAAACTTTTGAACATTATTTTAAAAATACTTTGTAAATATCTTTCCATTGGAGGCAAATTGTAAATTTTATTGCTTTTCCAACAAAAGGTGGTCGTTTCAAACTTTTCTAATCATCATTATTGGATGATATCACTTCAAAATGTTCTTCTAGTTTCAATATTACTGATCGAATTCCAATTTCCAGAGCTATTATTTTAAAAGAAACTATTTTTAGCAGCCACAAGTATTAAAACGATAAAATTGTTGGCCCATTCCAAAGCGTACAGAAAAGAATGGGCAAGAAATTCCATGGACACTGGACAGTCTTTTCAATTCAATGAACTAGTACAAAATTCTTTTGTTTCATTTCATAAATCGCGCTTGAATTTTCTGATTGCTTAGCAGGATTTTCATAGATGTATATCATTTTTCGGCAATTTCTCATAAATTCTATAAAATGAGACAAATCCAGGGTTTGCTAATCGCTTCTGCAAAATTCATTTACTAGGTATTTCAAATTATTTCAAATTCAAATGACTTTTGATTGCTCAGTCTGGCGTCAGTTCAGTCCATCAGTTTGGTCCGGCTAAGACTGATGCCAAAATGATGGACGAAAAACACGGTTACACGCTCAGTCTAGACTGACAGCAGACTGATAAAACTTACGTTGTCATCATTCGTAAAGTGAAGACGACAGTCAAGTGAGTCACCTGATCCTTCCTGCCTAGTCATGGATATTTTGAAAAAAAAAAGACATAATTATCGCTTTACTGATAAAGAAACGCGTGAAAAGGAAATGATGGATGATAAAAAAGAGAACATTACACGCATTTAAATTTATTAAATGAAATACGACAACAGGATGAAGAAGAAGACTTTCCAAATTACTATCGAATGAAAGAAACCTGCTACGATAAGTCAAAGGTCACACGCTCAGTCTGGCGTCAGTCTGGTCCATCAGTCTGCTCAGAATGACGGGAGAATTATCGTCTAACCGGTTGACTGACGGATTGATGGTCCAGAATGACAAAAATTTAATATTTTAAATATTTCTATCATTCTGTTGTGAATGACAGCAGACTGATGTCAGACTGATCGTGTAACCTCTCGAATCATTCTCGCGTCAGTCAGTCACCGTCCCCGACGCAATGGAGCAATGATCGTAGCAGGTTTTGTTTCATTCGATAGGAATGTTGAAAGTCTTCTTCTTCATCCTGTTGTCGTATTTCATTTAATAAATTTAAATGCATGTCATGTTAGCTTTTTTATCATCCATCGCTTCCTTTTTACGCGTTTATTTATCAGTAAAGCGATAATTATAATAGCACAGGCTCTTTTTTTTTTCAAAATATCCATGGCTAGGCAGAATCAGGTGACTCACTTGACTGTCGTCTCCACTTTACGAATGATGACAAACGTAAGTTTTATCAGTCTGCTGTCAGTATAGACTGAGCGTGTAACCGTGTTTTTCGTCCATCATTCGTGGCATCAGTCTTAGCTGGATCAAACTGATGGACTGAACTGACGCCAGACTGAGCGTGTAACCTTTGCAACGACGACGCAATGGAGCCATTGCTCCATTGCGTCGGGGACGGTGGCTGACTGACGCGAGAATGATTCGATCATTCGTCCCCGACGCAATGGAGCAATGGCTCCATTGCGTCGAGGACGGTGGCTGACTGACGCGAGAATGATTCGATCATTCGTCCCCGACGCAATGGAGCAATGGCTCCATTGCGTCGAGGACGGTGACTGACTGACGCGAGAATGATTCGAGAGGTTACACGATCAGTCTGACATCAGTCTGCTGTCATTCACAACAGAATGATAGAAATATTTAAAATATTTAATTTTTGTCATTCTGGACCATCAATCCGTCAGTCAACCGGTTAGACGATAATTCTCCCGTCATTCTGAGCAGACTGATGGACCAGACTGACGCCAGACTGAGCGTGTGTAACCTTTGACTTAGACCAAGCTTTAAATCAAAAATGAATTTTTGAATTTCGAACTTTATTTCTACTGTCGTAAAGTTATTAATACAAAAACCGAGTTTAGATCCCGGTCTAAGTTGTCAATGTGCATTTTAGAATTTTATAGGAGTTGGAATAAAGTTCGAAATTCAAAAATTGATTTTGATTTAAAGCTTGGTCTAAGTTAAACCACGTTTTGTAACAAAGCCGTAGTGTTTTGGCTGGGAAGAAGAAGTGGTGGAACAAACTCCTCAGCAACACATCCGTCTGTACGGTTAGAAGAACCAAGATTTTATACAAGCCTACCGGGGTCACGGGACTAACGAATACCGTGACTACGGAACGCGAAGGTCTATTGAGGGACACCATGGATTTTAGTCAGTACAAGTCCGATAGTCCCTCCTGCCCTGCCATGGGTAGAAGGACTCATTTGATGATTTTAACATGCTAAAAAATAAGCTGATCCGTAGGAAGATGATGGCATTCGTAATACAGGATTGTCGGAGTACGAATGTCAAAGCCCTCCTTTAACACCTAAGTGCAAATTATTTTCTATGAGATTTGTGTCTTAGGAGATTTACATTACCTTTTTTACTAGGAATAAAGATTTTTGTATTTTTGACGATTTTCACAACCGAAAAAACAAAAAAAGGTTCTATTTCTAACGTTATTTTCAAAATTGAATCTGAGATTTGTTTCCAAGTAAAAACCGTAGTAAGGTTTAACAGCCGTATCTATACCTAGTCAAGTGAAAGTAATTTCATTAGCTTTAAGCAATAGACCTGAATTTTAATAAAGTGGGTACCGTAAAAGAAAGCAAAGGTATTCTATTCTATATTCTTACAGTTCAAACTTAAATGACAATTACTCAAGTAAAACCTTTTACTTGAGTAATTGTCATTTAAGTTTATTTTATACTATAAATAAATAAATAGGTATTTTTCTAGTAGTAGGGGTCGCATAGGTCACACAGGCCATAAATATCCAATCGATTGAGTTTCACCTTCATTTCAGACTTAGGACGATACGTGATAAAAAAATATGTAAAATACTGTTTTAAACAAATACTGAACAAATTGGTATTTTTAAATGAAAGGGAATTTAAATGCTTCTATCTATTTGTTCATAATTTTAACTTTCATTCGTTTGTTTTATGCTGAAAATGATCCAGACTTCATTATCGTACTATATCAAGTACCCTATTTGATATAATAAGATAATTGAGTAATTTTAGAAAATAAAAGTGAATTTATTTCTATTTGTTGCGAATTTTGTTTTACGCTGTCTAGCTATAGTAAGACAGAATTTGAATTTTATATGTTTCTTTTTTGACGTTAAAAATATTCCACACAAGGACTTTCACTTAAGTAAAAAGCAACAGACAACTAAATATTTAAATTGTACTAAGAGATCATCAAAAAAATGTAAGAAAATAATAGAATAATAATTTATACACTTTACTGTACACCATTATTGTTAAAAAAAAACAGTTTATAATGTTTCTAATACTATGGTTACAACGGCGGTCTTATCGCTATCAGCGATATCTTCCAGACAACATTATGTTTAGAATTATTATAATAATAATAATATTCCACAACTATCACATAACGCCATCTAGTCCCAAGCTAAGCAGAGCTTGAGTTATGGGTACTAGACAACTGATAAACATACTTATATATTTCCAAATACATAATATTAAGTATAGATAAATTACACCCAGACACAGAACAAATGATCGTGCTCATCACACAAACATTTGTCATGGGTGGGAATCGAACCCACGACCTCCGGTATAGCAGTCGGGGTCACTAACCACTAGACCATAGATCAACAGGCCAGTCAGTTCAGTTTCCAGTGTTAGTTTAGAATTCAATATGGAATCTGAACAAAAGTACTAGGAGAACAGGATCATGAAGATGCTTTTGTTTTGTCCCGTGCTGTCTTCAATAGAATACGAGTATAATGTGTACCTAATAGAAAAAGTTTTCTTTTTTTTGCATTTTTAATTTCAATAAATATTAATTAGCAGTAGCTCCCTCTCACACAGCAGCAGCTGGAGCAATGGTGGCCCAGTGGTATCGGTCCCGACTTAGTTGTAGGGCGTGCGCTTTACTTTGTGTAATTTATTTCATCACCACTGCTCACAAAACGGTGAAGGAAAACATCAGGAGACACAAGCCTCTATGTGAGAGGGAGTGGGCTATAATCCACCACGCGGGCCCAGTGCGGGTTGGCAGATGTCACATGTCTTCGAATTTTTTGTTCTAAGACATGCGGGTTTCCTCACGATGTTTTCCTTCACTGTTACCACTTTGTTCACCCAGGTGATATCACCCAGATGAAAAAAGTGGAATAAACTGTCCGATCAAGGACAAAGTCAACGGCCTACAAACTTTCAGAGCTAAACGCCTGCCAGGGTCGCGAAACTGTCCTAAAAGCATATCACACAATCTTCTCTTATATTTTAAATTAATAAGCAAGGCCGTGGGTAAAAGTAATAGTGAAAAATAGTATATTTACTCTGTAAAATACTTAAGAGTATTTTTACTTTAAACATATTTTAGGTAAATTGAACCTTATTGAATGACTAAACAGTGCCACGAAAATAAAATCAAATTCAATTGTTTTCAAAATGGTAAACAAAGACTATTTGCGTGCGATTCGCACCTGAGCGAAACTAGTCGTACAGAGTCGGGGCGCATCGGTGCGAATCAAAAGGTATTTGAAACGCAATAATGTTGTCAGCTTTATTTCAAAGAGATTTCAAAATACAATTGAAAGACTGAAAGGCTTCGAACTACATAACCATCATCAGCAGTCGGAAGAAGTCTATAACTGAACAAAAACCTTCCCTTTAAATCAGGGGTTGGCAATCTTTTGAGTCTGAAAGAACAAAGATTACATCAACATCATCTTCCCTCATAAATCCCATTACCCATTTTACTTATGGTCGGCGCAACACGTGTTCTTCCATTCTCCCCTATCAGACATCACAGTATCATTTACTCCTTTTTTTTCAAATGATTCCTTAGAAAATCCATCCATCCTTTCTTTGTCCCTTTCTGTTTTCCCCCATCCATAACCATACAAGACTCAATATTAAAATTTTATGACGAACCACGCTTTTATAAATTCTTGCGATTTAACTTTGTCAAAATTCATTGATTAAACAATCCTATAATTTAGAACTCTTTCACACGAACTGACTAGATTTAACACTTAACTGACAATTTTCATCATGTCAATTGCAGGTTCTCGGTCACTCTTTTAAACACGTAGAAGTATACAGGGTGGAATTTTGTAATGCCACCTGGAAGGAAAGTACTCTTAATACTGCAGATAGAAAATTTTACTCAAAATAAATATTCCTTTATTTTTGAATAGAAAGTAAACTGCATTCAAAGATTTTCGAAAATTCTCTTCTCCCACACCCGGGAATCGAACCAGCTAAAATCTGAAAAAATTATACCCTGTACTTTTATTACATCGATCGTCAGGGATAAAGATGAAATCTCTCTAACAAACATGATAAATTAAATGAAAGGAAAACCAGGAAATCTGAAGTTACAAATTCAATGAGTCAAGTTAATGCTCTTTAACTATTTCCTCGAAAATCTTTGAATGCAGTTTGCTTTCTATTCAAAAATAAAGGAATGTTTCCTTTGAGTAAAATTTTCTATCTGCAGTATTAAGAGTACTATCCTTCCAGGTGGCATTACAAAATTCCACCCTGTATACTGTGGTTAGCTGTCGTATGGATCCACTCCCAGAAAAGTATGACTCGTAACATAATCGTTAAAAACTAATTCGGGTACAAATTGCAAGTCAGCAAGCATGTTTAGTATAACATAGACTACGTCATTTGGCTTTTAATTTTGAAGTCAGCCTTGAACAGGTCATGATGAATAATGTACTAAAAATATGTTGTTTTTATTATGACTTTTCTGTCTTCAAAGATGCCAACATTATGACGGGGCCCCTCTACATAGGGCCAAAGCCGGGGTCGTGGGAGAAACTACTCACCGTGACTCCGGAATGTAAAAGGCTATTTAAGGACACCGTGGATTTTAGTCAGTACGAGTCTGACAGTCCCTCCCGCTCTGCCCAGTGTGGGAGGACTCATTTGATGATTTTACCACGCTAAACAAACATAGTTTTTCTGTCCGAATATTGTATTGCTATTTACTTTCTTTTAACTAAGGATAAACGACGAAGTATTTTATGATTATACACAAAATTGAATTTAGCAAAAGAATATTAAGATTTTATGAAAATAATTTTAGATTATTATTTAAGACTTCACCGCAAAGTTACTTTCTAATTCGATTTAGTAATAATCACTAGCGTCGTCTTAAATATTTATTAAAAATATATAAGATACAGACGCCTGCATATGAACCTACCTCAATCTATCAAACTTTAATAGATTTATCAACCTAATCACAAGGTTAACGTTCAATTGGTAGACTGATGGCGTCTGTACAAGAAAATTTAATAATCACTTGGATTTAGCGCAAAGTAATTATATCTTAGTGGTAAGTGCAAAAGAAAATTATGGATCTGTCTAGGTATGTGACATAAAAATTAAAGATTAATAACATTAAATTACTGCCATAATTACTTTAGTTTTGCTGGAGAAAATGGTGCGTAATATTCTGATTAATACAAAATTACCAGTAATTATCGAGAGTCGAAACAAAACGTATCGCAAAGCCATGTAACATCGAAAAAAACCTTGTTGCTAGAAAAAAACCGAAATCCAAAACAAAAATCCAAAAAAAAACAACAAAAGCATTATTTTTTCAGAGCGTCTCACGGCATTTCAAAAAAGATAATGGACAAGACGAAAGTCATGTCGAATGTCCATGTGGCACCCGTACCGGTTGTTGTTGGGAGCGATACTCTCGAAGTTGTAGACCATTACACTTACCTTGGACAGATTGTTCAGTTAGGTAGGTCCAACTTCGAGAAAGAGGTCGCCCGAAGAATCCAACTCGGATGGGCAGCGTTTGGGAAGTTACGTGATATCTTCTCATCGAGAATCCCACAGTGTCTCAAGACAAGGGTGTTTGACCAGTGTGTGTTGCCAGTGATGATATATGGCTCCGAAACGTGGTCCTTGACTGCTGGCCTCTTAGAGAGACTAAGAGTCACTCAACGAGCAATGGAGAGAGCTATGCTCGGAGTTTCTTTGCGGGATAAAATCCGGAACATGGATATTCGGCGAAGAACCAAAGTCACCGACATAGCTCATAAAATTTGCAAGTTGAAGTGGCAATGGGCAGGCCATATCGCTCGTAGAACTGACAACCGATGGGGAAGAAAATTTCTCGAGTGGCGACCACGGACCGGAAAACGCAGCGTAGGCAGGCCTCCCACTAGGTGGACCGACGACATCGTGAGGGTCGCGGGCAGCCGATGGATGCAAGTGGCGAATTGTCGTTCGGCGTGGCGGTCTAAGGGGGAGGCCTATGTTCAGCAGTGCACGTCCTCCGGCTGTTGATGATGATGATGATGAATGGGCAAAATGACTATAAAAAGTTAATTAGTTCTTTAATAATTAGTTACAATTTATTATTATATTTACTTGCTTCACCGTGACCACAATCATCTCTTCTTCAGCATTCACCTGTAATGTAACATAAAAGTGCGCAATGTGATGCTCTGTGCACTGTCTTCGAATGTTCGAATCTGTAACGTTACATTGATGTATTCCCGTTGTGCCCATGATTTTGTACCCATTAATGGGGACAAAAGGAATTGAATAAAATAATTTAATTTAGTTTCTGAGTCAGTACAAGACATATTCAGGTAAACCTGCCAAGAAATCTTTATCTTTATCTTCTTTATCTTTACATATAATAAAATCGTAGAGCTGTCATTCCTGTACATTGAATATTTTTTTCTTTTTGTATTTTTTTCGAGATAAGGGATCGATTCTGATGCCAAATCAACTTTTTTTTTTTTTTCGAAATTTTTTATGTTTTTTTGATTTGATCTATCTCTTAAACTACTGTAAAGTTGTCGATCAAATTTTCCTCAAATATTCCTAATAATATGCTTCTGTTAATATGCTATGTATTATTACGCTATTTTTCCTGGGAGATGAGCAATTTTAAATTTTGTTGTTTTTATCTGTTTGTTGATAGTTGGAAGCTAAACCACTGGATATTATTTAGTCAATTTTTCCCCAAATATTCCTTAAACTGCTCTTGTATTAATAGGATATGTATAATTACGCTATTCCCTTTGGGGGATTAGCAATTTTATAATATGTTGATTTTGAGTCATTGTTGACATTTGTTTATGAACCGCTATTTGAAAATCACTGTCAGCGTACTAGCCAGTCTGGTTGGTATCCTGCTTGACTTTCGTGCAAGGGGTCTCTGGATCAAATCTCGCAGTTTCTTTCTTTCACTTTTTGAGTTTTCTTATATTTGTCCTGAGAGTTTCAAATAATTTTAAAAAATGTGCATACTTTTATTTCAATATTATTCGCGATTTTAAATTATTACTATTTTTTTTCAATAGTACTCTAGGATATATCTACCCTGATTTAAATTGTAGGTAGTAAGTTGGATGTTTTTTTAAATTGTACATTTTTCGAGGTGTGGAATTTTAAAGATTAGAAAAAATTGTGTTTATTTATGTTTTGAATTGGTGTTCAAACCAGTGCATAGATTCTGTTTTAAACGACGACAAGTTGTACTCGTCGAGTCAGATAATTAGTTATTTTTTAGGTATCACGCCGAATGCTAAAGGGAGAAGAGCAATGCTATTGTACGTTCAATTTGCAGCGATCCTGTAAATCAACCCAAAAATGATAGTCTAATGTTTAAAATAAACACGGTTCTTTGAAATTAATGTCGCTCAAATAAGGACGTTTCCTATGCAAACTATGTACCTAGATATAACATTATTGATCTAAACTAATAATAAAAATGCAAGTCATCATCATCATCATCATCATCAGCCTATAATGTTCCCACTGCTGGGACACAGGCCTCCTCTCTGTGAGAGGGAGTGGGCCATAATCCACCACGCTGGCCCAGTGCGGTTTGGTGGATGTCACATGTCTTCGAATTTTTGGTTCTAGGACATGCCGGTTTCCTCACGATGTTTTCCTTCACCGTTTTGAGAGCAGTGGTGATGAAATATAATACACAAAGTAATGCGCCTGGCGGGGTTCGAACCCACGACCTACAACTCGTAAGTCAGGGCCGATACCACTGGGCCACCACTGCTAAAAATGCAAGTACGTTTGTTTTTTACCTTTTCACACATTACTACCTACTGAATCGATCGTCCCAAAATTTAGCATATACGTTGTCAGGAGTATAGACACGGATATAAGGTATCTTACATCCCGAATAACAGAAGAGAGCTGTTGCCGAGAAAACAATTACGTTCATGTTCCAGATGGCGCCACACGATCCGTATTGTTTCTCAAATTCTAAAATAACGCAAGCGAAGCCGCGGGCAAACACTAGTATTTAAATAAATACCGCTTTTAACTTACGCTAGCCTACTACTTTTGCTGGTTAGTCAATGAAAAAGGCAGGCATAAATTGAAAAGCACAAATGACAAGAAATTAACGGGGACAGATTATGGGTACAAATTCGGTAAAAGAAAAATCGTGTCTTCGTATGAATTTCTCTTCCCCAGTTAAATGTTCCCATGTTGAGACGCAACTGACATAGAAGTAACTTCTGCCCGAAGTAATTAATTTCTATTAGAAAGTTTCAACGAGTGAAGCAAAAGTTTAATTTCAGCGGACAATGATATATGATAAGCAGACAAGTATTTGTGTTTATTAAAGTTTTTAGCGTTTTTAATTATGTTGTGTCGAGAAATGAGTTTGTGGTTTAATAATTGGTTTAATAATACAACATAATTGTTAACACTTAATTACTTACTCGGTACATTTAAAATATTTTTACAAAATAAAAAATAGAAATAGATCGGCGATCGATCGCTCCGATCGATCTATCACCACAATGTCAGGCTTATTGGTAACAGTAGTCTTGTCAGTAATGATAGGTCGATCCCAATACAACAGGATTATGCCATTTTCGAGAACTGGATCGGGCGCATACTTTTAATTTTCTACTTTGTTGCTTGAGCAATAGAATAGAATAATATTTCATTTCAAGAATTTTATAGCTTCATGTTGTGATGTTGCTTATGTGGTATTTTTGGACTCTCTGTGGCTAGATTCGAGAACCACTTACTTTATTTGTTTTTACAAGTAATTTGTTCTGAAGCAGTCATGCTCGCGAAGGAGGAGGCGGGCCGCGTGAGGGAGAGGACAGCGTCCTCCCTCCGCCCCAGCCGCAGTGGTGGACGCCCACAGCGTCAACGTCAGTATGATGAGGGGGAATCCCGCCAAAGCCTGCCAGAGTCGTGGGACTTATCTCATTACCGTGACCCCGGGACGTAAAGGGCTATTGAAGGACACCGTGGATTTTAGTCAGTACGAGTCTGACAGCCCCTCCCGCCCTGCCTGGGGTAGAAGTACTCATTTGATGATTATTATACCACGCAAAAAAAAAGAATTTGTTCTGTCTGTATTTAAGTTTATATTTATATCGCTTCTTTTAGTAATAAAGGGCAGAGTCGTTCTCAATTTTTCAACTGTCAACAGATTTTCGTTACGAATAAGTGCAAGCTCCGTCCAAAAATATATGAGTACAAAGAAAAATCCTTATACTTACGTCAGCCATTTGTCACAATCGCTCATTTTGGAGAACAAATTCGATTGGGTTTTTCATACATTGTGACTGTTGTAAGTCTTCGATCAATTTCAGAAATAATCCTGCAGCGTAATGGAAAAAGAATGCCTAATTTTTATGAATGCAGCTGGCATTACGGTATTTTTTAGGCCCCTTGACCACGGTGACTTTTTGTAGCGAAGTTGTAAACTCTTTACTTGAAAAGCGCTACAGTATTACTACTGGCTCCCGTTAGTCGCAGTTGCAACGGCAGCGTCAGTTGCGGTAAGCTGGCCGTGTCTCCCGAATGTATGACGACAGAATGGCGAAGCGCATCTTCTACTCAAAACTGCTGGATGGAAAGTGGAAACAAGGTCACCAGCTCCTTCACATGAAGCGCTGCAATCTATTATATTATTAATTTATTTATTTATTTGCTCTCATGCACATCATACATTTGACATTGCTGTCGGTTCCAGTACATGAACCCTGTCAGGGCACTGCAAATCTCAGCGTTGGTTTGCCATTGAGTTTTTACAACAATTAAATTAACATTAAAAATGCAAATGAGTCAATCTTATAACAAATAAATACAAAAGTCGATTTAAATAATAACAATGATATGGATTATTGAGCAATAATAATTACAATAGAATAACAATAAATTTAGAACGAATCATGACGTTATGTCAGTATAAGTTATTATTATTACATTAGTCATTTCATTAGTCAATAGATTGAATTATAATATGTGTCATTTACAAGGGTTGTTGTTAGTTGGCCACAAAGTTAATTTGCCACGGTTTTGTAAAGTCCATACATTGAAAGTAAATATGCCACATGCATAAAAAACAAAAGAAAATTCGTAATAGGTAGGTCATGGTTATTGTAAATTTGCCACAAATCCACATTTGACATGATTTCTGCTAAAAGTAACGATAGCAAGCAAAGTTATTGGTTTTATAGCTCGAATTTAAATATTCGCACTCCTGAATACATAGTAAAGGAGACTTGAGTAGGTATTCACTTTAATAGAAAATCGAGCATACATCATTTTAAAATTTCTCAAACTGATTAACTTGGCAGGAATAGTTTACCTGTAATTGTCTTGTACTGACTCAGAAATATTTAAATAAATACCACTTTGAACTTATGTTAGCCTAGTACTTTTGCTGGTTAGTCAATAAAAAAGGCAAATTCAACATTAGTTCCATTATTTTCAGAATCCTTTAAAATGGAACTAATGATAACAAATTCAACATTAGTTCCATTATTTTCAGAATCCTTTAAAATGGAACTAATGATAAAATTCAACATTAGTTCCATTATTTTCAGAATCCTTTAAAATGGAACTAATGATAACAAATTCAACATTAGTTCCATTATTTTCAGAATCCTTTAAATGGAACTAATGATAACAAATTCAACATTAGTTCCATTATTTTCAGAATCCTTTAAAATGGAACTAATGATAACAAATTCAACATTAGTTCCATTATTTTCAGAATCCTTTAAAATGGAACTAATGATAACAAATTCAACATTAGTTCGATTATTTTAAGATTCTTCTAAAATGGAACTAATGATAATAAAAATAATCAGTAGTTCCATCATGGAACTGTTATGGAACTTAGTGACAACCGAACCACCAGGCTTGGGTATGTTTTTAAACACCTACACCTGACCGTTCTTGTACTTTTGCTAGACTATATTCAAAATGATTCCGACAAATACCATATAAAAAAGACCACCTTGAACTCATGCCAGCCTAGAACTTTTAATGTTTCTCCCACCAAAAGCATTTCATGTAAAGTGTTGCCAAAACGAGCACATTTGGTTTGCCCTACGAAAAATATATCAGATATCATGTAGAACCAAGCTTCTGAATCTACACGGCCTAACTCTACCAACCCTAAGGCTGCCTTCACATTTGGGCGACAGTCGCGCGACAGACGCTGCTTATGCGCGGCTGTTCATATAAAATGTAAAGGAATGTGCTTCTGCCGCGCTGCTGTCGCGCGACTCTCGGCCAAATGTGAAGACAGCGTTACTTCACAAATTCTACACATCAGTAAAAATGTATGTATATGTAAAATAAAAAGATTGAAACATTTTTATACTGACTTCACAATTTAATATCACTATTTTTCTTTCGTTTATTTCTACGTTAAAAACATTCAGGTCAACCACGGGCAAAAATAATTTCCCGTGGTACACCTAGGTGAGTATATACAATAATACAATAAACGAACTTATTGTTTGATTTTTCTGCTATCCGTACGTAAGAAAGCATCGTGGCGAATTTACAATAAGAAAAAATATTATTTTGAAAATATTCTAAACAAAATAGAATCGTGGCCAATTTACACATACTTTTTTTCGTGACGAATTAACTTTGTGGCAAACTTACAACAACCCATTTACAATACGGAATACAATTAATAAAAACAAAAATGTCACTCAAATAAACAATTGTCTAAATAGTAATTACCTATACATATCTTACGAACATTCGAAAAGACCGGATCCACTAAATTTTACTAGAAAGAACACAAGTACGAGTATAACTTGAGTACCTACATCTATGTGTATAATGTTTTATCCGTCATGAACTGATCTACTGTGTAATAACATTTCTCTAATAAAAGTAATCTTAGTTTTTTTCCTCACCAGACGAGCCTGGAATAAAGGTCATCGATCCTAATAATGCATCGTTCGAATTTCATAACACCATCGTTTGAATTTTAAAATAAAAAGTCAAGATCGCCTCTTACCACGACACGTTGCTTTTGGTCGTTCTACGACATTTTCTTCACTCTTTTTTAATACTCCTCCACTATTCTTTTCTGATTAATTTCGTTGCAGGATCCAAGACAGGTAAATTCATACTCCGGCCGGCACACGTTGAGCTTCATTGTCTCGGCGCTTTTCTGGTGGTTGCCACTGTTGATTTTGGCTTTCAGGAGTTGCAGTGGTTTGGGAATAGTGTAGTGGGATTGTCCCAATAAAAAAAAGGCAGATCCAAGTCGCAATGCCCGCATCGTAACTGTATCAATGCAGACGCGCGACCGTATAGGACGACATCAGGTAGAGAACGAGTTGAAGTTGCATAGAATTTGCAACTTGTAAACAAAGTGTTTGTTTGTCAACAAATTGTAAGCGCTACTTAACTGTTGAGCGAGGAAACCTGGGATCCTCCTGTTCCGCCTACTCAAACGCCAAGATACGGAATAACTGGTTGTAGATCATGCAAATATTTGCTGAATTGA
Source organism: Agrotis segetum (assembly GCA_036375495.1). Taxonomy (NCBI): domain Eukaryota; kingdom Metazoa; phylum Arthropoda; class Insecta; order Lepidoptera; family Noctuidae; genus Agrotis; species Agrotis segetum. Next base: position 2,781,793 of record JAQSVV010000002.1, read on the forward strand.
ATCTGCGACACGCAGGGTAGCAGTCCAATCGCTCAGTTACTACACCAACCGTGCCGTGAACATTCTTTTTTGACTGGCCTGTTGGTCTAATGGTTAGTGACCCTGACTGCTATGCCGGAGGTCGTGGGTTCGATTCCCACCCAGGAAAATTGTTTGTGTGATGAGCACGATCATTTGTTCTGTGTCTGGGTGTAATTTATCTATAATAGTACGTATGTATTTAGAAATAATATATATAAGTATGTATATCAGTTGTCTAGTACCCATAACACAAGCTCTGCTTAGTTTGGGACTAGATGGCGTTGTGTGATAGTTGTGGAATATTATTATATATTTATTATTATTCTATTTAGGTATTTTCCCCTCAAGCATGAGAGGCGAGACCTTTTGGAATAGCCTTGCATGACCTTTCACTAAGTAACTCTAATTACAGTCGTTTATGTACAAATTAACCCAAAATTAAACACGTTAACCCACAGCTTACCATTGTCAGCTTATTTATTCGTGTAAAATAATCCGCCATCGCAATAATTATGATTTAAAAACATCAAAATTCCGCTGAACAACGTCCACTCAAACGTGGCTTAATTTTAAGTGGGCGGACGGCATTTCACGTGTATTTTAAATTAACTTGTATCTCGTAAATTATTCGTAGCGAATAATGGTTTGATATCAGAGAAAGGAGCTCGAGGCTAAATATTAAGCCGCAAAGGTTCAAGATCCTTTACATATCGAACATTAAAAAGCCTCGGCTGTTACAGAATGCCTAGCACAACCTTCCAAATTTTTGCAACAGGTTCGTTCTGGCAAAAGTTCACGGTGTTCCTTCAATAGTCCTTTACGTTCTAGAACCACAGTTTTTTAACAAGACAATCTCGCGACCCCAAGTTTCGATAGCATCTTTTTTCCCATGTTTTTATACACTTACTTTTCTTGTTTGTTTGTCGTTCCAGTTGGATTTTGGCAACTCAATTTTGAGGTACTTCCCGATAAGCTAGCAAGCTGAAATTTTGCACACGCTCTGAGTTTTGATGATAATATTTATCGTGGTAATATCATCAAACGGATGGGAGGGTCTGCCAGACTTGTACTGACTTAAATACACGGTGATCCTTCGATATCCCTTTACGTTCCAAGGTCACGGTTACCTGACAAGACATTCCCGTTTCCCCAAAGTTTCCACCACTTCAAGTACATAATATTTCAAGGCAAATCGATATGAATCCAATCGCAACTCGATTTAAACTGTGCTTATCTGGGCGCCCATCAAATGACTGTTATCGTGTGCTGATGAGTTATAGCCCCTAGTTTAGAGCCTTAGGTTTATAGCCTTACTTGAGGGCCACGAAGTCGTCGTTTCAAGGGAATTCACCTTGAGCTTCAGGCTTCAGAGTCGATCATCAAAAACAGAAGTCTGTTTATTATCTACAAAGCTGCAAAAGTAGCGCTGTAGGGGTTTTCATGGCTGAGAACAAATTATCGGACGCGCTCATCAGCTGCGGGTAAGAGACGCAGCTTATTGATATCTAGCCAGTACATTTAATACTACGCTGTTCAAACTATATATATAAAATGAAATTGTGGAAAGATAAAAAACGCCACGCTCGTAACTTATAGGTCGTAACTACGGATTTTGTGCTTGGAGATTCGACACCCCCGGCAGCGAAGTTCGTTGCCATTCGTGGCCGTCACACTTATTTTTGACGCTTGCAGCACTAGGCGAAATCGCTTGGAGCGTCGATTTCGTGGCCCTCGAGTTAGGGTTTTAGGGCGTCTGTGATGAACTGGTAGCGGGAGAATGGACTATAAACTTTACATCACGTCTGTTGTTGTCTGGGAGTAAATAGAAGGATAATGATTACCAACGTAACGTTATGGACAGACTGCTGTATGTTAGGGCATCTAGCTACTCCTCTATTCATCATCATCATCAGCCTATAGCAGTTTACTGCTGCATATAGGCGTTTCCAATCGCACGCCATTTCACTCCTGTATTAATAATTTATAATTATTTAATGGGGATGGCAACTGGGAAAGTAATGGCGCTAGTATAGCTTGTTCCAAGCATCGTTTACAAATCTTAACGGTACTTCAAAATAGTACTACGTCATTGGTCGGAATAGGACTAGTCTATGGTGGCGCCATATACAATTAGCTTTGACGTGCCTTCCCCATTGCGAGAATCAGTACTGTTAAATTCTTAAACTTCGTCTTAGTCGAGATTCTTTGCCTTGGAGCTTTTCTGGTAGACGCCAATGTTGATTCTGGCTTTCAAGAGTTGCAGTGGTTTGGGAGTAGTGAAAAGGGATTGCTCCAATTTAAAAAAAAAGACTGTTACTTTAGTTTTTTTACTAACCATTTGTATGGATATGTCTTCTCCAATCAGGCCATGTTACGGATTAAGGGCAAATAGAAAGCTGTCACACCCTTCTGCGAAGACATAATCGCTAGCAAAGGAGGTGGAACTGCGGGTGTTAGAGTATCAATTCTTCACGTCGCACCCCAATCACAGTTACAGACTCCTAGGGCGTCCAGAATCACTGGCGGTTGGACTTACAGACGGCGAGTAAACTTCTTCGTACACAAGGCGACGCAAGTCTCCGATACCTTTCGACTTTGGTATCCAGGCGCTTATCGCAATACAAATTTTATAGTGCTCGTACACACGCACGCGTCGATAGAACGATGCCAAAGTCGTAAGGTATCGGAGACTAGCGTCGTCTTGTGTACGAAGGGGCTTATGGGTTACTCGCCGTCTCATCAAGGATCAGTCTCGAGTCCAGTTCCATGCGCTTATGTAAGCAAACTTATCCACCTCTATAGTCAAAGTCCTGCCGAAGTCACGGAACCGTTTTAGGGCACCTTGGTCCTGAAACGCTAACGTCAGCTGAAGGGATAGGGGGGTTTAATGTCAGTCAAATCACAGTTGTTCTGCTCCATCCAAAACAAGAGGACTCATTGGATGAATTTTACAGCACAAAAAAGTACGATGTGTGATTAATATGTCATTCTGAAGAAAGTAAAGAAAGAATATAACCTATAATAAGAATCTTGTGTAAGTAACCTCCCAGGTAAAAAACTTGCTTTCAAAAGCTCGTTTGCCCTCGTATTTTGTAAAATAATTTTTAAAAGAAGAAAGTAAGAAGCAATCAACAGCTCTCTTATAGTTATTTATTTAGCATCTTGTTCGCAAAATATGCAGTTCTGAAGAAAAGTTAAAGTTCTTGTAAAGTGCTGTAGAAATTATGAATGTTAACTACTTACAATAAATTCGAAATAGCGGCGTTCATTCATAACATTTTTGTGAAACGGTTTAAAATAGTATGAACAGAAACTTGTAACATAATAATTATGTATGAAACGTGTCCTTTTATGTACAATATCTGGTTGACCGAGCTTCGCTCGGTTTTTAAAATGTCTATATTTTGGGAAGCAACGTGAACAACTTTGTGCTTTCAGAAGTACAGCGCTGACATGCACAACAATTCAAAAACATTTTTAGAATTCTTTGTCGAACTCCTATTCGAGTACTAGCAGTTATTTGTCAAATTGTAATAACATTCAATGGGCGTTTTTCCATAAGCTGGCCCGGCACCGGTAACCTATTTCCAAAGCCTATACTATTTCAGTCACGAGTCAGACTATAATCGATAAGCTTTTGTTTGTGCATATTTCTCAACAAAACCTAATCTATCTCAGTAAAAAACTTGACTCAAATAGATTAGCTTTTTATTTTGATATTTTCAAATAAAATGCACGTACAAAACCGCGTTCTATATAATTCAAGTCACTTGAATAACTAGACTTTTAGCGAGTTATTTTTAAACATTACGTACGAACAAAACCTTGTCGAGTAGAGGCTCACTAGCTATATGAGTAAATTTACCTCGGAATTTAACTTATTCTTAAATTTTGTAGTACCTACTTGAATATCGCAAATACGACTGTGGGCACCCCGACTCGGACCGGTTAGGTTAGAAGGGGATGGCGGGGTCTTTCAGACCCCGCCATCCCCTTCCTCGTTTTTTTTTTAACCACCCGGAAGTAGGAGCACCGCGAGGCGGTGCTCCGTCGACGTTTTCTGACATTTTACTTAGTTTAGTGAAATGACATGATCTCTGACTTTATATTAGTATTTTTTGTCATAATTATCACTAGATGCTTTTCTCGATAGATTTCGTGAAATCCCTGATTCCCTCAGTCACTGAGACATGCATAAACAAAACAGTCGTCTTTTTTTAGAGTTTGACTTTTGCGTGACTAAAATGGTACTAGATTTTTCCGTGCATTTATTTGAAAATATCAAAACTAAAAGCTAATCTATTTGAGTCAAGTTTTTTACTGAGATAGATTAGGTATTGTTGAGAAATATGCACAAACAAAAGCTCATCGATTAGAGTCCGACTCGTGACTGAAATAGTATAGGTTTTGGAAATACGCGCACCGGTACGGCAGGACTCAACGCCGGGCAGGCGCCGGCGCCGTTGCCGGTGTTGGTGCCGTTCCAATGGAAATACGGCACTCATAGTAATTCGGGCTCGATTTCACGGGCGTCGCAGAAAATACCTTAACTAAGGTCAACCACGTATTTCGTGTTTACAAATACATATCATTTATTTGAAGTAGGCAAGTTCCAGGCACTTTTGAATTATACTCAAAAAACAAAAAAATACAAATTCTACAAATCAGATCCCCTGTTCCTGGTACTAACAAAGCAGTCGCGATTGTGACAGCGACACAAACGGTAATGTTAAAGATGAGTACAACGGTCAGATAGACCCCATTGTTGCTCTTTGAAATTGTTTTTAATGAGAAAAGTTGTTATAAAAGCATTGTGGCCTTGAGTGTGGTTGTGGCGATAATTTTAATTAATTTAGAAACGTGCTACAAGTTTTAAAGCTAGATTGCTCACCAGGATGGGCGAACTGTAAATAACTTAACCGTATTGATATGATATTTTTTTCATCACCATCCTCATCAGCCTATAATGTTCCCAATGCTGCGACACAGGTCTCCTCTCTGTGAGAGGGAGTGGGCTATAATCCATTACGCGAGCCCAGTTGGTAGATGTCACATGTCTTAGAATTTTTGGTTCTAGTACATGCCGGTTTCCTCACGATGTTTTCCTTCACTGTTTTGAGAGCAGTGGTTATGAAATAAACTACACAAAGTAATGCGCCTGGTGGGGTTCGAATCCACGACCCACAACTCGTAAGCGTGACCTATACTACTGGGCCACCACTGCTCATCCCATCCAAATAAAACTTAATCTCATAATATAAAAATAACCTTCATAGCCTTGTGTAAACTTTTTCATTAATATTTTACATAAAAGAGAGCCACTACTTTGTAGCTAAACTATTTTTATGTTAACAAAGTAATTTTAGCCTGGAAATCTTGAAAGTCTTTTTTTTTATCATGGTTAAAACCTCAAATGTGTTCTCCCACGCAGGGCAGGGCCGGAAGGACTATCAGACTGATTAAAATCCACGGTAATCCTTCAATAGCCCTTTGCGTTCCAGGGTCACGGTTAACTGATGAGACAGTCTCGCGACCCTGGAGAGAGTCCTGTGACCCCAGAAATCTTGGAAGTCTTTTTACAGTTCTGGTTTAGGTGGGATTAATAATGCCGGTCGCGGGACTGGCCGTGAAACTGGGACCTTGGAACGTAAAGAGCTATTGACGGATCACCGTAGATTTTAGTAGGTTAAAGTCTGATAGGAGTATATTCGGGTAGGTGGACTCATTTGATGATTTTAACACGATAAAACAAAACGTTAAAGGTAAGCGTCTACAGGTCGGCATCGTACGTATCGAACGCATCGCATCAAACGGATTTCTGTATCGGCAGCGATCGGATTGCCGACGCGAGTATCAGCAATCGGATTGCCGATGCCACCTTCATCGCGTCCACTGATCGGCATTAAAATAATAAATAAATATTCCACAACGCCATCTAGTCCCAAGCTAAGCAGAGCTTGTGTTATGGGTACTAAACAACTGATAAACATACTTATATATTTCTAAATACATACATATTATAGATAAATTACACCCAGACACAGAACAAATGATCGTGCTCATCACACAAACATTTGTCCTGGGTGGGAATCGAACCCACGACCTCCGGCATAGCAGTCAGGGTCACTAACCACTAGACCAACAGGCCAGTCAAAGCAGTCAGGCATTCCGTATGACGTCATCGGTACGCATCGCATGTAGGCATTGCCGATGAGCCGACCGTACGATGCGGATCAGTGGACGCAGTTGTATGATTTTTAATACAAGGCAAACTAAAATCCGTTACCTACGATACGTCCGATACGTGTGATGCGGACCTGTGGATGCTTACCATAATACGAGTACTGCTAAAAGCTTATAACTTGTACCCCAAAATGGACCTTGTAAGTTCCTCCCAAAATGTAGGTACTAAATGATCCCAAAGATAAATTGCTTAGAGATGACCTATTAATTATTATAGACAACTATTTGGTACAGATGTTTATAATTAACGAGCCGAATGTAACCTCTATCGTAAATTGAACTATCGTAACGTTGATTGAGGGTTTGTATTTAATTGGTAATTACAGCAGAAGTGGCACAGTAGTAACGCACTTGAGTTTTACGAGTATAGTCGTACGTTCAAACCCAGTCAGGCATATTAGTTTTTTTTTTATGTAATTGATTAATTTGAAATTAATTAGAACAAACTATTGTCTTCCTTGCTTTTGATCCGCCAACTTACTTTATTTATAGCTATACATATATGACTAAAATGTTCACCTATATAGGTGAACATTTTAGTCATATTATGAACTGAGCTGGTAACTATAAATAGTGATTAAATCTTGTAATCTACCTGTTTGTCTTTCATTATCAGTTCCTTTGGAACCCTAAGCATTACATTGGCGCCCAGCGTGGGGCTTTTATGTACATTTCTGGTGCATAAGGCGGACTTTATGTCGCATGGCATTATCCACCAGTCAACTATTGGGTCAAAAGAACAAGCAAATGGAATAGGTACATGATTACTAATGAATCAATTAAAACTACTACATTTAACTATGAGTTTTTTTTTTTTTTGATTTCGTCACCACTGCTCTCAAAACTGTGAAGAAAAGCATCGTGAGAAAACCAGAATATCCTATAACCGAAAATTCCAAGACATTTTGCGACATCGATCAACCCGTACTGGGTTGTTGTGGTGGATTACTATAAGCTTCTCACAGAGAGGCCTTTGTGCCAGCTAATTATCCCAAAAGTGGCTTATATCGTACAAATACTTGTTTCGTGCGGAAATCGAAACCGCGACACGCAGTGCATCATCATCATCATCATCAGCCGGAGGACGTCACTGCTGAACATAGGCCTCCCCCTTAGACCGCCACTCCGAACGACAATTCGCCACTTGCATCCATCGGCTGCCCGCGACCCTCACGATGTCGTCGGTCCACCTAGTGGGAGGCCTGCCTACGCTGCGTTTTCCGGTCCGTGGCACGCAGTGCAGTAAATAGTTAATCTTTTAACGTGAAAAAATAACTAAAAAGATAATCTCTCAGTATTTTTAATTCACATCCACCAATTTCACGGGATGTTTTTCAGGATTTCAGGCCACAAATTTCAGGAATCTCGGAGCAACCCTGATTACTATGTAAATGACTGTGGCTCGAATATTTAACGACTGGAAGTTAAACTTAACCTAAGTTCAGGAATTTCAGCGAATTATTTTGAATTGTATACTTACGTCGAGATGCTGAATCTTTATTTTGTTGGTTTTTGTTCAGCAGTGATTTTGTTGAAACCAATAAATGGGACGAATACATCTGAAATTACGATCAATTATTTATTAGTTTTCAGGACTAGTTTTAAATGGTTCAGTACGCTTGAGCTTTTAAAAGGATTTCATGCGGTTTTTTATGCCCTATTCCCAGAGCTACGGTTGCAATTTTAATTATACAATTAAACACTCAGGACTTTTCTTACTGGGGTAGGCAGTAACTACAGACTACTATCTCTAGTTACTTTTCTGGGGAATATCGAAATGACCATTTGATTGTCATAGCATATTGTGATGACATCAATCAGTCTAATTAAAGAACCCATTATTTTGCGACTTGGGTACAATAATCGGGTAGATATCTTCAAAATGAACTTAGCTGCGTTAATTGGGCATGCGGGCGGCGAGTAAAGGGCAACTCGCTATCCGACCATGGACCATGCCCGGGTCGACGGCGCGTCGTGTTCCACGAGCGCCTCAAAGAGCGTCAGCAAAATGACTAGGCCTTTGTTGGCCCCCTTCAAAGGGCCAAAGACAAATGCACGGGGTCTGCGGGACTTATTTCCTTACCAGTGTGGTCTTCCCGGATTCTTCACATAGAAGGGATATTGAAGAACACCGTAGATTCTAGTCAGTACGAGTCTGACAGTCCCTCCCGCCCTGCCCGGGGTGATTTGCGGGCTCAATTGATGATTTTACCCCTGCTGCTTTAATTGATTTTTTCTTGGCCCCAGTTTCTTTGCCTTTTTCATTCTTACAATATCAATTTAGTAAAACACCTGAAGATAGAATCAAACACTTCTCAAAGAATCTTCAGGGAAGTGATAACAGTTTAATAAAGAAAACGAATTCCTAATGACAACCCAAAAACACGCACAAAAGAGTATTTAATTAAAAAAACACCCCTTAACCTGCGTTTAAACCAGGAGATAAGAAGACGCCGGTCACGTTTCACCCCTCTAGCACCCTTTAAAAATTTAGGTCAATTACTAGCACATACTTCGGTTTATTTATGTGGGGATGAAGTGACCCTATGTGGTGGTAGTGTTATAGCGCCATTACGGGGTTAATTTTTTATAAATATTTCGTGTGGGGTTGAAATTTGCAGTGGGGAGGTTGGGTTCTTTAATTAATGGGGTGTTGCTGTTATTTTTGTGAATTTTTTGTGCAGTGTCACGGAAAGCATGTTTGGCACTATTCAGAGAGTCTTTGGAAGACTATTTTATCTAGGAGGATTCAGCTTCGAGTGCTGAGAGTCAAATTAGTCCTTCTGCCTTGGGTGGAACGAAAAGAGACTGCAGACTCTTAGTTACTGAAAATCCAACATGTCTTTTCAGTCACCCTTTGCGTTCCAGGTTTACGGTGATCTGCTTAGACGGTCCCGCAAAGCTGGTCATTCTTCAAAAAGGAACGAGAAATTCCGTCACTCCAAGTCATAATATAATGTGAACTTGATGAAGTATCTCTCCAACTTGTAACGTAAGAGTTTTCCTGAGTTTATGTCTAATTAAAATCTCAAAGTTTGAGTAAACCAAACTACTTAATAAGCGTGACAACATTCCCTATTAACGATATCGTGTGATCCATATCAATGTAAACTGTAACCGCCTTACCAAAAAGATATCATCAGTTGAAAGCTTGTCTAAAAAAAGTGTAACTGCATAACGATCCTTATATCGAAATGAATTGTCGTTTTGACATTGACAGTTTTTACACAAGTGTTCAACAAATATTTATCCTTCTTGTGCTAAGACAGTTACAGCGTTACTCAACAGATGTTTAAGTTTTTGTAAAACTTAAACATAGATCTGTTGAACACTTTTAATACACGATATAGTGAGGTTATTTATAGAACTTTTGATACAATACTCATAATCTAAACTATAAATAAAAACTAACTTTGAAAACTAACGTTGAACACTTGTCTAAGAAAAGTGTGACTGCATAAAGGACCTTATTGCAACATAATCATAGTCTGTCATTTTTTTAGACAAGCGTTCAACAGACGTTTAAAAGTTTTTGTGGTATCACCGTTTATGTTCGTCATCAGCCTTTTAATGTTCCCACTGCTGGGACACAGGCCTCCTCTCTGTGAGACCTTGCGGGGTGGGCCATAATCTCACCAGCGATGCCCATGCCAAATGGCTTTGGATGTCACATTTCTTCGAATTTTTGGTTCTAAGTCGAACAGCCGGTTTCCAAGCATCACGAAATTTTCCTTCACCGTTTTAACAGTGGCAATATTCTCCAAATTAAACAAAGTATTGCGCCTGAGGGATTCGATATACCTACGACATTCTCAAACTCGTAAGTTCGGGTCCGAATACTGAAAACTGGGCCTAACCTAACTGTGGCAACATTCCCTCACCGTTTATGTTAAAGGTGTCATTAAGCGTGTGGTAAAGATAACTTTTGCTATGACAAGTCAATTCAGTCCTGAAAATCCTAAAAATAAAGCTTATTTACTTTCAAAATGTGTTAGGGCGTGAGGTAGACGATCATACTTTACTATGACTAAAATCCACGGTGTCCTTCAATAGCCCTTTCTGTTCCGGGGTCACGGTAAGGAAATAATCCCGCGACCAAAATGTAATTAAGCAACACAATTTAATAAGTGTACAGTACACTTGAGTGCAAATATAATTAACGATGCATACACTGGCGTGCACATCAGTGGCACATAAATCAGCGTCCAGCTGCAGGCGACGCTTGCTATCCGCCTGTCCGGTTGATGTGTCACGCAGATATTAACGTCATGTGACACGGTGTTTCATTTTGGTAGGGAGGAAGCTGGTCTTCGTTTTCTAGGTTACCGAAGGCTGCTACCGAGGTGGTGGAGCTGTCTCATCAGGTTTGGGCCCTGGAAAACAGCCGAAGGAACAGAGTGTTTTTATACACGTAAAACAAAATAGAAATAACTATTAACAAAATTATCAAAAGACCAGAATAGTTTTTGGTCAGCATGAGTCTGACAGTCCCTCCTGCTCCACCCAGGAGGACTCGAGTTAATGATGTTTTCGCTCAAAATAACACTGTAACGATTAACAAAAATGTCGAATAAAAAAATTTTTCCAAGTAAAAGTAATGTGACCCGCCTTCGAAAAACAACCACAAAAGAGTGTAAAATAACCTAAAAACTTTTCTTTCGGAAGTCGGTGACTTTTTTTATTAATTTCATTGTCTCATTTGCCACCGACATCCGAATGAAGAAAAGTTTTGGAGGTTATTTTACAGGTTTTTTGTAGGTTGACATTTTTGAAGGCGGTCACATTTTTTTGGAAAAAGTATTTTTTTTACTCTTTTTAGTTTAAATATTTAACCAACATTCTTGTTAGGTTGACATTTTCTTATATTCCATGTGCACTAGAATTTGTAATCCGTAGCACCGGTAATAACATCGTTAACATGTCTTTCATTCCCTATCTCAAAAACTACTGAACTGAATTCCTTTGATGAAACTTGCAGTATTCCCTAAGTTGAACGATATTCCAGTAAACTTAGACAAAAAGAATTACTTAAATCGGACTTGTAGTTCCGGAGATATGCGAAGACACCTGTTTTAAACAAAATATTTCTTACTTGAGGAGTTGTACATTTTCCATCATCAGCTCAGCTACATGAGATGATGATTTCCATGCGCAAGTACTTGAATTACTCCATAAGAGTTGCGAAAAACTATTGTCAGCCAATGGAAAATTTGAGGGTTGCCCTCGATTTCTCCAAGATCCAATCATCAAATCTTGAAATGGTGACAATGGGATCACATGGGAAGCACCAGCTTTCGAATGAAAAAAGAATCATGAAAATCGGTTCACCCAGTCGCAAGTTATGAGGTAACAATCATAAAAAAGAAAAAAAAAATACAGTCGAATTGATAACCTCCTCCTTTTTTTGAAGTCGGTTAAAAAGAGCTTTTAATCAGAAAGAGTCTGCAGGTCTGAGGAGGAGGATATGGAAAAAACAATAAAAAATAATACTTATACTATTTGTATTAGTGACATCTGTTTTCATCGACGAAAATTTCACCTGAAGTTGGATAAAATTATAGTTATGGTAATTAATAAAGTCCTTTTTTGCGAAATTGCGAACTCCCGTCTTTATCTCAAAAGGGATAGGCAAAATTCATAAAGCATCTGCTACAATCCTTATGTACCAATTATTTTCATTTAGAATCAATTCACATCGAGACAATGACATGATGATACTATAAACTGTGTCATCTTTTTGTGTAGAACATAAAGTTAGATTACGAGTCACTCTATTGAAATGCGCGCGCAGCGTCGCTGTGAAATGACCCTTAAACTCGCAAAACCCACTAATAATTTAACTTTACATCCCAGCCTGAAAAACCTGAAAATTCTAGCAGTCTAGGCCTTGTTTTATAAGCTACACCTATAAAGCACAATAAATACAAACTAGAGTTTATTGGCTCGCTCGCCGGGGACAAATTATTTCGGAGCCAAACACTTTGTTAGGTAAAACTACTTTTAAGGCTAGTTTACTACCTAGTTTATAGCTAAGGTAATAGGATGGTGATCTGGGAGCAATATGTTTTATTCTAGGTTTTCAGATTAATCTAAAGCAGTTATGAGGTACGTTGGTGTCGATGAACGGAGTAATTTAATTTTGGGACCACGATCTACGTGTTGTTGGCTTTGACATCATCAGCCTTTAATGTTTCTTACCACGGACCACGGACCGGAAAACGCAGCGTAGGCGCAGGCCTCTCACTAGGTGGACCGACGACATCGTGAGGGTCGCGGGCAGCCGATGGATGCAAGCGGCGAATTGTCGTTCGGCGTGGCGGTCTAAGGGGGAGGCCTATGTTTAGCAGTGGACGTCCTCCGGTTGATGATGATGATGATGAATGTTTCTTATGCTGGGACAGGTCTCTTCTATGTGAGACGGAGTGGGCCATAATCCACCATGCGGGTATAATGCGGGTTGGTAGATGTCACATGTCTTCGAATTTTTGGTTCTAGGATATGCTGGTTTATTGACGATGTCTTCCGTCACCGTTTTAAATCACACAAAGAAATATGCCTGCCTGGGTTCGAATTGGGTACAGCTCGTAAGGTTGGGGCCGATACCACTGGGCCACCAGTGCTCTTTAGGCGGGTACTTCTTTTTTTTTTACAGCAGCCTGCAGTGCTGTTCTGTAACGTTTCTGAGCTCATTACACGCAGGTGAGAGCACTATCGAACCCATTATTTTTAAAGGAAATATCGCATTTCTTGACTAGATATAGTTCGAATTTTAACCTGATATTAATTGGATTTATTTTATTGTCTAGTTCAGAATCTACCATTATAAGACTTCGATTGAGTGCTCGCTTAATCTTACAGAATACCACAATGAGCCTATGCACACCACATTTTTTAAACGCGCCGTTGACGCGCTTTTGCAGCGATACAGACGCGATACGCAAGCAAGTCAGACGCAGCCTGTGGACCTTTATAAATTACCTCGCACCTGTATAAATTGCAAACGACAATTAAATGCTCTGTTTGACAAAAGCGCGACGTCACGCGCGTTTGACGCGATACAGACGCGCCGGTGCCGCGCGTTTGACGCGATACAAACGACAACAAAATGCTCTGTTCTGACGTGTGTCTCTGTTTCGACGGCGCATTTAAAAAACATGGTGTGTATAGGCCCTAATGTGTCGCATCGCAGACGTGTTATTAGGGTAGCGTGACATACTGGCATGGGACAAGATTTCTGTATTCATAATTCGTTTTGGTATGGACAACAAATACTCACCACCAAGTGTATTTTTTTCCATCATTTTAATGTCAAAGTTTCCGTTTACTTTACATCACATACGCGTGAAAATTAATGCTAGAACCTCCGCATTTGTCCGTATCTGTAATTTCTAGCTCTAGTGCTTATCACCAATTTATGCTCAAATAAAGCCATAAATTAGATGTGTAGGCCCGACAAACAGAAATTTGCATTAGCCTCTAGGATTTATCTAGGTCCGGACAAACATGGGCTCCTAAATAATTCAAACTAGAAACTATTACTTATGGGTTGGAATCAATTAGCATTTTCGGAACAATTGTATCAGCCTGTAGCCAAACGGCAAGCGACAATCGTTAACGTTCAGCAGTCGCTTATACATTTTCAACTTTATACCCCAGCGCATAAAGTTAAAAATCTAGTAAAGACTGATGAGCGATAGTGAACGGAACAAACGAAAGAAATCTGTAATCTTTGATAGATTTACAACTTTATGCAATGGGGTATAAAGTTAAAATGTATTAATAAGCAACTGTTGAACGTTAGCGAATGTCGCTTGCCATTTAGCTATAGAGCCAGTTCTCCAAGAGTATGAATAAAAGCGCGGGTGGGATACGTTTCAGGGCCATAACTTTATGCGAACGAAATCCAAACTCTTTCGTACTAATAGACGACGCGAGTTTCCGATACCTTACGACTTCAATACAAATCCATAAGATGCGTCCACACAGAGCGAGCAACCTTGCGAAGCATTTGCCGCGCGAGGAAACTGCTTCGTGCGGCAAAATGCCTCGTGAGACTACTCGCTCTGTGTGGACGCACCTATAGAGATTCGTACCAGACACGCGTCAATGGATACCAAAGTCGTAAGCTAATAGGAGACTTACGTCGCCTTGTGTACGAAGCGGCTTGTGGTCAATGCACGCCATCATTGTCACGTCACATATTTTATTTACAACAAGAAAAGATTTTCTTGTAAATAAAGTAAGATTGACTCGCTCTATTGAAATGTGCTCGCAGCTTCGCGCTTCGCTATTGCAAAAATTAAAGCTTGTCTTATTATGCAAGGCATGCACTCCGGAATAATGTAGATTCTTGACAGAATATTTTCTTTGCGACTAGATCATTAGTTTACTGTCTAGTCTAGTTGCTGCAAGAACGACTGTTGAAGGTAAGGTCCCCGGTTGGTTTCCCAAATCTGACAACGTGTGTGTTTTCCCTGGTGAGTTAAGCAAAGGTGCACTTAACAGTATACATTTTAACAGATATGTTAAAGCCTCATGATCCAGACTATGTGGTTGCTATTGATAAATTAGTTGTGGAATTAGCCCAATAACACTGTTCATTCTGAGAATCGAACCTAGAAACTTTTGATCAGCAGCCGTGTTTGCGATCACAGATCAACGAGGATTGCTTTTGTTTATTACTGGTTTAAAATGCTACTTTGCAAATAAAAGTCCTCTCTTTATTTTTATCGTGGTAAAATCATCCCAAGGCGAAGCGGGAGGCGCCATCTACAATTAGCTTTGACCGGCGTTCCCCATTCGGCCGTCCGTCCCGCGACTCCGGCATTGAAAGTCCTTTTCGAGAAAGAGCTAACAGTCATCAATCGCTAAGAATCATCTCACAGGACATCCATCCATCCACAGATTAACCTCAGCAAACGTCGCTTAACCTTGAATAACGAACAAAAAAAATTCTTTCATATTATTCGTCGTTACGTTGAGCTCCTTGAATTACGAATCGAGCTACACGATAACTGACAAATGCTTGCACTGAATGGCCACTCAAATCTGTGTGGTTCATTCTTCAAAAGACCATCTCAGACGTTAACCTATATGGCCCTCGTATGACTACCAATTGAATGTCTGGACTTTAAAAGAGACAGTGACCTCTGAGTTTGTTTCGACTGTTTCTTCTCAGAGTAGTCTGGTACGAAACACCGGCTTCAACTAGTTTGTAAAAAGACGACGTGTAAATATATTGATATTAACCTATGTTGTCCCACTGCTGGGCAAAGGTCTCCCCCATAACCTTCCAATCTGTCTTGTGAGCGGCTTTCTCCGGCCAATCCGTCATGAAGGTGTCTAGGTTGTCATGCCAGCGTTTCCTAGGCCTCCCTCGATTAACGTGGTATTGATATTAACCCAAAAATAAATATCATTTCATTTCAAACAGATTGTAAATAAACTAGCCTAGCTCACCTCCCCTACCCACAGAACACTTAAAATAGAACACACACATGCTCAAAAACACACACAAATAAACACGAAAACAGCAACAATATCTATGAGCACAGTAACGATACCAATTTGAAAGAACGACAGCCGTCTTCATTTACCCGCCGTACCAAATTCAATTTATGTGACAACCTGTCCACGGCCTGAAATTCCATTTCCATTCCAGAGAATACGACTGATTTTGGCTCAAGTCTCGAGAGACAGCGGAAAAATGGAAATACTTCTATTATTAGCTGCCATACAACACCATCTCTTCTTTCTTCATCTTTGACTGCTGTCCTTTCAGAGAGACTAAGAGTCACTCAACGAACATTGGAAAGAGCTATGATTGGAGTTTCTTGGCGGGTTAAAATTCGGAACATGGCCAGAACCAGAGTCACCAACATAGCTCATAAAATTTGCAAGTTGAAGTGGCAATAAGCAGGCCTCATCGCTCGTAGAACTGACAACCGATGGGGAAGAAAAGTTCTAGAGTAGCGACCACGGACCGGAAGCGTAGGCAGGCCTCCTACTAGATGGACCGACGACATCGTGAGGGTTGCGTGCAACGGATGGTTCCAAGTGGCGAATTGTTGTTCGTGGCGGTCTAAGGGGGAGGCCTATGTACAGCAGTGGACGTCTTCCGGCTGATGATGATGATACAACACCATCATCAGCCTATAATGTTTCCACACTAGTGAGAGTGGGCTATAAATCCACCACAGAGGGAGTGGGAAGATGTCACATGTCTTCAATTACGTCACAGGACATGCCAGTTTCTTCTAGATGGTTTCTTTTACCGATTTGAGAGCAGTGGTGATGAAATAATTACACACTTTCAAAACGTTTTTGTGACGTTGACACCACCTTTCACACCACAGAGCGGGTGTAAGATGTCACATGCCACAATTTTTGTTTCTAGGACATACCAGTTTCCTCACGATGTTTTTCTTCGCTGTTATTGAGAGCAATAATGATAAGATAATTTACACAATGAAATTCAAGGCTGGGTTCGAACACACGATCTACAACTCGTAGGTGGGGGCCGATTCCATTTGGTCAGCACAACTAACTCTCTGTGCTGTTACACTAGGATAAGTGGCGGGGGGGACTTTTAGGCCTCGTGCAGGACAAAACTCTTCTTTTTACTGTCGTTGTTTTTTTGTTATTATTTTTGTTTAATAAAATTCTGTTTATTTATTAGCAAATACTTTTATTTCTTTCTTTCAATACGCTTACGTAATTCCACAACGACTTACGTACCCACTTTTTTACGTATCCTTACTTAAAATTCATTCAAAAATCGCTAGAGCTTTTAACTTAAGTCAACCGACAATATTTAGTACAGGTACTTTTTTCACAAAATTAAACGACTAATTTGGCATGTATATTTAGGGCTGACAACTGAAATGGATTGCTTTATATTTTTTGTGAAAGAAATTGTCATTTTCCGGCATTGACTGCTGGCATAACGTTCTTTGTTGACCTTGAATGACCGTATTACTTTTGACATTTCCCTGAGAAGAACAAGGGCCCTTTTTTCGTAGAAAAATATTATCAAATGAGGCCTCCCGCCCTGGGCGGAGCAGAAAGGACTGCCTGAGATCCACTGTGTTCCTTTAAATGCTCTTTATGTTTAATAGATATTCATCTGTAGAACATTGATCTTGTTTTAAATTAGTCATGTTTCTTAGTCTAGTTTTAGTTTTTTAGTCCGGGTGTTAGTGTATGTGAGTTCTGTTTGTTAAAAACTCACAGGAAAAAAATCTGGTGTGAGCAACGTTAGAAAAGTTTTATATTAATACTACTTAAACTTATTATAATTTATTTAGCAGCTTTAAATAGAAATAATACGTAAGTATAGCAAGTTTCATTCATCAATGTCAGATATTTCAAAATTCGGAGACGTTTCAATAAAACGGAAAAATATATTATGACATTTACACAATCGTCCACGGATTAAGTGTATAATAAATACGTCACCAATGTGACCTTTCACACTGATTGATCGAAATCCTCTATTTCTTTCGATGTATGGATTGAGAAAGTCAACGCCCCTTCGTTTTTCGGATAAAATGGTGACCGCTAGCCGCCTCACAGTTTTCACCCTCGATCAACACATCCCATATTATTTACAGTTATATCAAATTCAATAACATGAGGAAGAAAAGCTAACTGCGAAGGTTTTTTTACACTCTGTTTTGGTCCGCCCCCAGTCTGAAGGGATGCAGCTTTTGACTAAGAGAGTGATGAGTATGAGTCATCATCATCTACCTGCCTTTTCCCAACTATATTGGGGTTGGCTTCCAATCTAACCAGATGCAGCTGAATATCAGTATTTTACATGGAGCGACTGCCTGTCAGACCTCCATAACCCAGTAACTGGGTAATAATACAATACCCCATGGTAAGATTGGTTGTCAGACTTTTATAGCTTCTGACTGCCTACAAATGACAGCTGGGACAGGACATGGAGGAAACTCGCTATGACAGATGGTCATCCATCCACAGACCAACCTCGGCAAGCGCGGCTTAACCCGGAAGATCGGCCTGTGCGGCTGTAATTATTTAGCCACGAGCTCCTGAGTCATGAGCATGATTTTTTTTCTTCTTCATAATAAACACTGATACTCATAGTGATGAGTATGAGTATCCAATGTTTATTATAAAGAAGAAAAAAATGTCGATGGCTGGAGAGGAAGAGGAAGGCCAAAGAAAAGATGAATGGATGTCTAAGTGTGTAATGAAACGGAAGAAAAAGGAGTTAATGATACTGTAGCGTCCGATAGGGAAGAATGGAAGAAAAAACGTGTTACGATGACCACAAGTCTAATAGGATAAGGGCACGAAGATGATGACTGCCTATCAGAGGCCCTATCATGGACTTTGTGTGTTCACAATACCTTACCAGAATAAAAATAATAAGTGAAAATTGGCAACATTTAATGTAGAAAGCGAAAGCGCGCGCTTGCCTAGCGGCCTCAGTCGATACCGAGCTGCTTCGCGCGGCAATTTCGGCTGCTGGTTCTGTGTGTACGCGCCTAATTATTGATCTACAAATTCTAAATTCACGTGGACAGAGCCGAGGGTGAAAGCTACTAACATAATAATTAGAAATACTGTTATTTCATCCTGAAAAAAATGCAGTAATGTCAAAGTAAGTAATGGCACTTCTTGGAACTTGGAACCTGAAAAATAAAATTACGGGACGAGTAGACGCCGCATTGTGAAGTACTTTCCTTTGTGAAAATTCTTAACTTTTTATTTTGTTAACTATTTTCTATAGAACGTCTTGAAATTAAAGTCTTGAGATATCGAGATCCTGTAGAAAAATGTCGGTAGAAAACTAATTGGGTTTTCATGCGAAAAATTAATTTGCTCCACACTTTTCCTACTTTGAAATCAGTTTGAATTTTTTGAAGCTAAGTATTTTGGATTGGCCAAACTGACCCATTACTAGATATATTCGTCTTGTCTTAAAACCAAACATTCGAAGACCTCTGCCAACTTGCTCTGGGATCCTTTAGTGGATTTCTGGCTTCTATGAGAGGGATATCCCAGCAGTGGAAACATGATAAGGTGATTGGATCACAATAGAGTGGTTGGGCTGCCATTTTTTTTTTTGTTTTGTCTCCCGGTCTCAACACTTCCATTCTACGACTTTTCTTTAAGAAAAATCTGCTAAGCTCTGTCTCTTTCACTCACTGGAGCAAGCCTGGTTTTAAGACGTTGTAATACGGCCCCTTTTATGTCAATAATTTTTTTTGTCCGAGAACCCTCTATCTAAATATGTGACTAACGTTGTGCACCACAATTTTGAAAGAAACAATCAAAATGCCGGAAATGAGACCGCTAGAGCCACTCTCCATACAAAAATCTTTAAGCCCCTTTCAAAATAATATTAATTTAGAACTTAGATTAGATGGTACCTCAAAAACAAAGACAGTATACAATACCATAAACATTCCCATAAGAAGTTTCTCACTTTATATTTGGCCTCAAATGTATATTAGCTGTCTGTTCCCGTAACTTCACGACGACAACAATGTATAAACAAGGATAAGCATGAAACACAGACATGCAGGGTTCTACCGACTACGATTTATTATTATAGCGTAAGGAATCGGGTCAGGATGTAACTCTTGAGTTATTTGCTTTCGTAGTGTGAGGATCTGAGACCAAAACCAAACGAAAACGGTTAGTTTATACCCGCGACTTCACCTGCATGCAGTTCAGTTACTCAGGATAACGAGTTTTTTTTTTAATTTTTTTTAGTATTATTATAAACACACACTATCTTTTCAGACAGATACCCAATACAATAGCGGTTTTCAAACACTAACAAGATATTTCGAAAAAAAACTTACCTACAACTAATAGTAAATTAAAAAAAATAATAATCTTACGACTAATACTATACATAACTAAAACACTTTAAAAATAACTTGTAAAACACAAACAAACAACAAAAAAAAAGTAAAAATTAAAAGTGTCATCACGCCAGGATCGCGCTACAGGGAAGTTTGAACACTGAGCTGTTGTAGTAAAAACATTTTTGGAATTAAGCCATTATACCATTAAGATATATACGTCTGATTGGTGCATAATAATACAGTGAGATTCCAGCTACTTGCATATTTTTATGCAAGTTACTGGCATGTGTATGCATGCTATAAATTCCGATTTAAGGTATAATCTGGTTTTTCTTTGAGGATTTTTTGTAGCAGTTCGAATTTTCTGATTGTTGTAGTGTTGGGAAACAGGCTTCCACTCTGGTTGAGAAAGTGTGCTATTATCTACCACAATACAGGTCTTCTCTGTGAGAGAGAATGTGTCTTCTCAATATGTTTTTCTTAACTAAAATTCGAAAATCGGGGCACTAGATAATTCTGACGGTCAAAAATTATTCTTTATAATTATTCTATTGAGTAAAAGTCGTGAACTCTTACACGTGTTCGTTAATTTGAAAAATAATCTAGACTGATTTTTAAAATGGGTTAAAAAATACTCGGCTTAAAACCTCAAACTCAACGTTATTGTTAAGAAAAACAAAAGGTTTATGAGAACTCTCGCCAAATTAACGTTTTGTAATCAAAAAATGTAATTTCGATGAACTCGAAGAAAATGATTAAATAACGCCTTTTTTTTCGTTTTACAAATTTTATTAATACTGTTAGGGTTGGGTATTTAAGATATTGAAGGTATTAATTTTATCGATGCGAAAGAAAATTATATCGATGAATCGTGCTTTGCCGTCGTATTAATCCCAAAAGTTGTCCACCATAAAACTTCAGAAGCAAACATTGTCGGCAAACTATTACTATATAGCGCCAGCTTCACCTAAATGACGAAATGCACTTCTATGTAGCAACTTGTTAAATATATGGTTCTTATTTTATCAAATTATTTACGGAAAAAAGAGAATGTACGTTTTTTTGGGTTGATGGCACCGTTGTCGACTGAGCTGTAATGTTGGTGCCCAAGCAATTGAACTGTTACTGTGCTTGTTGCGGGTATGATTCCTACACGGAGCAATTTTATGTATGATCTACAAGTAGTTGTTCTTATATGAGTTTAAATGTTTCTAAGCCTGTTTTTTTATAGAATAACGCTTTGCCTTACACGCTAGCTTTTCCACTAAACTTGTATAGCAAGCAAAATTTCCATCAAACGTTCAAACTCGATAACTCCGCAATTTCCTACATCTTAATAGTTCAAAGGCTGCACTCCCCAATCAAAACTAATTCCACAACTGTTACAGAACGATAACCCTCTACCTACAATACTAAACTTTAATTTAAAATCAATATCTCGACAGCCAGCACCCCAATCCGATTGAGTTTCAAATAACATAATCCAAGTTTATCGATATCGATATTGGTATCTGCCCCTCTCTACGGTCATCAGACGGCCGGGGGCTAATAGTTGTGGTCGCTATTATTATGGCGGGAAATTCTACAAGTTTGCCCGGGGCTAGAAGTACTAGTGACGTGGGATATCTGTTAAATGTTAAGTTAGATCCGTAGTTCTATGACTCTAAATGATTTGGGGTTTGTTTCTGTTGTCAGTAATGATGTGATGAGGATCTGGATGCTTTATTTTGGGCTAATTATAAGTTTGTAAGTAAAGTAAACAAGGTATTGCCAACGGCTTCATCTGTGTGTATCTTGTAATTATCCCATGGGGACGTCTTACCGGGATAAAAGAGTAATTAATCCAGGTCACAAACTATCTGTGTACCAAATTTTATCCAGCATACAATTTCATTCAGTAGTTTTATGAATGAAAGAACGACAAAAAACACTGATGCTGATAATACTTAACATCTTTACAAGATTTTAAAAAGTCGCGCGCATTCTTCAGCATTCGCGCGTCTGCGCGTGAACAACGCTGATCGTGAATCGTGAAAATCTTGCGATCGTATGGCGCGAATGCTCACTGTGAGCACACACGTCCACACAGCCCGAGGCATGCGAGACGAACCATTCGTGTCGCACGCCTCGCAATGTCTGTACGCGGCTTTAGAAGTAATGTGTGCGTTACGTTGTGGAGTTAAGGTTGAAATTGTTATGTTCATCAGTTTTAGAAATACGCTTCGATGCGCTCTGACTCTGCGCTAGTATAAATCGACCCTAAGATTTCCTCACGAAGCCATTCATCATACTCTTATTTTTTTATCACTACATATTCTTTTACAAGAAAAGTTGTCAACTTATATTCTAAAACTTTGAGTGAGCTCATTTGCCTGTGAGGCAGTTTTATAAATATTTATATAAAAAACATCTTATTTCACATTAAGAGGCGTTGTTAAAGGACTCTGAAACTGTTTACTGTCAGTCGAGCCGTGAAGATAAGCTTTATGAGGATTAGCTGTGAGGCCGAGGTGCGAGTGAGAGATGAGCGGCAACCGGCAAGCAAGCGGAGCTGTAAGGTTAGACAAAATGGCGTTCTAAAAGGATTAACGATGAATATCAAAAATGTAGTGGATAAAAACTTTATACTACTGAAATCATAATGGGTACATATTTGAATATCGAAGATTAAAATATCTACGCTTAAAATATCGATGTTAAGAATATCGAAAATTAAAATATCGATTGTAACGAAATATCGAAAAATGTTACATCTACGCTCAAAACGTCGAAGATTAAAATGTCGACTGATTAAAATGTCGAATGATTCAAAATATCGAAAGACGTTATGTCGAAATTCAAAATATCAACGTTTAATGCATCGCAGTTCATAATATCTAATTTCATAATATCTACGTTAAAAACACATACTAGTTGAATCATTGAAAAAAAAGTAGGTGTCTGTAGGTATGAGTGTATTCATAAATGTAGGTAGATGTGAAATTGTCACCACCTACCAAGGTAAGTCGACGGAGCCCCGCTTCGCGGGGCATCTACTTCTGTTTGCAAGGTTTAAAGTAACCTAACATGAAGAGGATGGCGGGGTCTTTTAGACCCCGCCACCCTCTTCGAACCTAACCTGTCCAAGTCGGGGTGCCCCAAGTCCCGAGCTCGCTTCCTTAGTTAAATAACTGATTACTACCCAACAAGGTAGTTGAACGGACTTCGGATGCAAGAGCGAGCTGTTACTAAGCCGACCCCGTTTGTCTTTTTAAAAAAAACAATTTTTCTACTGGAACCACTTTATTCACCACAAACACAGAATTACGGCACTAAGTTCTTAGGTACACATATAGATTTGGTAATGTCCCTCTTAATTGCTCCTTTTTTTGGGCAACTAGTTTACGCGGCAGCGTTCAGAATCTAACTGACTAAATTGACCATATAATTTATGTGCATTGGGTAAAAATGCAACATAAGCAATAAAGAAATGGAAAAATACATGATAAACAAGTAAAAGCTGACTTAGGCTCTATTGCCTTGTAATAAGGGTTATAACAGCTCCCCCTTTTAAACGAAGCTTTATCTTATTAAGATGAAGCGAAGTGAGATTAAAGATGTAGCTATTAAGAGAGGCACTTTACATTGAATATAAAAATTACATAATATTGAAACAAAATTGACAAAATAGTAATTAATAGTTACATTTAATGCATCAATATTTATTTATTTAATTTATACATGAAGGTATTATTATTAAGTTTAGATTTCTATTCGACATAAATTTCACTTTATTAATCTTGCTAGTAGAATTATAATTTGGGTAATGAATAGGCAAAGATTGAACTGACTTATTGTCTTCTTCAGAGTTTGAAGATACTTCAGTCATCTCGATACTATTAGAAACTTTGGACTTGCGTTTAGTATTCCGATTGTAACATTGATTGAATATTTGCACGCAGCATTATTCTTAAAGTATCGATATAATTTATAAGCTAAATATAAAACTAAACACACAATTAGAATATAAGTAAAAGTAGAATAGTAAGGGCCATATTTAATAAAATGAGATTCTTTTTCCAGATTATTCAACTCTTGCTCTAAACTATCCATTTGATGAGTTGCATATTTAAGAGAATCTAAGTTAATTTTACTCAAGGAGATTGGCGACAAATGTGGTAAACTCTTATTAAATATGTCCTTTTTACAGCAGTCATCAGCTGTTATATCAAAGCTTATATCTAAAGGAGACTTAATAACTATAGTATAAGAACTTGTCGGTATCAACTGAACCGTTTTAGAATACCCAATACAATTAGGTGCTAGTTTCACAATTCCTGTACCTGTAATTGAATGGTCATTAATGTTTTCATCACATTTAATAGTCAATTTATTTATTTTAGATTGGACATAGATCCATTTGTTATTTCTTAATTTTTGCCAAATATCAATCTGACCATATAATATTTTAGCATTGCATTCTGTAGGTAATGACAATGTTATCTCAGTTAAGATTTTAGATTCACAATTAGGATTACTTATACATGAGTATATAGTATTTAATTCACATATAGAATAGTTATTATTTATTATTTTACATTTATCAAGGGTGTCCAACATAGCATAATGCATTCTGTCATCACTTAATGCAATATAGGAATTAGAAGGTTGAATTAAAGCAAATGTGTTATGTGAGTCATCATGAGGTGTGTGAGGTGGTCATGAACTTATCAGGAGTGATCAAAGGGATCTGTAATATAAAAATGACCTTATTGTTATAATAATAAGAACTAAATTCGGAAACGTCGATAATTGAATGAATATTTTGAATAGTTAAAGGAACTGGAAAATCTAACCTTTTGCTTACTTGACTACTATGCTTAGTTAATTCTAAATAGAGATTTAAGGGACTTATAACACTAGGATGTAGTACATTAACCTTAGAAAATAAAATAGAATTAAGTGTAGTATCTAGTAAATTAGTTATAGCAAGTAAAGAGCCTTCGATAATGTTAAGAAGGTTATTTAATTTTGAAGTGTACAGTAATATGTTATCGGTCTTTGTAATTTGGGAAAGTATTTCATTCATCTGATTAATTTGGGCGTTTAATTTCATCTCATTTTGATTAAGTTTGTAAATAGTAGTATTAAAATTATTTATAGTAGACTTGACAATGTGAATGTTATCTCTCATTAAATGAAATATTTCTGTTTCACTCTTTTTGCATGATTCAATTGCAGCATCATATTTTCGGGCATCATCTGCGTCTAATGTGCCGAAAAAGAATTTTAAGATTTCACCTCCGAATTCTAAAGATCGTTTGACTTTATTTGTCAATTGGTTGGAGATGATGTGCGATAATGATTGCAATTTGATAGAACTAGATTGTATTAAAACTTCGATAGGGCTAGACATGTCTTTGCATGTACTTAACTCTTGCGGTTGGATTTTGTTGCATAAGTTTAGAGTATCATGTAACAATGATTCAATTTTATTAATATACGGTTCTAAAGAAACTAAATCTACGTGGGTAATCACTTTCCAATGATCAGTATAAAAATTAATATTAGTAATAGGTTCAAAATAAATCCCGGGGCTATGGTAGATTGGGATGATGCTTGATTCGGTTCGGCCGAGGCATGAAGTGCCAGAGCAGCACATTATTCTGAAAAGAAATATAGTACTTAGGTTAAGAAGTAGAAGGCTTAATTTCATTAGTATGGTATTTAATAGCCTTGCGACCTACTTGTAGGGTTACGTTATGTTTGTTATGAACTTTGATAATTTTATAAGGGCCTTTCCATATAGGCGATAAGGCTTTACGCAGCCTATGATGTTGTTTGAGATAAACCATATCTCCTACTTTGTAAGTAACGTCACGAGAGTTTGCGTCATAATACTGTTTTGATCTTTCTTTACTATTTAAAATGTTTTGAATGGCTTTCTCGCGACTAAAGCGCATTCTATATTGTAAAGCTCGAATATATTCGTTGTATGTATTACCAGAGCTTTCATATAACGAATTTGGAATGGATGGTTTATAACCATATAATAACTCGTGAGGAGTGAAGTTAGTAGTACTATGAGGTGTAGTATTATAAGCTAGAATCGCGGTAAATAAATAACAATGCCAGTCGTTCTGGTTTTCATTGACAAAAGATTTTAGGTATTCTTTTAAAGTAGCATGTGAGCGTTCAAGAGCTCCATTGGTTTGCGGATGATACGGAGTAGTAAAAAGGGCCTTGACCTTTAATATTTCGGTCAATTGTTTAAATAATTCAGATGTAAAACATGTACCTAAATCTGTGAGGATGGTTTTGGGAAAACCGAAAAGAGACATAAAATGAACAAGGTTTCTGGCTATTTCTTCACTAGTAGCCGTAACCATTGGGTAAGCGCTAGTAAATTTAGTTAGGTCATCTTGTAAAGTTAAGATGAATCTAAATTTTTGAAAACCTGCATCGGGTAAGGGACCTACGACGTCAAGGGCCAATCTTTCAAACGGCCTGGTAGATGTGGAAGTTATCTCCATCGGAGCTTTATTTGATTTCCTTAAAGGTTTATTAATTTGGCAAAGCTTGCATTTCTTTACGTATTGTTCAATGTCAGACCGCATGCCTTTCCAATAATAGGCAGCTTTAATACGGGAGTACATTCGTTGTGTCCCTGGGTGACCAGCTATAACAGAGTCATGGTTTTCTTTTAATATTTTGGGGACTTCTACAGGAGTAGGATAGATTAATTGATTTTTATATATGTGAACTTTTATATTAGTGTCGTGAAAAATATAGGAAATCATATTATAGATTTTAGAATATTTAAGTTTAGAAAACGGGTCTGTAAAATCTGGTAATGCAAGGTTAGTAATATTTTGGCAATCAATTAGTAAATTTCGAAGTTTAATTAGTAAGTTATAAACATCTCTATAGTTAGTTTCTTCATAGTGATGTACTTTTGTAAATAGAAAATAGTAAGTTTTATTGTTGTCCTTAACGCTTTGTATTGTAAGTGACTCGCGTTCGGAATTTAGTAAATCAGCAGAATTATCGAGCTGCGATAATATTTCTTCGCAATGTGGCATAGAGTAATCAAAGTCTAAAGAGACTGGACAAGCGATTATATTTAACTTAGATAAGTGTAGTCCTTGACTGCACTCTTCGATGATGGTATTTGGGACTGGTAATTGGTTTGTAAATTGAGCCTTGAAATATTGTTCATAAGAGAGATTATTTAAATTATTCACGTCAATAGCATTGATAGGGCAACGGGATAGCGCATCGGCGTTAGAATTGAGACGACCTTGTTTATACACGATTTCGTAATCGTATTCCTCAAGTTTGAGACGCCAGCGAATGAGTCTGCTTCCCGGATCCTTTACATTAAATAGCCATACGAGAGGCCTATGATCCGTTATTATTTTAAATTTATTACCATATAAGTATGGACGGAAAGTTTTTACGGCGAATATAATAGCTAATAGCTCTTTCTCCGTAGTTGAGTAATTACCTTCAGGTTTATTTAAAGTTCGCGATGCGTAAGCGATCGGCTTATCTTTGCCGACGGGACCCTGAGACAGTATTGCGCCAACGGCATAGTTACTTGCATCAGTGGTAACATTAAAAGGTTGTGAGAAGTCAGGGTACTGTAGAAGAGGAGCAGTAATTAATTTTTCTTTCAGGATATCGAATGCGTGTTGTTGTTCCGTGTCCCAGTGGAACACAACATCTTTCTTTAATAGAGACGTAAGTGGTTTAGTTAACTTAGAAAAGTTTTCAATGAATCGGCGATAATAGCCTATTAGGCCTAGAAAGGACTTAATATTTTTAGGATTTTTCGGAACTGGAAATTGAGATACAGCGCTGACCTTTTCAGGATTCGGAGATACACCTTTATCGGTGTGGGAGTGATAATATGGCCAAGGTAAGTTACTTCATGCCTTAGGAACTCACACTTGTCCGGTTGAAGCTTTAAATTGTATTCACGAAATTTGTCGAATACTAGTTTTAATTTTTGCATATGATCTTGTAGATTTTGACTATAAACTATACAATCGTCAAGATAGACATAGCAGTGAAGTCCTTGTAAGCCTGATAATACGGTGTTCATAAGACGCTGAAACGTGGCAGGGGCATTTTTCAGCCCGAAAGGCATTCGAGTAAATTCGTAGTGACCTGACATATCTGAATTTGTGCTAACTGTAAAACCTGTTTTAGGCGCGTCCTTAGGACTAGTTTTCAGTTGATGGAAACCACTTGTGAGGTCCAGCGTGCTG
The DNA here is from genome assembly GCA_036375495.1 of Agrotis segetum. Taxonomy (NCBI): domain Eukaryota; kingdom Metazoa; phylum Arthropoda; class Insecta; order Lepidoptera; family Noctuidae; genus Agrotis; species Agrotis segetum. The sequence continues at coordinate 2,810,156 of JAQSVV010000002.1, forward strand.
AAATATTTAGAGTGACCTAATTGGTCTAAAATATCAGTGATAAGGGGTAATGGATAAGATTCGGAAACAGTGACATCATTAAGACGGCGATAATCGATGACTATCCTCCACTTTTGTTTACCGGAAGCGTCCATTTTTTTCGGGACTACCCAAACTGGGGCGCTCCAAGGTGAAGTTGAAGGGCGAATAATATTTTGGTCTAGCATTTTACGAATTTGAGAATCGACTTCCTCCTTGTGACATTCAGGGAAGCGATATGATTTCACATTAATAGGTGGGGCATCACCTGTATTAATAGTATGCTCGATAGCATTCGTGAAGGTTAAAGGTTCACCTTCGATATGAAAAATATCTGTATAGCAGGAACAACATTCTAAGAGAGCCTTTTTCTCTTCATCATTTAGATGAGAGCAACGGATAAGATTTAGTACTTTATTTACGCGATCATTTTTAGAACAGGAAGTAGTATTAATATTATAAGAATTAGCAATTGAACAATCAGGTTCAAGGGGCGTCGCCGTTACATAATAATCTTGTATTTCAATGTCACACTCTGTAGTGTTTAAAATAGTCACGTTTGTTTTTCCATTCGGTTTAATTGAAACAATGCAATTAGCGACATAAACGCCTTCACTTAAGATGTGATCTAGTATAAGAGCTTCATTGTTATGATAAAGATTAGGAGAGTAATTTGATACAGTGCACTCTATAACTGCTTCTGATCGAGCCGGAATATTGTATGAAGGTTGAGTATAAATAATAGGAATAGAGTGATTTAACATAGAAATTGATTTCGAAGAGTAGTCGATATTTGTTTTAAAATAACTGCAAAAATCGCTACCGATTATTCCATCATAATTAACAAGATTGATGTCATCTTTAGTGACATGGAATTTGTACTTATGTGTATTATCTGATAAGTTGAACTCCATTTGGAAGGTACCTAGAGTTTCAACCGGAGTTTCTGAACTGTTAATGCCTTTTAATTTGACAGTTTCGGAAGATAAATTTGGAAGTTTTTGTAAACAGGACTCTTTAACTATACTGATGGTTGATCCTGTATCTATAAGGAAACATAACTTGTTGCAAGCGTGATTAGTATGTAAATAAATATGAGGTAAAGCTACCTTTTTAGAGTAGTCATTAATTTCGTATATAGGTTTAGAATTAGTATAAGATGGTTGTAAATTTTCGGTATATAATTGACAATTTGTTTTATCATTAGCAGAACTCAGTTTATCTGACTGAGGTAAATAATTAGGACTCATCTCTTTTGGATGAGGTGCGAAATTAGAAGAACTCGTCACATTTGGACGAGATGCGAAATTAGAAGAACTCATCTTCTTTGGATGAGATGCAAAATTAGAAGAACTCGTCACATTTGGACGAGATGCGAAATTAGAAGAACTCATCTTCTTTGGATGAGATGCAAAATTAGAAGAACTCGTCACATTTGGACGAGATGCGAAATTAGAAGAACTCATCTTCTTTGGATGAGATGCAAAATTAGAAGAACTCGTCTCCTTTGGACGAGGTGCGAAATTAGTAAAATTAGTATTGGTCGTGTCATTTACTGCTTTGTTCGATTTTGGCAGACACGTTACCAAAATCTTGCTTAGTTTAAATTTTCGTTATTTGTAGCCGTATTTTCACACGTTTTTATTGACGCGTCATTAGAGTTACTCGGTGCCGAGTTACGATCACGTTGTGCAGTGTCAGCTTGCCGTTGCTTCATATTGTATTGAAGCTTGCGACACTCTTTGATCACGTGTCCAACATTTTTACAATAATTGCAAGTTTTAGGATTATTTTCGAAATTAGAATTAGAATCAGAAGACGGTGAATTTTTGTAGATTTTAAGATCTTTGTTATGTTGTTTTTTATTCCTAAAACATTCAGATGAATTATGACCCGACTTGTTGCAAATAGAACACTGTTTAGGATTAGATTTAAGATTAGATTTGGATAAGTTATATAATTTTTCTTCATCAATAGCATACTGTATAGCTTCATTGAGACTAGATGGATTTTTACAACGGACAATAGTTGATATAGAAGGGGTTAACCCTAACATAAAGGTATTTAGGGCAAGGTCCTCCATGGCTGCTATCCTGCCAGGCAGTTCCTTTTCACTTTTACAACTGTAGTGAATGTCTGATTGTATACGAGTCAGAATTGACTCCACCCTTAAAGAATATACAGTAACATCTTCATTAGATAATTGTTTGCAGTGCTGTAAATCTGACAATAGATGTGTGGCGTGCTTTTTCTCCCCGAAAGTAGTCTTGAGGAAGGTCTTTAGCTCTGACCACAACGAAAATGACTTAAGGCTGCAAGCCACCTGTGCTTTGCCTTCTAGTTGAGAAATTACAAATTTACAAAGTATAGTTTGTTGGTCTGGAGAAGCCAAGGACATGGCATTCTCGCAATTAGTAAGGAATGCAGGGAGGGTTTCCCTGTCGCCATTATAAGGCTTAATAAATTTGGTCAAAAAAGACAGAGTGATTTTGTCGGACATTTCTTTAGGTTTAGTTATCTCTTGTTTTACAGACATAAAAGATTATGGTGTGTTGGACAGATTAAGTTTCACAGTTAAGTAAGTAGTAAGTATTAGAATATTATGAAATAGAAATTATACGAAATAATTAAAATCAGAAAAAATAGAAAACAGCGTAATATAGAAAATAGAGACACGAATTCAGAGACACTTTAAATTAGAAAAATTTTGTTCACAAGAAACACTCACAGTAACACGATTCTTGACACCTGCATAATCGGGTGACGGTGGGAACTCGAAGTCCGGAGTCACGTTGCGCTGTGACGTATCGGAGTGACCGGTGCTTTCACACGGTCGGTTGACTGTGGAATTTCTTGGAGCTGGAGGGTTGGTGAGTTAGACCTGATGCTGCTGGTGATGATGATGATGCCGTCTGGAGCGGGCTCACACTGTACAGTGGAGGCTATTTGTCGTCCAGGTGTCGATGTGGCTGGAGCGGGCTCAAGCTGCAGAGCTGAGGCTGACCGTCGTCCAATTGCTGATGTGGCTGGAGCGGGCTCAAACCGATGGGCTGAGGCTGACCGTCGTCCAAGTAGTGACGCAGGCTTGACCTTGGGACAAGTCTTACTGTCGGCCAATTGACGGGAGGCTGTAGGTTCAGGATACCAGTATCTGTCTGACTCAACGTCGTAAGATTTCGTCTCTGGTATCCCACTTCTGACACCAATTTGTTACTAAGCCGACCCCGTTTGTCTTTTTAAAAAAAACAATTTTTCTACTGGAACCACTTTATTCACCACAAACACAGAATTACGGCACAAAGTTCTTAGGTACACATATAGATTTGGTAATGTCCCTCTTAATTGCTCCTTTTTTTGGGCAACTAGTTTACGCGGCAGCGTTCAGAATCTAACTGACTAAATTGACCATATAATTTATGTGCATTAGGTAAAAATGCAACATAAGCAATAAAGAAATGGAAAAATACATGATAAACAAGTAAAAGCTGACTTAGGCTCTATTGCCTTGTAATAAGGGTTATAACAGAGCGAAGCGAGCTCGGAACTTGGGGCACCCCGACTCGGACAGGTTAGGTTCGAAGAGGGTGGCGGGGTCTGAAAGACCCCGCCATCCTCTTCATGTTAGGTTACTTTAAACCTTGCAAACAGAAGTAGGAGCCCCGCGAAGCGGGGCTCCGTCGACTTACCTTGATAGGATCGATATTTCGGACATTCGATAACCTACACTTCGATATTTAGATCTTTCGATGTAACTTTTGTAGATATTTAGATTTTAGATATATTGGACGTAGATCATTTAATCATTCGATATTTTAAACTTTCAATATTTTGATTTTCGATGTTATGGTCATTCGATATTTTCATTTTCGATATTTTGAACATCGATATTTTAAGCGTAGATATTTTAATCTTCGATATTCAAATATGTACCCATCATAATGTTTAAATCGTTATTTACGTACTACGAAACAGTTGCTGAATTGCCTAAGGTTCAAAAACACAAAATCTAGATAATTTTCCAAAGTTAAGATGCAACACTCAAAATTATAAAAAAAAAACACTAAAGAAATTTAAAGAAAAAATAACGCTATAGCGCAGCAGCTATAATGTAAAGACAGCACGATACATCTCATTACATCTTTCTATAGAAATCGCCAGGAGACCACACACTGCGGCTATAATGTATATTTTTACATCTTCGAATCTCTATGGAAAGATGTAATGAGATGTATCGTACTAGTATAATGTACATCTTTACATTATAGCTGCTGTGTGTGAAGCCCTTAATAAATAATGAATATCTGTCATCACTACTGTCAATGTTTCTTACGTCAGTACGGTTTTTGCATTCGATCTGCCTTTTCCAAAGCTAGTGCATTTTGAAGAAGCCGGCCACTGCCAGACTTTCAGCCCCGCTACCCGCTGCCTTCGAGTCCAAAGCCTTAGATTTCTCTCAATCGTTTTATTCTTAGCTGACCCATTCTCCGCTCTGCTCTGTCATTTATAACCTCTCTCTAGAATTTAACTGCACAAACACAGCGACGTTTTAGTGTTTTTAACAAACTTTCTATCGAGCACTGAGTTGTAAAAAATCTTAGCTGTGGCCATTAAAAATGGATGGCAAAATAAAGTGTTTGGGGTCCGTTCAACAAAGGACTTGATTTTTCTCTAGTTATTTCTAAAGATGTTTATAAAATCTTGAAGACTCTATTAACATACTGAAAGTTTTTGGAACGAAGTTAATTATCGCGCGTTTTGAAAGGGGGCTAGACGGAAAAAAATCTTACGAAAAGTTGTCACGACACTTTTTGGAACGAAGTTCCTTATCGCGCGTTGCGAAAGGGTGCTAGAGCTCAAAGAGTGGAGTGGAGCGGAGTGAAGTGGAGTGGAGTGGAGTCGCGACGATTATTTTTGTTCAGTGTATATAGTAAATTCGTTCCATCCGGGTGTCCCTTGACACCTCTCAAGTTTTTTTTAAGCAATTTATGGTGCTCATGGTGTTGATGGACAATGATATTGTATTTGACAGCACCTTAGTCGCAAGTGATGAGCGATTAACTTCTGGGCTGCGTATCGAATAAAAGTGCGCGCCACCGCTTATGACCTGCGGAAAATTCCTGGTACTACAGTCCGCACCACCACTTGACCTGCGGAAAATTTGTAGTTATAGACATTAGTGTTGCCTTAAAAAGACTTTTCTGTTGTAGCGCAGACTCTAAAACAAGATTACACACACTACCATGCGTTTGTGAGTTAAATGTCGTTCTGAAATTAAACGTCCAAAGACTATAATGACCTCTGTTATTACGCACCTTTAATCTTTTACAAAAGAATTCAGGCAGAAAAATTTCAATTATGGTTGAATGTCAGTCACTGGATCACCTCTCATTTATTTAATTAAACAGAGTTTATTTCATTTTTAAAACCTTGCCTTAAAATTGCCTCTGACTATAAACTATAGAGTTATATGTAAGTACATACCTATGCAAGTAATGGAATTTTATGCTCACCGTAAAAAACCTAATTTAATTTTAAAAATGTTTTATATGCCATTAGACGGTTTTTACATATTTCAACTGGCTGAAAAATAAAAGTTGAAGTTATAAAAATGTATTATTTTGTGAAAAGCAACAGGTACCTAGCAAACGAGCTATTATTTCAGCAGTACCAAAATATACAGAACAATTTGTGAAATATCTACAGTTTAATGAAACTCTAAACCTTGAAACACTACAATGGTTGGTTGGTAACAAACTTAATCACTTGCCAATTATATTATTAATTTGATATTGAAATCAGAAAACTTCTTCCATAGACATTGGAAAATTGAGAGAAATAAAGTATGTAACTATTAGGTTCGGTAAAAATGTTCATTCAAATCCATATTTTAATTGGAATAAAGCGAGCTGCCTTTTTTTTTTACCTGGCTAAATCATCAAATGAGTCCCCGGAAGTCAGTAGAGATCACAATAAAACATGAAAAAACATTCAATTTGACATATCAATCGCGAGATGGACTGCGTTAGATTGATTGATGACGAAACGTTCGCCAGTGTGGACACTGCTGAATTTTTTCCAATTTTTGTATGAAATGCAACCGTTGCTAGTGTGTCTCGGCTTTTTGTGATGAATGGTGATTGTATTAGGTGCTATCGGAATTTATGATGTTTTTCCATACATAGTTTAAAGTCACACTTTTTTCCACGGGAAAGAAATTATTCCATCTTCATGTGTAGTGTGTACCAAAAATAACAGCGTAAAAGCATAGTAACACACTTTCGCATTTTTAACGTTAATATTATAACGTATTTTTATTTTATTTTAGTTAAATACAGCAACGGCACTATCACGTGAGAGGAAAAAAGTAAACAACCAAGCATATACAGCCCAAGGTTAACAGTACGTTAGAACAAAAACACAATAACAAAGTTAGAACTAAGTACCCACCGTTTATCCAAATTCTTTCTTCAAAGAAAACATGTTCTCAGAGAAAGATAAAAGATATGTCAAAGCATAAACGCATCTAATAATATTTCCACAACTTTGCCCTCAAGGGGGAAAAAGAACATAACAATTCTTGTTCAACATAATGTTTTAGGGGAAAGTTAGAGTTCTGGATATTACAACACTTTCCTAAATTCCTCGTGTTTCCAAAATTACCCATGTTCCCATCGATACTCCACAAACAAGAATACCTCTCTAAATGAAATTTTGTATGCACAGAACTCTCCTGAAGTATTTGGAGTAGAATAAAGGTACAGTTCCTTCTAAAGTCGACGGCAGACTGCAGACTACAACAGCAGTGCCGCACAACCGCAGCGGCACCAATGTCGTATTCTAAAGTTGAAACACTTTGGTGACGGAGTCACATAAATAGTCATGTAAATGTCTTAGAAAGTACAAGCTGTTGTTCATGCTCATTACTCCTCTCACCATTGGCGTTGGTCGAGAGCATCCAGTTTAAAACTTTAAGTCAATACTAATCCAGTCCTTTGAGAGATTTGGAAGAGACCTACACTCAGCATTTGGTCACTAAATGTTGAAGAAGAGAGAGAAGAGAAGAGAATCCAGTCCTTTATTCAGTAGAAGTGAAGAGAAAGTAACTCTTGTACACTGAAAAGAAGTTGCCACTATCACTCTCTGTGATGTGGTGCCCGCATGTGGTTGCTTAGATTTTAATCCCCTAGTACAACAGTATAGTCGGATTAAACGGTACATAAACTCCTCTAGGTTGACCTGCGAGAGGCCACTCAAGAAAATATATATGAACGTTTCCATGAATTGTGATATTTCATCAGCCGTCGCATAATGAAACCCATCCTTTAATAATTCACCCTTTTGACTTATAATAAGTTTAGGAAAATGAATTTTCTTAGTTCCAAAGGTGTGTAAACGTATTAGGGAGGTGTTGTTAATATTAATATTTGACGAGTTCGAATATCTGTTAGAATATTTGATTAATTGAGAAAGAAAACTTTTGAGGTCTTTAGTCAACATGGTTATGTTGCGATAAGAATTTAAGACAACAGCGTAGGTATCCCAGAGGTATCAATCCCGACTTATAAGTTGTAGGTCGTGGTTTCGAACCTAGCTAAACGTATTACCTACTTTGTGTAATTTATTTCATCACCACTGCTATTGGCACCGTATGAGTGGTGGCGCGGACTTTAAGGCGTGGGCCACATAGAAAAGACGTAAGACGAGGATGCGTCGCGGACGTGCAAAAATGTATGTGGGATTTGGAACGTACTAGAAGGATATGTCATGGGTGAAAGGAAATGCAAGAGAATGAGAGAGTGATGGAATGAAGGGCAGTCGCCATTACGACGTTTGACAGGGCATTCTGTGAAAAGACGAAGAATATTATTAAATTGTTTAAAAGTGCATGAAGACTTATCATTTCCTTCATCCTCGTGTACTACATGTATGAGAGTCGCGTCCGTGCCCCGTCTCTTCTGTATGTGTATGTTTTACGTCGCGCTTCTTTACATTTTGTATGAAAGAGACGCCGAAGAGACATGTCTCCGCCCCGTCTGCGTCTTACGTCTTTTCTATGTGGCCGCGCTTATAAAGATATCTGTCAAATCTTAATACATTCATTCTTAGTTCGGGCTCGTTGCCAAAACGTCTGTGACTAAAGTGTTGAGGGATTAGACCCCCAGAATTGTCGGCGCTAATTTTTTTTTTCAAACAACTACTTATTAAAAACTTTTTGCCATGAAAACACACTTTCAAAGCTTCGAATAAAATATTTCTAAACCTCGTTTCCCATTTCCGAGCTGGTGAGAAAATTAAAAATTTAATTTCATTCAATGTATTTAGGCTAACCATGCTATGCAAAGTGTAGTTTAAGTGCTAAAGTACATTTTCAACGCTTCATTACACATTTTAAAAAGCAAGATTAAAAAAAAAACATATTTAAATATGTATTAAACTTGTGACTTTTTTCCATGGAAGTAGACAAAAACTTTAACACCCTAGTACGATCACTTCTAGCTTTGGCCTCATCCACGTTCAAAAGGGAAATACAAAAAAGTTGCCCCACCTAAGAATTTGTCCTGTGTCGTGGATGCGTTTGGAAACATAGATTTACACATACACAAACCCCAGCCCCGGAACAAATACCTGTAGGTCATACAAAATTTATTCCGTTCGGGGATCGAACTCGTGATACGCTGCGCAGCAGTCGATCGCTGAGTCACTGTGCCAACCGTGCCGTCAATCGCAATTGAAGGAACACGGTGTATTTCAGTAAGTACGAATCTGGCAGTTACTTTCGCTCCAGGGCAAAAAATAATCTATGACGGGCCCCTCTCAGAGGGCCAAAGCCTGCCGGGGTTGCGGGATTATTCCTTACCGTGCCCCGGAACATAAAGGGCTATTGAAGGAGACCGTGGATTTTAGTCAGTAGAAGTCTGACAGTCCCTCCCGCCCTTCCCGGGGTGGGACTCATTTGATGATGACTTACCACGCTAAAAAAAAGGGCAAAAAATAATCTAGAATTAGTACTCAAAGTATTTGCAATGGCATTCATCTCTTGCAAATTCTTCGTTCACTAACAAGTTCATTTGCGTTTAGTTTCACTAACAAAACTTTGGCAAATTGACTTGCAAACTTGTCACTTGGAAAAGGAAACCAGTTTTATTACGAAGCCTTCAGATCAAAGAAATAGGCAGATAGAACGCTCAGAACACGCGAGTGTCTCCACCAAAGTTAATACAAAATCAAATCGAATTACATTCCTTAATGTTTTCTTTGTATTTGAGAACAACTTTTACAATGGTAAAGACACGAGACGGCATATTTTGGCAAACAACAACAATGACGCCCAGCTTGGAACGACGTAGCTTGGTACTGTCGCGACTTTGTATTCGATTTTGATTTTGTATTAACTTTGGTGGACGCACTCTCGTGTTCTGAGAGCTCTATCTGCCTATTTCTTTGATCTGAGACGAAGCCCTACTTCGTAATAAAACTTGTTGGTGAACTGACGGCGAATTATACAGACGAGTGGCATTTTTTGACGACGGATACAAATGTAGCCGTCGCGTCGTCACATGTCTGTACGAAGTTTTGGACGTGTTTTACAAAGTTTGAGGCCAAGATAAATAGTCGTTGCTAAGCATCTGTTGAACGGGCACGAAGCAATCGCCTGGGTGACCCCTGGTGATACCCCTGGGTGTTACCACTGCGAGGATCACCCGGAGGACGCGGTGGAGCATACGATGCAGGACTGGCCCGCTTGGGCAGAGCACCGCCGTCCACACGACGGCTATAATTATGCGGCGACCTCTCGCACACGGCATTGGTCGAGGCCATGCGGCGGGACGAGACGAACAGTTCCGAATATAAAAGCAGGTTAAATTGCCATTTCAACTAAACAAAAACATGCCATACAAAAAAAAAACGCACGCAATTTTTCCCTTCTGTAAAGTTACTTCTTTTATATTTACGAGGTTTTCACTCTTTATAAGGCGTCGATATCGACTACAACTATTTCTAGACTTCGAAAGGGAACCCTAAGATAAGGTCAAAATGGACAAAGGGACGCCGGGCACAAAATAGTTGGGAAAAGCTAGACAGATGATGATTTGCATCCCGTAATAATGTAAATCGATCTCAACTTAGTTTAGACATGTTTTAACAACATAATAATCCGTCAGAGATAACAACGATGCTTTCATAGCAATTAGCAAGCTTTTTTGGACAGAATTAGGTTTATTCAGTAAACAAGCCTAAAACAAAACAATCAACGAAAAACAAACAAAAATACTTTAAAAAACAACAAAAGTAGGAAAACCTGTATAATTTTCAGGCTGTAGGCATTCCCTAGTTAACCCTCCTAATTGCGGCCTGTACAGATACACTGATACAAGATAACACCCTATAAGGGTATAAGGGTTGCGCCCCAACTCTGCTTTAAGAAAGATCGTGAGGTGATAATGTCTTAATGATCAAACTTAGCTTAATTAGTTTGTAACTTACTCCTTGTCTGCACTAACGAACATTTGTATCGGACTAAGGTCTTGTTACAAATTAACTAAGATACTTGCAAAATTATTTGCCAGCCGCACAAATCGATCTTTAAAGTTATATAAGTTGCGTTTGCCAAAGGGGGCTTTTGTTTGTGGTTGAAAATTATCAAATGAGTCATCGCGCCCTGGGTGGAGTGGAAATGGCTATAATCCACCGTGTTTCTTCTATAGCTCTTTATGTTCTAAGGCCACGGTTACCCGTTTGCACAGTTCCACTACCCCGGCAGGCGTTAGACTCTCTATGAGGCCCGAAAGATTCCTGACAGCGTTTTGAGTTTCCTCCTTGGCTCATAAAGCATGTAAAACCGTTGGTCCTCGCTGCTATTTGTAAATCTCTGACATACGGCTAGTGCTTAAAACTCTAACATCATCATCATCAGTCGGAAGATGTCCACTGCTGAACATAGGCCCCCTTAGACCGCCATCGCAACGCCGAACGACAATTCGCCAGTTGCGTCCATCGGTTGCCCACGACTCTCACGATGTCGTCGGTCCACCTATTAAGAGGCCTGCCTTTTGCGTCTTCTAAACTCTAACACATATTCGTAAAAACCTCTGATATGCTAATAATACATAAAATATAACGTATCCCTAACCTACCCTTTCAGAAAATATCGGTGTAATGTTCCAATATAAATATAGCCAGCTTTCATAGATTTAATCTCAGCATGATACACTTTATTAAAGAAAACGGAGCCCGTTACAAGAAATCATAAATAACAAATTTAAATAAACCGATTTCATTATGCTCCAAAAATACTCACATTTCCATAATTCAATGGCGGGGATTTCCTTTTACAAATGTCAAAAAAGAATTTTAGAGTGACGTTTCCTTTTATTTAGGATTAGAACGAACGTCATGCTTAATTTCGGTTTTTGTGAATGGAATGTGAGGCAAAGGAAACATTGTTCTGTTTTTAAACGGTGTGTAGGTTGTTCAAACATACAGCCTGTCTTGTCATGTAACGGTTAAAGTAGGTCGAATAGAATGTTATTTTAATTTTAAAACGGTATTATGTTTGAGTTGACTGTCAGTCCTTGGAATCATAAACGTATATCACGTGGCAAGTTTACGGATTTTGATTAACCGGTTTTTATGACGAATTTTGTTGCTTTTGATACGTTCGTTTTTCTATATCACGAAAAAACCATCACTGACTTTTACGTTCACCATCATCATCATAATCAACTGTAAGGCGTCCATGTTAAACATAGGCCCCCCTATAGACTTCCAATAGGACCGGTTGGAAGCGGCTAGCATCCAGCGTGATCCTGTGGTCTTCACAAGATCTTCCGCCAACCTTGTTGGTGGACGTCCTACGCAGCGCTTGCTGGTGCGTGGTCTCCATTCGAGAACCTTACGGTGCGGCTGTAATTATTTAGCACCGAGCTCAAAAGACTCAGCTAAAAACACTCCAAGCCAAGGACATAAAATTTCTTCGTTTCTCAAACTTCCTCGTAGCCCAAGAAACGTGCAAGATACACACCGTTTTAACTTAAAGTGGAACGTGGATCCGCATAACTCCTCAACTTTACTGGCGATTAACGAAAAATTAAACTGCTTGTATTTAGATTGTCGCTACCCCTACTCCTCATTTGCAGAATACTAATTAAATAAGTTTAGGGAGGCACCCCCTAACGTGGAGCCATGAAGATGAGAGAAACGGAATTAAATTGCCTTGATGAGCAAGATGGTGTGTGAGTTACACGTTATATTATTATATCCTTTGGAAGTTTAAAGTTGAGTTTGTAGATCGTTTCGTGTGTGTATTATGTTACACTGTTCTTTGAGTATATTATATTATCATATATTATTATTTTCTTTTTATTTATTTATTTACTGTAGTACCGTGGGCATTTCATATTATATTTCTGCTGAATTGAAAGTAGGCTTGTTGTAATTATTATTTAAAGCCCAAGTAAACACAACACTGCCAAATTATAGAATCAGGTATTAGCCGAAATCCATGACATTAAATGTTTTTCATAATATTTAATTTCAACATAGCCTATGCTCAGCAGTGGACGTCCTACGGCTGAGATGATGATGATGATGAGACACGACAATAGTTACAAAAAAAGATGTCAGACTTGACAGTAGGCTCGGCAATAAGCTCGCCAATACACTCGTTAGAATGCTCGCTTAAACACTCTCGTTTTTTTTTTTTTTTGTAATGTAACATTCGCAAGAATGAATTACAAGTGTATGCTTAAGTTTATCAGCACCTTATTAATTAACGTTATAATACTTCAAGTACTTGGATAGTTTTTCTGGTGGTTCTTGGCATTTATCCTGGATGATAAGTATTTATGTTGACGTAACCTATTTGATGATAAAGTGGCGTCGGGATAAAATGTCGGTACGGAAAAACGGCAGGTAACTCTATACATATAATTAATAAGTCCTTCCAGTCTTTACCTATGGAGCCGAAACTTGGATCCATGACAGACAAGTTGGCCGACACAGCCTCGTAACATTTTTAAACTTAGATGAGTCATCATTATTTTAATGATGTTGAATTTCATAAATTAAGATTTATTTCATTAGGCCTCGCTTAAATTAAAAAACATTACTTTACTGAATTCTAATAAGAATATGCTTATTTTCGTTATAATAATGTGAAAAATTATGCCTCATTTAATATTTTTAAGCACAGTAAAGGTTTAATAAAAATTAATTAGGTTTTTTACCCTAAAGTTAAAATTATAAACACACACGAAACCGTTCGTCCATTCATTCGAGCAGAGTCATTCATTTTTTATATAATCCAATTGTCTACCACGCGGGCCCATTGTGGGTTGGTAGCTGTCACATGTCTTCAATTTTTGGTTTTGGACATGCCGGTTTCTTCACGAAGTTTCCTTCATTTTTAAGGGCATTTTTTCGGTTCGATACCAAGATTTACTGAATCGCAAACTATGGTTGTTACCACTGAGCCATAACTGTTGCTACTGCTCGGTAACATGAAACCTTATAAATCCGCACTGGGCCTGCCTTTTGGACTATGGCCCACTCCCTCTCACAGACAACTACAAGCAAGCAAAACAAGGAGGCTTGTGTCCCAGCAGTGGGAACATTTACAACACCTGCCCTGGGTAGAAGGACTCATTTTAATAACATTACCACTAAAAAAAGGCTAGAAAATGGAAAGAGTAAACTATTATACAACCGCATCCATTTCTTCATAATAATATAACACCACCATTTACGGAAGGCATGGATTCCGAGCCAGAGATAACGACGAATTATCCCTTCACAAACTCAACGACTTAGTCTAAGTAATTAAATCTGTCGGAGTAAACATCCCGGTGCTGATGTATCTAGTACAAGTTTACGACTCTAATTTTAATTACGTAAGGTCGTTTATCGATTGGAAGGAAGTTCTAATAGGTAAATGTGCAACGGGACTTTGGAGAGATTAAAATATGTTGTTGTATTTAGTTTGTAATAAGATTTGTGTCTGAAAAGTATGTATTAGTACGCCTCTACGTGTCTCTGGAGAGATGTGTTGTAAATTATTATCTGTAGTAGCCCGTATCTTCCACCATGTGGAATTTAATAATGGGATAAAAATCAAATCAAGTGTGTTAAACCAGATTATAAGCTAACCGTAACTTTGATTCAAATCCGTTCAGCAGTTTTTTGTTAACAAGTAACAAATATGCATCCGCAAAAACTTTCGGTCTAGTGTTGAGGTCATGAGGTCCTGGGTTCGATTCCCGGAAAGGGCAAAATGTTACTGGGTTTTACTATTAAGAATTCCTCAGTAGCAACCTAAGAGGTTAGATTTGTGCCTGATTGTTACATTTTTCTTAAATATAACTGATGAGGAGCGGAACTACCCCGCTTCTGAAGCGGTCGTCTCCTTCAGCTAAGCAGTCATACTAGCGAAGGAGGAGACGGCACGCTTGAGGGAGAGGACAGCGTCCTTCTCACAGCCCAGCGGCAGTGGCAGGCACCCACGGCGACGGTCGTTGCAAGACGATCTCCCGCAACCTTAGGTCCATGGTCGGACACTGGGCGGCGAGTAATGGGCGACTCGCTGTCCGACCATGGACCATGCCCGGGTCAACGGTGTGTTGTGTTCCACGCGCGCCTTAAAAACTGTCATCACGGTGACAGGGCCCTAAAGCCTGCCGAGGTCGCGGGACTAACAAATACCGTGACCCCGGCACGGAAAGGGCTATTGAAAGACACCGTGGAAACAGTACGAGTCTGACAGTCCTTCCCGCTCTGTGCTGGGTAGAAGGACTGATTTTACCAGGCTAAAAACTTTAAACGCTTTTTTTTCATTGATTACAAGCGTGATAATTTCACACAAAAAAAAATGTTATTCAAAATGATTATGTACTATTACGCGAACGAAGCCACCTGCAGAAGTGAGGATTACCCCGTATATCGGTAACCGCATTCCTGAAACCATAAGCCCCTTGTTTATTTTAAATTCTGCTATCATCACACATGCAGGATTATGAATATAAAATTACAACGTACTATTCAGCTTACGTCCTTATCAAGTATTAAATTCGCGTGAAATCATTAAAATAGTGCTGAAAATCGTTAATTTTTTAATCGTAGTTTCGCCGCACACTCGGTAACTTTTGGTCGTTGGCCACTTGTGTTTTTTTTAATGTGCAATATTTAGGTCAGAAGGGACTAAGACAAGGTCGACGATAGAGCGAGCTTAGTGTCCAAAATTAGTAATACAATATTTTTTACTCAAAAATGCATGTAATGTGGTCATTATTTTGACAACCTTGTTTGAGCAAAGTCGCCTTTGCCGGAGTGTTTCAAGGAGCGGCCAGTAATGTTTTTGCTGGCCGCTCTAACAGGTCGGCAAAACATTGCCGGCCGCTATTTTGACGTTTCAACGTTTTAAAAAAACAAATGCAAAAAGATTTTATTTAAAACACAGCTGTTTGTATATAAAGAGGTAGGCACAAATAGATTGTATTCCATATTTAAAAAAAAAATACAAAGAAGCAACAAAAGCGCGGTTCAGCGAAATTTTTATTTTTATTTAGTGACTTTTTTTGCTTTATATAAGTGATGAAGAAAATATACCTAACAGTCAAACACCGCATTAAAATTATCGCAAACTATTAGTAAGTAATATGAAACCCGGACACCCGGTGTTGAATTTTAGTAACTGTACTTTTCATATTGTTATTTTAATTAATTTTCTAGTTAATACCTATTATGTGTTTTATTTAAATCACTTGCTCGTTTTATTTACTTGCATTTTTGAGTAAAGCACTATACAAGCCTTGGCCGATTATGACTCTTCGCTGGTCACGCTATGATTGCCTCCAGCTAGCCTAGCAACGCTCTAGGCCTTCCAGCTTGGCCATCATCGCAGCCCTTGCTGTCCTCGCTGTAAAGGCCTCGACCTACGGCCTCGGCCTTTATCTCAGCTCGTCCATCAAGTGCTGCATGCTGACCGCGCTGTGTCGGCCTGGAGCTGCGCTACGCTGCGCTGTCGGCCATCATCAGCGCGACCAGCAAAGTAGCCATTATAGGCCGCGGCAGTAATGTACTATTATTTGATTGCTTTTATATTTTTTATTGTCACTATTAGCTACTTTTGTGTGAAAGAATTACACAATCTTGTTTCGAATATAGGATCTGGACATTCAATAAAGTCTCGGGTAAATCCGTATAGCTTAGCTATTAGGTAAAAACATTGTAAGGCTTTTTCTGCAAATACAGGCATGTTTTTTTTCATAACAAATCTACCTATATAAATATGAATAGACTGTAGTGGGCAACATTTTGTTGCCCTATCCTATAAAAATAAAGTTGCCTCGTCTGCAGCGTGACATAATTTTCGGTCGTTAAACCATAATAACGAAGATAAAATATTTAAAAGTCTATGTTATTGATTACACGCAAACCATTTTTGATGTAAACTGGCCACTTTTGGTAACACCCGGGTAAAGTTTATATTGGCTAACTGGAATTGGGATTTATGAATTTAATGAGTACAGTGGATGTGGTAAAGGTAAAGTGCTGGTGTAAAGCAATGGATTCGGACCCCCTTAAAGGGCCAAAGCCTGCCGGGGTTGTGGTACTGCCTGATCGGGTAACCGTGACCCTAGAACGTAAAGGGCTATTGAAGGATCACCATGGACTTTAGTCGGTACAAATCTGACAGTCCCTCCCGTCCTGCCCTGTCCATGGTCTTTACCACGATAGGTAAATACAATAGATTCATTTGAAGGACAGTCTGATAAGGTAGCCAAAACCTTAAAGGCTAATAAAGGAACAGAGACCCTGATTTTTCCACATTTTTGCGACGTGAAGTAAACAGGAACTTTGACGTTATTTCATGGAAAAGATTTTTCCTCGTTCGTACTCTAGAGGCGCATTTTATTAATCAAGTTGTAATATATACCTCTCGTAGTGTGCGTTTAATTATGATGATGATGATGATGATGTAACGTTACAGATTCGAACATTTGAAAACAATAGAGCGTCAAATTGCCCACTTTTATGTTACATTACAGGTTGGCTCGCAATGAGGGTGTATTCCCATCTGTCCCCTTTGTGCTTCCCACCGGAGAGCGCCTTAACATAACAATGACGCTTACACTAAGCAGTAACCAACTCAAAATACCAGATCCAACACTAAACACAATTCTCCCGTACGCTACTGCACCAAACACAGCAGCTAAACAAAATTCAAAAACAAAAATCTCCTTGTTTACACACATTAGCGTGTGCAGCGTCATAAGCTAATGTTTGTGCCCCGGCGTTGCTTGTTCAGCACTCGTGAAAGCAGAGCGCAGGCTCGATCTAGTAGAAGAACAATATTGACTGGCCCCAAGCGGAAATGGCGAATTAAAAAAGTGTATCTCGAATTTTATTTTGTGTTGCTGAAATTAGAGCTTCAGAGTAAATTAATAATAATTCATAAAGGCACCTGTAAGCTTGAGTTATTGTATATGACGGCGCGCGATAATTTAGTTGATTTATTGTAAGATTTTTTTTAAATCTGTGGAGTAAGAATTATTTCTTTATTGGTACTTTTAATTTAGAGCGGGTAACACCGAATGGAGTTGTAAGTGTCATGGCGGCGGTGACGAGCACTTTTGAAGCGACCGTCAGCCGAGCGAAATGCACAAACCCATTGGCTCTAGAGTAAAGTTTATTTAATCTCCATCCGTTATTTAATCGGTAATTATGATTGTAATCATAAGTAATTTTGGTAAAGTTTTGTTAAAATATCTATTTTGTGAATATTATTTTTCAACTACCTGCACCAACACGCCACGCGCGAAAACCAGTGGCGGAAAAACAGCGACACGTGGTGTCTCAGCCGCTCGAACCTCCATCATATATTACTATGATTTTTTACGAAGCGGTTGCCGCATCGACTAAACGGTTGATTACATGAGCTGTGTTCTAAGTCGGGGTGTTTGTGTCATCATCATCATCATTAGCCTATAATGTTCCCACTGCTGAGACACAGGCCTCCTCTCTGTGAGAGGGAGTGGCCCATAATCCACCACGCGGGCCCAGTGCGGGTTGGCAGGTGTCACATGTCTTCGAATTTTCAGTTCTAGGGTTCGGTTTCCTCACAATGTTTTCCTTCACCGTTTTGAGAGCAGTGCTGATAAATAAATTACATAAAATAATGCGCCTGGCCGTGTTCGAACCCACGACCTACAACTTGTAAGTCGGGACCGATACCACTGGGCTACCACTGTTCCTTGTGTTTGTGTATGTGACATTAAATTTTTGAACACTCACCCAGGATACAGGAGAAACTCCTGAGTGGGGCAATATTTTTTCTGTAATTAGCCTATTCTGTTCCCCTGCTAGTCAAAGGCCTCCCGCATATCCCCCTTCCACTCGTTTTTGAGTTTCGCCTTTTACGTCTACTCGCTCAAATAGAGTAGAACTCATGGCGCCCACGTTTTTAGGCTTTGGCTGTAACACCCGCATTCGTCTTCCGTCAGACGTTCCAAAACGGGTGTGACCAATTTTGGTAAAAAAAAAATGTAACCGCCTTCAAAAACAACCACAAAAAAGTTTAAAATAATCTACAAAATAACTTTTTTTTCGGAAGTCGGTGCCTTTGTTTTTTTTCTTTTCATTGTCTTTTTAGCCACCGACTTCCGAAAAAAAAGTTATTTTGTAGATTATTTTAAACTTTTTTGTGGTTGTTTTTGAAGGCGGTTACATTTTTTTTGAAAAAGTTTTTATTTTACTCTTTTTAGTTTAAATATTCAACCCGAATTCTTGTCAAGAACATTATTTTCTTACATGTGCACTTAATTTTGTAATCCTTCGCACCAGTACTTACATCACTCATGTACACATTAAGCTAATAAAATTCCATATCTCAAAAATTACTAAACCGATTTTGTTTTGATGAAACTTGCAGTATTCTCTAAGTTAAATGATACCTAGTACAACAAAAAAAGAATTACTTAAATCGGACTTGTAGTTCCGGAGATATGCGAACACAAAGTAAATCAATCGATGCCTACTCCTTACTGTTAAGGAGTTGTACCTTCCATCATTAGGTCATCCACCTGAGATGATGATTATCAGATGCAAATACTTGAACAGCTTTAGAAAATATATGAAAATGGTACTATGTGCCTATAAAATTTGAAGGTTGCCCTCGATTTCCCTAGGATCCCATCATCAGATCCTGACCTGGTGATCATGGGACCAATTGGAAAGTATACCCTTTCAAACAAAAGAAAAAAATTCCAAATCGGTCCAGGCGTCTTCGAGAAATCGGGGAACATACATAAAAAAAAAAAAAAAAGATTCCGACGAATTGAGAACCTCCTCCTTTTTTTGAAGTCGGTTAAAAAATGAGCGAGAAAGTGGGAATGGACAGGTCACATCTACAGGATGGACTGGAATAGAGTATGTACGAAAAGTTTTTATTTAAAAAGAAAAAAAGAAGTTAGAAATGTCTCGTTGGTCTTTATTTGATTGCCGATTACTGGTTTTTTATTTCAGAAGTTTCTCAGAACCAGCTTGTATGTTTTTTTACAGTTAAAGCAGATTCGACCCTGTATATAATTATGTGTAAGTACATTATTATGTACACGAAATTAAGTGTTATAATAAGAAAGCAAAACTTTCTTGAAATAAACAAACAAACAGCAGAATTGAATGAATTTACGATGTAACCAACTTTCAGAGAACCAAACTTCTTTCTTCTTTATTTAAAAAAAAAAACGTTGAACACTAGGTATTTATTTCTCTTGTACCGTGGGTGCGTTAACAAACATAAAAACTCACACACTCAAACTTCCAAGCCGGAACAATTACTTATAGATCATACAAAATGTTTTTTACATAAATTAGGTGATGGTCGTATTATTAAATTAAATTTTTAGTTTTAGGGAATTATTTGGCGGTATGTACAATTTGCTCCACAGTTCTTTTATAACAAACTGGTTCTAAACGTGAAGACTTGTAATTGGCTTTCGGATTATCGTACTATTATTTATCACTATGGTATTTAGCTGTAAGTCTTCCAGAGTCTTCAAATAAATAAATACAAATATTTACACAGCGCGGGTATCGAACCTGCGACACTCCCCGTAACAATTGAATTGCTTAACCACTACGCCAATCGTGCCGTCTAAACTATTCTTAAACGTACAAAAAGCACAAAGACTCCAGATTTCACAGCTTAAAAAAAAACAAGCTACTATAAATCTTTAAGCTAGAAAAGCTCTAATAATAGCCGAGCTTTCAGCGACTAACTGAACGCTTCGGTCAGTAAATCGAGCGAACAGACGATTTTGTACCGGGAAAGTTACTGACGATAGAAATTAAAAAGTTAGGTTGGAACGGAAGAGATTGCCGGCGTCTATTAGTGTTCGATAAGGTTCGATTCAAGTTTATCTGGCTATTTATATTAGTGTTATGTGTCGAAAAGTTTTTGTGATGATACATATTTTTTTTAATTATTTAAATGAGTTTGCTCTTGGTTCCAGGCTAGGTCAGACGTATTAGAAATAGTCAACGATGGCCTGTTCTTCCTAACCTTGAAGGGATTATAGACAATGGAACTAAAGGGAAACGGCGGAAACACAGACTCAGGTAGAATGATCCACTCCTTTGATTTGTGCCTTCATCGTCTTTTTAAGCAAATAAGATGGAGCAAAAATAAAGAGGTATTCCTCGTAGCGCTCCTGTTTTGAAGCGCGCCTATCTAAGCGCTACTGTTTCATTCCTCTTACCGCTCCCAAAAGGAGCGCTAAGAGGAACGATTAAAAATATTAAAATTTATTTCCTCGTAGCGCTCCCATGATTAACCTTCGGATAGAGATGGGACTATACTAACTGATATTATCGATAATAACTAGATAATAAGTAGAACACATTGTTATAATATACAACTAGCGGCCCGTCCCGGCTCCGCACGGGTTTGGTTTTTATTTTGTTTGTTTTATTGTAAATCCTTTAGTCCAGGGTTTTTCAACCTGTGGGTCGCTAAGCCTCTTCAGGGGAGTCGCGAAGCTTCTCTAGAGGAGTGGTTAAAAGTTGAGAACCTTACATTTATCAAGCTCTATTTCAATTTAATATGCTAAAGTTTTTCCGCCTCGCTACGCTCGCCCATTAATGAAGGGTATGCTTGTGAAGGTAAAAAGAAGTCAACTTTTTTAGGTCACATTTCAATGAAAACTTGTCTTATGTTGGTGTAGAAATAGTAGATTTACTGTCACATGCCGCGCTCACTCTTCAAGTCTTTAATTTTTTTATCTCGCTTTTAGATTAAAACTTGTTTTGTCGTACTACGGAAACGTTTAACTTTTAGAGTACTCTGCGTTCAATCTTCTTTGTAGATTTGGCTTTTCATAGTCCAGAAATCTATAAATTTTCGAGCTCGCTGCGCTCGCTATTGAAAATATGTTTTAAGTTTCCATGACCGAATGACCTCGATTTTTATACATAATTCATTTTTCAATAATGCTTTTGTGGAAACTACTATTGAAAAATGAACTACGCAGCGAGCGTACTCCTACCGTTTACCAATTTAAAAACTTATATTTGTAGTACAAAATTAGTGTATACTCCTGTTGAGTTTTTCTTCTAGAAGGGGGTGTGGAAATATCGGTGTACAGTTATTCGCACTAGACAGTTTGTTTAATTCATATTTGGGGCGTCAAGCTGTACAGGCCCAGGGCGCCGACAATTTTAAATTACGCCACTGCTTGTAGATCATAAAAATATTTGCAGGAGTCGTACCAGCAACACGCAGCGCAGCAGTGCAATCACTCAGCCACTTTGCTAACCGTGCCGTCAAAATTGAATGCTTGAAAAAAGCAACGGGTAGGGGGTCGCGAAATATTTCTTCATACTAAGGGGGTCGTGCCATGGAAAAGGTTGAAAACCCTTTTAGTCCACGAAATAGATGAATATAATCTGCCGACATATGTTTATTATTTTTTTATTGTTTAGAAAGCTTATGATTTCTTTCCATTATGTTTCCCATTATTACCCTCCCTGCACACCTCAATGTTTTGTCGGAAGTTTTTCGTAGAATTATGGCAATGAGTTGTCTATCGTTTACGTCAATGGTAGAATTTTAAATGACTTTTTTTGTCCTAGGCGGGGCGAGAGAGTGTCAGACTCTTACTGACTAAAACCACCTACTGACTAAAATCACCCGCTCTGTCTGAGCCGGGACCCAGTAACGTATTGCGCTCATACACATAAGAGTGCCGAAAGCAAAATGATATTATTCTCTCAATTTTACGTTCCACAGTCATGTACCTGGTGAGATAGTCTCACAACGCCAGCAGGCTTTAGGACTCCTGCAAATATTTTTATGATCTACAAGCAGTGGCGTAATTTAAAATTGTCGGCGCCCCAAATATGAATTAAACAAACTGTTTAGTGCGAATAACTGTACACCGATATTTCCACACCGCCTTCTAGAAGAAAAACTCAACAGGAGTATACACTTATTTTGTACTACAAATATAAGTTTTTAAGTTCGTAAACGGTAGGAGTACGCTCGCTGCGTAGTTCATTTTTCAATAGTAGTTTCCACAAAAGCATTATTGAAAAATGAACTATGTATAAAAATCGAGGTCATTCGGTCATGGAAACTTAAAACATATTTTCAATAGCGAGCGCAGTGAGCTCGAAAATTTATAGATTTTTGGACTATGAAAAGCCAAATCTACAAAGAAGATTGAACGCAGAGTACTCTAAAAGTTAAACGTTTCCGTAGTACGACAAAACAAGTTTTAATCTAAAAGCGAGATAAAAAAATTAAAGACTTGAAGAGTGAGCGCGGCATGTGACAGTAAATCTATACCATTTCTACACCAACATGAGACAAGTTTTCATTGAAATGTGACCTAAAAAAGTTGACTTCTTTTTACCTTCACAAGCATACCCTTCATTAATGGGCGAGCGTAGCGAGGCGGAAAAACTTTAGCATATTAAATTGAAATAGAGCTTGATAAATGTAAGGTTCTCAACTTTTAACCACTCCTCTAGAGAAGCTTCGCGACTCCCCTGAAGAGGCTTAGCGACCCACAGGTTGAAAAACCCTGGACTAAAGGATTTACAATAAAACAAACAAAATAAAAACCAAACCCGTGCGGAGCCGGGACGGGCCGCTAGTTGTAAATTATAACAATGTGTTCTACTTATTATCTAGTTATTATCGATAATATCAGTTAGTATAGTCCCATCTCTATCCGAAGGTTAATCATGGGAGCGCTACGAGGAAATAAAATTTAATATTTTTAATCGTTCCTCTAAGCGCTACTTTTGGGAGCGGTAAGAGGAATGAAACAGTAGCGCTTAGATAGGCGCGCTTCAAAACAGGAGCGCTACGAGGAATACCTCAAAATAAATTATGGTTTGGATGATTGTTAATCGACCTTTTCATAATACCGTTTATAACTACTAGTAATTACTATACGACCTTGTCATTATTATAAAATAAAAATATTTGTCATGAGTCATGAGGAAGGGATTTGATTGTCTCAATAGTATTGAGTACAAGCTATTTATTCAATACTAACTTGTTCCAGCGGCTTTGCCTTAATTTGAAAAGTATCCCGCAGGAACATAAAATCGGGAAAAGAACTATCCTTTGTCCTTAGTTGGTCGCTTTGTTTTTTTTTTTTTTAAATCAAATGTTGCCACCAACTTTTATTATTTTAGACTTTTAGTGGTAGTTTTTGAAGGCGGTTAGTATAAAATAAATATTTTATACTTTTTAGCTCAAAAATATTCAGCCCAAATATTTGTCAAATACGTAATCGAGTCGTTATGAAGTAACAAACATTACCAAAAAAAATATAACCGCCTTCAAAAACAACCACAAAAAAGTGTAAAATAATCTACAAAATAACTTTTCTTTCGGAAGTCGGTGCCTTTGTATTTTTTCTTTTCATTCCTTTTTAGCCACCGACTTCCGAAAGAAAAGTTATTTTGTAGATTATTTTACACTTTTTTGTGGTTGTTTTTGAAGGCGGTTATATTTTTTTTGAAAAAGTTTTTATTTTACTCTTTTTAGTTTAAATATTCAACCCAAATTCTTGTTAAGAACATTATTCTCTTACATGTGCACTAGAATTTTGTAATCCTTCGCACCAGTACTTACATCACTCATGTACACATTAAGCTAATAAAATTCCATATCTCAAAAATTACTGAACCGATTTTGATGAAACAGTATTCTCTTAGTTAAATGATACCTAGTACAACAAAAAAAGAATTACTTAAATCGGACTTGTAGTTCCGGAGATATAAATCAATCTACGCCTACTCCTTACTATTAAGGAGTTGTACCTTCCATCATCAGGTCATCCACCTGAGATGATGATTATCAGATGCAGATACTTGAACAGCTTTAGAAAATATATGAAAATGGTACTATGTGCCTATAAAATTTGAAGGTTGCCCTCAATTTCCCTAGGATCCCATCATCAGATCCTGACCTGGTGATCATGGGACCAATTGGAAAGTATACCCTTTCAAACAAAAGAAAAAAATTCCAAATCGGTCCAGGCGTCTTCGAGAAATCGGGGAACATACATAAAAAAAAAAAAAAAAGATTCCGACGAATTGAGAACCTCCTCCTTTTTTTGAAGTCGGTTAAAAAGTACAGTCGAATTGAGAAACACCTCCTCTTGTTTTGAAGTCGGTTGAGTACAAACTAAAGTTATTTTCCTATTTTCTTTCCCCTGAAACTCTGAAACCGGTGATAACATCATTTGGTAGTATGTGAGTTACTCGGCCAAGTTACTACGGACATAATTCAAGTTAAGTGCATGTGCACTTAGCTTGGCGTCATAAAGTCTGCTTAGTCTGCTAAATTACCGCGTGAATATACTTGTGATGTTGTTTGGAGGGAAGTAGTTATGCTTAAGTTACCTGAAGTAAAAGTAAAGTAAATTAATGTAGTGCGATTTTCTTTGTTTTGTTATGTTACACCCTGTATTTATTTGAGAGTTCTAAGGCGAAAAGTAAAATGCATTATATTTTTAAACATTGCTCTGTACTAGAAAGTTCTGTATTTTGGGTGCATTTTTACATTTAAATTGACATACACTAACAAAATCGGTTCACCCTTGTTTGGCAGAACAACTTTTCGTCGAAAATCACTCCGGCTAATTTTGGTTAGAATAAAGTCGTTTCGTAGGATTATTCATTTCACCGAATAATTAATTGTTATATTTTTATTTAGCTTATTCATTTCTTTGAAATAATTTCATTTGACCGAATTTTCAAATGCACTAATATTATTTGAACTAATGTTTCACTAGACTAATAATGATTTAGTCGAAATATCGCATCGAATATTAAGAATTAATTATTTGTTTCCTTTCATTGTCTATAAAAAAATCGGGCTCCGCCGAGCTACCTTGGTAGGTGGTAATCAGCAATTTTATTAAGGATGCAAGAGCGAGCGAAGCGAGCTCGGGACTTGGGGCACCCCGACTCGGACAGGTTAGGTTCGAAGGGGATGGCGGGGTCTGAAAGACCCCGCCATCCCCTTCATGTTAGGTTACTTTAAACCTTGCAAACAGAAATAGGAGCCCCGCGAAGCGGGGCTCCGTCAAGCTACCTTGGTAATCGGCAATTTGACTAAGGGCGAGCGTATGAATTACTAATTACCACCTACCAAGGTAGCTTGACGGAGCCCCGCTTTGCGGGGCTCCTATTTCTGTTTGCAAGGTTTAAAGTAACCTAACATGAAGGGGATGGCGGGGTCTTTCAGACCCCGCCATCCCCTTCGAACCTAACCTGTCCGAGTCGGGGTGCCCCAAGCCCCGAGCTCGCTTCGCTCGCTCTTGCATCCTTAGTCAAATTGCTGTTTACTACCTACCAAGGTAGACCGACGGTACAAATATTTACAATGTTTTCTTTTCTGCATTACATTACACCAATCGAGTATTCGATAAACTAAATGTTACACCAACTGAACATTACGTCAAATGAACATTATACCTTTTGATCAATAGTTCAAATGTTGTTAGCGGAAATAAATATTCGATGAAATGAAAATTAAGTTAACCGATATTATACAAACTGATTATTTTCTCAAACGTTGTTCGAATTAGTAAAATTATATCAAAAGTTGTTCTACCAAACAAGGGTGAACCAACAAAATCACCATGATCATAATCCCATAAAGTACTCGTAGGTATTGGAATCTGAAAATCCTAATATTTATTCTCAATGCCTTGTGAAGCACGATATACAGTTGGTTTTGGTTTTCACTTGCAGATATTTGAACCAATGCAGCAGTTAATTATAGGTTTAAATATTTCATTAGAGGCAATTATTGATACATAAATAAATAAAACTATTATTCCTCTTTATTCTTAAAAATAAAATTCTAGAATATTCTGCAAAAAAAATTAAAGCAAATACAGTGGCTTGAAATTCAGACAAACATTCCTTTATGGGGTGTCGTACTCGTACTCACAAACTAATTTGTGGAGGTGCAAATAGCGCAAAAAAAGAAAACACAACTGCATTTCACCTTCCCACCGAACCAATGAATAATGCAAGAACGTAAACTCAGAATCGTAGCATTGCTACGTCGCGTAGCACCAATTGCTACGCCTCGTAGCTGACCCCAAATTGCTACGACTGCGTAGCTGGCGTAGCAGTGACGTCACAGCTACATGTCCCTTGGCGGGAAGTCAGATGTTTGCTATTGGATACTAAAGTTAGATAATTGACAGGTCCCAAGTGATGGTTTTGATGGCAGTATTGACTTGTACAGTCTGTGGGATTGATTCAGGTAAATATTTATTTAGTGATAGTAGTTTTTTGATAAGAAATTTTGGTTAACTTAAAAGGATTTGTAATAATTACCTGATGGAAAAAGAGTGTATTGTTTAAGGAGTTTCTTGCTCGTTTTTCTCTAAAGAACTATGGAATAGGCATGTAAAGTAATGAGAGTGCGCTTTTTATACATAAAACTTTATTTTAAATTGAAAATACTCGATTCACCTGTGTATATATTTATCTTTCTATGTCCAATATGTGTGTATCTATGAACAAAGTACTAATATGTATGTATTTTAACAATCCGTCTCTATATCCATCTTTTTCGCCAAAAATATGATTAAAATACAACGCAAGGTCGCCATAGCGGACCAAAGCCTGCAAAGGTCGCTGATCGGACTGTCTATTAGACAACCGTGACCTTAGAACGTAAAGGGCTATTGAATGACACCGTGGATTTTAGTCAGTACGAGTCTGACAGTCCCTTCTGCCTTGCTTGTATTTTCGTTTCAAATGTATGTATTTGCATAGTATGGCGTTATTTTACATAAACAAATTATGCATGCCAACCCATACAAAGACCACTAAATCTAAGAAAATATAACCCCATTTTCACACCTTTTTAACTGTAGCCGTTAAATGTAACCTACACGTTGTTTAACGTTTAAACCAACCGTAAAGCACATTGCACACGATCCCGCAAAGAGGCAATGGATTGTTCTACTTTGCCCCAACAAATTGTTCCTCTAGTTAACGTCACCTTGAAATGTTAGAAATGGAATGAAGAATTCGCCGCAGCAGGTAAGATCCTCGGTGGCTCGGTTGGAAATGAGCGTCGGATGTACTGAATCTGAAGGTCGCAGGTTCGAATCCTGCCCATGGTTCGAATTTTTCATACCAAAAAAAATCTTTGTTCCTCTAGTGGTACTAATATGTTGTAATTATGTGGAAACTCACAGGAAATGTCCTTTGTTATCGCAATGGTGGACGTTTGCAAGAATATTGACCGTCGAACCACAAAAGATACACTTGTCTAACAATAGTGAAATAATATTGAAAGCAATCTATTGAAGACTTGTCTAAAAAAGTTTTATCTACTGAAAAACGACCCTTAAATCAAGACAATTGCCGTTTTGAAGTTGATAGTTTTCCTGAATTCATGTATGTACTGCTATTTAGCTGCATCAGGTTTGACTTGCCAACCCCAAAAGAGCCGGGAAAAGGCTAGGCAGGTGATGGGACAATTTGGCTGGTGCAGTGTGGCATAAACCCAGGCAACATGCACCAAAATACCTCGTACTAAGATTTGTAAAGCACATTAAGTTAGAGCTAAGTATGGTATAAATTACCATAAATTATACCTAGTAACTTAGCATAATTTGTTGTACGCTCGGTTTAATTTATGGCATATTTGAATTAGGGAACGAATAACAATCCTGTCAGCATTTTTTTTTTGTTGTGGTCCGTATTGTATTTTCAAAACATTGCCATGCAAGAGCTTTTTAAAAAAAATGGTTTACGCTTTTAAGTACAATTATTCAACTCAAATTCTTGTACTTATATAAATCTTATTTTCTTTAACGTGCACTACTGCAGTAAATTCTTAGTAGTAAATACTTGTTCGTACAAGTAAACAATGAGCAAAAAATGCTTATAAAATAAAAACTTCCAAACTGAATTAAATTTTGTTAGTCCAAATGGTATTGTTACGTAGATCGTATTGCGAGACCAATCTACAGGCTTCTCGAAGGTTCCACGAGGTTCTCGACTATTCTATATTATGATTCTACTGAAGATTGGTCTGGAAGTTTCTAGAAAATTCTACCCTGATTTAGATGTTTCGAGATGGCTCAGGAATCTTCTAGAAGGTACGGGACTGTGTAGATGTCTATGGATGTTTCCAAAACATTCGACCATCTTCTAGAAATATCTAGTGGGTCCGGCCGGGGTATAAATAGGGCGCCGGAAAAAATTCAATTAGTTTTAATTGGTGTTAGTTAATTTATCCCCTATCCAGCTCATAACAGTATGTAAACTGCATCTAACAAAAAAAGAATCATCAAAATCGTCTCAGACCGTCGAAAGTAAAGAGGTACAAACATCAAATAGGTAGTCGAATTGAGAATTTCCTCCTTTTTTGAAGTCGGTGAAAAACGGCGCGGGCGAAGAAGTGGGCAAAAGCTAGTATTTAATAAAGTTTAATTTTGTAATCCATTTTTTACGGGTGTGCCCGTTGTTTCAGATTAGACTAGCTAGAATTACGATCCATAAAACATGACAGGATGAACAAAGATTAATAGCCATATGTATGGTAACGACAGTAGAAATGAAAAAATTGTGGCCCTTGGGGACTGCCGCGGTAATGCTATTGCATAGCATTTTTTACTAACTCATGCAAATATAATTATTTAATTATTACTCTACTGATTAGGCTACGGTCAGCTACGTCAATCAAGTGAAACGTCAAGAGAAAAAAAAACATTGTAGATACATTTTATTTTATAATGTTGCCAGTGGCTCCTCCCACTCGTAACTTGGAAATTATCCCACAGAAACGTAGTACCAGAATATTCGGGATATTTTAGACTATACCTACTATAACTCTAAGACAAACATCAAGATTATTTCCTTTTTTATCGGTAAAATCACACCATGAGTCCGGGTTCAGGGCGGGACGGGGTGGTACTGTCAGACTTGTACTTACTTAAATCCACGGTTATCCTTTAATAGATCTTTAAGTTCCAGGGTCACGGTTACCTGATGAGACAGTCCCGCGACCCCGGCAGGCTCCGGCCCTCTAAGGGGAAGATTGCTGACAGCTCTTTGAGCGGCGCATGGAAAACCATACCGTACATTACTGAAGTGATAATTTACGACATACATGCGAGTGTAAGCGCTGACAGCTAGTGTATAATGTATTATATCTACATTGCACCAAAATACCCTGGTTTTAGGGTCCCAAATTCATCAACATCGACTCAGAGATTTAGTTTTACGCCTAAATCATTGAAACTTGAAATTTTCAAACAAACAAACGAACACATTTTCGTGGCATTTTATAATAAGTCTAACTCCAAAGCACTTAAAGAGAATTTTTAGCATAACAACATAGGTAGGTAGTCTATGTCAATTTATTAATTTTACCTGTATTTATACAATCTCTAACTGCTTTTGAAACACTCGCAATGTGCGGCGACAATACAACTTATTAACTTTTTAATATCATATATCTAACGTAAGGATATTTCTCATTGCGGCCATTATTTAATAAACATTCATTACAACTGGTTACTTGTTTAGTAATACAATAAAAGTAATAAAGAAGGCAGAAATATTGAGATAAGTGTCCTTTCTTATTACGGGTTTTGTAATAACATACTTTGGCTAATATAATTAACTGTTTCGCTATTATTCTTTACCATCTTAATTTTTTTTAGGCATACAGTTTTGGTTTGCATAATCTTAGTAGACATAATTACTATTAACCTAGTAGTATTGATAAGCACTAAGAGGAATATGGATACAGAACGATCATGCATCGTTTTCACAGCGTAAGGATGGTTTGTTTTCAACTGATTGTATTCCAAGCACGAGCGAAGCGAGCTCGGGATTTTTAAGCACCCTGTCCTTGACAGGCTAAGTTCGCATTATCAGTTCACTTTCCTTGCCAACTCTAGCCCCCAGCACGTTAGACTACTTTAACTCTGAACATAGAAAAAGAAGCCACGCTGACAACAGCCACAATTAAATTCTAAGGAAGCAGTCATGCTAGCAAAGGAGGAGCCGCGACTCGTGAGGGAGAGGAAAGCGTCGCTGTCATGAGCAAGCCATCGGGATCACGCCTGACGGCAACGGCACGTCGCGGGATGATTTCCCACTGCGCGCGGACGGCGATAGAGTGGCGACTCGCAGTGACCGGGGGGCACCGTCACTGTGCTACCTTTAGAGAGCATGCCAGGGTCGCGGGACTAACGAATTGCCGTGACCTCAGAACATAAAAGGGTGTTGAAGGACACCGTGGATTTTAGTCAGTACAAGACTGACAGTCCCTCCCGCCCTGACCTTAGATGTAAAAAAGGCTGCTAGTAAGAAAAAATCAGAAACAAGAAGTCGACGCTTCTTGCCGACTATAAATATAGCTTACTAGTCGGCACATCTCCAGTAAATAAAAATCTAAACCGTCACCGCAATAAGCC
This sequence comes from Agrotis segetum, assembly GCA_036375495.1. NCBI lineage: Eukaryota > Metazoa > Arthropoda > Insecta > Lepidoptera > Noctuidae > Agrotis > Agrotis segetum. The sequence continues at coordinate 2,841,151 of JAQSVV010000002.1, forward strand.
ATAGCTTAACACCTAAGAAGGAAAGTTTCATTATACTTTCATACAATCTCCTTATTGTTACCTAGTTGGACAATAGCTTGCATTATAGAATTCTATAGTTCAAGAAGATGGCGACGAATAATAGTATTATCTGAAGAAAATTCTAGAGAACAAAACGTTATTTTTGTATTTAAATAGGGTTGTGTTTTCCATGTGTGTTGATGAAAGTCAGTAGCTTGGGTGAGAATGTTTGAGCCTTTAGCAGGAATGGACAGTAAAATACTGCTGTTTTGCTGTTTATTAATATCGTCAAACGAGGGAGGACTTATTTGATAGCGGGCGCCCTAATTATAGTGGAATGGAACCCAGACTGTTATTGATTAAAATTTCAAATCTGTTCCTTTGGATGCTCTTTGCGTTCCTGGGACTCGGTATCCTGCTTAGATAGTCCAGCACTAAGGCCTTTTTCGCCATAATCTCTTTATCACTTTATTATCTGTTTAGCCTCTCCACAATAATTAATATCGATGGCCTTGTGGATTAATAATTATAATTGGCGGTTAAGTACAAGTCTAAATTCAAGAAATTCTTGCTGTAGGCAGATGCGCATGAATAATCTACCATCATTAATAGTTTGAGTGTTTGTCTATGTGAGTTTCTATTTGTAAACACACCCACGATACAGAAGAAATTCCTAAATAATAAAATGTAGTTTATATTCATAATCCGTTAAGAAATCAGTTTCATCAAGGTGATGATACACTTAATTAAGCATTCACTTGTAACAGAAAATCGAGCATTCGCCGTTTTTAATTTTGCCGAACTGAACCACTAACAAACCTATAGCATAGAGCCAAAGATCTCTACGATGTTCGTTCACGATCTTTCTAGTGAACGCTCTAGTCAATGGTCGCTGAAAATGTTTTCGTCATCAAGATGTCAGACTTGACAGTCGTCTCAGCAAAAAGCTCGCCTTTACATTCGTGAGAATGCTCGCTAAAACGCTCTCGTTTGTTTTTTTGTTGTGTAACATTCGCAAGAAAGAAAGCTTATTCAAGTTTATCAGCACCTTCAAGCGCTTACTTGGGTGAAGTGACTATTCTTAAAGCCTGTGAGAACCCTAGCATTCTAGCACAAAACAAGGCGACAAGTCTGTGACTAAAGACTTCCCGGTCTAGAAATAAAGTGTTCCTTAATCTTTCATTGTTTTATGTCTAAAGAAAGAAAAGAAAGGAACATTTATTATTCTGGATTGCAGTAACGTCTACTTGCTAAGAAATGAATACAAAACATACTGTAAATAACTGGGTATAAGTTCTTCGGAGTTGGTACAAAAAGAACTATTTTTCCTCGTAGCGGTTGACTCGACGACTGAAATGTGCTATGAGTTGGTCAGAGGAAACTCCGCAAACGTCTTAATTATGTTAAGCTCGTAATCCTATTTCAGTTAGCCTTCTTGAATATCAATTGAATTAGAACGCGATCTTGGTCAACTATACCTCTGAATTACTTTTGATAAGGGATGAATCACAACTTCAATAGTGATAATTATGGGACTAATTAGATTTTTTTTAGTATGTCGGTCAAAACTTCGGGTCGAATATAAAAGCTCGAAGACATGTGAATCCGCCAGTCCACACTGGACCCTACTATTCTTAGTTGAGCATCGATACAGCTAATCTATCTATACATCTATACCACATAGCGTAGGTATTGTAAAATAATGGATTATGTATTTCAATTGAAAAAAGTTTCACGTTCGGGAATAAAGGATGTTTCACGCTGCATCGTGCCGTGTCCGGGATGTACCCCGTCCGGGACCCAGACAGGGCACGGTCGAACATTGCGGTGTACTTTTTGTATGAAGTGATTCATGTTTGCGGCCCGGACGGGGCACGTCCAGGGCATGGACGAGGCACGGAGCATCAATAACTTCATACAAAAGTACACCACAATGTTCGACCGTACCCCGACTGGCACTCGGACACGGCACGGACGAGACACGGCCCGGACACGGCACGGTATACCGTGAATCATCCTTAAGGGCTCGTTACGTCGGAACGCACTAAAATTATACTACAGCGTAACGTAGCGTGAACTTAAAAAGCTCATAAAATTTAAAAGCGTTTTACAGAAGTAAACATACCAGATAAATATTTTTCATGATCTATCTGATGGTCATAAATAGTCTCTTTCAATCCTGGTCGCAAGCAAGGAAATCGCTTCTCGGAAATACCAGCGGGCAAGTCTGCAGACATGCCCGCCAGGTTTCGCAACTGTAGGTCTGTGCAATGTTTGCTAGAACAAGACTGGCGTAGTCAGTCTGGCAAACTTGCCCGATGCTCGTCCGCGCCATCTCATCTTCTTACATGTCCCCATACACAAAACTGATTATCCTATAGGCGGCGACAGACATGACCGTACGAAATGTTTTCGGGCATGTCTATTTAGTGAATTCTTCGCTTTAGCTTTTTACGTTCATTCATAGGCACGGTTACGTACGGTACGGTACGATTATGTGCGGTTGTAAAACAGACAAGAAAGAGGGATATCTTCGTCTCTTTTACGTTCGAACATATATAAAGCTAGAAGAAAATTAATCAATTTAATGTTGTCCCCAACTCCAGTTCAAGGTTGGGCTGCCAATACGTTTGTGTCAAGGTTTTTTTTCGTAGCAACCTAACCCAATCTGCCTATTTTCCCAATCGATTATGAACCTAGTTATGTGATAAAATTGAAACTCTATTGAAGTTTGTCCAGTTGGATTGCCTGCATACCACCACCTGAGAGGTTTTAAAATTATAATTTTTGTTAGAAAGGAAGAGAAATACTTAAAAAAATGTGTAGGCATGGATTGTAATCAAGAAAGAAAAAAGAATAGCGCGAGGCGGCTGACAGAGAAGACTGGAAGAAAAAACTAAGCGCCACTTCTTTATTTTTAGGCGATCTTTGTCTACATTTAAAATTAGGCGACTAGACTTCTAATTTATTTATTTTTTCAAAGTGTAAAAATAGTGTTAAGTGTGTCTTTTCTTTCGGAAGTTGGTGGAAACAAAACGTCAAGGAAATAAGAAACTATTTATGTATTTGTTTTTTTTATTTTATTCATTAAACAATCATTTTAAATATTTTTGAAAGGAAATTTAAAAAGTCTTGGCATCCATTCAAGTAACATATTACGAAACTGATATCGTTGCCATAAAATATAGCGAAATATATTCAAAAGCACAATTTGGACATTTATAGGCACTTTTAGATATTATCTCTGTGTACGGAATATCTTATGGTGTGTTCTTTCACCGGTTGAAAAAAATATAAAAGTAAGGACATCATCATTTTTAGGATTCCGTACGCAAAGGGATACTGGGACCTTTTTACTGGAAACTTCTCTGTCCGTCTGTGGCCCAGACTTAAGAAAGTCAGACAGTTCCTCAGATAATGTATTTCTGTTGCCACTACAAGAGCGAATACAAAAAAACAAACAAAGAGGCTTCCAAACCACAAACATGTTTTTTTTTTTGCCGTTTATCCAATCAGATGTCCACATCTCTCCGCTTAGCTTCAGTTGACATCTGATTGGTTATAACAACGTAGTAGTACGGAACCCTTCGTGGAACATCGTAATAAATGTAACCGTGTCGTACCTTGGAGATATCAAACGTACTTAAATTCAATGCTCTAAGCTTTCTCATGGGGTAGGTAGCAACTTCAAATACCGCCTACTACGATTCTTTCATTGACGAACCTAACTGGGGGTCTACTGTTTAATTCCGTAAACGAAGATACGGATACGGATGAACAAACGTAACTGCCGTGAAATCAAAAAAAATAAATCAAATTTGGGTGTGGGTTCCCACTTCGCGGCACTTTCTCATACAGTTCTACTATAAACTATTTTGTAGATCATCATTGTTCAAATATTTATTGAAATCGAACCCATGATATTTATAGCAGCACCCGATCTCTCAGTCACTACTCTTACTGATGATTCACATGCGTAAGTACATAATAAATTCTGGCTTTAGGGTTGTCAAAGACCTGTGCATCCAACAAAATAATGGTGAGTTAAAAGTTTTTAAAAGTGTTCTAACTGAAGCGGAAAATGTTTTCATTCTACACTACAAAGGACATAACTTCATACTCCACTGCGTTGGTCATGAACGACAGAAAGTGCTCTAATGAGCACAAACCATTTTTTATTTGAGGAAATTAGGTCGGTCCACCGTCCAACACAAGTAAGGCAGATAGTTATCACGTGACTACGCTCTTCCACGCGGTCGGGTGGTGGAGCGGATTTACACATCGGAATAATTTGTATGAAATCTGTTGTGTCAGAAAGAACTGGAACTCCTGTTGTCAGCACTCCTGGTGTGTTCCAGGTAACCGTGACCCTGAATCGTAAAGGGATATCGAACCCTCCCATCCCGCCGTGGGTTTGATTGTAAAAATGGCTTTACTGAAAACAAAAATCTAAATAAAAAAAAAACTTTATTAGAATAAATAAAATATTAATAACAAAAAATTGTGTAAATTGTACAGATACTGACTCTGACTGCTATGCCGGAGGTCGTGGGTTCGATTCCCACTTAGGACAAATGTTTATGTGATACTCATATTTCCTGGCTAAAACATGCACCGCTTGCAAGCTTGACGAGAAAATAAAGCAAGAGAAGCCTCAAACCTACCATTAATTTCATTCTATTAAAACAATAGCCCTACAAAATACACTATCATGTTCACGCATTGTTCTCGAAGAGGGTAGGTAGGTAGGTACAATAAAACACTTATTTTGGCGCGATATAAAAAGGTAGTAAGACATGGCCATAAATTTTCGCATGACGGCTCTCTCATAAGGCTGCTTGCGATAAAATGTTACATGCCCTAAGTAGGGTTGGCGCGCTTTCGTCATTGTTGGTTTTGACTTTTTAGTGACATTGGGAAAAGAGGATTTGGGTTGAAATGGAATGAAAGATCCACGCATTAAAGACCTGAAATCGTATAGTTATAGTTGACTTTAAAAAAAAAAAACTTGCAGACTACATAGGTCTCATTTATTAGAAGTCGACTTATAGTATTTATGATTTTTTTATTTTGTTAGTGTTGTATTATGTATATTAAATTATTTTATTTGTACTGAAGTGTCTTACTCTCAATTAAAATTTTCGAAATCAAGTAGATCCCTTTTGATACTATTTTGTGGCTTATCACAAAATGTTTAAAAATAAAACAATCAAAACGGCGGTCAGCCGATAAGGCCCAAACCTTCAAACCTCTTTATCTTTTAAATCGTTGCTCTAAACATAGGTGCTAACTGGAATACCTCGTTTTTGGTTGAAAAAAAAAACAAGAAACTATTAATCCAAAAAAAAACGTGTACATAATGAGATTGTTGTGAACCTGGCAACCCTGCTTCCTACCGACATTAAACACAATTGACGATGTAGCAATCAGACGCGGAACAACATCACTCACGGTGTTACCCGGGGATTAGTTGTAACTAACGGGAGCCCTTCTAGATTGTTCCGGGACGAGGCCGTGTTGTTTGGCTAAATCTACGAGTGAAATAATTGCCTATGGTTAGGTTTCTAGAGAAAAGGCTCCTCCATTCAAATTTTACCAATCAAATCTTCCCAAGGGGCCCCGACTGTAGCCTGCCGGGGTCGCGGGACTTATCTCATTACCGTGACCCCGGAACATAGAGAGCTATTGAAGAAGACCGTGGATTTTAGTCAGTTCGAGTCTGATAGCCCCTCCCGCCCTGCCCGGGGTGGGAGAACTCATTTGATGATTTTACCACGCTACGTGATTGTTAGTCGTTCTGTTCCGCATTAGAATTTATGATTTATTTTATGTGTATCGATTGTAAAACTATTTCAATTGTGTTGTTATTTAGTATTACTAAACAGAATTCTAAACTACAGGGTTTGTATCTGGAACTAAAATGAAAGAATCAGTAAATAGTTTTTTTTTAATTTTTTTTTTACGCAGTCGGATTTTTTGTTTTTCTTTTTTTCTTCATAGTTGTATACTCCTGGGCGGAGCAGTAAAGCGTACTGACTAAAATCCTCGGTGTTCCTTCAATAGCTTTACATTAGATGGTCAAGGTTGTTTGTTAAAGCAGTCCTAGGACCCATATAATAGAAGAGGCTCTGATGAGATATTACAGCTAACATTACAGCTAAAACAGCTATTGAAAACTAACTGCCTGGCCAGCGGCCTCAAGGGTCACCGAGTATGAGTTGTAGAGGGCTACAACTCATAAATTATCACACATCATCATCAGCCTATAATGTTCCAACTGCTGCGACACAGGCCTCCTCTCTGTGAGAGGGAGTGGGCCATAATCCACCACGCGGGCCCAGTGCGGGTTGGTAGATGTCACATGTCTTCGATTTTTGGTTCTAAGACATGCCGGTTTCCTCACGATGTTTTCATTCACCGTTTTGAGAGCAGTGGTGATGATATAATTTACACGAAGTAATTGCGCCTGGCGGGGTTCGAACCCACGGCCTACAATTCGTAAGTCGGGACCGATACCACTGGGCCACCACTTAAATTATCACACGGGAACATAAAATCTACCCCAAGTTAACACATAAAAACTATCTTCAGAATTTTTTGCGTGAAAAAGCCACGAAAATACAAACATACATTTATCACTCACTCATAAACTGTCATTTATAATATTAGTACGATAATGCAATTTCTTTCACAGAAATTCCCAGACAAATTAACTTCGCTAACCAAATCAGCCGAGCACAAAATCAAACTAACAAAAGCCTATTACTACAAAAAGCCGCTATCATTTGCCGGCAGAATGTAAAGAGCATTCAACGTGTGTGTCTAGGCCGAGATTCTAGGCACGTTTTCAGATAAAGCTGCAATACGGTGACGTCAGCAAATGGGACCAACTCTATACGTGACCGCGGAACTCCGACCTTTTTTGTAAACGTTTTCCTTACCGAAAGTTTGCGTAATGTCGTGGATGCGCTCACAAACAGACCTCACGTGTAGGGTTGCCAGGTCTTAATCGGACGTTTGGGTAAACTGGATAATTTAGGCGCGGGACACATAGAAAAGACGTAAGACCCTCGTCTTACGTCTTTTCTATGTGATCCGCGCACGTCCTCACGCGTCGCGGACGTGCGAAAATGTATGAGAGTCGCGCCCGCGCCCCATCTCTTCTATGTGTTTTACGTCATGTCTCCGCGGGGTAAGCGTCTTACGTCTTTTCGGCCTTAGATTTTTTTTGGTCCTAGGATAAGACACCCACTTCTTTTTTTTTAACTTAAGTTTCGGTTCAACTAAACAATGTTCCCCCTCACCGTGCAATGCCGCAAGCGAACAAGGATAGAGCTTGTTTATTCGCTTTTTTTTAAAGTGATAAAATCATCAAGTAAGTCTTGAGAGGGACTTTCAGTCTTGTTCTACTAAATCTAAAAGTACTTGTTGTTTGATCCTGATCTTTTACGTTCCAAGTCACGATTATCTGCTCAATTTATAAGTTTGTATTATTCTGAGAAAATAAATAAATATAATATAAGACAGTTCCGCGAACCTGGCAGCCTTTGGCCTTCTAAGGGGGCCCGTCAGATTACTGACAGCTCTTGAAGCGTGCGTAGAATACGGCGCGCCGTCGACCTGGGCATGGTCCAAGATCGGACGGCGAGTCACTCATTACGTCCACCCACATGCCCGAACTTACGGTGGCCGGAAATAGCTCGTTCATTCGCTTGCGTTAGCGACATAAGATGGACGAAAGGACCCCAAATCATGCCAATTCAAAAAGCCTAACGTAATCCGGACAGACCACTGACTTATTAATCCTATGGACCTGAAATACCTACAAGAAAAACGTGTATATACCTAAACTTTGCTGGGGCCTAAAAATGGCGGCTAATAGAGTAAACCCATGTCGATATTTCTCTACAATAACATCGATAAAATTTACACGTGCAATCATGTTTAGTTTGGATAATATTGGTGCCGATTCTCTTGTTCAATTACTATAAAAGGAATTTCTACCTTTTAGTCGGTATGCCAGATTTACATTTTTTTTTAAGTAAGCAAGTTCAACTTGCTTACTTGCGAGACGCGCAAAGATAACATCCTTCTTCTAAGGTAGTGCGAGAAAAGAACGGTTGAGCTAAGTTAGAAATTGACAAACTACTTTGGTGAGGAGTCGCGTTGAATGAACACTTTGATTCGGCTCGTGTCAGATAAACATTGGCTCGATACAACTCGTTTCTTCTACAGTCGACGCCAGGCTTCAAAGTGTTATTCAAGTATTGCGTTAAGACGCGGGCCCACCGCGGCGCATGCTGTGCACTGGCACGCGGCGCATTTTAACTCCGTGTATTAATTTGTTTGACAACGTGGGTCTACGTTTCCACTGGAGTACCTATACCAAGACCCACTACTATGTATAACATGGCGCACGGAGGCAGAATTTTTTTTGTTGTCATCCGTATATTTTCTATTCCAATTGCTTCCAACCACATTTTCTTTTTTGTTTTATTAACAGGTAGCCTTGAAAATAAAACATTAAACCATTAAAGAACCTTAATATAGCATTATCGATATATATTAAAATGTCATGTTAGCACTACTCTATCCCTACAATAACAACAAAATGATTTCATGAAATACAATCATTATTACTGTTGATATTAGAGGCAAAAGGGAAATTATGAATGCTTTACAGTTGAAACTCTTCAACTAATGCAGAATCTTTGGTTTATTATCTAAATCTAAAAATATTTAAGCTGAAAAATGAAGTACTTACCGGTGCAAAGTTAAGTTCGGGTGATTTCTGCTTTTTTTGAAGCCACATCCTATTATATTACAATTGGGCATCTTGCAATCACTGATTAGCACTATTGGAAGAAGTTCAAATGCAACAACACAGCAAAATTACTTCAATATTCGCAAATATATCCACAGCTCACGAACATTTGACAGTTGACGTACCCCAAGTTTGTTGACAAACAGTGGGGCATGAAAATGGCGACCGGCCGCAAATAGGTATTTAATGACGCGAGGAATGAGGTGTTTCCATTAAAGGAACTGTCAAAAACACTTTCATCCTTTTTCACTTACGCAAAATGAAAGAAGTTAAAAAGAGATAGCAGTATTTTTATGATTTTGGTGTCGATATGCCTCATATTTGTATAACTACTTTTTGTATAGTCAAACATTTCAAGTCTATAGGATTAATAAGTCAGTGGGACAGACCGTCTAATTTGGACGGACATGCAACCATAAGGCCTCATTGTGTCCGGCTTTATACGGAACTAAGTCAGTACTAACGTGTGTTCCTAATTTCCTTTTAAAAACGTGGGTTACTGTATTTTTCTTTTAAGTACGCCTATTGCCGTTGCTTTTTAATTTTTAAGTACAGATTGGCCAGAACGTCTTGAAACGGAACTAATATTTTTGTTTAGTGACAACGTTTTAAAATCTTTGATATTTGATGTAAACCAAAGAACGCAGGTTTGTTAAATCTATTAGTGTGCCATAAAACTAACGAAACAAAATAAAAAACATTCAAACTGGTAGCGAGAGCACAGTGGTTACTTCCGGTTTTCTACTCTATTTTGTCAAGCTGTAACCCTATCTAGGATAATTTCACATAATATCTTTAAAACAAAAATTAATAGTTTATTGTTTCAGAAAATAGCTCTTTACATACAAACAACCTTTTTTTATTAATATTAGTATAGATAAAGTAGGTACTGATTAAAGGAAACTGTTGTGAGGAAACCTGGTCTGAATGTTCATTAGTATCTAGTGCTCGTAAAAGGGTTCGTGTGTTTAAGTTGGCTCTACGTACAATCTAATATAATATACAGCATGTATCTGAAACTAGTGGACATGTAGAAAGGGACAACAAATTGAACAACTTTCTATAAGAGACCAATACGGAAATAGTGAGAAAAAATATTGGCTGTCCTATAAAAAACAGCAATGGATAGGTCCCTTGCCATTTTTAAGGGTTTATTGGTGCCATTAATGTGGAAGTACTCACACAAACGATGAGGCAATTAATATAATAATAATAATGTTCCACAACTATCACACAATGCCATCTAGTTGAGCTTGTGTTATGGGTACTAGACAACTGATAAACATACTTGTATATTTCTTAATACATACACATTAAAGATAAATTACACGACAGATGATCATGCTCATCACACAAACATTTGTCCTGTTAGGGAATCGAACCCACGACCCCCGGCATAGCAGTCAGTGTCACTAACCACTAGACCAAACAGGCCAGTCAATTAAAAATCAAATCAAAGTCAATTAATATCGTACCCTGCTAATTATTACATACATGTGGCCTACCATGACGTAAGTAGTTCCGCTGAGGGAAAGTGACATTGTTATACAAGTGGTATAGCACCAACTCGTTCACATAGTTCTGAAAATACTAATTCTGGACCAATTCAATAAAGATTGTCATTGATATGCTAAGAAGAAGATTGGTGATTGCGTCTATGTAGCCCGCGAAATTCAAATTTTCTTACGTATTTTGCGATTGGCAGGCCAGTGACATATTGTAACTTTATCAAAATATGATTCGCGGCAATAACAAGTATAATTTTAAATATAAAAATTATCAAAACAAAACAAAAAATTATCGCTCCATCAGCTCTCACATAGAAAAGCTGCTAAGTTAGATGTCGGAGATTTTAATAATATGCACCTTTTCTATGTGAGAGCTGGTGGAGCGAATGTTTTGATAATTTATAAATGATAAAAACATATGACTTGTTATTGCCGCGAATCATATTTTGATAAAGTTACAACATGTCACTGGCCTGCAAATTGCAAAAAACGTAATAAAATTTGAATTTCGCAGGCTGGTTGGAGCATTCACTTTAAGGTGATTATTTTTCAAAGCTAATCCCTTAAATATAGTTGTTCTGGTTGACACTTAACCAACCACTACATTTTTGAGAACACGCTGTAGATAGATTCCTATTTCTTACCTATTTTCGCAAGCCTGCTTGACTTAAGTGAAAAAGGGTTAGAATTTCTTTGTAAATCACTTTATTCCTTTCTGCTTCTTTTAGCAACCGTATGAGTGTCTTTATTTGTACTTATTAGGTTCTACTGAACTCAATTGCAGAGCCCAAAGTTATGTGTTCTTTTTAACGGACTTCAAAAAAGGAGGAGGTTCTATTTTCAAACGTTTTTTTTAGTACGACTGATTTAACCGATTTTGTTGATTCTTCTTTTGTTCTATGCAGTATGTCTGTCATACGGGGGCCTTTGGCTGTGGTTCCACTGAGGAGGAGTGGAGCGGTGAAAGTTTTTTGACGTGACAAAGTTATATAATTCGATGGCCAGCTGCAGGCATGAAAAAAAATGGCGTCATGTGACGTTACCTTGCTCTGTAGCGTTCCATAGCAACAGCGTGTCAATTGTTTGTTTATAGCAACGTAAGTGCAGTATTTTCTTATGATGTTGTCACGTTCAACTATCGTCAGTAAACCGAATTTACAGACAACTGTTTTTTTTTTACTAATCCTACATCTTACTTAATGTTATAAAAGTCAAAGTTTGTTAGGATGAATGTTTGTTACTCTTTTACACAAAAACTACTGAACGGATTTAGATAAAATTTGATATACGGATAGTTTATAACCTGGATTAACACGTAATATATAGATTATACCGATTTCATCTTCCCGTGGGATAATTTTTGAGTTGTAGCGGACTAAAACACTACAGCTACTTCCACAAAAAAGTGTCCATAGCTTGTCTACTACGTGGGAAATAACACATTTAATCCACTGAAACTAACAATTATAACTTTACTACAAACTGTAGTCTGGACAGCTGCTGCCAAACAAAAATTTTCCACAAAATAAATTTTACTATTTCACATTTGAAATAGTATTTAGTTCTAAAAAGCACTAAAAACTAGCTTAGTACTTCAGTTAGCTACTGATGTTCATGTTAATATTTAATGAGGTTTCGTCTGCAAACTCTGTGTCATTTATTTTTAGAAATACGACCGCTATTTTAAATCTCGCACAGATTTATTTTTCACAGTAACTTATCTATCAGCCACAAAAACTCTGGCAACACCAAGCGACTTCAGACGAGAATATCTTCCCGTGTAAATAGATCCTCGAGTGGAGTCCTTTCCAACATATTATCTTTCACGGCACATGTATTATGCATGTAGATCGTGGACCAACTTCAAGCCAGCTAGACGTTGTAAAATGGTTGCAGTTAACACATTTCTGAACTTATTTTTAAAGTTACAAGTTTCAATTTTGTCTTCGTGTTGAATTTTACACTTTCGAGAAAATTTAGTTTTAGTTATAGTGACGAATATGTACTAGGTTATTAGTATTTTGGGGGAGGGGAAGGGCTTCTAACTAACATATTTCGCGGCGAGTAATGGGCGACTCGCTGTCCGACCATGAACTATGCTCGGGTCGACGGCGCGTCGTGTTGCACACGCGCCTAGGTAAGCCTAAGTATGTGTGCGTGCAGGACGTGTCGCCTCTCCCTATGAAGAGCTAAGTCCTGCACGCACACATTCTCATTAGCAAGAGCGACGCGTAATTTCACGAAGGAGGAATTTTGGCCGAGAGGTGTAGTGTTCCGGCGATTCCGAGGCCGGATATCTGACACCGCGCGACACACAACGCCGACTCTTCAGCCTTTGTCAAACAGGCAGGCGAAAGCGAGGCGAAAGCGAGGCGATCCGATTCCGAGGCGAATGCGAAGCGAAGGGCGACGTCAAACTGGGTGCAGCGAACCGACGTTTTGTATGAAGCCAGTACCGAATTTATAGCGATCCGAAGGCGAAGCGGAGCGTTTTTGTTACGTCATGTATGGAAATATGAAGCGATATCGCGCCGAAACTGAGACCACGTCAAACAGAAAGGCGTGCCCGCGAAGCGAGGCGTGGCAGTTGTATTAGCTGGCTTTATAAGAACGACGTCAAACAGAGCAAATACGGGAAAGCGAGACCGAAGCGTGCACGTTGTTTGTGTTGCCAGATTTTTCTTTTTCTTCAGTTTCTTTCTTGTAACATCGATAATTTATTGAGAAATTTCACAGAGAAAACAGTTTGAATTCTTTTTATTAGATAAGGTGCGCTAATCGATGAAATCGACTCAGGTTTTTCAAGTTTTCTTCGCGTGGTACAGACGCCAGCAAATCAACCTACAATATTACCCAATTGGCATCGGCTGGCTTTTGCCTGGTCCACTAAAACGCCAGCTGATGTCATCACTGGTTACCACTGTCAAAAATGCAGTTGAAGTGGAGTAAATGCTGTATATTTCACGCCTTTTGAGGGTCTCAGCAACCACAGCAAAAGCGACAGCACAGCCACTGTGCTTGCAATATAAGATAGCGCAACGGTGTCGACACAAATACCGCCACACACCAAAGGCCCACCCGCCTTCCAATATCCCAACGTCATGTCGTCTGGTCTCTTCCCATCGTCAGGAACTGAGCCGTTAGGTCCTAAACCTGTAGGTAAGTCGGCGCTGGCTGGTAGTGGCCCTTTTGCAACCCTCTAATATAAAAATACTTATCAGGTATACTATGTAAAAATAAAAACAACATTTTTAAAATTGTTTATTTAATCATCTTTATCAACAATATCGAGGAATCCTGCCCATACAGTAATATTTTGTTAATGTCTAAAACATTACTATAGGTACTATTTTTTGGCAATAATTATGTCTCTTGAAGTACCTACTGAACTGAATAATTTTAACTTTTAAATAGATAAATATTATGACAATCGCGTTGTTTCCAAATAGGTCATTCTCCAAGAATCCATTGATTAATAATTCTAAGGTATCGTGTGGCAAAGTCTTGTCAATAAATCATCTTCCTCCATTAAACCCTCCGTTCGAATAGGGTACTTTTCCCAGAGATAAGACTCTCGTCTAATTTCATGTCCTCATCTTCAACACAATAGGTACTGATACTGATTAGAGCGAAGCTTCTATGCAGCTCAGAGAGGCATAACAAAGTGTTTAATGAATTTGGCATCCATATTCTTTTCTCTTCAAAGTTAGAATGAACAGGCTTTTTCTGGGTAAGCTCGCTCCATCGTAGGCTTCGTCTCAGTCACCTTTGCCTAGCTATGCTATTCTCAATAAGCACAGCATAAATCACATCGCTGGATCCACAATGTGTTTTTGGACGTGACACAACGACTCTCACCGTTCGCACCTCACGATTGGTTAGGGATTTAACCAAAGGATTGTCAGACAAGACAGTTTTTTTTTTTTTAACAAACAAACATATTGACTTTAGACTCTTCTGACAAAACTAAGGAGGTCGCACATTGCATAAATCCTATTATCTTCTCTCAATGAAGACCAATTGACTTTAAAAGCTTCTGCAACCTTACTCTGGTTAAAGCCTTGGTAAATGTATCAGCAAGTTGATCTTCAGTCGTGACCTTGCTTACATTTAGCTGTCCTTCTGTGACCATCTCCCTGACAAAGAAGTGTCTAATCCGGATATGTTTAGTACGTTTGTGGTACTCCGCGGGTTTCAGCTAGTTTGATTGCAGCTTCATTATCTACCCGTAGAATACGCCTTTCAATTTGGTCATGTCACTAATAACTCTCGATAGCCAAATTGCTTCTCGAGCGCCTTCACTGGCAGCTACAACCTCTGCTTCAGTGGTAGATATAGCCACGCTTGTCTGGCGCTGGCTCATCCATGAAACGGCACCTCCAGCATACATGCATACTACGCCAGTAGTGGAACGCCCCGTATTCATATCACCACCATGATCTGCATCTGAATAACTTTCCAATATGCCTGTTTTGTAATTCTTTTTGTATAATATGCCCTTTTCTGGTGCATACTGTAAGTACCGCAGTATCCTTTTCAGTCGAACGCAATCCTTTTCGTTAGGGTTTTCGAGGGTTTACAAACATCTCATAATCATGGGGGACTTTAACACAAACCTCTTAAAAAACGATTCTAGGTCGCGTGGGCTGAGAGCAATCTTGGAATCTACGAATTTATCTTGCCTCGAGCTTAATCCAACTCATCAAAATGCAGACACAGACGATTCCTGGCTTGACCTCATGCTCACCGCTTCTGCGGATCTAGTGGCTAACCATGGTCAGGTTGCAGCTCCGGGGCTTTCACGACATGATATCATTTTCCTCATGTACAAAATTAAACCCCCCAAGCAGCGGCCTGCTACAGTTGTTATTCGGAACTTTGCGAGTGTGGATGGGGAGCAACTTAACAGGGATGCTCAGTCCATAAATTGGTCTGACGTTCTTGATGCTCCAACAGTGGATGATAAGGTTGCGCTGCTTAATTCATCCATTTTACAACTTTTTGATTCTCATGCACCTTTGAAAACTGTTAGACTCAAGCGTCCGCCAGCACCCTGGATGACCCTTGAGGTTCGGATGGCAATGAGGCGGCGTGATAGGGCTTTCCATAGGTATAGAAGAGATCGCAGTGAAGAAAACTGGTGCTCATACAAGTTGGCTAGAAATCGGTGTAATCAGATGGTGAGAGTCTCTAAACGCCGATACATTTGTGAGAATGTTCTAAACTCTTCGCCGGCTAACATATGGAAGTTTTTAAAATCACTTGGTATATCAACGTCACCATCAAATGTTTTACCAACGAATTTGTCTTTGAATAGCCTAAATTTACATTTTTCGTCAACAACCAGTCTGGCAGATGATGTTAAAAGAGACACAATTCAAAAAATATCTTCCATGCCGTTACTATCCTCAAACTCCTTCTCGTTTTCTCCCGTGTCTGAACTTGAAATTCTCAACATCTTTAAGTCCATTAAAACAAATGCAGTCGGATGTGACGGGGTGAGCAGGAAGATGTTAAGTTTAATTCTAAGTAGTTTGATTCCCATTGTCACACACATTATTAACTTTTCTTTGTTTTCTGGGGTTTTTCCCGTAATCTGGCGTAAAGCTTATATTATTCCTCTTCCAAAAATTAGTAACCCCAGTTTAGTTAATCACTTTAGGCCTATCTCCATTCTCCCATTCCTTTCAAAAATCCTTGAAGCTGTTGTTCATAAGCAAATTTCCAATTTCATTTCTAAAGGTAACTTACTTTCCCAATTCCAATCGGGTTTTCGGTCTGGACACAGTACTTCTACTGCTTTGCTCAAAGTCACTGATGACATCAGGTCTGGCATGGAGAATTCAAAGTTGACGGTTTTAATTTTAATTGACTTTTCCAACGCATTTAACACCGTTGACCATGACATTCTTCTCGCCATTTTGTCGCAGATTGGGATTTCGAATTCATCACGGGATTGGTTCTCCTCTTATCTTCGTGGTCGCCAGCAGGCGGTTCGTGTCAAGCAGGCATGTTCTGACTGGTATGATCTGCTAACTGGTGTTCCACAAGGCGGTATACTTTCTCCTTTATTGTTTTCACTTTTTATAAATTTCATTACTGATGTCCTCAAATGCTCTTACCATCTTTATGCTGATGACTTGCAACTTTACGCTCAAGCCGATGTTGACAGTTTAGATGACAGCATTGCCGCCCTAAACGATGACCTGCGTAGTATTAGTGACTGGTCCAGGCAGTTCGGGGTGTCAGTCAACGTGAGCAAATGTCAAGCCATTGTAATAGGTAGCGTGTATCATATGCGTAGCCTTAATATTCATGGTCTTGTACCTATTAAATTTAATGACACTGTTATTCCTTTATCAGCTCATGTTAAGGATTTGGGGTTGCATATTGATGATCGGCTTAGTTGGGAGAAGCAGGTCAATTTGGTGAGTCGAAACGTTTCTGCCACACTGCGATCTCTCTATAGATTTAAGCATTTTCTTCCATCTAGCACTAAACTACTGCTTGTCCAGGCTCTTGTGCTCCCTATTATTGATTATGCAGATGTTTGTTACTCTGATGTATCCCAAAATCTTCTTAACAAATTGGATCGACTTCTCAACAATTGTATTCGCTTTGTATTTGGACTTCGTAAATTTGATCACATTTCTAGTTACCGTTCTCAGCTTAAATGGCTGCCTATCCGCCAGAGAAGATCCCTCAGATCACTCTGCTTGCTTTTCTCTATTATTAACGATCCTTGTGCACCTAATTATTTAAAAACTTCTTTTCGGATCCTGGGTAGTTCCCACGATCGAAATCTTCGTGCTGCTGAAAACTTACTCCTTCAGATACCTTCTCACCGTACTGGTTTTATTTCCAATTCCTTCGTGGTAACGGCAATTAAACTCTGGAATGCGCTTCCCCTTAACATTAAAAAAGCTCCTAGTAAATTTTCTTTTTAACGCCAAGTTCGGGAATACTTGCTAAAATCACTCGATCCTTAAGTTTCCATTTATTGCTATGGTCGTCGTCATGTTATGTATTCATTTAATTTATGTATTTTATTTATGTAGGTTTATAAGTATACTTTATTTATCAAATATTATTTATTAGTATTATGTATATTATATTAGGTATATATTTTCATATGTATTAGTATATTATTTATAAATAGCTATAATTACTTAGATGTAGTCGTTTTAATAGTTTCATTATAGTTGTTGTACCTATTCCAACTGCTTCTCCTTTTGACCCAAAGGTTGACTGGTAGATAATGCCTTGCGGCATTAAGTCCGCCTTATGTACCACAATTGTACATGAAAGTGTAAATAAATAAATAAATAAATAAACAATGCTCACTGCGAATGCAATGTCAGGCCTTGTTCCAATCATTAAATATGCTACAGCACCAACAACTTGTCTGTGATTAAACAGACATCACATGACTGGCATGACTTGCTAAGACATTGATCGTCTTTTGTAATTGGCGTTGCCACCGGCCTACAACACTCCATTCCAAATTTTTTAAGTAATTTCTTTGTATATGATCCCTGAGAAATTTTGATACCTTCATCAGTCTTCTCTATTTCAATACCTAAAAAATATGACGCTGCCTTTGTTGTTATTTTAAACTTAGTCTTCATTTGTCTGATAAACTCGTCAATAAGGTTCTGGCTTGTAGCAGCCACCAGACCATCGTCAACATATAAGACAACAATAAGTTTACCACCAGTCGGTGTCATCCTTACAAATAAGCAAGGATCTGAATCGCTGACCTTGAAACCAATTTCTTTAAAATACTCCAAGATTCGCCTATTCCAGCACCTAGGAGCTTGTTTCAAGCCATAGAGACTCTTCTTCAGTAAACACACCCGACCAGAACCATCATCGTAGCCTTCAGGCTGTTTCATAAAAATCTCCTCTTCAAGTGTTCCATACAAAAATGCCGTCGAGACATCAAACTGCATCATTGACATATTCTCATTGGCTGCGACTGCCAATACGCTTCGGATTGTCGCCATTTTAGCCACAGGACTAAAAGTTTGATCGTAGTCAATGCCTTATTTCTGGCTAAACCCTTTAATCACAAGTCTGGCTTTGTATTTATCGATGGAACCGTCAGCATTCAGTTTAACTTTGTATACCCATTTGCATGGTATAGCCTTTCTATTCTTTGGAAGTGACACTAAGACCCAAGTCTTATTCTCATTTAATGAATTGATCTCACAGTCCATTGCTCTTTCCCAAAGATCCCGTTCAGTGCTTTTAATAGCTTCTTTATAGCAACTTGGTTCTTTGTAACCACATCTAGCCATGTTTAAAACATAGTCCTTGAGTTTTACAGGTGGACGAAGTAACGATCTGTCTCTTAAAATCCTTTCTCCATGTCTCACAATTTCTTGTTCAGGAATTTCATCTGTGGTATGATCGTCATTTACTTCCCTTATATCTCCCCCTAACTCAATACTGTGTTCAGAAACATCACTCCTAGCATCATCAAATGCATCCAAATCTTCAACTGGAACATCTTCTCTACCAACAAACTCTGTGTTTTCATCTGTTCTAATTAATTCAGTATCCCTAGTTTCAGTACTAACACCTTGAACATTCTCCTGAATAACACTTTTGTCAAAAGTTCCACCATTGAATGGAGTATCCGCATTCTGATTATTTCTATTGCTATGTGACTGTTGCAAGTCCAAAAGAATTTCAAATTCAGTTTCTGTAGAAACTTGGACAGGACTTTCCGCACCCAAGGGTTTTTCATCGAAGGTAACATCCCTTGACCTTACCAGCATGTTATCTTTGCTATTCCAAAGTCTATATCCATCGTCATTATCATATCCAATAAGGACGCATTTAACTGCTTTCTTATGTAGCTTTTTCCTTTGCTGCTTTGGTACATGTGCATAGCAATGCGATCCAATGATCCTTAACTGCTTAATTTGTGGCTTCTTACCAAACCAAAGCTCAAATGGCGACTTGTGTTCCACTGTAGTTGGACCTGTCCTATTTAAAATATAGACGGCAGTATTCACCAACTCAGCCCACAACAATTGAGGCAGTTCCTCATGTGCATGCATCATTGCTCGCGCTGATTCAACAATCGTGCGATTGTCCCTTTCACTACAGCCATTTTGTTCAGGCGTGTATGGCATGATTAATCTTTGTTTTATACCCATATCTGTCAATACTTTTCGTACCTTCTGATTGTCAAATTCGCCACCATTGTCACGCAATACTTCTTTCACTGTATGACCAGCTACCTTAGCAGATGCCAACATTTCTTTGAGCTTCTCATGTACCTCTGACTTCTCTCGAAGAAAGTACACAAATCTATAGCGCGTGAACTCATCCTTGAACAGTACAAAGTAGCGATATTTCGATTTTGACAAAGGAAATGGACCACACACATCCGTGTGTATGCGTTCTCCAGGCTTAGTGGCTTTTTCCCGTACACCGAACTTCAGTCTGTGGGACTTTCCAAAAATACAACCTTCGCATAGTTCTCCAGTTTCCTTTGTTTTTATGCCGAGTTCTCTCTCGATTAGACTTCTCACATGCCTTTTATTCTGATGACCCATACGTTCATGATAGAGTTGCACAAATCTACTTTCTGTACCAAATTCACAGTTAACTTAGATGGCGGTACAATCTTACAATCAAGCCTGTACAGACCTCCATACCGTTCTCTATGTCCTGTAACCGTAATTTTACCATCAATTATCATTGAACAAGTAGTAATCCGCGACTCGAACAAGCTTCCTGGGTTTCTATCATGTGTCGACAACACAGAAAACAAATTTTTACTAATTTGAGGAACAAACCAAACATCTCTCAATGTTGACTTGACAACCTTTTTGTTAACTACAGCTTCAATGTTTAGTGAACCTTGCCCAATGGCCTTTAACACATTTCCATCAGCCGTTGTTACAGTGTGATCCACATCAAAATATCTAAAATCTTGATACAAATCTGCTCGCATCGTCACATGATGTGTAGCGCCATTATCTACATACCAGTGATCACGATCTATCCCAGATTCTGTTGAACTCACCGTCGATAACATCATGTTAACTCCTTTATTGTCATCTACAACTTGACGAGATACACTCCTCTTAGGGCAATCTTTCTTAATATGTCCAACTTCCTTACAGTTGTAGCATTTAACCTTTTTATTTGTCCTTGGAGTCACGTCACCTTTCCTCGTAAATTTCTTCGTTTTCACCACAAGACCGTCACAACTAGACTCGCCGTCTTTTCCGTTGTTACTTAGCGCTTTTTCATGTGCACACAATTGACTCGTAATATTTTCAATGGTCCGATCCTTTTTCGACATCAGCAACCAGCTCGCTTTAAATGAAAAATATTTTTCAGGTAATGTATCTAAGATCTTGCAAATTAACAATATATCTGGAAGTTCCTTAACTCCTTCTTCTTTTGTTAATTCCTGTCTTAATCTGTACCAGATATTTTTCAATTTTGAGATGTGCGTTACTATATCATCAACCGGATCCTTTTTGTAACTGAAGAATTGCAGACATAAATCATACAGACGATCTTCACTGACGCCTTCATATAATCTATGCAATTCATCCCATACTTCCTTGGACGTTGAAAATCTTATGACATCCGCAATATTGTTTGTTATAATTAATAAAGCCGTGCTATCCAACTTGTTGTACTTGCTCAAATTGTTCTCATAAATGACCAAATCTGCAGCAGCTGCATCGCCAGCCCCACGTACAGGTTCTTCAGGTCTCTTTATTTTACCTTCTACAATATCAACCAAACCGTCTATGCCTCTTAGAAGAGCGGACATTCGGTATTTCCATTGTGTCCAATTTGTGCCTTCAAGTTTTGCAATTTGCACTTTTGATAGCTCCATAATTACTTATAACTGTTACACAATATTATTTCCCCGGGCATACTGGGCCCGTAACCAAATAAAGTAAAACCCAACAGTGGAAATATACCATGAATTTTATTCATAAGGATTGTCAGACAAGACAGTTATTTTTTTTTTTTTTTGAACAAACAAAACATATTGACTTTAGACTCTTCTTAAAAACTAAGGAGGTCGCACATTGCATAAATCCTATTACGACTCTCACCGTTCGCACCTCACGATTGGTTAGGGATTTAACCAAAACCTTTAAAAAAAGTTTTAAAATACTTAAAATTAACATAATATTATTTAAGACATATTAGTGACAGCACTAGTGACAAACAAAATAAAGAGTAATACATTCATAGAGAAAAATTGTAAAGAGTTTCTATATATCAGTCTCCCGCACTAATATGTAAAATAATTTAAAAATTGTGGTTGTCTATGTATGCACAGAATACTTAATAATACTACGTACAGAAGAGTCACTTCCCAAAAACAGTCAAACAAACGTAAAATCTTTGCTCGAGAGAATAAAGTACATTTTAACTGGCGTCAAGATTGCACACCTACTTTTAAAATAGCCTACACGACGCGTGCTCAAGCAAAAATGCACTAAATGGATACCCGCGTGAGTTTATTTTGGTTTATCTGACACTAACGACTCTTGAAGGTCACGATCAAAACATAAGTCCCCATTCACACGAGCGCTTTTTTTTCGGGCGTAGATAACAAAAAATTAAATTGAACTTAAATGTCACCGTCCAGCACTTAAAGTCAAATACAGTACAAAATAAAGCGCCGTGCTTTAAAAGCGCTATGTGTGAACAGATACATAGAATTGCATTTCTTCTCTTCGGCGTTTTTTTAACGCCATATTATTTTATTTTGTATTTTGTGATGTACTTGCTAGCACGACCGTGAACACATTCATTATAACTTTTGATGGTAATAAATTTCTCTCATATTGTACTATTTTAAACCACTAATTAGCGAAGACACTAAATATCGTAACTTGTAAGAAAAAATGGTTTAATAATTCTGCGACTAATAATGAAAGAGGAATTTACTACCGTCAAAGGTTATATTGAATATGTTCACGGTCGTGCTAAGAAGTACAACACAATTTTTTGACTGAGGGACCACACTTTAAGGGCTGTAGTTTTTAATATATTTTTTTACAAATTCCCAGATTTGTTCTACAATTGTTTTAAGTGTACTACTAAATCCTACGATTCTTATTTTGCGCGTTCCAGTTTGGTCCCTCAGTTCACACACACATCAAAATATAAGGCATGGTCCCGTGTCTTCAATTTCAATGCCAACTGGAATTTTAGCGTGGTCGTGCTGGGAAGCAATCTTCGTAGCACGACCTGCTTATCTACGGTAATTGAGAGGTACAAAATTGCTAATTAGTGGTATAAAATAGTACAAAGTAAGATGAATTTATTACCATCAAAAGTTATAGTGAATAAGTTCATGGTCGTGCTAGGAAGTACAACACAATTTTTTAAGTTCCTACACCACAAATTACAGAAATCTCGGACCCGGTGATAATTCTTCCACCAGACGAACCATTTCATGATATTATAAAGAGCGATGCTATGTTCAGATGTCAGGTTAATGTTTCCCTTGTAAAAAAAAAACAGATATTTTTTTAGATATTTATTGAATACAAAATACAGAAATAGATATAAATAACAAAATCGAATCTTTCAATCGGTCGGATATTTTGTATTCTTTTTTTTAACGAAGAAGAAGAGTTCAGGATGCTGTACATTGTTTGATGTCTCTGTTTCGGTACATTCGACTTCAAAAATATAAATGTAGATATATTGAACCTTATTCTGACTAAATAATGTCCTAAAGTGTACACATATTTTAGAGCTCTACTGTACTAGGTTCGGTTCAATATTTGAATCTTTGAGAGTCGTGAGTCGCTCGTGGCATGATGTAAAAAAAAACTCATGTCAAAATGGATTCTGAAGAAGAAAATGTTTTGCTTTTAACTGCGCTACTTCTAAAAAAAAAGAAAAGAAAGCGGAGAATTTGGGTTCACAATATTAATAAAACAAGAGACGAAGATGGAGAATACAGCAGACTATGCAAATATCTGGAATCGCATGAGGACAGATTTTACATATATTTCCGAATGAGCAAAAACAATTTTGACGAACTACATCAAATTATAAAATCCGACATCATTAAAAAACACACAAACTGGAGACGCGCCATTTCAAGCCAAGAAAGATTAGCGATATGTTTGAGGTTAGTGTTTTTTGGGTTCTGTAGTTTACAAGGAACCTCTGGTTAGCGCAGTGGCTGAGCAATCAGACTGCTGCTCTGCGTTCCCGCACGTAACAAATATTTGTGTATCTACAGAACGTTGTTCTGGGTATGGGCGTTTTTGTATGAAAGTTTATAATATATGATTGTAAACGCACCCACGACACAGGAAGAATTCCTAGTGAAAAAGGATAAGGTTATTTTTTATTAAGACGTTGGTCCACACTATGAATTTCTCCCGTATCGTAGAATCGTTGACAAACATCTAAATTCACATACACAAGCACCTGGACCTGAAACAAATAATTGTAGATTATACAAATATTTGCTCAGTGCGGGAATCGAACCCGCGGCACGCACAACACAACATAACATTCTTGTACAAAACATATAAAAAAAAATTAAAACCTTTAAAAAAAAAGGAACTGACTTCAAAGCCAAACCATAAAAAAATATTTTAAAATAACATTTCTTTTTGAAGTTGGTGGCAAAAAAGTCAATGAAATAAGAAACAAATCCACCGACTTCTGAAAGAAAAGTTATTTAATACTTACTTTTTTGTGTTTGGTTTTGAAGTAGGTTCCTTTTTTTTTCAAAAAGTTTTTTTAATCTATCATTAGTTCGATTTCATAACATGCAACCGTTCTGTCAGGTACCTTAATAGCTATCCGTCTGAAAGGTTGCATGCTACATTAAAATTGGTGACAGCGATCTCTCTGAGTCGACCCTATGAACTGAAGGTTCCGGTGATGTATCTTTATTGTGTGATAATGTCAATTTAGCTTCTTTGAGTTCAGCACTCGCGAAAAGTTGAGCCATTTTGACCTTTAAATCTGTTTGCGTTTCTACTGAAAATTTTTTAAATGTTTTGGCGTAGCTCTGGAAAAGATCGTCCACGTCATCCGTTTGTTTAATGCGTCTGCTTTCCATATAATTTAATATTTTATCAACATCTTCTTGAGTTTTGGGCACAGCCCGTCTTTTGGGTTGTGATACTTGTGCTGAAGGTGTGTGTGTAGTTGGTGTGGGGATATTGGTTGTGGGTGAAATATGTTCGAATATATTTAAATTATGTGATCTTTCATCATACTCTGTTAAATTTATTAATGGAATGGTCTGCGAATTTGTTGGTGAAAATACAGAGCTGTCTTCTGTGTTAGTACTCGTAAAAATGTTCGTTGCAGATGTTCTCTGCTTTGTATAATTGTCCAAAAATTGCAAATGTGGACCCCAACACCACTTAATATTTTTCCTAGCACTGCCCGTACTACCCTTAATTTGTTTTTTATATTTTGTGTAGCTGTCCTTCAAACCCTTCCATTTAGTACGCAAGATGTCACCTAAAAAATAAAATATAAATTAATACAAACAATGAAACAAATTTTGCAGGTACCTAGCCACAGGAGATTCACATCAAACCATTGCTTTTTCCTTTCGTGTTGGGCGAACAACTGTTGGCAGCATTGTAAAAGAAGTCTGTAATGCTATCTGGAAGCGAATGCAACCCTTATACATTCCGGCACCTAATGAGAACACGTGGAAACAAGCAGAAGCTGGTTATAGGGAAATGTGGGATTTCCCAAACTGCGTAGGCAGTATCGATGGCAAACATGTAGCTATAAAATGTCCACCTAATAGTGGATCTGAATATTTCTGTTATAAAAACTTCTTTTCTATTGTTTTACTTGCCATAGTAGATCCCTATTACAAATTTTTAGTCGTTGACATTGGTAACTATGGTCGACATAGTGACAGTGGCATATTTGAACACAGCACTTTTTTCAAAGAATATATTCAAGGAAAAAATATTTTGCCACCAAAACCTTTACCAGGTACTGATCAACCAGTACCACATGTCTTGATCGGAGAGGAAGGATTTGCACTTCAAACATATTTGATGAGACCATTTTCAAAATCAACTGTTTTGCAAGACGAACGAAAAAAGCGTTTCAACTACCGCCTTTGCCGCGCTCGTCGAGTTGTTGAAAACGCTTTTGGAATTTTGTCTCAAAAATGGCGTATTTTTTTAAGACCCATAGAGTGTCAAGTGGAAACAGCTATAGATGTCGTAAAGGCGGCATGTTGCTTACATAATTATATACGAAATAAACAAGGGATATTCGTGGCTAGCGAAGTCGAAACACCGGGAAGTTCTTTGAGTAACCTGCCACCTACCAACAGAAGATCACCTAATCTCGCCTTTGAAGTGAGAGAAAAATTTGTAACTTATTTTAATGAAAACTAAAAATATTTATGATGCTAATATGTGTTTCCAGTCCAAATAAGATAAGGAAGCCTTAATGGTACTTTCCAGACCATACAAGATATGAAAGTCGCAAAGCAAACCGAAAATACCTGGAAAAGCTACTTGGTCCTTGAAGGAGCTTATGAAAGGAGTGCAAAATAATGTACATGAGCATTGTTCCCATTTTGACAGATGGATTCCAGACTTGGTCTTTGACAAACGTTCAAAAGTTCAAACTCAAGATCTATCAACGTCCAATGTAGCACACTAATATGCGTCATTTTGTGGAGCTCCGGCGTCTTTTGCGACGTGTTATGGCTGCATAACACGTCGCAACAGACCTCGTAAAAGATGGTCGGATGAGCTGGACAAAACCAACGACCTGTGGTACACTTTGGTCCCGGATCATAAAAACTGGTAGGCATGAAATCGCCTTTGCCCAGCAGTGGTAAAAGGGTCAGTTCAGACCGAGACGCGAAGTGACGCGACGATGCGCTGCGCCGCGTGCTTCCCGCCCCACCCCCCATCCTCCCGCAGTCTACCATTGGTGTCAGCTACAAAGTCCAGGGGCTAGAGGTAGTTGAGTATACAAAATCCGAATGAAGGCAACTATGACCGAATTCTTCTACCTGAGATTCTAATTGACAAAACATATCCTGCCTGTATTAAGTACTAGCTGTTGCCAGCGGCTTCACCCGCTACAACTCGAAAATTATCCCACGGGAACATAAAATCGGGATAAAAGCTATCCTATGTGTTAATCCAGGTTATAAACTATCTGTGTACCAAATTTTAGCCAAATCCGTTCAGTGGTTTTTGCGTGAAAGAGTAACAAACATCCATACATCCAAACATCCATACTTACAAACTTTCGCCTTTATAATAGTAGTAGGATGTGTATTTTTTCGCTTGATGAAGTTGTCCACTCATTTAGTTCAGTACTTCATTTAAATCAAATAAATATTTTAATGCAATTAAGTATTATCTGTCCCGCAAAAAGCTGTGATCTGATTTTTCTATAAATTATTACGGAAATAATCATTAAAATGATTTTAAATCATGTACTCAATACATTCCGCTTACGAATAAGAGAAGAGGGCGTAAAAAATGGACCAGAAAATTGACCGGCAAGATAAACATTGTTATTCCTTGACCTTTTCTTCACTTAAATCGGTTGGCGAAATTCGCACTCACATTGCGCATACTCAGACACCTCTAGCTCCCAGTGTAACATCTTGCATCGTCGAGCGGCGCATCGCGGCGTAGCGCGGCGCCGCTGACGCCGCTTAAATTCTCGCAACGAAATGTGTATCTTTTGGTGTAGAAAATAAAGTCGTACTTTGAATGGCTCTTAAAAGAGTGCGCGCATCGTCGCGTCGCGGTCTTAACTGACCCTAATGCAGGCTAACAGTATCAGTATAATAGGTACTTATGAGGGCACTTACTTGTTTCGTTAATTTCTTCCGCAATGGATTTCCAAGCTTCGGCTTTTTTTAAGGAGTTTTTATAATCTTTATGACGCGTGTTGTATAATAGTTCACGTTTCTTTATCGCCTCTATAAATTTTTCCGTGTCTACCATGGTCACGGGTCGGTCTAGGTGCTTTTTTTAACTGCAATAAAGGTGAGGTGAAGCTGCTGCCGTTGCTAGCCGTGGTAAAATTATACTGATCAAAAAACAGTTGATGATAACGAAATGACAGAATGAAATTCGAAAGATGAATTTATTCAAAAATTTAAAAATCAACGTGTCCGTTACTACAGCAAGACAATGTCTTCTACAAGGAATTGAGTTCTGGCCATTAATTTGTGCGTTAAGGTGCGTACAGACCATGTAACATGTTATAATATTATATAACCTGTTTTTAGGTACATAAAATGTTACAGAAATTTATTTATTCCTGAAAGTTTCCCACATATTGTTGACACCTGAATTGGTAAGACACCAAAATTAATCATTGACACAAAAATTTGAACTTCATGAAATATAGGTATTTATTTTATTACTCTAAATTACGATACAATAAAAATGAGTAATTTCTATTAAACTATTGCAGTTTTGTTTAAGTTTTGTTGTCTGATAAGGAGGGAAGAAATGTGGAACCGTTATCCCCATCCCGACCAAAATCGTACACTTATTACTCAAAAAGTAAAAGGCACAAATTAATGGATGTGTGTGTGAACTAAGGGACCAAACTGAAACGCGCAAAGTAAAAAATCGTAAGATTTAGTAGTGGACTTAAAACAATTGTAGAACAAATCTGGGAATTTGTAAACAAATATATTAAAAACTACAGCCCTTAAAGTGTGGTCCCTCAGTCCTCACAGACCATCAGCCAGATCTCGGAAAGTATTTGATAAATTAATGTTTTGTGACTACTGACATTTAGTAAAGAATTTGTAAAGATGTTTACTGAATTGCTGATCACAAAGCATTAAAGGTAAAAAATATACAACGACTAAACTGTGGTCCCTCAATCCACACAGGAAAAATAATTATTTTAGTGAATATTACCTAGTAAATCTTTCTTTTTCATAAAGTTACCACATAAAGTTTTAGTAAAAATCGTAATGCATTTTGTAAAAAAGAAATAGAAAGATATATCGACGCAATATGAAGATAGCGAATAATAAAAGTGGTCCCTCAATCCTCACCTCTACTAACATAAGTGCATGTATTAGCTGCTAGACGAGAGGATTATCAAAAAGTCTATATAGTGTACTTAACTTTTAGTAAAAAGTTACTACTAAAACATAGTTATCTAAAATGGAGTATTTCTCACCTCTTAGCTGAGATAATATAATTCACACACAATTCGGTTTCAGGGCTGGACTATCCAGTGAGAGTGCTATTTTATCTCTTAAGCATACCGTCAGGTATTATACGGAGAGAAAGACGCCGATATATGCCTGTTTGACGTCCGACGTCAACCGCGAAGCGGTGCTCCGTCGACATTTTCTGGTCATTTGACATTGAATTGAAAATAAAACGGTAGTGTATTTAGTGATATTTTGACTTTTAACATTTTGCTGTGCAATCAGTAATTTTGATGGGAATTCGGAATCTTATTGCATAGCAAAAGGATATTTTTTGATTTGCGTTTAAATACTACCCATTTATGTGTGTACGTGTACGTAATGAATAAAACTGAAAAACTAAAACCGATTCAAATAATCTTGTTTTGAATTTGTTAAAAATTTTATTTTATCCACAATAAATCTTTCTTACGGACTGTATTTTGTTTTTTTTTTTTAAGCTAAAAAAAGCAAATTTCGCTTGCTTCTTTCTCTTCTTCGAGGGCCTGGTGGACTTGAGTATTTCATTTCAGTTTGATACCTCCACGCGTTCCTGAGAAAAAGGGTCTTGACAGATGGACAGGCGGACACCAAAGTCAAATCCCTAGTACATGATCTTATGTTTCCACTCAAATTAAAAAGGTGTACAACGTATCGAAATGCCTCTATGGCGTTTTTGGAATAAAAAAAATCGTATCTTTATATTTATATTGGTTGAATATCTCCCCCGCCCGGTCTGTAATTTTGTGTTACGATATTATTTATTTTCTTTAGGTATAAAATACTGTCTTTATGAAAAGCTATCATCTATATATATAAAAGAACAGGGGTTTTTCTTTTGACACGACTACAGCCGAAACCGCTTAACGCAGAAACTTGAATTTTGGACAGCATTTGCAGTCTACCATGTAGATTGGCAATAAGACGGGATTTTGCGAAAATCCTCCTCTAAGGGGGTGAAAAGGGGTGAAAACTTTTGTATGAAAAATCTTATTCCTTGGGTTTATAAACTTGAAACATAGCACGAATAAGAACATTAGTAAATAAATAAGATTGGCAGCACTATTTTTTTAAAACTACCCTCCATTGGTATTCTAGGGGTTGTTAAAGTTTGTATGGGAAAATCATAACGCGTGAGCCGATGAATTTGAAAATCAGTATTTATATACTAGATAAGAATTAATCAAACAGGTGTTTTTGGATTTTTCGAAAATCACCCCCCAAGTTGGTGAAAAGGGGTATTCAAGTTTTAAGGGGAGCATATTAAACCAGTAACTTAGCAATCTGAATTTTAGATGGTAGTTGCAATTTATGATGTAGGTGAGCATTAAGAAAGGATTTTGCGAAAATCTACCTCTAAGGGAGTGAAAAGGGGTGAAAACGTTTGTATGAAAAATTTTATTCCTTGGGTTTATAAACTTGAAACTTGGTACGAATATGAGTATAAGTCAATAAAAACGATGGTCATTAATAGTTTTTTTATAACTACCCTCCATTCTTGGGTTTTTCTAAATCACTCCCTAAATTGGTGAAAAGGGGTGATTAAGTTTTAAGGGAAGGATTTACTGCTTTTTTCGATAAATTCTGAACTGGGCATAAATTATTTCTCAATCGAATAAAGGATACGTATTTATAATATTTAAAACCGGCCAAGTGCGTGTCGGGCCACGCACAGTGTAGGGTTCCGTAGTTGCCCATCAAAATACTTATGCGAACTAACGAAACTGATTCGCTGAATAAATTTTAAAAAGAAGAATTTTCAAAATCGGTCCAGGAGTCTTTGAGAAATCGGGGAAAATACATAAGAAAAAAGATTACAACGAATTTAGAACCTCCTCCTTTTTTTGAATTTAGTTAAAAATAGTTGACGATAAAAACCTACCTATCCCCAAAAAACATACCTATAAAAGCTGTAAAAATAAAGTTGACAAAGTTACATTTGCAGTTGTCTCCGATACATTTTGTTTAAGAAAATATGATATCAAGTACATTTTATAAGTTGGTCGACTTTTACTCGTAAAGTTGTAAAGCCTACTTAGTTATGATAATTTTCTTTTAAACTTCGTTATATATACTACTATTGCGAATTTTTTCACACCCCCAAACATAACCGTTTAGCTGGAAGAGGGGGGGGACACTCGAATCGAGCAAAATTTAGCACTTTAAAGCTTAATAATTCACAAACGATTTTTGAAGTGAAAACTTCTTTAGCGGCGTTGTACACTTTTTCTGTAATGGGTAAAAAATTTAAAACTCGCGTCAGGGTCACGTGACCCTGATCGAAAATGAGTAAGACGTCATTCAAATTAAAAATAAAACATAGTAACAAAAAGTTTTCACTTCTACCGGCACTCCTGGAGTGCAACCTTTTTTTTTTTGAAGTGAAAACTTCTTTAGCGGCGTTGTACACTTTTTCTGTAATGGGTAAAAAATTTAAAACTCGCGTCAGGGTCACGTGACCCTGATCGAAAATGAGTAAGACGTCATTCAAATTAAAAATAAAACATAGTAACAAAAAAGTTTTCACTTCTACCGGCACTCCTGGAGTGCAACCTTTTTTTTTTATCAAAAAATTGTTAATAGAAACTATCATTATTTTTTAAAGGCCTATTTAATGATACCCCACACTAAAGGGTACGCGAGAAAAAAAAAATCCTCACTTTACGTGTAAGTACTGGAGGTACCCTAAAAAAAAATATTTTACGAGATTTTATTTTACCACTTTTTCGGCACAACAAATCCGTATATTTACACCAAATTACAGCTCTCTAGTACTGTGCGTCTCTGAGCTAAACTGCGGACAGACGGACGGACGGACGGACGGACGGACGGACGGACGGACGGACGGACGGACGGACGGACATGGCGAAACTATAAGGGTTCCTTGTTGACTACGGAACCCTAAAAAATCAACCCCTAACGGGGTGAAAATCGGAAAATCAGTTTGTCTACTACGATTGATTGTTTTTTGTATTGAGTTTTTAAATTTTCTTATAAGGAGGGTGAGCGGGAATTAAATTCACTGAGTTCGAAATTAGAAACACGCGCAGACGAAGTCGCGGGCAAAGTGCTAGTCTGTTGATAAATCTCGTTGGGGCCTGCTAGATAGACATACACAAGAACTTTTAGACAAGTTTTTATTTACTCCTACCCAAAAATGGCATAAAGCTTAGCTTAAAGGCCTTGAAGTCGTAACCAAAAATTAATGAAAAAAAATAGTGATACCGTAAACATGTCACAAATTGACATCTATTGATATTGCCTAGATAATTCTTGATTTCATGTTTTGTTTTGTTGATTTTCCGTGATTGTTTACTAATCGACCGACTGCGTAAAGTAATGAACTAATATGCAACAAGAAAATGTGCAGCCATTGTGGGTGTGCACATACTTAGTTTTCTAAAAAACCACAGTATGCGATTAAAACTAGGTTTTGAAAATAATATTCAGACATTTACCTACTGTTGACCAAACACAACTTGTATTTACATTTGTGACTGTATTAAGACTTTACCAGTTCTCAAGACACGGTTAACGGATTATTCGAATACTGGATTGGTCCACCTATAAAGGAAAACAATAAGTTATATTTTCATTGAGGAGGTACCAAGTATCTTTGATTTGCATTGAAAAAGTTGAGGCCCAGCCGTCGTTTTGTTGAAGATGAGAACAGTACGACATCAAACAGAGGATTAAATGATGATATTTTGAATGCCACGACTTCGTGTTACGATATCTTTGCATTAATCAATTGACTGTTGAAGTATGGCTTCACTAATATTAATTTATCAATTCCAGTCCTATTTTGGAAACAATAATGCTATTATCATAATCATGTGATTGAACATACATTCGTGCGTATTCTGAAAAAAAATTGTAATGTGTGATTTGTACGGTTAAAACACAACAACAAAATGTTAAAGAGCAGGGGTTTCATGACATCGCTGTTATAGATAATATCACAATAAAATAATTGAATAATAAGTTGTTTGATTTTTACACGGTGCACCTATTGGGCGTTTTTCCATTAGCCGGCCCGGCAAAAATAGCAAAAATGTATGAAATGGTATGGCTCGCTTTTGCACTGCCAGCGCCGGCCCCGGCGCCGGTGCCATGCCGGCAAATGGAAAAGCACCCATTAGATACGTTACTTTTTATAAAGAGGATAGCAAACGAATAGGTACGGAATGCGTTACTTACGTCCTCATAATTATATTTTATTTTGTAAAGGTGTTTGCGCAGCACTGTTGCCTGCTGCTGTACCTGACCAGTAGTGATATGTCTCTTATCAACATTAAAATACAAATTACAACAACAAAATGTATTTATAGATTTCTTACATAAATAGCTATATTTAAAAGATATTTGTACGCGTTATTCACTCAAGCCGCATGAAAATACATCCGTTCATGATCTTCGTTCATTACACGGATTGTTCTTGTGAGAGGTGTTTTGGCCGGGAGTGATACGAAATTTCGAATGACGTTATTTCGACGCACGCTATTTCGAAAAAAAATAAGAGTGGTACGCAATTTCGAAAGCTCATTAAGTCGAAAACCGCTATTTCGAATGACGTTATTTCGACGCACGCTATTTCGAAAAAAAATAAGAGTGGTAGGTACCTCAGTTCGAAAACACATTAAATCGAAAACCGCTATATATTGAAACCATAACTAATACTAAATCCCAGTTAATAACTGTAGGGGATGTTAGACACCCCTTTTTTTTTTTTTTTTAGCGTGGTAAAATCATCAAATGAGTCCTCCAACCCCGGGCAGGGCGGGAGGGACTGTCAGACTTCTACTGACTAAAATCCACGGTGTCCTTCATAGCCTGTTATGTTCCGGGGTTACGGTAAGGGAATAATCCCGCGACCCCGGCAGGCTTTGGCCCTCTGAGAGGGGGGCCCCGTCATTATGCTGACGCTCTTTGAGGCGCACGTGGGACACAACGCGCCGTCGACCCGGGCATGGTCCTTGGTCGGGCAGCGAGTTGCCTTTTACTCGTTGCCCGCATGCCCGCGCCTACGGTGGCCGGAGATCATCAAGCGACGTCCGTCGCCGTGGGCGCCTACCACTGCGGCTGGGGCGGAGGGAGGACGCTGTCCTCTCTCGCTCGCGGCCCGCCTCCTCCTTCGCGAGCATTACTGCCTCGCAGAAGGAGCTGACCGCTTCCCACTCCGTCTCGCCCCGCAGCATGGCCGCAACCAATGCCGGGCGCGAGAGGTCTCCGCCTATCGCAGCCGTGAGGACACGTCGGTGCTCCGCCCAAGCTGGGCAGTCTTGCACCGTATGCTCCACCGTGTCCTCCGGGCGATCTTCGCAGTGGTGACACCCAGGCGTCTCCTCCTTTCGCATCAGACACAGGTACCTCCCGAAACTTCCGTGTCCGGTGAGGACCTGCGTCAAGCGGTAGGCCAGGACGCCATGACTTCTCTCCAGCCACTCCTCAAAGAGGGGTCTTACCGCCGCCGCAATTGCGGCGTGCCCGGTGTTAGACACCCCTGCAGGCATTAAGGGAAGTTCGATTTGTTTGGACAAGGTTTTATTTCCAATAATAATTTGCTTTAACACTTTATACTTAATAGGACAAGTCCCTATTTCCTTTTCTCGGGAAGGACGAAGGCAGGTGGTTTTTGGTCCTATGAACCAAAAAGCACAGGACTCTGTCTAGATTTTTAGAAAGAAACTCAGTAGCTCGTGTGGGTAGTTACACACTTTTGCAGTATCGTCACGTCGCGCTGCGTCGCGTCTCGTTGTGAACTGACCGTCAATTTGTTTTCGAACTGAGGTACCACTCTTATTTTTTTTCGAAATAGCGTGCGTCGAAATAACGTCATTCGAAATAGCGGTTTTCGACTTAATGAGCTTTCGAAATTGCGTACCACTCTTATTTTTTTTCGAAATAACGTGCGTCGAAATAACGTCATTCGAAATTTCGTATCACTCCCGTTTTGGCCAGTATGTTGGGCTGGCCACCGGACACAGCAAGCAGTGGCGCGTGCCAATTAACGCCACCACAACAGCTTCCTCAGCATCACTCCCGGGCTATATGCTTAGCAGTAGCTTTACCACATATGCACCAGTTAAATTCCGTGGGCATCCTGAGCTTGTCGTCAATATCTAGCGTGATGACCAAACAGATTTCACCAGAAGCGTTCGCTCCACTCAT
This sequence comes from Agrotis segetum, assembly GCA_036375495.1. NCBI lineage: Eukaryota > Metazoa > Arthropoda > Insecta > Lepidoptera > Noctuidae > Agrotis > Agrotis segetum. Next base: position 2,875,853 of record JAQSVV010000002.1, read on the forward strand.
CCTCGGTCAAGATATGATGCACGTCCTCGATTATTCCACATTTCTCACAAAGCAGAACAGCTAATTTGTAAATAATATTAGTTTATAAATCGGCATGACAGTGTGTGTCACTGTGGCACTGTCAAGTTTCGGATTCGCTTCGGATTCGCCTCGCTAACGCTTCGCTTAGTTTTATGTTTGACGTCGTGCATACAAAGCCAGCCATTACTAATAGTTCGGCAACGCTTCGCATTCGCCTTCGCCACGCCTCGCTGAGTTGTAATATCGCCAACGCCTTCGGATCGCTATCGCTATCGCATCGCTTTCGCGTTTCTATGTGACTGGATTCAAACAATTCCCTATATTACAAATGAAAACGCTTCGCTTCGCTTTCGGCACGCCTCTCTGTTTGACAATAGCTTTCGTGTGAATTAGTGTTATATAGTATTGTTTATGTATTGTATTATTATAATATTAGGTAAGTTTTATAATGTATTGTATTATAGTATTTTATATGGGCCTTGAAGCCTGAAGTAAATAAATAAATAAATTGTAATTTAACATGCATACCCGTTTTAGGCTGGCTAACTTATCTTAGGCTTACCTGACCTACTTCTTCCATTAAAGTTCTGCAGCAGCCACGGTGAACCAAAGTAAAAATCAGTATTTGTGATACGTAAAAGGCTATCGAAGGATCTCCGTGGATTTTAGTCAGTACAAGTCTGACAGTCCATTCTGCCCTGGTCGTGCTAAATAACTTATTTAAATCATTAGATAAGTTCGTAATAATTATAATCAAAGTCAGGAAACGCATAACAAATCAAATTGCTTACGCATCGTCTAATGGCAATCAACAGAATGTTACTTGATCGGATCAAATGCCTTAATAGTTTGCTACGGATTAATTAAACGCACTAGCTAGTAAAAACGCTACTATATTCTATTTAATGTAACGGTATACAAGGCTTTTTTACATGAAGTTTAACATTTCCTGTAACGAATCAAAATATTTGGATATATATTGTTCCTTCAAACAACTAAAACTGGAAACAATAAAGCTGTTGTCAAACAAACAGACAGGCAAAGCGAATGCGATCCGAAGCGTTTTTAATTGTAATGTTTGGAATTGTTTGAATCCAATCACTTAGAAAAGCGAAAGCGATCCGGTAGTGAAAGATGTGACTGGTTTCAAACAATTCCTTACATTACAAACAAAAACGCTTCGGTTAGCGTTTGCCACGACTGTCTGTTTGACAATAGCGTATGTGAAAAGTTCAGAGTTTCTTTCCTTTTAATTTAATACAGCAGTTTGTTGCCAGTGGCTCGAAAATGTACTAGATATATCCTACGGGAACATAAAATCGGGATAAAAACTATTCTATCTGTTAATCCAGATTATAAACTATCTGTAAACGAAATATCATTAAAATCCGTTCTGAAGTTTAATGTGTGAAAGAGTAACAGAGATTCATTCTTCGTCACACGTTTTCGCACTATTTACAAATACATAATTATCTATACACAAAATGTATTTAAGTTAGAAGTATTTTGCGCCTTTACTTACTAGAAATGAGTATCTTTTCGCTTTGAAATTAAAGTTGAATTTTGAGTCGCTCTATTGAAATGTGCGCACGTTGTCGCTTCTCTTTCTGAGTTGACTCTAATGCCTTTGTCAAACTGACGGACGAAGCGAATGCGAGCCGAGGCGTTTTTGTTTGTAATGTATGGAATTGTTTGAAGCCAGTCACATAGACTATCGGACCGTTTTCGCTTTTGTTTAAGACAGGATTCGGATCGCATTCGCCTTCGCCTGTCTATTTAACAATAGTTTAAAGGTTTCTGTTTACCATTCTTGGTTTGACGGCCGAACATATAAGCTGCCACGACTTATCCGCCTAGTGCGTTGTCTCAAGCTTGGTGAATGTACTGATGCGTGGTGGAGTAGATACATAATTAGTACCTACTTCATCACGCATACTGTCCGGAACGACTGTTTCTAAATAGATAACACTATTTACTGTGTCATCATCATCCTATTACGTTTATCGTCAGCACATTACTTTGTGTAATTTATTTCATCACCGCTCCTCTCAAAACGGAAACACAAAAACTTTTATCCTAGAACCAAAGATTCGAAGACATGTGACATATACTGCCGCACTGGGCCCACGTGCTTGATTATGCCCTCATCATCATCATCATCATCATAAGCCTTTAAATGTTCCCACTGCTGGGACACAGATCTCCTCTCTGGGAGAGGGAGGCTATAATCCACCACGCGGGCCCAGTGCGGGTTGGTGGATGTCACATGTCTTCGAATTTTAGTTCTAGGACATGCCGGTTTTCTCACGATGTTTTCCTTCACCGTTTTGACAGCAGTGGTGATGAAACAAATTACACAAAGTAATGCGCCTGTCTGGATTCGAACCCACGACCTACAATTTGTGAGTCGGGGCCGATACCACTGGGCCGCCACTGCTCTCGCTATCAAACCTCCCCCTACTCTTCCTACTCCCTATCAATGCCAGGAGGCCTATGAAAGAGAAAAGTCCTTTCTAACGAGAATCATATTTTAGTTGTCAACAGGAGGAACACTAGCGACATCAATGAAACACACCTTCAACAAAAATTTTCCGAATGTTACTCGTACATTACAAAAAAAAAAAAAACAAACGAGAGACTTAGCGAGCATTCTGGCTGGAGAACTTTTGCCGAGCCGACTATCAAGACTGACATCTTCATGAAGAATAATATCTGATGACAATCGATTAGAGCGTTCGCTAGAAAGATCGAGAAAATGTTTGTAGCGATGTTTCTTAGTTCAGTTCGACAACATTTAAAACAACGAATGCTCGATGTTCTGTTACAAGTGAATGGTCAAGTTTATCTACTGATAGAACTGACTTAAAGATTTATCTATGAATTAAAAAAAAAAAATTATAAAAACCCTTCAATGTTGTTGAGCACTAGACATAAGACCAGTTTGGTCGGCAAATTTCCCTTTTTAATGTAGAATTGAGATACCTACTTTACGCCCTGTCCCTTACACCCTATAAACCGAGTATTTCATTGAAATCTTTTCATAATAAAATGGAACCAAACTGCCAACATTAAATTCACATACAAATCGGCTTTCAAAAGCCTTGGTCGCCACTTTTATCAAACGAATTAACATATTTCGCTAAACTTTCCCCGACTTTAGCATTTATAAAACATAAGTTTCCATTGTTACGGTCCAGCTTTAAGTTGCTTAAAGTTTTCTATTATGGTCGGAGGAAATCCTTTTTTAAGTTGTGGTTGGCAAGTTGCGCCTGGAACTTTTGTTAAAATGAGACTTGAGATAAGCAAGCTTTGATGCTGTTACAATATTTTTAGTTGACCTGAACGTGTACTGTCCTAGATTTTTATAAAGAGCTCTTTCATTACTCATTCTTTGAAAGTTGGTCGTTACAAGCCTAATGAGCGGTTTGAAAGTTATGCATTGCAGCTCTAGGGAGAATTGGTTTCAACTGACAGATGTAAAAAAAAACAGTTCTGTTTTGACATTTCTATTGAACTATGTAACTTTTAATGCATCCACTAAATAACAGCGAAATAAAAAAAATAAAATAAAATAAAGTTAAGTAAGTATTTAGAATACATTTCTGACTTTAACATAACTTAGTTTCAACTATTTCTCTAAAATAACATAGTTTTCAGCAAAAATCAGAGTCATTTTTTGCATTATGAGGATGAATAATACTGGCTAATAATTTATGTTCTTACTTTTACCACTTTTTACTTTCCTTGTAAATTACTTTAGTACCTCGAACTATTAGCGCCCTCACTAAGGGTGCTTCAACATGCTCAAGCTACATGCGCCGTGTACACGCACCCCGTGGGTAGTTTGATCAAGTAGCTTGCGCATGTTACTCGCGCGGGTAACCCGCATATTTACTTGAGCGGGTTACAAGCACCCTAAGTTACGGGCGCCAAACCCCGTCTCGGGATTAAATAAGTAAATTTCACCCCTTGGAAAACAAGGTATTATTTCATGCTTACTGATTCTGTAATGTCGGTATGAAGTAAAACTGATCACGAACTATCGTGATCAGTTTTACTTCAGGAGAAAAATTACAATTAATAAAAAATACTTGGCGATCGTAGATTGGTGACAGCTGAGCAATCCCGGCGGCGGTAGTAGACTCACCGGCCGCCTGGGCGCCAAACTTTTTACTGTCATTCGTATACTGTCATCCTTTAGACGTGGTTTTTTCATTTTTCTTACAATTTGCATCGTCAGGGTGCTCCCACATCTAACGACGCGGATTCGTCTTTTTCCGTCGCCCTTTCTCTTTCTGTCGCTTAGAAATGCCATTTGCTAGACCGAGACAATGCGATAGCACGCGGCCGCCTTGAAGATTCCGTCGCATGCGATCGCATTTTGCTTTCTGTCTGGGAGCACCCTAATACTTCTAGTACATTGTACGGTCAAATACGTAAAATTCATGCTTCACATTTCATTTTAAAAGTTTTATGATCCATACACATTTGTATGGATCGTAAAACTGTAAAACAGAAATGAAATTGAACGAAAGTAAACGTTTCATTTTCATTCAGCGAATAAATTAAACCTGTCTAGCAACGTCTGTCTACAGACAAAAAAAAAATCTTAGAAAATGGCATGTCCATTCGAAATGAAATCCGTATTTTTAGCGGCACTACAAAAGCATTAAACTAGGCCATTTTCCTCTCACATTATTGTGAAAAATAAACAGGAAAATAGAGGGTTAATAAAAAACTGGTGACCTACCATGAACTCTTAAAGCGTGAGTCTTTAGGCTGTAGGAAAGAGATGGCGCTAGACGACTTGTATAGCTCTGTCTCTTTCCCACAGCCTAAACTCGATCGCGTTAAGAGCTCGTAGTAAGGCTTCTCTTCTCATAATCTTGCAGTCAGAAACTCGACACGTGGAGTTCTAGGTTCTATTCCTGGGTCGAACATAAAGCGTTAAGGGGTTTTTAAATTACGTATTTCTCAGTAGCAGTTCAGAGCATGGAAGTTGTTGGTATCTTGGTATGATATCCGCTCCGCCTCCACTCCACCTCAGCTCCGCCTCAGCTCCGTCTCCGCTCCGCCACCGCTCCGCAAGCACTCCGCCATCGCTGCGCCACCGCTCCGCAACCGCTCCACCACCGCTCTGCCACCGCTAAGCCACCACTAAGCTGTGTATACCGTAGCGGCGTCGCGGCGGCGGCATTGTGTACATGAGGCCTTAGGCTAAATGCATTATAGTTTAAAATAATTTTTCATATATAATTATGTGTATGTGTACATCCTTTAGAGTCGTTAAAAGTTATCAACGTGATTGCTCTTCAGTCGATGCGATGTAATTTTTATGGGAACTTACTTTTTAGATGACTGCCCAAAAAAATGTATGCGTTACGTTTTCTGAGTTCATTTATTTGTGAGTTATTTCATTCCAACATAACTATTGAACGTTTTAACCAATTACGATGAAAATAAAATGCTCCGAAAAATCATGCCTGTACTGCAATAAACATGTTGGTTTTCCGTTCCAACTTAACAGTTTTACTGAACTTGTTTTTCATTTTACAGTTAATTTTTGACAAACGGATTTCGGTGAGATTTGGTGCACAGATAGTTCAGATTAACACATAGGACAGGTTTTATCCCGATTTTATGTTTCTGGTGTAATGGGCGAAACTGCTGACTACAGCTAGTTTAGTATATCCTGAACCTGTACAAAATGTAGTTACTCCATTCATGAGAATAATTTCAATGCATCTCGAGAGGCTTTGTGAACATTTGAACAACCAAATTGAATGCCTACAAATAGATGCTCAGTGGCGTAGCGAGACCGAATCTAAAAGGGGCCAACACGCATGTACGAGGACCTTTTTTTTAGCACGGAAAATCAAATTTTCAAAGGCCCTCTTGTTGTAAAGCCTAATCTACACTACTCGCGAAGTTGAACGAATACGATAGTGTAGAAGTTCACTTCGCTTTGCTTTGTGCAACTTCGACTCGCTTCCGGCGACTTCCATTTGTTGTTGGTTTTTGCGGCCGAGTGAAAGATCTCAATGAGCTCATCCCGAAGTTGAACGAGTGTGTAGTCACGTACTTCGGAATTCGATCAACTTCCACTAGTACTTCGTTGAGGCAACTTCGCGAGTAGTGTAGAGCTTAAGATGGTTCCTCAAAGTCAGCTTAGCGAGGCCTCTTGAACTGTTTTAGTTCCCAGTAACAAATAAATCGGTTTTTTTGTTCAGTTCCCACTCATCAGATACTAGACGTGTTGTAAGTCATCAATTCATCATATTTCTTAGTAGAAGTTAAGTTGCACTGCCTTACTGACTAGTGATCGTTGATGTCAAGGTTTTCTCGGAATGCGAGGCCCCTTCAGGTTCGAGGTCGGGGGCTAGGGTTGGCTTTGCCCCCGCCTAGCTACGCCACTGCAGACACTATTGTAAAATACATTAATGCAGGAAAATTGAGCACTCACTGCTCATTGTGTTGCCAACACAATATAGAGCTGAGTGTCTGTGGTTCATTGATCAAGAGAGATAACAACAGAACCGGTAAGTAGATTCTGTGGTTACGATTTTCGACTCAGAGGTGAAGATCTTGCTTCTCAATGAGTACAGTCGTCAAATGAGTCCACACAGGGCAGGGCAGGTGCCACTGTCAGACTTGTACTTGCTTAATCCACGGTTTCCTTCAATAGCCGTTTGCGTTCCGGAGTCTCGATAATTCGTTAGTCCGTTAAGTCTGACAGTCCCTCCCGACCTGCCCTGGATGGGCGGAGGACTCTTTTGATGAATAGGGTAAAAAAAAAGGTTGTCATAACTTGTCATCCAAATATTTTTGTCGTACGTCTATTCTTTGTACACATTATAGTCGTATGTTTTTTCACTTTTATTCTGACTAAAGAGAAAAATATAAAAACTACGATAAACACTGAAACATTTTCCTAAATATGACAACATTAACCTTCGTTGTGCGACATTCAACGGCGGACTCTTGATATATGGTCAGCCTAGACATAATTAACGATGGGTGGCAATAAACGCAATAATAACAAAAGTTTATGTCTATTCTGCGCTAATTTGTACTGTTGGACTCGTCCACAGAAAGCTTAATATGGACTAGACGTCGCATAATAAAAGTAACAACTCTGGAAAGTCCGTAATTATAATCTTTTATTTTGTGGTAAGTTCGCGTTTGCCCACTATAGCGCCTGATGGTATGCGATGATGAATTAATTATGGTCGACGGTGAAGCACGTAGTCTTCAAGTCCATCAACTATTTAATGAATATTCGATGAATTATCTAGTCGAAATGACATCTGAGCCTGTATCCAAACTGCAAGCGACAATCGTTAACGTTTAGCAGTCGCTAATACATTTTCAACTTTATATCCCATCGCATAAAGTTGAAAATCTAATAAACACTGCTGAGCGAGAGCGAACGAAACAAACGAAAACTATCTGTAATCTTTGATAGATTTTCAACTTTATGCAATGGCGTATAAAGTTGAAAATGTATAAGCGACTGGTGAACGTTATCGAATGTCGCTTGCCATTTGGCTACAGGACCTGGCGTCTGTGAAAGTCGGTCAGCGTGGGGCAACGTTTTTTTAAAATAAATAATTATAGTTAAATTAACTAGGTGTGAAATCAACGGACCGAGAACGAAACACTATATTGCGCTCCAAAACAAATATAGCTTATGTGGCTCAGAAGGCTGCCCAACTCAAGAGGGACTGAGCAGGACATGTCTGCCGAGCCAGACGAACTGTGAGCCAAAATAACATAATATTGGTGCTCTGAGACAGTAAGGCGAGGTCGCGGCAGACCACGTAGGAGATGGTGGGACGAACTAGACAGATTCCGTTCGAACTGGAAGAAGGATGCACATTGTTGTGTGAAAGATGGAAAGAGTGGAGGGAGGCCTTTGCCCAAGAGTGGAATAGAACAGGCTAAGAAAAAAAAAACGAAAAACTGTTCATCGAAAACCGTTTCATACAAACCCTTCTACACCCCACCAGCTTGTTAAGATATCTGTGGACCCAATATTCTGAGTACGGTACATTTAATTAACATTTTGTGGCAGTTTCGGTCGTTTTCGACGAAACGAACATACTTTGTGGTGTAAAGCCGTTGTAATGGTCTCATAGAATGCCAATGGAACATTGGTTTGATTTCCTTAGAATATTATTTTAAATGAATGAATTTATAATTTAGAGTTGTTATTATTGTTTTGGAATTATTCATTTATCCATTACTTGTGTTGTGATTTCATTTATTTAAAACGATTTTTATGTAGATAAATAGTGCATTCAAACTTACTTGTATCACAATATTGGCACGATAATATTAGACTTTCACGTGATTAAAGCTATTGTCAAACAGACAGGTGAAGCAAATGCGAGCCGAAGCGTTTTTATTTGAACTGTATGAAATTGTTTGAATCCAGTCACATAGAAAAGCGAAAGTGATCCGATAGTCTATGTGACTGGCTTCAAACAATTCCATACATTAAAAACAAACACGCTTTTCGTGGTCGCCACGCCTGTCTGACCCGCGACGCCGGCAAAAAAAAGGTGTAGTACGACGGGTAAATTAAAATTTGGTACCGTGGTACTAGGTACTATATCTCTTCGTAGTACGAGTACCACGGGCAATTAACGGGTTTTTTGTTACTCAATTATTATAGTCCCTTCTGCTCGATTCACGGTCATAACAAAAACTTATCTTTACCATTCCCACTTTTGGGACGTAACGTGATAAATCTAAGGCGCGGGGCACATTGAAAAGATATAAGACGAGGACGCGTCGCGGGCGGGCGAAAATGTATGAGAGTCGCGTCCATGCCCCATCTCTTCTGTATGTTCTACTTTGCGATGCTTCTATATACCTTTTTTGTATGAAAGAGACGCCGAAGAGACATAATGTCTCCGCCCCGTCTGCGTCTTACGTCTTTTCTATGTGACCCGCGCCTAACAATCCACCACACGAGATCAAAACCCATGAGATTTATTCAAATCTGTTAAAAAGTTCCACTTCCAAGTTTCATAATAGAAAAGGAAAATCAAATAGAACTTCACATAATAAGGAGCAATGATGCGAACCTTTAACACCATTCCGCAGTGGATGTGAGCCGCGCACTGTAGCGGTGGTTGTTATACACAGAATAACAGATATTGAGCGACGCCAGTGCATCGAACTACCCTCCACACACGCGGCGTGTAGGATGTAGCGTGGCGCGTTTTGGGTAGTAATACAGAAATTTATACATAAAGAAAGAAAATCGGTTTATTTGACATTCCTTAGGCATGTAATTACAATGAAAAATTACGAGACAATGAAAAATAAGAACACAAAAGTAGATATTATAGTGTTCTGTGTCAAATAGGCTCAGTTCAGCAAAAAGCCAGGCCACAGGATGCGTGAAGCTGGTTTTCAACTGAACCTCGTGAGACGTCACAGGTGTAAATCAGCTTCATAGCGTGTGAGTTATAAAAAGCAAAAATATTCATGAGGCGAAAAGAGTATGTAAGAATCGTAGTGCAAGCAGCCGCAGCAGTGTAGGCAGCCTGGGAAATACTACCTAGGTTAGGCTGCTAAGAAGTGGATCCCAGTAATCTGAAAAGCATGGTTAGATCTATCATATTAACGAGATTAATGAAATCAAAGAAATCATCTGTCTAACATATTGTTACGTCGGAAGGCTTCGAGATCTACCAAATACAAATGATTTCCCGTATTTTTGCGTGGATGAGATCGACTACAGTTCACCTGCGGTGACGGCTGAGCGATGCCATAAAGTCAATCCACGAACATCCATCCTTATTCATTATTCCACCAATTCGCGCTAAGCATTTTCAACCTTCTTTCATAATTCACACAGCATAGTAGGGGAACTCACTGCCAGCGTCTGTGTTCCCGAACGGATAAAACTTGAATCTCTTCAAAGACAAATTGAACAGGCTACTTCTGGGTAAGCTCGCTTCTTCGTAGACTTTGTCTGTGTCACTTACGACCTACGCTCAACGAGCTATGGAGAGGGCTATGCTCGCTGAACGTCTGTACGTGATCCGAAATGAGGAGATCCGTAGACGATCTAAAGTCACCGATATAGCCCACCGGATAAGCAAGCTGAAGTGGCAATGGGCAGGCCATATTGCTCGCAGAGCAGATGGCCGATGGAGTCGGAAAGTACTAGAGTGGAGACCACGGACCAGCAAGTGCAGCGTAAGACGTTCACCAACAAGGTGGACAGACGACCTTATAAAGGTCGCCAGAAACGCTGGATGCAGGTCACTTCCGACCGGTATATGTGGAGATCAAAAAGGGAGGTCTATGTTCAGCAGTGGACGTCCAATGGCTGAGATGATGATGATGATGACTTCTTACCTAGACTAGAGTCAAAGAAAACCCATGACAAATAAAAAAAATAGTTTTCTCCGAATCGTGTCAGTTTACCCGCTCAATCGCAATTCTTAGTCGGTGGTACAGAGGGCGCCAGTGGCAGCTTTTAATGGTGGCAATTACACTGTCTGCGAGTTGTATCGCATTTTATTAACAACTGGTGCAAAAATTAACTTTGTTCGAGCCAACTTTGTTTTGAGGTTCGCTAGATGGGTACTAGATTATTCTGGCTGGTTTAGTTCGTGTTAGTTTAATAATGGTACGGCTTCAACAAAATAGTGTGCGGCATGTTATTTTGTTCGCGTATATTTTGTGCAGAACTTCAGAAGTGCGCGTTTAGCCTCGGCGTTCACCGGCAAAGCTGTTCATAACTTTTGTTCAAGCACAGTGCACCACTCTTGTACGCGAACCTTTCCATTGAACTGAGTTTAACAATGTGCACGTACAAAAGAGGTCACTGCCTATTTGTGCGCTCACCAAAGTATCCAGGTATTGCCTAAGTATTACGCTCAAAACAGTGAAGGTAAACATTTTCTAAAACCATAAAATCGAAGACAATTGACATCTACCAACCCGCACTGGGCCCGCGCAGTGGATTTTATTAGCTCATCCCCTCTCACAGGGTTTATTATTTTATTTTATTGAAAATCGTAGAAAACAATTATTTTTGGTTTAGTCCATGTTCGACCCTTAATTATCTTTACTCCCGTCCATGTTGAACCCTTACAATCATGTTGTCCATATTCAACCCCTAAGGGGTCTATTACATCTAAGGACTATTATATCTGAATGTTTTTAGTACACGTTCAAGTCTGAAAATTTATTGAAAACCTCTACGTTGTCTAATTCAAAATTAAGGACATACTATATATAAAAACTCCAAATTAAGAGTAAAATATTTACAGAAATAACTAAAAAAAGAAACTAAAATTTAAAGGGCGTCAAAAAACTCATCCACATCGTTGTCAATGGGGAAAGTGCCCAGAACGCTGGCAGCATGTTTTTAGTCCACGTTCAAGCCTCAAAATGTAAACCCTCGTCCATTTTCAACCCCTAAGCGTTGTCCACGTTCAACCCCTGGTGGTTGAACATACGAGTACATTTCAATACATTGTTTATTTTTCTTTATCCATATTCAAGTTTCAGACCTTATTCTTTTTGCCTGACTGTAGTATGCATTTCTTTACCTACTGTACCTACGTAAATGCTACATCTACAATGGCGAGTAAAAAGTACTTACTCGCGTCCATGCATAATAATAAACACAATCCAGGTGTAGGTGTTTATGTCCAAACGGAAGGCGATGTAATGTATTTAATTAGTTAAGTGCTCTGCGGCATTTGTAATTACTTTATATAAATGGTATATAAGGCTGCTGCTAATTTTCCTTCAGGGATTGTTCTCATAATCCTAGCGTTTTTTGTTAAAATTGCCAACGTAATTATTATCAAGTCGTCTTTTGGTAATGTTTGTTGGAATGTCGACGAATTATGTCTAATTTACTTAAGTACAGGACAGGGTAAAAGAAAACATCCTGAGGAAACCGGCATGTCCTAGAACTAAAAATTTGAAGATCAATGTGACATCCACCGATCCGCACTGGGCCCGCGTGGTGGATTATAGCCCACTCCCCCTCACAGAGAGGAGGGAGGGAACATTATAGGCCGATGATGACTGATACTTATCTGCGTCTGACCACAGCATAGGTATTTGGCAAAATACTGGATAGAACATTTAGATGATTGCCCGCAAACAACTCTGCAAATTGAGGATCAAAATGTCACCGTAGAATAACTGGAACAATACTATCATATCCAATGCAATTTATGAGGCAAAACGTCTCGATATCCAATTGTTTCTTGTTCAACGGTTGGACCAACGCCAATATGATAGCAGAAACTGCATTAGTTTGTCGTCACAGTATAAAACAATGGTTATTCTTCGATATTTTCATTCAGTTGACAGTATTTTAAAGAAAATACTGTCAAAATACAGGTAGGATAAGGAAGTCTTTGACAGTTGGCGGAAATCACGGTTAAAACGTCTCGTGTGCAATGATTTTCAACGGTTTATAAACACGTTTTCCATTTTTGTTTTCAATTAGCTTTGCTGTTTCCGATTGACGCCTGAGGCCCTATTATGACTTTAACCGTTTTTCTGACGTAAAATGAAGACAGAATTTGTCGTCCATTTGATGGAAAAAAGTAGTTCGGTCGTACACTAGAGGCACTTTTTCATTTTCGATACAATATACGTTGATTACTCTAAATACTTCAATTACGCTGCAAGGCGAAATACGTGGAATTCATTTTAAGACCTCTGGGCTTAGTAGCGATGGTGTCCAAACTGACAAATGAGGCACACTTATGATTATAATCGAGACTTTTTTGACAAAGTTGACTATAAGCCCTTTCGCTCACAACGCGACGTAAGTTTGCGATACTTTACGACATTTTTTATCTGTGCGACTTCTTCTTCTTCTTCAATTTAGTCACCCAATGCTGAGTGTAGGTCTCTTCCAAATCTTGCCACTTTTGTTTGTTTTTCTTTGCGACTTTTGCAATACAAATCTATAAACGTTCATACACACTGGCATGCGTCAATGGATGAATGAATGGACCGATGGACTTCAATGGATACCAAAGTCGTAAAGTATCGGAGATTTGCGTGGCGTTGTATACAAAGGGGCTTAGAAATCGTAAATACGCTGTCATACCAACACAGTCTGAACCAATGGAGGCGCAAGAATCACGTACTTTTAGGGGAAAAGTTTTTCATTCGTACCAATAAAAATTTCCATCGGGCGAACTCAGATCAAAGAAATAGGCAAATAGAACGCTCAGAACACGCGAGTGTCTCCACCAAAGTTAACACAAAATCAAATAGAATTAAATTCCATAATGTTTTCTTTCTTTTTGAGAACAACTTTTACGATGATTAAAGACACGAAACGGCATATTTTGGCAAAAAACAACAACGACGTGCAGCTTGGTACGACGCGTAGCTTGGTACTGTCGCGACTTTGTATTCGATTTTGATTTCGTATTAACTTTGGTGGACCCACTCGCTTGTTCTGAGCGCTCTATCTGCCTATTTCTTTGATCTGAGCGGGCGAACGACTTTTCTGTATTAGTAAGGCTCTATAAAAGTTTCCCGGCACAACTGAAGTCAATCATGCCTCCCATTGCTATTGATGAGGAATTTCCCCTTTCGGGAATTCCAACAACTTTAATAAACAGGTCTTCGAACCATTGCCTCCTAAAGAATGGTACAGTCGTAGATTGGAACGTCCCCAATACAAACTAAAATGAAAAATGTTGAAGGAATCTTTACAGGTTGCACGTAGAATTCAGAAGTCGAAACACGTTTCAACATGTTTTCTAGGACAAACAAGGGAACTTAAGTTGACGTGCTCAGCAAACCATCTTTTGTTTGCAGCTACATGTTTGAGCTCATATTTTTGTGAAATGTGTTTTAAGTATTTTTAAAGAATAATGCTTCAGTCACATAGGGTCGTGGTATAATCATCAAATGAGTTACAGCCTGTCCCCTTTTTTTTTACCGTGGTAATATCATCAAATGAGTACTCCCACATCAGGCAGGACGGGAGGGACTGTCAGACTCGTACTGACTAAAATCCAAGGTTTCCTTCAATAGCCCTTTGTGTTCCGGGGTCACGGTAATGAGATAAGTTCCGCGATCCCGGCAGGCTTTGCCACGTCATCAAGCTGACGCTCTTTGAGGCGCGCGTGGAACATAACGCGCCGTCGACCCGGGCATGGTCTATGGTCGGACAGCGAGTTACCCTTTACTCGCCGCTCGCATGCCCTAAAACGTTTCAATCTGGATAAGAATCGAACCTGGAACTCGTGGTTCACAAGGTCATGCGACCATCCGCTAGTTGGTCTAGCACTCCACTAATTCCTTTTCTTCTAGGACAGGACGAGAGGGACTATTTTTGACATGTGTTGGTTAAAACCTACGATGTTTCCTCAATAGCCCCTTGCAATCATATTATTCTGACTCTACAATTATCAGCATTCAATTTAACCATTTTATCGCAATTCATTGATACTGCTGCAGTGTCCTGCCCCCCTAGACAAGCCGCAAACGATAATCGTTAACGCTCGGTTCTCCCTAATAGATTTTCAACCTTATTCCTTCGAGTCTTTAGTTGAAAATCTATTGAAGATTTCATGGCGTTGTCGTTCGTTACAGTCGCTAACGCTTAGAAATCCTAAATAGATTTTCAACTAAAGACTCGAAGGAATAAGGTTGAAAATCTATTGGGGAGAACCGAGCGTTAACGATTATCGTTTGCGACTTGTCTAGGGGGGCTGTTTAGACCCCTGACCTTTATAAAGAACGTATCAATAAGGTGAGTGAACTCCATTCACTCAAAGTAGCTATGAACAGACAACGAGACATCAAGCTACCCAAATCTGTCAAGTTACTTTAATAGATGTTCAACTTTATAACAGTAAAATGAAGTTTATTATCGATTGAAAAAAACATTTATGCTATTTTAGGGTGCATTGATTGAACCCTTGTAAGATAACTTTTTTTTAAGACCTGTTTTCTCAGGAACGCGTGGAGGTATCAGGCTCAAATTAATAATAATATAATATACTCAATTCCACAATCTCCTACTTACTAAAATCCATGGTGTCCTTCAATAGCCCTTTATGTGCCAGGATCACGGTAATTCGGTAAGTCCCGCGACCCCAGCAGGCTTTGGCTCTCCACAAGGGGGGGGAGGGGCCGTCAATTATTCTGACAGTTTTTAAGGCGCGCGTGGGATTTTAATTAAAAAAAAAAAATAAGTTTGAAAATGACTTGGGTATGTTGATATTGTGCTAGCGCCTGTACATCTTATTTCAAATTACTTAAAGTATCTGAAATATTTCAGAGCCACTCAATACCTTAAACTAGATAACTAGATTCCACTTCATCTCAGGAGAGAACTAAAAGTATTTTTGCACAAGTAATATCATCTTCAGAAATAGATGAAATCTTATAAGGGATCCTAATGACATCCATAGGGAATGCTCTAAATGTGGCAGCATTAGATCTCGCCAAGTTGCCACTTCGAGGGTACCATGATAAATGTGAGATGTCACATAATATTTTATTTCTTTATTTGTTAGGTTCGCGTTTGACCACTAGCTCGCCTGATGTTGATAATTCTTTTTTTTTCGGGAAAATTAATCCATTTGGATAGTATACACACAACTTATAAACTATTGTTAGTACTCAAAAACTATCAGTAAGAACAAAAAAACTACATTTTACGCCACAATGGCATGGGGCAAACCAAAGAGATTTAAAAGAACCTGTAGAGCGGGCATTGGAAAAATTGTTATACAAAATTTTTGATGCCGTGCGTCAGTAGCACTATCTATGCAAAGATAGTGCTACTGAAGCTATCTAAGCGTTGCAACGCGACTACTAGACTGAGGGACTTTTTACCTATTGGTAAAAAGTTTTGGATCATAAATTTCTTCGTGATGTCCCATCTATTGCTCGTATATAGTTTAATGTCTTTGGGGCAAACCCACCTGTCTGCAACACCATTCCGAAGACTACTTCAGGATGCTGTTCTAATGATGTGGCCGACGGTTAAGCACGGTTACCTAGAAGAAACCTATTCATGCTTGACTTAAAAATTTAGTCACCATAAGAAAGGACAGCATTTCCTAAGCTCTCAACCATTCTGAAAAAAAATATCGCTTGCAGTCGTTGTTGCCGAAATCGACATCATCATCAAAGATTCCAAGGTTTATTTTTATTTTTTTATTTTTCTTTATTGGGACATAAAACAGTTACACATTACATATAAATATATCAGAATAAATTACAATAAGGTTCTAGCCAACATCGGTCGCTGGATCAACCAGTACTTTTTTCAAAACTTTTTGAAAAAAGGGGAACCGACTTCAAAACCAAACACAAAAAATCTTTAAAATAATTTTTCATTCGGAAGTCGGCTTTGTTTTTTTTTATTAAGGCCACCGACTTCCGAAAGAAAAATTCTGATCTACAATCCTATTAAGTAAAACGGATCTATGTGAGCAACTTCACGAGATATCCATTATTGTTATATACTTAAACCTTCCCCAGAATGTAACAAACACTTTTCTGAAAACTGCATCAAAATCCGTTCAGCCAAACGCGAGATAAACGCGGACAAACATACATACATACATACAGGTCGAACTGAGAACCTACTTTTTTTTTGAAGTCGGTTAAAAATAAATAAGGATACCCATTATACTAGTTCTATAATAGTAGTTTATGTAACTGGTACATAATGAGGGGTATTATACACGAGTGTGTGTTTAAAAAACGAGCGAAGCGAGTTTTTTAATAGTATCACACGAGTGGTATAATACCTAGTTATGTACAGTTTCATACACTACTTTATCTACTCTCATTGAACACGAACATATCAAATAAAAGATAAAAATTAATAAACACTAAAAATCATCCACCATGTCATCCACCGAAACACAAACGTCAAAATTCCAACATTCCCATAAAAAGCGCGCGCAGCCACAGATAAAAAGTAAATAGATGTATCTATGATCAGTAATCTGTATCATAATGAAAAAAAATTAAATTATAACATTGTTTTGTTAGAGAAACAGTGTTATAATTTAATTTTTTAATTTCATTACGATACTCTATGGTATAAAGTATGTCATTATAAACTCGTTTTGAGTTTTGTATTTCGAATTTTACGATATGAGAGTAGATAAAAGTATTTTAGCAAACAAATCCGACTAATATAACTCGGTGCAGATATCAATAAATATCATTTCAATGTAAATCGAGGCTCGCGTACCAATTGAATTCCTGCCATTGCACCACATTCATATTCAGTTTTGGCTCAGAGTACTTTCATTTTGTTCCGACTTTTTGACGATGTAAAATATTTAAATACGCTGTTTCGGGTACCGGATTGGCATATTGTTAATCTGCTTATACGCAGGATTTTTATCTGTTTTTATTTTTGTTGGCTGAATATTTAAATACTTAAATATGTATACTGTTATTGTGGGAACTTTATATTTAAGCCAATTAATACTGCTCTTTATTTTACAGATTTTATACGGGCATGCTGACGGGGTGTAATCGGGTCTCGCCGTCCGAACATGGTCGATTGCGCATCATGTTCCACGTGCGCCCCTAACGAGTTGTCAGTTGGGCCTACATTGGAGGGTCACAATGCCTGCCGGGGTTGCTTATAGGTGCTTGTACACGCCGCATGTAACCCGCGCAAGTAAAGATGCGGGTTACCCGCGCGAGTAACATGCGCAAGCTACCCGCAGGGTGCGTGTACACGGCGCATGTAGCTTGAGCAGGTTGAGGCACTCGCGCGGGTTACATGCGCCGTGTACAAGCACCCTAACTGTCCAAACGGGTAACCCTGAAACGTAAAGGGCTATTAAAGGATCCCGGTAAATTTTAGTCAGTACAATTCTGACAGTTCGTGTCATTCCACACAGGGCGAGTAGAATCATTTGAAGATTTTAGGACCTAAAAAAGCTTAAAGCACCATCTTTCAAAGTTTTATTTACTCTCTCTGTTGGTTTAATACCCGTAAGAGTGACTACTGGGTTTTCCATGATTAATAAGTCAATGAGTCTGGATTTGTTATCAGTGGATGGCACGTGGGTCTTTCCATGTTACATGGGATTTAACCATAACTATACGCAGGGTAGAGGGGAGAGCAGTGGCGGCCAGTGGTATCGGTCCCGACTTACGAGTTGTAGGTCGTGGGTTCGAACCCCGCCAGGCGTATTACTTTGTGTAATTTATTTCATCACCACTACTCTCAAAACGGTGAAGAAAAACATAAAAATTCGAAGACATATGACATCTGCCAACCCGCACTGGGCCCGCGTGGTGGATTTTGGCCCACTCCCTCTCACAGAGAGGAGGCCTGTGTCCCAGCAGTGGGAACATTACAGGCTGATGATGATGATGATGATACGCAGGGTTGGACGTCCACCCACAAGGTATGCAGACGAACTTATGAATGCTACAGGATCACACACCCAACCGGTCTTATTAGAAGTCTAAAGGGGAGGCCTTTGTCCAGCAGTGGACGTCTTACGACTGATATGATGATGATAATGATGAACCATAACTAGTGAAATGTTATGTGCAATAACAATAACACTGAATCCTCAAAAAGATGTCCTGCTTAAAGACAAAACAAGTTTATAGTAAATAATCAAAAAATACGTTTCTAAAGCCATTGCTTTGTGCAGCTGACAGCCCCCGACTGTCTCCTAACTCCTTTGAGGACAACTTTTAAGTCGGTACTCGCAACCGAGAATCGAAGTCCGAAACCTCGTACGAGCCACCTGTTAGAAAAGTATTACAAGTTTGTAGTTCGCGGGTTTGTTGAATTTGTTTCTTTGAGAAACTGATTTAAATTTTATATTCAAGGTTCTATTGAAGTGAAATTGTGAGCTTTGCAAGACTTGCATATAGAAAAGTCCCCACTTACGAGGTGTAGGTTGTGGGTTCGGATCCAGGCATGAGCATGAGAGCAGTGGTGAAAACCACTGCTCTCAAAAACTATTTTGAGAGGCAGTTATTCACCTAATAGAAAAATACCTATTTTGTATCCAAAAAATCAAAATACCTCCTGAATGGATGCTCACCAAATTGTATGTCATAAAGAATTGTAGAAATTGACCTATTTTCTGAAATAATAAAAAAAATCTACCTGGCTATCGCGACCATCTAAAGCAAGTTTCCTCCGTGCCTCGGAAAGCACGCAAAGCCGTTGGTTCCAGCTATCGTTTGTAGATTTTTGACAGTCGTTACTGTTAGTCACAGTCAACCAGTCTTACCATGGGGTATCGTATTTTCCAGTTACTGGGTTGTGGAGTTCCGATAGGCAGTCGCTCCATGTAAAATACTGATATTCAGCTGAATCTGGTTCGACTGGAAGCCGACCCCGATAAACATAAAAAGTTGAGCTAGGCAGATGATGAACCTTTCTCATCAGAATCCAAATAAACCAACCATCCCAGTTGATCCAAGTCATTCCTATATTATAATATACAGAATAAAAATCTTATTAATTTTGTCTGACATTAATCTTGAACAGTGGAATCCCGTAGTTTTCATATTTCATGTTGTCCCTGTAGTCGTGTCGGCGCATCCGGTGCCTCGCGGGACCATCGTGAGTCTCGGGTTCTGTACTACGTTGCTGAGGGTTGGGTTCCAGTGGGAGCTAGATAGATGAATATAATACTCTTTATTATACACACTATACAATTTACAGCTATTACCAGTCGAATATAAACCTTCCACTGCAATTGAGGAAGGTTTATATTATACGACAAATATAATTCGTATATGAAAAATAGCCAAGCCAATTATGCTGCAATTATCATACATTATAAAAATAAACTTAGTTATAAAAAAGAAATATAGTTTGTCATTTTATATAAATTTCAGGACTGACCATTGAACTTGGCACCCATTTAGATTTCACTTCTTTTTTTGTTAAAGTCAACAACCAAGGCATAATATCAAACTATTGAGCTTTGCTCTCTCTCATTTTACATTTATGTTTTTGATGGGTGTTTTTTTACAGAGAATTCTAAGTAGAATGAATTGTACAGACGCCAGCACATCAATCTACCTACCTCTATCTATCTGTAAAACTTTAATAGATTTTCAACCTTATAACAATAATTTATTGTAGCTTAAGGTTTATGTTCGATTGGTAAAATATGACAGATTGGTGAAGGTTTACCTGCAGCTGCCGTACAATTTATGTTAGATGTTAGATATCACATACAATACGGTCTGACATATTTATTTTTACGAAAAAAGTTGGACAGGAATGTACCCCATAATATACAATACCATGTCGACGTGTTCGGAACATTGACGTCACATACATATTTCTACCTTAATGAGTATCCACATTTTTTCCTTAAAGTTTTAACATTTAACAAAATGAGATGGACCCAAAAATATCCCGAGCGGGCTTAAATTGTTCACATAACACCTTGCTATTTTTAGCCAAGTCAAAAAATAACATTCGTTTAATCGGCTTGATTTTTTTTATGAGTTAAAAATGTGATTGAAAGTGGGTGGGTCTTTAAATTATATTAGAATGGTTTTAATAATTAAGTATTATTAACGTAGCTTCTGGAGTAAGTTGTTCAGTTTGATTGTCTTAACTATATGTTTTAATACGAAAGAAAAACTATCTGTAAGATGTAAAACATTCAAATATTTGTTTCGAGTGAAAATCGACCTAAGTATTATGTCCCACCACTGGCACAACCTTAGGTTTCCATAAAGCTAAGGTAATGCCATCATTGGTTAAGTTTGACGGTATGTACAGCACCTGTACACGATTACTCCTTTTTGAT
The DNA here is from genome assembly GCA_036375495.1 of Agrotis segetum. NCBI lineage: Eukaryota > Metazoa > Arthropoda > Insecta > Lepidoptera > Noctuidae > Agrotis > Agrotis segetum. The sequence goes on from JAQSVV010000002.1 coordinate 2,896,675, forward strand.
AGACACTATGCCAAAAAGTTAACTCAAATAATTTATTCCTGTAATTGATTTACACGCCGCTAACACTCGCACCCCACCCCATCGTTCCGCTATCTTAATAACAGCATATTAATGATCCACTACAGGGAAATCTCTGCCGTTATCACAACTTAACACAAGTTATCACCACTTCGAAATTCATCACCACACCCTAGCTGGCGATGATAAGATCAGATTGTGATCACCATCATCAGCCTATAATGTTCCGACGGGGTCGCAGGAACTAACGAGCTACTGTGACCCCGGAAAGAAGAGGGATATTACAGAACACCGTGGATTTTAGTCAGTACAAGTCTGACGATCGCGGGACTTGTCAAATTACCGCGACCCTGGAACGTAAAGGGCCATTGAAGGACACCGTGGATTTTAATCCGTACGAGTCTTACAGTCCCTCCCGTCCTGCCCTGGGTGGGAGGACTCATTTAATGATTTTACAACGTAAACAAAAGTACAAGTCTGTCAGTTCCTTCTGCCCTGCCCTGAGTGGGAGGACTCATTTGATGATTTAAACACGCTAAAAAAAGCGTGTAATGTTCCCAGTGCTAAAACACGCTAGGCCTCTTCTCTGGGGTGCTATGACAGGAAACCTCCACGTGCGCCCGTGGACTGGAGTTCCTTCTCGGATACATCCGGGGGGAAGACCAGTTTTTCGGGCCGGTGCACCCTGGGATGCGGGCAAAAACTTTTTCTTAAGCACTGTGTGCCTAAGTGGTCTCTTTGCCCGTATGCGAATAGCCTGTCGTGTGGACGCTCCAACGCGTGTCCCTCTGATTAGCAGAGGGCACAGCGGCGGAGCGGGCTTGCGGACGGTGAGTGATGGGTAACTCGCCGTCCGAAGGACCAAGCCCGGGTCGGTGGCGCGTCGTGTTTCGCGCCAAATGCCTGCTGGGGTCGCGGGTTTTTTCTTAACCCAGGATACCGTGGCCCCAGAACGTAAAGGGCATAGGAAGGAACACGGGTGGATTTTAGTCAGTAAGAGTCTGACAGTCCCTTCCGCCCCACCCAGGGCGGGAGGACTCATTTGATGATTTTACCACCTTAAAAAAAAAAAAAAAAAAAAAAAAAAAAAAAAAAAAAAGGCCTCTTCTCTGTGAGAGGATAGGCCATAATCCACCACGCGGATCCTGTGCGGGTTAGTAGATGTCACATGTCTTTGAGTTTTTGGTTCTAAATCATGTCGGTTTCTTCGCCGTTTTGAGAGCAGTCGAGATGAAATAAATTATACAAAGAAATGCGTCTGGCTGAGTTCGAACCCACAAGTCGGGGCCGATGCCACTGGGTCACCACTGGTGGCTACATGCTCTAATTATAATGGGGATTATCAAAGCTTTTTTTATCGTGTGGAGCAGAAGTGACTGTCAGACTCGTAATGACTGAAATCCGCTGTGTTCAATAGCCCTTTACGTTCCATGGTAACGGTTTCCCGTTTGAACAGCTCCGTGACTCTGGGGATCTACTCTCTAAGTCTGTCGACGAAAATTCGGGCCCATACTCGAAGGTTTTGAGTGAATACTACTCCCCATTAGTTCTGAATCCATAAATTTTGACAACACATCGGGAGTTAGTATCATGTTGTCACCAATTTTAAGTTCATAATCACCCACTAACTAATCTTAAAATAAACAGAAACGCCCAAAGTTTCAAGTTTCGTGCCTCTAGATAGTAAAATACACCTGGATAAAAAAAAAAACCGACGCACCGGACATTTTAGCGCTACTTATTAAGTGATGCTTTTCATTATTCTATACACACCGGGCTTCGATCTTAGTTATAATATTGATCAACACTACTTATTGTTTTTGCCATACCTTTCATAGGAATCGATTGTAGCTGCTCACATTTTATAACCCTAAATATTAGTAGTAATTTTAACCTGTGCACCACGGGTTAAAATTAGTACTAAGAATTAAGAACAGTCATTAGACAACTGAGCTTCTCTCAGTTGTAATGCTAATTTGTGCCTATTGGCCTATACTATATTTCTCCTGCTTGAAATGAAGGGAAGTGGAAACGAATTTTTCCTACTCCTCCACTATTCCTCTCTGATTCATTTCATTGCAGAATCCAAGACAGCTAAATTCAGTCTCCGAGACACCTCGAGCTTCATTGTCTCGAAGCTTTTCTGGTGGTTGCCCAGTTTTTTTTCTGGATTTATTTTGATAATGTATATAAACTCCCAAGTGACAATAATTCCTTATAGATTTTTAGATTAATTTTTAAGAAACTAAAATGTGGTATCCTGAGAATTATTTTATTAACTGCCAATGAGTCTAATGGGGTTGAGTGGGCGTGTAGCACTTGAGTTACTTTGTCGGCAATAAAGGACGCGAGTGTATTTATAACACCCAATAAACATAACATTGCCAAAGCTTTGTTAATAACCGCCGAGTTTACATTCGAAATTGATGTCTCTGTAAACATCGTTACATATATGTGTTTGTTTGTCTACTCAAGTATTTCATTTCATGTGTTAAAGGTTGCCGTTGTGTTGACAAAGGAAACGATCTTATCTAAAGAAAGATAGCAACAATTTCTTCAGTTTAGACAAGTTTTGCCAATTCATTGAAGGAGATAGCGTCAGACGATTTGTATAGCTCTGTCAATTTCCCACAGTCTAAAGTGAATCGCGTTATAAGCTCGTGGTAAGGCCTAAGATTAGTAAAGTTAGTGATACGATCTAAACACTGGTGATAGCATGAATGTACAGTTGTAACTACTCCCACTGTCAGAACTTATAAATTCAGAACTTGACTGTTTGACTGGCCTGTTGGTCTAGGGGTTAGCGACCCTGACTGCTATGCCGGAGGTCGTGGGTTTGATTCCCACCCAGGACAAATGTTTGTGTGATGAGCACGATCATTTGATCTGTGTCTGGGTGTAATTTATCTATAATATTATGTATGTATTTAGAAATATACAGTATGTTATCAGTTGCCTAGTACCCATAACACAAGCTCTGCTTAGCTTGGGTTAGATGGCGTTGTGTGATAGTTGTGGAATATTATTATTAACTTTTATGGATGGTATGTAGGATTCGCTCATAAGTTTCGAGTTATTCGTATAGGCACGTTTTTTCGTTGACGGACTTAGAGAATAAACCCCCAGAATCCCAGAATACACCCGTTTAATTTTGTAAATTGAGCTATTGTAAACCACAATAATAGTTAATATTGCGAAATATCTTGCTTCGTGCAAATAACTCCCCGCTTTTGAAATTCCTCTGCAATAACTTGAAAGTTAGTGCTAGGTATCCTACGTTTATTAAGAACAAACTTAAGTTAAACCTAGCTGAAACTGAGGTAACGATTGTTGTGGATTCAAGTTTGGAAGCTGCAAGCACGCTTCAAATTTAACTTAGTACAAACTGTGATTCCTGGGAATTGATGCCATTTTCATTTACGATGTACAGTCTGAGGGAAAAGTTATTTAAATACAGAATAAGCAAGCTGAAGTGGTCGGTCATATTATTCGTAGAAACGATGACCGTTGGGGTAGACGTGTTCACAAGTGGAGACCGCGAATTGTGTCTCTGGAACACCATGTATACAACCATTGTGTCTTTTTTTTTGTTGAAGCAGGAGTGGGAAATCCCCACGGATACTTCGGCTGTCTCACCGTCTCACAGAGACCATAAGACAGTCGAGGTAGTGTGGGACTTGAACCCACTAAAACCCACTTCTGCCCTGCCAGTGTCCCTCTGCTGTAGTGTGGCTGTAGGCCTGCAGAGACCTTGTTCGCATTTTTCTTGTTTAGCGTTTTCAGACAGCCGGAGAGACCGCTTTGTGAATGCTGCCTTTTACTTTATAAGTGTTTCATTTGGTTGAATGAGCTATTTTAGCTGTTTATATTTCCTATGGTCATCATTGTGTATTACCGTGTATTGAAGGAAAACCGTGGATTTTTGACAACAGGTACATTTTGCTTCACCTTGGGCGGAAAGAGTCAATTGATGATTTTACCACCATAAAAGGGCTTACTCCTTTGGTTGCCTTTTGCATCCCTGAGCCATAGTATCGCCCTTAGACCCATGAGCCGGCTGGTTACTCCCTATATACAAACAAAGAAAATTTTTACTTTTCTATAATATTTGTAAAGGTGATGAGCCGTGAGTGATATTTTGTATTGGATGTCCCATACTTTCTCGACTAACATTCCTTAACTTTACCATGTCAAGTTGTGATTTTTTGCTGAAGAAGTAAACAGAAATTTCAATTCCATCAGAACTAAATTTTGAGGAAACTAACCGAATAGTTAGGGTAACTTAACTAGGGGTGCAAATAGAAGATATAACTGGTTATGTGTCTTCGTAGTTTAGTTATAATGACCGTCCCGTGAGTAATGCACCGTATCTTTGAGTCAAAGGCAGCTTGCTAATTATATAACGAGAGCGTAATTGCCTAATTGTGTGCTAGACGATGCCAATAATAGTAGAATGGAATAGAATGCACTTTATTGTATACTAAATAAATAACATTTTGGGTTGGTGGGGTTGTACCTCCTAGCTGTCTACCCCAGGCAATAAAACCACGGGCTATCTGTAATCAGCGGAATGGCTGAGCGATTTAAGGGCGGCCATATATATCAGTTTTTTTATCGTTCGGAATTCGAAATGATAAATGAAATGTTCACACTTCATTCATAATTTCATTCAACACTTACAAAACACACACACATTTTTGTCTAACTCACTGTGTTTGGATAGAAAACGGATCAGGATTCCTGATCAGGAAAACTGATGTACCATGTACCTATGTGACGGTCCTCTGTCGGTATGCAATTGGGACTTCGAACGTTAGATGAAGTGGAAAATACCTCACAAGGGCCGCATCCCCGGGACCACCATCGGAATCCGGGGAGAAACATATTTTTCCTACTCCTCCACTATTCTTTTCTGATTAATTTCGTTACAGGATCCAAGACAGGTACTCGTAAATTCATTCTCCGGGACACGTCGAGCTTTATTGTCTCGGCGCTTTTCTGGTGGTTGCCACTGTTGATTCTGACTTTCAGGAGTTGCAGTGGTTTGGGAATAGTGTGGTGGGTTTGTCCAAAAGAAAAAAAGTCCCTTTATTAGATAGAGCCTTGGGTGGGACTGAAGAGAAAAAAAGGTATCATAATATTACGAGTATCCAGTACTAACAATAATGGTACTCATTTGCGTCTATTTTGTCAAACATATTCAATCTTTTCATCAATGTCTCTAGGGCCCCATAGCGCCCCAATGGCACAATTTTGTGCAACCAAGCCCCGACCGATTTTAAACTGTATTTTTGGAAAAATAAGTCTTAAAAACGGTCAGGGTTTGGTGGCACAAAGGTGTGCCACGGGGCTCTAGAATGAAACGCTAGTTTATCACTTAATAAAACTACGAATCTCTTCAAAGTTAACACTTTCACTGTCCGCGCAGCAGACACAATACCTAAAAAATAGTCGTGGATTACATGTGATTCATCGGACAGGGAAGTGGTTAAAGTAGACAGAGTTTTGAATAAGCTCTGCACACTATCGTAGAATTTCGACTGGCCTGTTGGTCTAGTAGTTAGTGACCCTGACTGCTATGCCGGAGGTCGTGGGTTCGATTCCCACCCACGACAAATGTTTGTGTGATGAGCACGATCATTTGTTCTGTGTCTGGGTGTAATTTATCTATAATATGTATGTATTTAGAAATATATAAGTATGTTTACCTATCAGTTGTCTATTACCCATAACACAAGCTCTGCTTAGCTTGGGACTAGATGGCGGTGTGTGATAATTGTGGAATATTATTATGTGGAATATTTATCTTAGTGACCTCTGATCTAGACTAGAGTCAAGAACAAAGATATTAAAAAAACTGGCATCCAATAAGAATTAACCTTCAAAAAGTTGTTTATTTTACGGACTTAGTAAAAACCTAACCATTTTTTAATAAAAATCATCCAAGAGTTAAATTGACACTAAAATTTTAACTGCACAATTTAATTAAAAACTCAGTTAAGTTGACTTGACTTTTTTTTATTTGGCTATTTTCACCTCATAAAACTTTTATGAGTTCGAATAAATTACTTTCTTGAGAATTTTGAGTTTACGGCAACGATTTTAATTGTCAGGTCGTCAGTTTTAACCTTGTAGTTGCGAACTCGGTGGATCAACTTTTTGATAGGCCCTTTGTAATTGGCACTTTATTGCAGGACTTTCGCTATCCAGATCGTATTACTATGTGTTTTTACGATGATTATATATTAAATGTCTCTTATACAATGTTGGTTTTCTATTGAAGATCGATAAATCAGATGGATGCCAGTTCTCTTACGAAATTACTACTAAATAGAACGCCCTATCAACAATATAGGAACTAACCCCGGCCACTCACATGCGCGCGAAGATTCGTACATTGTACGAATCTTTGCGCGCATGTGGAGGGCCGTCAGACATACATTCGCGAACTTTGCATATTTGCAAATGGGTTCGCATACTCTATAATCAAATTAAAATTAATAACTTTAAACTAAGGACCAAAATTTAACGGTGTATGAATAGGTACTTATACTGATCAGTATTTTCTCACACAAATATAACAACGACACAACCATTTGCTTCGCAATCGTGTGCGCAACTGGTCACACGAATGTGTAGGAGACTACGCGAAGGTTCGCGCACATAAAACCGACACAGCTTGGAAAAGCACGAATGCTTTTCGTGGCATTCGTGCTTTTCCAAGCTGTGTCGCGAAGTCATTCGCAAATGTCGTCCTACACATGCGGGTTCGCGTATTCGCGCGAATGTGAGTAGCCGGGGTAACACTGGCGTTAAATTCTCGCATTTCAGTTTCTGGTGCAACTCTCATTAAATTAAATTATGAAATTGTAACACAAATAAAATCGGTAAAATTCAGATCTTGCTTTCTTGATAAGGCGTGTCAAGATTTGACTTTGCTTTACGAGGTGTTCCTCGTAAAGCCGTATGCACAAGCTTGTGGAAATATAGCAACAAAACGATTCAATATGTCACAAAAGTACATTCAATAATGTCCTTTATATCAATAGCTTACTCCATAAACATGCAAAGATACAAACATCAACCAATACGTAGGGATAATCGACACCTACTTTACAAATAACCCGTTCAAACTGTGAGATATCACCCCCGGATCCTTTTTATACCGAGATCAGGGTTCTTTATGTGCCCCATTAGGGACCATTACGATTTCCTATAGCGATAGATCGACAATAGATATTTGAATATCACCATTATGCCCATATGCGGCGTCGATACTCGTAATCTAAGCGTAAAATAACATGGGAGGTTTTTTTTATCCTAAGTTGCTCGGAGCCCGTAGTGGGCGTTCCATAACGTCTTAAAGTGAGAAAAGATCCTCTGTGGGAAAGAGACAAAGCTATTCAAGTCGTCTAGCGCCATCTCGTTTATAGAGTGGAACGACCATATCGTAGGCCATCGTTCACCGAGACAGACGATGACAGATCGTTCTCCGAGGTTTGCTGCGGTCAAGGTATGTATTTTCTAAGTCCATCAACGAAAACACGGGAAAGGATACAGATGTATGAACGTAAACTGGTGTCTTTCAATAGCCCTTTACGTTCCGGGCCCACGCTTATTACCTCATAAGAGAGTCCTGCGACATAACCGCGACATGAGACCGTGGCATGATTTGACAGATAAAATGAATACTGCAAGTTAGTGAAAATAGCATGCGAGTTCTTGCTCCGCACAGTGGGTCGAAAATCGGCTTTCATAGACTTAGGCATTTTATTTTGCAAGTGCCAGTTTTAATGCCGGATATCGCTTCTATTAGTAATAATAATATATAAAAATGACACCAGAATTGATTCTGCACAAAAACGAAGGAATTATAATTTTTTTACGAAAATTTTGTATGGAGCTAGTAAGAAAAATCGAAATATCTCTAAAACGGCAGAGATAACCGTAATATCCTTATAGGGGGTTATAGTACTAATTATTTATGATTTTTTGACATCCGTTACATAATGGTTGGAGATGCCGTTTTTTTTAAAAAAATCGTCAAAATATTTTTATTTATTTTTACATATGAAACGTTCCTTTTAGTGTTTAAGTTGAAGAATTCAGAGCTTTAACAACTCTAAACATAAAATAGCATCACCCCTAAAGACCTGAGGGACTAGACAGAGGTGTGTAGTAACCTCTTGATCTTGTAAAATTTTCCAACAATAATAAATAGTTGAATATTAGTGTCAAAGTGCCCATGCTGTCGCTTCTTTTTGAAAGATAGGGGAATGAAATTGTTAATTGATCATATCCGTATAATTACAACATAACCGGACACAATAATATTCATATAGGCGGTTATAGTACTAATATTATTTATTTTTACATAATAAACTGTTCAAAACGATCCATGAACTGTGTCAAAGTTAAGAACATCGTTAGGAAGCATGGTTTTTCCCTAAATATTAAGGATATGTGAAAAAATAGACTGTATATTTATACTGTTTATTGATAGATAATTTATATAAAACACAAGTCACAAAAATAATATCTATGTGCTAAATTCAAGTTTAAAAAATATTTGATACAATAATTTATGAAATTACTAACTAAACATATTGGTACAATAAATTAACATAAATAACAAAAGAACATAAAGAAAATTAATTCAATTTTTCAATTTTTTACAACTTTTGTTGTCGGACTCCATTTCCGATTCAGAGTCCAGATTGGATATATTTTATGTACCTACAAACTCGAACTCAGTTTCCGGAAATTGTATTAGGTCGAGAGTTTCAGCAAAAAATGTTGTCTTCCTTTTGGCACCTAACTTCGGCCTTTGTGCACTTATAAAAGGATCCGAAGAAACAACAAGCACATTTAGGATATCTTGATTAGAGTCTAATTGCCTGCTTCTTTTCCGCGAATGATGTTCCCGGAACCTCCTAAAATCTTTGTTTCGAGACTCTGAGGCTTCTTCCGAGAGAGTCCCAATCGGGACAATTTTTTTTTTCGATTATGTCAGCTCCGTGTATTAATAGTTTATGTACGGTTGATGACATGTAATACCAGTCATATAATTTCACGTACTTTTCTGCTGTTCTGCGAGCAAAATCTTTAAATTTGATGACATCGATCTTCTCACCAGATGTAATTGCTTGCAAAATAACAGCAAATCTTTTTATCAGGTTTTGATCTAACCCAGTAATAGCTGCAGTTTTATTGGGAAACTCGAAAAACTTTATTGCGGTATTCACGTCATTGGTAGTTCCCGAGCCTTGTTTCACTATGTAAACCAACAGATCGAGCTCCTTTTTAAAATTCTGAAGTTTTTAAATGCCTTTTGTGTCGATATTATTATATGTCCGGTTATGTTGTAATCATACTTTTAGGGTATGATCAATTAACAATTTCATTCCCCTATCTTTTAAAAAGAAGCGGCATGGGCACTTTGACACTGATATTCAGCTATTTGGTCATCATCATCTGCCTAGCCTCTTCCCAAATATATTGGGGTCGGCTTCCAGTCGAACTAGATTCAGCTGGACATCAGTATTTTACATGGAACGACTGCCTGTCGGAGTAATACGATACCCCATGGTAAGACTGATTGTCAGACTTTAGAGCTTCTGACTAACAGAAACGACTGTCAAAGATCTACAAATGACAACCGGAACCAACGGCTTTACATGCTTTCCGAGGCACGGAGGAAACTCGCTATGACAGATGGTCACCCATCCACAGACCAACCACGGCAAGCGCGGCTTAAACCGGAAGATCGGCCTGTGCGGCTGTGATTATTTAGTCAAGAGCTACTATATTCAACTTTTTGGTATTGTTGGAAATTTTACAAGATCAAGAGGATACTACACACCTCTGTCTAGTCCCTCAGGTCTTTAGGGGTGATGCTATTTTATGTTTAGAGTTGTTAAAGCTCTGAATTCTTCAACTTAAACACTAAAAGGAACGTTTCATATGTAAAAATAAATAAAAATATTTTGACGATTTTTAAAAAAAAAACGGCATCTCCAACCATTATGTAACGTATGTCAAAAAATCATAAATAATTAGTACTATAACCCCCTATAAGGATATTACGGTTATCTCTGCCGTTTTAGAGATATTTCGATTTTTCATACTAGCTCCATACAAAATTTTCGTAAAAAAATTATAATTCCTTCGTTTTTGTGCAGAATCAATTCTGATGTCATTTTTGTATATTGTTATTACTAATAGAAGCGATATCCGACATAAAAACTGGCACTTGCAAAATAAAATGCCTAAGTCTATGAAAGCCGATTTTCGGCCCACCGTGCTCCGCCGAAATGAGGCTTTAATAACACAAAAAAACCTTAAAATACTCCAAATTACACAAAAAACGGTGTCGGAAGTTATTTATCAAAGGTTCGCCAGATATGATTATCCATGCGACAGCTAACGGTTTTGAGGTCGGTAGAAGAATAAGTAATTTGTAACGACGAAGGTCTAATTAGCTGAAAAAGAGCAGGTTCTATTAAAACGTGGTTTTTGTTTAGGATTATTAAATTGGAATTAATGTAAGGTAATGTTCAGTATTTTTTATTTTGGATGAATATTCTATTTACGTGTTGGTTTTCTCAAAAGCGTTGTTTTTATTAGAAAAAGAAAAATAAATAAAAAGAAAAATGTTGATAAATTCTTCAGTGTTCTGAAAATAAGAAAATGTTGATAAACTTTTTAGACTTTTGGAGATTACTCTGCTAGATTTGTGAAAGAAAATCAGTTGTTTATAATCTGTAATTCGTTTTGTGTAGGTAGGTAAATATATTTTTTACTCAATGAAAACAACATTAGTGAATGTTTTTATAGATTGAACATGAAATAATGATCACCTTTTTTGAGCTACCAATTCAATATTGAAACATATTCTATCATTACAGTCTTTGTTGGTAAAATACTAAACCTTTTATCTAGCATATCAGGTTTCACTGTTTAATGAGTGTGTGACATAATAATATATATACGTTCCAAGTTTTCGATTCTTCTGTATTTTTAATTTTTTCGGGTTTGAGATAATATCTTTATTTCTGTAAAAAAAAAAATACATTTCCATACTTGACATAAATCCATACAATAATGTGGATCGCTCAACTACTGTGCCAATCGCACCTTCTATTACCCTTTGTGTGCCAGGGCCGCGATTTTCTCTTAAGGGAGGTTAGTCTTTAAAATGGTAGTCAACAAAATGTAAGATGTACGGCTATGCGTCATCGATATATCTGTGGTGGACATCCCTCGTACGTAGTTACGTACAAAGCGTTTTGCCAATACTTTTATTGTGAGCTCAGCGTTGGAGTGGAATTCCCTGCCATCTATGTATATTTCTCGACAGCTATATCCTTGGGGTCTTCAAGTCAAGAGTGAACAGGTTACTTCTAGGCAAGCGTGCTTCACCGTCGACCACATCTTTGCTTGCCATCAGACGTGATAGTGGTCTAACGCGAACAAGTGACTTCAAAATTTTACAGTGGAAAATTGCTTCGAATATTTAAAAAAAAAGTCCACGGCTTTTAACTTACATACTAACTGCAAAATTTTCAATTCGCACGAATACCCGATTGTAACAAAAAAATACTGCACTAATCCAACAGCCCGTGGGAAATAAAATGATATTATATACTTTTCATTCTGTGAGGTATTTTCGTGGTATTTCTCGTTTCATCCTGGCAACACGGGTCATACCCCCGGGTATAGCGTCGCCGCCCCATCGGTCCACCTTTGTGGGTCTTGTAATTAGACGGAAAAATAATGGGCGGTGACTATGAATTTTTTACGCGTATCATATTATGATGGCAACATTGTTTGTCCTTTTTTGTGGTAAGGGCGGTAATTTGTTTGAGTAACGTCAGTTTAATTATGAATTTCTGAACGATATTGTTTGTATTGATTAATTATGTAACTAGATGTGTCTTTCACACTGTTTTCTTTTAATGTTTTTTTTTACCATAGACAGAGAATTGACTATGCATTCATCATCATCATCAGCCTATATTGTTCCCACTGCTGGGACACAGGCCCCCTCTCTGTGAGAGGGAGTGGGCCATAATCCACCACGCGGGCCCAGTGCGGATTGTTAGATGTCACATGTCTTCGAATTTTTGGATCTAGGACATGCCGGTTTCCTCACGATGTTTTCCTTCACCGTTTTAAGAGCAGTGGTGATGAAATAAATTACACAAAGTAATGCGCCTGGCGGGTTTCGAACCCACGACCTACTACTAGTAAGTCGGGACCGATACCACTGGGCCAATACTGCTCTCATGCTAAATCTGTATAAATTGATCGAGAGTGATCAACAAAAATAGAGAGAGAGAGAACCACATTAAGTGGTCCATCCCGTCCATCTATCTCTTTCTTGTAAAAAGAAAGTAAGTGACATAAAAAGACTTGATTGATTCTTTCAAACATCCGGCCCGAGCAAAAAAAAAAGTGCCCGCTAACGCAAGTAGCTCGTGTTTTTGTGATGCGTGTGAATAGAGCCTTATTCAGTAGCATGTTAGGTAGACATTACAAAAACACTCCCGACGTCACTACTTTAAGCGTCTGTTAAATGAATGGCTTAATATTATAGCACAGTTGGAAATTCAACTCTCACTATACAAACTAGTGTCGAAAATTTAATAAAAGGGTTTCATTCGTCACAGAGGATCAATTTACACAGAAAGGACATTTCAATAGAGCGACTCAAAATTTAACTCTAATAACTCAGATCAAAGAAATAGGCAGATAGAACGCTCAGAACACGCGAGTGTGTCCACTAAAGTTAATACAAATCGAATTACATTCCATAATGTTTTCTTTGGTTTTGAGAACAACTTATACCTACAATGGTTAAAGACACGTGACGGCATTTTTGGCAAACAACAACAACGACGCGCAGCTTGGTACGACGCGTAGCTTGGTACTGTCGCGACTTTGTATTCGATTTTGATTTTGTATGAACTTTGTTGGAATCACTCGCGTGTTCCGAGCGCTCTATCTGCCTATTTCTTTGATCTGAGTTTAATAATATAAACGAAAAATTTCACATTTTCATTAGGTACAGTCACTTCACGTAGCGTCGCATCCTGTCTCGTCCGTCTCGGTGAGCTGATCCTTAGTGTACCGTGGGACCAGACATACGGTACTATTATCCTTGTTTTTCTATATAGCCTCTTATTGTCTAAACTCCCTTGAGAGACAATAGAAAATACCAGTTTTAATTAAAATGATCATGCAACGATTGTAAAAGGAGCTTTATCCCAATTTCAGTCACACCGTGTTTTGTTCGTTTTGAGGCTTACCTCACAATCGATTTTGGACTTTTCAGTTCGGTAAAGGGAACTTTTGACGGTAAATAGAATTAGTACATTACTGCCGCGGCCTATAATGGCTACTTTGCTGGTCGCACTGATGATGGCCGACAGCGCAGCCTAGCGCAGCTCCAGGCCGACACAGCGCGGTCAGCATGCACCACTAGATGGACGAGCTGAGATAAAGGCCGAGGCCGTAGGCCGAGGCCTTTACAGCGAGGACAGCAAGGGCTGCATGATGGCCAAGCTGGAAGGCCTAGAGCGTAGCTAAGCTAGCTGGAGGCAATCATAGCGTGACCAGCGAAGCAGACATAGTGGGCCAAGGCTTGTATAGTGCTTTACTCAAAAATGCAAGTACCTAACCTACATAAAACCAGCAAGTGAAATAATAAAATATATATTTATTAACTAGAAATTTAATTAAAATAACAATTATGAAAAATACAGTTACTAAAATTCAACACCAACTTTCCCGGTTTCATATTACTTATTAATAGTTTGCGATAATTTTAATGCGATGTTTGACTGCATTTCATTTATTACTTCATTTACATAAAGCAAAAAAGTCACTAAATAAAAATAAAAAATTCGCTGAACCGCGCTTTTGTTCCTTCTTTGATTTTTTTTTAAATATGGAATGCAATCTTTTTGTGCCTACCTCTCTAAATACAAACAGCTGTGTTTTAAATAAAATCTTTTTGCATTTGTTTTTTTAAAACGTTGAAACGTCAAAATATATAAACGGCAATGTTTTGCCGACCTGTTAGAGCGGCCAGCAAAAACATTGCTGGCCGCTCCTTGAAACAGACCCGCAAAGTCGACTTTGCTCAAACAAGGTTGTAGTACATTTCATTATGTCTAGGAATCCACGCTACCACGATATGGCAGGGTGGTACAATTCAGTATGTCTTACAATGTTTGATCCATGACATGCCGATTTCCACAACATGTTGTCTTTCACCATTTTGACAATTATAATGATAAAATAGAATGCTTAGACAGTCCCTAGATTCCAGTAGGCTGTGGTCCTATTGGACCTGCCAGTTTGCTGTTAAATCCTTGAGGCGAGCGCGGTATTTGACTCTCCGTCGACTCCAGTCCGGTCCTTGATTAGACGACTAACTGCCCATTAGCCCCTTCGGACACTTCGCTTCAGCCACGCAAGTCTCTGATACTTTACGACTTTGGTATCCATTGCCTCTATGGATTTCCATTGTAATAGTCTCTTGAATACCAAAGTCGTAAGGTATCAGAGACTTTTTTTTTTTTTTTTTTTGGCGTGGTAGAATCATCAAATGAGTCCTCCAACCCCGGGCAGGGCGGGAGGGACTGTCAGACTTCTACTGACTAAAATCCACGGTGTCCTTCATAGCCTGTTAAGTTCCGGGGTTACGGTAAGGGAATAATCCCGCGACCCCGGCAGGCTTTGGCCCTCTGAGAGGGAGGCCCCGTCATTATGCTGACGCTCTTTGAGGCGCGCGTGGGACACAACGCACCGTCGACCCGGGCATGGTCCTTGGTCGGGCAGCGAGTTGCCCTTTACTCGCTGCCCGCATGCCCGCGCCTACGGTGGCCGGAGATCGTCGCGCGACGTCCGTCGCCGTGGGCCTCCTACACCGCGGTTGGGGCGGAGGGAGGACTCTGTCCTCTCTCGCTCGCGGCGCGCCTCCTCCTTCGCGAGCATTACTGCTTCGCAGAAGGAGGCGACCGCTTCCCACTCCATCTCGCCCCGCAGCATGGCCGAAACCAATGCCGGGCGCGAGAGGTCTCCGCCTATCGCAGCCGTGAGGACACGTCGGTGCGCCGCCCAAGCTGGGCAGTCCTGCACCGTATGCTCCACCGTGTCCTCCGGGCGATCTTCGCAGTGATGACACCCAGACGTTTCCTCCTTCCGCATTAGACACAGGTACCTCCCGAAGCACCCGTGCCCGGTGAGGACCTGCGTCAGGCGGAAGGTAAGGACGCCATGACTTCTCTCCAACCACTCCTCAAAGAGAGGTCTTACCGCCGCAATTGCGGCGTGCCCGAAGGTATCAGAGACTTGCGTCGCCTATTATACGAAGGAGACTACTCACCGTTCTGAAACCCACGTTATCAAAAATCGAAACGCGATCTTAAGTGCGGAATATTTATAAAATTCTCACGTCCAAGTCCAAGGGTCATAATTAAATTTAATAGCTGTTTTGATGAAGTGCATTTCCGTCAGTAAACGCTAATGACTACCGACCATCTAAATAAGTGACCTCATTAGACTAAATTTCAGTAATTATGCAAACAAAATTGAATGAGGCAAAATGATAACATTTTGGTACGAAACATAAGCCTGCATTTGATATGCTATTCCAAATGTGCAAGTGGGCTTAGCAATATGGTCTGTAAAATATGCAAATAATACTGTTTCAAACATTTTGCTTTCATCACCATCATCATCATCATCAACCGGAGGACGTCCACTGCTGAACATAGGCCTCCCCCTTAGACCGCCACGCCGAACGACAATTCGCCACTTGCATCCATCGGCTGCCCGCGACCCTCATTTTGATTTGCAAAGGGGCAAATAACACCATTAATATCCAAAGTACGTTTAGCCTGTCAACGTCAATATTCTGTTAAGATGCTCCTTAAGTCGAAAGCATTTGCCTGTAATGAAACGTTACAATTCGAGCATAGCATCAGAGAGGGAGGAAAATCCGAGCATTACAACGTTCCATATTATAATGTAATACCTATATAGAAACAGTTGTAATTATGTGTGCGGCGGGCCGCATACGTTACATTAAATGCGAATGCTCGTCAGTCAGGAAGGTAGTAGTGTAGAGTCTACCTACAACGCTAGTGCGACACATGGAAGTGCGATGAACGCTAGTGCGACAAAACTGTACTGCGACATACCATAGTTCGAATGCACGCTTATACCTATGTAATGGTTAAAGTCGAATCTGTTATGTTACATTACACGCCAATGCAGTGACGGTGACGGAGCACCCACATAATCATTATTTATTTTATTTTTAATAATTTTTTTTTTGCAATAGCAATGTTTCCCCATGCTAGAAATTTCTCCGGGGTCTGGGTGCGTTATCTAAAATTTGAAATTTTAACTAACGTCATTAAGCTTTGACGATCTCTTGGTCACCTTGGCCGTTTCGTTTGTTTTTTCGGATAGCTTCCAGTTTCATTTCAACATAGAATGAGACATGGGTCAAACCATAGTTAGCAGGTTGTTAAAATAAAAACACAATGATTTTATTTTATTTTTTATTTATTTTCCATTGTTATTATAATAAACCATTCGCATCGCACTCCATACTATTGGTCCGTCCATAAGTACACAACACACCATATACTTCATTCATTTTACAAATTATTTCGAATTAGCTAGAATTATTTACATTTTTACAATGAATAAACAATTTTTTAGAAATTTCTTTTAACTAGGTATTGGGATTCGAGATAGATACAGGCGGGTTTTTTTTTAATAGAAATAATAAAACGAAATGAATTCCATTTTTATCGCAACATTTAGCTTTTTCAGTATTTTTTCGATGACGGTTCCCTTGTTTCTAAGAAATGATATCCCAATTTCAGCTAGGTCTTCCCGCAATTTATTTCCACATTAATATGAAATGTTACTTGGCTGCCATTAATAACGACAAAGGTGTCAGGGAAAAAGTGCTTTGGGAACGAAATCATAGAAAATATCTTGAAAAAGATTTCTTGAACTTAATAGTTTCCAAGGAAAATTTATTAGCATATAACTTGGCAAAGATGTCAATAATTTGAGCAAATTTTTGTATTGATAACAATTTTTATGTTTGTTTTTTTTTTTTAAATGTTCTTGTTTGACTTTTATTTAAATAATTTCAAATAGTAAATATGCTAATCATAAAACGACAAAAGTGTTTCTAAAAAAGTAAATACAATAAGTGTTTACGGCTGTATCTATCTCAAACACGAAGCGAACTTTCTGAACGCTCATAAACAATTTATAACTATAATAATTTATTATTTAATTTCGTTATAATTTATGTATAGAAAAACCTTTGAAATATACTCTTATACATTTTACACTATGTATATACAAGGCTACAATATTAACCGTAAATTGCTTGTGGAAAATGTAAGCACACAAAATTCAATAGGTATTATGTATATGATCAGGTTTATTGTCTGAATTCAGCATGTAAATAAAAATGGAGTCGATTTAAAACCATACGAATGGTTGTAAAACTGTAAACCTTTTTTTGGGAATTTATATCTGTGGGTGCTTATGGAGATTTATTTTAGAACCTTTGGGGTAAGCCCGGTACAAAACTCTATGGTATTAACTTATGATGAGTTAGCCGTTATTTATCACAAGACAGTTGAGATCCACCCGTTATGGTGATGAAAAGGATCTCACTCACGTCTCTTTTACAAAGCAACGCACAAACTGTTAAGCTATTGTTATACAGACAGGCGAAGTGAATGCGATCCGAAGCGTTTTTATATTTTTAATGTATGGAATTGTTTGAATCCAGTCACATCTAAAAGCGAAAGCGATCCGATCTGATTCGATTTTTTGAATCCAGTCACATAGAAAACCGAAAGTGATCCGAGACTGGCTTCAAACATTACAAACAAAAACGCCTCGCTTTGCGTTCGCCACGCTTGTCTGTTTGACAATAGCTTTACGGCATAAAAGCGCTCCCTCACCGCGAGCATTCACCTGTGATGTAACGTTAACAAATTCGAAAATTTCATCAGTGAAGGAAGACAATCAAGCATCACAACGCGCACCTTGTAAACTAAAAACTATACAAAATGTGCGCAAATGCTCGTCAGTCAGGGAAGGTAGTAATGTAATGTAATGCTAAAAGTCGAATCTATAATGTTACATTACACGCAGTGTAGAATCAATCCCATCCCTTCCTATTTCCTTTAAATTTAATAATCAACGTTCAAAAGTGCCTCTTTGATGGCCTAATTGGAATAAACGATTTGACTTTGACACGCGAATGCTCCCGGTGAGGAAGCGCCTTAATATTAGAGTCGTACCGTAGAAAATCGTCAGTTTTATTGAAAAAAAAAACGGCTTTTCTATCATGTATATTGTACTATAATGTATGTCAGTAATTTATTATTCTGCTCAAGACAAGACAAGTGGCGTATAGAAGCATCTCTCCATTTACAATGATTTTGTCAAAATATCACCGTCATGACACCCCATTTCTTCGCCTCAAATAAACCTTAACTTTATGGGATGATAACCATCAAACACAACCCCATTACATGTCATTCGCACCTCCCGAAAACATTTATCATATGACGAAGGTGTTAGAAGTAAGCCTGCTTGCTTATTACTACCAGGAGGCGGGAGCGGAAGCGGGTAGTGTAAGGACATTACATTATTTACACGCTCGTATCAGCATCTTCAGAATTTTTTAGAAATAAGTTTAATTTTATCTCGTAAAGGCTTCATTTCGTGGAGCAGAATGTGTGTTATTTTGATTGTAATTAAAAATTAGAGCTAAAATTAGAAATAACTTACTAGTTTAATCTTCTATCAACCAATTCCAAACAATGAAAAAAAAAATTGTTCACAGATTTAAGCAGAGACCGTATAATAAAAACTTAGGCGATTAATATCGCCCGCTTATCACCCGCTTCCGCCTATCATCAAATGCTAGCTCTTAGAAAAGGTTTCATCAAGTTTCTGTGCGTCTACACTTTCCACCTACAAAGAAAGCATGGAAGGTTATATTTACGCAATTCATTTTAATTACGTAAGCACCAATTAATACCTACTTTTAATAAACTGATTAAATAATATGATAACAGGTTTTTTATTAATTATAAAGTTGGATGAATTAAAATTATAGCATTCTTTTTTTTTACTTTAAAGCTTAAAATGAAAATAATTTACGAAATAACGGATTGATGTCGGGATTATTGGAGAAACTAATACAGCTGAATCATTCACCCGATATTTATTTCATTTCATTTTCTTCCCAAGTTTCTCACAAAACTTTGGAAAAAAATACCCGCCAAATAAAAAATACAAATAAAAATATGCGTGAGAGTTATGTAAATCACGTCTGTTCGCGAACTCGCTGCGAATATAAAACAGGCAAATATTATCCTTCAAAACCTAGAAAAAACGAAGTACAAGTTGTTTTACCACAAAAATACAATTATAATCAAGTTTCCACAAACATAAATAACAATTGTTAATAATACATAAATGTTTATTAAGTTCCTATGGGAACGGCTCGTATTAAAATTATACTGGCCAGAACATTTCAGAACTCGATTTAGTTTTGATGATAAAATAAATAAACCTGGGGGTATTACATCATAAAACCAGGCTTGTTCCGGCGAGTAAAAGTGACAGAGCTATACAAGATGTCTAGCGCCATCTCGTTCACTCACTGGAATAAGCCTGGTTTTAAGACGTAAACACTTTGAAATCGAAACCATACCTTTAGAAACCATCAAAATGCTGGCCGAATATCTACATACTCCTCCTCCTCCATTGTTCGAAATCGGTCATCATTCGGTCAATCATTCCTCAAATTCCCATTCACTAACGTTAACGTCATTCCTCTAGTTTCCAATGATGGTAACTGGAACAGCTAGTGTCTCACAGCTACTATCCTACTAGTTTGTGGCCACTCGCTTGTCACTTAGACCATTATGCTGGCCAGTGATCCGCTTAAGGCAACTGTCCCGTCGTCAGCGATTAGCGATTAGTATTTCGAACATTTGGCTATTGGCTATTTGACTCAAGATATAACAGTCCGTCATTTAAATTATCAAAAAATTTATACAACGTGACTTTTTAGTCGTCTTACAAAAGCAGCCCAGTTTATGTATCCAGTGACTGGAACACGTTTATAATAAAAAAATTGGTATTTATGAGATCTGAAAATTTTAAGAATAAAATTTTAGTTCGTTATTATGACGCAAGGCGTAGTTAGAAACACCCTTGTCTCATAGAAAATGGAGACGTAATGATCTGCCCGATTATTTCGCTGGGTAGGTATACTCTACAGCGTGATACGTAAACATTTTAACAGGGTGTTTCATATTTCTAATGTACCTACCTACCTATTTATTTAAAAAAAATATTATTAACGATAAAAAAAACTTACCTAGAGGTATTTTAGGTCGGATACATTAAGTGGACCCCTTTTGTAAGACGACTAAAAAGTCACGGTGTATATTTGACCCGTTTTTTTTTGGTTTGTAAACCAAAATTGACGCTTACAGTGCTTTTGAAATTGGCAATACGTTACAATTTACTGAATTTTTTTTTTGAGTTTTAACATCGCCCCTGAGTGTAAGGCCCTCTCTCACGGCGGGCCAAACGACGCCTCCGCCCGCCGGTTCCTCGTAGACTATGGGACAACTGCCTTACTGCAGCTGATAGCATTATTGAATTACCTACCTTTATTACCTTTTACTGAAACGAAGTTTTATGTGGGTTTCATTATTGAGGAAGACAGAAAAACTGGTTGGGAAGATCTGGGAGACACCAAATTGATATAAAAATCTAAATATCCAATCTAAAAAAAATATTTTGTCAGTTTCGAAAACACTAGGTACCTGATTGGTCGATATCGGCTTTGTCTTTAATTTCAATGTGTGTTTTACATGACTGTATTAAAATGGTAGGTGGATACACATAATATTATGATTTTTAACCTGTTCACCAAAAAGCTTTTACAATTTCAGAGGGCTGAAAATGGCCACTTAACTGAATTATAATTATTATGAAATTATTAGGCATGACAAGAATCGTTTTCACAAATTGACAATTCAGTAGCCTTTTTAAATCCCCAGATACAGGTTAAGTAAAATACATTATTTTCGTAGCAAATTTAAATATTTGCAAAACATTTAACACAAAAAAGGCTTAGTGAAAAACCATCTCATCTCAGTGAAGGCTTATTTTCAACGATTCAAATATTGACATTTCGAAGCACGGTGGGTCTGGTTGAGCTCTTGCCACAGAGTAAGTAAATACAGAAGAACCTCGGTAATCCTGCCATTGTTTAATCCGACATGCCTGTTGCAGGAGAACTAATAATTTATTTCCTAGTAATATAATTACACTGACATAATTAGTACATTTTACTAAATCTTATTTCATTGTTTTGTTTAAAAATGTAAGATCTGTAAGCAAACTGCGTAATATCCACTTCAAATAATATAATGCAGCATAAATAGATTTGATATAGCGATTTCATTAGTACGGCAATTTGTCCTAATAAATTAAATTGTACTTCTTATAAAAAGTTTCCTGTCTACAACATACAGGTTGGTAGTAATACTCTATAGTCTGACAAATTCGTTAATCCGATAACGGTTCGCAGAACGTTTGTCGGATTACCGAAGTTTTACTGTACAAAAAGTTATACCGAATTTGCTATCAGAAAGTTTCCTTCGGGCTTACGTTCAAGGCCACTGGTGATGCGACTTGCGATAAGCAATGCTTTTTCTAGCATCACCAGTTTGATTTATCGTTCTAAAAAAACATGATCGGATGTTATAAACGTTTAAGTAAATGGAATAATGCCATACAAAGTAACAAATGTATCAAATTATGTGCTGTATTATAGTTGCTTACGACGCTGTTGTTCACAACTGTAACATCATTGGTAATATAATTATAATTTGCAATAAGGAACAGACTTGATTTTTTTTTTTTTAATTTCGTTAAAGATGTTTCGGATAGTGATCTTGACGTGATAGACTAGTGTGTTAATTTGTTTTGCTGGTAAGACTTTAAAACTCACATATTTATTCTATTCTTATTATACATTTAACTCGAGAGCAGCTGACATCTATTTTGATCCTTCTGTATTTCATTACTCTATGTCCGAGTGTGAGTTCAAATGCCCTCTCTGGATATTTGCACGTTAATATTGAATCTCAATTTGTAACGTCATGTGTTTTTCAATTAAAATGGTTGAAATTTTTCATGCAATAAATCAAATATTGACAGGAGTTGAAATAAAGTGATTTTGCTTGTTGACGTTTCACGAATAAATATTTAATTATTTAGGGAAAAGTTCAGTTACTCGTAACGTGGCGAAAGGTTTGTTTTTCTTTAATATAAAAATAAATTATTGATAAGAACTAAATCTAGGATTACTTATTTTAATCATCAAAACTATTTATTAACTTATTTTATTAATTAAAATCCATAACTGGCTGATTACAATTCGTAAAAATTACAGATATTTTAAACATTTTCTATGATTTTACTGGACATAATAGTATGAATATAGTCTTACCAAACATTAACTTAAATAAACTTTAGAAACTTAACTAAAATAATATACGTTTCATAAACATTTTTGACTTTAAAAGACATAATTTTTCTGCATTGTACAGAGTCATGTTTTAATATTTGTTCCATAAGGAAAGTCTGAATCATCATGATAGAGGTACAGACACCAGCATGTCAACCTACCCCAATCAATAGTTAGATTGGTATAATTTTTCAGAACAAATTATACCAATCTAACATTAATCTTCCTATATTGTGATAAGGAAAAGAAAATCTATTAAAGGACAAATAGTTGTAGGTTGATGTGCTGGCGACTGTACAGTGCTTATTGCGTTAAGTACTAATTTAAGGTTACTTTTCAATAACCAGTCCAATTTGCAGAGATGGGTCAAAATCAATAAAATTTCATATTTTCTACCAGTGGCGGATTTGCCCTAAGCCCCCGTAGGCCCGGGCCTAGGGCAATCAGATTTTAAGGGCGGCAAATCGCGCCAAAAACGCTAAGCGCACATGGTGTGGGACCTAGAGCCGCTAGAACTGCAAATCCGCCACTGTTTTCTGCTATATTTAAATCGTGTACACGACTAAAAAGAAATATGGTTATAACAACAGTACAATTTAGTTCAACAACCTACATAGGTAGCAATTAGTAAACACATGAAATGGCGGTACATGTACGCACATGATATGAACTAAACGTCGTCAATATTTTTTCTTCATTCGATTTAAGACGTGACAGTTGGTTCAGCAAAATGCACACCAAAAAAAAACCATATTATAATAAAAATACAATTAAAAAAAATGCTTAAAATATTAGGTATACCTATAATTAAATGCTTTTGTCTGTTCTTCTGTAACGTAAAATTCGCAAGACATCAGAAGTAATTGTTCAAGCTTATCAGCAATTTAAAGTAAGCTATTTTATTGATGTCTCCAAAAGAAACTTAAATGTATAGGTTTTAAGTATATTTATAAAAGCAACACAGTATAAACTCCATTACCAAGTTCATTGCATCAGTTAAAGCTACCGAGGAGAATCGAATTTGGTTTTAAAATGACACCATTCCATTTTATGGACGCACGAGTTCCAAGTCGTGGCAACATTTTTTATTTTTCTAAACATTTAAGAGTACTTTTTAAATAACGGTAGCCCGTTTTGAAGAGTTTTTGAACTTCTCTTATTTAAATAATTGATTCGGTTGAGGTTGAAGGTTTTTGTTTCGAACATCTCTGACGTTTACAAACTCGCAGTGACTTGATTGCCATAGAAACACTGCAAAGCTATTTGTCAAGCAGACAAGCGTGGCGAGCGCGAAGCGTGGTGTTTTTGTTTGTAATGTAAGGAATTGTTTGAAGCCAGTCACATAAGTCTATCGGATCGCTTTCGCTTTTCTATGTGACTGGATTCAAATAATTCCATACATTACAAATAAAAATGCTTCGGATCGCAATCACTTCGCCTGTCTGTTCTTTAGAGTACGCGCCACCACGTAGACCTTTAGACGTGGCGCTAGTGCCTAAGTTGAATAAATTAAAAATAATTTTAGAGAATAAAACTTTCGCAGGAGTACAAGTAGTGAACAAGTATTTTATTACATTAAGGGCTGATTTTCCAATAGTCAGATAACTTTTATCGGAGGAATTAAAATAACAGTTTGACATAAATATTTTCTATAGATAAGCTGTCAAACCGCCATCATTATTCCTCAGATAAAAGTTATCTGACTATTGAAAAATCAGCCCTTAGAAGAATGTAGTACGTGGTAGTACCTTAAATTATCCGCAAGTTATGTTGAGTGGTGGCGCGAACTCTGATATATACTTGTTTGAGATCATTCAAAGAACCTGTCTAAACCCACCAAACAACTCAATATAATTAGGGTTTGTTGTAACTGTTTAAGGCAGTTCAGTACCAATTTATTTACCAGTTGGTTAAGTACCAATCTCACACTTTAAATCTTTGAGCTGGTAATGTCTTCACTGCTATAACAAACATAACATTTACTTTTATATCTTTTTGATGACCCAAACGATCGGAATTACAGTCAACGGGAAACTGAGCCATTATAGTACCGGGAAACTATTGAGGGAACGATAATAGGAACATTAAAGTCATTATGGTCGAAAATAGAATGATTTTAGAAGCATTTATGTAAAAATAGACCTTTATGCTCATTATTCGTTTAGCACTTAATTAGGCAATTATCGGGACTCCATTTATTAGTAACGATAATTAAAGGTTACTACTGTTAGAAAAGGTTTATTTTTGGATCTGAAAAAGATGAAGAAGAATAATATAATTCGAAGAGAATTTGCTTACATTAATTAGACTGTTAACGGGAAAACTGTTTACATGGGATAGAATGAAATTGATAAACTAATTATAAACTGAAAACAACCCCGACCCGAATTCATAGAATATTTTAATACCAAATTCGAAATTCCTTCTAAACATATCTTTATACAAAGTGTTCGTACATGATAATAACTATAATCTACACTTGGGTCGCATTTTCACCAGCGTTCATCAAAAATGGTTCTTTCACTTCACTTGCGACCTTCTTTCTAGGTTTAGGAGGTGGTTTAGGAGCAGTCCTGGACCTGCCTAAGGTCCCACTAACCACATTCACTGAGTAACCGGATCTGAAGTCACGATTTCTCAACAAACCCTCATGTTCCGCCAGGGTCACTTTTAACGGCCTCTGTTCTGACTTGATTATCTGGTTCACAGACATGGCTTGAAGAGTCAGGAGTTGGTTATGGATATTTGGAGAACTTAAGCTGTTCCTAGGAATCGTAGCATGGGGGGTTCCTGGTGCAGGAGACGGGGCGGGCTCCTCGTCGTCAACATACGAAGGCATCTTCCCTATAGGACCCAAATCTATCTCACTTTTGTTCAAACTGTAGTAGTTCCCTCCGTGGTTGAAGAACCTCATATTAAAAGTATCATAGTAAGGTATGACACCATTCAGGGTAGAGAAGACTTGTGGACGAATACAGTTATCAGGAACCATTCTTGGTCTTCTGGGTAACGTGACGTATCCTTTGGAACTGATGAGAGGGATGGAGCCTTGGAAGTTTTGACTTTGAAACCTGCTGTAAAGGGCAGGATTGATAGGTGTGACACCGTAAACTGGTGATTTGATGGGACTCTCTGTGCCTTGCGATGGTCTTCCTGCAGGGGAGACTTGAGACCCTCT
Organism: Agrotis segetum; assembly: GCA_036375495.1. Lineage (NCBI taxonomy): Eukaryota > Metazoa > Arthropoda > Insecta > Lepidoptera > Noctuidae > Agrotis > Agrotis segetum. The sequence goes on from JAQSVV010000002.1 coordinate 2,922,489, forward strand.
GGGAGGGAACGCGAGGAGGTCTGGCGGGTATGCTTGGTGTTCTTGGGCCAGGCGGTCCATGAGCAAGGCTTCGTGAGATATCTTTGGAAGTTCCACTTCTTGGTGCCGGCTGTTGTCTTCGGTTAATGCTGTGAACAAAAACAAAAGATTACTTTGAAGTAAAAATTAATTATGTAAATGGTTATATTCTTAATGAGGTTTTATTTGGAGTCAAGCTTCTTTAGAATCTTTCAACAGAACCGTTCCGTCTAAGAAAAAAATCTCTTTAGTGGAAATAAGGGCAGTCGGTCCTAATTAACGCTTTTTGCTAGCCTGTTAAGTGTTCAAGTGGGTAAAGGCCTCATTTTCTTTGTTTATCATTTTTGTCCCAAATTGATTTCTTGTGATTCCAAGAAAATCTGGCTATCTAATTTTGACTGAAATATTATCCTGTAACGTTTTTCCTTCAGTCAGGCCTCTGACTTTCAAAACAATACATCAACTGTCCTACAATTTGTACGAAAACAACCTACATTTTCGCTTCACCGAAATCAGGAAGAAAATAACACTGACAATGCTTAAAACAAATATTTTTTTGCGGAAGCCCTCACCGTTATTACCATAACCGTATAATCTCAAAAACAAGTCAGGGCTCTTGACATTTGAGTGGTCCCGACTTTTCCCGAATAAAAAATCCCTATTTTCCAACAATTTGTCTCCACGAAGTTGGGTGATCATTAAATTTCATGATCTATTGTGGAGGTACTGTGACCCAATGAAGACACCAAAAACAGCTCTTGCAATGTTTTTGTATAATTTTTAGGAGTCCGAACGTCTAACAAGGAAATCTTATACCTTGTTTACGATCACTCGTCGCGGCGAATTTGATCCGAATCTTCTTGGAATGATTTAATAATTTGAAGGATTTATGGTGTTCGTAACCTAAAATCGAATGTCGTACGAAAATATATAGGGTGACTGGTAATTAGTGTACGATACTTAAACACGTGATTGTGCTCATGATATATATAATCAGCTGTTCAGTACATTTATGTTTGTTTAATGTACTGAACAGCTGATATTTTTTTCACGATTTCGGCTTTGCTCCATTAATAAAAGTTGTTTGTTATCATGAGCACAATCACGTGTTTAAGTATTGTACACTAATTACCAGTCACCCTATATAGATGAAGTTTGAACAAAAGGGTGCCACTATAGAGGAAATTAAGAACTAAAATTAAGTAGTTTTTGAAATAGACGAAAGGCCGTTTAAAGCATTCTTTATTTGAAGCGTAGTTTCTAAATTAAATATGAAAATAATTAATTTAATAATAATTTTGATAGGTATATGATGAAGTATATATTCTATCTATCCATTCTACTCAAATTGTTCCTTTCTTTGATATTTATAGAACAGTAATGTAAACAAAAATAGAAAATTCCGTTTGAAAATTTTCAAATCTGTTTGAGTATATGTTTGTCTTGAATTCTTTATCAAGTTGTGTAAACCTGGGGAATTTGTTTATAGTACGGAAACAAAGAAACGGCGAAAAGAAGGAAGTACATCAATACTCTTTCATAATAATTGTGTTTGCATATTTTATGTAAACAGTAACGGAAACGTAAGTTGATTAGGAGTTTATGAGAAATAATGCAGACGATAATTATTTTTAATTTGAAATAAAGAAGATTTTTGTTGTTGTTGTGTTATTGTTTTCTTTTTTGGTCCTTGTACTGTTCAGCAGTATATTTTGTTTAAAATAAATAATTAAGAGGATCGTCTACCGAGCGCTCGTCCATAGTAAAAGAGAAAACGTTTTCCTACACTGTAAAAAACTAGGTTTATAGGTTTTCTTTTTTTCAAAAGTAATTCTAGGCGCCTGTAACTTTCAAACTGTTATAAATTTTGTAAAAAAGAAAACCTGCAAACCTAGTTTTTAACTGTGTCAGAAGTATTCTAAAAAATCATTGAGATAGGATAACATTTAGGGGTAGGAAAACGTTTTCTCTTTTAGAGCGCTCGGTAGACGATCCTCTTAAGAAATTCTGAAAACGTATTTTTCTTATTGATTTCATCTCGTATATAATAGTAGATTCATAAATTAGTATCTATTATTTCTTGTCTTCATTCTTTCCATTACATTTTATAGTTCCAATTTTCAGTTCTTCATATACGATTATGTAAGCCTAATTAATGTGGTAATACTATTAATTATTATCATAACTAATAAACAGTATTTGTTTTAACCCTTAATTCGGCAAGAGCAAAAATAAGCGAAATTTTGTGTTTTTTTATTATTTTTGTCATCCTTAGATATTCCTAAAACCAGTAAAAATAATGAAAAAATCTAGTATATCTAGATTTTCAGGAAAGGCATGTCCAGTATACTGGACATTGCCAGGTTCTCTGAAAAGTAACAAAAAATATTGATGTCCAGTATAGTTCCCATTGTCGAATTAAGGATATGTTTTTTTACTTTTATACAAACTCTTTTTTATGCAAATTTGCTGTTTCATGTATAATTTTAGATGCGTTTTGGCTTAAAAAGTCATGCTTAATCCGCTCTAAAGTAAAGAAGTGTCCTGAAGGCTCAACTTTGAAGAATGATCCCTCTTTTCAACGGTTTTTATTCGTTAGGAATGTTAAAAAAAAGGAATAGCAAAAATGCTTTGCATTTCAGGAAAATATGCATCTGTCTTTTAGTCCTATTCATCGCTAGCATATTCATGTAAGAAACTTGATAGTATTAAGGGGAGAAGCGAATTTGGGCTTTACACAATTCCGGAATATAGGTATCTTAGCAAGTTAATATCTAGAGTCGATTATCTAAGATTCACTGTGCCCTTCGATCCAGTGGAAGGTGGTCCGTCGAGGACAGGGTTTAGGAGAAGATTTCTGTTAGTTTCGTTGCTTTTTAGAGCTTTGATGTGGCTGTGCCCTCAAATAGACATCGCATACCATAGTATTGCATTCACATTGCCCTGACAGCTGTTGAGGCTGTTGCAAGGGCAACTCACTCGCACTGGGAGGTCGAGATATAAGGGCCTAATAGTAGATATGTGAAAGATGCTGTTGATGGCAAGAGAATGTACACAAGCTCTAAATAATATTGGTTTTTGAGAGTCCCGTGTAGGTGCATACTAAGTTCATTATTTATTGGTTCAATTTCTGCCCCCTTTTGTTTTATATCGTAATTTTTTACTGAAAATTTCTCTTTTTAGGATCCGTATATAGCACGCAACCAATAAGTGGTGGAATCTCTATCGGCTGATCCAGCATACAGGCGTAGGTTTTGCCCAATTGGTCTAGATGCTTAAGTATGATAGCAGCTTATTTTGCTTCCTGATAAGAGAATAGGCCAACAGATATTAATTGAAGTATTTTAAGTATTGCTGCAGTTGTATGGTAGTTATGCAGCCATTTGTTGCCGAAAAAACCAGTTTTTAGAATTTATGTAGCCATAAGACTGTCTTCAGGAGTGCCATCCCTTGTGCTCGTGCGCTTATTTGCCACTTATTCTGAGCCCTGTTGAGTTTTTTTGAATACTTTTAAGTTAAATTAATTTGAGTTATCAGGAAATTAAGAGTAACGCACATTACATGGACGTAATTACATAATATCATATTGAAACTAAAAGTCCGTATCATTGGCAATGTCCAGTATACTGAACATAACTAAACCATACTAAGTTACTGCAAACCTGGCAATGGGAAGTATACTGGACATGCAAGTTTTACAAAGAATACTGTAAAATCTATGATAAATATAATGCTTGCAGTGTGTGTATACGTTTGTACATACCATCTGAAATGTATAAATAAAAAGTCATTGCCTTTTTCAGAACAAAAAAATCGAGTAATTCTAAAATTATCAAGAGCGGGTAAACCTTGTTTGTCCTGCCTGACATTGCGAAGACTTCTGCCTGACCGGGTGCAGGTGTCCATTGACAGTTATTTTCAGGGTAATAATACAGGATATAACCAACCTATCTGATGCAAAAAGTCTTTAATATTGTTTAAAATAAATACATCAGATTTTTTCAAAGTCCATGTCCAGTATACTTCCCAATATCGAATTAAGGGTTAAGAGTAAACATTTTAAATTTGTTTTTAGGGTTCCGCGCGTCAAAATAAAAGAACGGATCCTTTATAAGATCACTTTGTTGTCCATTTGTCGACCTTTTTTTAGGAACGCATAAAGTTATTAAATTGGAATTAACATCAAATACTCAAAAAAATGCAGGGAAAATTTGAGGAGGCGGGCCGCGTGATTCAGTAACAGTAATGGGCGACTCGCTGTCTGACCATGAACCAGGTCGGGCGGGCGCCTCAAAGAGAGTCAGCATAATGACGGGGGCCAAAGCCTGCTGGGGCCGTAGGACTCACGAATTACCGAGACCCCGGAAGGACACCGTGAATTTTAGACAATACGAGTCTGACAATCCCTCCCTGCCCTGGGTGGGAGAACTCATTAATTTGATGATTTTACCATGTTAAAAAAGAAGCGGTAACTTACAGTATACTAAAGGAAAAACCGGCCAAGTGCGTGTCGGGCCACGCACAGTGTAGGGTTCCGTAGTTGCCCACCAAAATACTTATGCGAACTAACTGTACTGATTCGCTGAAACTAATTTTAAAAAGAAGAATTTTTTAAAATCGGTCGAGGAGTCTTTGAGAAATCGGGGAAAATACATAAGAAAAAAGATTACGACGAATTTAGAACCTCCTCCTTTTTTTTAATTTAGTTAAAAATAGTTGACGATCAAAACCTACCTATCCCCAAAAAACATACCTATAAAAGCTGTAAAAATAAAGTTGACAAACTTACATTTGCAGTTGTCTCCGATACATTTTGTTTAAGAAAATACGATATCCAAGTACATTTTATAAGTTGGTCGACTATTACTCGTAAAGTTATAAAGCCTACTTAGTCATGATAATTTTCTTTTAAACTTCGTTATATATACTACTATTGTGAATTTTTTCACACCCCCAAACATAACCGTTTAGCTGGTAGAGGGGGGGACACTCGAATCGAGCAAAATTTAGCACTTTAAAGCTTAATATTTCACAAACAAATTTTTTTATCAAAAAATTGTTAATGGAAACTATCATTATTTTTTAAAGGCCTATTTAATGATACCCCACACTAAGGGGTACGCGAGAAAAAAAAATCCTCTCTTTACGTGTAAGTACTGGAGGTACCCTAAAAAAAAATATTTTACGAGATTTTATTTTACCACTTTTTCGGCACAACAAATCCGTATATTTACACCAAATTACAGCTCTCTAGTACCGTGCGTCTCTGAGCTAAACTGCGGACAGACGGATGGACGGACGGACGGACATGGCGAAACTATAAGGGTTCCTTGTTGACTACGGAACCCTAAAAATGCGAAAAATAGGACAGTGGTTGTGTACGTGAGTTTCTATTTTTATAAACACACCCACGATACAGGAAGAAATTCCTAGTGTAAGTAGTGTTTTTTTTAAATATCATAGGACAAAACCATCACAAAGTTATATTTATAGTAAACAAACAAAATGTGTATATAGCCCCCAAACTATAATTTGTCAGTACGCAAGTCCGTAACACAGTTTACCTGTTTCTATAAAAGAATAGGTATTTAAACGAGCTACCAAAGAGAACCTTGATCCAGAACTTAGCCTCAAGCTAGAATAAATTACTTTTATGAATTTTGTCTTACCGATAATTTTTCACTGCCTAAGGTAAACAACAGTTTACTTACGTACCAAGTAACATCACCCATTACTGTTGAAGTACAATAACTTTGATTTTACAAAACACAGATCAAAGTGAAATAAGAAGAGAATTTCTGCGAATTTCTGTATCAAAAGTTTACATTGAATAATTTTATCAATTCAAGCTGTAATTTGTTTACTGAGGATCATAGAGCACGGAAAGGCCTTGTCGGTCCAGTCAGCTTTGTGTCTGTAGATTTATTACGTTTTTTTTATCGTGGTAAAATCACCAAATCAGTACTCCTACCCAGGGCAGAGCGGGAAGGACTGTCAGACTCGACTGACTAAAATCCACGGTGTCCTTCAAAGCCCATTTTTCAGGGTCACGGTAATTCGATAAGTTCCCCGACCCCGGAAGGCTTTGGCTCTCTAGAGGGGGCCCCGTCTTTAGACTGACACAACGCGCCATCGACAGGGGGCATGGTCCATGGTCGGACAGCGAGTCGCCCATTACTCGCCGCCCGCATGCCTGCGCCGGCGATCGTCTGCCGACGTCTGTCGCCGTGGGCGTCTACCTACGGCTGGGGCGGAGAGAGGCCGCTTTATTACCTTGAGGTGATAATATACTTGAACATTCACTTGTTAGAGAACATAGAGCATTCGCGGTTTTCAAGAGTCTTTAGGCTGTGGGAAAGAGACAGAGCTATATAAGTCGTCTAGCGCCATCTCGTTCCCTGAGCGGAACTACTCACGCTTTAAGACGTCATAATAGGCCACCTGAACCGAGCCGAACGTTTAGCCAAACTTCGCTACGAACATTTCACAATCTTTCTAGTGAACGCTCTTATCAAAGATCGTCAACGATTTTTCTTCATGAATATGTCAGATTTAACAGTCGGTTCGTCAAAATGCTCGCTAAAACGCTTTCGTTTGTTTTTTGTAAAGTGTATAACTCGAAAGAATGCACAGTCATTATGAGTCTTTGTTAAGAGTGAATGCTCAAGTTTATCAGTATAATAAAGCAGTTTTTTTCTTAAGTTTTAGTACCCTCCCTTGTAACCGACGTTCGCTACTAAGCTACCCATTTGATGAAGCCCACCGTTCGTTAATTTTGGTCTCTGAAAGATTAAGAGCCTTTACGGAAATAGAGCCGAATGAAAAGAAAAAAAAAAGTAAAAAAAAATGAAATGATACAGTCCCGCGACTCCGGTAAACTACTGCCTTCTCTACACTATTCATCATCATCATCAGCCTATAATGTTCTCACTGCTGAGACACAGGTCTCCTCTCTGTGAGCCGCCCGCGTGGTGGATTATGGCGCACTCCCTGTTCGCCATAATCCACCACGCGGGCCCAGTGCGGGTTGGTTACAGTATACTGGTCTACACTATTCCGTGTTCTATATTAAGAATGGAGGTAAATTAACGGAATAATAAACAAAAGGATTAACCAACGGACCGTGGTGGGCAATCTGTACTGCTCAAGTATATAATTGTTATCAGGGGCGTGCGGATGGGGGGTGCAATTTGTACCCTTTTTAATCTACGGGTTGATCTGATATCACGGGGAGAGTTACAGTTAATTGTGTGTAAATGGTTATTGTAATGGATTCAGTGTAATTATACAGGTTTTCACTAACGAATTCCGAAGTGTTTTATTCATTGATTTATAAAAACCAAAATAATTGTGTTTATTTTTTTTTTCAATACTCTATCTTAATTATCTATCTGACAAACTAAACAGATGTTCAATTCATTTATGCAATAAACTACCCCTGTTGAAAATATACATATACTGTCATTTCTGTGTAAGTACAATCGACCCAGTGGAATTATGACCCACCATAAGCTTATTTTCCTACAGAGATTCAAATACAATTAGATCCACATTCGCGTAAACATACATATCCATGGTACGACTTTGATCTTTGTCAATTTGACAGATTCAAACGATTTATTGTCAAAATGGGTCATGATTCCACTTTGTCGACTGTACATTGTCATTACTCTCTATGAACGCGTCTCCACACGGCGATACGATAATATCGCGGCGATGCGATGAGTGGCAACGAGCGAGCGCATGGTCGGCGTATCGCCGCGCGCTCGCGGCTATCTCACAGCGAACGCGCGGCGGACGCGCGGTGAGTGCGGTACCAGTAGTGAAACAAAACACGGCGATTCCATTGCGAGTCGCGACGATACGCTGGCGGAATAATCGCTCGTCGTGGAGATTCTCCGACGATAGAAGGACAGAATCGCCGCGATTCTTTCGCTCGTGGAGATGGCGCCTTAGGAGCGGAGACTGTATCAGTGTCAGTCTAATTGAATACCTACAAAATAAACTGTTCACTGACTAACTTAACGTAACATTTTGTGCTGATACTATTCAGCTTAAACTTTCTCGTTAAAAAAAGCTAATTGACAGATTTCAGCACATTGAAACGTTCCAAAAGCCTACTTTTGTGTAAACTAGTGCTTGAATTAGAAAACTCCGAGCGCTTATAGTAACTGTAACTTGTATTTTATTTACGGCGTACTTAGTTTGAAAAATAAATAAAATAATAAAACTTTTTTTTCCATCATGTTAACCATCCATAAATTTCCCGTATACTTTATGTCACAAAAACTTGAAAAGTCATGCTAGAGTTTCAGAAAATAGTACACTGTGAGATTCGGGATTCCTCATTAAAATGTATTAGTTCAACGGAAAAAGTGGCGACTACAAATAAACTAAGAAAGCACAAAGCCAAACTTCTAATATAATTTCGAATATTAATTCTCAATTCCAACAAAAACTTAGTTTGAATTTTGTGTCGTGGCTCAGATACAAATAATATAATTATAGGATTTTGTTACAGTACGTTCAAATTTTAAACTAAGTTTTAGTAACTTAAAGTCGGACGTTTAAGATTAAAAGTATTGAATTAAATTTAAACACTTCCTGAAAGTTTTGTTGGTGTAATCTGTCGTGAAAATGGACATCACAACTGGCTTTTTCAGGGTGATTAATTAGAGGGTAAATGATTTCGAGGAAAATGTCGTAAGAAAAGTTTTAGAATAAATATGGACTGCTTCTAAAGGAACTGTGTTCAGGTTAAAAGGAATGAATGGAAGAATATTTTTTTTAAATCCCGACTAAATGATCAGGCCATATTAGTTTTTCCACTCTTTAAATATTTTTTACAAGTAAAAAGGGAACCAAATATTACCTAAACGTCAATCTAAGCATCCCATTCGTTTCGTATAAATATATATGTACAACACTTTAGTATTTACTTACGACAAAAGCCAACCTAATACTAAGCCAATACTTCGCTTAGCCATACTGTTGGCGCTTGCGCTACGTTAGTATTGTGTAACGTTTGCCTTAAGTGTGTGATTTCCCATCATACCTCGCGTCCCTGTATAAAACACTCTTCCCTTAGTACTTTCTGCACACGTAGCATGGCGATTCTATCTCTATTCTACCAAGAAAAGACAAAATTATTTCATTGTTATTCCTATACAAATCGACTGCTATATTGCACAAGTATGACACCATTCGTACACCATTAGGCCTTTGTCAAACAGACAGGCGATAGCGAACCGAACCGAATCATGTCATATAAAAATGCGAAAGCGATCCGATATTCTATGTGACAGGCTTCAAACAATTCCATACATTACAAACAAAAACGCCTCGCTTCGCGTTCGTCACGCCTGTCTGTTTGACAATAGCTTTAAAGAATAGAAACATATCTCTTCTATATTTTAAACATTGCTATGCTTGAATCGATAAAAATCTTTTACGTTCTGTCATTTTGTCCGTTTCTACGGCGCCATGCTACGCGTGCTGAAGTAATACTTTTGACAGATGCTTAGCAAAGACTATTTATCTCGGCCTTACAAGTGCCGTGAGTTTCGAGTTTTAGAGAAATCTATTTATTTTTACGTTTCCCTCTTTACCTCGAACAAACTCAGTCGGGAACACCTGGCACATATTACATTTTTCTTAGACATCAGCACGACTTCACCTACATTCAATTTCCCGTTTGCTAAGCGTTTTGCTGACATATTAGGGTCAGTCCACAATAAGACGCTGTCTCTGCGACTACTTTTTTAATTGAAACACAAGTGCACAATGTCAAAAAACAAACTGGGTGCGTTTACTAAGCGACGTCATGCACGCTTTTCTAACAATTTGTGCGCTCTAAAATTGGTGATAATGACATAAAAATAACAAAAATAAATAAAAGTATCTATCAAATAAAGTACTTAAATGCAAAATGTCGTTGGTCTCGACTTATTTGTAAGATGCAGGTCAGATGATCTGTGACCACAGGCACTTCATGCCACTCCAATACTGTTATTCAGCCGTCATAATAGTTGGGAAAAGGCTATGCGACGATTAATTAGAACTAAGTTTTTCTTTTTAGAAACTTAAGTTTAGCAGCTGCGACCCGTCAGTCAGGGTCACTAACCACTAGAACAACTTACAGGCCTGGCATCATCACGGTTTCAGTTTAATCATGATCGCATAGAATGTTATGTTTGAAACCGCAGCGTCGCATTACACCTCGGTGTGAGCTGTGCCTAAACGTCCAATGTTGTTAGTGCCCAAGTACGTTGTAGCACGTTTGTCCAGGTGGGCACTTCACTTGTAAGTAATTTGTAGAGGACATAGTGGACATGTAGTGAATACCATTGTTTGGTTATCTTGGTGGACATGTCGCTTTGTAGAACGTGTGTTTGGTGAAAGTTTGGTGCAGTTTTTATTTATTAACTAGCTATGTTGCTAAATGCAAAGTTTCAGGATGATCGTTTCCGTGGTTTATGCGTGAGAAAGTTAAAAACAAACAGTTACTTCCGCATTCATAATAAGTTGGGATTTTGAGTAGGTACCCTTTTTTTTCGAAGACAATGCTCCATCCTAGTAATTTCTATATTATTGTGAGTGCGTTAACATAATATTTAGACTCACTTAATATAAGACAACTCTACTAGTAGAAGCTGTACTAAAAACATTTATTCCGTGCGAGAATCGAACGCGCCACACGAAGCGCAGCGACTAATGGCTCATTCACTGAGGAACCGTGCCAATAATCCTACTACTATTAAAAAGGCGAAAGTTTGTAAGTATGGATGTATGGATGTTTGTTACTCTTTCACGCAAAAACCACTGAACGGATTTGGCTAAAATTTGGTACACAGATAGTTTATAACCTGGATTAACACATAGGATAGCTTTTATCCCGATTTTATGTTCTCGTGGGATAATTTTCGAGTTGTAGCGGGTGAAGCCGCTGGCAACAGCTAGTACATGTATACCATTTAGTGACCCATCACAATTTTCTTCATCACAAAATACGAGTAACCTTATTTCACCTTATACCTATATAAAACATACATCCGTATTACATTGATCTAAATTAAATATTAGAGAAGACGAATGAAAGAAAGAAATAATGCCAATAGTAACTCTCAAAAATATGATAATCTGAAGGTTACAATAAAGAAGTTTAATCTGCGCTAAATCAAATTTAAATAATTTGTGATTTTAACGGTTTGTTCCCATAAGATTATCTACCCTTTTCCGCGTTCGACCCCTAAACGTTTCCACATTCGACCCTTATGGGTTGAAAGTGGAATTTTATTTCTGAAATCTATTTGTTCCAAGTTTAACCCCTATTGGACAGTGAAGCGGAAAAAAGTCCAAAATGATAAGTTTAACTATTTAAGTCAGCTGCTGACTGAAATAATTCAGCTTAAGATTTTTTATAAACTTTTATCGTTTAAGCGGGTATCCTGGAAACTCCTGTATCGTCGATGTGTTTAAGAACAATAGCCAGGGTGCATGCCATACAAATGTCTTATCCACTGTTGTGGTGGGAGGACTCATTAATAATTTTTAGACCACAAAACAAAAGTTAATTGTGCCAGTTTCGAACTCGCCACATTTAACACCGCACAGCGGTCGCTGCACGGAAACCAAAAAAATATGAGGAAAAGGTGACTTACCTAATACAGATTCGTTGTCTAGTAAAGTCCTATTCAGTTCCGACATTTCTGTAGCTTCACTCGTAAAAGATTGTGGCGTCTCGTACTTTCTCGGCGGCTTCGACACCGGATTCACCTCTATCTTTGTCCCTTTCTCGGTTTCCGAAGCCTCTGACGCCTCTATCAACACGTCCCCATTAGAAGAACGAGCATCGTTCTTAATCAGTCTTTTAATTTCATTGTTTTGAGTTGTAAAGTAACATACCACTAGCGCAGCCCCGAAAATTATAACTATGGCTGTTAGACAACCAACTAAAATTGCGAAGGAATCAGTGTCCATACCAGCTATGGTACCCACTCCTCCATATCTTGAAAGTACTAGTGTTAGAGTCTTCTCATCACGTCCTCCAGGATTCTCAGCAACGCAAGTATAGTTACCTCTATCACTATACCGTGCATATATTATAGTCAGATTCACCCATCGAATCAAATCCATAGTATTCTCAGCTACGGCGTATCTAATCTCACCAAAAGCCTTCATCTCTATAGTTTTACCGTTAAATCGCCAGCCAACTTCAGGTGGCGGATTCCCCACTACTTTGCAAGTCAGAGTCACGTTTTCATCGTAACTTTTGACCGTTGCTTCAGGCACAGGCTCGAGTATTGTCGGCCGGCACGCGAAGTTAGACGAGTCTAATTCATTCCAAAGTTTGTCTTGTACAGATGTTGGCTCGGCGCACGACGTGGGTGGGGTGTATAGGTTGTGACTGATCACCCAATCACGAAACGTCTGAAGGTTGCAATCACAGCGCCATGGATTGTTGTGTAAATCTAACCCCGATAAGTTTCTCAACCCCATCAAAGTTTCCGGCTTCATATGACTCAAATTATTGCCATTAAACCGTAATATTTTCAATTGTGGCAAGTTGACAAATGCTTTAGTCCCTATACGGTGTATCCTATTGTTGCTCGCTTCTACTTTCTGAAGAAACTTCAAATTGCGAAATATACCGTCCTCCAACTTATCGATAAAGTTGTTGCTTAAGTTTATTAATCTCAGTTTCTCTGTGCCTTTGAAAGTATCGGGGTGCAGTGATCGGATTCTGTTCTTCGACAAATCTAGTTCGATCATGATAGCGAGAGTAACGAACGCAGTTTTGTGGACTGCTTCGATATTGCACTCTTTGAGGAAAAGTTTTTTGAGGTTACTGAGTCCAACTTTTTTGAATGCCTCTTGATGTAATTGTTGTAGATTATTGTTTGAGAGATCTAGTATTTGAATGTCGTTGCTCAGATTCGCTGGGACTATTTTCAGGCTAGAGTTCGAGCAGATTGCGGCTTTATTCCCGGACTGCCATCTGCAGTCGCAAGGCCTCTGGCACTCTGTTGTGAAGTCTGCTACCGTTGTGGTAAGCAGCGCGAGTGGTATACACGCGATTCTCATCCATGTCGTCCATTGTTTATGGTCCATTTTGCTGTGATGTTGGTCATTTCTTCGTGCCGTAGCATACCTGGAGCGGGCTCGTCAGCCGACGCATTTGTTTCTGAAACAAACGGAAAATTGAATTTAAGTAAAAGCTTTCAATATATTTTATTCAGACAATTCAATTTGTTTGAACAATGGCCTTTGCAGTTGTTAAAGGGAAATTCATAACGTGATCAATTACTTTTTTAAATCTTTGTAAATGAACGGGTAGATTTTGTGAAATCCTGCTATTTTAATACTATTTAGTGATTTAAACCAATTTTCAGAGACAATGACACGAGCGTCAAAAAATCGACTGAAATTCCACTTCGGTGTAAAAATGTTGAAATATCCGCAAGCCGCAAGATTTTCACAGAGGCTGAGCGATCATTTGCTACGCAGCGTGTCGCAGGTTCAATCCCTACATGTTACAAAATAATAATTGTAAGATCTACAAGAAGTTATTCCAGATCTGGGTGTTTCTGTATGTGAGTTTCTATATTTGAAACCATCATCATCATCATCAGCCGGAAGATGTCCACTGCTGAACATAGGCCTCCCCCTTAGACCGCCACGAAGAACGACAATTCGCCACTTGCATCCATCGGCTGCCCTACCCTCGGCCCTTAATATAAAATAGTCTGCAATCTACTCGAGTCAACAATCTTAGAGCAGAGAATAAAATCAAATGTCAGTCATTATAATTTCAATCTGTTTTAACTACTTATCGTGCGTTGTTCGACACGCAGCCGCAGATTGAAAGTTTCGTTTTGCTTAAAAAAAGAAACCTTTAAAAATAAGTCTAGTAATCGATGTAATAAGTCTAGTAATAATGTAGTAATCAATGCGAAAATATACCTTGAAAATACACGCAAAAGGAAACCTAAGTGACTAAGTTCAAAATGAATTCCATAAAAAAATCCAATAATGTAGTTATGTTGGAACTGCGCATACTAAAGAGTGACCCATTTTTTATGAGTTTACTTTTCATAACAAAATTTCTTACTTCTTACACAGTGTGTAGAGGGTGAAATAAAAAAAAAGTACGTGAAGTTAGTTGGATGTTCTTTGATAAGGAGAAAAATCGTTTCTTTTATAAATCCGTAATAGCACCATTTGCTATTTAATTTAAAAAAAAAAACGAATCAGTTCGCTTTTTGTTCTAAAAATTCAAACATTTAAATTAGTTTTTCAGCAGTTAGCACTAATTTCATTTTTGTGCTGGATTTTATAGTTTAATTTTTCTGCTATCCTTGTGGAAAAAAAAATACGTTATGTAAATATACAACAATCAAAGTTAAAAAAAACTTTTGGCTAATTTGTACATACTTTATTTACGTGGGGATAATTTTTTGGCGAACTTACAACAGTCCGTTCAAACTATAATAATATCAGATACTTGTAACTTGTATGCTGGTTTGTTCGAGTTGTATACAATTTGCAACTTGTATACAAGTAACCTGTATAATGGAAACGCGCCCTTAAAGCAACTTAGCCTCAATTTGATTGTCTAATCTAAAAAAAAAAGAAAAACAGTGGGTGTTAAATTAACATTAATTAATCAGAGGTAAGAAGGCGTTTGTCTTACGTGGGCTTGTATTTAATGATGTTATTCTGACTTTAAAAGTTCATAATGTGGGTAGAGACAAACTAGGGATGTTTTGGTTAGTATAGATTAATTATTTTTCTGTTGGTACATAAAATTTTGATGTAGGTAACATGGGCTGAGTAACCCCACGAGACGTTTTACGCTATTGGCGTTACACGTTGTATATCTCACTAATCCGACTATCTGTCTAAATCATAAACGTGAGTCTGTTTGGATGGATGTTTGTTACTCTTTCATACAAAAATTACTAAACGGATTTGCATGAAATTTGTTACACTGATAGCTTATTATCTGGAGTGACACATAAGACAGTTTTTACCTCAATTTTCTCGTGGGATATTTTTTTAGATGTAGCGAGTGAAACCGCTGGGAATAGCTAGTCTTACGGACATTAGTCAACATTTATAGGTACTTTAAAATAAATTGAAACGTTAATATGAAATATGTTCACTTTACATTTTCAACATTTCGAAACATTTTCCAATCATGAAGTAGTATTATTCATTCTCAATTTCAGGTCAAATAATGTTGAAATGTATAATTTAGACAGCTATCTAATTAACGCAACTGATAGTTTAATTGCGGTGCTATTCAGTCTAGTATTGTTTAAAGAGACCTTAATTTTGAAATTGTATTTCAGTAATTTATTAGAATTATTAAATGAAATATTTCAGTCACTAAATTGTGATTGTATTGTGACGTGAATAAATATAGAGTTGTGGTATTCCATATTGGGCACCCGCTGAAATGGCATCTGTGTTTTTCGACGATACTAATGTGCCTGTCACTATAACTCTTTTGACAAGGAGGTCGAACTTAAAATGAATGATATTACGATTTAACAGATAACTCCTAACAATACGTTACGTAGTTACGTTTGTAAATCCGTATCCGTACCTGTGTCTTCGTTAGCGGATTTACGAGAAGAAACTTGACCCCCTGGTTGGCGAGATGGAGTACACCATTAAGAGATGTGGAAGTAATGAGGTCTTTGTCCAGCATGTATAATACACTATAGGATATAGACAAATAAAAAAACATGATGTTAAGCGATTGGACTGCTGCGCTCCGTATCGTGTGTTCAATTCCCGCACGGAGCAAAATGTATTTGTATGATCTACAAGGAGTTATTCCGGGTCTAGGAGTTTTTGTATGTGAGATTGTGAGCTGATATATGTATGTTTTAACATACCCCACGTTACAGAAGAAATCACTAGTGCGAGGCAAAGATTTAAAAAAAATAGTAGTAGTAAATAAGACAAAAAGTATGTAGTCAGATGTTAAAATCACAAAATCATCATTTGACATTCAATCCCGTCAAATGTCTAAAATTGTAAGGTGACCAAGCGAAAATCTGTAATATTACGCGCCGTTTTTCGTTTATAACTTTGAAAACGATTATGAAGCTGAAACTTTACCGGGCCAAAACGAGACTGTCTTAAAGGCAAAGTTTTTTCAGGCAAAATCCCTGAAACATGAAAGCTCTTATGGATTGAAGTGGTAAAGTTGTAATAAGTTTGTATCAACACGGGATGTTAAAGACGCGTAACATTTTTACGCGTGGATTCCTTTTTGATCGGCTGGAAGTTGAAGTTTGCACGGCTTTTATTGTTTTTTTTTTTCTTTTCCTTTATTTTTTTGGCCTTGGACTAATATTACTGAGTAAGAACGGAATGTGAGAAGGTTGTAACCTAAGAAAATGAATAGACTAATATGAGATAGACTGAATGATAGACACTCCATTGTCACATTCAATCTCTGTCAATTCGAACTTCCTAAAAAATTCAGCTACATAAAAAAACCTCAAAAAAGTCATCACACTTAAAAAAGTGACGACATACTTACAAATGTCAGTAGGTTGTCCATAAAAGATATATGGCCAATTTTAGGGCCAATATCGCACAAAGCAAAGAAGAAATTACGGCCATCTTTGCCACAGTGTCGGAAAAGAAGGGATCAGATGACACGCACGATCGTAATGGCCTAACAGCTACGGTAGCCACCATTTTATGGTAATTTGCGTTTTTCTGTAATACTTAGCTATTATGCGGTAGGGATTATTGATATTTTTTTGTGATTTTTAAGTAAAGTCTTAAATTGAAAAGTATTCGGTAAAACTGTACCTAGCGATTATGTTTTGTATGACTCTCGTATGACTTTGCAATAAAGTGACGACGGTAGTACAGTAAACAGTAAATTACCAAAATCACTAAACAGATGTACAATAAATATATTTTATTTAATATTTTTGATTTCAGTAATGTGGTGTTCAGACGCCAGTTGGTCAACCTACCCCAATCTATCAAATTTTATCAATCGAACACTAACTTTCCGTTATTGTGATGAGGTTGAAAATCTAATAAAGAAGTTTGACAGATTGAGGTAATTTGATGTGCTGTACATATTTTTGTTTACTTATTCAACCGACTTCATGTAAATAATAAATAATATGTTCATCTAAATATGGTAAATAATAATTATCTTCATCTAAGTTTTCATATATTAAGACGATCGTCTACCGAGCGCTCATCCATACAAAAAGAGAAAACGTTTTTCTCCCCCTAGATGTTATCCTATCTCAATGATTTTGAAAACTAGGTTTATAGGTTTTTTTTTAATCAAAATTTATAATAGTTTGAAAGTTACAGGCGCCTAAAAGTTACTATTTTTATGACAAAATCTTCATTGAAGAACCTTTGTATTTAAAAAACAAAGAAGTTTAAGAAAAAAAGCAAAACCTACAAACCTAGAATATAATATGCTGAAACGATTGACACCAGAATCTAAGAGATTGGTCGTGATTTAGTATGTGAAAAACGTTTTCTCCCGAGAGACAAATTTCATATAAAAAAATACTTACAGTCAGTCGCGAGCTGCAACGCTCTCTATCGCACGATCGGGGTTTTTTCAAAGCGTGAAAGGGACAGTAGGAGTTTTTCTAAATACCTATTTTTTGAAATGGCAGCAGCTATTCTATCCTCTTAATATTCAACTCATTGAATAGAAATAACACAACAAGTAAAATCCAACCTCTATTATGGGACATATCCTTAAACCTGCCCAAATGATGGTGTTATTACGGCAGCCGGCGTGGCATAAACTCCACGTGAGATATGAGAACAGTAATGTAAGTTTTATCACCAACAAGCCACAGATTTGTCATGGCGCCTGATGCTTGTACAAGATTTCTTTTTTAGGAAGATTGAAGTCGCAAAATGATGAGAGACATCAGAGACTGAATTTTTCAGGCGAGTGTGTAAGGTACCGTTGGCGCAGTGGCTGAGCGATTGAACTACTGCGCTGCGTGTCTCAGATTCGATTCCTGAACGGAGCAAATATTTGTATGATCTACAAGTAGTTGTTCCGGGTCTGGTCGCGTTTGTGTATGTAAGTTTATATGTGTGTATCTAAACGTACACACGACACAAGAGAAAGTCCTAGTTTGGAGCAACGTTTTTTTAAAGAAAAAAAAGGCCAAATCTGGAACTGTAGGTACTACTAATATGTATTATGTAGTTCCAGATTTCGAACATTACTTGAAGAATCTAGAGTATGATTTTGAAGAATACGTTACCATAACGTCATTTTTGATGAATTGATATTTCTTACTAAGAATAAAACCGGTAGAATTACAAAACACCATTTAATACTTCCGCTAAAAAATATGGTGTGATGACTGTATGCAAATTCAGCATTGCTTAAATGTAAGTAATTTTTTTAGGAAACTCATAGTATCTAATGGGCAAACTTTTTCTATACCAGAAAAAACACGTTCAAAAAGAGATTAATTACGCGTGAAAGTTTATTTAACCAATCACTTTCACGTTTACAATACTTATTAGCTACAATTCTGCTATACAAACATTACAATGCTTAACTCCATTATGAATTAACATAGTGTGTTCATAAAATAATACACGAACATATTTTGCCATAACCTTATTCAGAACTACCCTTAATGGCCTCAAAATTATCGTCAGCATAACTGGCCTAGCCTTAAGACGTGACAAATAGGCAGGCCGACTTATCTATTCAACTCAGACATAGTACGTATACTTAGGACTTTGAGATTAGGGCGGGCCTCGATTTGCTTACACAAAGTAATTAATGTTTTACGTGTGATGGTTCAAAAATATGAATTCTAGGCCATGGGTAGTCGGTAGTAAACAGCTTTAAAGAGCTTTTTATGGGTGGTATAATCATAAAAAGGGTGTTTTTAAGGCGGTAAAATCATGAAATGACTCTCAGACTAGACTATCCGACTCGTTCTGACTAAAGCTTTACGTCATGTAACGCTCGCGGTGCCGCCTATACGTAGAATTCGCGTTACATTGGTGCACAGACATGGTCTTACATTAGACATTCAGATATCCAGACTCGAGGTTTGCGAAGCGAGCGATGATGCGCGCACTACTGAATTTAAACCATTCAAAATACGACTTTATTATCTACACCAAAAGATACACATTTCGTTGAGAGAATTTATGCGGCGTCAAGCGGCGCCGGATGCGTCGCGATGCGCCGCTTAAGCCACTCGAGGCCGCTCGTGGCCGCTCGACTCTGCGGGAGGAAGCCGTTGGGGCGGGAAGAACGTAGCGAATGTAGACACTCCGCTGCACCGCGCGGCGTTTGGATGCGCAGCGCGACGCATCGCGGCGCAGCGCGGCACATCGCAGCGCAGCGCATCGTCGCGTCGCTTCGCGTCTCGGTCTGCATTACATTGCACGGTGGATTACATTACGCGTTACAATAGTCTGGACCCGGCTTATGTCATCAACATGTATCATTTAGGAGGAATAGAGAAAATTACTTCCCATCTTTTCAACCTCTGCGCCGTCGTTAACTAAATCAATGACACGGACCAATTGTTGAACTACCCACTAAAATAAAGAACTTTATTACCCCATCATTTACAGTAATAACCGATTTTCCTCTTTTCTACAAAATGGTCGGTCTTCCGAGCCTCCTTATTAATGCTCCTGCTTATCTGAGGTCAGTTCGACCTCAAATACTGACAAAGACGAAAGTGCGTATTTATCCAATAATATATTAGATAAATCCTGTGTGATATCACAGAATAGATAGGATACAGAAGGTCAATTTAATAGTGGTCGGTCACTAGCAATATTACAATTGACATTTTGCTGAATAGGGGAACAGTGTATGAAAGAGGACGATAGGTATAATGGGGACTTTACTTTTGGGATTACTTTTGGGGATTTTATTATGTTCATAAGAACGTGGAACTTTAGTAAATGTAGATCACAATCACGGTCTATGTTATGGGGCTATGATCGGTGTCTCTCACGCGGTCGATTAAAAATAAGAAGATTCGTAGACGAACCAAACTTACCGACAAAGCCCAACGAATTAACAAGTTGAAGTGGCAGCGGACAGGTCATAATTAAAGCATGAAAAACGGCCGATGGGGCTGTTAGGTTATCGAATAGAGACCACGTAAAAGCAAGTGCAGCGCAGAACGTCCACCCACTAGGAGGGGAGAGGAAGACCACCGGATCAACCTGAATGCAAGCTGGTTCCAACCGGTTCTATTAGAAGTCTATAGGGGGAGGTCTATATTGTGGACGTCTTACGGCTGATATGATGATGACAAACATATTTTGCTAAAAAAAAGTATCTACTTTTGTGTATTGTTAAAAGTTGACCTTTTGTATATAACATTTCTATGGTGAAACAGTGAAGCAATCTCTCTTATATCTTAATGTTATTATTAATCTGTGTTGGGCTATCTTTTCCGGCAATATACTTAGTATTTTTTTATGATACATTGCGTAATATCTGCTGTGGTCGCCGTGACACGTTTTATGTGTGATAAACTGATATTATGATGATGAAGACGTCTCATTTATGGGGTAGGACACTGACGTATGGCGGTTTGTTTGTAAACGTTGCGTTTTATTTGATAGACTTACATGTTTTACGGTAGACACGTCACACGACACACGTGCTCCTTAGTACAATGTAGGGCTTGAGCAGAATCAAACTTGGTTTAAATTTTAATGCTCACACACTGCATAGGTACATTGTTTTTGTTTATAGTTATAGTTGCATTATTTTGTGAAAGTGTAAACACCGTGTACCTTTTAGCTGTATTTTTTTTTATTTTTTATTCTTTATATGGTCATAACTTGAGTACGCCGCTTTCACATTTATTTATTTAAAAATAAAATATGTAATTTCAAAACATTGTGAAACATTTTTGAAAAAGAGTAAGTATGGAGTTTCTTGCCCATTCTTCTCCATTCAACATACCTTAGTGAATGGGTGTAGAATCAATCCCATGCCTTCCTATTTCCTTTAAATTTAATAATCGACGTTCAAAAGTGCCTCTTTGATGGCCTAGTTGGAATAAATGATTTGACTTTGACACAACAAAATATCATACAATTCCCTGAATATATTATTTCTAGTCTTATTTTTAGACCTCTCACCAAAACATTATCTAAAAATAAATGATAGACGTTGACAGAAAACTCAATAAAACGTAGAAAAATATTATTGTAGGCCTAAAAATACTCGTCTCCTCTTTCATCATGTTCATTAAAAATAGCTCGGAGGTGTTTCTTTTATCAACGTTATAACCCGTTCACGACTTTGGTATAAGGGCATACGCACACCACGTTTTTTGAACGGCGCGGCGCCCTTTTATCAATAGACTTAAGGCGCTCCCTCACCTCACCGAGCATTCACCTGTAATGTAACACAAAAGTCCGCAATTTGTTGCTCTATTGTCTTCGAATGTTCGAATCTGTAAAGCCTCAAGACGGCGCTATACCAGAAAGCAAGATGCAAATAATTCTATCTCGATTCTTAGTATAGCGCCGTCTCCTTCTGTTCGGCAAACACGGCCATCATGGCCGATTGTGAAGAGGAGGCTTAACGTTACATACAGGTGAATGCTTGCGGTGAGGGAGCGCCCTTAAACTCACACACAAGTTTGTGTATGTGAGTTTAAAAACCAATCATAAAAATACATTTAAATATGTGTTCCATGAAAAAATCGAATCCGGTGGCACAGAATGAAGCACACCCGGTCACTCGACCACAGCGCTAGCCGTGTCGTTAAATAGATCATAACATAGAAAAGAAATATTTCAAAACATTAGGTACTTCTAATTTAAACTCGTTTGGGTCAAATAAGAAATTCACGACGAATTTAATTTGGGATATTTATTTTACCTACAGAACTCTGAAAAGACAGGCTAAATTTCTCTGAAAAACAATTTCACGACCTACAAGCAGACGACAGATAAAAAAAAAATATTTATCGTCGTAAAAAAGGAATCACTTTAATGGGGTAGTTTGTCAGTGTAATACATATTTTATCAGAAGGTTTTTGGATATCATTGTCAAATATTTGAATACCTAGAAAAATAAGGTTAGTTATAGGTAAGAAACCTAGTATGAAAAAAAAAACCTTTTTCCCTTACTATTTTTTCATGTTTCGTGGGTGTGTTTGCAAATATTAAGTAACGTATACAAACAGCCATACCCGAATCAACTATTTATAGATCATACTATAAAATAGCTATCGTATTAATGCGAGACCTACCTACAAGTCTCTCGAAGGTTCCACAAGGTTCTCGACAATTCTTCTGAAAATCGCACTGAAAGTTTTAGAAATTTCTTCTCTGATCTAGATGTAGATGTAAGAGATTGTTCTGGAATGTTCCAAAACTGACTGTGTACTTTCGACCATTTTCTAGAAACATCTAGTGTGACCGGTCGTGGTCGTGGTATACTTCGACCAGTAAAGGCACCCGGAGTCAGTCTTTTGGGTGGAGGCCTTAGACTCATTTGAGGTATTTAAAGAAAAATCCGGTGATAAGCAGCTCACAACCTCCTTTAAGATTACCTGTGAAATACCAAATTAAAAAAACGCAACTCGACAATTAAATCTCTACTCGAAAATAATAATCTTCTCTGTGTGACTTCTGAGTGTGATCAAGTGTGTGCTTTAGTGTTGAATTGTGTTCAGTGGTTATTTTAATAAGTGTTTTGTGTCAATTAAAAAAAAATGGTTTTTAATTGGCGTTAATTAATTATTTATCCTATACCTACTCAGATCGTAATAAAATTGTTCCGTGCGGCAAACGCAGCGATACGCAGCGAAGGAGTGAATCGCTGAACCACTGGTCTGTTGTCTTCCAATTTTACCGCCATAAGGACATACTGTGGGTGTATAACAACGTCTTAGATCCTGGCTTATTTCAGCGAGTGAAAGTGACAGAGATATACAAGTCCAAGTCCGCCATCTCGTTCACTCACTGGAACAGGCCTGGTTTTCCCCTGGTTCCTTTATGTTTTCTTCCCTTCAACGTTTTGAGGGCAATACCAATAAAAAACGAGACTTCTCTACAAAAATCTCTTAAAAGAACTTTCAAGTTAAAATTACTACGCATTACCACGTTTCCGCCTTAATAAGGTAAGTTATTGATTAACCCGACCTCTACTCAAATGGGGCTCATACGTGAACTGTAGCAATTAACAACCGCTTCCTAAATAAATAAACGAAACGTTTTATGTTAATCGTGAGCTTTGGCTTTTTTTTTTTTTTTTTTTTAGCGTGGTAAAATCATCAAATGAGTCCTCCAACCCCGGGCAGGGCGGGAGGGACTGTCAGACTTCTACTGACTAAAATCCACGGTGTCCTTCATAGCCTGTTAAGTTCCGGGGTTACGGTTAGGGAATAATCCCGCGACCCCGGCAGGCTTTGGCCCTCTGAGAGGGGGGCCCCGTCATTATGCTGACGCTCTTTGAGGCGCGCGTGGGACACAACGCGCCGTCGACCCGGGCATGGTCCTTGGTCGGGCAGCGAGTTGCCCTTTACTCGCTGCCCGCATGCCCGCGCCTACGGTGGCCGGAGATCATCTAGCGACGTCCGTCGCCGTGGGCGCCTACCACTGCGGCTGGGGCGGAGGGAGGACGCTGTCCTCTCTCGCTATCGTGAACTTTGGCTTTTAAAACGTTTCCACTCTTTTTTTTTTTTAATCCGCCTTAGGATTTGCTCTTAGCTCTAGTCTGGTTCAGAAGTGACAAATGAAGTCTACGATGAAGTGAGCTTACACAGAAGAGACTCATCAACATCATCATCATCAGCCTATAATGTCCTCACTGCTTGGACACAGGCCTCCTCTCTGTGAGAGGGAATGGGCCAAAATCCAAAACGCGGGCCCAGTGCGGTTTGGTAGATGTCACATGTCTTCGAATTTTTGGTTCTAGGACATGCCGGTTTCCTCACGATGTTTTCCTTCACCGTTTTGAGAGCAGTGGTGATGAAATAAATTACACAAAGTAATGCTCCTGGCGGGGTTCGAACCCACAATCTACAACTCGTAAGTCGGGACCGATACCACTGGGCCACCACTGCTCACTAAAGAAGACTCTAAATTGCTAAAATTGTATGCGTTCGGACACAGACTTTCACAACAAACTTGAAGACGTGTGACATCAAACATGCACTGGGCCCATATATATATACCATTTTTTTTAACCATTCGTTTAATTATGAGCATTTTATTTCAAAGATTATATTATTTATCTCCTGATCAAAAAAACTTGAATTCATTACTGAAAAAACATTAAAAGATACTGACAATAATTTAAGGTGTTAACTTTAGCAATAATTTTTTAAGGTAATGCCGTCGTAATTTATGCCATACAAATACATTCTTTACTTTCTGCAGCAACGAAACTTTAATCTTTATTATTTTTCAGTCAAAAGTGACTAAATATATGTATACTAGCTGTTACCAGCGGCCCCACCCGCTACAACTTGAAAATTCTCCCACGTAGCCATAAAATCGGGATAAAAACTATCCTATGTATTAAGCCAAGTTAGAGGTCGCTCAGAGGTTTTTGCGTGAAAGAGTAACAATCATCCATCTAAAACAAACTTTCAAGTTTATAATATTAGTAAGACAATATAATATACAATGTATAAATACACTGGCATGTAATTACTGGGCCATAAGAAAAAATATCTAATTTCATGTAAAAAATGCTACATGTGAAATGGCGTGCCATTGGCGAAGCCATTGTAAACATCTGTACACTTTGAACCATGAAACATAGGAGTGCTACTTTCTACCAACAACGCATAGTAAACATAAGGAATCGGTCTTCCCATAACCGTTATTTACACGCGAACTTTTTTATTATTTTTTCTTTATTTATAAGTTCCTGTTTTGGTAAAGTGTTGTGTTAGGGGCGAAAATATCTTACGTTGTGTTGTGTTATGTAGTGTTTACATAATTTTGTGTATGTAGGCCGGCTGAGGTTTTCAGGTCACGTAGCGTGAGAACGTATGTATGTAGATTTATTTAACTTGCATTGGGAAGTACTAAAGAAAATAAATATAGAAAGAACGTGTGTAAAATCCATGGGTGTTAATGAATCACTAATATATTAAGATTTTGTATTGCTTATCGTCGATTAGTATACTTGTATTTTTGATCAGCATAATTGTACTGACTAAAAATCCAGCCTGGACGACTCAATTGATGATTTTACCACTATAAAAAGGGCTGTCTTTTAACTAGGCCAGAGACTAAGCGTTGCTATACAACGCTTAGCCTTCGCTTAGTCTCTTGGGAACATTACCAGCTAATAGGAAGGGGTACCTATTTTTTATTAGTTAAGACTCTATCCGTCGCACCACAAAAAAATTTAAACATCTGTTGGACACTTGTCTTAAAAATATCAGATTATGACGCTGAAATAAGGTCCGTTTTGCAATCACACTTTTTTTAGACAAGTGTTCAACAGATGTTTAAGTTTTTGTTGTAAGGCTGTATTATTAAAATAATACCTCTTTAAATGTCCTAACTTGTTCAACATAGGTCACATTCAAAGGTCGTGACTCGTGAACCAAAGGAGCTCACTAAAAATATCTCATTTATACAGAACTCAAAAATATTCTTAAACATTTAATCATTCACTCACAAAAATAATTAGGCACGAAAATTCTCAACTTCACAAAGCTGGATTACTCATAAAGATACAGAATTATAATTTCATATGTTTTCTTGAAACAATTAGTCATTTCAACTTGACAAATTCTTGGAGAGATGAGCGTTGTATGCTCGTGTGCCTTCTGTAATATAATTTAGGATTCCAAGGTCACATTTGCGAGGTTGTTTCGAACTCCTAATGTGGTTTCGGGACTTTTGGAACGAGCCTCACATATTTGGCATTGAGAAGTAATTTAATTCACATTCCTTTGCTGTATTATTTTGAGTAAATTTTGTGATGTATGGGCATTGATACCGACGACTTTGGTAGAAAGTTTATTTCCTCAAACCATTTAATAGTACTCAATCCAGCCTTAAATACTAAAATTATAATAGTTACGAAAAGGACTAAATTGAAACTAAAATTAAAATTCAGAGAGCGTCAAAAAATCATCCACATCGCTGTCATAGGCAATGGGGAAAGTGCTCGAAACGCTGAAAGCATTGCCACATTGAATGGCAATGCTGATCCCTTGCCCAAGAAATAGGTCCTCTGGTCAGACGTAGCGTCGACAGGTCTTTAAAAAACTTGGTGGTCACTGCTAGTCACTCGGACCCCACAGCACTAAAGTTTCAACCCCAAACGGCTCAAATACATAGTTACTAGTCATTTGAGGATTTTGGCTCTTGCAGCAGCCGCACCATTAATTACATCACGCAGTACCAGGATGATGGTATGGCAGAAGATATAATTTCATCTTCGGTGTAGCCTTTTTTCTGAGCAAAGGTAAGCACTGGTAGCCCAAGTATGAGTATATGGTATGAGCTCGTATAGTTTACTGCAGAAAGTAGCAGTAGACGACGATTTAAGTCTTATTAGTGTGTTGATACAACATCCAGACGATTTTTAGACAAGCGTTCAACAGATGTTAACTTTTTTTGTACAGCATTATGTCTTATGGCATTCTACTGTGGGGCCAGGCAGCTGACATTGAATCCATTTTTGTTTTGCAAAAGAGAGCCGTCAGAGCACTTGACTTTGAAATAAGACGAATTATATTTACGTTAGTAGCTCTTCTTTGAAAACTAAAATTTATTAATTTATTCAGACTTTATACAGCGTAGGTAAGACCAAAGTAAATCTGTAATAACCTCACGCAACAATTTTTTATGCCTTAGAATATAAAATAATAAAAATAGGCAGGTGATGTGACATCAAAGTGATATTTTATCGCTTCACGTACCTAACAATTTCGGCACAAAATTTACGAACTAAACGGAAAATAGATGGAAGCTCCTAAAGCCTCGAAAAAGGCAAAAAACTAACAAGTCATAGGTTCAAGGTTCCCTACATGTGGCACAAACTATCACTTTTTACGACCTCGTAAATATTAACTATTTTATCAAGGGAGTGTCGTGGCACAGTTATGGTGTACTGTCACGAGACGGTGTGGGTTCTAGTACCAGTTATTTTTAGGTTGAATATTTCATTTTTTTAGACCATTTTCACACGGGATGTCTGGGGCAGTTGACCAGATTTTCCGTCGAACCGGTGAGTGCAGTTCATCTCTCGAGCCGGGCGATGTATTTTTACCTATAACTGGCCTACTCATTGGAAATTAATTATTTGATTTTGTAAGCGAAGGCCGAGAGTCACTTAGCATAAAAAACAATTTAAATATGTGCGTATATTTAATTTTTTTCTATGCTAAGTGACTCTTATACATAACGCGGTGTCCGAAGTAGGCCTCGCTGTGGCCTCGCGTACAGCTTGTCAAAAAACTGTAGAAAATCGGAAGTCGCTACTGTCTTCGCGCTACCAGCACTTTGAATGTTTTTTTTTTTTCATTTATTACGTTGGTTTTATGCCACAATAATAAATCTAACAAACCTGCGGTCTTTGTTTACATCAAATATCAAAGATTTTAAAACGTTGTCAGAAACAAAAATATTAGTTCCGTTTCGATTCGTTCTGGCCAAGCTGTAAGCTGGGCACGCGAAGAAGTTGCTTGTTGCGTTGTCTACGCCAATTTGTGATTTAAACAGTGAGAGAGAAGTTTTAATCACAAGTAATTGTGAATGGATGTTTGAAATTTGGGACATGCCTTCCAAATGTACATCAATTCTATCACGTTATAAGTACAGTCCGTCTATAAAATCATGAAAACGATGTTTGAGGGAACTAAAATGATTGAAAGTAGGGCTGCACTAAACCGATGTACAATCGCCAAATTTGAGTAATGACCCACCATAAGGTTATTTTATTATAGACATTCAAATACAATTAGGTTCACATTCGCGTAAATATACATATCCATAGTAACGACTTTGATTTTTGTAATTTGACCAATTTGACGGATTCAAACGATTATATGTCAAAATGAGTCATAATTAAACTTTGTCGATTGTACATCGTATGTCATTTTTTCGTTATCACCGTAAACTTGAAAAGGTATAAAAATGCAACAGATAACGGGTTGAAAAACAAGTCGATGTGTCTTTATAATTTCTTTATGTTTGTATAGCATAAAGCTCAAAATACCACACAAAAAAAACAACACAGATCGAATTGGTAACAGTTCAATTATTCGCCATCCATCAATGTCAGGCCATATTATTCATCACTTACTGAAACATGGGAATTCGAGTGCTACCTACCCACTTATATGGGTATAGAAACGTCATAGCTTTGTAATGGAGTGACATATTGGTCTGACGTTATCCAAGACAACAAGTTTTACTGTCATTTTAAGAAAATCGAGATTAAAGGAAAAATTTTATTTAAGCACAAAATTCAACAGAAAATTGTGCTTAAATAAAATTTTAAACATGTTTAACCGTTGGTAAAAGTCACCCTTTTTTTTTTTTTAGCGTGGTAAAATCTTCAAATTAGTCCTCCGGCCCCTTACTGTCAGACTTCTACTGACTAAAATCCACGGTGTCCTTCAATAGCCTGTTACGTTCCGGGGTCACGGTAAGGAAATAATCCCGCGACCCCAAGAAAGTCACCCTAAGAAATAAAGTTTTCTAAGAGACAAAGAAGTATATTAAAAACTACAATAGTTGGCTCACCGAGCTCTGCTCGTGTCAAAAAATAGAAAAACCCAAAAACAAAACACACGACAAATATAAAGATATCACCACTGAGAATCTAACCATTGGGGTGAACCGTGCAAAAAATGCTATTGGATTTTTCTATTAGAATAATTCAGTAGCAGCCCAAGTTTGGGAGTTGGCGGTAAAATACCCCCGTGAGTTGTAAAGCACGTTATTACGACACCTGACCCTATATACAAAAATCGGTCGACAATCGTTATCGCTCAGCAGTCACTAATACATTTTCAACTTTATACCCCAGCGCGTAAAGTTGAAAATCTATTCGAGTTTACACATCGTTTTCGTTTGTTTCGTTCGTTATCGCTCAACAGTCTTTAATAGATTTTCAACTTTATGAGCTAGTATATTAAGTTGAAAATGTATTAGTGACTGCTGTGCGATAATGATTGTCGTCTGCAGCTGTCGCCTGCTGTTTGTCTGTAGGGCCTGAATTCTATCCGATCGTATCGGATTTTCGTCGGACTGTAAGAGTAAAAGAAATAGAGAGTGCAGTTGTGCCTGCGCACACGTGGTCGCGAAGGTATACACAGCATAGCGGCGCGGTGGCGGAGCGGTGGCGGCGCGTCGACGTCATCGTGTACATACATAAGTAGTTCCCCCGTTTCACACAAAATTCTGTGACATTTCACATTTCGGATTATGAAAATAGTTTTGTGGAAATTCGTTGCGATATATTAACAATTTGTATTATTATCAGATTCTATTCAAGAGTTAGATCGTCTGTCTTTGATACGTATGTGTTGAATTTAGGACAAAACACTAAACCCTTGTTTCTGAAACCTTGATTAATGTCTCTGTCAAACCCTAGTTATCAGATATCTATCTATTCTCGTATTATACATGAAGCAAAAACTTTGCACCCCTTTTCATGAAAATTGTTATCCTCATCAACCTACAAAATTTCCCACAGATGGGAAGGGATTACAAACGCGCCGGCGCCGCCCGTTTGTAATTTATACAGGACTACAGGCTGCGTCTGACTTGTGTGCGTATCGCGTCTGAATCGCTAAAAACGCGCGTCAACCGCGCGTTTAAAAAACGTGGTGCGCGTTGGATCATACTCACCAAATAATATTATGATCTGCAATCCAGTTTCAAAAGTAAGCACGTTTTCGTCATATCTGAAACAATGAGAAAATCGCACATTAATAAATTGCTTTTGTAGAAACACAAGATCAAAATGGCGATAAGAAGGGGGATTATTTGTGATATCACATGCTCTACCAAAAATAATTTTAAGTTTTTCTGTGTAAATATTTTACTTCTTAGAATATAAAATTATATTATTATATTCCAAGAAATACATATATATTATTATTCGTAAAGTAATATATTTCTTAAATTATTATTTATTTGTAACAAGACCCACAGGGCTGAAGGAGATTGGCAGGACACCGTAAAAAATGGCACAACGTAAAGGAGGAGGTCTATGTCAACGGACAAACTAACTAAGACACAGTCTAAATTAAATTATTTAGGGATTAATTTAAAATGTACTGTAAAAATCAGTGAATAAAGACTATTTCTATTTGTTTTGCAACAAGAGGCATAAAATATTCTCGTAATTAAAAATTCGTCACAAAAGATTAACAAGGCAATAAAGTTTGAAATCCATTTCAGTTACAAGACTTAAAGGGTGCTCGAGCATTCGTAGACATAAAATATCTTTGTCTACCTACACTAAGAGGCCTTATCTAAAACTTTCAACAATGAAATACAGACGAATATATGTATCTATGTATTAAAACCTATTAACACTTTTAAGAGCTCTTGTAAGGTTATGTAATATGTACAAACAATGGGTTTTAAGATATTTTACTACTCTAATTTTGTGATGATACATCATTATAATTTTCACGTCATGCATTTTATTTTGAGTGAATTCTTTTCGAGGATCCGTCCATTCCCCTGTGTTATTAATGACACAATTAGGGTTGGAATTTTCAAAAAATGTGCCATTTTTAGTTGGCGTAGGTGCCGTAGTTGGAGCGACAGGGACTTCACTGTCAGACTCTTACTGATTAAAAAACTACCATGTTCCTTGAGTTGTGTTTTGCGTTACATGACCACGGTGTCCTTTTAAAATGGTCCTGACACCCCAGCAGGCTTTTGGCTTTATGCGGCCCCGTCAATGACAGACAGCTCCTTGAGCTGCGCGTGGAACACAATGTGCCGTCTTGGGCCCGGACGGTAGTCTATATTTCTTGCCGTCCGCCCACGCTATAGTGACCAACAATCGTAATGATCCATCCAACATCCTGAACATCTTATGGCTCGAGCGTGTGATGGAGGATGTTCTCTCACTCACGCTAGTAAATGACGAGAGGAACTTATCCGTTGCTAGCATTACTTGCTTTGCAGAAGAATAGAATAGAATGTCTTTAGTTGTGTGAAATATGGTACACTCGACAAAGTGGAATCATGACCCATTTTGACAATAAATCGTTTGAATCCGTCAAATTGACAAAGATTAAAGTCGTAACCATGGTTTACGCGAATGTGGACCTAATTGTAACCCTATTGCAGTTAGGTACGATTGGGCTTATATGTAAAAAAATTCACTTATATTGTGAAGGACGTTACTGATTCCCGTTCCCCTTCAACATGTCGTGAACCAGTAAATCTGCGTCACCCCTACCTATGGCCACCACAATTTCATCGCTGCACAGAAGGTGACAAGAAAATTTAATCCAGGTTAGGAACAATTGTGGGATTACAACGTTCCAGTCAAAAAGGCATACAATACAGGCTAAAGCGGCTGAAGGCTGTTAAAAATTCAACAATAGATAGTGGTGGCCTTTGTCGCAGTTACACAAAGCGAAAATTGTGAGCGTTGTTCGGATGTAAAGGTGCTGGATGGCGCAACGGGAATAGACGTATTGGTTTTTTTTTTCGTAAAGTTATATTGGTTTTTTAAAATGAAAGGGACATGTGATAAGGCGGGATAACACTTGTTATGTACTGAGATAATAGTAGTTTATGTAACTGGTACATAATGAGGGGTATTATACACGAGTGTGAGTTTAAAAAACGAGCGAAGCGAGTTTTTTAATAGTATCACACGAGTGGTATAATACCTAGTTATATACAGTTTCATACACTACTTTATCAACTCTCATTGAACACGAACATATCAAATAAAAGATAAAAATTAATGAGCAGCTAAGCCAATACCCACAACGTTCCGATATACGTTCCACCCAACATATTTCCGATATCAGAACACTCATGTGATAAAGAGAGAGATGGTATGAATGTTGATGGATGGAGAGGAAGAGGAAGGTATTTCCAAACGATAAAGATGGATGAATCACTTTAATGAATTAAACAGGATTTATTTATGAAAATTATGCTTGGATAACTGACATGCGGGAGGAAAGAAGAAGAAACGCGTTGCTAAGCCGACCACAACGTTCGATGTACGTACCTCCCAAGATATTTCCGATATCAGAACACTCATGTGATAAAGAGAGAGACGGTATGAATGTTGACGGATGGAGAGGAAGAGGAAGGCCAAAAAAAGATGGATGAATTGTATAAACCAGGAGTTTATGATGCTTGGATAACTGACAGGGGAGGAAAGAAGAAGAAAACGCGTTGCACCGACCACAAGTTCAATGGGATAAGTGATGGAAGATGATGATAACATTGGCTGGTTTTATTCTGTGTCACCTCATGTTGTTGAGTGATTCTGTAAAGGTGTTGCGAGACTGTATTGACAGTTAAGCAGGTGAGCCTAGAATATATAATATATAATAATATCTTCAATCACACAGGTTGTGCATTATAATTCTCGATTCTCTTCACTCACTGTTGTAATGCTGTCATTGAAAATGTTCCATTACCGGCAAATTCAAGTTGAGGGAGCGCCTGTCACGGGTACGGATAGGTAATTAGCCACACGATATTAAACTGAACTTCTGCGTGCTTTTTCATTAATTATGCTTTAGAGCTGTCAACACAAAGCCACATCCAGTTCAAAAATAAATATCTGTGCTTGTAAAACTGCGGGGCTGTTTCATTTTAGTAGTCATTGTAATTTCGCGTCGACACGGCACGATGGCCGGGATTCCGCCAACTTTCGCTTTGACAAGCATTCTGATGGCTTCCCGCTAAATTATATATTTTATTGCTGCTGGTTGTGGCTTATGGGTTCAACTGTCATTTTTAACCAACGTTTTGTTGAGTAGTTTCTCGTCCGCTGGCTATTTGTTTCTTAGTTTATTGTGGAGGTTTGTGATGGTTCTAGGAACGGGTTTGATGTATGGAGTCACAATCAATTTGCATTACTTACGCATAAGAGATTCTATGGTCTAATGGTCAATAATGGCATCTACGGTACTTTCACAGTTTTTATGTCTTGTGACCGGGACTGCAACATCATAACTTTGTAGTATTTAATTATATAATTTATGTCTTTGACAATTCAAAAGTGCCTGTAACTGGTCTATTTGAAAGAAATGCTTTTGATTTGAATAAATTGGTCAAACGTGCTAACGCTGAGTATGCAATGATACATTTGAGTCCCTGATTGGGCTGTGTTATTAAACTTTTCCATAAAAAAATATCAAAAAAATAAATTATAAATTTGTACCTATCCAATAATAAATTTGAAAGTAAAAAAGAACGCACCTAATAGAATAAGTACCTACATATATTCGGTAAGTCATTAATAATTAATCGAACTTATTATAAGCTTAGCCAAGTTTCTTTTAATGCATTTAAGACTAAGTTAGCACAATATTTGGTTGAAAATAGCACCTTTCGTCAACACTGAATGCATTGTATGAATGTGGGTGTTAAAATTGAGTTGTGATTGTTGTGGTGATGTATTAACTTAGTTTAAGACAATATTGTTCTCAAGTAAGTGACGTTTTTTGTGTCTTTTGAGAATAAAGTTCTTTAAACCTAAGTACACAATAAGATTAATTCAAAGAAAGCATTATAAACACCAACTTTATTTTAAGTCTAAAGTAAATTCTAATTTCAAACAATCGATCTCCTTAAGTATAGGTCTTGGTTCAGGAACTTGTTTGGAGCTAACATTAAAGTAAAGCAATACACATTTTAAAAATAATAATTCAACACAACAAAGAAAAATATAAGGAAGTATTTTAAACAGCTGAAGATTTTCACAAGCGTCACCTACAGGTGACTGTAATGCCTTTCTACTTTTAATATAAACCTCTTACTATCTAAGAATATCACTATTATATAAAAGTTACGTTTTAAAACTATTTCTCTTGCTCGAAACTCCAGCTAACGTGGTATAAGCAGCCTTCTGAATATAAAGCTAGAGGCAAAATGTGGCGAGTGATACTTTCATTGGTATATAATATATTTAGCTAAGGAAGTTGCTCGATCTCCTACATAATATTACGTCCAACCTTGTAAAGCTTCGTTCTATAGAAAGGTATATCTTGTGAGGTCTTTCTAGAAAGATTCCATACGAAGGATATTATAATTTGATCATATTGTTAGAATATTACGTAAGCACTTATCGTACTTTTTGTAATATCATAGCACTTGCCTGTAATTTAATCTAAGTACTGTTTTTTTCATGAAATAAATTACTTACTATATCACGTCATTTACTACAAAAATGCACTTTTTTAACAACTACTTGCAAAAATGAATATTGACGGACTAAAGAGAGTAATATTCATTACTCTCTTTAGCCCGTCGACGACAACACGGGGCCGTACCCAACTCGATTTTTTTTGATTGAACCATTTTTTTCATGTTAAATCACCCCTGTTTAATCATGTTGTAACCACGTCTATCTCATTTACAAATTACTCAATTACAAATTAATCTAATGCCCGTATGTGATAAAGAATAGGAATCTCCCGAAACTTTGGCTGAAGTACGGGTTTCGTGCTTACTCGAGCGAGTCACGCCACTGGCCGTCCGCAAGACTGCCCCTTCCAAAGAATTTCTTAACAAGTCTCTAAGTATTTTGGGACTTAAATATAACTGAAGAATAAGGTATTTGACCGAAAAATCGAATTAGTCTGTCAATTAAGGTATCGTAAAATAAGCAACACGTATTTTTGTAAAATTAACCAAAATTAATAATAAGGTACTTTGCGTCAAAACAATATTGGTCCATTTGCGTCAAATTGGCAAGGTAAAAATGCTTGACAAATGGGTGGCCCATGAACTCAATGATCAACACTGTCAATGATCGCACTGCTCGACACACACACAATTAATGAAGGAATTTTGAACCTCATTGTTGATTACCGCAAGCGCTAAACAATGTCCTAAACGAAAACTTACGGGTCTACAAAAGTGATGGTCACTGTTTGGTGGTCTACCGTCGGTGTGATTCATCACAGCTTCTTACCAAACGGGGTGAGCATTACTGCAGATGTGTACTGTGAAAAACTGAACACAATGATGAAGAAGCTGGCACATCTCCAACCAGCATTGGTCAATCGCTCGTCTCCGCTGCTCCTGCACGACAACGCGCGTCTCCAAGTTGCTAGAACTGGGGTTGAAAGTTTTCCGTCATCCGCCCTACTCACCAAACCTTGCACCTGCAGACTACTACTTTTTCCGGAATTTGGATAACTTCTTGGCGGGAAAAAAAATTAGTACACGAGAGGCAGTACAAAATGCCTTTGAAGAATTTGTTGCCTCCCGTCCAGCTGATTTCTTTAAGAAGCATCAATAAACTGCCACTGTGTTGGCAAAGATGCATTGATTGCATGGGTGATTACTTCGATTAATACAAATAAAAAATACATACAAAACGGCAATTTTATAGGTAAAGACCTATTATTTATGCTTTTAACATGCCTATTGTTCATAACTCGTATTAACAGTATCCCAAGCTACATGTTTACTAAACCACCAATACCTTTACAAAATACCGATAAAACCCTTTTCGCAAACACAAACCTGTAAAGACGATTCCCGGTTACCTTAATCTGTGCTTACCCCAGAACAAGCCAGTCTTAAGGCTCGCTTAGTTCGGTTCCCCATTTAATGGGGCGTTAGAGAACGTAATCCGGGCTTACAGTAATAACTGCTAACTGATATAAATTGAGTCGAGGCTTTTTGAGGATTTACAGTTAAACAGAGTTTAATTTATATTGTGGAGTTGGATGTTTTAGTTCGAAGAGCTGATGTTTTTCTTTTATTTAAGGGCGAGCCTCACCGTGAGCGTTCACTTTGTAATGTAACGTTACAAATTCAAACATTCGAACACAAATAGAGTATCAAATTGCTCACTTTTATGTTACACTAGTTACTCGTCCCGTCTTCGCACAGGTGGAAAGATACGGAATTTAAAAAAATTGTCCATAATAACCTGGTCCTTATGGACAAACACAACAAAAAAGCCGTTTTCA
Source organism: Agrotis segetum (assembly GCA_036375495.1). Taxonomy (NCBI): domain Eukaryota; kingdom Metazoa; phylum Arthropoda; class Insecta; order Lepidoptera; family Noctuidae; genus Agrotis; species Agrotis segetum. Next base: position 2,958,668 of record JAQSVV010000002.1, read on the forward strand.
AGTTATGGGCTTAGCAACACATTAAGCGATCCATTTTTATATAAAAGAAAATAGAAGAAGAAGATAGAATATAACAGGTTTACGGTGAGGGAGCGCCTTAACGTTACAGATTCGAACATTCGAAGACAATAGAGCATCAAATTGCGCACTAATAAGTTATGTTACATTACAGATGAATGCGCGTTGAGGGAGCGCCTTCAGATAATACTAAATCTTAGTCCAAATTCAGTTCATCTAATTTTTAACCGCTCTTTCTGATTGGCATGTTTAAGACTCGGATAAGCCAATTCAGTCGTTGATAAGCCTACTAATTTATAAAAGTGAAAATTAGTTTGGATGAATGGATGTTTGTTATTCTTTCTATTTTATGATACCGTAGGATAATTTATAGTTCTAGCGAGCGTATTACGCACTTGAACTTTCCAAACCTCACCAATAAGGTCAAAGTAATTAAATTATTACTTCAGCAACTACGAAAACGTCTATTTCACATTGACATTTTATCCCAAAAAACAGATTATAAATTAATAATCCCCTTATTTTGTTAGGACGTTGCTAAAAGGCATCTTAATTCAATACAAAATGCTTTTAATTTTGGGCTTTAAAACCGGCTAAGTGTTTCGGGTAACATTATCGGTAATGTGTTATTCAAAGACCCGTTATGGTACCGGCCCGTTTTTGGTACGGACCCGTTTATGGTACGACCCGTTATTTTTCGACGCCATTTTATTTAACGGGCTGTTCCTTTATGGTGGGGATTTGTTTAATCACATGTCTGGAGCGGGGATATGAATGGTTCCATTAATTTTACTGACAATGCTTATATTTATCATATTAATATCAAAGATTGTAAATACCTTACTTAGGGCGACTTTCACCGACGGTTAAACATGTTTAATATTTTATTTAAGCTCAAAATTCAATAGAATTTTGACATTAAATAAAATTTTAAACATGTTTAACTTTTGGTGAAAGTCGCCCTCAGTATGAGTTTCTGAATGCGATGGGCACCGTTTTGTAGCAAAGATTGTTTTGTTTTTAATGTTCTATCGACAAAGTTGAATCATGACTCATTTTGTTTGAATAAGTCAAATTGTCAATTTGACGCATAAATGTTGACCTAATTGTATCTGAATGCCTGTTAGAAAATAAGCTTATGGTGGGTCATACATTCATAATTCAACTTTGTCGATTGTTCAAAATAATTGTTTATACTATAGGTACTATATTATTTACTATTTATGTATAGACTGCCTTCTTGATCTACTGGTCCAATCGTGATTGTTGATCATGAGGTCTCGAGTTTGATTCCCGGGTCAGACAAAGGTTTCCTGGATTTTTCCATTGCGATCATTTGTAGTCACGGAGTTTAGATTCGTGCCTGGTTGATGTCAAATGTCTCGCCAACGGGTGTTTTATTTTTATTTTTAGCATCTAATGAGTCCTCCCACCTTGGCGGGACGGGAGGGACTGTCAGACTTGTACTGACTTAAATCCAGGGCGATCCTTCAATAGCCTTTAGGTCACCAATCTCGACAATGGGGGTGCTAAAGTCCGGCCACAAAACAGAAATTTCGTACTTTGACCTGTCTCTGTCACTCTCGCGTAAATATAATGAGTTACGCTTGCACCATTGCGGCCATTGCATCCGTGCCGTTCGTATTGGTAATAATAGGTCAATGTACGAAATTCGTCCTGTTTCTTGTCCGGTTTATTAAGGAAATGCCAACCTCTCAGGGATGTTACCTTAAACCAGAAAAAAAAACACAAAATAATCAACTTTATCTTTCAAAGAAGCAGCAACAAAATTACGACACTTCCATTAACAGGACAACAGATTGCTCTCTTAGATTACCTAAGAAAAAAGAACAAGAAATAAAACTAAACACCGCACATTACACCAACTTCTCACAGCGTTAAGACAAAAAGAAATATAGCGCTCATTACGAAAATGTCCTGCTGAAACTTAGTTCTAAAAAATCACAAACGATTTCACACGTCCAAATCCGGGATAAAACCTGTCCTACGCGTGTATGACCTGGCGACCTTTATCCTTACTTATCCCGGATAAATAATGGGTTGACCCGGATGTCGCTTGCGCACCTATGAATAAATAGGACCCCATGATATATTACTTAATGCGCCGTCAAACTGGCTTTGATAGTTTTAAATAGGGGCCTGAAAAGGATGTAGAGAATATGGATAAGACATGGAAGAATGTTTCAGAAAGTACCAAACTTTACACCAGAAATATTGATCTTGAATTTAAAGCTATTGTATAGCTTTTATCGCGGGCTCTGAGCGCGGCGACCGAATCAAGAAATTCCGTAACGAAAATAAACCCAACACCCCGCATCGTCTAACGTCGTTTCAGTTCGGAAGACTTCGGAACGGTGTTTGTTTTTCTTGATAACGTGGTGATGACGTGGCGGACCAAAGACTAAAAAAAAAAAGAAAAACATGCTATATCTTTTTTTGTATATAAAAGGCCGTATCGCGAACTGATTGCTTAAAAAACATACTCGTATAAAAATAAATTTGAAATTTCTCCTGAATACCTAGCAAGTGTGTTTATAAACATAGAAACTACTTCCAGATACGAATATTTGTTTCGTGCGAGTATTGAATCTTTGACAGGGCGCGCAGCAGTCGACAATTAAAAAAAATGTGCGCACACAGAAAAACACTTGGAAGAATGAAGGAAGAATATTTGAGAAAGTACCAAATTATAATAATTATATAAAAGACCTCTATTACTCTATTAAAGACCATATTTCCAACTTCTTCAGTACCATATCTAGTTTTCTCTATACATCATTGGTATGTTCTTAACTTAAACCCTTCGACTATAACCATTAATTTAATAACCTTGATCTACAAGCAAGACGAAGCAAGGAAAAGTCGACCTTAATAACTGGCCTTTATAATACGGAAGAAGTACATAATTATAGTTTAACTTTAGTGGCTAAATTAGGGTGTTTATAATGTGGCTGTGGCACACCCTAGCCTATCACGCTATGACCAATGTTTAGTCGGCTGCTCCAAATCAAAATCTAGTCTAAGCATAGCATAATCAGCCTTGAATGTTCCCACTGCTGGGACACAGGCCCCCTCTCTGTGAGATGGAGTGGGCTATAATCCACTACGCGGGTCCAGTGCGGGTTGGTAGATGTCAAACATCTTAGAATTTTGGTTCTAGGCCATGCCAGTTCCTCATGATGGTTTTCAAAACCGTTTTGAGAGCAATGGTGATCAAATTAATCCCCCAAAGAATTGTGCCTGACTGGGTTCGAAACCTCGACCTTACAACTCGTAAGCCACCACTGTTGCAACTGCGCAACCTGAACCAACATAATTATAAATGATAGTATTTATCCCAATTTTATTATACCGTGGGATAATTTTTGAGTTGTAGCGGGCCAAGCCGTTGCCAACATCTAAAATAATTATTATTCACTGTGTTACGTAACTACGTTTTCAGCACTATAATAAAAGATTTATCAATATAATAAATTTTTTAAAGCTCCAAACAAAAACAACGTGCCTGCCGGGGTCGCGGGACTTATCTCATTACCGTGACCATCATCATCTGCCTGCTTTTTTCCCAACTATATTGGGGTTGGCTTCCAGTCGAACCAAATGCAGCTGAATATCAGTATTTTACATGGAGCGAATGCCTGTTGGACCTCCACAACCCAGTAACTGGGCAATACGATACCCCTTGGTAGGACTGGTTGTCAGAATTTACAGCTTCTGACTAACAGTAACGTCTGTCAAAGATCTACAAATGACAGCCGGGACCAACGGCTTTTCGTGCTTTCCGAGGCACGGAGGAAACTCGGTATGACAGATGGTCACCCATTCACAGACCAACCTCGGCAAGCACGGCTTAACCCGGAAGATCGACCTGTGCGGCTGTAATTATTTAGCCTCGAGCTCCTCCATTATCTCATTACCATGACCCCGGAACATAAAAGGCTATTGAAGGACACCGTGGATTTTAGTCAGTACGAGTCTGACAGTCCCTCCTGCCCTGCCCGGGGAGGACTCATTTGATGATTTTACAACGCTAAAAAAAATACAAAAACAACACGAAAATAGAAATAATTGTAATGTAACCCTAAAACAATCACATTTATATCAATTCATCGTATAAAAGTACCAAATACCGTGCGTTATATGTACGGAACTCATAAAACTAAAGTGTAATTGGGGGTCCGTAACGACGCTCAAAAGCCTTTCTTGAATGTTACGCACAAAGCAATCGTGAGTTTAATAAATTTATTGTATGTAGTACTTTATGATCCAATTTCCTTCATTGGATTTCATTTCTTAGGAGTTTGGGATAAGTTTAATTTTGATTATAACGTATCCTTTTACTAACTATATGATGAGATTAAATATAATTCAAAAAGAGCTAGTTTATTCTTCGTAAGCAGGGCCTTAAATAGGTCATTAATCCCTAGGGATTTAAAGTTGTTTAAAGAAGCAAACAACATTATCAATCGTTTATTTTTGAGTCGAATAACAAGTCTTATCAAAGGATATCGTATCACCCAGTAGATAATAAAGCCCGGTATCCACCAAAGCGGAGAGGAGAGGATATTTGTTTGAATAACCAATCAGATGTCTGTAATAAGCATCTGTCAATAAGTGGAGAGGAGATGTGGACATCTGATTGGTTATTCAAACAGAATATTTGTTTTATGTAACAATTTTGGTGTGCAATAAAGTGTATTCTATCTATCTATCTCCTCTCCTCTCCACTTTGGTGAATACCGGGCCTGACTGGTTGGATATATCAGGCAGGATCAACAGGGCAACGTGTTTGGATACTCGATGCGATCTTAGCATATATTATGTTCAATATGACAGAGCCCCCTAGGAGGGTCAAAGCCTGCCGGGATCGCGGGACTGTCTCATCAGGTAACCGTGACCCTGGAACGTAAAGGGCTATTGAAAAATCACCGTGGATTTTAGCCAGTACGAGGCCGACAGTCTTCGGGTGGGAGGACTCATTTGATAAAAAAAAGCATATATTATTTAAGTTGGTTATACTCATCAATATACTAGCGTTCGATGTTTAAGTACACTTACCCAAGTAATTGTCAGCTGAAATATTTATTGCGGGTTCGAATCCCGGGTTGGTCTCGTGATTTATAGTGACCCCAGAAGTGTCCGGGCCTTTCGGACACTTTGTTTTAACAGAAAAAAGAATGAATTGGTAACACAAAAAGGGATTTTTGTTTCGTTTTTTTCTTTTACTTTTTAAATTGCGGATTTTCTCGGCTTTGGCTGATTGCGGGTTTCCCGTTATTTTTTTGAGTTATATTAAGGGCCTAATGCATACCACTTTTTATAAACGCGCGTCGACGGTGCGTTTTTATCAAAGAGCAGTTTGCTGTCGTTTGCATCGCGTCAATCGCGCGGCAACGCAACAGCGCGTCTGTACCGATACATACGCGCCGGTGCTGCGCGTTTGTAATTTATTAAGGTATGCAAAGGTCTACAGTACCCTTAACATAAATTTTCAGTATTTGAGACGTAAAGTAAACTGGAACTTTGACAATTTCAAATTGATAATTTTCAAGGAAAAAATTAGTTCCCTCTTCGCACACCAGAAGCGCTGTTCGATTTTTTATACAAGAAACGCTGTAAATACTGGAAAGACTCTGTAAAGTAAAAGAGTGAAAATTCGTGTTAAGGGTACAGTTTGCGTTTGATTTGCGCGCGTATCGCATCTGCATCGCTTCAAACGCGCGTCAACGGCGCGTTTAAAAAACGTGGCTCAAGGTTTTCCATGAAGAAATTCTCAATAACCTCTGGGAATATTTTTCGTGGAATTGGTAAATGAATTTAATAAAAACATGACATAAAAAGGAATGGAGTCTACAGCTCGAAAAATATTGTTTTAATGTGTGCTGTCATGTTTCTTTTCCATTACAGTCAATTGATTTAGGAGGAGGTTGTAAAAATGATTTGGAATCATAACTTCCTGTTCGGAATATTATTTTACCTACCTACATACAAGTAGTAGTGTCCTTTTTTATTTTTTTTTCGTGGTAAAATCATCAAATCAAATCCAGCTCTGCCCTGGGTAGGAGGATTCATTTGATGATTTTACCACGCTAAATAGAAAAAAGACCTCAGACTGGGTCACTAATCGATGGACTAAAGTATCGTCAAATAAACCGAAACATTACTAAAGCATTTACGCTTTCAATTTGGTCTCTGATTTACGGATACTAGTCGGTGGTAAAATGGATGCCGGTACATTCACAAAACCGATTAGTAATAATTAATGTACAAGGGATCGGTAGCTCATTACATGTTCCCTCGAATTTATACTCATTAACTGTTTGAATTACCCAGTAATTTGTACTTGCAACTACGTTTTTGTATATACTTCGTATGGTATACGTATAAGTCCTTTATTTATTTAGTTACAATGCAACGTGTAACGTTAATAGTGCAAAACCTCTCGTGGGGTAACTCACCCCATGTTACTGAACGATGCTTGTTCCAAGACTTCTGAAAATTCACAAAAAAAATTGCTTTTTCATACAAAATGAGAAATTAATCGGTATGAAAAATTTATTTATTTATTTAAAATCTTCCTTACGCTATCATTACAGGTCTGTACCTAATGCGATAGTGTGGCTTAACTACTAATTATTAAATTAACTACTTCACAAAAGAACAAAAACAACATAAATCAATATAAAATAGGAACTATACAACGAGTTTAAACATAATATAATACGACACACAAAATCATTTTGTTTGCGAATTTACAAAAGTCTTAGAATAAACATTATTCAGTTACATAGGCTGAGTTACCCCACGAGACGTTTTGCGCTATTAACGTTACACGTTGTATACTATCTATGACTTTTTAATAGTACGAGATCCGGTAGAAGAAATATATTCCCTCATCTGTTATTTGAAAATGGCATATAATACACGCTAGAAGTATCTAGCGTGTATTATATGCCATTTAATGCCATTAAAGCCATTTAAGTTAGACAACCCAAATTCAGCCATGTTTTTGATTAGACAACTAAATACTGTTGAATTCAGAATAAAATAGTCTATCATTTGATATCTGATTCGATTAAATAACAGATGAGGGTATATTATCTACGGTAACTCACCTGTTTAAACCCGACAACTAATTAGAAGGACAGGGTTAGACACGACAACCTATATTTTTTAGATTCCTTGAGGTGTATTCTATCAGCTAATACTTGATTTATCTAAATAACAGATGAGGGAAGTTGATCGAAATTTTTTGAGGACAATTTTTATGAATTAACATAGACGGTACGCGATTCAGGTCGACAACCCATCACCAAAATATAGTCGTTTAGAGTATCTAGCGTGTATTATATGCCATTTTCAAATAACAGATGAGGGTATATATTTCTTCAGTGTATCCTAGACTATAAGTAGTTTCGTATTTTCACGGATTTTCACGTTTATTATGACGTAAGTAAACATGATAGTCTTCACGTCTTCATGCTAAAACAGGTGAAGAAATTATGATGACAATATGATGAATTATGTTTAGCTTAATTATAACTGGTTAACAATGGTTTTGCCCATGAATGATGAAATACAAAAATAGGCAGTACTTAGTGAATAAACCTAATCATCAGTTATAATATTACAAGTGTCTTAGCTCGAGTTATCGAGCTATACAAGTTAATCTTGTATTGCGTTCGCCGCACTTCGCAAGTTTCGACTTGTTCGTTATTACAGCACGGCTTTACTTTACTAGATTTAATACATCATAAAGAACGTTAAGATTGCGCTGGCATTCGCTATCAAACACCGTGAAAATACAATTAGTGTATGACGTACGTATATAGCAGTGTAACCTACAGCAACGTCTTAAGTGTATCAAACACCTCTTTGTTTTTAGTTTTTATTGTGAAGTTTAAACTAAAACTTTGTGAATTTATATTTTTGATTATGCCTCGTTCCTGTGAAAGCAATCCTAACAATTTTTTTTGTAATATGGGAGATGTTAGCGACGAACATGGTGAACGTTTTCACCTGGATATTTCAGGCAAAAGAGCGATACCAGGGCAAATGGAGTCCTGCTATGTTAGCAGACTACTGCTGGACGTTGAAGAGAGAGGCTGTAGATATTACTTATAAACGTTTTAAAAGCAATATATTAACTCATTTTTAAATTTTATAATACGTGATTTATGAATATAATGTTATCTTAAGTCAAAACATTTTTATTTGATTCCACAAAAAACGCGAGCTAACTCGACCTTAAAACTTACATCAAAATGTATGTTTAGAGGTATTCTTTCGCAATTAGCACAACTCATTTCATGGATTAACAAAACCTTAAAATTTGTTAACCAGTGTTATTATTGTAAATTGGCCAATACATGGAAATCCATCAGAGATACGGAAAAAACTTTCTTAGGAACCTTTACCTCTATTTTGATGATAAAATTTTGGCATATCTATGTTTTCAAGTGTGAGCTGTCCACAAAAATAAGTGAAATTGTCTATTTTTTTAATGCTTGATAACTCTGATTTCACAAAAATCATTTCATTGTATAGGAAGAAAAAAATCGGGACTGCGGAAATTCAACTAAATATTAGGGTCGTTGTAAGTTCGCCAAAAAATTATTCCCCTCAAAAAAAAGTTTTGATTCTGTTCTCCTAGTACTGTTCAGATTCCACATTGTGTCCTCGTTTTCGGTTATTTTATGCTGGATTTTATAATTTTAATTTCTCCTATCATAGAGCGAAAAAAAAAACAAAATTAAAAAAAGAAAACAGAAACCTTTGGTTTTTAAACATACTTTTAATTATTTTTGTGGCGAACTTACAACGACCCAATTTTATGCTTTTTGACTTATTTTCATGTGAATCAAATTTCATTTTATGGGAATTAAAATATATGGGGCAGTAGTAGTTCAAATCTCATGAAAAGTATTCCTTCACGTGGGCGAAAACGCGAGCATAGACTAGTTTTCCATAATTCTCGTTTCAGTGGTCATCAACTTGCAAAGTGTTGTAGATTGTGGTTTTGAACCCAGACAGGCACATTGCTTAGCATAATTTATTCACCACGGCTCTTAAAACGGTGAAGGAAAACTTAAGGGCAACTGCCTACATTTAAAGACTATTAAAAAGCAAATGACAGCCAGGACCAAGAACGGGTTGACGTACTTTAAAGGCTTTATTTTACGTGGTAAAATCATCAAAATAATGAGTCCTCCCAACCAGGGCAGGACGGGAAGGACTGTCAGACTTGTACTGATTAAAATCCACGGTGTCCTTCAATAGCCTTTAAGTTCCGGTGCCGCGGCTAGCTGATGAGGCCGACCCCGGCAGCCTTTAGCTTTCTTAAAGGGCCTGTCAAATTGCTGACAGCTGTCCAGCTCTCTCAGCGCTCGGCCGAGTGGAACACGACATCTTCTATTTGACAGTACTTCTTACTTGAAGTATATACGACGTATATTACATGGGAAATGAAAAACACGCACGCCTCTACTTTAACAACCAGTAACTAATTTTATCAACCAAACAAACGTCAAAGTTCGCGTTTACTAAAACCACGTCACAAAAGCGTGAAAAATCGTGCTGTCAGACTTCTACTGATTAAAATCCACGGTGATCGTTTAATGGCCCTTTACATTCCAGGGTCACGGTTACTTTTGATGAAGGAGGTTCCCTTTCATTTGAGTCATAAAAACGAAACTAAGCTTTTTTACATAGATATAAAAAATAAAACTAAAATTGCATACAACCTTTAAGTTGAACTGGGAGATGGTATTCCAAAAAAAACCTCGCAAATCAATCAAGAACAAAAAATGTCTTCTAACAAAAAAAGCGTATTTTGTGACTCTAGCGATAAGTTTAAAAAATGTTCACCAAACTTGAACAAATCCTAAAATAGTCGAGTCTCCTTTTCTAAAACAACAAACAGAATGTTTACCCTCAATTTGCAAAAGCTATTTTAAAGATTAAAAAGCAATTCAAAATGTCTATTAAGACGCAATATTTGTCCCAAAGCGGGAAATAGTACGTTAAATGTCACTCGGTAGATTTATTTAAAGACTCGCAAAGCAGTTTGGGATATTTATGGCCCAATGACTTGGGACTTTTTAGTTTTTTTTTGGCTCTAAATGTAGGGGCACTTTAGGAATTCTTGTTTTTTAAAGCCTATAAGCTTTTAGAATGCGAACTAGATTTACCAGAGTGTTCATTTTGTCGTTGTTTTTTTTTTATTATAACATTAACTCTTTGCAATTCCACAGTATACTGAACTCAAGAACAATGTACTTCGGAGTTATTGTCTGTTTTTGGATCATGATAGGGGGAATAGTCAAAATAAAAAAGCTTTTTTTCATTAGGTGCGTCTACATAGACGAACAGCCCCGCGAGGCATTTGCCGCGCGAAGCATGTGTGGACTTGTCTCGGCAGAGGCAAGCGAGCGCGCGACCGAGCGCCCAAGCCATCCAGTGTCGGCTTTTTGTTTTGCTCGCGTATATTGTTTCGTGTCTCGGTCAAGAAACAATAGGCACGTCCACACAGAGCGAGCAGCCTCGCGAGGCAGTTTCATCGCGCGGAAAATGCCTCGCGAGCAATCTGTTTGTCTCATCAGATTTTCTCTCAGGACGTTTTATAAGTTTTTTCATCGGCCTATGTAAAATCAAAACATTTGATTTTGAGATAACCTTGGCCCTGGAACGTAAAGGGCTATCTTTACATCTGTTTTTGAGGTAAATTAGTCCATCTTATTCTTTTATACTGCAATCCTTCGTTCATTCCAGTTCGTTTATTTTCTAACGAAATTAAATTGTGTTTCGTTTCAAAGGAGACTTCCCTGTGATTATGATAACAGTGCTTGCAACTTGTAAATGTATAAAGTTAAATGAACCACGAAATAATTTGATGTCTAAAAGGTTCGCCGGTTTGAACCCTCTGGACTTTGGAATTGTTATGGGTTTTGGCAAGTTTACAAGTATTTTTGGACACAGTTAGGATTCTCGTTCGAAACTATTGGTGTAGGACGACTGAACGTAGGTTTCTGATATTTTTATTCAATAGGTAGAAAGAAAAAGAAAAGGTTTTATTGGACTCACATAGGGAAAGAACAACAACATTAAGTCAAAAAAAAAAAAAAAAAAAACTAAAAAGAAATTAAAATAATAAAACTAATACATTTTCTGTACGAGGACAAAAATTTTAAAAATGCATGATGAAGTCCTACTAATATTATAAATGCGTGGGATAATTTTCGTGTTAAGTTGTAGCGGGTGAAGCTGCTGGCAATAGCTAGTCATCAATAAATTACAAAACTATTTAGTCCGTGGCATCTTCTGAAATTAATTGTAATAAGATATGAGATAATAGAAATCAACTGGCCTAACCATCCTCCGCTGACAGAGCTACCTCTGGGAACCCCAGAAGCTTGTTTGTGACTTTGAATTTATACTGATATAATGTTTTCTGTCACCGATGTCTGTGAAATTAAAATAAATTATGAAGCACGTATTTAAAGACTTGCCCAGGTTTAAACCCACACCCTCGTAATGTAAGAGACAGGGTGTTAAATTTCTGGACTACCACGAAATTTACGCATTAATGAAAACACCATTTTAGTCGTAAACCACACTAAAACTCTAACTCGCAAATGAATATTTTAAATTCACACATAATTAGATATTTCAAAAGGTCGGGCTTTCTTTGTAGTGCTACAGTATACATAAGTACGGGCCAACACGTGTAACATCCCGTACATGACCTCAGGCGGTACGACTTAGGTACTTTACCAAAATGGCGCGATGCGAGACGAGTACAAGTAAAAATCAATCTTGCTACTAAGAAATAATGATGCAATTCGATTGACTTGACGTCATCGTTACGATCGTGTTTTGTTTTTCATTTACCCGTAGACAATAACGTGTTTTATGTCATATGTCGTAGTCGTAAGGTTGAAAGTCCCTTACTTGAAAGGGCACATGTACAAGTCTGCTTGGTAGGCTAGCGAGCTTGCTGTTGTCGCGACGCGATGCTTGTGATATTAAATCGATTGCCGATTCAAATTGCACCTAAATGCTAAAGAAGCGACGCAATGCAATTCGACCGTGAACTACGAAAATCCACGGTACTACTACGACATAAAGGCGCTGCAAACAAAACACAAAAGATGTCGCCGTACAAATTATGTCGCGAGTTTTGCGCAATCGAATTTCAAACAAAGAATCATGTGGACTGTCATTAGCAGGTACATGCAGTTCGATATCCAGCAGATCTGTGAGCAATATCGTCAATACGTGCAATTCTGTATGGCGTAGCGTCATGAGCAAGCTTCCTAACTTTTTAATTTAAATGAAAAATATTTTAGAATGGATGGTTTGTTCCCTTTTCACACATAAATTACATAACTTTTTGAGTATAGGATGCCAGTTTCTGCATTCTGAGAGTAATGGTGATCAAAAATAAATAAATTACACGATGAAATACGGATGTCTTGCCTAACAAACTCTCTGTTAACACAAGGCACTTACTATTTATTCGATGTTTTAAAACTTCTTTTGTTTCACGCTCACACAATACGCGTGTCGCTTAAACGTGTAGGTCGTGGCCAAGCGCTAAACGTTCGCTGGTACAACAAAGTGGTGAAGAATACATTTTCTTTTGATGTGTCGTGTGCCCGACTTTTGTATTTTAACGATGCGAAAAATATATTGTTATCTTTAGTTTCCTTTGCTAGTGTTTTTCTTTTTCGGGGAAAAGGAAAATATGCTTTTGATCGTTCCACTTTCTTAATAAAAGTATACCTTTGCTGAATTTACGAAGTTTGTATCTTTTTTGTTAATTTGTATCTTTTTGTTAATAAATGAGTAGTAGGTAAAGAGGGTATCTCGGACAAAATAAAATTGTTTCGATTGCGCGACTTTCCACTCTTTTTCTTTTAAAGTGGTGATAGACTTGGATGGATTTCATTTACTTGTATTATAAAATCAAGCATTCGACGTTTTTAATTTTGACGAACTGAAACGATGGACAGTGCCAAGCACAAAGCAACATTGCTACGTACATTTTTACGATGTTTCTAGTGAACGCTTTAGTCGATTGTCATCAATTTTTTTGTGCATTTAGATGTCAGATTAAGAATTGAGTAGGCTCGACAAAAAACTCGACAGAACGCTCATTAAAAAGCTCGCTAATACGCTGTTGTTACTTTTTCTGTAAAGGCGAGCTCACCGGGAGCATTCGCGTGTAATGTGACTTTATTGGTTCGACTTTGAGCATCACATTACAAAACTACCTCCCTGACTGACCAGCATTCGTGTACATCTATCTCTATAATATAAAAATATGGATCGCAAAATGTGTTGCTAAGCTCAAACTCGAAAACGGCTGGACCGATTCGACTACTTCTTTTTTTGTTTGATTTTGTAACCATCAGCGCCAGGTTTTAGAGAGCGAAAATTGTCATGTCCACCCGTGCGAAGCCGGGACGGGCCGCTTGTTTAGTATAGATTTGATACAAGGTGCGTATTGTGATGGTCGATTACCTTACCTCACTGATGAAATGTTCGAATCTGCAACGTTACATTACAGTTAAATGCTCGCGGTGAGGGAGCGCCGCAAGAATGCTCTTTAGAAGTGAACGCTCAAATTTATCAGCACCTTTACGACCACACAACAGTCTTCTTCCTACTTATGAATATGAACACAAAAATATAAACACACAAGGGATCTTAAACCCAAGGCAATGAAGCCACAAAGGTCAGGAAAGGAATGGTATCGTATGCCATCACCCGACACTGCCTTATCAAGTAACGACCTTGCGGTGGGCAACCTTGTGTGGTATCTCTTTAACTTGTATAACAAGTACTTGTCTTTTATTTTTTACTAGATGACCCGGTAAATTTCGTAACGCCTCAGAATCAATAAATAAAAAAGCATTGATTTCTGAACGAACGACAGGACGAACATCCAATATTTGACGGGTAGAAATAGTTTGTAAGGGAACATGATATTGTTGCTTCTACTATATTCCTTATATTTTTATCATATTATTTACCTTTTAAACCTTCCCTGACTTCCAAAAAAAAAAACAAAAGCAAAATTAGCCGTATTATAGTTTTGCATGCAGGCAGGATATAAAGCGATGCGTTTGAGAATATTCCAGCGTTTTTTTCGCGAGAGGCACGGTAGGGACTCTCTGACTCGTACTTACTAAAATCCATTTTCCTTCAATAGCCCTTTAAGTTCCAGGGGCACTGTTGTATGAGGCAGGTCTAGCGACGTCGCCAGGCTTGGGCCATCTAAGGGACCCCGTTAATTTGCAGGCAGCTCTATAAGGCGCGCTTGAAACAGGACACGCCGTCGACAAAGGCACTTTTCATGACCCATTTCTCGCCGTCCACACCGGGTAGCCGGAAATCGCCTCGCGATAACCGATGTCGTGGGCGTCTCCTACGGGATTAAACACCCGGTAATGTAAACACCATATAGTCGTACTTTCAAATATCTATCTATCCGTATATCACTTTAATCTAGCTCTCTAACTCCCAGTCTAGATTAAAAGGTCTGCACTGCGAGAAATATGAGAGCGGACGTTGCTAGACACGCCAAAGCTGTGTACAAACATCATTTTGTGACTAAAATCTGTGTGCATATGTCTAAATGCAGTGACATTTACATAGCGATGTGTTGGACCGGTTTACTTTTGTGACACATTGAAACAAAGGATAGTAACATAAGTATTTAATTCCTATATTATGTAAACAAAGGCCGTAACAACGCTTTCACGTTAATTTGATGCATAAATTGTTTAGACAAAAATCGTAGATTCATGCTCTGGGTTCTGTTCTGCAGCGTCATCTACTCAAATCAGGAACTAAAATCTGAGAACGTATTGAAAGTCGCAAAACAATGCTTTTGAAAAGTAGCTCAGTCGGAGCATTAGCGCGCGAGCGACTTCAAAAAAAGGTGGAGGTTCACAATTCGTAGGAATCTTTTTTATTTTTTTTTACGTACCTATGCTAAACTCCAAAAAGGTGATCGAATCGTATCCAGCACGTGTATTGTGACTTATTCTACCTCTATCCTACCAACAAGAATAAAATAATTTACGAGTATTTCTGCACAATTCGATTTTTTTTTAATATTCTTCACTCGTATTTATTATGAAATATAAGAACGAAGCATACTCGTATGGGTAATATTTCTTTTTTTTTTACATTTTGGACATCGCCATGCCTTAGGACGACAGGAATCTTTCTACATTGTGTCGTGATTGTGTCTATTCTATCGTCGAATACCGTGATAACGAACGAGGCTGTTCTTAAAATCGCTGTTTACATGTAAAACCTCATCAAAGCAGTATGTCCCACAAAATATTTAAAGGTGTAAATCCAACGCATCTACAAACCTATCGAGTTTGCTTTCACGAAATGCTTCGTCATATTTCAGCTGAAGCTTATTCCGTTTGATGCATTCAGTTAGAAGTAGGCTACTGAAAGCGATCACCCAGTTGAACGGAGTATTCTGTTACTAGGTTATTTTCAGCACACTGTTTATTGTTTTCTAAAAGGATGTTTTGATTTTGTTTTGGGAGCTCGAGACAAAATAAAAACAGTCGCAGAGATCGGTCATTGCAAGGTTTACTGCCAGGATTTGGCTCACTAAGTGGGGTCGTCAGATTGCTGACTGCTTTTTGATTCTTTCTTCGAAAGACTATCTCAGACACCTGTATGGTTCTCAAATTTATAACTCTACCAATACAAAATTATCTATCTGGAGTTTAACAGAGACTGTGACCTCTGACTTTGTTTCGGATTCTCAGAGTAGTCAGAGGGTCTAATCTCTAAGCACGAAACCCATAGTTTCGGCCTTCAGTAGTGGCGATTTTATAAGTATGCAATTTGATTTTGACGTTAGTTATATAAAGGTTCGTATATCTGTATACGTACCCGTGTTTTCGTTTACTGACTTAGGAAGTAGACACCCTGAGTTGTCAAGAAAGAAACACCGAGCTCACTTTACTTTAAAAAAAAAAGGTTGCACTCCAGGAGTGCCGGTAGAAGTGAAAACTATTTTGTTACTATGTTTTATTTTTAATTTGAATGACGTCTTACTCATTTTCGATCAGGGTCACGTGACCCTAACGCGAGTTTTGGTCACGTGACCCTGACGCGAGTTTCAAATTTTTTACCCATTACAGAAAAAGTGTACAACGCCGCTAAAGAAGTTTTCACTTCAAAAAATGTATTTTTTGACTGTTGAAGAGTTTGACAAACACTATTAGCAAGCCGCAAGCCCACACCTTCGGTAGCTAGAAAGAAAACTGAGACCTAAATTGGGGCAAGCTCACTTAGATGGACTTATCACACTTGCGTGGACGGGACATAGTAAACAGCAGACAGCAGGCACCAGACTCAGACATGATGCTCGCAAGCCAGATGGCCATGGTGGGGCTTTCCACCGTAATTTGGATCACTCAAGAGTCATCACAATTTACCTGTGGACAGCTAGGAGATGAATCCCACCAACCCCATTAAATAAACAAGCTTACAGCTAGAGAACATCACATTTCAATCCGCTTAATAATATTATCCCTTTTTCATCGCCTTTATCCAGCATGTTTTTTAATTGGAATAAATAAAAACAAAACATAAAATTACATTTTCATAGTCAATTAAGAGCACTCCACCTCATTTACGTACAATATAATCAATACAGTGATTCGGAACGTATTCGAGTTACATTTGCATTGTGCTCTAGTTACAATAGGCATAAGTGCGGTAAAGTGGAATCAATGAGGTTGAGTGACTCTCGAGATGTTTGCTCAATGCTCAAATAAGGAGAGGGCGTTCGCATCTATAAAAAATATGTGTTCATGTTGAATGCTGATTTAACAAATCAAGCTGAAGTTTATTTTTTGAATGAAGATGCAAGGATGAATGGATAACAAAGTTATTCTAAATTAAAGGCTTTTTGTTTCTGAATTTGATTGAAAAAGATGAGTGATCTTTGAGTTTGTAAAAAAATTGAAAAGTTTACCAACGAGTGAGTGTATTTTATGACTTTTCATAAAGGTTATAAAGACGAAACTGAAGTTCACAATTATTCCAAATTCTCCTTGGTTTTTATTTTAAATCACTCTACTTTGATATCCAAATTGAATTCCCAAATGCATACCAAATTGAATTTTATACTTAGTCGCAATTAAGTAAATTGAAAACAACCAAAAATACATTCGGTAAATAAAAGATACATATTTACCATTGACTTTAATAGTAAAATAGAATCTTTAGCATTTATTTGATAAATATGGCATATATGTGTAGGACTCGGGAAACGTATTGAGGTACCTTATTTGAAGATCCACCAAATCATCATCATCATCATCAGCCAATAATGTTCCCACTGCTAGGACACAGGCCTCCTCTCTGTGAGAGGGAGTGGGCTATAATCCGCCACGCAGGCCCAGTACGGGTTGGCAGATAGCACATGTCTTCGAATTTTTGGTTCTAGGACATGCCGGTTTCCTCACGATGTTTTCCTTTACCGTTTTAAGAGCAGTAGTGATGAAATATAGTAATGCGCCTAGCGGGGTTCGAACCCACGACCTAAAACTCGTAAGTCGGGACCGATACCACTGGGCCACCACTGCCATCCACCAAATACGTCCAAGAAATTTAAATTGGTGGGCGTTTATAATTATACCGTTGTCATTGCGACTCGTAACTTACCGGAATACTTGTGTACATGAATGTCAAAATGAATAAGAAATGAATCTTTAAAACATGATTTAGAAACCTCGGACAAATATACAAGGTAGTTATTATAATACGTATTTAATTTTCTTCAGGAAAACCTTTATTATTTCAGGCTCAGTTTCACTCGGCTCGACCAAAATAGGTTACCATGAATAATGAACTTCTTTTGACTGAATAAAGCCTGTGTTGTCTGATGGCGCGAAAAATATTTTTGGAAAAATTTAATGTTTGAAAAAACACTACTTTGTAAATAAACGGTGATTTATTTATTGATACAAAATTGTGATAATAATGTTTTAGAAGGATTACGTGACTTACTTAGTAAAATTAATTATAATACCATAACGTGATGGATTGTGAATATTAAATACATGAAAATATCCATCAATATTGGTTTACGTAACCAAAGACGGTTGATCCGAACATTTTCTTTTGTAACTTGCATTTTTCTGGGCATTTAAATTTTCTTCGGTCAACATACATTATTACTGAACAAAAACATATTAAAAAAATAACAAATTCACAGTAAAATTTTGTTGTTTTCTTGACACGTTGAAATTAAGTTTTTCCAATAATTCTATGTGTCAAAAATTTCACACATTGTCCGAACAAAAGCCACCGTTTTCACAATTTCAGTTTGAGCAGTTATTTTAAGTGAAATTCCAAACGTTCTTTCTTTGAATAGCTTCTAGTTTCCAAACTGAATTCCTTCTCGACTTTAAATTCAAGACTTTTTTACACTTGGACAAAGAACTAGTAATTTTATTTTGTTTCTTTTAAAACTACTCGTAGGTAGATACATAAATATACATAAATTGTTGGGCGCTCGAACTTTGTAACATCACTACTTCTTCGACTGGCTTAAAGTATAGAAAATGGTCACAGATGGGTGATTTTTATAGTCTAGTTATACTTGTTTTTGTAGTCTAGTAATACTTTGGATTTGGGTAGGTACTACAGTCACGAGCAATAACATGTAAACACTCAACCAAATTTAAACGCAAATTGCTCGTGAAATACTGATTTCCACTTTGAAATAAGACCCAGTTTGTAATAGTATGGCTTCCGAAATAGAAGTCTAATTAAAAGACTAACGTTTAATCAATATGGTAGCAGAACATCGCTTTTGAATACTGTTTAGTGTATACATACTATTGCTTGTGACTGTACAGGCTAATACAACATAAATTTTAGTATTATATGTACGAGTATATGCGTAACCTGAATATAAGTAGTTTATTCAGAATCAGCAACTGAATTCCAATATTTTTTACACATAAATATTTTTTCACCAGATAATTACCTACAATACAATTACTGTACGTTGAGGTACCTATTGCCAAACTACGTTTTATCAATAAGTGTATGACACAGGAAAATCGAATTGAACGGGGCTACCGTGCCCCACCGCGAAATAAGCATGTTTTTGAACGGACAACTATTTCGACGGTCCCTACGTACAAACGGACATGTCAAAAACCGAGGTTTTCAGGAGAGCGATTTTAATGTTCAAATCGCTCTAGAAATAATTCTATGTACAATTTTGAATTTATTTTTTCTATAATGTTTTATTAGCTTTAGGAACTTTATAATGGTATTTATACATGTTTTCTTTTTTTTCATTTTCTTAGAAAAACTGATAGATGACTGTTTCTACGCTGATATTAAAATAAAAGAATGTCGGACATGTCTTAGATAACTTTTTATACGTAGGAAAGAAGAAATCAGTTTATAACATAGAATTTAAATAAGACGTTTTATGAAAACGTCGAACAATGTTATAGTTTTCAAACGGATTAGTTAAACATCTTAAAATCACCACCGTTGGTTATAAAATATACATCGAAGAAGACATATCGCTTTATACGCGGTTTCATTCATTCGAAGTGTCGATAGTTCTCGCAATGTAAATAAAGACATGTCAATTTTTTAAACGTGGTTTATTCTTCAAATGAGTCCTCCCACCCACTGGGTGGAGCGAAAGGGATTGACAGACTTATACTGAGTAAAATCCACGGTGTTCTTTCAATGGCCCTTAACGTTCCAGGGTCATGGTTACCTCATAAAATAGTCCCACGACCCCGGCAGGCTATAGTCCTCTATGGGGGTCCCGTCAGATTACTGATAGCTCTTTGAGGCGCGCATGGAACACGACACTCCGTCGATCCAGGCATGGCCCATCATCGAACGGCGAGTCACCCATTACTCGCTATCCGCCCGTGTCTACGGTGGCCGGAAATGGCCTTGTGATAACTGTTGCCATGGGCATCTCCCGCGGCGGCTGGGATTGTCAGGTTGAATGCCGGGTGCGAGAGGTTGCCGCCACCTATCAGCTTCGTGAAGACACGGCGGTCTCTGCCTAAGCGGGGCAAATCCACCGTATGCTCGACCGTGTTCTCCGGGCGTTCCGCACAAGGCGTTAGGCGTCAGGCGGACGCTGCCGCCGTGGCGCGTCTTCAGTCACTCCTCAAAGATAGTAGTCCACAAGCACCGGGAATAAGGTTCGGGCTACCGGTGGTCAGGGCTCTTGAGAGACGAACTTCCTAAAGATGCGCGCTGTGTCCAGAAGTACTGCCTTCTGAATCAGACGCTTGGCCAAGCGAGGGCCTCCTTAGATGTTGGTCAAGGCTCTAGGCAATTAAGCCATTAGCCGACACGAGTATCGGCACAATGACTGCTGTTCACTTTCCATATTATGCCAACAACCTCGCGAGCCAGATCAAGATACTTGAATATTTATCTTTCACGAGGTTCTAGTCACACGGATACGATATATAAACAACAAAACATTGCGTAACGGACGTTCCGATCGATCTATCACCACAATGTCATGCTTTTTGGCAACAATGAGTGATGACAGGTCGATCCCAATACAACGAAATTGCCATCTTCGCGAACTGAGTCAGGTGCATACATTTTTTTTAACATAGTAGAATCATCAAACGAGTCCTCCCACCCAGGGCAGGGCAGAAGGAACTGTCAGACTTGTACTGACTAAAATCCACGGTGTCCTTCAAAAGCCTTTTGCGTTCCGGGGTCACGGTAGCTCGTTAGTGCCGCGACCGACAGGGTCAGGCGCATACTTATATTACGGCACTTCTGATATCTCAAGGTTGTACTTGAAAGCAAGTTGCTGGTGGATAATCCTGGAAACGAGGTTGTGTCTATGCAAATATTCTCCATTAATTGAATTTTGATATTGGTGTGTGATCTGAAACTGATTGAAATAAATGAAATTGAATTTGAATTAGTCAGACAAGAACACCTAGAGACAATGACTGTGTCGGATCGATTTTCTCGGACGGTGGCATGCATGACATATTATGTCAAACGTTTATTTTCCGTAGTTATTCGTCAGAACATCGTACAATTGCAAAGACAAATTCCCAAATAGGTCACCGAAGCGAAATTTTTTATTGTTAATTAACAATCTTCTTAGCATCTAAACATACAATAAGGACATGTACACGTCCTATTGAGAAACCCCCGCCGTAAATGACGTTATGTCAGACATGACCGCGTTTGCGCGCAATTTAAAACACCGTACAAAGCGTTATGTGTAGATATCCGCATCTACGTTACTTATTCGTTGTAAATATAATACTTGTCCTCATATACGATTGGTAAATCTCGTTAAATAAGTAACATAAGAAAAAAAAAAATATACAGATATGTGCGTCTTAAAAATCTAAAGCGAACTGTGCAATAAAAAAAAAATGACATTTTCGACATGTCCGTTTGTACGTAGGGACCGTCGATTTGTTTGTTTTTATTACAACGTCTATAACCAGACTTATTCCAGCGAGTGAAAGTGACAGAGCTATACAAGTCGTCTAGCGCCATCTCGTTCACTCACTGGAACTAGCCTGGTTTGAAGACGTTGTAATACCCCTAAGTAACATTTTTTTTTTTTTAGCGTGGTAAAATCATCAAATGAGTCCTCCAACCCGGGCAGGGCGGGAGGGACTGTCAGACTTCTACTGACTAAAATCCACGGTGTCCTTCATAGCCTGTTATGTTCCGGGGTCACGGTAAGGGAATAATCCCGCGACCCCGGCAGGCTTTGGCCCTCTGAGAGGGGGGCCCCGACATTATGCTGACGCTCTTTGAGGCGCGCGTGGGACACAACGCGCCGTCGACCCGGGCATGGTCCATGGTCGGGCAGCGAGTTGCCCTTTACTCGCTGCCCGCATGCCCGCGCCCACGGTGGCCGGAGATCGTCTCGCGACGTCCGTCGCCGTGGGCGTCCTACACCGCGGTTGGGGCGGAGCGAGGACTCTGTCCTCTCTCGGTCGCGGCGCGCCTCCTCCTTAGCGAGCATTACTGCTTCGCAGAAGGAGGCGACCGCTTCCCACTCCGTCTCGCCCCGCAGCATGGCCGCAACCAATGCCGGGCGCGAGAGGTCTCCGCACCCCCAAGTAACATAGAAAGCTGATAACTTTATGATTTTTGATGATACAGTTTTGAAATTATTTACGTAGGTACATAAAAATGATAACCGAGTGATGATAGGTTTTGCATGATCAACAAATAATGTTGTATAGGTACAGATTTATAGAAAGTCTTAGTAAGCCACTGAAGATCGAAACCCAGAACTTTGAAGCCGATTTTCGCACGAGATAAATTTATATGATTTTATGTAGTTGTTGTGGGTCTGTTATTTGGGTAGGTATGTGAGTTCAAATGTTTTTTAAACGCATAAAGGAAAAAAGTACATCGTGAGGGTCCGTTACAAAAAAAAATAGAACAAACCATACTGAATTTATTCTAACCTTGAGAGTTTGATTCGCATTGACATCGCTCCAACTACAGTTCAAACCTAAATACAGGGTGTGATATTTCATAGAATAATGCAGCCAGCCCATTCGGCTGACGAATTCATTATTTTGCATAACAAAACCAACGAGTATGACGGCGAAGAAACAATGACCTTCCTTCCCCTCAGGCACGTGTCCCACTGACGAAGAAAAGCGATAAGCGGACGACGATCTCCTTGTTCAAGAAACGTTCAATGTGTTTAATATACCTACACGGTTATGTCCCATAGTTTAGATCTAAACTCTAAAATCTTTACTTAGTATTACCAATTCGAAAATTAGTTTGTTTGTATAAGCTGTACACGAGTTCTAATTCCTTCTGAGCGAGCTCGCTTCATCTAAATGTCAGAACCTACACACGGAGACGCGACGCTAACTGCACAATTCAATAGAACCACTCAAAAACGAAACGATACTTTCACCGGTGACGGGACGCAGAGCGGCGAGCGAGTCTCTGTGATATCCTGGCCTCGTTTGGTCTTTGGACCAGATTTAGGGTAAGAGCAATTACATATTAAATAGAATAACAATACGTATAGCAGGTTACAGAGGGTAAATAATTATGCAACGCACTCTATTTAAAATACACGCGCGTATTTCTCACTACCTCGCTTCTTAATGATAGCTCTTCCCGCATTCCGCCAAACGCCAGCAGTATGACATGCGCCTCATAAGTTGAGGGTTGCCAGTGTAATTGCTGAATTGTTTCAATATAATTATGAGACGGAGCAGCTTGCCACTGTTTTGTTGTACTCGTAAAAGATTTTAATTTCATGAAGAATTTTGAATGGAAGTTTACTTATGTTGGTTAATGACAAAGTTACATGCAACATTGCAGTGGTGGAGCTGTTAATAATGGTCAGCCGTTCAGGTCAACGGTCTTTTCGACTGTGGGACACACGAAACAAACACGTTAAGTACTATTAGACACACATATCAAATAATATTATCTGAGTTTTTAAACCTGAAAACTTTTTCTTTTTTTTGTGTGTATATTATATCTCACTATGATATTTCTTACTCGTATGTTCTTTGCTTCACAGGGGACCTTTTAAAAAAGTCCCGCAACCAAAGTAGGGAGAGATTTTTAACCGACTTTAAAAAAGTAGGTTTTTAGTTCGACCTTCATTGTATGTATGTAAATAAAAATCTACAATCCAAGTAAGTAAAAACGGATCCACGTGGGCAACGTCACGGGATATCTATTAGTGTTATACTAAAACCTTCTCCAGAATATAATGAACACTTTCCTGACAACTGCATCAAAATCCGTTCAGCCAAACGTGAGATAATTGAGGAAAAACATACATACATAGTACAGGTCGAACTGAGAACCAAGGTACTTGTATTTTTGATATCGGTTAAAAAAAACCTTTACTCAAATATGTAGGTGTCAGTTTCCAGTTGCAACGGAATACAGTATTTTATAGAGTGAACATATTACGTGAATATTAAAGCTACATATCAACTCTGCGTCAAAAGTTGCCTCCACCAAAGCCCAGGAGATTCTTATGATTTTTCCGATGACCTCATTCCGGGAAAAAAATGCCACCATATTAAACTTTATTATTGCCGATAGGGTTTACCGTTGAGAATGGCTATCTGTATATATTTTGAATGGTACCTATGGGTTTTAAAGCGGTATTGATGAGTTTAAATGCTCTTAATGAGTATATTTTAAAGTGCTTATGAACATGAGCATTTTGCGAATGTTACATTACAGAAACAAGATACACATTTGCAGTATCATTGCGTCACGTCGCGCCGCCCGCTTCGCGTTTCGGTGTGACCGTAAGGAGCTTTCTGGCAGGCCGACTGTCAAACTATCAAGTCACATTTTCAAGAAGAAAAGTTTTAAGTTTTTGACTTCCATGAACTACAGCGTTCTCTAGAAAGATCGTCAAAATGTTTGTAGCGATATTTAGCTCTATGGTCTGCTCTGTTCGTTCTTGATTTCGACAAAATTAAAAATCGAGCATTCTCAATTGTCTTTTACAAGTGAATGCTCAAATCTATCGGCACCCTTATGGGAACGGAACGTCTGAAAATTGTGTATTAGAACTGAAAAATGTACGTAAAGTTCATATTTTGTGAAGAAAGGTGTCGCGTGAAAGATCATCATACTGAACTACTTACTACGTCCGACCATCATCATAATCGTAAAAAAATATTCAGCTGTCCCATACAAGTGTACTCAATCCAATTGGATACCTTTTTCCGAGATTACGAATATAGGTCCATAGGTAAAGTTCTTCAATTTGATAGTCCATATTACATCTTTAAATATTGGTCTTGTGATACATAGTGTACTCGTATATTCTCAAAAACCTTGGCCTAAGAAGAATTATAGATTCGCGTAAGGCTGTCTGTCCATCGATGCGGAGTTAGCTGGCGGAGCGGAAAAAGAAGGAAATATTAAGACTATCGTCTACCGAGCGCTCGTCCATACAAAAAGAGAAAACGTTTTTCTCCCCCTAGATGTTATCCTATCTCAATGATTTTTTAGAATGCATCTGACACAGTAAAAAACTAGGTTTATAGGTTTTCTTTTTTTCAAAATTTATAATAGTTTGAAAATTACAGGCGCCTAAAAGTTACTATTTTTATGACAAAATCTTCATTGAAGTAAAACCTATGTATTTAAAAAACAAAGAAGTTTTAGAAAAAAAGCAAAACCTACAAACCTAGAATATAATATGCTGAAACGATTGACACCAGAATCTAAGAGATTGGTTGTGATTTAGTATGTGAAAAACGTTTTCTCCCGAGAGACAAATTTCATATAAAAAATACTTACAGTCAGTCGCGAGCTGCAACGCTCTCTATCGCACGATCGGGGTTTTTTCAAAGCGTGAGAGGGACAATAGGAATTTTTCTCAATACCTATTTTTTGAAATGGCAGCAGCTATTCTATCCTCTTAAACAATATGTTTTTTTATTTATTTGGGACAAAACCCACCACACTATTCCCAAACCACTGCAAGTACTGAAAGCCAGAATCAACAGTGGCAACCACCAGAAAAGCACAAAGACAATGAAGCTCGACGTGTCCCGGAGAATGAATTTACCTGTCTTGGATCCTGCAACGAAATTAATGAGAAAAGAATAGAAACAAGGCGACACAAGTCTCCGATACCTTACGACTTTGGTATCCAGGTGACTATCGCACCAGGTGCCAATAGAGGTGCGTAAACAGAACGTGTCAATGGATACCAAAGCCCTAAATTTTCGGAGATGGATGCAAGTGGCGAATTGTCGTTCGGCGTGGCGTTCTAAGGGGGAGGCCTGTGTTCAGCAGTGGACGTCTGCCGGCTGATGATGATGATGAAATTTTCGGAGCCTTGCGTCGCATTGTGTATGAAGGCGCTTTCAATTTTTAAATGAATTGTGATGTAACGTTATAGACACTAGCGCCGCGTTAATAAGACTTCAATAGTGAACCGTCGTCATTGGCCATCACTGTCTCACAACCAAAACCATTAAAGAAGTAATCAAACTAAATCAAAAAAACATTATTCCATTATACAAAGTTTCCATAAAACTTTCTCTTTTTTCTCTTTAGGGATACAGAAAACCACAACTCAGTTAACCTAGAGAAAGGTAAAAAGCTTTAAAAAAGGGTAATATTAACTTTGTTCAACGTTTTAATTTTGATCCCTTTTGTTCGAGTATTTTTGGAATTAGTACATTCATACTTTTGTGAAACACGACTTAATTTATGTTGGGTCGAATTATCGTCAAAGTTAAGTTAAAGTAAGTCAGAGCAGTGGTGGCCCAGTGGTATCGGTCCCGACTTACGAGTTGCAGGTTGTGGATTCGAACCCCGCCAGGCGCATTACTTTGTGTACTTAATTTATTTCATCACCACTGCTCTCAAAACGGTGAAGGAAAACATCATCGTGATGTCTTAGAACCAAAAATTCAAAGACATGTGACATCTACCGACCCGCACCGGGCCCGCGTGGTGAATTATGGCCCACTCTCTCTCCCAGAGAGAGAGTGGGCCATAGTGTCCCAGCAGTGGCAACATTATAGGCTGCTTTACTTTTTAGAAACCATGAGAAATAGCTATACAAGATAAATTTATTTGGCAACTAAAACAAATACGGTACATAAACTGAATATGTCTCTTGAACAAGTCACCCAAGAAAATATGCCGGCAGAAATTTTCAGAGGCCTTCGCCCGGACATTTCTCAATGTTTTCAAGTATAATGAATGAAGTTTCAGCTCGTTATTCATTCGTCGTGTAGGCAGACTTCGGCCATTAGTATGCAAGCAGTGCGTTTGTGACAAACTTATCATGTTCACGTTCAACGGAACGGGGAAGTTAAAAAATAGGTATATGTGTGTGTGATGAATTGTTTCGTCGCTCTTGAAATAATAGAAAGATGGATAGAGAAACCATTTATTTGGTGCATTTATAAAACCGTAATAACGAGAAATAGTAAAACAAGGAAAAAGTCACCATCTGGCTAGTTTTTTCCTCTGAACTATATTTGGGTTCCAGTCGAATCAGATGCAGCTGAATAACAGAATTTTACATGGAGTGACTGCCTATCGAACCTCCACAACCCAGTAACTGGGTAATACGATACTCCATGGTAAGAATGGTTTTCAGACTTTATATAACATCAAATGAGGCCTCCCGATGGGGCGGAAAAAAGAGCCACAAACATACATGCATACATTTATCCTCACAAAAAAACACATTTAAATGTAATATAGAGTAAGATAAAATGAGGTTACAATATTCCTGTCTACCGACTACTTATTATCTTTTAAAAACTAACATTTTTAAGGTCGTAAAATTTTTCTACGAAAAAATGTTTCTCATTAATGTTATTCCTGCCATTAGTACTGTTGTTTTTGTTACAAAATGTCGCATAGTATACCTACAGTATAGAATTTCAGTAGACTTTAACAAATTGGATTTGTAGAATGTAAGAAAAATATGTCAAAAAACTTAGGTAGCGGCAAAATGTTCAGAAAATATCAACTTACACTATGTGTTTTTATGTAGAACATAACATTTTTTGATCTAACATTACCTAAACCTAAAGGTGCTGATTGACTAAAGCATTCACAGTCATGTAAGAGAACATCATACATTTAATTTTGTTATTTTTTTATTTTGTCGAACAAACGAACACAGACAAACATCGCTAGGAATATTTTCGCAATCTTTCTAGCGAATGCTCTAGTCGATGGTCGACAAAAACATGTTTCTTCATGAAGATGAAGACTTGACAGTCAGCTTGGCAAAAAGATCGCCCGAATGTTCGTAAAACGCTTTCGATTGTTTTGCTGTAATGTAACATTCGCAAGAATGTAACATTAGTCACAACAGACTAAGCAAAAAAATAATGAAAGAATGATGAAGATCTAACTGAAAAGAACAACTTTAACATTATTTTATAACTTAACAATTGAGGTAAAAATCTATGTTCCAACATCAACAATGAAAATAAAAACACCTAACAAAAAGTTACATAAATGCCGAGGTACACGAAACAAAATTTATTGGCTACTTAAGCTTGAGTAATCAACTTTGTTGAGCTTATTAAGAAAGTTTTACATTACAGTGAATAAATAAAATGATAAAAAATTTCATAAAATGACGGAAGAAATTATTTTTGAACTTTAAATAATTATGGTTGTTTTATCATGGGTTGTTCTGTAAGGTTTTGATGTAACCATGTGTTGGCTAGTGTTGGGATCTAAAGGGTTCCTCAGACACACATTGAGTGCATAATTACGAAAGTCTAAGATACCTTAAGACTTCGATATCCAGGTGACTATCGCAATACTCGTACAAATCGATAGAGGTACTGTCCCTCCCGTCCCTCTATGGCTGTGAGGACCCAGTTGCTGATGTTACCGTGTAAACAATTTCTTCTTGAAATCTTGATGTTTCATCATCATCATCATCAGCCTTTAATGTCACGGAGGCCTGTGTCCTGGGATACAGGCCTCCTATGTGTGAGTGGGAATGGGCCATAATCCAACAAGCTGGCCCAGTGTGGGTGGGTAGATGTCACGATGTTTTTGGTTCTAGGACATGCCGGTTTCCTCACGATGTTTTCCTTCACCGTTTTGAGAGCAGTGGTGATGAAATAAATTACACAAAGTAATGCGCCTGGCGGCAACAACTCGTAGGTAAGTCGGGAACGATACCACTAGGCCACCGCACATTTATCTTAGGTTAAAGTCTTTTTTTTTACCGTCGTAAAGTCATCAAAAGAGTCTTCCCACCTAGGGCACGATGAAAGGGCTGTCAGATTTGTACTGACTAAAATCGATATACGATATCCCATTTAATTATACTTACTCCTTCTCCGAGACAGTTTAACGAGTAGTAGCGTGGGATTGCACCGCGCTGTCACAATTATTTCAAAGCTAAAAAAAAAAAATTTAGACAGTTCTCTGATCGGGCAACACTGTGATGTCATTACGTGTTTTTGTGCCGGCGCTGTCACTACGTTCTCTCAACAAAAATACAAATTAAATGAAATTTCCTTACACATTAATGTCTAAAGTCATATTAAAATTGATTAGCATGATTATATTCATAAGATGTGATGTGAGTGGATCATTATTTATTGAAATATCAAGTGCAGTGAACTGAAGAAACCGGCGTGAATCTTGTTGACATTTGAGATTGTTTACTAGGAAAAAAGGTATGTAATTAATGAAAATACCAAAGGATCATCGTAATGAAGCATCAATAAGGTAAGACCTAAGTTATTTGAAAACTCTGCGAAGAGTTATTGTGATAAAACTAATTAACCTAAAAATACCAAAAACAATATTTTTTGTTCATCATGTCAACTACCACACGACTATTTCCGGTTGTCATTGACTATAAAACTTCGTTCAAGTTTCCTTCCGTGTAACGGTTTTATTTTCGTTTCGGTGGACTTTGAGTGATTCAAATACAGGCAGCTAATACCTACTTTCACGAAATGGGCAAAAGGAAAAACCTAGACCCAGAGTACTTAAAGAAGAAAATCAATAAGTTAAAAAAGAAACTGAAAAAGTTACCAGCGGATGATGTCTCATCTCCGACGAGTTCCCCACCGAGTTCTTCGCCAAGCCGGTGTCAACCAATCGAGGCCCCGGCACCACCTTCGCCAATTATAAATAATGATTTGGATCAAGACCCTATCACAGGTCTGTAAAACTTATTACTCACGAAAATTATCTATCTGTGTGTATCCAATTATCTATACATTTATGGCCTGCAAGCTCTTATGTCTTGTTTTTAACAATATAAGCCCACAATGGTTTTTTTTCTTCAAATTGATGAACCAAATAGAGATCTTTGAACACTTGAGCGCCACCACAATACATGCGGGTGGACACAGTTTCAAATCTCACAAAATCTATCATGGCAAGCGCTACCACACTGCGGGTAGACAACGCCAAAAATACATTTCCACATTGGAAAACTACTGACTTAGCGCTATCACTAAGCGGATAGACATGTCTATATCTTTTTGTTCATCTTTTCAGAGGACAATGTACCTGAGGAGCTATTACAAGCCCTAGGGACAGAGGGGGAGGATACAACAGTGTCAGGAGAAGCAATAAGACCAGAACTAGCACAACGTTGGTCAAAAATCATGCAGACGGGTCTCGGAAAAGAGTCTAGAGACATTATAATAAAGAAATATCCCACACCTATTAATTTCCCAAGGGCTGTGGCTCCCTTGATGAACGCTGAAATATCTGCATCCCTCTCAGAATTAACCCTGAAAAGGGATAAAAGAATATGCTACAGGCAAAACTTAACAGGCAAGCTCATGACCTGCATAGGAAAATCTCTCAGTAAAATACTGATGGGAAATATTAATAGCAAAGTCATAGTGGAAGAAATGAGTGATGCAGCAAAATTAGCTGCAGATATATACTACCAGGACTCCTCATCAAGGAGGTTCTTTGCTTTGGCTGGAGTTCAGAAAGTTGTTCAGGATGCTGTAAAAACAACAACACCGGACGAAACATTGTTTGGAACGGACTGTGCTGAGAAAATTAGGGCTGCACAAACCATACAAAAAACAGGCTCCCTTATTAAACAAACGGAAAAGAAATCTTTCAAAACAGGAACTTCAAAGACTCAGTTAAACTGGAGAGGCCCGCTGCAGTATCAACAACAGCAACAAGCTCGCGGCGGGCACCAACACCAACAACGTCAGCACTACAGACAACCTCGGCCAGATCAAACACGGAAGACCCAGAAGAAAACTCCATACAGCTCCAAGCCCAAATACCGCAGATAGACCCACAGGTACATGCAGGCAGACTTAAATATTTTATAAACAACTGGTGTGAACTAACCAGTGACACAGTAGTCCTAAAATGGATTCAAGGTTATGAGATCCCATTCAGGGAAACACCACTCCCTTGTCAAGCTGTGTTACAACACTGGTCTGAAAAAGATAAAGAATTAATTAATCTTGAAATTAAAAAATTAATTTCTTTAGGTACTATCTCAGAGTGTTCTTTCTGTCCAACACAATTCACATCTCCAATATTTTTAGTTCCAAAACCTAATGGCTCATACAGATTTATACTGAATTTGAAAAAACTCAATAGTTTCATAGATACAGAACACTTCAAATTAGAAGATATTAGAACAGCTTGCAAACTTATATCAAAAGATTGCTTTATGGCATCTATTGATTTAAAAGAAGCTTACTTTTCAGTACCTATAGCAGATGATTATAAAAAGTATTTAAGGTTTATCTTTGATGGCAAGTTATTTGAATTCAATGCTCTACCCTATGGGTTATGTACAGCACCATTTGTCTTTACAAAATTGTTAAAACCAGTTTGTACTTACCTTAGAAAAAATAACATCATCATGACATGTTATTTGGATGATAGCCTATATTTTCATAAATCCAAAAGGAAATGTGAAGAAAATGTAAAATTTGCGGTAAATCTTTTACAAAACCTAGGCTTTGTCATCAATTATGAAAAGAGTCACCTTGAACCAAGCCAATCGGTTCAGTATTTGGGTTTTATTTTAGAATCAACAAATCTCGTTCTATCAGTCCCCCAACAAAAACAGCTGGCTATATTAGAAAAAATTAAAACTTATCAAGTAAAAAGCCATTGTCAAATTAGAGAATTCTCTCAACTGCTTGGAACATTAAGTTCAATGTGTCCAGCCATTCCATACGGCTGGCTTTATACCAAGATTTTGGAAAGAGAGAAATATGTAGGTTTGATAAAATCAAATGATAATTATAATGCAATAATGCCCCTTAAAAGTATAATTCATCCAGAACTAAACTGGTGGAGTAGGAATGTAAACAAATGTAATCCAATAAAACAATATAACTTCAAAACAGAAATTCTAACAGATGCCTCAACTACTGGTTGGGGAGCTGTGTGTGAACAAAACAAGACGTCAGGTTCATGGTCAGATTTAGAAAAGAACTACCATATAAACTATTTAGAATTAAAAGCTGCATTCTTAGGGCTTCAATGTTTTGCAAAACAATTACATGATTGTGAGGTGTTATTAAGGGTTGACAATACCACAGCAGTGGCCTATATTAACAAAATGGGGGGAGTTCAGTTTCCTCATTTAAATAGTGTTACCAGAGATATATGGCAATGGTGTGAAGAAAGGAATATTTGGATTTATGCATCTTACATTAATACCAAAGACAATCATGAAGCTGACAGAGAATCAAGAAAAATAAACACTGAATGGGAACTTTCTCACATTGCTTATAGTCAAATAGTAAATTGTTTTGGGGTACCCGATATAGATTTGTTTGCATCTAGAATAAACAGTAAATGTAAAAAGTTTGTGTCTTGGAAATGTGATCCTGAAGCCTTCCAAATTGATGCATTCACCCTTAACTGGTCTAATTATTATTTTTATGCATTCCCTCCATTTTCCCTAATATTAAAATGTCTTCATAAAATCAAAACTGATAAGGCAACAGGTATTTTAGTTTTTCCATACTGGCCATCACAATCATGGTTTCCACTATTGGATGCATTGTTAATTAAGAAATTGTTAATATTCGAACCAAATATTAAGTTACTAACATCTCCTTTCAGAGAAAGTCACCCTCTTCATCAACAACTTACCCTGGCTGCAGGACTGCTCTCAGCAAGGCATACATAAGAAGAGGCATACCAAATTCAGCCCTTCAAATTATGTTAAATTCATTGTCGAATAGTTCCATGAAACAATATGACTCATCCTTAAAATCTTGGTGGCTATTTTGTAAGAAATATAACATAGACACCTATGAAGCTTCCGTTCCCTATATTCTAAAATTTTTGAGTGAATCCTTTGAATCCGGTGCCTCATATGGTACAATAAATACTACCAGATCAGCCCTTTCTCTGTTAATTAGTTCTAAAATAGGGTCTGATGAAAGGATTAAACGATTCATGCGGGGAGTGTACCGTACAAAACCACCTGCCCCAAAGTACAATTTTACTTGGGACCCTGGAGTTGTGTTAACATATTTGGCAAGTCTCTATCCCAATGAAGACATAAGTTTAGAAAAACTGACTAAAAAAGTAGCGACTATCCTTGCTCTTACTACAGGTCATAGAGTACAAACTTTATCTTTAATTAACATTAAAAATATCAAATTCACAAATGATGGAATTCAGATATACATTCCAGACATAATAAAAACCTCCAAAACTGGTAACCTTCAACCACTATTACATCTTAAAAATTTTGAAAATAGAATTGAGATTTGTCCAGTTACTACTGTAAAATGTTATATCAATAGAACTGAACCACTGAGAGCAGGCACTGATAAACTAATAATAACCCTCAAAAAGCCACATCATTCTGCTTCAACTCAAACTATAAGCCGCTGGATAAAAGCAACACTTCACGAGTCTGGAATTGATGTAAATATTTTCTCAGCACACAGCACTAGGCATGCTTCTACATCAGCTGCTAAAAGATCTGGAATCAGTATAGACCAAATACAAAGAACAGCTGGATGGTCTAAAAACTCGGCCACTTTTGCTAGACATTACAATAGGCCAATCATTCAGGAACCAACTGTGTTTAGTGATGTAATATGTAAGACCGTAAATAATTTAACTTAATTTTGTTGATCTCATACATTATTGTATTTTTTATATTACTTAAGTAGTCGATACTGTAGTGTTTCAACAGTTGTAATTTTAATAAATATCTTATTTTAATTTCTACCATATATTTACTTACCCATAAACAACCCTGACTGACTTCAAACATCTACTCGTTAAACTGTCTCGGAGAAGGAGTAAGTATAATTATATGATTAAACGAACTTACCTTAAGTGAAGTTCTATCATAATTATACGAAGCTCCTTCTCCGAGACAGGTCTCCCAACCCATCCCTTAAGTTACCCTATAGGGTTGTTTATTATATAGCTTTAAACGAAATGACATCACAGTGTTGCCCGATCAGAGAACTGTCTAAATTTTTTTTTTTTAGCTTTGAAATAATTGTGACAGCGCGGTGCAATCCCACGCTACTACTCGTTAAACTGTCTCGGAGAAGGAGCTTCGTATAATTATGATAGAACTTCACTTAAGGTAAGTTCGTTTAATCATATAATAATCCAGACTTAAAGTTTGTCTGTGCTAAGGTAAATTTAATCAAGATTTCTGTTGACTGTCTTGTTGGTCTAGTGGTTAGTGACCCTGACTGCTATGCCGGAGGTCGTGGGTTCGATTCCCACCCTGGACAAATGTCTGTGAGAATTACACCCAGACACAGAACTAATGATCATGCTCATCACACAAACATACTTATATATTTCTAAATACATACATATTATGTATGTATTTAGAAATATACAAGTATGTTTATTACCCAGTTGTCTAGGTACCCATAACACAAGCTCTGCTTAGCTTGGGACTAGATGGCGTTGTGTGATAGTTGTGGAATATATTATATTATTATTTTTTTTAATGTTTCAAACGAGTCTAGTGTCATCAAACGAGTTTACTCAGGGCGCGACGAGATCCGTCAGCTTCGTATAATGGGGATGGCAACGCAAAGATATTGTAGATGGCGCCACCATAGCTTAGTCCTAATCCGACCAATGACGTAGTACTACTTTGAAGTACCTTTAAGATTTGAGCTGATTTGAACCAATGACGATGCTTGGAACAAGCTATGCTAACGCCATTAGTTCCCCAGTTGCCATCCCCATTGACTAAAATCCACGTGTCCTTGAATAGCCTTTTATGTCCCGACAGAACAGCCGATGATGATAATGATTATCCTTACATTTAGCTATCACATAATAAGTTCGGCTTGAAGCCAACTCCAAGATAGTTGAGAAAATGCTACGCAGACTAATGATGAAAATACACTGAACAAAGTGCTCTATCTGCCTGAAAACAAGATTCGTTATCATCCAAAACAAAAACGCTTTTATGGAGCTTGATTGTAATTACCCACTAGATTATTAACAAGATAGGTAGGCGAAGCTATTACTCATTCCTGAGTTATATCTTAGTATATACAAGCCCCAGGGGGAAGACGTATAAGTAAACTCATTTCTAACTTAGAATACACGGAAATTAGAACTAGCTTTCAGACGCAATTGATATGAAAATCTAACTAATATTATACAAACAAAAGTTTGGATGGATTGATGAATGTGCTATAGTCTACTTAAACAGGGGGTCTATTGTCTAAATTCGTGACAAGTCATAACGTCAAATTGCATTTAATAATAGTACCCACCACGAATTTTCCGCAGAGCCTTTTTTGTGGCATTCAGCGCCGTGTTTATCCAAATAATAACAGTTTTACTATAAACTTCCGTTATCAGTCTTCCATGAACACGTTCTTATTGGTTTATACACAATATTGTATTTCGTGGGCCGATCATAACTCGGTTAAGTAACACTTAGATTTACCGCCAGGTGGCATAAAATACAATATAAAAAAATGTCAATTTTATGTTGAAGTTTACGCATATTTTACATAGATGGCATTGATAACTCTATTCAAAAAATATTTTCGTTTAGTAACAGTTTTACTTTAAAGGTGTTAAAGTCTGGAAAAACCAATAGGGTATCATTTATTTTAATTGTAATTTCCCATCAGCTGATTTAAGAGGTACAAGCGGGTGAAGGCACTACAAACAGCTAGTCGATTAATATTACAAAAACACGCGTTTTTCTTTTCACCATGTAGCACGTTAGGTACGTCACCCGATACGATCCTAAGAAACGTCTATTCCTTATGCTTTTATCTACTCTACATGCGCCGGTAGCGAGAACTACGCACCTGACCTATTTCTCTTCTCATTATTCAATTCATATTTCAAGTTGTAACTCATTGTGACGATACGTGGAATAGTGTTCAAATTAAATTCTTTATCCCAACTATGTTAGCTGTATGAAACTATTTTACAAATATGTAACTAATCAATAACAAGTTAGATATTTAAAAAACTATGTTCTTTTTAAAAATTACTCGTCAAGACGAGTCAAACGAGTCTAATCTCGATGGGTTTGGTTTCATTACAGAGGCAGAGTGCCTATGGCCACCTTCTAGCTCCATCATCAGATCAGCTCCATATCATCATAATATTGCATTGTCACGCGATATACATATACATGCAAAATTTCAGCTTAATCGGAAACCGGGAGTGGATCTTTAACTTGCGAGATTTGATTACAGACAATGAGACAGGTGAAAGTAAATTATAGCTTGTAAAAATGTAGCCCGTGTAAGTGCAGTATTCACACCAAAACAAAATAATTCACTTGGATTTTTACAGCGTAATTCTCCAGTACAGTGTAAATCAGTTCAAAACGAAAGCCAAACAACAAATAAACATGCTGAAAAAAGAGAAAAATTAAACTAAAAACAATTTCGCGGTGCCGTTCATCCGAACCGACTTCATCGCGATCAAAGAGCTAGCGAAAGCACAATTAAACTTTACCAATGCTTGCCTTTGTTTAAAAACAAAACTCCGGGAAAAATTCTTTTCTCTATAACAATTTCCAGTTTCGAGAGCAACCAACAAAAGGCCAATAGTTTCCAAACAATCTTGATAAAAAGCAATCGAGCGTTTCTTCGGCGCTCAACCCCAAAATGTTTCTATTTTTATCGCCACAACAAAAACTTTGTTTATTACTCTACCTTGGTTCTGCGAACAACCTCGTTTGAATATTGGCGTGATAAAGTTATAAGGGAGAAAAAAAAATGCTATGGGGTGGAAGAGACGGGCATGCGGAGGGCTACTCGGCGTCCGATCATGCACCATGACCGGATCGACGGCGCGTCATGTTCCACACGCGCCTCAAAGACATGTCAAATTATTAATATAAGGTTTTGCCCTATAAGGTGGGGCCCCCGTAAAGGGCTATTGAAAGACACCTTGGATTTTAGTCAGTACAACTCTGACAGTCTCTCCCACCCCCCGCCCTGAGTAGGAGGACTCTTTTTGATAATTTAACAACGATAAAAAATGGGTCAGAAGGGACTGTAAGACTCGCATGACTAAAATTCACCTTGTTCCTTTACTCTTTTGCAGGAAATATAAAACTGAAGCCTTATCACAAGATTTCGATATTTTATTTCCAGCGCACTTGAAGTTTTTCCTGCGTTTATTGTATGGAAAGTTGAAAAAGCTATTCTAATGTACGAACGAGGAACCGATTGTTTCATCAAATCAACTTGCTTTTCATCACAACGGGAATGTGCTAGGGCATGGGGTGCATGAAAATTTCTCACCCTGATAAGAAATTTGTTTGCCCATAAATGGCTTTGTTATCTTAAGTCATAACTTGAGAAATGCCACTAAAACCTCCAAATGACACTTGACAAAAGCTTTTAGTACGAATTAAGAAGTTCAAGATCATAAACTTGTTGAAAGGTGACATTTTCATTGTAGTAGACATAATATTATGGTTGTGTGGAACTTATCGAATTACGACCCTGGAACATACGAAGTCTGGCAGTCCCTTCTGCCCTGCCCTGGGTGGAAGGACTCATTTGATGATGTTACCACGCTAAAAAAAATGCTTTCCCACCTCTGAGCAAACGCCTCT
Source organism: Agrotis segetum (assembly GCA_036375495.1). Classification (NCBI taxonomy): domain Eukaryota; kingdom Metazoa; phylum Arthropoda; class Insecta; order Lepidoptera; family Noctuidae; genus Agrotis; species Agrotis segetum. The sequence continues at coordinate 2,996,322 of JAQSVV010000002.1, forward strand.
TTATTTCTTGATTTGTTTTGTTTATGGAAAAACTTAGTCAAGAATGAGTTCAAATCGTTTGTTGGGTCTGGCTTGCTGGCGACAAACAGCTACACAGAAATGCAAATATACAAAACAGGCACTCTAAAGTTTTAAAAGACTAAAATTAATAACACAAATCACTGTATTCTCATCATCTCAATACAAAATATTTTTGAACCAGATATTAATTATGGAAGTCATTCATAAAAATAATCTTTCAAAATTAACGTTAATTATTATCATCAACATTAATTAATTCTCCATCGAATAACGCTTCGTTGACTCCTAATCAAAATGTGCGTAAAGATACTTCTACCATAATAACGTCTAAAACTCGGAAAGTCCGTTGTAATTTTGTAAATGGAGTATCAATTTTATATTGTAGGACGCCATTTTGTGTAAACTCGTGGCCACGATACATGACACTGCGACACTAACTGCGGAGAAATCCAACGAAACGCTTTATAGAATGCTACGATACAAAACGTTAAGAGGATCGTCTACCGAGCGCTCGTCCGATACTAAAAGAGAAAAAGTTTCCCTACCCCTAAATGTTATCCTATCTCAATGATTTTTAGAATGCTTCCTACACAGTAAAAAACTAGGTTTAAGTATAGGTTTTCTTTTTTCTAGACAATCATTGAGATAGGATAACATTTAGGGGTAGGAAAACGTTTTCTCTTTTAGTATGGACGAGCGCTCGGTAGACGATCCTCTTAAAATGAGTGTTTCCTCAAAAAGAGTGAGATACGCAATACAGCGATTCAGGACCGTCAGACGGTGCGTGAGAGAGAGGACATCCCCAGCCACTTCCTAGACCTCCTAGGCGAGACAAATTCGGGCCACTATTGGCGAGGGATATAGAACGGCGAGTAATGAGTAGCTTGCCGTCCGAATAATTGATAGGACCGGGACCAGTCCCTGTTAACTTCTGCTAATGTTTAATTTTAAGGACCTTTATGGGATAACTATACTTACGTACATTAAGCACACATAAATGTACTGAACAGCTGATTTTTTTTTTAGTTTTCAGGTTTGTTCCCATAGTAAAAGTTGTTGGTTATCATGAGCACAATCACGTGTTTAAGTATCGTACACTAATTACCAGTCACCCTATATACAAACGTTTTTGAAAGTCTGAATGCAATTTTTTCCGTACTTTTTGAGTAAGAGTACTCCAAGACCACGATGAAATTTGGTACTTAGCTCAAATGAAAATCGCATCACCCGAGGACGTGAACGGGCCTTAAGGGTATTTATGGCGTTGATGTAAACCGACGCATCATTTGCGATCGTTATTTCTAATTAAGGAGGAATATTTTACAAAATGTAATTAAGGGAATTGTATTAAATACTGTTTGGACAATTTAAATAAATGTATACTTATATATTTATATCAGTCAATTGTAAGTTTGCCGTATATCATTACTTCCCAGAATTTGATACTTAACACCGACACTATCATGTAATAGTATAGGCTGTGATTTTTAGGCTAGAATTATTGATTTTTCTAAAATCCAATCAAGCTGTTTTCGTAGTAACGTAGTTTTCATCAAAATCGGCCTCGAGACTCGTTTCAATATTTTTCGATATTCCTCATATTTTCGGATATATAGCCATCCACGCACAGTTGCAAAATTCACAGCAAATAAAAATAAAAAGTAAATACTTATTTAGAATGTACCAATCGTTTTTAGGGTTCCGTTAAACGAGACCCGATTACAAGTCTCCACTGCCTATCCCTCCAGAAGCCTTCATACGCTAGTCCGACTCACACTCGACCACTTTTTTTTACAAGTGGGCATACTCAAGTCTTTCAAATACTGCTCACAAAAGGCTTCTAGTAAGTATTCCATTACCAATTTCCTTTTCTATGTTGATTGACGCTAATAGGCGATGAGCCAGCAAATCGTGCCCCATTCCAGCCACTATCGTTAAGCACACTTTGTGGGTTATTTCGGGCATATTGAGTCCACTTAGAGCCTATGTACACCACGTTTTTTAAACGCGCCGTTGATGCACGTTTGCAGCGATACAGGCGCAATACGCACGTATGTCAGACGCAGTCTGGACCTTTGACACCTAAATAAAATTATTCTAACGTCACCATGATACGTTAGACAATGGAAACTGCTAATTCGCCGCGACAGGTAAATCCTCGGTGGCTCGGTTGGAAATGCGCGTAAGATTACTGCGTTACAGACAGCGTTCCTGTCCGCGGATTGAATTTTTCTTTTCTAAGAAAATCTTTGACACCACTGTATAAATTACAAACCGCGCGTTTGACGCAATACAAACGTCAAAAAACAGCTCTGTTTGAAAAACGCGCCGTTGACGCGCGTTTAAAAAACGTGGTGTGCCCTTAGACGTTTGTAAATATGCTTCTGTTGTTTGCCGTGTATTTTCCTTTATTAGGTCGTGTTAAATTTTCTGTTGTGTGGTTATTTTTTGTTGAAAAACTCTAATGGAAAGTGTTTTAATAAATGAGAAAGGATAGAGTGCTCGGTTGTTTATTTTGCCATTTTTTATACTTAATTAATTAGTGAAACTTTGCTTATTATTAGGCGTATTCAAATTATGTTATAAAAAGCTATTCGTCATTGATGTTTTTAGGTGTTAAAATCAGACATTTTTTATGGATACAACTACACAACTCTATTTTATTTTTGTCGTTGTGATCGGTGTAAAGTTTAAGGCTGGTCGCATTTACACACGTTTTCGGTATTCGATTTCCGAATTCGTTTTCCGTATTCGGAAACCTGATCGACATACTTCATACAAAGTGTTGTACGTGGCGCACACGTTTGTATATTTTCCAAATGGAAAAAACTTTTGTATTTAAACGTTTGTATACTTATTTTCCAAATGGAAATATCTATCGTTCGTTATCGAAACTCAGCTGCCCTAATACAAAATACAAAAAAACTAACATCTGCGCTAGCCTCACGGAATTTCAAGTCAGAATTCCACACTAGGAAAACGAATTCGGAAAACTTGTGTATGCAGACCAGCAGTATATAGAAATGTTAAAAACATACCACGAGTCACACCAATGCCTAATTCACGAGCTAATAAAGTAATTACTACCGTTTTTACCAAAGAAGAAGGGGCCGTAAAACGTCTGAGTGCTATCCACCTGGGTGGGAGAGGAAGGAGATGTCAGTTACTGACTAAAATCAGATGTTACTTAAAGCTAAGCGGAGAGATGTGGACATCTGATTGGTTAAGAAAAAATTCAAACACGAATCACGACTCTCCTCGACCCGGGCTTTGGTCGGATAGCGGGCCTACCCATCACTCAACTAAGCCCGTCCGCCGATACACTGCTGAAAGGGAACGCGTTCACCATCATTCGACACTCACAGTCGGGGACCACTTCAAATTATGCCTAATCAAATTTTCACAACGGGCCCCGACTGCTCTTGAGTATCCGAATGAGTGAATTCTTTAACTACTGGGCACTTGTTTCTGTTCCAATTACTACCTTTTAACCGCAGGGGTCGGGTCTTTTTGTTTTTCGTTAAATATGTTTTTAACCAATATATTCATATCTTCTTAGCTTACTATTCAGAGACATTATTGGTTTTGCTAAACAACTTTAAATCGCTTTATGGATACCGGGCCTAACAACACTAAACTAAGCTGTTCGATACACTGGCAAGTGCCTTCACGTAGTGAAATGCCAAGCAAAACTGAACTTTAATAGCAATACCTATTCAAGCGATAGGCAACCTTTGTCTACATAACCCCAAGTTCTCGACATTTTTTTTTTAGTTTGTACAATATGGTACCCCAATTCTATTGTACCAGACCCAGTGTGGTGAATTTTGATTACTTTTTTACAAATATTTCTTTAGTTTTACACTTCGCAAGGTAACGAGGAAGTACTGAGGCCTTGAGGAACATAATGTGTTTCAATAAAAGCTACTGCATACTCAGATGTTCTCGTTTTGGGTCTCTAGAACGGTGCCACATAGAAGGAAACATTGTTACATACATACATACATACGGTAGGCTTACTTTACCATTACCCTCCTTTGACTATTTTTAAATATTATCATATAAAAGAAGCACATTATAATGATCGCTTTTGTTTGGTCAATATTTTCTGTCTAGAAGTTCTAGATAAGCAAATAACATACTCAGTTGTTAACTCAAAAAGATACGCTTTGTCAAGTCTGGAACTTTTTCAATCATAAAAACAAAAAGGTTTAACAAATCTACTTACTTTAACTACTAGATGAGATCTTTTTAGTTTGATTCGCAAATACCAGACTTTATAAAAGTCCTGAAAATATCTAATTGCGAAGGCAAACAAAATACTGTAAGGGTTCAAAAAATTTGAGAAACGCACCGAAGATCTCTATACAGCTCGTGAAATTCTCGGTTTTTATACGTAAAGACGGAATGGAGAGAATTTTTTTCTATCACAATTCTCATTTCATGCGAGTAGCACTCCAAACATTACTTAAACGAGCTGTGCTAGATTTATTTATAGGTTTTCATTCAAGGTTCGATGGTGCGTGAAATATGAGGAGTACGAAGGGAATGTGAAGTGTTACACCAAACAGTACTGAGTGATATATATGACCTATATACGACCATCTTCTCGGCAATTTAAGTGAGTGAATCTACGTATTTTTACATGAATGGCCAAAAAATAAGTGTATGATTACAAGGTTTATGAATACCTTGTAATGACTGTTTGTGTAGGTTGCTGTATTCCACTTTTTTTTAGATTACATTGTTATGCAACAAAAGTAAAAAAACAGCTAAATGTTTAAAATACTCAGTGTTAAAAAAAACATTTTTTGACAAGTAGTAGTTTACTGCTATTTATATGCTGTAAATTGAAAATCTGTTTAGTGAACTCTGAACTGAACTCTGTATAATGAACACGGATTTTTTTCTTTCTTTAAATCAGTGAATATTTATTGAGAATAACGCTTCGTAATTCGAGAGTCGGCTTATGACGTCATAACGCCTGTAAAATTATACCGACCAAGTGGCGTTTTGCGATTTTTAGAAGCTTTGTATCTTCATAAATTTTCGTTTACGTATAAAAGAAAAAAAATACTGGTCATTATTATATTTTTTGATAATCTATTCCAAAATGATTTACTAGCTACATAGCTCGGAATGCAAACAAACAATTTGGACCTGGGTTTTTTATTAATACTACTCTGTACTGTACTCTGACTTCATATGGAACTTGCATCATTTCCATCGGTGAGAAAGCGATTTGTTTTCTATTAACTTATGATAAATTTCATTTCCTTTAAAACCAGTTTATCTACGATACTTCAGCAGTCTACTTAGGGTTACTGATCCTTGAGCAAATCCTTCAATGTCTGTTATGTATTAGATATTATATTCCATAAGCGCGTTTCCAAGTTTCTTTATAATCTCTTTGTTATAATAAGATGGATGTAAAAAGGAAGACTTTTACAAGTAGAGAGTTACTTGTTCAACAAATTGTTTATGGAAGGATTCATTCAGGGTCTTATCACGTGTTTTCACGTTTTTGTTGATCTCATACCCCGCCTGCGCTTTTTCGTTCTCCGACTTACTAAATAAAATTATGATAGCGCAGCTAAATAAAATACTAAAAAAACATGCCACATAAGCTTCTTTTCCTTGGGCTACACGAGTGGCAGGATGTTACGGACTCTTAGGTTTTATTTTTAATATTTATTTTTCTTTAAATAATTATAATTTTAAGTTGTTTTTGGTGCTTTTATTAGTCGTTGGTTTGTTTGTCAAACAATATTTTTCTTCAGGAACTTAAAGCAATAAAGTTCAATGATTAGAGGAGTAATTATTTCATTTACAGTCCACAACATTCATCTTTCTTGGTCCTGATACGTAAGTTTAAATGAAAGGAATATATCCTCAAAGCAACGTATCAATAAAGTCTATATTCCTCGTACACGTTTCGATTCACCATTGCTGCTTCCAATTGCATTCTTCAAACACAATATTGTGCGCACAAGTCCCTGCCAATAGTCCGGAATCTACCATCGAACACAGGAACTAGAGTAAAATAAAAAAGAATGCCCAAATGCCTCCTTTGCCAGTACGAACTATGAGGCATAACTCTTTTTCACATAAGGATAAGGTTCTAAATTCGACGTGAATGTTTTTTATTTTTCTATGTAAGTCTAATCTTCAATAATTTTTACACCAATAGGCTACCCAATTGAGAACAGTGGTGGCCCAGTGGTAAATACTTACGAGTTGTAGGTCGTGGGTTCGAATCCCGGCAGGCGCATTACTTTGTGTATTTATTTCATCACCACTGATCTCAAAACTTCTGAAGGAAAACATCGTGAGGAAACCGGCATGGGTCCTAGTTATAATTTTCGAAGACATGTGACATCACCAATCCGCCTGGGCCCGCGTGGTGGATGGCCCACCCCCTCTCACAGAGAAGCTGAGTCCCAGCAGTGGGAACATTAATAGGCTAGATGATATCGAGATGATGAGGCAAAAAATTAGTGTTTATCTATCATAAATATTTGACCCGTATTTTTTTCTTTTGTTACGTAAACCATAAATGAAAAAGATACAACGCTTCTAAAAATCACAAAACGTCATTCGGTCGGTATAATATTAAGAAATTCCCGAATTTCGAAGCGTTTCATCTTTAAATATTGTGTTCTTTATTTTTCATTACTTCATAGTTTCGGATTATGCCACCCACAATCAGTTCAAAACACCCTATACAACGTGTAACGTTAAATGCGCAAAACCTGTCGTAGGGTAACTCACAAAAAAATGTTCTAAGATTTTTGGAAATTCCTAAAAAAAAAAGATTTTTCATGCTGATGGGCCCAATCAATTTTTCATTTTGAGATATAATTTTTTTTTTCATTTTCCAAATTTCCAAAAGTCTTAGAACAAACATTGTTCAGTAACATGGGCTGAGTTACCCCACGAGAGGTTTTGCGCATCTGTCGACATGTTGAATACATACCTTTTGAAAATTCATTAAATCATGTGATTGGTTTTAGAATGCATGTGTAAACCTTTTGAAATGTGATTTTTATTTAAAACAGTAATTGTGATTCTAAATTAGTAATAAGTACAAATTCTTATTAAATACCAAAGAAAGGATAGCTTTTTCTACCAACCCAGCAATTTTGATTTAATACCTCTCGAATTCTTCGGACTGAAAGCAATTTTACTTGAAAACTTTTTGAGTTATGGAGATTACGCTTTGATCTTTGAGATAGCACTGAAGAGTAGAACTGCCAGATTCAAGCATTACGAAAGATCGATAGACATTTTATGTGAAACTAGATTAGATATTTTTAGGCCTCAGGTGTTTTGTGCAGTTATTTATGGTTTCATCTGAAGAAGTATAGCTGAACTGCATTTTAGTATAGACCTTTATTCAATGACAATTTAAACTATCAACTATATTATTGTGACCTCAGATCAAAGAAATAGGCAGATAGAACGCTCAGAACACGCGAGTGTCTCCACCAAAGTTAATACAAAATCAAATAGAACATTCCATAATGTTTTCTTTGTTTTTGAGAACAACTTTTACGATGGTAAAAGACATGAGACGGCATATTTTAGCAAAAAACAACAACGACGCGTAGCTTGGTACTGTCGCGACTTTGTATTCGATTTTGATTTTGTAATAACTTAAGTGGGACTGGGCGGGTCACGTCTGCCAAATGCAAGAGAACCGCTGGGCGAAGATTTCCACCCAATGGGTGATGGTATTGATGGGAGATGGACGGCGCCGCCGAGTCTATTCGGCCCAGTAAAAAGATCCAGTCTTTTCCCGAACTAACGCTCACCATGAGTTGAGCTGGTTCGAAGCGGTTATGAAAATATTCCTGGAAGGAATCGCCACCCTACGCCTTTCCTTTGGGAAATTCAGTGGTAATCTAAAACAAGTATATCACTTTGGTGGACCCACTCGCGTGTTCAATGAGCGCTCATCTGCGTGATTTCTTTGAGTCTACAATTGTGACTATATCCCTCCCTCCCTGTCTATGTGCGACTCTCAGCTTGATGAAATCCACGATCCCGAAAAGTCCGGAAATGATTATTATGGAGTAGAGAATGCCCGAACCTTCAAATGAATTAACGACTGGCCTGTTGGGTCTAGTGGGTAGTGACCCTGACTGCTATGACGGAGGTCGTAGGTTCGATTCCCACCCAGGACAAATGTTTGTGTGATGAGCACGATCATTTGTTCTGTGTCTGGGTGTAATTTATCTATAATAAGTATACAATGTGCTGATCTGCAACCTAGTCAAATTCAAGGACGTGATTATACTCATGATTCTCGACCCAAATCAACAGTAAAATAGGTAGGTATTTTTTTATTTTATTTTTCCTTTTTACTGAAATCCGTAAGTGTGAACTAGTTTCTACAAGAGTAGTAGATTCAATTCACGCACACCAGCTGCTCATCGCTGTGTGCGTACGCGCGGACTGCGTAGTCGGGTGATTCTCTTTCATTTGTATTGAATAAAGGGTTTAATTCTGAAATACTGTAAAATTTCAACAACAAAAAAAAAGCAGCCCTTATTAGTTTTGCCCGGTACTGTACTTCCAATTGATTATTTATGACTTTTGTGACAACCACCTGAAGTTTGACGAAAATGCAAAAAAACAGCGTGTATATTTAGAAATATACGAAGTTATGCGTTTATACAGTCCGGAAATGATTGGAAATTATGGCGTTTGAGAATGCCCGAATTCAATTATTTTGAATTTACGGATTTCGTACTTAGATAGTGTACCCCACAATCTAATTCAGTACCCACAAACTTGTTGAGGACCTTTGGAAAATAACTAAAAATATAGAATTTCTACCTATTCTTCTTTTTTTGCAAAACATAACATTTTTTTACAGAACCCAGGCTGAATTCATATATTATTTCTTTATAATACAATACATTTTCTTCAAAAAAAGCCAACTAAAATATTAATTCAAGTAAAATAAACATTTGATGAGAAATAGTAATTGTCGCTAGCAGAGAATTGTGGAAGCCAAGAATGAAAGGTGCCAGCAAATTGGTTTAAATGTCTCTCGCTTTCAACTAACAGTACGAAGACGAACGCCATATTATTTAGTTTCAAGAACTGGGTTGAAATACACGGGCTAGTTATTCGGATATAGAAGCGATTGGAAATGACATCTCTGACGGATACCCCTGGCTGGAGGCCTTTTTTATGCTGGTAAAACCATCAAATGGATCCTTCCATCCAAGGTAGGGCGGGACGGACTGTCAGACTCGTACGGTAAGGCGGCAGGGATAAAAAGTCGTAAGGTATCGGAAACTAACATCGCCTTGTGCACAGAAGGTCTAATTATTATTAGTCATACCATAGCAGGTCGCGGGACTTATCTCATCACCGTGACCCCGGAACGTAAAGGGCTATTGAAGGAAACCGTGGATTTTAGTTAATACAAGTCTGACAGTCTCACCCGCCCTGCTCGGGGTGGGAGGACTCATTTGATGATTTTACCACGCCGAAAAAAAAAGTCGTGCCATAGTAGCGTGCCCTACCCAATCAATCTCCCGTATATGCCATCCCGGGACCAACACAAAACTAACAAAGTTGTAGAAGAAGCAAGACATTCAAATTATCTCGATACTGAGAACTGTACAATTTCGCGACAAAATGACGATTGCCGAGAATCCCTTTGTACGCCAATTTCTTAATAGGTTTCAGGGTTTTCGGGTTTCAAAGGTATCTTCTAATGTTGTGGAGTAAGAAGCTTCAAGTTATGGGACACATAGGGTTTACTCGAGCTTATCTGCTTTATGTTCGACCAAGTTGAAAACTAGTGTCGGGCACACGGTGTCCGACATTTTGCCGAACTACGTGCAGTTCGGCAAAATGTCGGACACCGTGCTATATTTGGTGCTCCAGGGACACACATGATAAAAATTATCTTGTTTTATGTATTTTTTTTTTTGTATTATCTACTCTCCTATAGATACTTTTATTTATATATTAAAAAAAACTGACAAAAAAACTTTAAACCATACTCGTTACTCTTTTTTTCTAATTAATCTATCTTTTGTCAGATGTACAAAGGAGATGGTCCAAAAATGTATGGAGCCTGGGCCCACTCTATGTACACCATATGTAAAAATAGCTTCTTAATACATAAACCGTTTGTGATTGTTAATTTTCTTTAATTTCACTTGGTTTAATTGTGCTTTTATATTAACTTTGTCAAGGATAACAACAACTTGATAAAAAAAATCAAACATGGTGGATCTGACAATAGTTTATTTTGACAATGACACTTGATTGACGTGTACATACCGTGATAAAAACTGGTGAAAAGATAGAAAAAAAGAGTTTTTGATCTCAAGAATCTTGGGTTTCGATAAAAATAATAGTACCTACAGGATATTTTACTCGATTCCAGCAGAACTACAATCATTACAAACTCCGGAAAATATGAATTAACTCAAGAAAATCTTCAAGTTCTTCAAACATCACTCCATAGAACTGTCAAAGTTGTCAAACGTCATGGTAGTAAACGTCAAATAGTACTGTCATGGCCGCCCTAAAATAGGGTTATCTTGCTAAAAAACGTTCCTAATTATTATTTTTTAACAGCTAAACCCGTCTTCTTATGATTTTTTCAGTATTTTTATGAAATTCCCCTATTTTTTTCCTATTTATTGATATGGTGTACATGTACATAGAGTGGGCCCAGAATGAAACATCTCCTTTAAAAGTATTTTCTTATTTTATTTTTAACAAGCTGTTCCTGCGCTTGCCGAGGTTGGTCTGTGGATGAGTGACCATCTGTTATAGCAAGTTTCCTCCGTGCCTCGGAAAGCCAGAAAACCGTTGGTCTCGCTGTCGTTAGTAAATCTTTGACAGTCGTTACTGTTAGTCAGAAGCTCTAAAGTCTGACAACCAGTCTTACCATGGAGTATCGTATTACCCAGTTACTGAGTTGTGGAGGTCCGATAGGTCCGATATACCAGCCCTTTGGAACGTCCCTAGACATAAAGTGTAACGAAGTTAGACCTGGGGAACGTGGCGGCCATGGAATAGGGCCATCGCGTCCAATCCACGCATTGTGGAACACATTGTTAAGATATTTCCATAAAGTCAAACGCTAATGCGTAGAACAGCATTTTGAAATACCATGGGCAAACGTTCATTAAATACGGGCACATCATCGGTCACTAATTTGAGCACGATTTGTAACAATTACGAAATAAACGTTAAAAATGCTTTTTTTTTTACACGCAAATTCCACTAAAACATAGAGATACGAGAGAGATTTTTTTTAAGATAAGATTTATAGGTTTGTCAGGTATCATTTAATCAAAAAAATGTTTAAAATCATAATTTTGCATATCAGCCTTAGGGCACTCGTTTCACAATTTTAGCGAATTCACAAAGTTGTTAAAAGATTTTTATGGCATGTGGCACATCATTAGCAAGGGGATAGACTGGAGAATTAATGAGGGAGTTGGAAGATCCCGGTCGCTTCTGGTTTTTTTTCTGTAGCCATATAAACAGCTGTAACATGTACAGCTTTAATTTATGTTTTACCTTTGCGAGTGAATTAAAACAAAACTAGGTGACTAATGTCACTAATTTTTTATTTAACAGTTCTCTTCAACAATACACATCTAAATAAAATTAAAATCCAGAGTCTACGACCGATATTTAAAAAGAAAATTGCATTGGAATGTAAACATTGGGTCTTTTTTAGTAAAACAATAAAAAGTCGATTAAAAAATAATCCACAGGGCATGAGGGATGTTATGGGGTCTGAAAGGATAGCAGATGACTCCTTCTATCGACCATTTCAATTTGGCACACGATGGACCAAACACCCTGTATTACTGAGTATACATACTCAGATCAAAAGTTTTCTTGGTAAAATATAAAATAAAAGCATTAATATACATAAAAATGTCGAGGATCTAGGATGTTGAGAGCCATTCAAATTATATAAAGGTCAACATTGGCGAGAACCCGAACAAACGATCCACAATATTATTTTCTGTTGCAGAAGTAATCATCATTACAGAGAACGCCTGCGCAGTTCTGTTGGTAATGTGCGTAGGTCGTACTTATCTTACTAATATTATAAATGTGAAAAGGATGTTTGTGCCAATGTTATTCTTTTTCTCTTTTACGCAAAAAGTACTGAACGGATTTGAATATTATTGGTACACCGATAGTCTACAATTTGAATTAATACATAGGATGGTCTGGGATAATTTTCGATTTGTAGCCGGTGAAACCACAACGGCTTTTTTTTATTTATTTATTTATTTATTATTTATTTATTTATAGGTTAGCCAACGATTGTTTACACATTACATTTCATTTTAACTGATACTTATACATTAAGAGTGTAACAATCAATTACAGGCTAACACCGCATGAACAGTAATCGGATTAAAAATAAAATCTTATACAAAATGAGTTACTTAATTTAAAGCGAGTTACTTAATTTTTAAGTTAGTAATTAATCTTATAACTAGGTGAGATTTATAACAACAATAAAATATTTCAACAATAACACAATTGATAACTTAATTAATTGAAACTAACAGTTAATAATAATAATGAGGTCAGTGGAATTGAAATTAAATTAAATGAAACTGAATTAAATTGAGATTAAAACAAAAAAATAAATAATTGGTTGGCATAGTACATTCAATGAACGGATTAGATAAAAATAAACAAAATTACCATTAACTATTGCGTGAATTATCCAAAATTATTTTAACAATTTTATTAATACTGTCTTGGTTTATGTCCACTAGATCACTGCAGCTATTGAGAATTTTACATAATCTGGATATAGGTGAGTTTGAACCAAGTACAGACCTTCGTGGTTGTGGGTATAGTGGAGTAATCATCTTTCTTGGATATCTTGATGGAGCATGGAATCTAATAAGACCTAGAAGCTTAGAGCAATCAATTGGTTTCTTAATATCTTTAATAAGAATATGGCGTCGGTGACCTCTCTGCGTATGGATAGGGTGTGCATTCGAAAGTGACTTAATCGAGTTTTATACGAGGGTAGCTGCTTGGATTTCCCTTCCCGAAAAGCTAAATGCCACACAAAACGCTTCTGCACTCGTTCTAAACGCAGCATATGTGTGGCGTAGTGAGGCCTCCATACAACGCTGCAATATTCCATGACACTTCGCACGAGACTGTTGTACAACATTATTTTGGTACTGCTTTTGCGAAAATCTCTAGTATTGCGGAGTACGAAACCTAATATTTTTGAAGATTTTTTAATAACATGATCAAAGTGAGGTATGAAGCTGACTTTTCTGTCGAAAAGTACACCTAGGTCCTTAATTATTTCGAGCTCTTGCACTTTGGTTTGGTTAATGGAGTATTCTGACCGTATAAAATTACTTTTTCTGGTGAATTTAACGTGATAACATTTGTCACAATTCAGTTGCATTCTGTTATTATTGCACCATTGAATGACTCTGTTAAGGTCACTCTGCAAAAGTTCGACGTCGTTGGGGGACTCAATCATTCGAGCAAACTTCAAATCATCGGCGTATAAAAAAGGTTCTGAATAACGGAAACACTCGGGAAGATCATTTATAAATATGTTAAATAATATTGATGCTAAATGTGCTCCCTGAGGAGCGCCAGAAGTTATTGAGTGTTCTAAAGACTGAAAGCCATTCACAACGACGTAGAAACTGCGATCGCCTAGGTATGACTTAAACCATTCTAGCAAGGACCCTGACACTCCGTAGGCTGCAAGTTTGTAGATTAGTATGGTATGTGACATTTTGTCAAAGGCCTTACTGAAGTCAGTATATATTACGTCATATTGTTTGCTCCTATCTACCACCTGAATTAGAGACTCCGTGAAAGATCCCAAGTTCGTAGCAGTCGATCTTGCAGTTACAAAACCATGCTGATGGTCACTGAGGTAGGGCTTAAAATGATGTTGTATATATGGACATATAATCGATTCAAAAATCTTTGCGAAAGTGGACAATATTGAAATTGGTCTGTAGTTGGAAATAACGTCCTTGCTACCCGACTTGTACACTGGAACTACTTTGGCTTTTTTCCATGCCAACGGAAAAGTCCCAGTGGCTAGTGACGTATTAAAAATCGTCAATAAGGGAGAAACGAGAGCTGTTGCACAAGATGAAATTAATATCGGTGGAATGCCGTCAGGACCTGGGCCTTTGGTAATATTAGTTGTTTTAAGTTTCTTGAGCAGACAGTCGCGATCGATTACCGGGGTACTTAAACATTGACCATTAACATGAAGAGCCTGTAGATAATCTGTCTTGCAATTGATTTCTTTGCTACTGTCGGATTCTATGTATACGGACGAGAAGTAATTGGCAAAAAGATTGCAAATTTCTGAACCATCTGATGAAACAATCTGTTCGTCTGTCATTGTCTGTGGGTAAGCGCTAGATCCACATCGTTTAGCTTTTATATAACTCCAAAATAGTTTAGGATTGTTTTTGACATCTTTCTCTAAGTTCTCGATGTATTCGTTATAGGCATTTATGGCAATTTTTTCACATCGCTTGGAAATTAATTTCAATTCAATCTTATCCATGGGATTTTTAAATTTTTTAAAGCGTAACCTTAACTTGTTTTTTTCTTTTAATGATCTTATTAATGCTTTGTTAAACCACGGGGGGTAATGACATTTTTTTTGTTTTCTTTTTGGTACAAATTTCTCAATGGCTTCATACAAATGCTTATAAAAAAGTGTTAACATGTCATTTACATTATCATTATTTTTAAAAAGTTCATTCCAATCTTGCTCATTAAGATAATTATTAATTTCTTTGTAGTTGGCTTTATAAAAATTAGGTCTACAAATGCCTTTGTTATAGGGCAGATTATGATTCCTTAATAATGACAGAGTTATATCTAGAGGGGGATGGAGTTTATCGATAACCGTTAGAGATGAGTTGGACTCGTTCACTGAACAAGAGGATGAAGATAGTACCAGGTCTAGTGTGCGCCCAGAGCAGTTTTTCACATGATTGCATTGAATGAGCTGACTCAAATTTATGAAATCCATTAGAATTTGGCTAGTTTTAGGCAAATAATCACTTACAGTTTCTAAGTCCCAGTTAATCATACCTTGGTTAAAGTCTCCGATAATACAAATTTGATTACTTGTTGAGTCAATAACTCTGTTGCAGTGCTCAATGAAATGTTCAAAAGTTGCTGGACTCACAGGTGGAGGAAGGTAAACTGCACATAATGCGATTTTTTGTGATCGTGAAATATCAACAGTGACCCAGAGATCCTCACACCTACTTTGCCATTGTTCAATACGTAATGAATTAAACTGTTTATTAACGGCGATCAACACTCCACCACCCTCCTTACCACACTGAAATCCAGTCGTTTCTCTGTCTCGTCTGTACACTTCGTAGCGATCATCAAATAATTCACTGCTCAGGACACTACCATTTAACCAGGTTTCCGTTAATATTATTATATCATAATTTAGACAGCACAAATTACAGTAAAAAAGTTTTGTTTTCGTTCGCAAACCTCTACAATTTTGGTAATAAAGCAGAATGTCCTTGAATTTTATGCCATACAGACCGATTACAAGCTTAATTATGACAAGAAGAATAAAATTAAACTATTTTATTTAGGCTATTTTTGCTCTTGATTAGAATGTATTCAGCGCCGTCGTTTTTCCTCACATATATTCTTCCGTTTCTGACCCATACGTACTTATAGTTCATCTCCTTGGCTTTGATTCTAGTAGCTGCGTGGAGGGCTCTGTTGGTTGGTGACAGATGTTCCGTAATGTACACAGGGGATTTTGGACCTGCGATTCCAAGATGGGTGCAATTTAGCTTTTCTTGCGGGTTTGATTGATTGTATTTTATAGTCGCAGCCAGTAGTTGATCTCGTAGTCTTGGTGATGCCAGCTGAACTATTATTGAACGAGGACGAGCGCTGGATGAATTGGTTTTGGCGATGCGTGTGCAGTGTAAAATGTCTTTCTCATTTATTTCGCATTTTACTGTACGTGCGAGTTGTATAATAATATTATATACGTTTTCATTTTTATTTTCGGGTACACATTGCACGTCCAAATTATTAGATCGGGACTGTTGCTCCAAGTTGACAAGTCTTTCGTTCATATCATCAACGGTTGTCCTCAGTTCTATATTTTCCAATTCCAGTTTTTTTATAGCCTTTTTTGCAGAATCTTGTTCCACTTTTATTTCTTCAAATGTTTTATTCATAAACGACATTGAATCTCGAATTCCTTGCATTTCCTTCTTTAATGGTTCTAATTCTTGGTTAATTGTGCATATAATGGTTTCATTAATCCTCTCTAACATCTCGCTAAATTCTTCTTTAATTATTTCTTTGATAACAGAGCGAATGTCATCTTTATCCTTAGATTTTGAGGGCGGTGAGGGAGAACCAACGGCTTGTCTTTTGAGGCCCCTGTTCATAGAGACGTTTCGAATTGGAGTTGAGTCGTTTCTGCTTACCTTCGGGGCACCACTCACACAAGTCGGACATTTCCAAGTATTTATAATATTGGCAGGTTCTATAATGGCAATACAGGCGTAGTGGTATGATTTTCCGCAGTTTGAACACTTTAAATATTTTTCCTCCTTTGTTTCATTTTTATTTGAGCAGCAACCCCATTGTGCGGTATCGCTAGCCATTGTAACAAATTGCAGTATTAAACTCAAAAAAAAAAAAAGAAAATATCAAACTTGCTCAGTGGCCCTCCCAGAGGCAATGTTGTGAAGGCAAGAACGTTGCGCGATCAATGTCGACTACTCTTTGGTGCGGGCCGTCGCATGAGTCACCGCGCGTCGGTGCAAGCGGTAATGTGACTTATATACGCGCTACCGAGCCGTGAGAATTCTGTACACCGCGCGCAAAGCGTCAAGTCATTCACTCACCAGCTGACCAGTTGTCATTTAAAATATTTAACAGTTATCACTTTTTACTTTTAGTTTATGCACTTTATAAGATTTATTTCTTTAGGAATTTCACTTCACTGACTTCTATGGTGTTCTATTGTCACTGAGAGATAGTTTTATATTAGATTATGGTCGAGTTTGGTATAAATAAGGATTTATAAACACAGAGCAAAAAACACAGATATTGACCGTACTAATGCCAGGACAAAGATGGATTTTATTTGTTTTAGGATTTTATCGTGATAAAGGTTTTTTTCAGGATTTTATCGTGATAAAATCATCAAATGAGTCCTCCCACCCCGGGCAGGGCAGGAGGGACTGTCAGACTGATGTTCCGGGGTTACGGTAAGGAAATAATCTGCGACCCCGGCAGGCTTTGGCCCTCTGAGAGCCCCGTCATTATGCTGACGCTCTTTGAGGCGCGCGTGGGACACAACGCTCCGTCGACTCGGGCATGGTCCATGGTCGGGGAGCGAGTTGCCCTTTACTCGTTGCCCGCATGCCCGCCCGCGCCTACGGTGGCCGGTGATCGTCCTGCGACTTCCATCGCCGTGGGCGTCCACCACTACGGGTGGGGCGGAGGGAGGCCGCCTCCTCCTTCGCGAGAATTACTGCTTCGCAGAAGGAGGCGACCGCTTTCCACTCCGTCTCGCCCCGCAGCATGGCCGCAACCAATGACTCGTTGAGAATCCGCAATGAGAAAATAAATATTTCGAATGTGCAGTAACTTGATTGAAGAGAGCTCGCGAACGTTACAGAATACCCCTCCGTATCGAAATCAATCATAGTGCAAAATTCACATCAACCAACTCCATCTCACTGAATATCAACATTTCACACACCAATTGTTGTATTAATACCTACACATACGTCATTATTGAATACAATAATACGCACCGCCAACGATTACTCTGAGCGGTTGATCGAATCCAAGCGATATTCACTCTTGCGTGCTACGCAGCAATACGGATCATTTTCAATCAACGTGATCAATGGTTCCGATAAGGTTACCATTGTGATGTGTTTCGCGGGATTAGTCCTGAAATTAAGTATTTTATTTTTAAGAACGCAAAATTACTGCCTTTGATTCAGGATTGTCGACGAAGACCACGTAGTCTGATACTATCTCCAATCAAGGTGGTCGTGGGACTTATTCCATCACCGTGACCCCGGAACATAATGAGTTATTGAAGTCAGTACAAGTTTGACAGTCCCTGCCCGGGTGGGAGGACATACTCAAATCAAGGTTCTCGAATGGAGACCACGCACCGGCAAGTGCAGTGTAGGACGTTCACCCACAAGGTGGACAGACGACCTTATAAAGACCACAGGATCACGCTGAATGAAAGCCGCTTCCAACTGGTCCTATTGGAAGTCTTTAGGCCTATGTAGCAGTGTACGTCTGACGGATTATATGAAGATCATATGATTTTCTCAATCCAAATCTCGACCCTTTTTCTTCAAGGACTGCTTCTGATAAAGCATTTCTTAAATTGGTATACAAAAATCCTGTCGTTGAATGGTTACAAATAAATATGAGATCAAGATTGGAAAAAAAAAATACCCCATAATTAGTTGCAAAAAACGGTAAAGGAAAACATCGTGAGGAAAACGGCATGTCCTAGAACCAATAATTCGAAGACATGTGACATATACCAACCCGCACTGGGCCCGCGTGGGGGATTATGGCCCACTCCCTCTCACAGAGAGGAGGCCTGTGTCCCGGCAGTGGGAACATTATAGGCTGATGATGCTGAAGCTGAATTAGTTGCATCCCCATCCATGATGGGAAATGTGCCTCAGGAATAAAGATAGGCCTACATTTTTCTATCAAATAAAGACAATTTAAGTTTCCTGTAATTTTCTCAAAGGAATTTGTTCCAATTTGCTTCAGGAAGCTGTGAATCGTTTCTTCATTGAATACGTGACGTTATTTTGTTTGATTTATTTGTAGTACAGAACCTATCTGCGAGGACACTGCTCAAAATTCTTGGGATACAAAGTCGAGTCACTAATGAGAGATCAGATTTTGCACAGCACCATCACAGGAACACACTTCGTTCACACAAACGCTTTTTTAAAATGTAATGCTCTGATCTGAATTATTATTATTCGGCGCAGATCCTGAAATTCGCAAATAAACGATCTTAAAATATCTTGTTCAGTCCGAAGAATGCTTAACTGCCAAAAATAGAAGCACCGCCGAGCAGGGCACCGTCGACTGAGCAGAAGGCTGAAGGCTTCTTGGGCATGCGCACGGCGAGTAATGCGTGACTGGCCGTCTGATCATGAACCGAGAGTGTTTGAACAGGTTATCGTAACCCTAGAACGTAATAGGATATTGAAGAAACACAGAGAATCTTAGTCAGTACGTGTTTATTTAGTGTAAGAATTAGCATACTATTTATGTTGATGCTTATCATTGAATTTATGAGTTCTCTCTTTATCATGGTTTCATACATGTATCTGCCATGGTTCTGTAAGGCAAGTTTACTGTTAGTTATTACGGACTGTTTTCTCTAGTTTTCTTTAAAGTACCTTTCAATGGCGTAATTGGAATAAATTGCTCGAGTTTGACTTTGACGTCTTCTATGTTTTCACTTGATTGACTGACAGGCAACATGAATGAAATATGATAATATTGAACATTAATTTAAGAGCGCACTGAGTTCATTAATTATATTATGTATTAATTATTTCAGCAGTTTTTTTTAAGCGTAACAAAGTTTGGCTACATAATTATTTGCCTAAAATTAAAATAAAACATCAACGTTAAAAACATTGAAAACTAAATTATCGAATGACAATAAAGCTGAATACCGTAGACGTTCATAATAGCAGTAGCATAGAATATAATCAGAATCACTTACCCCTATTATGTTCTCACTACTAGAATATAGGCCTCGTCTCCATGAATGGAAGTGGGCTGTTACCCACCACGCGGTCCAGACGCCGGTCACCACTGCTCTTACTGAGCCAACGCTGCTCCTACTGGGCCAACACTGCTCCTACTGGGCCAACACTGCTCCTACAGAGCCAACGCTGCTCCTACAGAGCCAACGCTGCTCCTACTAGACCAACACTGCTCCTACTAAGCCAACGAGCCAACAATGCTCTTACTGGGCCAACACTCCTACTACCGAAAAAAGTAGTTTCTCAACAATAGTGTTTGCTCAAGGTCACTAAGTCTGATGTCGGCACAAAATGTTTATTTGACGGCTTCGTAAATGGTCTGTTAACCTTGATAACACCCACACACGTCTTTTACTCCCAGAAACATCCAAATAAAAATAAATCCTTTAACCACAAATCCCGTAATATCCCTTGAAACACAAACGTATGGGGACCGCAAGATCCCGCATTATACGGCGGACGGGGGATGTCAAATGATATTGACAAGCGAAGCCAGGGATCTCAATAAAGGAGTCAATCCTGCTATTACATCCACCAATGGCAGAATAAAAAGCTCTTCCTCTGCACAATATGTTTTGTTTGTTGAATAAAAATGAGACGGAAAATAAAATTGAAGAGGAGTAGAGTCGTAACGTAAATAATAACAGCCGGATCGGATCGATATTCAAGGTTAACAGCATTCGCCAAGGTCGGTACTTCGATGGGAGACTATCCATTGCATAGCAAGTTTCATCCATGCCACCCACTATCCCAAAGGCTGCCGGGGTCGCGGGACTTATCTCATTACCGTGACCCCGGAACAGAAAAGGCTGTTGAAGGACACCGTGGATTTTAGTCAGTACAAGTCTGACAGTCCCTCTCACCCTGCCCGAGGTGGGAGGACTCATTTAATGATTTTTCTACGTTAATAAAAAAATGCCACCCACTCTCAGACTCTATCACACTAGCCCCTTCTATCATCGCACATCTAGACACACGGCAAATCACCACCCTCACCTCATTGCTATTCCACCAGTTCGCACTAAGCGTTCCCAAACGTCTTTTTTTATGCGGACAAACGCAGGCACAGAGTTCCACTCCTCTAGATGTCTTCTTGCACCGTTAAGCGAAAGGTGGTGATGAAATAAATTACAGAAAGTAATGTCTGGGTTCGCACCCACAACCTACAAAGAATTTTTATCTCCTGATACGAAATATATAAATATAACAATACATGTGTACAAATACAAACTACTGGCAACTGGCTCTCCTGGCAACCTGGCTGACAAATTACGGCACAGAATGCCACTCCAAAACTGTGCGCACAATAAACAAAAAAACTTTTTACCAACTTTTCTGTATGGCTAATGTGCCAACGCCTACAATTCGCAATGTTAGAACAAATTGGTTGGTTATCCTCAAAAATAACATCCACGCCTGTCAATCATTAATAATGCCATACTTCGCTAACATACGCAAACAGAAATCATCATCAATCAATGCTACGACTATGGTTTTGCAGTGTGTGTTTTCGCACACGACCCCCAGTTCGAATCCCCTAGCGTAATTATCATACTAGTTATTGCCCTCAAAATCGCTGCGTTGAGTTCAGTAATTTTCCCACAGAATCATACTACCGGTGTAAAATGTATCCAGGTTTAAAATAGCTGTCCTCTATTTCCTATCAGCTGTTTTTTATGAAAGAACAACAAATGTCCATCCATCTTCACAGAAGCGCAACTTCACAGTAAAATACTGATATTCAGCTGCATCCGCTTACGCCCGGGAAACATAGAAAAGACGTAAGACGCAGACGGGGCGGAGACGTATGTCTCTTCGGCGTCTCTTTCATACAAAATTTAAAGCAGCGTCGCGACGTAAAACACACAGAAGAAGGGCGCGGACGCGACTCTCATACATTTTCGCTCGTCCGCGACGCATCCACGTCTTACGTCGTTTCTATATTTCCCGCCCCTTAGACTGTAGCTACATCAACGCAGCCTATCACCACTGTCGGACAAAGGTGTCTCCTAGGCTGCGCCACATTAACCTTTCCTCTGTCTTCTGCATCCAGTCTTGCCCTGCCACTTTCTTAAAGTCTTGCCGATTTCCACTTCAGGATTCGTCTGCTCCACTGGCCATCTGTTCTTCTACAAACAAGGCCAGCCCACTGCCACTTATGCAGTCATGCTAGCGAAGGAGAAGGCGGCACACGTGAGGGAGAGGACAGCGTCCACCCTACACCCCAGCCGCAGTGGTGACGCATTTCGCTAGACGATCTCCGGCCACCGTAGGCGCGAGTATGCGGGCGTCGACTAGCGCTGTCCGACCACCGACCACGCCCGTGTCAACGGCATGTTGTGTTCCACGCACGCCTCAACTAGTGTCAGCATTATGACGGAGCCCCTCTATAGAAGGCCAAAGCCTGCCGGGGTCGCGGCACTAACGAATTACCGTGACCCTGCAACGTAAAGGGCTAGTGAAGGACACCGTGGATTTTAGTCAGTACAAGTCTGACAGTCCCTCTCGCTCTGTCCTAGCAGGGAGGACTCATTTGATGATTTAACCATGACAAAAAAAGCCCACTGCCACTTCAGTTTGCTTACTCTTGATACTCTGGTTCCATCTACACTGGTCAAGTAAAGGTTAAGTTACGTTTGCTGAAGATAAGTGGCCATCCATTAAATACGAGACCGCTCTGTGTCTCAGAAAGCACGTGAAGCTATTTGTCTCGGCAGTTATTTGGAGTTAACCTCGGCAGTTAGTTATTTATCACTGCGGGGTCTGAGAAGCTCGAAAGTTTGATAAGTGGTATCGTATTGCCGAGTAACTAGGTTATGTAGGTCAGGTAATCGCTTCAAGTCTTCATATAGTTGGAAAAGAAAGATGAGACTGATTGACTGGTATTTTGAACCATCAATCAATTACATCTTTTATGAGCTCTTAAAACGCGATTCCCCCATAGATTTTGTATGACAAAAGCAAACTGTGACGTCACTAACTAGTTGGCTCAACGATGTTACTAGTTATTGATTTCAGACTTACAAAAAGTCTAAAGTCTTTCGACTAATATCAGGTGCTCTAGTTGGGACTCTTCGTGCAAAATGTAGGCGAGGGATGTAATCTGTGCCATAGTTGGGGGATATTGGAGGCATGATGGTCATCACAGTCGTAGGTATTGTAATAGAACTTCACTTGTAACTATCACTGCGATTACTTTCGGAAATAACTTCCACTGAGTACGTGGCAGTGTGCCCTGTTCATATTTCTTCACTGTCAAAACTGGCGTTGTAAGGTAATGGCCACCTCACCAGTGCTTGGAGTTCATTAAAAAGGTTATAGCAACGAGGTGCGCCGACAAATCTAATTTAACAGGTTTTCGGGTTATTGAATAAAGTGTGTTTTTAGTGATACTGCGTGCGTTTATAATTTAGTTAATAGTCTTAAATTAAATACCCAATTATAAATTGTGCTAGGGTGAAAATGACTCACTTTTAAACCACATTTAGCTCTATATTTCTCCATGCCACCACACCAATATTTCCGAATCGGTTCGTTTCGTTATCAAAAGCTGTGAATCACCTCTGATTCGAAACGTTATGGTAAATTGGGCGTTCGTTCGGCGAGGCAGTATGGTTTCCAAAACGACAACTAGTTTCGACATAGGTTAGTTAGGCCAATCATTGCAAGTGTTGTACGCTCAAACAAGCTATATAGCGTCGCGTCTGTATTGTGTGATTGTCTCGATAACCTTTAAGTGCTAAATTGTCTAAGAACCGATAGATTTATTCCCCTTGAATCCCACTTTTTGATCCCATTTTTTGATGAATTCCATTTTCTATTCCGAACTGATTCTAAAAACTATGCTAGACTTGAAACAAAAAAAAAAACATAATCTTTACCCCAAACGGTTAAAGAGCAGTGGTGGCTCAGTGTGAGTTGTAGGGCGTGGGTTTGAACCCCGCCAGGCGAATTACTTTGTGTAATTTATTTCATCACCACTGCTCTCAAAACGGTGAAGGAAAACATCGTGAGGAAACCGACATGTCCTAGAACTGAAAATTCGAAGACATGTGACATCTGCCAACCCGCACTGAGCCCGCGTGGTGGATTATGGTCCACTCCCTCTCACAAGAGAGGAGGCCTGGTAATGCCTCCTATAAAGCCTATAATGTTCCTACGGCTGGGAAGCAGTGGGAACATTACAGGCTGATACGGTTAAGCTAAATAAAACTGTTTTAAATACATAAAAAAACAGTAGTGCAATTAAGAAGTCTTATAGCCTCATCATCGGCCATTTCCTAGCTGTCTACCCTTGCAGGGTACTCCGTCTATGCGCAGGAGTTCCAGTTTCTTCTCGGTGAGCTCGCTTCATAAAGTCTCAGTCTTACTCGTATTTTTGGTCTAAGTTGAGGAGAGCAAGATCATCATCGTATTGAGACACGATATGCAAAGATTTTTTATACGTGTCTTATTCATCAAATGAGTCCTCCCTGCCCTGGTTGGAGCGGAAGGGACTGTACTGACTTAAATCTACGGTGTTCCTTCAATAGTCCTTTATGTTCCAGGTTCGCATTTATTGGTTCAACTAGTCCCGCGACCCCAGCAGACGTTTGGCCCCTGTCTGATTGTTAACAGCTCTTCGAGGCGTTAGCGAAACACGACACGCCATCTTCCATCAGAGCATGGTCCATAACCGGCCGGCGAGTACTCGCAATCTGCATGCCCACGCAAGCAAAGCCCTTTCCATAGCTTACGAACACCATTGTCTGACACTAGCCTTCAAAAACTTGCGCTAGAATATGTATATTACAAAATCGCACGTCAACGCAACTGGGACGTGCCGGGGTCACGTACGTACCACGTACGAACTAACACACGACACGTACGGTTCTATATAGAATACGTGTCGAATTAGGTGCATTATGTCAGCACCAAGTTTAATTGTTTTGAGAAAGGATAATCCTAAGCGGTGTGGTTGAAATTGATAGTTTAAATAGTTCGTGTAAAGGTAATAGAGTGGACAAAGGGTCGGCTTTTTAAGCTGTGGAAGGTAGGATCCTACATGAGTGACTGTTTGTTTCGATTTCATGCAGTTTTGCAGTTTAAACACTCACGTTTGAACTTTGTCCTCATACTACTAATGCGACAGTGTAGTAACCTCGAACCCAGCCAGGCGCGTTACTTTGTGTAATTTAATTTATCAACACTGCTCTCAGAAAACATGGCAAAGGCGAAAATTCTATAAAATTATAAACAAACTAGCTGTTGCCAGCGGCTTCACCCGCTGCAACTCGAGACTATAATTTGAGATTTAAACTATCCTATCTCTCAAGTTGGATCGAACTGTACATGGTGTGCGAATTTCATTATAATCGGTTAAGTGGTTTAGGAGTCCATTGAGGACAAACATTGTGACACGAGATTTATATATATTAAGATTATAGGTGGATCATGTGCTAGAAGTTTTTCGTTATTGCATAAAAATGCTGAATTGAGTAGAAAGTGAGGGTGCTTGTACACCATGTAACCCGCGCAAGTAAACGTGCAAGTTACCCGCGCCAGTAACATGCGCAAGCTACTTGATCAAACGACTCGCGGGGTGCTTGTACACGGCACATGTAGCTTGAGCATGTTGACGCACTTGCGCGGGTTACATGCGCCGTGTACAAGCACCCTCACAGATATGTATTTATGTAGATGACAAATGAAAATCGGGAGTAAGGGTAGTATTAGCTGTGATTGGTAAATCGTAGTGGCAACTAATTGTTTCCAAAGGCTGCCCAGATCATGAAGATCAGATACGCACTTGCTCCATAAAATTCTGGTATTCAGATCTATCTGCTGTAAATTTACTCTCTAAGTTCGTCAGCGAAAATACGGAAAGAAACTCGACACTTTTGAGTAAACCCTACTCCCTATTGCTTCTGAATTCAAAGCTTTGCCAACGCACCGTCTCAGTCGGGTCATCTGTTCAATAATGTTGTCACCAATTTTTAGTTCGTAACTCTAACTTATCTCATATCTGTTAGTGATAAAGAATATGAAACGCCCGAAACGTCGGCCGAAGCTAGAGTTTCATGCTTAGGTAGGTAGTGACACCTGGATAGGCTGGAAGCCTACCTCAAAATACTTGCGAAAAAAGTAGGTGAATGACGTTTTTGAAGGCGGATGATTTCCGACCATAAAATTACATTATTATGGTATATTTTAAAACCATAACACATTCTTAATGAAAGTAACTGGGCCACGGTACACAAATATGATGGTGGTTAAGCTTGTGTGCTGTCATAACATTTTACTACGCGCTAGTTGCAAGCAGAAAATAAATATAGCAAAGAGTTACTTATGCTGAAATTGTAGCTTGAGCTTGCAAATTACTTACTGCTTTGTGGGGTTTATAATATAATTTCTATTTAGTACTGGTTTTCTTTTTCAGTGAAAAATAAAGGTTATCATAGTCTACTATATATACAGGGTGGAATTTTGTAATGCCACCTGGAGGGAAAGTACCCTTAATACTGCAGATAGAAAATTTTACTCAAAGGAAACATTCCTTTATTTTTGAATAGAAAGCAAACTCCATTCAAAGATTTTCGAAAATTCTCTTCTCCCACCCAAGAATCGAACCGGCTAAAATCTTAAAAAATTATACCCGTACTTTTATTGCACCGATCGTTAGGGTCAATTATAACGATGATATCTCTCTAACAAACATGATAAATTAAATGAAAGGAAAACCAGGAAATCTTTAATTAAAGCTCTCGTAACATGTAATATGGTTTCTTGGTTCAATTCCCGGGTGTGGGAGAAGAGAATTTTCGAAAATCTTTGAATGCAGTTTGCTTTCTATTCAAAAATAAAGGAATGTTTCCTTTGAGTAAAATTTTCTATCTGCAGTATTAAGGGTACTTTCCCTCCAGGTGGCATTACAAATTCCACCGATATGGACCAAGAAACCATATTACATGTTACGAGAGCTTTAATTTAAGATTTCTTGGTTTTCCTTTCATTTGATTTATCATGTTTATTAGAGAGATATCATCGTTATAATTGACCCTAACGATCGGTGCAATAAAAGTACAGGGTATAATTTTTTCAGATTTTAGCCGATTCGATTCCCGGGTGGGAGAAGAGAATTTTCGAAAATCTTTGAATGCAGTTTGATTTCTAATCAAAAATAAAGGAATGTTTTCTTTGAGTAAAATTTTCTATCTGCAGTATTAAGAGTACTTTCCCTCCAGGTGGCATTACAAAATTCCACCCTGTATAATAAGTCGGGTTTTTCCTTCCTGACGCTACAACTCCAGAACGCACGAACCGATTTCGATGGTTTTGCATTTGTTGGAAAGGTCTCGGGCTCCGTGAGGTTTATAGCAAAGAAAACGAAGCCATCTGGTGGCGAAACGGAGTTTGCCTGGTTTGCTAGTCGGCTATAATTGTGAGGTATTCAAATTATTGGGGCTCGTAATACCTGCTCATGTTGCAACGTAGTTTAGAGGTTTTGGCTTAGTTTTTAACACACACACTAATCCTTTTTGGGAATTCTTTTGTTGGTGGTTCACCCCTTGGCCACCACTTGGGTGACCCAAGGTTCTATATAGCATGCACTAGGTCATTAGCTCCATTAGTCGCCTTTTACGATAGCATATTTACAATTAAAAATAAATGCATATTGCTGCACTGAAATGGGCTTGGGCTGGCCACGTCTGCCGCATGCCCAATGAGCTGTGGGCCAAAATGACCCCTGACACAGCCAGAAGGCGCCGCGGCAGATCTCGTAGAAGATGGCGGGACGAGCTTGATAAAACCTATGACCAGTGGTCCACCTTGACCCTGGATCGTGAAAACTGGAAGTCATGGGGAGAGCCCTTTGCCCAGCAGTGGGATGATGTAAGCTAGCAGTATCAGTATCAGTAGTATCAGCATATTGCTATCACCGGTAACGAAATAGCTTATGTTCATCAGATTTTCTTTAAATCATCGTTTCATTTAGATTTTATTTAAAGAAAATCTGATAAACATACGTTATTTTTACAATATTCATAAAATGAGGTTCAAAAGCTGCTATACAGCTTCTGAGCTTACTATCCCTAAAAAGACTTAACCCTCCAAATCCTTCTTCTAAATCAGTGTATAACACAAACGAATCAGCGTGTAAAACTACCAGTTTAGAGGGTTAAATGTATCGGAAAAGTATTTTCTGTGACCCCAGCAATACTGGGGCCATACAAATGTGTGCGCGAACAAATACATGAGTATTTACCCCTTATAATAGATATGGGGCCAGAAAGACTGCGATTAGCTGATGCTACTAGGGCATTTATTTCAATCATAATGCGTAAAATAAAAGAGCTACAAATCAAAGAGGATTGAAACGTGTATTTAATCTTATTCAGATACCTTCAAAACCAGCCATAAACGATCCAATTCACCGTTTTTATAGAGCGGTGGAAGTGGAGTGTGGTAATTGTACGGCAATCAGTTTGCAAGACAAGTCTACTTCTGATAGACATACACTGTCAAGTTAATTACACGCCGATTCTTGATTCGCGCTGCATTTTTTTTTTTAATGAAACTTTTCCCCACACTAGGAATTTCTACTGTGTCGTGGGTACGTTTACAAACATAGAAACTCACATACACAAACATTAGACCCGGTAATAATGAAGTGTATCCCTCAACTGTAGCAAACCCTGCAATATGTCGCACGTCAAATGCCCGCTACTGTGGCGCGACCCTTTCAGGGGCGCAAGAGCCTGATTTTTACACGAATTGTATCGTTAGGAGGTTCCTTTATCTGGAATCCTAACGGTCTACGACCCTGTTCTGTTACTATTTTTCATATAGTTAAAGTTTTTATTTTACAAGCTTAAACATGTTAAATGAAATATGTAGAAACAAACGAATGAAGAACATAACTTATACATTTACAAAAACGGGACTTCATCTCTTTATTCAACCACTAATAAACAACTCTTTAAATTAGCAGACATTAAATCCAAACCTTTTCAAAAACTTCTCTTCGTTTTTCCTACGCGAACAACCAACAACTTTCAAAACAAACTTCTGCAATTGTCATCCCAAATTAAATTTTCATGAGCTGTGTGCCCGCTAGTTTCGGAGCCACCCTCTATATTGCTTCGCCATTGCCACTGAGCCGTTTGCACTGTCCTCGCGTCGAATGGAAGTTAAGTTCTAAGCGGTACCTAGATCTAGCTAGACCATTTCATTGTCTATAAACGTTATTATTGCGAAAACATTACGGGTAATGGCGGAGAAATAATATTTGTTTGGTTGGTATTTCTTAGTCATTTTGTATAATGTTTTTAGGCGCAATAAAATGTATTGAGGACAGTTTCAGTACCTATAGATCCATTAAAAGAGTATGATTGTGTTTCGACAAATATATTCTATTATGTTGGTACACAGAGAAATTCTTTTAAGTAAGCCAACAGGGTTAATCAATTTACAAGAGATAAGGAAAAACGTTTTTAGGAAAGTAGTTTTTTTTACTGAGGAAAGTCCACGGTGATCCTTAATTTTCAGCCTTGTACGTTCCAAAGTCAATGTTAAGAAACTTTAGGTATTTTTTGGTGTAAACAATTTATGCATATTTATTTTGTTGTCAAGTGTGTGTTGTTCTTATAGTGTTTTGGATTAGGGTGCCGTTTGCCTCGTCCGTTTTATTTAAGAACCATTTTATTGTACGGGTAATTAGGAAGACAAAATAGTATTTAGACGGCGGCAGTTTTATGCAAAAAAGGTACGTAACTTTTAATACAAATTGTATGAACGTATTTTTATGTTTTAGTTTCATATGAGTATACCTGATTCCATTATATGAGATGAAAAATATCTGGTACAGTAGAAGTGGATCAACTTTTAATACAAATCTTTTATGATTCGGGTCTCAATTCCACTACATGATAGGCTCCGGGATAAAAACCTCGTTTGCGTCCAAAACTATTTACCTAATCCCGAAATAAGTACGCAAAGAAAACCTCAAACAATCATAAACATGAATATTTTGTACCCTATAAAGTCGGCTTCTTTTACGCAATCAGAGGCCCACACACCCACATCGAAACAAGTAACGAAAACTTAGAAAAATCGAATTCTTTTATTATGGTAGAATATGATTTCTTCTTAGATTATTTATTTAAAAATAATTTTTTTTTTAATATAAAACAGTTCAATGGTATTACATTTTTTTTTAGAAAAAAAAAGCATATGCTATTGATCTCAAACTTTTTTCAAAGCCTTTTCTTAAGGGTCTGCTTCCAGTCTAAATGGATGAACACTAGTATTTTACAAAGAGCCTGCATATAACTCAGTCAGATCTGAGTAAATAAATGCCATGATTATTTAGCCGCGAGCTGCTATAAACTGCTTGTGCAGTGACCTTAAAACATTAACGTCTAAACAATAGTACGTAAACGTCACTACGATCGTTTCCTACGGAAGTTTACCGCCTTTGTTTAACACCGGTCTTATTTTCATAGATTTTTTCAAAGAAACATAAGCGGTTATGAGCAGAACGACAAAACTCTAGTATAATAGTTATTCTTTTGAAATCCGTGGTTTTAATGCGTTTACGGATTTACGCCATACAGTTTGAAATGTCGTGGAAATTTTGAAATTCTGTGTTGTTATTTTTTGGGTCACAATGTAAAAGTGTACATTTTTTCGTAGTTCGTGGTTTAGTTAAAAAAAAAAATACTACCCGAATTGCAACGTATTTACATATTTTTGTACACTGTTACCGTTATTTATTTCAAACACACAAAAACTAACGTCATTTTGTCATAGGTGCAGGTAGAACTTATTCTTTTCTCATCTCATCTTCATCATATTATATCAGCCGTAAGACGTCCACACTGCTGAACATCCTCTCCTAAATACTTCAATAAGACCGTTTAAAAAGGATTTTCATTCAGTGCGATCCTGTGCGCGTGTGTGATTGTCTGTCCACCTTTTTTGTAGACGTCACACGCTGTGTTTCATTTGTAATGGTTCCTGACCCGACCACAACATGGAACGATAATTTCACTATGGCACAAATTCGTTATTTTAATTGTGCTTAATTGTGCCACTAGTCCCATTAAATTGTGCCTTTTACTTTTTGAGTAATAAGAGTACGATTGTGGTCGGGCTGGGGATCACGGTTCCTGACCCGACTACAACCAGATTAATAAAATATCAATAGTCTGAAGGATTTTTCTATGGCATAAATTCGTTATTTTATTTGTGCTTAATTGTACTATTAGTCCCATTAATTTGTGCCATGTAGTTTTTGCTACACTGATAAGTTCTGAGTATGGAGATACTTCTAAGGCCTCCTCCCGGTGTTTCCACTCACATCTGTTTTTTTTTGTGCTGGTGAAATCATAAATTGAGTCCCGCTTTTATGGTGCGGAGAAGGCTGTCAGACTCTTATTGAGTTGTTGTGACTCTTATTGTGTGTGTGTCTTATGTTTCTTCGATAGGCCTTTACGTTCTAGGGACACGGTTAACTTTAAAGAAGGTCGCGCGACCCCCCATTTCTACCCCATTGCTGGGCAAAGGCCTCCCATATCCGTCCACTGGTTTTTCTATTTGGACTTTTCCGGCCAGTCTCTCAAATAGAAGGCCTACTTGCCCCGCCAACTTTTCCGGCCTTCCTTGACTGCGACGCCCGCTTTCAGGCAACCCACTCAGTGCTTTCAGTTCAGTGCTCAAATATAATTTTCTTTTTCAATATTAACTGAAGTAGCACCAAGTTGGCTAGTACACTGCATTTAGAGCAGTCTGTAATGAAAGTTTCAGAATCTAGTTCGGAACTGTTCGTGAAACTTCGGAACTCTTCGTGCGTCCTCGGGCTTGTCCGCCGAAGCGTCGAATGCTCGGTTTATTCCGCGTTCAACCCCCAAGATTTTCTACCCTCTTCCGCGTTCGACCCCTAAACGTTTCCACATTCAACCCCTGAGGGTCGAACGTGGAACTCAGTACATTGGTAATCTTTTCTTTGTCCAGATTCAACCCCTAGTTTTTATGTCACATAAAATGACATTCAAGTAATAGTGAAAGCAAAAGTGTTTAGCCATTTATTTTCTTTATTATTAATATTTTCTTTTTTATAGATAGTTGTAACAGACTACCCTCTGGTATATTGGTAGGTTAGGGAACTAGGGTAATTAGGTTGCTAGGGTATCGCGATTGGGCTAGGTCGGGTCAGTAGAGTCTTAGGTAGTTCAAAGTATTATGAAGTTTTTATATACGAATTATTATTATTAATTTATAATGAGGATGTCGTATGACTACAACGTCTGCCCCTTTTGGACCCACTATTGAGCCAGCGTAGGTTTACTTGTCGCGCCCCTATCGGGGCCGGTACCGAACTATACGGTTAAGGAATATTTGAGGAAAAATTGAATAAATAAAATCCAGTGGTTTAGCTTCCAACTCAAAACATACATAAAAAACAAATCGACAACTTTACAGTAGTTTCGTAGATAGACCAAAACAAAAAAAAGTTGATCTGGCATCATAATCGATCCCTTATCTCGAAAAAAATACAAAAAGTAAAAAAAATATTCAATGTACTGGAATGACAGCTCTACGATTTTATTATATGTAAAGATCTTGTTCCTTTGTCTATTATTGTTTTTTGGCAATAACAATGTACGTAAAATTATTATAAAACTTAAAAAAATATTATAATAAATAATAATTGTATTCTAAGCTTTAAATAATTTATATAACTATTTATATTATGTTTATTATTTTTTTTATATTTATTATGTAATCGATTTCCTAATTTCCTTATTAATAAACATGATTGTCGATTACGAACACAAATTGAGTAGTGGAAATTAAAAATACGTGTTATTGGCCTTTTATTTATAAGAGAATTACGCTAAGATCTGGCCTTTTTTTTTGTTATTTTTAACAATTTGGCATGATACTTAACTAAATAGTTGTTATTGGGTATAATATAATAAGCACGTGTGGTGATCCAAGCGAAAAATAAAAATGTAAACAAACAAAAGTGGCGCGAAACTTTGAGTTCAGATATCAAATTCTTCATTACCACTGCTAATTTATGTTGAATGATGTATGAATTCGTCACAATACTAAATGACGAGTTATTCATCCCCCCTATAATGTTCCGTTGGATGTCCGAAAACCAATTTTTTTTTTTTTTTTTTTAGCCCAACCCAGAACCACATCAAAATGGCGACGATAATATCGTATTTACACTTTTGGATTTTGTTATGGTATCTACGTTAAGAAAATGCGCGCTAAATGTAGAAAGAAGTTTTAATGGTGTCAACAAATCATATTTTTTTTGTATTTTACCTCTTTAAGTTCAAATATATATTTAACCCAAATTCTCCCACTAGAATGTTTGTCTACATATACGATGTTATTACCGATCGTAGTAATATCGTCCACGTACACAAGCGAAAAAATAATGCTCATAACATAAAAAAGTACTAAACCAAAGTGAATGAAATTCAAGTTATTATTGATTTTTCAAAAACCGCTTGTCCGATTTGATAAAATTACCGCTTGAATATTTGGGCAGTATACCTTTCCAAAGATTTTTTTAAATCGGTTGGCAAGCCATAGAGTTTCCCGAACAAACATCCGAATTGAAAACCTCCTCTTTTGTTTAAAGTCGGTTAAAAATAAAAACGTGTAAATCTTTTCTGCTTCACTGTCCAATGGGGGTTGAACGTGGAACAAATACATTTGAAAAATAAAATTCCACTTTCAACCCTTAGGGGTCGAAAGTGGAAACTTTTAGGGGTCGAACGCGGAAGAGGGTAGAAAATCTTGGGGGTTGAACGCGGAATAAACCGAATGCTCGACCCGTTTTCTTTCCACAGCAATTAAAATTAAGTAAAGAATTGTCGTTTTAAGTAATTAAGTTAACTAAATTAGGGACGAACGCCACTTCTCTTGTTGGTTATTTTTGTCGCTTTTTAAAAGCACTTATCTTATTTTGTTGTTATAACTTGCCTTAAATTTTTCCAGCTATTTTGGTATCGGTATCCACAATCTGAAGGCCTTATCATAAGTTTTCCGTACAGCGTACTTGAAGTATGTACGGCGTTTACTATATGGAAAATGAAAATTATTACGGTGTTTATTACATTTTGGTAGTCGCTTGGATACCAAAGTCGTAAGCTATCAGAGACTTGCGTCGCGTTGTACACGAAGGGGCTTAATCTCCGCTCATCTTCAGTGGTGTAATCCTATTGTATTTCTCCATTTATCCGCTCCTTATAGCCTCACTCCACTTATATTATAAGTCCAAAACCACAGCCTTAAGGCTGACTGTTCTTATAAGTCTTATAAGAACAGTCAGCCTTAAGGCTGTGGTTCCACTGAGGCAGAGTGAGTGTGAATCACGGCACACCTCGTCCCCGCTCTGCTCCGCTCCGCCTCAGTAGAACCGCACCCTAAGCGGTTGAACTACATAGTTTTTTACTAAAAACATTTTGTATCGTAAAAGCATCTTCACCTTGCGTCATAAGTTTAAAAAGCAACCAAAACTTTGAAACACAGCTTAAGGTTAAAAGCATTTTAAAAAGGTAAACCTGCAAAATACATAGAGCAGCTAACGAACTATAAATCTTTCAGGCGAGCAAAACTTTCAGTTTTCAGAGTTTTCATAAATTTATATTTTAATGAATAAGGTAAATAGTTTGTTTGTTCGTGAGCTAAGTTTTAATAGAACTTGGCTGGTTTACTGCTGAATTTTGTATACGAATATAATGGTGGATATTTACGAGGAACAATATAAAGAAAGATGCGTTTTGTTTCGGGTTTTCATAAAATAGCGTCATAAATTGTAGTCTTCCCTTACGTGTGATGGCCCAGTGTTATCGGCCCCTACTTACGAGTTGATAGTCGTGGGTTCGAACCCTGCCAAGCGCATTACTTTGTGTTATTTATTTCACGACTGATTGAGTGTCGCGTGTTGCGAACAATGCTTGTTGAAGTTTCCCACTCGGAAACAGGCTAACGGAAGCAAATTGAAAGAGGTCAGGTACTCACGGGATTCTGGGAGCCAGGAGATCACCACACTGTATCACTTGCAGTCTTATTTCACGGTATTTTGGTGTTTTTTCACCGCGCGCGCGGTTTTGTGACCGGCCGGCACGTTATTTGAGTTCGAACTAGTGATTCGTCTTGATGCCGTCAGATGGCGCGACTGATGCGTTGTCTTTGGTGACATTCTCCGCGATGGGCGAATGCGAGTGGCGGCGAATTTAAAACAGTGAGGAAAGGAAAGTAAGGTAAGGACTAGGAAATGCATCCCGAAGCCTGTTCATATCCCCCCACTTGAAATCACCCGGGGATTTCATAAGATAAGATAGATGAAGTTCGAGACTTACGGCTTATGCAGATTCATTTGTCATCATGCTGATAAGATTCTAAGTTTAAAGTTAAGCTAAGAACAAAATAAGTTTAGAGGTAATTATGATTTTGATATACATATACTAGATACTTGAAAATGCTTAAGTGTTATAAGTGTGTTAAATTATAAGTATGGAAATATATATTATGTAGATAAATTATTTTGTTCAATTGGAAGAGGACAAATTTTGACAGCAGGTCTTACAAGTAAGCCTTTAGAAGTTTTGACTGTCACAACTCGAGTAATGTCATCTTTACCCGGATGGAGCTGTACAACGCGACCCAACCTCCATTCGTTAGCAGGTAAGTTAGGTTCATAAATGGTTACAAGATCGTTCAGTTTTGGCTGATGGTTGCCGTGTTTAAACCATTTCATTCGCTGTTGTAAGGTATGCAAATAGTCCCTTTGCCAAGTGCGCCAAAAGCCCTGTGATAGGCGCTGTAATAGCTGCCAGCGAGTACGTAATGTCACGTTTTCGCCATACCTCGGTTCAGGCAGAGATACTAAAGGTCGACCGATGAGGAAGTGACCAGCTGTAAGAGCGTCAACTTCGCCGGGATCGGAAGATAGTTCCACTAAGGGTCTAGAGTTTAACATGGCTTCCACCTTCGTTAAGATAGTATAAAATTCTTCAAAGGTAAGAGTCTGGGATCCGATAATACGTTTGAGATGGTATTTTGTTGATTTTATACCGCTCTCGAAAATGCCTCCAAAGTGAGGACCGGAAGGAGGATTGAGCTTCCACGTGATTCCTCGAGAAGCGAGGTGACTGGAAATACTATCTCTGTCGCGGTTGAGCATTTCGCTAACTTCCGACAAGTAACGCCTGGCACCCACGAAGTTAGTGCCACCATCAGTGACGATGGAGTGACAAAGTCCTCTCCGCGATACAAAACGATCTAAAGCCGCTATGAATGCTTCAGATGTGAGCTCGGTAACCAGCTCGAGATGAACGGCCTTGGTCGAGTGGCAAACTATGAGGCAAAGATACGCTTTGTAAGATTTAGCGTTACGACGTCTGCTTTCTTTAATCATAAACGGACCTCCGAAGTCAATGCCGATTGTTTGAAAACAATGACCTGGTTGTAATCGAGAAGATGGAAGATCCCCTTGTAAAGGTTGAAGTGGAATAGGTTTGATTTTAAAACAGGTTACGCATTTAGCTAACCGTGATCTAATAAGATTTCTACTGCCAAGTATCCAAAATCGACGCATAATTAACGATTGGAGTAGGCGAGGCCCACAATGAAGATAAGTTGTATGATAGTGGTCAATAAGGAGAGTACTCAATCGTGAAATCTTAGGTAAGAGGTATGGATGTTTGACGCGACCTGGTAATGACGCGTGCTTGAGACGTCCCCCCACTCGCAAGATTCCGCGAGTGTCAAGAAAAGGAGAGAGTTTAGATAAATGTTTGGGTAAAGGTTTCTTGGATGCTATTAGAGCTATGACATCATTAAAGCTTTGATGTTGAACATATTTTGTTAAATGATCTAAAGATTGGGTTAATTCAGTGGCTGTCAGATAAGGTAATATGTTACGTTCAGAACATTTAGCTCTTGCGTTGTTGATGAAACGGTAGATCCATGCAACCACTCTTTCCACTCGGGAAAGAGAGGAGTGGCGTTCCATGATGGAATTAAACAAGTCAGCTTCACCTGTCACACCAGTGTGACAAGTGCGTGAGGCGGGTTTAAGTTCTGGTACGTTATCGGACACTTCAACTGCTGGAACAGGCCAGTTGCAGGGTTCGTTGGACAGCCAGTGAGGACCAGACCACCAGATTTGAGAGGCAGATAAAGATGAGCATGATAAGCCACGACTACAGATGTCGGCTGGGTTGTCATGGGTGGACACGTGTCGCCACTCAGTTGGCACAGGACTGTCATTAATGAGGACCACTCTGTGGGCAACGAAGGTTTTAAGTTTGTGTGGCTCAGTATTCAACCATGACAATACAGTCGAGCTGTCTGTGAACAAGATAGATTTATTCAACATGATTCTTGAACTAAGCAAGGAATGAATGCGATTTATTACTTTGGACAGTAATACAGCACTGCAAAGCTCTAAACGGTTGACTGTCAACACTTTTAGAGGTGCTACTTTGGACTTAGCAATTAAAAGATAAACTTGTACGTCGTGAGAGGTAACGACACGAAGATAAACACAGCATCCATATGCTTTAGTGGACCCATCACAGAATCCGATGAGTTGAAATTCCTTAGACTGGGAAGGTACAATCCTACGAGGGATTTCTATCAGTTTTAAGTTATGAAGATCTGCTATAAAACTTTGCCATTCTAGAGCTATGTCTCTGGGCACAGGTTCGTCCCATGAAAGATTAAGACGCCACAAATCTTGAAGGAGCAATTTGGCTTTTAAGATAAAAGGTGTGAGCCACCCAAGAGGATCGAAAATACGCGCGATGCTAGACAAGATGGAACGCTTGGTACAATCATTGTCCTCGATTGGGGACTGTGAGTAACTGAAACTGTCACTCACAGGATCATATTGGACTCCTAAGATTTTTAACGTTGATTTATCACTTTCTTCAGAGAAAAGTTTAGGTATTTGACAATGATCGGTAGGCAAGGTTTTAAGAAAGGATTGTGAATTGCTACTCCATTTTCGGAGCTCAAGTTGAGCACAACCTAATAAACTGATAAGTTGATCTTTCAGTTCTATAGCTTCGCGTACAGAGGGCGCGCCGGTCGTAATATCATCGACATACGTCTCGTGAAGAAGAGCTTCAGCTGCGCGTGGATACGCGGCGCCATGATCGGCTGCCAATTGGTGGAGGGTGCGGATGGCCAGATACGGTGAACTACTAACTCCGTAGGTGACAGTCGCAAGTTCGTACTCTTTAACTGGATCACTAGGAGATTCTCGCCATAGTATGTGTTGAAATTTCCGATCCTCCGGTCTAATCAGGATTCCTCTATACATCTTTGAGATGTCACAAGTTAAAACTACTGTGTGTAATCTGAAACCGGTTATAATATCTACAATATCCACTTGAAGCTTAGGGCCAGTGAATACAATATCATTTAAAGATAGACCGTTAGTAGTTTTAGAACTAGCATCGAAAACTACTCTCAATTTAGTGGTCGTGCTCTCTGGGCGAACGACGCAACTGTGAGGGATAAGATAACGATTGAGAGTAGGTACCGCAGGGTTAGGTACGGGATACATATGATTTAAATTCTCGTACTCGCGCATGAAATTAACATAGTCGGATTTAAGTTCAGTCTGACGATTAAGTCTCTTTTCAAGATGATTCAAACGCGACAACGTGCTATTGTAAGATTCCCCCAAATCACGATCGCCATCCTTTAAGAGGATAGGTACGACGTATCGTCCGTTAGGTTCGCGATAGGTTAAATCAGTGTACATGCGTTCACAGGTATCATTCTCAGGTACGGTGATAACAGCGCGCGGTGGTTCCTCCACTTCCCAAAATTTTTGAATTTGCTCGTCTAATTTAAATGTGGTGGCCACTAAAGAGCACGCGGTGTTTAAAGGTGCAGAATTAGAGTTTACTGCCCCTGTCAGAATCCACCCGAAAACGCTATGCAGAGCGGTAGGTAAACCGGGCCCCAGATTGATACGTTGTCCGTCATAGATTTCGTGGAATAGCTCCGCCCCAATTAATAAATCGATTTTGGCGGGAACATCGTAGTCGCGATCGGCTAACACTAGATGGTTGCAACGTTCTCGAACGACTGATGGTACTTTAACGCTAGGTATTAGAGCAGTGATGTTATCTAACACGACTGGCTTGATATTAAAGTGTGGAGCATCACCATGTATAGGTCGTATAGTGCATTCTGTCACCCCCTTTACTTGTGTGACTGAGTTTTGTCCTAGTCCGGCTATGCTAAGATTACACCGGCGGAGTTTTAACCCGAGTGTTCGCGCGCAAGCAGTGGTGATAAAACAATCCTGCGCCCCACTGTCCACGAGTGCACGCACGGTACATTGAGTTCCGGCGGCGGTGTTGAACACGCGCGCCTGACATGTCCCTAGTAAAACCATATCGCGGTTGGGAACGGCGGCGTGAGAATGAGCTGTAACGTTCGCTCCAGTGGTTGCGCCGGCGGCGGCGCTAGATGGCGCTGGGTCAATATGCAATAGGGTATGATGACGTAATCCACACACCGTACAAGAAATTTTAGATACGCATTTTTCTATGACGTGATTTGTACGTAAACAATTTGTACACATATTGTTTTTGCCTTGTACTAACGCGAGTCTAGCACGAGAATCTAAAGATTGAAAGGTAGGGCACCGATAAATCAAGTGCGCCTCATTGCAATGAGCACAAGCCACATTTGCGGATGGGATAGATTTTGCGAGATAAGAAGAGCGTTTAGATCCGCTGCTATTTTGCCTACTAGTCGCGGGCGAGGGTTTTTTCCCTTCAAGGTTATGAGGGTTACGATTGTTAATGATATTAGATTTAGAAGATAAATTGCTAGTTTCTAAGATTTTAACATAATCTTGAAGAAACTTTAACAGTTCACAAAAAGTAGGTATTTGTGAAATGTTTTTCTGAGATTCGAAACGATTACGCGTGTCCGAGTCCAGCGCGCGTGAAGTTAAACAAAACAAGATAAAATCACCTAAATTTTCAATTTTTAAAGCTTGGAGTGCATGGTATGCCTCATAAATTACGTTTGTTAAAGTTTGTAGATCTTGGAAGTTACCCGATTTTAAAACTGGCTGGTTAAAGAATTTGTCTAGATACGTTAAAGCTATAATACGCTTGTTTTGATAGCGCTCGATCAAACTGTTAAAAACTACTTCGTAGTTATCGGCGGTCATCGGAACCCCTTTGACAATAGACAAAGCCGGCCCTTGTAAACAAGACGCTAAATAGTGAAATTTTTCGATTTGCGAAATCGAATTATTGTCGTGAATTAAGGTTTTGTAAATATCATAAAATGCTTGCCAGTTTTCTAATTTACTATCGAATTTAGGTAACTCAAGTTTAGGTAACCGTGCGTTACGTCCCGTTTGCATGGAGTCGGACGCCCCCGATCGCGCGGGCGGCGCCGTCGCCTGCGACGTCCCGTCGACGTTTCCGCTGCTATCAGCGATCTGCAAATCAGCCGCTGCACTGATTACGGCATAGTACAAATCATCAAACGAACTCAAGGACTTTTGACACACTTGTGCATCAGGTTTTATGGCTATCTCCAAAGCTTGTATTTTATTACACACCTGAACGAATTCTTCGCGAATTGAATGTATTCGTGTGTATCTCGCCTTGAACGACGATACCTTTGAACGATCTTGAATCATAGATTTTGATAAGTCGTAAAGGATTTGGATATCACGATAAATATATTCGCGTTGAGATTGAAGAAGTTTAAGTTTACCCTCCTCCATTTTGATTCGAACGTAAAATGTAGGTATAAAAATACGAACCTAAGTTGAGATTTATTAGGTGTAAATCAATACTTTTAGGTGAAATAGTTATGTAATAATGTTTGTTAGTGTATAAATACCGTGAATAGTTATAGATATTAAGATTACAAACAATAAATTGCGTAAATTACGTGAATTATTGAGATATAACCCGACTAAAATTAAGATGACCGCTGAATCCGCATAAGTTACACTGCGAGTATGACCAACACAATTTTGTAGGATAATACTTTTAAAATGCGAATATCTAGCAAATCTCAGAGTTTTCTTTTGAAATTGAACCTGAGAATGCCTGAAAAAACTGTAATCTACAGGTATTCGCGCTCGAAATGGACCACAAATATGATTGAGTGTCGCGTGTTGCGAACAATGCTTGTTGAAGTTTCCCACTCGGAAACAGGCTAACGGAAGCAAATTGAAAGAGGTCAGGTACTCACGGGATGCTGGGAGCCAGGAGATCACCACACTGTATCACTTGCAGCCTTATTTCACGGTATTTTGGTGTTTTTTCACCGCGCGCGCGGTTTTGTGACCGGCCGGCACGTTATTTGAGTTCGAACTAGTGATTCGTCTTGATGCCGTCAGATGGCGCGACTGATGCGTTGTCTTTGGTGACATTCTCCGCGATGGGCGAATGCGAGTGGCGGCGAATTTAAAACAGTGAGGAAAGGAAAGGAAAGGTAAGGACTAGGAAATGCATCCCGAAGCCTGTTCAATTCTTAATTAAAAAACAAAATAATATTATACATAAATTACACCCAGATACAGAACAAAATGATCATGCTCATCACACAAACATTTGTCCTGGGTGGGAATCAAAACCATGACCTCCGGCATAGCAGTCAGGGTCACTAACCACTAGACCAGTGTTTCCCAACCTGTGGTCCGCGGACCCCTGGGGGTCCGCGAGTATATGAATGGGGGTCCGCGGTGTCATCTTTGGACCATAGGTACATAAATGCTAATGTCTCGTAATCGCTACGCAACAAATACAGAAACAGGTTACAAGTCGAATCTGATTTTGAGATTACATTATTATTTTACTAGCTGTTGCCAGCGGTTTCACCCGCTGCAACTCGAAAATTATCCCACGGGAACATAAAATCGGGATAAAAACTATCCTATGTGTTAATCCAGGTTATTAACTATCTGTGTACCAAATTTTAGCCAAATCCGTTCAGTGATTTTTGCGTGAAAGAGTAACAAACATCCATACATCCATACATACAAACTTTCGCCTTTATAATAGTAGTAGGATTAAGGGGGTCCGTGAAAACTATGTTTTATTTTCTGGGGGTCCGTGGCCGAAAAAGGTTGGGTAACGCTGCACTAGACCAACAGGCCAGTCAAAATTAAATCAATAGCATCTGAAAATAGGTTATCATTTAATAAATGGGAGCTTTTGGTTATTTAAGAGTTAACTTATTAAAACAGCCAAAGTTTTTCGTAGCGCGCAGTTTCGCAATCATTTCGTAGCACTTTACGGGCTACGACGTAGCTGAAACCATATCGCGTAGCTAGAACTCAATGGCTACGCGGATTTCTTTACGGTCAGTTTACACCGAGACGCGACGCGGCGCAACGTGACGCAACGATACTTATCTTATCTTAAAGTTAGATTTGAGTCGCTATTAAAATGCGGCGCGGCACCGCGCTACGTCGCGCTGCGTTGCGAATGGTGTATCTTTTTGTGTAGGAAATAGAGTTAGATTTTGAATGGCTCTATTGAACAGTGCGCCCATTGCCGCGTCTCGGTCTAAGCTGTCCCTTAATTTACACAAATCTTCACCTGCCTGACCCGACATATTGGCTCTGTGCATGACTTTAGCGCATCATATCATTCACAGCATTGTTGGTTCTGACTGTTCTAATTAAAATCAGATCATTTTTTTAAATCACTTTTTATCTATCTGCACTGAAACAGAATTTAATTAATGTCAGGCAAAGTGCGTTCGTTTAGAAAAATATCAAAAACAGGATTAAAACAAGAGGATACAAAGTTACTTACTTTTTTTCTTGACGGCAGCTATCCATTACTTGCATTGTTCATCTGTCCGAACAGCGCATGGGAATCGGTAAAACTAAAACATGCCAGTATTCTTGCAGTTTACAACAGAACAACTGTTGTGAACTATTTTGTTGGCAGAATAAAAATTACGGCTAAATTATGTCACGATTATCTGATAAGACAGTCCCGCGAACCCGGCAGGCGAAAGGCTTCCTTAGCGCCAGCCGTTAACGACATTTCATCACTTGCTTCCATTAATTGCACGCGTCATCTCTAACGACAGTATAAACCGTAACCATATTACAATAAAAAAGTTAAACACCTGTTAAAAACTTGTCTAAAAAACTGTCAACTTTTTGTCAAGTGTTCAACAGACTTTTAACTTTTATTTAGTAAGACAGTCACACAGAATTTATTTTAAAGTAAAATAAAATAAGATGTAAAGCAAACAAAGCCCGCTACATCTCCCAACACACACCCTCACTCCAGTTGGCCCAACCATTTCTCGTCTACTCAATTGTCCCACAACTGGGTCAAGCCGCTCCGAGTCGATTTTTGCCATTTAATTAGAGCCGAGCCGACGGGAATTCGCTAGTGCTCTTTTGCCCACTAATTTTCGAAGGCTGTGGGTGTGTATATGTGTGTATAGGGTGTGTGTTTGAGATTAGAACACTTCATTTTCTGTCGGTCTTATGGTCGACTAAAAGACGGGATGCTATATTTTACCGATGTCTCAACGGAATACGTATTCTTCCTTCGCTGTATTTCACTAAGTTAGGTATTTTGTTTGTCTTATATTTTCTCTGGTACTATTACAAATGCGAAAGTTTGGGAGAACAGATGGATGGATGGAGTTTTGAAAGTCTTACATAGGACTAACTAGCGAAATGTGGATGCACAATAATATTCTGTTAATTCTGAAATTAATTCATGTTTTCCTGTTCATTTTCTTTATCTTTTGTTATTAGAGTAACCGTATCGGGACTCATGAATTACCATGACCCCGGAACGTAAAGGGCTATTGAAGGAAGCCGTGGATTTTAGTCAGTACGAGTCCGATAGTCCCTCCCGCTCTGACCTAGGCGGGAGGACTCATTTGATGATTTTACCACGATAAACCACATAATATAAAATTAATTAAATTATGTTTAATTAAGTTTGACTTTCATATTCTTACAATTCTGTTCCCACACATTTTCTCTACTTTCTTTTATTCTGTCTATCATAGAACTGTTTCTTGGAAAACTATTTTGAAAATAACCAGCACTTTTGTAGTATATGTTATCCCTACCTATGTTGAAGCTTTTTCGGAAAATTTTAAAACGGGCTTTTCGTTGAATTTTAAGAAAAATGGTTATCCTTTTTTGATCCCGATACTTATCTGTAACCAGAAGCAGACGTCAAAGAAAACGGATCAGGAATTGGATTTAGATTTTGAATGAGAATATTAATATCAATAACAGAATATTTACTGTGTAAATGATCTTTTGAT
This sequence comes from Agrotis segetum, assembly GCA_036375495.1. Classification (NCBI taxonomy): domain Eukaryota; kingdom Metazoa; phylum Arthropoda; class Insecta; order Lepidoptera; family Noctuidae; genus Agrotis; species Agrotis segetum. The sequence continues at coordinate 3,040,526 of JAQSVV010000002.1, forward strand.
ATATATAATATCTATATAATATCTTCGATTCAAATATTATTCGATTACTACATAAGACTTATTTAATATAATATATTCGAATACACGATTGGTGTAGTGTCTGAGCGTTCGACTGCTGCGGAGGGTGTCGCGGGTTCGATCCTCGCGCGGAACAAATATTATTGTGTGTTCTGTGTCTGGGTGTAATTTATCTATAATATGTATGTATTTAGAAATATATAAGTATGTTTATCAGTTGTCTAGTACCCATAACACAAGCTCTGCTTAGCTTGGGACTAGATGGCGTTGTGTGATAGTTGTGGAATATTTATTTATTTATTTATTTAACTATTTTGTAAATAGTTGTTCCGGTTCTGGGTTTTTGTGTATGTGAGTTTCTATGTTTGTAAACACATCCACAGGAAGACATTCCTAGTGTGGGGCAATGTTATTATATATATAATATATATAAAAAAAAACATTTTACAAAACTAAACGCCAAAACAAGTTTAGACAGCTCATTCCAATTCTTCCAAACCGTCGCTATAACAATACTACCCAAAAATTGACCCTCAAAGGTACAGCACTCGATTGAGTTGTTTATGTACCTGCCAGCGATTTCCCCGTAGGCCCGATAATGGTGCCAGTCCAACTTGCTCGCGCGTGCCTTGAATTGAATTGTCGCCTTATTGTGGGTGACAGGTTATGGGCAGAAGTTCCAGACTTTTGTTTGGATTTGTGACTGTGTTTTGAAAAATAATAAGCTTTCATCCCACGAGATAAAAGTACAGACTTCGTAAAGGTTGTAGTCGAATCTGTGTGGTTCTTTCTTCAAAAAGACTATTTCATATTTCAGACACTAACGTACATGGTCCTTGTCTCCTAGTTTTATGAAAAGACGTGCAAAAGTTTTGACATGATAATAATATTCCACAACTATCACGCAACGCCATCTAGTTTCAAGCTAAGCAGAGCTTGTGTTATGGGTACTAGACAACTGATAAACACACTTATATACTTCTAAATACATACATAAATATTATAGATAAATTAGGTTCGGGCATACACAGAACCAAATGATCGTGCTCATCACACAAACATTTGACCTGGGTGGAAATCGAACCCACGACCTCCGGCATAGCAGTCAGAGTCACTAACCACTAGACCAACACTGTTATACCTACCTAACCTACTGGCACAAATAAACACATTAAAAAGCTAATTAGATTGTGAAATTTTTCTCATGAATTAAAATAGACTCAGACGAACAACAATATTGAAGCGCTTTAATCCGATTCAACGTAACGAACGTCAGATTACCTTAAAATATGGCAATGTTACATTATTAGATTTGTAAATTACACATATTGGAGAACTCGGCCTAGTTCGTCAGTCTAATAACGTTAATTCGTCCCTTGTTTCTGAGCAGTTTGTTGCGGCGTTTCTTAATCCAAATTAAGTGCGTAACACTCGCTTCACACGGGGCGTATTATACGCGCCGCCCGCGCCGTGCCACGCACCCCGATTTTTGTTTGAAATAAAAAATAAGGGCGGGTGCGTGGCGCGCCACGGCGCGTGGTATCACGGGCCATGTGAGACTAGCTTTAGTTAGCAAGATTATTTAATTTTTAATCATAATTATTATGTACATTTACGTTCTTTTTATTATTTAATTTAATTAAGTTTAAGTTTGATTTAGGCTAAGTGTTACAGGGTTCTTCTATTACGAAATTTCTCAATAGCTGTCACGAAATCTGACAATATGTCAATATTAATGTTACCGTAGCAAAATATTATTGTAAACAAAGTATTTCATCTTTACAAAACCCTAAAATTCTGAGGTATATTTCAAAAAAAATATAAAGGAGTAAAACGAATGTTTCAATCAGTAAATTGAGAAACCGGTTCCCTGTCAATCGTTGTCAGCTGTCGAGTCTGCGGTAACGGAAAACTGAATATCGGATCCGATATTTCGTGGTGAAAACTTGAGGTTTGTTTGGTACTACCGTTTTTATTTAATCTTTTACAAACGTTGTATGTAAGCATGCATAATTTAAGTTATAAATGTGACTGTAATTTTTTTTCAAATAGATGACAATCCTCACTTTTTAACTAATAGTAAAATGCGTATGTCTGGATGTATATTACTAAGTCACGTCAAAACGGCTGGCCTGATCATGATAAAACTTGACTTAAAGATAGGCTATTATCTGAAATAACACTCTTTATAAAAATGGCTGTAGAATGTAGCTCTTTCTCACAAAAAAGGCTCGAGAATGTTCGTGATGTGGTTTTGCTCAAAAAAGGCACCCGAAGTAAAAGTAGTGTTTCTTCGTTTACATTCAAAATCCAAATCAATTTAACAGTAAAATTAATTTAGTATTCAAAGTAATAATTTACATGAAAACACGACATAATTACTAACATTTAATTAATACAGATTTTCTTATCTAACTGTCCAATAAAACTCTGATACCTATCAATTAATTTAAACAGTAATTAATATTCATAATAAAATTACTTACAGTCATCAATTAAGATATACGAAAACTTAAATAAACTAATTTATTGAATAACTAAGTTTATTAATTAAAATCCGTTTACAGAATATTTAAATTTCGGCATGGTTCACTTGAAGAGTGTTATCAAACTATCAAGTGAAAGACACTACCTATTAATCATTCAAAGTCGGTGAAGGTGACCTAGAATAATTATTATCCTAAAATAATAATCTATTCGTCTCCATGATTAATTTCTTCGTGTTTACTGTAAACTGATACAACAGCGAAGAAGAGAGAAGAGCAGTGGTGGCCCAGTGGTATCGGTCCCGACTTTCGAATTGTAAGTCGTGGGTTCGAACCCCGCTAGACGCATTACTTTGTGTAAATTATTTTATTACCACTTCTCTCAAAACGGTGAAGGAAAACATCGTGAGGAAACCGGCATGTCCTAGAACCAAAAATTCGAAGACATGTGACATCTGCCAACCCGCACTGGGCCCGCGTGGTGGATTATGGCCCACTCCTTCTCACAGAGAGGAGGCCTGTGTCCCAGCAGTGGGAACATTATAGGCTGATAATGATGATGATGATGATGATATAACAGCCGTTCACAACTTTGACCTTGTCCAGAAGAAGTGAATTCGTCGCAAAACGTTTCGCGCGAATTCATTCGCGCGCTATTGAGATACTAGGCACGAATACATCGCGTCCACAAGCATCGCGCGAATTCAAAATACGCGCGTAAGGGCGTGGCCCCATGTCTCCGGCGCGGCGCCGTGTGCCGTGCGGCGGCACGTCGCCGTGCCGAGCTACGGCGCCGCCACCGGCGCGGCGAGCGGCGCCGTCGCCGGCGGGCGGCGCGGCGCCGTGCCGCGCTACGGCGTCGTGTACCGGCACGTACCTTATGATATGGACCGCGAAAGACGTATCCTGGTCCTGTTGCTATTAAGACGACGAGAAATTAAAAAAAAAAAACAAAGAAAATATTGGGTAAATCCATACCTTTCTATATTGAACCATGATGGAGATAATTTCAAGAAGAAATATGAAGCGCTGAAAAGCTGTGGTGATGACTTTACGAATATTTTAGAATGTCCGTATCAAGTTTTGAAGAACTGCTAACCAAAATAGCGCCTCGTATACAGAAGAAATACGTGTTCAGGAAACCTGTTGAGCCTATGGAAATGCTAGGCTTAAACAAGTCAACATTTTTTCCATAGAAACTTCGTTGGGGTTTTACTCCACTATTTGACAAAGTACATCCAAAATTAAACATGGTATCGTTTTGTCTCATTATTAATTTTGTCTGTACGGAAGCAGAATTGTAAAATATGAAGCTATTAAAAAGTTACGAGTTTCTAAAGATTCGTTTTTTTGCTAATTTTAACACAACTTTAGGTGTAAATTAGAAGCTAAAGAAGCATCAAATTTCCAAAACGAAATCCGTACCGACACAGCAAATTTATCGAAGAATTTAATACATTATATTTGAAATTAATTGGTGCAGTGGTTTTTTCATAAATCCCCACAGCCAAAGGCTTTTTCGTATTTTTTTACGCGCGCTTTTTACTCTGAATGATCCTGCATCTCACTGAATAAGTTTTCCCCTGTTTTCTCCACGGGGGGATGACGCTCGCGCACACATGAACAGTATGTCTCGATTTCCGGTGAAATATCATGGTTTTTGACCATGCCTGCCAGTGAGTTCGAGCTCGCGACTAGCGCCGCCTTAACTATAAGATAAGAAATAATTTTAACTTATTTATTCTTATCATAGATTTTTTTTTTATGTAGACATACGTATGACTACAGGAACAGGATTCGTCTTTCGCGGTCCATATCAAATCAAAACTGTAATTCTTATCTTTGGATACACTTGCTAATCATAGGTTACGTGCCGGTAGATGACGCCGTAGCGCGGCACGGCGCCGCGCCGCCCGCCGGCGACGGCGCCGCTCTCCGGTGGCGGCGCCGGCGGCGGCGCCGTACCTCGGCACGGCGCCGTGCCGCCGCACGGCACACGGCGCCGCGCCGGAGACATGGGGCCACGCCCTAAATCGCGTGCATAACGCCAGACCCTCGACTCGCGCGTGATTCGCGCGTATTGCGCGCGAGTCGAGATACTAGGGACCCCTTGTTGCGTCCAGTTAAACGCGCGAACTCCGGCCGAGGAGACGTATCGGGAACAATGGAGTGCCAAAATGCTCGCGCGTTGGTACGCTCTTTCTGGACGCAACGATCGCGCGTGATTCGCACGAGAGAATCGCGACGAATTAGCCCTTTCTGGACAAGCCCTTTGGTCTAAGTGGCGCGGTGAGCTGTGTAGTGGTTGGCAGCTGTTGCCGAACTCCACTCCCGCACCCCTGCCCGAACCGTTCCGTTCCATGGCGATGCACTTATACGTTTGTATTTTTCTTCTTGGTATTCCTACCACCTGAGAAAACCGCGTGCGCATTTTCCATAGGCGCAGTATCATGATGTGCTCTAAACATTTTCAGAATACATTTGATCGTTGCCACTCGCCACCACCCAGTAACCTTAAGCCACCACTCACAACGGAAAAGTCAACGTAAGATATCCTTATTTTGACGAGAAAATCCTGTTATCAGATCCTTACCTGGTTTCCATACAACCCTGTGAACATTTAATTTCGGATAGATTTCATACAAAAGATACTTTTTTCTAAATCGGTCCGGGTGTCATCTAGAAATTGGGGGAATTACATAAATCAAAAAAACAGTTGCCGAAATAAAACGAAAAAAATAGAGATTCCGATGAAATCAGAACCGCCTCGTTTTTTCGAAGTCGGTTAAAACAACTTATATAAAGTGTAACGTTGTATAAGTTGTTTAAAAAAATAAAATTAAAAAAACATTTTTCATACAAAATGAGAAATTGATCGAGATCAGTATTTTTTTTTTTTCAAAAGTTTTAGAACAAACATTGTTCAGTAACTTGGGCTGAGTTACCCCACGAGAGGTTTTGCGATATTAACGTTACACGTTGTATAAATAGTTCTACACTATCCCTGCCCAATAACAATAGAAAACGTTATTTTCTACTTTATAAGAGTACCGTATGCGTTTTATCTTAATTTAATATAATACAAGTTTGTGCACCTCAGTGTTAGCTCGCCCTTAAGCCGGCCCAGATATGACGAGACACGCTCTGGTTATGTTTTATGATACTTCGGAGCACAAACAGCTAGTATACGTCCACTTCTTAAGCCCTACGTCTTAGTTCATGGCGATTACGGTACTCTTAATCAGCATGTTAAGCTGGGTACTCAGCAGTGTTGCATGTAACGTATCAGATGCGGTATCAAGTCAGTACGTAGGCACGAACCCACTGGTAGGCGCCCGCGACGTCGGACGTCAGCAGATGATCTCCGGCCACCGTAGGCGCGGGCATGCGGGCAGCGAGTTAAGGGCAACTCGCTGCCCGACCATGGACCATGCCCGGGTCGATGGCGCGTTGTGTCCCACGCGCGCCACAAAGAGCGTCAGCACACTGACGGGGCCCCCCTCTCAGAGGGCCAAAGCCTGCCGGGGTCGCGGGATTATTTCCTTACGGTGACCCCGGAACATAACAGGCTATTGAAGGACACCGTGGATTTTAGTCAGTAAAAGTCTGACAGTCCCTCCCGCCCTGCCCGGGGCCGGAGGACTAATTTGATGATTTTACCACGCTAAAAAAAAAAAAGGCACGAACCCACTGCGACCCGCAGTGACCCACCGAGTGGCGGTATCACGGAACACAAAGGTGGCTCGCAGTGTGATCGGACGAACTGTACCCACTTGCAGGTTGATACAATATCTGATACGATACATGCAACACTGCTAAGTGAGTATCCGGCTTAAGGATCTTAGGTATGCGGGCAATGGGTGACTCAAAGTCCGAGAGTATGGACCATGCCCCGTTGACGGCACGTCGTGTTCCACGCGCTCGTCGAATATAGCTCTCAGCAATCTAACGGGGCCTACATAGAGGTTCGAAGCCTACTGGGGTCACTGGACTGTCTTATCAGGTAACCGTGACCCTGGAAGGTAAAGGGCTAATGAAGTAACGCTGAGGATTTTGAGTGAGTATGAGCCTGATAGTCTCTTCCGCTCCTCACAGGGTTCCAGGACTCAATGGATGATTATACCAAAAAAAAAGGAGCTTGACATGATGTGGCCTAGTAATCGATCCTACTGAAGCCCTAACAGGACTTCTCAGGCTTTTTTAACGTAAAGTAGACGTTAATTTTGACTAAAACGAGTGTTTCCATCTCGTGCTCCAACTAACGTTTCCATTTTTAGAACTATGTAGAAAAAATCCGCTTTGTACCAATTTTTTTTTTCAGTTAAAACTGTTTTATTTTAAACTTAGTCCTTTTTTCAATTCCACTAATTGTCCAATTTGTAATAAATTAAAAAAAAAAAAAAAAACAGCTTTGAACATTTGAAACTTCCATAATTTTCCAGAAACGTGCAATAAAATCAGAATTGTTTTCAAATCAAATATCGCGAATACATCGAACTTGCTATTAATATCAAATTTCAAGAATACAGGCGAAGTTTTATGGAATTTCTGAAGGAATACGTTATTGGTTGTTTTGGAATTTATGCCTCTACGTCAGGTGGTGGAACGTCGGCTGAAACGCCTCGCCTATATTGTTGTATCGTGCCTATTGTGGCCACTTTATTCCTGATGGATTTTGCGGTGCAAGACATGAGTTACGGCGGCTTTTTATTTAAAACTTTTACACCCAGAATATTCTATATTTATTTTTTTCACAACCTTAAAAAACCTTGAATAAGTTGCAAGGACGGCAACGTGGGAGCGATATGTATACGTCCGTTTTTTCACCGGACAGCGGACCGGGTTTTTTTAACAACGCGAACAATTTACGCCGGATAGAAGTCCGGTTCATGTACACACTTTCATTGTAAACCAAACACCACCGCGAATCTGGCAAAAAAAAGGGTCCGATGTCCGGTGAAAAAAAAGGACGTATAAAACCACCCTAAGTCTGGTGGTCCAACCGCTTTTCATCAGGAGTAGGTAGGCCGTATGACGTTTTGCAACCTTTATGGATTAAAAACAAATCTAAAATCAAGTTTTATTTAATAGATCAGGAGTTCACATTATTTCAAGAAAACCTGAAAGTCGCCTACTTAAAATAAATGTTTTGATTTTGAATGACCTAGTTCCTAGTTCTTATTTTTATAATTATCTGGGCAAGATTGATGCAAAGAGCAAACTCATAAAAGAAGTCACTAGTAAATTTGTTACCGCTGATTTACAACAATAAGTTGTTCCGTCCATTTATTTTACAATTTAACTTTTATCAACCCTGAAAGATAAAAAATCAGGCGTTTCATACATTGTCAACAAAAAAATATTCCAATTTGTTTCAAACACCTCAATTTTTATCTTTCAGAGCTAGTTTCATAGCAAAAGTTTTTAATGACCATAAGTAGATAATTTCAGCCCATGAAAGACTGTAATGTTTTACAAACAACCCTGTACGTAAAATGGGTGCTCTTGACTTGTGGGTGACACTACTCCAGGTATCACCAGTTATCACTCGCTTACGCTTTTAACTTAAACCGCTGACAGACTCAGCGAAGCCAAGTTCGTACCACTGCGTATGAAATTGAAAATTTATGTAACAACGAGATTTGTTTCCTTGACCTTAATCTTCGTTTTTGGTGTATTTCGCGTAAAATTACTCTGTTATCTACCTCCTAATGGATCTTGCTTTGCTTATAAATTATTATGTGGGGATTATTCATTGAAATTTTTAATGTCTATGGAAATTCAAAAATAATTGGACCAAATGTGTAACCTTGAAAGACGCCTGTCCATAAAGTGAAATGTTTTGGATGGAGCTCGTTGCTCATATTTAATATTGTATATTATGAGACGTCGAATTGGTGACTGCGGGGAAAAGTTATTTTCATACAGAGAAGGCATTTGATTACCACACTTGCTCAAAACCCAGATTTCCGGACGATGTTTTCTTTCGTCGATATTAGTAGCTATCATTATCATCATCTCAGCCATAGGACGTCCACTGCTGGACATAGGCTTCCCCTTTAGATTTCCACATAACCGGTTGGAAGCGACCTGCATCTAGCCTCTTCCGACGACCTTTATCAGGTTGTCTGTCCATCTTGTTGGTGGACGTCCTACGCTGTGCTTGCTTGTCCATGGTCTCCACTCTAGTGCTTTTCGACCCCATCGGCCATCTGATCTGCGATTAATATGGCCTGCCCATTGTCACTTCAGCTTGCTAATCAGGTGAGCTATATCAGTGACTTTAGTTCGTCTACGGATCTCTTCAAATCGGATTCGATCACGTAGAGAAACACCGAGCATAGCTTCATAGCTTGTTGAGCTCACTTTTTAAACTTTGCCCTACACTATTGTACTGTGGGCGCTTTATAAAAAAATTAATTCACAGAGACAAGCGCCCAGTCCCGGGACAATAACTTGTAGAAGTTACAAATAATTGCTCCATGTGGGTAATGCGGAAATCGAACCCGCGACACGCAGCGCAGCATTCCAATCACTGAGCCTCTGAGCCAACTGTGCCGCCAACATTAGTATATATCAAATATAATTTAGGAAATCCGATTTTGCTATCAAACAACCGTACTAATTTTCCTTTTAATCGTATTTAATTTGCGTCAAACGTTTTAAGCTTCAATCCTATTTATTTTGCAAAGGAATTAATTGACCAAATGTTAATATTGCTAATGGAGAAATTTATTAATTTTGCCGAAATCCATGCAAATGAAGGAAAATATTGACATTTTAAAAAACCACAATGTTTGATTTATATTTCATTTAATCTGATATGATATAAGATTTTGTTGATATTGGAAATGCCCGTAGGGCGATTCTATTTTTTACTAGCTATGCAAGCAGGCTTCGCCCGCGTGTATTTCAAATATTATTTCACGAGAATATAAACAGTATAATCAAACATCGCTACGAACATGTTCACGATCTTTCTAGGGATTGTTCTAGATTTTTTTTCTTCAAAAAGATGCCAGTCTTGACAGTCCGCTCGGCAAAAAGCTCGCCCAGCGAGCATTCTATCGCTTAAACGATCTCATATTTTGTTTTCTGTAATGTAGCATTCGATAGAAGAGTGGTTTGTAAGTTCGCCAAAAAATAATTCCCCACGAAAAAAAGTATGTATAAATTAGGGAAAGAGTTTTTTACTTTTATTTTTGTTTATTGTAAATTCTCCCCTTTTCTTTTTTCCGTACGGATAGCAGAAGAATTAAATAACACAATTCAGCACAAAGTTACCGAAAACGAGGACGCAATGCAAAATCTGAACAGAAAGTACTAAGAGAACAGGATCAATACTTTTTCGTGGGGAATTATTTTTTGGCAAACTTACAACAACCCCGTTATAATGCTCATAACAAGTTTATCAGAACCTTTATAATATGTGATCTATATTATTTTTGTGCGTTACAGCAAAACAGATATATTTCGATATTCGTCCCACATAACCTTTAAATTGGTAAAAAAAAAATATTTAACGAAAAACAAAAAACCCGACTGCGTTCAAAAAAACTAAAAAGAAAGAAACAAGCCCAGTAGTTAAGAATTCACTCATTCACACTCACAGTCGGGGCCCATTCAAATTATACCAATCAAATATTCCCAACGGGCCCCGACTGTGAGTGTAAATGAGTGAATTCTTAACTACTGGGCTTGTTTCTTTCTTTTTAGTTTTTTTGAACGCAGTCGGGTTTTTTGTTTTTCGTTAAATATTTTTTTTATTTTACACTTTTTAGTTACTATACAGAGAATTATTGTTTTGCTAAACAACTTTAAATCGTTATATATCCTAAACTATTAGTTAAAATGAAAAATGATAAAGGGAACCTAAAGATGATTTTAACTTTTTTATACCTATTCAACGATTACCCCACATGACATGGTTCATCGATATTTTTTTTTTTCATTTTGACAATATGGCGTCTGGTTGTCGCTATGGTGAATTTTGATTACTGTCATGTCTTTAGTGACACTCGCAAGGTTAAGACGAATCGATTGACGTAAGAATGATCAAAATCGGCCCACGCATTTGGTCTCTAGAACGCCACATAGAAACAAACATACATACATACATACATACATAGACTGATGAACACATTACCCTCCTTTGCGTCGCGCAGTCGGGTAAAAATATGCAAATCAAACAATAGTTCACTGTCGGACCCAATAAAGTTGGCAAATAAAAGTATATGGTTCGTGTAACATCAAATTTAATCAAAGTCCGTCAATATTTATCTACATTGGTAGATATGTGTATTCAGTTTTGATACTCATACCTTTTTAATTTTCTTTTTTTTTTATCGTGGTAAAATCATCAAACGAGTCCTGCCACCTAGGGTGGGGCGGGAGAGACTGACGGAATCGTATTGATTAAAATTAAAAGAGCTTCTTCAATACCCTTTTACGTTCCAAGGTTTCGGTTACCTGTAAAGACCTTCCCTCGACCTCAGCAGGCTTTGGTTTTCTAGGCCCCGATCATAGCCCCTTTGAGTTATTTTTTTCTAATGTTTCTCGATAATTATGATCGTCTGCCTAGCTTATGTGAGGATTGGCTTCCACTCGAACTGGATGCAGCTGTGTATCAGATTTACGTAAATTTTGCCTTTGATAATTTTGACTCATCATCATTATTTGTATTTTTGTAAATATTTAACACAATAAAAGGTAGTATCGCCGAAGATGGCCTGCCTCCTAGGATGGGCCATGCTAGGAGCCGGGCCATCTTCGGCGACACTACCTTATCCTCAAGCTACTGTAAATTAAATTAAACTCATCAGTGTTAGAGACTGTATTAAACCATACTTGTAAAACGAAATCGTTTAGCATGACAAGGCCAATGCACAAAGGGACTTTTATAACAAGGATAAAAAACTGAAATACTTGCCAACAACACTTAGAGATTATCAAAAGTTAAAAGAAAACATTATTAAACATGCTTAAAATAGCCCAAAACTTTTGCGAATCGCGAAATAAAAACATAACCAACCGCAAAAGTAGAGAAATAAATATGTAAGTATAATATTTTTAGTCGCTCTCATTTTTCTGTTGTGTTGGCATGACTGGCAGTCGGCACAACTTTCCCGGACACAATCTTATTTGACAGCCGGTACTGCCAACTTACTGGTAATAGATAAGTTGATTTATTTTGACAACTGTCAGATAACGCCTAACCTAAAGAGTTAAATTGACATTTATATACGTCTGTGAATATTTGAATGATTAGATAAAAATAAATAAGGTAGACAAAGAAAAAAATAATAAAAAAATACAAGATATGACACACGGTTTCTCTACGTGATTGCACCACAATAATGCCCTGACGGGGTCGCGGAACTATCGGGAAACCGTGAACCCGGAACGTAAAAGGCTATTGAAGGTCACTGTGGATTTTAGTCATTACAAGTCTGACAGTCCCTCCCGTCCTGCACTGAGTGGGAGGTTTGTGGATTTGATGGTTTTACTATATAATTATGTTAAAAAATACTTTAGGTTTTGGTCTACCATACTCACTGCTAAAAATTCCAACGTGGGATCAGAGTCAAAATGCTTTTAAAAACTCTTAAAGGATTTATTTTCGAAAAAAAACAAAATGCTACACGTCTTCCGTCTTAGATTATATCGCCATCTTCTCCTTCATTCCTCACTCTCGCTCTCTCATATATCCATCCCTTTCGTACACTCTTACGTTCCATTTCCCACATTTTCGGCCTTCCTGCTCTCTTGTCTGTCCTCAGACACTGCTTAACCTCATCCGTTTAAAAATTAACAAACAAAAACTTAAAACAAACTTAGTCTTAGAACATTGAAAAACTTATACTTAGAACATACAACACCTGGCTCACCATTCATCACCATACACACCAACTATTCACAGTGACTTCCATCCGGCCACTTCTTCATTTGATCGGCTGAACTGGAAGTGCGGTTGGGACCTTCAGTCGCACTGTCAACCTTTTCCATATCATAGCGGTCATTTGGATGAAGTTTGGTAATTCGATAAGGTCCTAAGTACTTAGCCTTTAGCTTAAGTCCAGCACCAAATTGAGTTCTTTTTATAGCCACTAAGTCACCCACCTGGTACTGGTGACTCGGTTTCCTTTTCTTATTATAATATTTTCTATTCTCTTCTTGCACACTAAACATCTTCGCTTGTGGTAATCTATCTGTCAGGTCATCGATAATAGGTAGAGGGTACTCAGCTTTCACCATCGTTTCATTAAGCTGCGTGTAGTCAACGCAAATGCTCGTTGTTTCGTCCTTCTTCTTTACTAAAATCAGTGGGTCATCAATTTGTTTTATTACAATACTCTGCTCCATCTGTGCTACTGGCACATCGTCTTTTGATACAATCTTCTCCAATGGAGCTTCCTTCACATCATCACATTGATAAGCCTCCTGCTTTTCTGATGGACTGCTGATATGCTCTAAAAGAGATTCTTTGACACCTGTAAAGTAATTGACTTTATTTATCAACTCACATTCATCTCTAAATATGGACACACATCCATCGCTCATTAACACCGTTACACTTTTCAAAAACTCGTGACCTATTGTTATTTCATAAGGCATACAGTCCCTAGGTATAATGTGAAACGTAACATCGTTGTAACACTGTCCATCAATGCCGATTACCGTCGTAATTCTACCTAACGACTGCACTTTTGAATGTCTTAAACCCGTTAGCGTTATTCCGTCGTCGACGTTGAACCCCTTAAATAGTTTAGCGCATAACTCTGCCGATATAATATTCACATCACTCCCAGAGTCGATCAACGCATTAAAAGTGTGATTACCCGCTAATTTTATACTCTTCACCGGTTTTCTTACGTTTTCAGTAGCAAAGTCATTGTTTTTATTTATTTGCATAACTTCATAATCATTGCTTGACACTATTGACACTGTGTTTGACGTATCAATTAAATGTCTGTCATGGCCGCTCGTACACGCACACTGATTGGTTGGATCCACCGCTCCGAACATAGCCTCTTTAGTCGAAGTCGAACGCTGTTTTACCGACTGCCTCGCACCCGTTGCTTCTAGACTGGATCTAGCTTCACGCATTGCCGACTGTTTTACCGACGACTGTTTTACCGACGTGTTTCCGCCAATGGTAGGGCACTGTCTTCCAATATGGCCAAATTCGTTACATTGGAAACATTTGATTCCGTTGGTGCATTGACTGGATAAATGGCTCTTTTCACCGCAGTTGTAACAATAACGTATATCATGCGTGGATGCTTCCTTCTTCCTTTCAGTTGCCGGGTCAGCTCGTCCTTCCTTCTCGTTTTTACTTCCATTATTACTTCCTCTCATCTTTTCGTAAATGGATAATTTTTCCTTGAGTGCGCCGTATGTCGTAACGCCGTACAATATAGCCTTGTATATTTGATGATCTTCGATGCCGTCTATAATATACTGGATCGCCACGTAGTCAGGGAATTTAGCTCTTTTGCCCAACTCTTTCATTGTGAGCATGTATTGGTAATAGCTCTCATCTCGCCGTTTCTTACGCGCTGCCATCAATTCGTGCATCTCTTTGGAGTTTATAGCTTCAGGAAATTCTTTCACTAGAGCCGCTTTAAGTTCTTCATACGTCCTGAACACCTTTTCTGACTTAAGCCACAGCCCCGCCGTGCCGATGAGTGACCGCCGCGCGATTATCAACTTTTGTTGCGCTGTCCAGTTGAACACTTCTGCATTATCCTCTATATCTTGGGCCCATTTAGTGGAGGAATACGACTTATCCTCACCGTCGAACTGGGCGATGCCGCCGTCGACATTGTAGAACATGGCAGCTGCCGCTGCCTGTGGCCCCGTGCCACCACTTTTGCCAGCGTCATCCATCATTCTCGTCCTCGTCTTGGTATTCGTAGGCGGGTTATCCGCCGCCGCGTCGTAGAAAATATTTTCGTCTTATGGTTTGTTGAACGCCGTGCGTGCACCACACCACGTGCACTTCGTCGTATATCGTCTTCGTGACTCTGAACCACACAGATCCCGGACGAGCCCCCAAAATTTGTGGGAACGTGGGATCAGAGTCAAAATGCTTTTAAAAACTCTTAAAGGATTTATTTTCGAAAAAAAACAAAATGCTACACGTCTTCCGTCTTAGATTATATCGCCATCTTCTCCTTCATTCCTCACTCTCGCTCTCTCATATATCCATCCCTTTCGTACACTCTTACGTTCCATTTCCCACATCAGTGTATTAAGAACAAAATATATCCATCCATACATTCATCCTTACAAACATTCGCATTTAGATTCCTGACGTAACAACGTCGGTTAAACACGTTACAATGTTTGTATATTAAATTATATCATCACAGAGAGAAACTTTAATTGAATTAAAACTTCGCTAATGAAAATTAAGAGAATTTATTAATTGAAAGCCCTTGATGTCAATTAAAATGATTGAGCATCGTTCTGTTAAAATTATATTCGACGAATCATTGTTGTATTGTTAAGTTATGCGCCACTTGAAAGCTACTAATGAAAAACCTGAAAATCAGGCATTGTTAATGAAGAAATATACCTAAGAATACGTCACGACTTCATCAAGATTCCGTTTACAGCGTAGCTTATTATCACATACATTGGGCTAGTAGGTAATGTAATATGAAAAAAAAAGAAGATTTTCTCAAACTTTCAATGAATTTTAAGTAGGTACAAAAACAACCCACCAAATTTTTCTCTAATACATATTTTAACGGGAACAAAAACTTTGTTCAGGAGTTATCGAAATAGCCTTCATCTAAAAAACTGAATTGGTAAAATCACTACCCTCCAGCTCAACCGTGGGCGGGCAAAACCACAATTTTCGACCCCAACTAACGGCTTAAAACAACAAACTAGCGCTCCATACAAAAACCACACTCCAAAGCTAGGTTAGAGTGACATAGTTTTACTAAAAAAACTATGACTATATTTGTACTAAAAAGCGCGAGTATTCGGAACAGTGATTTGTTTGTCGTACCACGTAAAATAGAACTGTTACTACGAGTACGGGAAGTTTCGACTTGTTTCAGGGTTTTAGTTTATTTATGCTGCCTTAGCTAGGTTGTGACTTAACCGGTTTTAGGTAGAGCGATATTCAGATGTGGCGATAAGGCCATAAAAGTCAGAATGTGTGGCTACACACGTCATGACTTTATCAAAGACAGAACCTTTGTATTCTTTTTAGAAAACGAGGATGGTATCTAGCCCGGTCAATCGTTAAATCGCTCCATCGTCGACCTTGTCTTAGTCATTCCTGACCTAGACTAAGGTCAAGAGAAAACCCATCTCACATAAACAAAAAAGAAGGATTTGGTCTTGGCCTCAATCCTTGGCCGAGAGAGCGTATGGGCTCATCCAGAAAAACTCTAAAAAAACTCGTTTTAAGCCAGACATGCTGATGGTTGTGAGCCAATCGGCACTGGTGTGGCCATTAGGATCACTCAGCAAAAGAAATTTAAATAGCAACACAAGGATGTAATTTCTTGTTTTCATACAGAAAATTTGCTAAATTAATTCAAGCTTGTAAATATTTGACAGCTGTTTGCGACGTTGCCAACTTTCAGAATATGCAGCCTTATGTTATATAGCGAGCTTTCCTCAAAGAATAGACAATCCAAAACAGAAGTATTTTTGTCAATTCGAACCTTTGTTATTCCTGAGATATTCGCGTTCAACCAAAGGAACAAGCTCACTATTTATTTAATCATGGTAAAATCATCAAATGAGTCCTCCCACCCAGGGCAGAGCGGGAGAGACTGTCAGATTCGTACTAACTAAAATCCACGGTGTCCTTCAATAGCCCTTTATGTTGGCCACGGTAATTTGTAAGTCCCGCGACCCCGGCAGGCTTTGGTTAAAGAACTCTGTAGATTTACAAATTTAAATTTAGATAAGCTTGTTAGTAAGAAACTCCATAAAATCCGTCTCAAAATAGGTACACCGCCTAACTTTGGAAGAGAACAGAATGGATGATAAATAATGCACTGTAATCCGGTGGCTTCGGCATCTACGAGTAGATACATATATCGGCTTCGAATAGATGTAGACTAGCCAAGAGCGATATTTGCGGTAGATCTACGTGTATGTTACAACACAACGTTCTGGTGATCTAATCTCTAAGCACGAAATCCGTGTTTTCGGGCAGAGATAGACGATTTGACAACGAGCTTGAACTAAGAATTAATGATATTAAGATTTGATAGAAAGCTCCTTAGAGTCCGAGCCACTACTCATGACCTTCAGAAATAGTACTTTTTTTTAGTTTTTGATGTAATGACATTTTAAGCGCCATTGTTTCTCTATTGTGCCAATACTTCGCTTAGCCATACTATCGATTTTCCTGAACTTAGGACGATCTAGGTATGGATTTGACATTGTTGTTTGTTATTGTCAAATTTCAGTCATTTCAATGGTCATACATCTGTGGTACTTTAAAATGCGTTCAAACTTTATATTTATTAATTTTTAGACATAAATACGTTTTATGATATTCTAGTCTAGCGAAGTCCGTGGTCGTCTATCACTGCGGCTCACGCGGCCCGCCCTCTTTCTTCGCGAGCATGACTGTTTCACAGAAGGAGGCGACCACTTCCCACTTCGTCTCGCCCCGCAGCATGGCCTCAACCAATGCCGGGCACGAGAAGTCTCCGATCGCCGCCCCGTGAGGACACGTCGGTGCTCTGCCCAAGCGGGGCAGTCCTGCACCGTATGCTCTACTGTGTCCTCCCGGCGATCCTCGCAATGGTGACACAAGTTTCTTCCTTCCTCATCAGACACAGGTACCTCCCGAAACTTCCGTATTTGGTGAGAACCTGCATCATGTGGTAGGTCAGGACGCCGTGACGCCTATCCTCAAAAAGGGGTCTTACCGCCACGATTGCGGCGTGCCCGGTGGCAGAATAGTTAACCCAAAAATAACATAATAATTCATAAAATACACGAAAAAAAATGAATACGAAATAACTATATTCATTAATTAATTGAAAAAGAAACACAAATCCCTTTACAACCAAAACGCATTCAATATGTAAAAAAGTTACGAACATTTCGAAGCACGTAGCGGTGTTGTTATCAGCTACGACGTAGCAAGCGTAGCCTTGACACAATTACCTCGGCTACGGGCGGCGTAGCAACACTGCAGTCCAAAGTAATTGAACCTGTGTTTCATGGGAACTAGGGAAGGTATTGTGTGTATCTTGTGTTGGAATTAGGTCTAAATTGGCTTGGCAAACTATTATGCTACTTCTGGGAATTTAATCAGGACTTAATTGTCTACACATTGTTTAACACCGGCTTTCTCTTTGTGAATGGGGCCGTAATTGACCATGCAGTTCCTATGCAGGTTGGCATATGTCATTATGTCTCAGAATTTCGATTCTAGTATGCTGAAACTGTATGCGATGTTTTTCCTTACCGTTTTAGAACCAGTTCGAGCCTATAGCGTCAAATATAAATCGGCACTTTCGTTCGCTTTGTGTATGTTGCTTCAGAATTTACGTTTCATAAAGGCGCATTCACACATGCTGCCGGCTTGTGCCGCCGGCTTATGCCGCCGGGTTTCAGACCGCCTTGAAAACATAAACAAACTAAACATGAGATATTGTTTCATTGCCGGCGGCACGGCCGCCGGCCATGCCCGCCGGCCGTGCCGCCGGGCATGTGTGGATGCGCCTTAAAAAATACACGACCACGCAATCATAAAACGAAAAATCTTGTTAAAATATTTATGTACGGTCAACAAAAGAAATAATAATGTATGCAGACAAAAGTTTTCTGTTTTCCTATATATCTTATATATCTATATATATTTACGCATGCTATAATGTGTGTGTGTGTATGTAAATTTGGTATGCTGCACACTGAAACTAATGATAACATTGGAAAACCGTTTAAATCTTACTGTCTACAAAACATAAAGCTTTTTTAGGATTCCGTACCCAAAAGGTAAAACGTGTCTGTCTATCTGTACATCCGTCTGTCATCAGGCTGTATCTCTTGAACCTTTATAAATAGACAGTCTAAATAATTATGCACTAATGATGGATTTCTATTGAGGCTGTAACAACAAATTCTAAAAAACAAAAATTTAAGGGGCTCTAATAAAGCCGTTTTTTTAGATTATGGTACGGAACAATCATCATGATCATCATCAGCTTATAATGTTCCCACTGCTGGGACACAGGCCTCCTCCCTGTGAGAGAGCCACAATCCACCGCGGGCCCAGTGCGGGTTGGTAAATGTCACATGTCTTCGAATTTGATGGTTCTAGGACATGTCAGTTTCCACACGATGTTTGCCTTTACCGTTTTGAGAGCAGTGGTGATGAAATAAATTACACAAAGTAATGCGCCAGGCCGGGTTCTAACCCCACGACCTACAACATGTAAGTCGTTACCCCTGAGCCACTACTGCTCTTCAACTCGCCATTGGCCGGTTTTATTTGCTGACTGTACTTTCTATATCCATATAAATTCCCTTACAAACTACCCATCAGAAGGAATCAGTACTTTACTTATACCGAAGTTTTGCTCAAAGCTGATTGGATTAATCCCTTGTCAGTGCAATCACCGGCTATTACTTCTCATTAGTTCCCCTTAGGCCCTTGTCCCACCGCTAGCGAGTTGCGAGTAGAGATAGCAAGTACTATCGAGTTTTAAATTTGATTTTCTGACAGTTCTCGCCCGCTGCGCATAAGTCTAACTTGTTTACTTTCAAATATGGACATACAACTTTATATATTTTGATCAATTATATGTATAGTTAAGTTTGCCGTACATGATCACTTCCCAGAATTTGATCCTTATTAGCAACACTATCGAATAGTGTAATAATACAGGGTGTGATTTTTTTTTTCCAAAATCAGCGGGTTCGATTCCTGGCCAGGATGATAGACTTTTCTAAAATCCAATGATGCAGTTTTAATTTTTTGTCAAAATCGGCCTCGAGACTCCTTTCAACGTTTTTCGATATTCCTCATAGTTTCGAAAATAGCCATCCACGCCCACTTGAAAAATTCACCCAGTATAGTTCTTAACTGCTATTATCCTAAAAATAAAAATCATGACTTTTAGCTAAGCTATCATTTTTGTCTAGCAAGTCGAAAAAAATAATAGAGGGCCAAAGCCTGCCGGGGTCGCGGGATTATTCCCTAACCGTAACCCCGGAACTTAACAGGCTATGAAGGACACCGTGGATTTTAGTCAGTAGAAGTCTGACAGTCCCTCCCGCCCTGCCCGGGGTTGGAGGACTCATTTGATGATTTTACCACGCTAAAAAAAAAAAAAAAAGTCGAAAAAAATAATGAGTTTTTTTTTTGTAACAATGTAAATATTATTGAACTAGCTGTTGCCAGCGGTTTCACCCGCTGCAACTCGAAAATTATCCCACGGGAACATAAAATCGGGATAAAAACTATCCTATGTGTTAATCCAGGTTATAAACTATCTGTGTACCAAATTTTAGCCAAATCCGTTCAGTGGTTTTTGCGTGAAAGAGTAACAAACATCCATACATACAAACATTCGCCTTTATAATAGTAGTAGGATAAGTGAAGAGATGTTTTTTCGTATGCAACAAAAAAAAATGTCAGCTACTCGCTAATTTGCCGACAGTGGGACATTAGCCTTAGCTTTCAAGATCCATTTATAAAGTGAATGCGGTATTTAAGTTATAAGCTGCGGTTGAAGATTCAGCCATCCATGCTGCTTTAATATTTTAAGAGAGTTAAAATAAATGTATTAGACATTAAAAATTAATAGTTTGGTTTAAAAAATAAAATGAGGATTTTTTTGCTGTTGCTTTTCAGGAGTTACAGTTGTTCAGTTGGTTGATGATTTGATTCATATCCTTAAATGCGTCTGTACGCTTTTTTGTTTTATTTAGCGTGGTAAAGTCATGAAATGTGTCCTCCAACCCAAGGCAGGGCAGAAAGGACTGTCAAACTTGTACTGACTACAATCCACTGAGTCCATCCATAGCCTTTTACGTTCCGGAGTCACGGTAATAAGTTAGTCCCAACGAGACTGATACGGTATGTGCGAAATCTGTAACGGGGACAATCAAATCAATAGCAACGCAGGATGTGATGACAACCAATGGACATCCGCGGATTGATGTAAGTGTCAAGTATAATGTGAATACATCATCATCAGCCTATAATGTTCAAACTGCTGGGACACAGGCCTCCTCTCTGTGAGAGGGAGCGGGCCATAATTCACCACGCAGGCCCTGTGCGGGTTGGTAGACGTCACATATTGTCATCGAATTTTTTGGTTCTAGGACATTCCGGTTTCCTCACACCGTTTTCCTTTGCCGGTTTCGAGAGCAGTTGGTGATGAAATAAATTACACAAATAAATGCGCCTGGCGGGGTTCGAATCCACGACCTACAACTCGTAAGTCGGGACCGATACCATTGGGCCACCCCTGTTCTCAAAAAAAAACCTTTTTAAACGACTTCAAAAATAAGAAGATGGTTCTAATTAAGACTGAATATATTTATGTTGGTCTGCGAACATGAAAGTATCCACGTGTTAAATTTTTTCGTGTTTGCTTGAGTGGGTCCATCTGAGCAGATATTTGTGGCGCACAATGCCGCACACTAGTGGAATTGCATCTTTACAGGCATATAGGCAACATTTAGCAGATACATGAAACACTGATATAAATGACTAGCGACGTGCCCTGATAACGTACTTTTCGCTATGTAAAAGAATTTTGAAAATCAGTCCAGCAGTTTTTGAGTTAATTAATGAAAAACAGTAAGCAGTGGTGGCCCAGTGGTATTGGTCCTGACTTACGAATTGTAGGTCGTGGGTTAGAAAGCCGCCAGGCGCATGATTTTGTGTAATTTATTTCATCACCACTGCTCTCAAAACGGTGAAGGAAAACATCGTGAAGAAACCGGCATGTCCTAGATCCACAAATCCGAAGACATGTGACATCTACCAACCCACACTGGGCCCGCGTGGTGGATTATGGCCACAGGCCTCCTCTCGGTGATAGAATGAAAAACAAAAATACAAATATTTTCTCCGTAAAATTTTATCAAAATTAGATTAAAACACATTCACCTAAATTCAAACTGTAGTAGAGTTCAAAATAACCAAGAAACTCGTAGTGAAATAGTTCCAAGTTTCTTTGAAGAAAATTAAATGGCAAATGAACGATATTTTACTGCATTAACAGAAATTGTAAGTAAGGGTGGTGCGCATTACCGAAACGACAAACCGCAGAGATACTGCATTGCGCTGTAGGTGAACACCCTGTTTTTATAAGTTTTTATATTGACACAAATTCAAGCTTTTTTTTATCGAGATAAAATCATCAAACGAGTCCTCCTACTCAGGGTGATGCCGGAGGGACTCTCAGACCAGTACTTACTAATATCCACGATGATCCTTAAATAGCCCTTTACGTTCCGGGACCACGTTTATGCGATAGTCCCGCGAACCCAGCAGGCTTTGGCCCTCTAAGGGGGCCCGTCATGCTGACAGCACTTTGATGCCCGCGTGGAACACGACGTGCTGTTGACCCGGGCATAGTCCATGTTCGGACAGCAAGTCGCCCATTATGATAAGCGTCCACAGGTCCGCATCGTACGTGACGGACGCATCGCATCAAACGGATTTCTGTGTCGGCAGCGATCGCGCGGATTGCCGACACGAGTATCGAAAGTCGGATTGCCGATGCCCCCTTCATCGCTTCTACTGATCGGCATTCCGTATGACGTCATCGGTACGCATCGCATTAATGATCGATGAGCCGTCCGTACGATGCGGATCAGTGGACGCAGTTGTATGAGTTTTCATACAAGGCAAACTAAAATCTGTTTACGTACGATACGTCCGATACGTGTGATGCCGACCTGTGGACGCACACCTTTACTCGCCGTCCGCATGCCCGCCGATTTTCAACAACTTCTGTATACGCAGCCCAGTCATAATACGGGTTCGAACCTATAGCTCACGGCCTTGAGATTACGCTTAACTTAGAACATACCGAACATACATAAGTGAAACATTGTACAGATAATTTAGAACTTACAAACTTAGCTATAAAGTACCGAAGCAAATTTATAATAATTTTGCCTTGAAACACGCGTCGGTTAGAAACTTGTTCGTGTAACAAGCTGGCGGAATAACTAACAAATACGTTAATTACTGCGTGACGTCATTACTATGACGAGGGATTTTGACTCGAAGCTTGTTCGCAGATTTTCTGAAGTCTACGGGAAGTTCATTGATTTTGAATAATATACGAAACTAGTACAAGAGGTAATATGTAGTGGTCTGAGGAGCTCGTGGCTAAATAATTACAGCCGCACAGGCCGATCTTCCGGGTTAAGCCGCGCTTGCCGAGGTTGGTCTGTGGATGGGTGACCATCTGTCGTAGCGAGTTTCCTCCGTGCCTCGGAAAGCACGTAAAGCCGTTGATCCCTGCTGTCATTTGTAGATCTTTGGTAGTCGTTACTATTACTCAGAAGCTCTAAAGCCTGACAACCAGTCTTACCATGGGGTATCGTATTACCCGATAACATGGGTTGTGTAGGTCCGATAGGCAGTCGCTCCATGTAAAATACTGATATCCAGCTGCATCCGGTTTGACTGGAAGCCCAATATAGTTGGGGAAGGGCTAGGCAGATGTAGTGGTAACGGGTCATCGTCACCATTTTGTTTTATGC
Organism: Agrotis segetum; assembly: GCA_036375495.1. Lineage (NCBI taxonomy): Eukaryota > Metazoa > Arthropoda > Insecta > Lepidoptera > Noctuidae > Agrotis > Agrotis segetum. The sequence goes on from JAQSVV010000002.1 coordinate 3,063,754, forward strand.
CAACAAAATCATCAAAATGAGTTCTCCTGCCCTGAATGGAGCGAGGTGTGTCCGGCAGGCTTTGGCCCTCTGAGGGTGGGCCCCGTCGTCGTGCTGATACTCTTTGAGGCGCACGTAGAACACAACGCGCCGCCTACCCGGGCATGGTCGGGTAGCCAGTCTCCCGTTACTCGCCGCCCGCATGCCCGAAGGCTACATAGCTTAGCATCAGTGGTAACATAGTTTCGTAGCTTAGCTTTTACAGTCTCACAGCGTAGCTGCATAGCATTTCTCTGGTGGAAAGGCACTTTTACTGTACCCTTTTTTTTATCGTGGTAAAATCATCAAATGAGTGTTCCCACCCCGGGCGGGACAGTCCTGCACCGTATGCTCCACCGTGTCTTTAGGGCGAATCTCGCAGTGATGACACGCAGGCGTTTTCTCCTTCCCCATCACACACAGGTACCTCCCGAAATTTCCGTGTCCAGTACGTAGTCATACGGTAGGTCAGGATGCCGCGCCGTGGCGCCTATCCAGACACTCACCCTTACTGTACCCTAGTAAAAGATCACATAACGTTCAAATGGTAATAGATAGCGCAATTTGTACAACACAGATTGTCAAATTCGGAAATTCGAGGGAAAAGATACTCGTAGTACATCACACAACAAACATATTTGAAACATAAAACCAAACTAACAAATCACAAAATAACATTCGTAAAAACTGACGTTGGTACTCGGTCTATTACGAGTTCAGTTCAAAACAGATCCTTATCTAAACAAAACTGCAGTATACATAAAAGTACCTAGAGTCGTACTAGTGGCACTTTAGTACCTACGAAGTACCGCCACAAGTGCTTTTAATCTAGATGCTATCTGCGATCCACACGCCAAATGTTTCAAACCTGCTTCGTGATTATTACTAACACTGTCACTGTAGAAGTTTGAAACAGTAGTTCAACTGGGTTATTTTTGTGTTTTTTTTTAAACATGGCCTACACTTGGAATTTCTCCTGAATCGTGGGTGAATTTACAAACATATAAACACACATACACAAACACCTGGAATAACTTGTAGGTCAACTTATAGGGAACACGCAACAATGTTTTTGTTGCGTTTTCCCCGCACGGTACAAATATTTGCTGCTCCCTGCACCATCCGTTCCGTTTGATATATTAACTACATAGCTTTTTAAAACTTTCTGCATAATTATCATACTCAAAGCATCCGCCATTTGTACAAATCATACTTCATAAGCGTCATACGGGGAAAAAAGGAAAATGTGATGAAGAAACGAGGGCCATTGATATTATCCTCGTTCCGTGGCCTCATAGCGGCCTACCCCGGGCGACGGCACCAAAGGCTACCTGTACCCTACGGTGGTGATTGGCGGAGATGGCAGCTGAGTGATTACTGAGTGATTACAATAATGTTTATTGCCACTAAAACTTAAAACTAAATAGTAAAAATAAAATTATAAAGAGAGTAGTAAAAAACGAGGAAATAAAAACTGAACAATTTAATGCCAAATGACCTTAAAGCTTAGCGTGACGCCAGAAGGCAACACATAGTTTGTCAGTTGACGCTGTTGATGCAGCTTCTATTTGAAATTATTTCTTTACTGGCAATTATTTGTAAAGTAGTTACAAATTGTTCTTAGTTGTACTACTGTTATCGGATGGACTGTGCCACTGTTAAGGTTTTATATTCTTTTGAAATGTTTTTAGAGCGAAAATGTTTTGGTTTCAGTTATGGCTTTGGTCTAAATGTGAGCAGAATGTTTATATTATGGAATTCAATTTTTAATCGAGACAAGTACGGTATTTACGTATGGTATTTAGATCTCGGATGGATAGTGTTTATTAAAAGATTTAAAAAAAGTATTAAAAACACAAATAAGTGTTACTTTTCTGTCGGAAATCGATTTGTTTTTTACCCGACTGCGCTAGGAGGGTTATGTTTTTTTACATTTACTTTTTTTGCCACCGAAAAGTATTTTTTGCACTTTATTATTGTTTTTATATCAAAACCTTCATCAAATAAATACGTTAAATGTGGTCGTTAATGACCCTTGTTGTTAAAAAGCGACCTAGAATAAATAAATTTAAAAAAAAATATAAAAAAAATTTTCTTCATGCTTATACAAAAAGAAAAAGAAAATATCTTGAAGATCCTAATAGTATTTGAAATGAGGTCGGAGTGCCTGAATGCAGGAAACTTGAGGGTTTGAAAACAACTTCATTTTCGCTTTTAGTCCTTAGGCATGGCAATACCATTGCCATGCAATATAATCATATTTACTTTAAAATTTTTGCTGTTGTGTATTTTTGGGAGAGACTCGTGGTTACATAATAACAGCTTCTTTTATAAAAATAACCAAATAAGTCCTTCTGCTCTGGATGAATCAGAATGGGGACTTCTAGACTCGTACCGATTAAGATCCTCGGTGTTCCTTCAATAGCCCTTAACATTCCAGTGTCGCGGTTACCAGATTAGACAGACACGACCCTGGCAGGCGTGCAAATAACAGCATTACGTATCCCATCTTTAAGTTCTCGGCACAGGCCGGTTTGTGGATCATCATCATCCTATAAATGTTCCCACTGGTGGTATACAATACAGGCCTCCTCTCCTAGAGAGGGAGTGGGCCATAATCCACGCAGGTCCAGTGCGGGTTGGTGGATATCACATGAACAATAATCTGAAATAGACGTAAAAGGCGCAAAAAAACGAGCTCACTTCGGTCGCGGTTGCGTCGTTCTTAGCTCTAGACGAGTGTAGTGTCAAAATGATATTAATCACCCCTCTCGATATTTAAGTCCTGCCTCCTTCACAAGTAAAATGGAACAAAAACATATTGATCACATCTAGTAACAAAACTTTTAAAATAACTGGAGAAGGGCGCCACTATAAAGTTTCGCCCTGGTTCGAAAAAGTCGTAGATCCGGGCCTGTCGATAACACGAAGGCACCTCTGTTGACTGTTCAAGTCATTAATTAATTGATATTTTAATTGGAATCGTTTCGTGTGTTTTTCGTTAAAAGATAATTTCGTTTAATATCACATTTCAATAACAGACGCCGTGGAGGCATAAATACTAGTTTTTTTTCGCGGCTGCGGGTGAAGCCGCGGGTAAAAACGACTTAAAAAACTAGGTTTGTTTCGAGAATCGTCCCATGGAAACGTAATACTGGGATACGCTTTACGTATCCTAAATGTTATTTTAGATCTAGGCTATAAATTCAATAATTCAGCCCAAATCCGTCCAGTAGCTTTGTGTAACAGAGGTTCCGTTCTCTCGTTTTATGTGACAAACATCCATTGTCACAATGTTTTGCAAAGTTAAATAGCATAATAATTATACTTACAGCATAAATTATTAGCTCAAGAAAAAATGAGCGTTGATCGGATCGCCGCTTTTCCGTTTATTTTGTTTTATTTTTGTCTTAAGTCAGTATTTTTCATGTTCATAATTATTATAAAATGACAAAGATTTTTCCGAAATCTATGTTATATTAGAGAAATTGCTGAAACTAAATTATTTGAAAGTTATAATAATAATTTCTTAATTCTTAAATTATGTTATAATTAATAAAATCAATATTTAATTTTAAATGGTGCTGTAATTTAGTGGCTGTATAAAAAGTTTGAACATGGTTCAATAGAAATGTCAAATAGAACTAGTGTCTTTTCTTGGCAGCTATCAGTTGAAAGCGATTCTCCCTAGGCCTGCAATGGGTAACTTTCAAATGGCTTATCAGGCATGTAATGATCTACTTTCAATGAGTAATCAAAAGTGTAGTTATGAGCTAATTATTCCACCAATGTTCATCCAGTTTTCATAATAAGTATTTTAACAGTAGAAAATGTGATAATTATGATGAAAGAAGCAAAATTAAGAAATAAATTTAACCTTAAAAGAAACCGTTTTAGGTTGAAAATTAAACGATATCAATTTTGAAACAATATTCCACGCAGTAACTGGATAAGCCAATTTAAAATGCTGAAGATATCTTCACTTTATTGCGGCTTAAAAATATTGAACCTATTTTTTAAATTCTACTTTCATCTTCAGAAAATAAGGCTGATTATTGTATGTGTAGATGAAGAAGATAGTATTAAAGTATTTTTAAAAACTAACAGGGAATTTATTTTAAAAATTAGCTTCATCATAAACAAGCTTTCGTAAATTATTTATTCATGCACTAAAAACAGTAATGTAACCTTAGATAATAAAAGGAAACTAAATGACTTATAAAATGTTCGCTACTAAATAATGATATTGATTGGAGATATAAAGTTCTTTGAGTTGAGAAAACACAGTCTGTACCTAGAAGATTATTGTTCAAAAACAAACCGCCTTACCACTAAAAGATAAATATCTATTGAACGCTTGTCGACCCATACGACCCATAAATCAACGTGAAATGTCGTTTAGACGTTGACAGTTTTTTGAGACAAGCCTTCAACAGAAGCGTTCTATAAACATCTATTGAATACTTGTCTAAAACATTCAATGTCAAAAAGACAATTCACGTTGATATAAGGGTCGTTTTGCAGTTACACTTTTTTTAACCGACTTCAAAAAAAGGAGGAGGTTATCAATTCGACTGTATTTTTTTTTTTTTTTTATGTTTGTTACCTCATAACTTGCGACTGGGTGAACCGATTTTCATGATTCTTTTTTTATTCGAAAGCTGGTACTTAACGTGTGGTCTCATTGTCACCATATCAGGATCTGATGATTGGAACTTGGAGAAATCGAGGGCAACCCTCAAATTTTATTGGCTGACACATAGTTTTTCGCAAATCTTATGATGAAATTCAAGTACTTGCGTATGGAAATCATCATCTCATGTAGCTGAGCTGATGATGGAAGGTACAACTCCTCAAGTAAGAAAATTATGCTTGTGTTCGCATATCTCCGGAACTACAAGTCCGATTTAAGTAATTCTTTTTTTGTTGTACTAGGTATCGTCCAACTTAGGGAATACTGAAAATGTCATCAAAATCGGTTCAGTAGTTTTTGAGATAATAGGGAATGAATGAAAGAGATGTTAACGATGTTATTACCGGTGTTACGAATTACTAAATTCTAGTGCTAAGGTTGATTATTTAAACTAAAAAGAGTAAAATAAAAACTTTTTCAAAAAAAAATGTGACCGCCTGCAAAATGAACTACAAAAAAGGGTAAAATAACCTACAAAACTTTTCTTTCGGAAGTCGGTGGCAAAAAAGACAATGAAATTAATAAAAAAGTCACCGACTTCTGAAAGAAAAGTTTTGTAGGTTATTTTACCCTTTTTTAGACAAGCTTTCAACACATGTTTATCTCTTAAGACGTAAGACGGTATTTGTTTCAAAAATCCTTTTCTTTGACGTTTTGAAGTAAACACTTAACTACATTATACAATGTTCTTTTTTTCATAAAGTAAATATAAACCCACGAAAATATCTGTCCCTACCACTGTCGGTACGTATGTTTACAAAGACACAATCATACACAAACATTGAATCCCGGAACATCTTCTGGCCAAATATTTGTTCGGTCCAGAAATCGTCGCAAGATCCCAACACTGGTAAAAATGTCTGTCACTCAATATATTGATATAGGTACGACACTATTATTTTCTACTTTAAAGGTGCTGACAAACTTAAGCACTGCCTTGTAATGTCACATTACTGAAAAGCTAAAGACAGGGTTTTAGCGAGCATTCTGGCGAACTTTTTGCCGAGGCGATTCTCAAGTCTATTCATGAAGAAAAAACTATCGAATAGAGCTTTCAGATTTTAGAGAATTTCAGCTTGCAAGTGTGAGTTGCGATGGGCTAGTTGGTAAGGCGTCTGGAGTACTTATCCAGAAAACGCGGGTTCGAATCCCACTTGCAACTGAATTTTTCTTTTTTAAAAATCTTTATCGACTAGAGCGTTTGCTAGAAATATTGTGAAAATATACGTAGCGCTTTTTAGCTTTATGCTTTACTCTGTTTATTGTTCAGCAAAATCAAAAACGGCAATTGCTCAATGTTCAGCTGGGTACTCACTTAGCAGCGTAGCACGTAACGTTTCACATGTTTGTATGACTCGCCGAGAGGCGGTATCACTGCGAACTTACAGCGAGCGGCTCGCAGCGGGCTCGTGCCTACGTACTCACTTGATACCGTATCTGATACGTTACGTGCTACGCTGCTAAGTGAGTACCCAGCTTTCTATTACAAATGAATGCTCAAGTCTATCAGTACCTTTACATGTGTATGTGTAAGTAACAAAATATAGATTTTATTACGTCTCTACCCTTTTCCGAAATTATGTGAGTTTCCAGCCTATTTGTTCGTCCCTCACAAACCAATATCTAGGAAATGCGATACCCCTTGACAAGATCGGTGGTCAGACTACCCTTGGTTTTATTCTCGTTGAGATGAAGTGGTCTGGGCAGAACGTTGGGGTTGGCCCCCAATGAGAAGAAGATTAAAACAAGTTTTTTTTCGTGGTTAATTCATCAAATGAGTCCTCCCAGGATAAAGCGGAAGGGTCTGTCAGAACCGTACTGACTAAAATTTACGTTATGCCTTCAATAGAGCTTGAGGTTATATGGTCACGGTTACCTGATAAGTCAATGCCGCAATTTCTTCACTAGCATGACTGGTTCGGAAAAGGAGGCGACTGCTTTTCATTCCATCTCGCCCCGTAGCGTGGCTTCGACCAATGACAGGCGCGAGAGGTCGCTGTCGCCTATCGCATCCGTGAGAATCGGCGATGCCCTATCCAAACGGGGCAGATCTCTAAGGGTGCTCACACATCTATCGACGCGGAATCGGATTTTTCCGTCGCCCTTTCTCTTTCTGTCGCTTAGAACTGCCATTTGCTAGACCGAGACAATGCGATAGCACGCGGCCGCGTCGAAGATTCCGCCGCGTGCGATCGCATTATGCTTTCTGTCTCTGTCTAGCAAATGGCAGTTCTAAGCGACAGAAAGAGAAAGGGCGACGCAAAAAGCCGATTCCGCGTCGTTAGATGTGGGAGCACCCTAACTAGGTTTTCATTTTGCATGAAAACACAAAAACACGCGCAGTTTAATAATAATTTACGGAATACAGTATTAACCATTTATAGCTCGGCTTATAAACCACTAATTAATTACTATTTCAACATTAATTGCCTTGATACATATAACAACAAAACAATGTGTTATCATTTTAAGTAATTGGGTAATTCAGCAGCTCATTTTATAGTACAGAATTAAGGAATCCATTAGTATTTACATAAAATAATTATTGTTTAGTACGAATACAATACGGGTAGTGTGAGAGTTCAAGGTGAAATAAATCGTGTGTTTTGAAACATAAAGTGCATTACTGTTAGTGAATTAGAGTTGGTTTCACAGATCAGCTGAATTCATTTTCATGAGTGGTAAGGTTCTCCGCAGCACCTCGCCTTCTGTGGCTAGTATTCTTTATATTTATGGACTCGCATATACAACGTGTAACGTTAATAGCGCAAAACCTCTCGTGGGGTAACTCAGCCCATGTTACTGAACAATGTTTGTTCTAAAACATTTGAAAAAAAAAAATAATTTTCATACAAAATGACAAATTTATGATTTTTCATACTGATGGGCTCGAACATTTTCTCATTTTGTATGAAAATTCTTTTTTTTTTAGACTATTAACGTTACACGTTGTATAATTATATTTATAATTATGCGCTCACTGTGTCAACTCCGTAAGGTAACTCACGTCTCGAAATCATCCAATCAAAACATAATTTACTACACGAAAAGATACTCGTATTTTCACAGATAACGCGACGCCACACGCACTTTTTGATAGAGGCTCAAAATCCTACTTTATTTACTACACGAAAAGATTTTCATTTCCAGTATCATCGCGTCGCGGCGCGGCTCTGTTTGAACCCTTAGGCTACAGCTTGATAGAGAAGAAAATAAAACAGTGCCCGCACATTATCTTGCAATTACCTTGCAACTTTAAACAGAAACAGTTTACAATTGAAAATGCACCAACAAACCAACAGTTGGTTCAGATATACATAAGTTATTGCCTGCAGCAAGCCAGGCAGGCTTTACTAGGGAATATATCCGCTAGGGTTTAGAACGAAGATATACATGTGCACTGTGCAAAATGCGGTACAGAAGGACCTAGCTCGGACGCCTCCGTATAAATTTACTTATAAATTTACCTGGATTCAAACGACACTCATAAGTGAGAAGGTCGATAGCACTTATTGCTGATCTGCCAATTATTGCCAATTAGATTTTTTATGAGCAGTGGTGGCCCAGTGGTATCAGCTCCGACTGACGAGTGGTCGTGGGTTCGCATTACTTTGGGTATCTGAGCAGCACTAAAAGAAAAATGGTGAATGCTGAGTAGCATAGGCTGAGATAGCTGTCAAAATGCTTCACTCTCGTCTGAACTCAGCATGGTTTCAGCCGATAATTTAGCATTGTCGATTTCTGTCCAGATTTTGTATCGGCTTTGTGTAATTTATTTCATCACCGCAGCTCTCAAAACGATGAAGGAAAACATCGTGAGGAAATCGGTATGTCCTAGAACCATCAAATTCGAAGATATGTGATATCTACCAACCCACACTGGGCCCACGTGGTGAATTATGGCCAACTCCCTATCATAGAAAGGAGGCCTATGACCCAGTAGTGGGAACATTATAGGATGATAATGAGATATTTTCAAAATGGTTTAATAGAACTTAGAAAAGTACATAAAAGGTTTTGCATAAAAACGTTGTGAATAATAAACTTGACACGTACGTCACTCCGCGAATGTCCCTATTTAGTTCACATCTCCGTCACGCGCGCTGTTGTCGATTTGAGAGACCCTAACACTGACATCGCACTTAGCGTATTGTCTATGTGCGAAGTGGGTGGTGGGGAACGGCAAATCGATCGTAGTGCACGACGTGGCAGAAATGTGAATTAATTCTGGGCTGTCATGTGTCAAGTTGCTTTATTCTCATAACTTTCTTTGGGATTTTAAGTAAAAATAAAAATTTCGATATGGGTCCTAGTGATGCTGTGCTAATACTATTTTTTTCCCTTTTTGCTCAATCTGAGGTAATGTATTTTATGCTTAACCGATTCAAATCCGTTTATAATAGCCATATTTTTCACGAGGTAGAAAATCGCTAGATTACTCGTATAATATACACACAAGACACTATTTTTTGCAATTTCGTTGAAAAACTAGTCGAAATTAAATCACAAAGATATCTTATCATCTAGTTGACATGATTTGACAGATGACAAGTCCTGAATAGTTGCGGCCACTAGGGGCGCTGTCATCGCGCACACAACGAATACGGTTCTGCATTTTATATAAAAATCACTCGTATTTACGTTCGGTTTGCGTCGCAAGTTTGTGCTAGTTCCTCTGACATATTTCCCGGTTAGTCGGGATGGGCAGCGGTGGTACGGTCCGTTTGTTTCGTGAAACGGACTTCTTTTAATGTGGGTAGTTGTGACTCCAATTGTTTTTAAAATATATTATGCATTGTCTCGCTGCGCTGCGGGACAAAGGGTTAGGTTTTTAAAAAGAAGTTTACTGGATGTAATGTTAGAGAAATTCCGATTATGCAACTAGTTCTATTTGGCGTAACTGTGTGGTAATAAATTATTATTGTTTTAGTTATTTTCCTTTCTTTTAAGCGTTTAAAAAAAATGGATGAGGTTCTCAATTGATCAGAGTCTTTTTTTTTGTGAATGTCCCCGGATTATCCAACAACACAACAAAGGGTATACTACCCTTTCAAATAAAAGAAAACATTTAAATCGAGGTGGTCCCATAATCATAATATCAAAATTTTGTTATATAGAGAGAGATAACAAGAAAACTCCTCAATTAATATGTGTATGTCAGCAACTCAACCGCTTCCCGCTTCTGTGATAGTTCTTGCAATCTATAAATAGATTATAAGTATATATAAATAGATTATATGATAATATAATCTATTTATATAACGTAATTAATTTATTTATGACGCCAGTACCTAGTAGTAAACCTACCTCAGTAATAAACAGAGTGAAATAAAAATTTTACCATTGGCAAATTAATTTACAGCCTTTTGCATTTTATATTCATTAAATATACAAAATGTTTCACTTTTAGTAACAGCAAAATGAAATGTTCGATTTCAGTTCCACGATTAATAAAAGGTGATAAAATTTTATCACTTCTAGCAGGAACTTGCTCCATAAAATTCCAGTTTATGCTTTCACCAGTAGTTTTTTTGGGCGTTAGTCGAGCGCCCAGTTTTGACCTAACCCCCTACTTTTAATGGATACCCCCAAACACCGGTTTCGTCTCGTTGTTCTGTGAAAAATGGTGCAGCATCGAATACTTTGTTTTTCATTAAAAACTCCCTGTTTTGCATACGGGGGTCAGTAGGTACTTTATAGGTATTTTTTGTTTTGATTTTCAGAAAATATAACCGTAGTTGCTATCTAGAAAATCGTGTTTATTGGCACAAACTTAAACTAAACAATACAAATACTATCTATAATTAACATCTTGAATTTGGACTCGATGGCTATTACAGTAAAATCCGCATAGTAAGATTCTGTAGCAATGTCCCCGACCTGAGAATCGAACCCAGGGCTTCATGCTCAGCAGTTGTCTTTGCGATCACTATCTCAACGAAGCAGCCAATACGAATTTCCATAATATAAAACAAATTCATGAATTTCATATTCATGGCAAAGTTTCAAGTAAATACAAGTACTTGAAGAAACTTTATCAATATTCAACTGTTACAATGCTATAGAAATTGTTCGCCTAATACAAAATTAATCAGTAATTATTCAAAAGATCAACATAAATTTGCACTAGGCATGAGCAAAATACTCGTACATTACATGATTTAAATATATTTTGAACGAACTTTTGACACTTTGAGAGCAGTGTTGGCTCTGTGGTAACGACCCCGGATTACGAATCATGTGTTTGAACTAAGCCATTGCATTTCTGTGAATTATTATTTTATCACCATTTCTCTCAAAACGGTGAAGTAAAACATAATACACTTTTTTTGGGATGTCATCACTCATCATCAGCCTGTATTAGTGCAATGCTAGATGCAGGTTTGCTAGATCTACGTCGTAGGAGGAGCTCGTGGCTAAATAATCACAGCCGCACAAGCCGATCTTCCGGGTTAAACCGCGCTTGCCGAGGTTGGTCTGTGTATGGGTGACCTGACATAGCGAGATTCCTCCGTGCGACGGAAAGCACGTAAAGCCTGTTGCTAAAGAAAAGTCTGTGTTGTGTGTTGGTCCCGGCTGTCATTTGTAGATCTTTGACATTAGTAACTGTTAGAATCTCACAAGTTGACGCCATGGGGTATCGTATTTCCCAGTTATTGGGTTGTGGAGGTGCGATAGGCAGTCGATCCATGTAAAATATTGCTATTCAGCTAAATCTGGTTCGACTGGAAGCCGAGCCCAACATTTTTGGGAAAGTCAAGGAAGATGATAGACGTGGATTCATACAGTTTCTTCCGGTTGCCTTTCGCATGAAATTTCTCTACCTGCCTAGACGCGGTCTCTACTCAATACTTCTATCCCAATAGTTGTCTGTTCTACGAGAGATAATATACTCGTATGTCCAGCTCACTGCCACTTCAGCTTACTCATGTGCGCTATGACTGCACACTCGAGGACTGCCGATAATTGCCCAGCATTTTTATCAACTCCGGTAATTTTTTTTTTGTTTTTTATGTTTAGGCTATGATTAGCCACGTCAATCAAGTGAAACGTCAAGAAAAATAAACATTGTGTCGAAGTCTGCCGAACTGAAACGAAGTTACACGATGCGGGGTGTTAGATTTATTTTCGTTTCGGAATTTCTTAATTAGGTCTCCGCGCTCAGAAAAACATAAATACTTAAAAAAAAGTCTCCATGATGATCATGGCCTACAAACAGCGAAAAGTTAACTCACATTTACAAAATTAAAACACATGAACTCATATTACAAATTGGTACGTCAGGTGAGACGTGTCAATTACCTACACCTAACATCTGTCTACCCTGAAGCACACAGCCGTGAAGATGCGGCTGGAATAGATGACGTGTTTGCAAAATAAACGAGTCGTGTCTCTTCTGTTGTTCTAAGTTCCCCTCTGTGGACTCTACGTCAATATTAACAGACTCTCGTATCGTGTGTGGGTGGGTGGATGTAATGTATGGAACGGTGACATTGTACTGCTTGTAAGACCTGTTGTAGGCGAAACTGTTCGTAAATTTCTGTTTAGAATTGATTTTGCGATTAGTCCGGAGGTTTCTTTTTTTGGCGTGGTTAAAGTCATCAAGGTAAAATCATCCTTCGACCCACGGCAGGACAGAAAGGACTGTCAGACTCGTACTGACTAAAATCCACGGTGTTCTTCAATAGCCCTTTACGATCTGGAGTCAGGATAAGTCGTTAGATTTGCGCCCCGGCAGGCTTTGGCCCTTTGGGATGGGAGAGCGTCATTGTGCTGACACTCTTTGAGGCGCGCATGGAACACAACGCACCGTCGACAGAGGCATGGTCCATGGTCGGCCGGACAGAAAGTTTACTCGATGGTCCGGTGCTGCTAGCATAAAGTTTTGCGTATTTTACCGTACAGCAACAGCTCTATGATCCTGTTCTCCTTGTACTTCCTGTTCATATTCCTCACTGTGTTCTCGTTTCCTGTCGTTTTGTTCTGGGTTTTTATTATTTAAATATTCTGCTATCCGTGTGGAAACAAGAAACGGGACGACTTTTGGTACACTAAACAAAATTCAAAAAACTAAAACTGTGGCCCCGTAGACATACCATTTTACCGCACGAGAACTAGTGTTTGCCCGCGGCTTCGTTTGCGTTATTTTAGAGCATTTGCGGAAACAATACGGATCATGTGGCGCCATCTGGAAATGAACGTAATTGTTTTCTCGGAAACGGCTTCTGTTATTCGGGATGTCCCAGATACCTTATATCCGTGTACGCCGATTATACTCCTGACACCGTAATGCTAAATTTTGGGACGATCGAATTCAGTAGGTAGTAATGCGTGAAAAGGTAAAAAACAAACATAATTGCATTTTTATTATTACCTTTAGATCAATAATGTTATATCTAGGTACTATTGCATAGGAAACGTCCTTATTGAGCGATATTAATTTCAAAGAACCGTGTTTACATTAAACATTAGACTATCATTTTTGGGTCGATTTACAGTACGCTGCAAATCTGAACCCATACGATAGCATTGCCTTCTCCCTATAGCATACCGCGTGTTACCTAAAAAAAACTAATTATCTGACTCGATGAGTACAACTCTGTCGTCGTTTAAAACAGAATCTATGCACTGGTTTGGGTGAAATTAAAACATAAATAAGTACTTATAAACCCTGTTGTTTTCTAATCTTTAAAATTCCACACCTCGAAACAATTACATTTTGCGAAAAAAATCCAACTTACTACCTACAATTTAAATCGAGTGTAGATTTATATCCTAGAGAAGTATTGAAAAGGGACTGTCTGATTTTAAAATCGCGACTATATTGAAATAGCTAATCCGGGGTGCACATTTTTTTAATTCGTTAGTCCCGTTTAAAACTCTCGGACAAATAAAAAAAAACTCAAAAAGAGAAAAAAAAAAACTGGGGAGAGCGTCATTGATCCAGAGACCTTGCACGTATGGAAGTCAAGCAGGTTACCGAGCCGGACAGAGGCTTACATTTGCCAGTGCATTTTCAAATAGGTGTGGTTCTTGTACGAATGTCAACAAGCGACCTTAAAAACGGCGCATATTATAAAATTGCTAATGCCCCAAGGGGAATAGCGTAATTATACATATCCTATGTAATAGAACAGCAGGGTTTAAGGAATATTTGAGGTATTAAAATTGACTAAATAATATCCAGTACCCCTTTTCGCTTCCAACAATCAACCTATCATGGCTAAAAACAACAAAATTGTAAAATTGCTAATCGTCCCAGGAAAAATAGCGTAATAATACATAGCATATAAACAGAAGCATATTATTAGGAAATGAGGAAAATTTGATCGACAACTTTACAGTAGTTTCGGATTTAGATCAAATCAAAAAAAACATCAAACAATTTTCGAAAAATCGATATACTGGTTGATCTGGCATCAGAATCGATGCCTTATCTCGAAAAAAAATACAATAGAAAAAAATATTCAATGTACAGGAATCGACATCTCTACCCCGGAGGCTTTTATTAATGGGATATTATATGTACAAGATGAAACTCTGTGACACAAACATGGTCCATGGTTGGACTTAGTTACATTACTCGCTTAAAAAACATAATTTAACGCCTTTGTAACAGACAGGCAGAAGCGAATGCGAACCGAAACGTCTTTTTTTCTAACCTATTGAATCGTTTGCCCATCTGCCTATAGAAAAGTGGCGTCGAAATAATTGTACAAAAACATTTCTGACCACGTCCCCTCTGTCCCTATGTCAGTTTTTCAAACCAAAGGCATTCCAGTAACCAACGATAAAATTTAATATAAACCAGTTTTCAAACCTCGTTACGTTTCAAAGAGAAACTCCTTGTTGAACTGTAAAAGCAATATGTCTTTTTTTTTAACGTGGTAAAATTATCAAATGAGTCCTCCTACCCCGGGCAGGGTGATAGGGACTGTCAGACTTGTACTGACTAAAATCCACGGTGCCCTTCAATAGCCCTTCCCGCGACCCTTTGCAGGCTTTGGTCATCTAGAGGCCCCGTCATCATGCTGACGCTCTTTGAGGCGCGCGTGGAACAACGCGCTGTCGACCTATGCATGGTCTATGGTCGGGCAGCGAGTCGCCCATTACTTGCCGCCTGCATGCCCGCGCCTACGGTGGCCGGAGATCGTCTGCCGACGTCGACGCCGTGGGCGTCTACGACTGCGGCTGGGGTGGAGGGAAGACGCTATCCTCTCCCTCACGCGGCCCGCCTCCTCCTTCGCGAGCATGACTGCTTCGCAGAAGGAGGCGGGACAACGCAGACTTATTAATTTAATAAAATACATAATAATATAAAAGTCTTTCAAACCAAAGGCATTTCCAGTAACCAACGATAAATTTAATATAAACCAGTTTTCAAACCTCGTTACGTTTCAAAGAGAAACTCCTTGTTGAACTGTAAAAGCAATATGTCTTAACCAAAGTTCCGGTTGCAACCAATGACGTTAGAGTTCGTGAACTAATAATTTGGACAGCGTCCAGTGGACCACGCTCTGAATATCCAATTGAACAATTGTTGGATCTGGATGCACATTCTATCGGCTTGTTGTATTTACACAACACAATTACGCCTGTAATGCCCAAGGGTTGCGTAGCTTCTCATGCACACACTTATTTTTTTGATTATCACTTATCATCATCATCAGTCTATGATGTTCCAACTGCTGGGACATAGGCCATCAGGTCAGGTCAGGGAGTGGGCCATAATCCACCACGCGGGCCCAGTGCGGATTGGTGGATGTCGTATGTCTTCGTATTTTTGGTTCTAGGACATGCCGGTTTCCTCATGATATTTTCCTTCACCGTTTTGAGAGCAGTGGTGTAAAAAATTAGAAAAAGTAATGCGCCTGGCGGGGTTCGAACCCACGACCTACAACTCATAAATCGGGACCGATACCACTAGGCCACCACTGCTCCTATATTACTATGATCACTGATTTAATTAAATTGTAGCTTAGCCCTCTTCCTCTCTCCTAATTTTTCCGTGTCATTTAATTTTTTACCATCTATGTAACATATGGAATGCAATAAAGAAGTGAGTATTGAGTATTTCACCTGTTAAGTTAAAGTCCCATGCCTTTTTAGGGCTCCGTAGCCAATTGGCAAAAAACGGGACCCTTATGGATTCGTCATGTCTTTAGGTCTGTCCGGGCGTTCGTATGACATAGGCATTTTTTTTTCCGAAATTATAAGGGTAGGTATAAGAACTATACATTTGAAAATTGATAAATAGGTGTATTCTGTGAACTACATTAAGATTTTCACACTCAAATTGATAATGTTTTTGGAAATACTATTCTTGTCATACAGGAATATATTAGCTTGTTTAATAAAGGATAGGTTTCACAAAAAACGTTTTGTTTTGAACACGGAATCTGGACATTTGACCATGGACTGCTTCAGGGTAGTTCTTCTGAGACAAAATTTTCGATGTCTGTGAGTATATTTCTGTAACCAACTAACCAAACGGCATGTAATATTTTTTTCTGTACAGTTTAGCTTTAGCTCTACCTATTTTTTTAATAGTAGCTATCTAGATACAAAATAAAAAATTTTGAAGTCTGTTCTCCTGATTCATATAGGGCGTCCGTTTCCCATTTTCCGGAACAAAATGGTCGATGTCGCATTTTCCTTTTGATTCATCAATATAAATTATACTTATATCGAAAGGTAATTAATTGACCTCTTACAAAAAAAATACATATTAGATATAACTACGTTAGTTTAATTTTAATTAAGTAAATAAGAAGTGTCCGGCGTATAATACTGATTCATGTGGAGTAAGTTTCCCTTGACTGTACTTGGTCGAGGAATAATGATGAGAGTCTGGGATCCCACGTGGGGGGAAACCTGTCGTACAACGGACGTGCTAGAAGGCGGACATGAGGCTGGTTGGCTTAGAACCTGGTGAAACACTGGTAAATGTCTGATTCACCTGTGCTTGGTTTAGGTACCTTGCTGATTACAATGCCTAATTTATTAATTTTATTTTGCTGTTTTAAGACTTTAATCTGAGTTTCGTGTGATGCTTTTGGGTTACAGATTCGTGTATAAAAATGATAATACTGAAGTCTGTATGAATGATGAGTTAAGCATGATTTTAGGCAAAATCATGTGCCTGATTCATATGTTCAAAAACCCACATGAATCTGAAAATAAATTAGTTTTCCTCTTTTCCAGCCAGAAAGGAGCACTTTTGTTACGTTATTTTACTTTTTCATGTCAGTAGAGTGTGTGTGACATAATTTTGACATTATTCTTCGGTTTTTATTCATTAATAAGTCAAACTCTATCTATTTTATTTTATATTGTTGTTTACAATAATGCCACTATCAATAGTAGAAAAGATGGAACAAAATATACTATGAGAAAAAGAGACTCACAGAACGTACGAATTTTTCATCTTTCTAAGATGGAAAATAAGAAAAGTTCCAGGCAAGTATGCTGCGTGAAAATTAGAAATGAAAGAATTATATTTGAAAAAATAGAGAGAAAAACAAAATTAAACAGAGAGAATATTATAACGTATCATTATAATAACTATCTAGTATCTATTTATAACTCGATTCTCGCTTTTCTGTAAGTATTTATTTCTGTAATTGTTAGTTTAAAAACAAGAATTTTATTGTTGAATTGACCAGATTTTTTCCTTGATAATATGATCACTGTTAATAAATTAATTTTTTTATAAAAAATAATATTGTTGTTATAATATTATGATTATTTTCTTATTACAAAGCCCATTTTTATTTACATCTGTAAAAAATTCTGATTCATCTGGGCACAAAATTTTTAAACGTCGATATCTTAAAAACTACTTTGTAAAAAGAAGTCCCTCAAACAAATAAATGTTATTTGGAATATCTATTTTCATATGAACATGTGTTACTGAGCTGAAAGTGAAATTAAAATTTGACCATATGAATCAGTCAAAGAATCAAATTTCGAAGAACTACCCTTTAATGCAGCTTGATACCTCCAGTCTCCACGCGTTACTGATTCAAAGATCTTGACAAATCTGCAACGAAGAGTGATTCTATTAGAATAAGCCCTTTTGAGCGACGAAAATTTAAAAATATGAACCGTAATTCTCCATCTTATGAATAGGGATTAAGCTCAAATAATCTGTAAGGAAGTAATTTATTCTTTTAATATTTCGTAAATAATTTATCAAGTACTTAAGGAGACACGTGTAAAACATCGAAAATTAGAAACGCGTGTAAGATATCGATTACCTACCGCTAGCCAGCGTGTCGCGGATTCGATTCCACACAGAACAAATACTTGAAATGACCTACAAATAGTAGTTTCTGGGTCTGGATGTTTGTGTATGTGTGTTTCTATGTATGTAAACGCACCCACGACACGGGAGAAACACCTAGACTGGAGCAAAGTTATTAACACAAAGTTAGTTAGTTTAAACACAAAAAAAAAAGAAATTGAAAAATAATAGGGCCGAGTATGAACGTGCTAATAAATTAACCTAAGTGGGGCCTGCCGGCGCGGCGGCCTTATCACGAGTTTTCACGTTTTTATGACATTAAGGGGGATGCTCCAACCAGCCCGCGAAATTCAATTTTTTTTACGTTTTTTGCAATTTGCAGGCCAGTGACATGTTGTAACTTTATAAATATTTGTGTTGCGCAAATAACAAGTATAATTTTAAATATAAAAAATATCAAAAAACTCGCGCCATCAGCCCTCACATAGAAAAGGTGCATCATGTTAAAATCTCCGAAATCTAACAACGATGCACCTTTTCTATGTGAGAGCTGATGGAGCGAATTTTTTGACAATTTTTATATTTAAAATTATACTTGTTATTTGCGCAACACAAATATTTATAAAGTTACAACATGTCACTGGCCTGCAAATTGCAAAAAACGTAAAAATATTTGAATTTCGCGGGCTACATCGACGCAATCACCTTAAGGAAACGGGGGCTTATGGTGAACGCAGACCTAGCCGCACCGCAGTCTCCGCAGTCCCCGCAGTCATCGTTTTCTTACCGCTTCTGTGGCTACTGCGATGCGGCTGAGTGTGCGAGGTTTCATAGAACTTCATACAAAGAATTCGTAATGTGAGGACTGCGAAGACTGCGGTGCGGCTAAGTCTGCGTTTACCTTTAGAGGTTATTTTGATGAAAACAATTTTACTAGTTCTTCGTTCGTACACTAGAAGTGCTTTATCATTTACAAAATAGCGAGTAAATAACGAGCAAGAAAAGGTTTCAAAGTTTTAAGATTACATTCAATACACGAAACTTTATTGAATACAGACTACTCGTTTTACTCCATTCTTAGCTAACCTAGTCCTTTGAGCCGGATAGGTTGCTAATTAACTATTCCATAATACTCACACAAAACTTAGCCCTAATGCGAACCCCAAATAGACCTTGACATTGGTATGTTGGCCCTAAATTTTCTGCGAGCTTGGACTTAGTTGGCCCATTCGATATACAGACAGATTCAGAGATAATGAAATTTGTGTCTTATTACGATCAGAAGGCTTAGAGGAGGATCTTATCATGAGGCCTTATCGTGATAAGGCTTCAGATCAATAGTTACAATAGCGTCTTGTTCAAATTGTCAGAAAAATTGATGGATAGATAAATTATGTACAATATTGTACACCAAAAATAAAATTGATGGTGACACGAGAACAACCACTTACAAATTGTTATGTTTTGAATGATGTTGTTTATTACCTACAGATAATTTATTATGGAAATAATAAAAAAGTGATAACACGGGCTAATTTTTACTTGTAATTATATAAAGCTGAATAGTTTGTTTGTTTGCTTGAAAGCGGTAAACAAAAATCAAATAAAAAAAAACCTATTATTAAGTTGGATTGTCATATCGAGAAAGGCCGTAAAATCAAAATCAAAGCAATTATTTCAAGTAGGCCAATTACAGGCACTTTTGAATTATCACAGACAAACAACGGACCGTCGACCCGGGCTTGGTCCATGGTCGGACAGCGAGTTGCTCATTATGCGCCAACAGAATGCCCGCGCGTACCGGTGTCTTACACTTTATGAAAAAAAGCGAAGTAAAAAAACTAGAAGAAAGTTAGATTTGATTTTGAAAAAAAAGTAACTCTTTTACAAATCGCAAATAGTAAAACCGTTGGATAGGAACGATATCGTAATTGGTTTAGTTAGTGAAACTCCAGCGATGTCAGTCGAACAGCGAACGCGACAGTTTCAACAGTTAGATGCATTAGTTCGTTCGGAATTACAATGTCTTTGGGGAATAATGTGGTTTTGTGACTTTTTGCTACAAATATAAAGGCGTTTTTTGAACAATCCATCGCCCAACTATGTTAGGGTTGGCTACAGGTCCATTTAAATGAGTGGAATACAGTGGAATACATACAACGTGTAACGTTAATAGCGCAAAACCTTTCGTGGGGTAGCTCAGCCCATGTTACTGAACAATGTTTGTTCTAAGACTTTTGGAAATTCGCAAAAAAAAGATTTTTCATACTGATCCCATCAGTATGATGAATTTCCCGATGAATTTCTCATTTTATAAGAAAAAAATTTTTTTTTTACCGCACCGCCTTAGTAAACCGAGAAGTTAAGTTCATCCTACTACTATTATAAAGGCGAAAGTGTGTAAGTATGGATGTATGGATATTTGTTACTCTTTCACGCAAAAACCACTGAACGGATTCGGCTAAAATTTGGTACACAGATAGTTTATAACCTGGATTAACACATAGGATAGTTTTTATCCCGATTTTATGTTCCGGTGGGATAATTTTCGAGTTTTAGCGGGTGAAGCCGCTGGCAACAGCTAGTAATTCATAATTATAGGACAAATTCTTAAAAAAAAAGTTGTCACACTTATGAGTCACATACTACATGTAATGAGTGTCATAGATTCTATGTACATTTGACAGAGGAGAAATTAAATCAATCAACGGAATTGAATTGAATCAATTCAATGCAACCGAATTGAATTGAATCAAATCAATCCGATCCAGTCGTTTTAAATCTGTCTCTACGCCCTTGTACAGCCAGATTTGATAAATTTGACAATTTTGATAAAATAAATACCAGCCTACTACCCACTGTTGGTCGCCTTCGGTGTCCTGTTTTATTTAAAAGACGCTAATTTTGACAAGAAAGTTCCTAAGCGACATTGTTCTATCTTCTCTGTTACGCGTACATTTTATTCTTTGAAAGCCTTAAAAACTAACGGATTCCAAAAGAAAAATGCCGCAATTTGCACCTGCATAGTACTAACACAAATCAGAAGATACCATTACTTTTTACACCTTTTCTATTCCCTGATATTCCAAAAACCTTACTTTGCTTTAACGTACACTCTAGAAAATTACTTCTGGATCTGATTTCTGGCTTTCCTGGAATTTCCTAACTAATGCTGTTTGCTTTTCCCTCGTGAATTAAGCTGATTCTGTACCGACAGATTTACCGCAAGATAATAATATGAGGTAAGTATGTTATCCTATATCCTAATATTACCATTTAGTCATAATTGATGTTGTATAATCTTATCAGTTACTGGATTACATGAACGTGAGTTAACATAACTGGAGTTTGATTTATTGGTTGCTACAAGGGACCTTTTATATCATTCGATTCGTGAGTTATTATTTTTCTAGCAAAGACGATGCTCAGTGTTATATACATAAAAATAGTTTAGGGTGCTTGTACACAGCGCATGTAACCCGCCCAAGTGCCTCAACATGCTCAAGGTACATGCGCCGTGTAGAAGCACCCTGCGGGTAGCTTGATCAAGTAGCTTGCGCATGTTACTCGCGTGGGTAAACCGCAAACCTTTACTTGCGCGGGTTACATGCACCGTGTACAAGCACCCTGAATGTCATCTACCTACGTAATGTTATCGATTCATAAACATTATTTCTTTTTGGTTTAATTTCAACTAATACATCATTCTATGCTATCTATTACTATATGCCAATGATCAATAATTTACGATATAACAGAGATCTACAAACAGACTTACAATGAAAACGGTAACAAAAGAATAATCTTTAATGTATGATGCCAAAACGACATATAAAAGAACCACAACCAGGCCAACGATTGTCAAGGTTTGTTGCCTCAAGTAATTCAAATGTAATGTTGTACTATGATTAATGATTTCACTTGTAACGTAAGTCCCAGTTGGGCGGCAATAGGGTTTACTGGCGCCCATGCTGGGCCCGCTAACAATTTATGGCCCAGTTCAACCCTTCATTTGAAGGTAACTATAATTAATTACTAACTATATTGTAAGCTACTTTGTAAGTACAGAAGTTAATATCGTTGGATGATTGATTCGTATATTAAATTAGGTGAGCAAAAGTAAAGCTCCCTAGAGCAAAATACATAGCTATTAAAACTACAACTTAAATTTTCTGAAGATTCCGCACCACAACTTGACACGACGAGAAAATTCTTTGTACTACATTTTTTTAATGCAATTTGATGTGATGACACAGATTACCGCCGAGTCAAAAGGCGTCATAAGGCCTTCAGTCGTGATAACTATATTCGAGCTACAATAAAATTATCATTCAAGACCAAAAACATTAAACTATCTACGAGCAATAGACGGGACATCACGAAGAAAGTTGTGATCTAAAACTTTTTACCAATAGGTAATAAATCGCTCAGTCTAGTAGTCGCGTTGCTATGCAACGCTAGATAGCGCTACTGACGCGCGGCATCAACAATTTTGCATGACATTTTTCCGAATGCCCGCTCTATAGGTTCTTTTAAATCTCTTTATTCACGACTTTGGCTATTGTGCGAAGGGACTCTTTCTAAATTGAAGTATCAATTTGCTTGGTAATTTATCGTTTGCATGTCATTTAAATTATTATAAATTTATTAGAACTATAAAAGTGAAACGATTATTAATAAAGATTGTTGATAAACATTAAACGCAAATACTAATGATTGGTTGGAATACATTTACATTTTACAATTGAATTTATCTATAGTTACTATGTTATTAAGGCCAGAATAATGTTATGAAACAAGTAAAACTAGTTTCAAACAAGAACAATATAAACTTTAGCTGTTACAACTAAAAATAAACTATTCATACGTTATAGTCATTCGGTTAATAACTCATCATCTGCCTGCCTTTTCCCAACTATATTGGGGTCGGCTTCCAGTCAAACCAGATTCAGCTGGATATCAGTATTTTACATGGAGCGACTGCCTGTCGGACCTCCACAACCCAGTAACTGGGTAATACGATACCCCATGGTAAGACTGGTTGTCAGACTTTAGAGCTTCTGACTAACAGTAACGACTGTCAAAGATCTACAAATGACAGCCGGGACCAACGGCTTTACGTGCTTTCCGAGGCACGGAGGAAACTCGCTATGATAGATGGTCACCCATCCACAGACCAACCTCGGCAAGCGCGGCTTAACCCGGAAGATCGGCCTGTGCGGCTGTGAACAGCTTCTGTGTACAATAAAGTTAAGGTATATAATTATAAAACTACTAGGACTTACACAGTCACCAATTATAGTTCTCAACCTTCACAAAAATAAGTGATAACTACATTAAAATAAAATAGGACTTCCAGTAGGATTTGTGGGAAGCGGGTTGCATCCAGCGTGATCCTGTGGTCTTCATTAAGATAGTCTGTCCACCTAGTGGGTGGAAGTACTACGCGCTTGCCGATGCGTGGTCTCCATTCGAGAACCTTACGGCCCCATCGGCCATCAGTTCTGCGTGCTATGTGACCTGTCCACTGCCATTTTAACAAAATGAAATGTCGGTAACTTTCGTTCGTCTACGAATCTCCTCATTTCTGAGACTATAGCGCAGAGAGAATCTGGGCATAGCCCTCTCCATAGCTCGTTGGACTATATGACCTTTGTATTGTGGCCACTAATTACTTCAATACAAAGAACCGCGACTTACTCTGAGGAGGCCCATCTTAGGCAGCTATATGGACTTCTATGCAGTACTTCTTGGACACATCATTTATTAAAAGGAGTTTCCTCTCTCTCGTCACGATACCGTTTACCTTCGATTTAAATGGATGATATAATACTAACGGTATAGCAACAGCGGTATCAATATTTAATTCCAATCGTTTAAAAACTCCAGACAACCGTTATTAAACTGGTAAAAGTACCAATCTTAAAGCAATTTGATTTCTTTTAAATCTTTTTTCGAAATGAATTTTGTGATTGGAAGAGAGACTTTTTATTGTTACCGTTCTTAATTCAATTTTTATGAACGGTACAAGAATAGGATAAGAAAAGCAATTTCACCTTCCAGTGTTTCTGCTTAGAGTTTCGTAACGACAGTGTTGTCTATGGAAAAACTTTTATAATGATAAACTAGATGTGTCCCGAACTATGATCGTCTTTTTTATTGGAACTCAAACCAATATAACGGAAGATATCCCGTAAGCGACAATTTAAATCCTAATAAAGATTTCTAACAATCACTGCACTCGGAGCAGTGGTGGCCCAGTGGTATCGGTCCCGACTTACGAGTTGTAGGTCGTAGGTTTGAACCCCGCCAGGCGCATTAGTGTGTGTAATTTATTTCATCGCCACTGCTCTCAAAATGGAGAAGGAAAACATCGTCAGGAAACCGGCATGTCCTAGAACCAAAAATTCGAAGACATGTGACATCTGCCAACCCTCACTGGGCCCGCGTGGTGGATTGTGGCCCACTCCCTCTCACAGAGAGGAAGTCTGTGTCCCAGCAGTGGGAACATTATAGGCTGATGATGATGACTGCACTCGATTTCCGAACTTTGTCCAAACCGTTTGTCAGTCTTACATTCGTGCTTTACTTCTCTCCGTTGCTTCCCGAATATCTACGGACTTGTCAGTTGAAATTAATTTGTTGTTTCTCGGTTATCCTAACATTGTTCCGTTGTTTGTTGTTTTGAAATACGATATCCAGTTTCAATGTATGGTGATGAATTGTTTGGAACTATTTGTTTTGAGCGTGGTTAAGTTTTCATAACTGTTTTGACGTTAAAACAAAAGTCAGATTACAATATTTCAAAGAAACCGGCTTTGCCAAGTCTTAGGCTGCCTTTCCACCAGAGATGCGCTGTGCTACGTTGCTACGGATATGTTTGTTATCCACCAATCACATTCATTTGTTTTCATAACGCACACACACTTATTGAGTATGATTGGTGGATATCAAACGCATCCATAGCAACGTAGCATAGCGCATCTCTGGTGGAAAAGCAGCCTTAACCTGGGTTTAGATTATGTACGAGCGCTTTAAATAAAATGGCTGTATTTTGCCTGCACCGACCAGGTGGCCTACCATGAACTCTTAACGCGATCCAGTTTAGGCTGTGGGAAAGAGATGGCGCTAGACGATTTGTATATCTCTGTCACTTTCACACAGCCTAAACTGGATCGCGTTAAGAGCTCGCGGAAAAGCCTCTGGGGGGTATTACAACGTCTTAAAGCCAGGCTTGTTCCAGTGAGTGAACGAGATGACGCTAGACGACTTGTATAGCTCTGTCACTTCCACTCGCTTAAACAAGCCTAGTTTTAAGACGTTGTAATATCATTATAGATCAGTACCGATCTGTCGGTACCGACAACCTGCTTCTTTATAAAAGACTTGCATATTTGAGAAAGGTCCGTGTCCTTCAAATTATATTGCAGGAAAACAGCATTTATTCTTGGGGTTTTCATTTAAAAAGATCCTGCTATAATGTAAAACTTGTATCATCATCATCATCAGCCTATAATTTTCCCACTGCTGGGACACAAATAGAACAGATAAGAAGGTCACCATTAATACGAAACCTACTGTCTTGTTTCAAAAATAATTAGAAAATCCTAATATAGAGGGTCTTTATTAGGATTATGTAATTATTTCTCAAAATAAACATTATTACCGACATTATTATCTGTACGGATCATACAAATTAAAGTGTATGCCGTAATGAATAAGGTATTCTTAGACGAAACAAGCCTTCGTCAGTGATAGGCGTGGATTCTAAAGACGATAGTGTACGTGTCATTCTAGATGATGGTATCGATAAATAGATATCGATACTTTATCATTCAAGGGATTTTTTTAGCGTGGTAAAATCATCAAATGCCTGCTCCTGCTGCCAAGGGCAGACCGGGACTAAAATCCACACAGTGTCCATCAATAACCCTTTAAGTTCCGGGGTCACGGTAATTCGGCAGGCTCTAGCCCCTCTAAACGGGGGCCGTCATAATGCTGACACTCTTTGAGGCGCGCGTGGAACGCAATGCGCCGTCGAGCCGGGCATGGTCCAGATTTATTTAATTAAGTAATTGGTGTAATGAAACCATTCGACCACCATTTTTTTTTTTTTTTTTTTTTTTACACTCAAAAACTACTTCACCGATTTTAAAAATTCCTTCACCATTAGAAAGCTACATATCTACGATTAACATAGGCTATGTTTTAATACTCTGTACGCACCTTTATTGAAAAACCCAGCTTATTTCCAAACGTCCACCAAAAGTATCGTAAATTAATTAAATCGATACGATAAAATTAGTGTCACAACACTAAAGAAGCCCTCCGTTAATCGTCTCCTTATAATTATAGGTTATCGTCGCGCATGATTTCACTGGCTTCTTCCACGTCTTTCTTTCAAGCCAGACAGCCGCGTTAATTAGTTGCCATCACCAGACGAAAACCAACCCTATTCGCAGCTTTGCACAGTTCACTTTCCCGTTAAACTACCCTCAGTCGCTTTCAATGGCACTTCGGCAGGCTGAAGAACTATTCATTCGACAGCGCCTGATTTTTCCCTGATATTTTGTGTGACATTTTTGCTAGTTTTTTTTTTTTACGTTCAATGCAAGGATTTTCGTGAAAATTCCCCTGTTAGTACGGGATTGATGGGCTTGGCTTCTGACCGGTGTGTTTGAAAAGTCACGTTCTGTTTCATGCAAGCACCCGTGGCCTTTTAATACATTCTGAATGGATGAGGTGTTTTAAGTCGTTTTTAGGGTTCCATAGCCAAATGGCAAAAAACGGAACCCTTATTGATTCGTCATGTCTGTCCGTCCATCCGAATGTCACAGCCACTTTTTTTTTTAAAGTATAAGGGCTATCCTGTTGAAACTTTTATATTATGTTACTTGCTGCTACGGAACCCCTTATGGGCGAGTCTGACTTGCACTTGGCAGGTTTTTTTTAATTGTATTTGGTTAGTCTTTTTTTTTTAGCGTGGTAAAATCATCAAATGAGTCCTCCAACCCCGGGCAGGGCGGGAGGGACTGTCAGACTTCTACTGACTAAAATCCACGGTGTCCTTCATAGCCTGTTATGTTCCGGGGTTACGGTAAGGGAATAATCCCGCGACCCTGGCAGGCTTTGGCCCTCTGAGAGGGGGGCCCCGTCATGACTGAATTTTTTCCTTCAAAGGGGGCAAAAGACGCTAATTAAATGAAAGTCGTTTTGTATTCTTAATTAAAACTGCAATTTTAAATTTACAAAATATTATACTTTTACGATTTTTTTTTCAATATTCGTGAGCATTCGAGAACTTTGCGGTCACCAAATGAAACATATAAAATACTTTTAGTAATGAGTTTTCAGAGAGTCCCACTTGGGCGCCAATAAAGTAAATTGGCGAATTAACGTTATTGGGGAGCTATTGATAAAATCTACTTACGTTACATACGTACTAATTGGATTCCCACTTACTTCGATATATTTCTGCTTCAAGAATCACCTGAAATGAGAGACAACAGTAATTAGTAAGCTTATTACAATTTATATGAGACATCCAATATAGATGTTCATGTAGACTTATGTTTATTAATATATTCATATGAAGAGGGTAATAAGGATAATTTAATATGATTCTTTGATTTCGTTATTAGTAAGCAACGAAAAGAGATTGCTCGGCACCCATACAAATACATGGTTCGCCCTGGCACCAGGAGCATCGAAAAAATATTTTTTGTGTTGTCAATCATCCATAAACTATGAAGCACTTTTTATCGTGGCCTGCGTGCCCTGCCGACTACGATGAGGCACTTATTATCGTGCCCTGCCGACTACGATAAGGCACTTGTCGTGCCCTGCCGACTGTTCGTAAATACGACGCTTTTGCGTCGCGGAAGACGACATCACGACTCAAAAATTGCACTAGTTTGTCTTCAACCTAATTGCAAATAATACTTTAGTTAGGGTGCTCCCACATCACGGGAGCACCCTTAGAAGCCCTTACGAGCTCAGATTTCGTACCCACCCATGGCATGACTTCTAAATTATTATTAATTATATCAGTGATATTGAAAATAATCCATGCCAATAATAAGTGCGAATGCTGAGGGCCTGGTTTCAATTCTCAGGCGTTATTGGGTTTTTTTTCATCAAAAAACCTGATATTTAGAAAGACTTTTTCTCTCAACTCTGTGAAACAAGGAGGTTATACTAATAAAACATTCATGTGTTACGACTACTCATCATTTGTGACGTCATTTCGTCTGAACATTGAACCAATATGTCTTGAAGACGAGGGGAAACATACATTTTACATTTTTATGAAGTCCCCTATGTCTCATTCTGCGTGTGTTTTGATGGGTAGTCTCGAGGGGAAGGTAAAACTCGTATTGTTTTATATGACATTGAGTGTCAACACGGGAGAAGTCAGGATTTATTTCACAAGGGGACCAGTCAGTGTTTAAGTTTTTCTGTTCTTTTTTTTGTACATAGGGTGTTCGATTCCCGATTCGGGTATTGAAACAATTAAACAAAAGTGATTCATCTCCAATACGAACATAAACTCATCCCTCTTTCCAATTGGGGTAAGCAGAAGATCACAAAACGAACATAAAAATCGAGCAAAATTTGAAAAAATATTTTATACCATTCTAAAACATTTTTTGTTCATTCCAATCTCCCGTGTCAGAGGACACGACATTATTTAGTTCATTTTCAATGAATACATTTCTACCTATTACTCTCTTGGCTACAAGCACTTGAGGGAAGTGCTTGTTGTTCCTTAAACAATAAAATAATAAAACATAAAGGGCCACTGTCTGTGTGTTTCAAGACCACGGTGACATTTTGACTGGCCCGTTGGTCTAGTAGTTAGTGACCCTGACTGCTACGCCGGGGGTCGTGGGTTCGATTCCCACCCAGGACAAATGTTTGTGTGATGAGCACGATCATTTGTTCTGTGTCTGGGTGTAATTTATCTATAATATGTATGTATTTAAAAATATATAAGTATGTTTATCAGTTATCTAGTACCCTTAACACAAGCTCTGCTTAGCTTGGGACTAGATGGCGTTGTGTGATAGTTGTGGAATATTATTATTATTATATTTTATTATTATTTTAAGGCAGCCCAGCGACACAATTTAATGGAACCATAGACGTTTACAAAAAAAAGTTACTGACGGGGGATGCCACCGGGTATTGTTTATTATCATCGTAATCATATCAACTAGAGATTGTCCACTGTTAAACTCCCACTAAATATTCATACTCTATAGCAGGGGTACCCAAACTTTTTTAACTCGCGGCGCACATACAGATTTAGAATTTGTTCTCGACGCTCTAGCGAGTTGATACCAGATGAATAATAAAACAATAATACCCGGTTCCAAACTCCCCGAAATTAGAACACGTGAATCCAGTTTGTAGCTGCAAAAGAGATCAATGAGACTATTGTCTTTTTTGTGGTGGATATTTTATATACATAGGTAATATTATTAGTTCCAATATCAATCCGAAGAATGGACCCTCGCGTCTCTTGGGCGCACTGTTTGGGAACCCCTGCTCTATAGATTTTAAGCGACCGATTGTAAACAGCTTGCATCCAGTAATATCCTGTAGTTATCATCAAAGCAACTGTCTATCTTGTAGGTAGACGTCTAAAGTTGGGAACATGTTATCAGACGCGTCCGTCAGCCGCGGCTGAGGGACGCGGCTTAGCAGTGTGCCAGTAGCTCGGACGACAGTCGGCCAGATTCTGTTCGGCCGTCCCAACGCTCAAGGTCACGTCCGCGTCTTTTTTTTTTATAGCCTGTTCTGTCCCACTGCCGGGCAAAGGCCTCCCTCCACTCCTTCCACTTCTCGCGAGCTCGTGCGTCCTCCTTGCAATTTGGACAGAACCTGTCCAGTTCGTCCCTCTATCTCCTTCGCGGCCTGCCGCGACCCCGTCTTACGTCCGCGTCTTACGACCGACAAATTGCACAGTGTAGTATTAAATGTGACTAGATAATGAATAAGCCACGTCTCTCAGCCGCGGCTGACGGACGCGTCCGATAATTTGTTAGCAGCTTTACGCTGCACCTACCGTTGCGTCGTCTCTATTCATACCCATCAGTTATGCTATGTGACCTGCCATACTGTTACTAAATTCATACAATATTATACTCCATGTTCAATTCACTGATACCGTAATTCCTGGCACTGAAGCAAAGAGACATTACTATACATTTAAGTAATAGACGGCCATCTTTCAATTTTATGAAACGTATATTTTGTTCAGTCAGCTGAAGCGTTGCCAAGAATACGCTGTTAACTCTGCGACCTATACATCTTGGAGTTTTTAGTATGCACTGCGTGCACGTTGCCAACTCCTGCTTCTCAACATTGAAAAATATGATGTCGTTTTAAAGTTATCGCAAGTTTATGTATGTAGATGTCTTTGTTGAGTGTTCTACTTTATATTTGTCGCAAACAAGTGTAGGTGCTTGTTTGAATCCGCGGTGTTATAAAGGCCTTTACACACAGCACCCTATCAGTTTTGTTGAACAATGTGACGATGCGATCTGAATGCGTTCTATGTAACTAATTACTGCGTCGAACGCAAGTTCAAATCTCTGGTAATAGTGATCGTGTACAGGCAACATTAGTACTGTAACAGTCGTCCCAATGAACGCTGCCGCAATAAATATGAAGGGCCGACTTCAAATACGTATATTTATGATTTTCTGTGTTTGTCCAACTCTTTTCCCGTATTATTTTTCTAATTTGAAAGCTCCTTCAATTTTGTGGTGGGCCATTGTCACTAATTTAGAATCTGATAAGGATCTGGTAATATATCGTAAAATGGATCGGAACCAGTGTAAAGATCTTTGCGATCCGATAGAGCGGTCTCTTTTCATGATGTGTTCTGAAAACCTGTCGGCGGTAGGAAATATTCTAGTGAAATATTGTACTGTGGGACAAAGTTTATTAAAATTATGTTTATAAATACCAAACACGCAATATACGCAACAAGTCTTCCTTTGCAAGAGACCGCAGAACTAATAAAAACCTCGGATCTCTCAGTAAACTTTTAATAGCAGGTAAGCAACGTTGCAAAGCACGGAGTATTTACTCGCTTTGAAAGATTTAAAACATTTTACTAGGAAAACCGTAGAAGATAAGTAGCTTCCGATATAATATTAATTAATTTTCTATAGGTCCATTTGTACGGGGAGTTAAATTAAAGTCGAATCGGTTACTTAATAATAACTTCAAAGGCACGTTTAAAAAATACTAAGTAAGTAGTACAGGTAAAAAAGACTTAGTAATAAATATTAAGTACGTAGTAGGTAGAGATAACAAGGACTTAGTATTTATTACTAGAAATGTTAAGTAAAGTCAACTAGTGAGTCTTGCTGTCACGGTTGCAACCAGAAGTTTTCCTATACATTTCTCTGCGTGTAAAATAAAAATATCATTCATTCATTCGACGAAAGCTACCAGTCCCCCATTAAAGTATTATTTCTGCTTTACATCGTATATCACTTCAGTGTGACAACTCCGACAATGAGTGAACAAAAGCACTGAATGCAGAATGATAAGTCCTGAGTGTTTCCAACGTTTTAGCTCTTACTTAGTTTCGGCTCAAGAGGGATATCTTTCAGAAAGTTTTCCACAATTGTTAGTTACGTACTGTGTTCCAGAAACATTTCTTGACGTGCTTTGTTGTACACTCTCTTCTGAGAATAATTATTTTATGTATAGTTTTGCTATCTTACTCTAGGGCCACATTCTATGTTACACTAGGGCCAAACATTTAAATATCATGACGCAAGATGCAGTGGCTCAGCGACCGGATTGCTGTGCCACGTGTCGCTGGTTCAATTCCTGCTAGGAGCAAATATTTGTATGATCTACAAGTAGTTGTTTCTGTTGTTCCGTGCTGGGCGTTTGTGTATGTGAGTTTATATGTTTTTAAACAAACCCAAGTTCTGTGCGTGGGATCGATCCCCACGACAAGCTGCGAGGCAGTCGATCATTCAACTACAGCGCCAATCGTGGCGTCAATGATTTTTTGTTTAGGATATTCACCGAATAGCAAGCGCGTCACGCCTTTGGCATAACCCATTAGTTTTTTTTTTGTATCTATTCTTCTGAAAAAAAATGCAGCCGATATAAAATTATTCGTAAAACAAAATCCTCTGACAAAACCGGCGGACCACATCCTAATAAGCTTACATCACATCCTACGTCAAATGAGTACCCAACCCTTTAAACCCAGATCATTCGGAAAAAATAACCCCACAAATTACCCATAAAGAACCCTTTAAAAAACCTATATATTTATTCAATGTTTGCCCGACCTGCGGGGACATTGTAACAGATAATTTTAAATTAGAAATACGAACATGTTTTTTATCATTTAATTTTTTTTTTCGTTCCCGATAACGTTAAGACTCTTATCCATGAACATTTAGCCAGCATGGATCTTGACTCGGTAGAGTCACAAAGCTTTCAATAAGCCTGCTCTACACTACTCGCGAAGTTGACCGAATACGATAGTGTGGACACATCGCTTCGCTTCGTGCAACTTCGGCTCGCTTCGGGCGACTTCCATTTGTTGTCGGTTTTTGCGACAGAGTCAAAGGGCACAATGATGACACAGGCAACTTTGCGAGTAGTGTAGTCACATACTTCGGGACTTTGATCAACTTCGACGAGTGCTTCGTCGAGGCAACTTCGCGAGTAGTGTAGAGCAGGCTATAAAACATTCAATCATATAATCATGTTACCCTGTTTCAGCTAATTACTGAGAAAATGGCCCTTGACTTTCAACTATTACAATCTAGATCCAGGGCCAATGTGGGCGTTGGTTTTGACTATCTGATTCCATCATCTTCTGCGATCCCTTTTATAAACTCCACTGTGGCCAACTTCCAACTAAACCGTCCGCAGCTGAGTGCCAGTATTTTACATAGACCGACCCCAAAAAAACCAAAATTGTGACTTTTTATTACCCAGCAACAGATATAAAAAATAATAAAAACACAAATCCGCACACAAAATACGGGCCACCTCAGGCGCT
This sequence comes from Agrotis segetum, assembly GCA_036375495.1. NCBI lineage: Eukaryota > Metazoa > Arthropoda > Insecta > Lepidoptera > Noctuidae > Agrotis > Agrotis segetum. The sequence continues at coordinate 3,096,763 of JAQSVV010000002.1, forward strand.
CTCACTAACACGGATACGTGTGTCAACATTAAAATGCTTCAAAGGGCGAAAAAAATATGTTTTTATTTATTCGGTACTGTAAACAGCGACCGTAATCATTCGGTACTGACCTCACCCCTCCTGAATTCATAATGTTGGGTCCATAGACAATGGATGCGGCTGAAGATTACAAATTACGTCACACTTTCTCTTTGGTCCTGCCCGGTCATTTCCTGTGAGTCTATGGCAGAAAGAAAAGGTGGTCCGTCTCATTGTTTTGTTAATTTTGCGAGTGATTTATGATTCGGAAAGGCTGTGTGAGGGTGGAATTTGATACCTTTAAATGGAGGGATGGGCGTGATGTATGGATCAAGATGATTTGAAGAATTTATACTTGACTATAGTTCTTGCAGTGACTTCGTGGAACGAAATACCGAGACAACAAGTATCAACCATGTTATAAACTATTCGCTAGGTGCGGAGTACTAGGTAGGGAGGGAGGGGTATCATAATCCTTACAAAATATTAAGTAAGGATTTCCATTTTATTATTCTTAGCTTAGCTAAGCATGCCTTTTTGCTATTGAGGACAGCCCCTGCAGTCTCGACATCAGACAGCGTCAAAAAATCGGTCGCTAAGTCGTATCGTTATGAAATTCCTTTAATAGATTTTCAACTTTATTTCGAAAGCATAAGGTTGAAAATCTATTAACGAAATTTAATATCGATTAGACTTATCGACCGATTTTAGCCGTTATATTTATTTTGTCGAGACTGCAGGGCCAGGTTACAGAACGCCAACTGCGATCATCCTTACATACTCCTTTTGCTTTGTCGACGTTCATACATCAGTCATACACTCACATGCTGAAGTTTTACATTGTACTATACAAGTACTAGAGATTTACCTCCCGCATCTAGAGGTATACGTTCCGATTTTAGAGGTACTCCTACCGGTTCTAGAGGTATACCTACCGGTTCGTGATCCGCACTGAAACGTAACGAGTGATTTAAATTTCATGAGTTGCTTTGAGTCGGCCATTGTACGGTAATGCAATTCACGTTGCCATTCGATATGTATGTGCGGTGTTCTTAATGTGTTCAGACTTGATCTTGACTTAGTTTGTGATATTTTCGAACCGAGTCATCAATTTAAATGATCCTGCTAGTCGACTATTGAGAGAAGTGGAAGGAATGGAAGAGGGTTTCGTCCAGGAATGTTTCGGACCCAAAAGTTGTCCTGTAATGAATGCTTAGAGTTTGGACATGTTGAAGGTGTGTCGCAGAACCGATGAAAGATGGAGTAGACAAGTTATAGAATGGAGACTCGTAGGTAACGCCATCACGGTAACACTGACCCTGAAGAAGGACGTTGAAAATTTTTGGATGAAATAAGCTGGTTATTGTCGCCTATCGCTGTCGTGAGGACACGGCGGTGCTCTGCCCAAGCGGGGCTGTCCTGCACCGTATGCTCCACCGTGTCCTACGGGCGATCCTTGCAGTGGTGGCACCCAGGCTTTTTTTCCTTCCCCATCTGACACACGTATGTCATATACTGACCTTCTGCCTGACGGGCACGGACTTTTCCGGCGAGCACGTACGTCAGGCAGTAGGTCAGGACGCCGTGACGCCTATACAGACACTCCACCGAGAGAGGACACCCTTGGAGGAACGGATACGGACCTCGATGGCGAGTTTCTTCAGAAAAGTCAACTGCGTTTTAGTCAAAACCAGTGTGCTTGTATCACCCACCAGCTATATAGACGTGGACGAGGTGAAAAAAGTATATCAGGACCACAGCCTATGATGTTCTGTAGTTTGCCTACCCTCAAGGGATAAAAGCGTTAGTTTATTAATTTAGTTTACCATCCCAAAAAATCAATTGAGTCGACTTCGAGGAAAGAAGTTACAGTTATGATCAGTCTAGTAACCATGACCTTGGAGCACAAAATCAATTGAAAAACAGGGTGTATTTTTTGTCAGTGATACAGAAAACAATTCAAATGAAACAGATATACAGTCGTTTGAGTTGCTCCGGATTTTTGGAGATTACCAATACAGTATTAGGTCAAAGGATTCACAGAAAAACAAAAAAAAAAGCAAATAATATATTATTCCAATCTATTAAGCCGTGCCGGACAGCCGCAATGGTCTCTCTCGATCGACTGCACGCAAAAACACACGTAATTGCCTTTTTCCTCAAGTTGTATATAAAAACGTAATCCCTGTAATAGCCATAACAGAGAGACGATAAGAAAGTTCACTGTGAACAGGATTCAGCTGATTAATAGTATTTTACTTGAAGTGACTACCTGGTAAATAGGCAGTTACAAATTGTGGAGGTCATAATTATTAGGTAGCCTCCACAATTTAGACGAACTGTGTTTATCTCTTAGTAAAACAGGATTTCAGACTTCCCGTCCACTACTCGTAATGATTGTTAATAACCTACAAAATAACAGCCATAACTTGTTGTAAGATCCGAGGTATCTACGTTCAAGGTCATCAATTCACGAATTGACCTTAGACACTGCTTGACCTACATAACTATAGCTTGACCTATGTAACCATTGCTTGTCCCACGTAACTATTGCTTGATCTTGAAGTTCGACTCTAGTGGCGGTTACTATTTAGCCATGAAATCCTTTTCACAATGGGTTTGGAATTTTTACAATAGGGTTTTTCTCTGGATCTAAATCTAGTCAAGAATCAAAGATGATATCTAAGATGGTGCGTGCTCACCAGGTATTTAGAACTCTTGCGCACCGATAGTAAAAACTGTTTGACGCTAGATTTCGACAAGATAAGTTGCGAGGAAGGTGATCTTGGTGCCGTTAGGCCGTCACCGCAGTTAAAGTAGGCGTTGGCGGTTTTGTTCAGGGTAAACCGCAAGAAGATGGATCCTAACCGGCCGATCTTCCTTATTATTTCCCCTTTTTTTTAGCTTGGTAAAATCATCAAATGAGTCCTGCCGCCCAGGGCCCTTTACGTTCTGGCGTCACGGTAAATCGTGAGTCCTGCGACCCCGGCAGGCTCTGGCCCTCTAAAGGTGGACCCCGTCATAATTCCGACACTCTTTAAGACGCGTGTGGTACACAACGCGCCGTCGACCCGTCCATGGTTCATGTTTGGACAGCGAGTTGCACATTACTCTATTTACTTAAAAAAATCAAAAATTGCAGGCTATGGAATCAACCTTCTGCCTCGAATTTCCAATATGGCGGCAACACCGACCCTTTAGATTAAAAGGTTTAATCGTTCAACCCCCGGACTGACGCTTGCGTAAGCCGGACGGATCATATTGACATATCTCTATTGCCCAAAAAGCTTCGATGGCAGATGACGGGTTGAAACATTATTTTTAAAAGTGTAGGTGTGTTACTAAATTGCCCCGTAAAAACACGAAACTGATATATCATCATTTTTCCTAGAAACGAATGAAACTATCCATCTCATCGATATAATGTTGACATTGCTATCGTTAAATGTCCATGACAACAATTTATTTAAAAAAAAACATAATCCTTTTACCTATACTTTTAAAGTAATTATATAATTAGGTAGAAAATGGCTCTATTAAAATTTATAAATAGACTAGGGATATAATTAAGTAGGCCTTTATACAAAGATATTTTCTTCAATTGTATAACAAATGAAAAGGAATTATTTAGTAAAGGGTATCTCCTACTCATTTTGCGTAGGTTAATTGTAATATAAGTACAAATAAATCACGCCTGTATTGCTCAAGGAATAAGGAACAGGCATTAGACGTGCGACAACTCACCAGTCGTACGCCACGCCAACTTGTTTAAACCCGCCGGTCGACAAAAAAAGTCGTATGCGAGTTGTCGCCGTCGTTGACTTGCGATTTTAGTCACTTGCGGTCTAATCGCATTGTCAGACATTTGACAGTCAATTTTCACCGTGCGGCCTAGCCGTGCTGCGAATACTGACATTATTAACGATACTACCTACGCAACGTTACCGCATATATGGCGTTTCAGAGCGCGGGTGCTGCAACATGAGAAAAACGCATCGTGTAACATAAATCTTATAGGAGACGAAACACCCACCCACGGCAGCATGACTAATAAAGTGCGGCAAAGATAAAAAAAAAATACTTTAGTAAAATTTATCTCCCGTTATTGGGCGTTGTTAAACCTTAAAAATATAACATTGCCTAACCTGGGAATATAAATTCGTACATACCAGGGAACATTTTCAAAATAAGCAAAAACATTGAAAACCAAGATATTGGATATCCTTTTTATCAACGTTATTTTCAACATAAAGCTAAGTTCAAAAGACCTATTGTTATTACACGGTTGGATGAACACACATTACAGAACCATATTTTTTCGACGAACATCTTTTGATATACAAAAATAATCTCTTACGTACGTACTCATCGTCATAAAACATAAAAACCTACATTATATTATATCAAAAGATAATAAATGTGTATCCTATTGAGTGGTCATAAAGGTAAATTAAGTTTTTCAGATGTTGCCAGAGCCACAAAATGTTGGCGACCCCAAAATACCTTCGGCCCGATTTTTTATGTGAATGTTACCAGAGAAAAAAATAAACGCAAAGAGCTGGAGAGGTCAATTTATATCCCACACTTTATTAAGTAGAGGATTTTGTATAAATCGGTGGTATTTTTTTCCGAATGAGAATACAGAATACCTGAGACTTACAATGACCCTCTAATAAAGGAATTTCTGTAAGGGGTAAGTTACAAACTGTTTACTATTATATCCCATGAAATTATTTAAATATTACCTTTAAATTATTAAGGCACACGTAACATGACACAGTAGAAAATTTAATTTAATAATATTTATATCGTTCTAAGTCATGATTTAAATCTAGAAATAAATTAATAGATTTAGAAATCTAAAAACCCACGTTTTTAAATTTCCTAAAAACAAGAAAATAACCCTACGGGGCTGAGAGAGGGGCCACTCAAAACGTGTGGATAGGAGTACCGAGCTAGCCTAGCTTACGATAAAATGAGTAGAAAAGAAATTTTCTCACTTGTAAAAATGATTTTAAGCTGTCAAATTGGGCCGCTTATTTTCATACATTGGACCACATCACAAAGTCTCAATTCGTACAAACACCGTAATGGCAAATTTGCCGTATACGAAGCTCCAGTAAAACGTGCCCCTAGTTCCTCTTCCATTTGGGAACACTTTGATGTCCAAATTGTTGGCAATTTTTTTGACAAACCACCCTTTGTGAATCCAATAACGATTTATTATGTAAATAAGGACTTTCACAATTAAATTTTTTAGGTTATCTCTTTTTTATCAAAGTGATACTAGCCCAGTGATTTTAACCAAAAAGATTCGGATTGGACTACTAAAAATGTTTTTTTAAGGTACATTTTCGGTTCAAAGAACTGGACACATTTAAACGAAATCATTAGAGGGTAAAGAGTTTTACTCGTAGAAGGGATTTTCGTAAGCGATCCGTTTATTATCGTTTTTTAAAGCCTTTGCTGGCTGGCTGGGTGGCTGTGATTTACAAAACTTTTGAAAGAGGATTCACCAATTTAGATGTACTAGCTCGCACAAAATACGTTAATCGCTTTCAAAGGAAAACTTTAACACAATTTCTGACTCTCTGATTGGGTTCTCAAAACTGTTTTCGTATTTATATACTCAAGTTTTTATACATATAGCTAGCCCTGTGAGAGGGACTGACAGAATATTTTCTTTTAACGGTTAGAGAAGTCTGGTTCTTGACTGGTTTCGAACCCACATTGACACCACGGTGACACAGATATCTGACTACCTAAACTTCTTAATAAATTCTCTTGGGATGAGTGCTTTAACTCCACCAAATTAAAATCGCAGGCAAATGCTAAGTCTATATTGTTATTTATTCCCAGAAACTTAGTTCTATTTTACAGTGGCAATGTGGCTACAATTTCAATTATTACGAAGAGAGTAGCGTCTGAAGCTGAGCTAGGCATGGCCTGTATTTAGGCTATCAGTACCGTTTCCCTTCGAGTATTTTAAATACAAGAATAGCTGCCAAGCAACATAGGCGAAATAAGAAAGTTTGAATGAACTGCTGATCGGATTCTTGAGTCAGAGGAACAGTTACCGTTTGTCCCGATAAAACGTTCCTTTTCGGTAATTTTCGAGATAAACGCAGGTTCACAAATAAACAACATTTAAGCAAACCTGTCTGCCTGACCCTTCTTCAAAAGGAACGATAAACAGGTCATCAAATATGTACACTTTACGGACGTCATGAGTAGCGTCTGAAGCTGAGCTAGGCATGGCCTGTATTTAGGCTATCAGTACCGTTTCCCTTCGAGTATTTTAAATACAAGAATAGCTGCCAAGCAACATAGGCGAAATAAGAAAGTTTGAATGAACTGCTGATCGGATTCTTGAGTCAGAGGAACAGTTACCGTTTGTCCCGATAAACGTTCCTTTTCGGTAATTTTCGAGATAAACGCAGGTTCACAAATAAACAACATTTAAGCAAACCTGTCTGCCTGACCCTTCTTCAAAAGGAACGATAAACAGGTCATCAAATATGTACACTTTACGGACGTCATGTCTACCGCATTTGGGAGACGCCAGGGGCGTCAGACGTCGGCGCGGGCATGGGTTAGGTCGCCGTCCGATCAGGGATCATACCCGTCGACGACATGTCGTGTTCTATACGCAACTTAAGAGGAAACACCACGGCCGTTTTTCCATAAAATAAATCCCTGGATAATACCAGTAGAGCAATATTTTTTTACAAATATCTATGACCACTATTGGCATGTCTCTATGTTTTCCTTTTTTCCATAAATTAATTAATAAAAGAGATATGAACATACAAAATCCTTAAAAAATGGCCAGATTTTCCGCTGTGTTCAAATATCCAGAAAACAAATTTGACGAGATTATATAAAAAAAGGAAAACATAGAAACACGGCCAATGCCTTTCTTTTTGTTAAGTTTTGGAGGAGTAATCAGGGGACTACGAATCGTTGTTTTTGTGCCATTTAGTAAGGTATTTTCGGTCCAAGCTGCAGTTGTCTCTATCACGCTCTACAACTCTGTTGTGGGCACTGCGCGACAGCAATAGATTTTACAATTACCTATTTTTCAATTCTCCAGCCCTTGGGGCGCTCCCTCACCGCGAGCATTCACCTGTAATGTAACATAAAAATGCGCAATTTGATGCTCTATTTTCTTCGAATGTTTGAATCGGTAACCTTAAGGGCGTACGGCAAAGCGAAAGCATCGTTTGATGAGTCGGAAAAGTTGCCACGCACCGCCACCAGCAGGCGCCAGTATCGCAAAATTAACGCAATCCAAAGTTTTATGTATTTCATTTCGTCAACTTCGACATTTCATAAAGTGTTCCCTTTACGCAAAATACATGTATTACTCTAGTAGAAATATTTTAATATAAGGATGTCGAAACATTTACCAAAACAAAATGATAGAAATCTTTATTGATTAATATTTTGTGAATATTTTTATCATTCACAGTCTTAAATTTATTTTATAACATTTTGATGTCCCGAGATTACGAACAAAACTACTATTTTGGTAGAAAATTAATGATAAATTGGCATACCTTACGAAAGTGACAATACCCAATTATCGTTAAGCCCCAAACACACGCGCGCACGGGTATGGGCGTGTGCGTTGTGTTCCACGCGCGCCGGAAAATGTGACAGCACAATAACGGGGCTCCCCCTTAGAGGGTCTACCTGGGTCGCGGACAAACGAATATAATACCGTGACCCCAGAACGTAAAAGGCTATTGAAATAAATCGTAGATTTTAGTAAGTATTCCGAGTCTGACAGTCCCTCCCGCCCTGCTCTGGGTAGGAGGACTCATTCGATTATTTTAACACGCTAAATAAAGCCCCAAACACACGCTCCTTTTACTATCGTGCGTTCACAAAGCTGGTTGCGTGATATCTTTATATGTTCGAGAGTGGAAAGCTAAGGATGCTTGACGCCCTGTCCTCCACCATCTGGTGTTTGTATTAATTTTTGATGCATTTCGATGTAATGACAGACACAAGCGCCGCGTAAAATGGACATTAGTCGAGCAGCGGCGTGGATTTAGTAGTTTTTTACTCATATGAGGTACAGGTATAGTAGAACAGTTTAATGTCAGAACCTCTTTATAAATAAATCTTCATTCTATAATATCTTATCCACAGTATTTTTTTGGGACAAGGTTTTAATATCACTTTTCTGATAAATGAAACCTTTAGAGATATTATCTATCGACTCCAAAAGCATGAGCCCAGTACTGATCTTTTATACTCCAAAGCAATCAATAGAGCGAGAAGCAACTTGTACCGAACACGCGGTGAGACAGCAATGACCACCGATTTTTCATCATAGTCGCAGCATTATACTATAGGCGATATTTAAATCATGCAATGTGGACCATTTGGAATTGGTTCAAAAAACCGGTTTTAAACGCCCAAATGGTCGGTTCAACATTGCGCCTCAGGGTGGTGGGTGCTATGCCTTATTTGTAGTTGACAAGTAATTTTGAAGTATTTAAAATGACAACAGCAGTTTTCATTTAATTTATTTTATTCCTGTTTCTTCGAAATTGTTAAAATCTGTGACGAAACTAAATAAATAATAATAAAAGTGAAGTGCTTCTTATCCTATATCGCAGTTTGATACGATTAGAAGTTGTTTTCAGTTACATACTATCTCAAATTGTTGACTGCAAATCAATGCATTTATCATTAGTTCATGTGAAATTGTATTTAGATGCATAAATATTAGATGGGAGGGGGATGGACACAGAGGAACCATCCGACAACAATAGTACGATATCACGATAGCATTGATATAATATCACTGTGAGTAATTTATTATATTGATAGGAACAATTCGTAATGTATAGAATCATACGTATTCTAACATTTCCCTTGTTTGCTCTGTAAGGGTCGTCAGGAATTTCCTGCGATGATTTTCAGTAAGTTTGGTTTATTTTATTCTTGATTTATTAATGAAAATAATTTGTTATTGAAAAAAGAAAGTTTACGTGACTTATTTACAGTCATGTCCGTTTACAATCACGTCCCATTGAATACATCGAAACATAGTTTTGAATAATCTATAAGCCTACGTATCATTCGTTTGTATTTTCTCGATCTTTTTATCCATTACCAATTTTATTATTACGAAAATCTGACAGCCGCGATCTGAAAAAAAGTGTCACAGGTCTAGCCTGTAAGAGCCACGCTGGCTGACTGATTCGTCAAGGAACGAAAGTGATGACACTACTTGTAAAAGGCAAAAGATGAGAGGACGATAGTGAATGTGTGCTCAGAATAAAACGGCGTATGTGCCCAAACATATTGACGTCTTTTTATGAATTAAAATTGTTATTAATTGAAAAACTGTCTTTACAGAATTTAGATAGTGGTATTCTCTACAATTTAAACTAACATCTTTTCCATAACTCATAGTAGTTATGCCATAAAGTCCAAAAAAGAAAAAATATAGACCTAACTTTGCATTTTTTTTGTATCGAGAAAATTTCAATGAATCGTGTTTTCAACTTTGTGAGAATTTATATCATATAGTCAATTACTATATTCCAAGTTTTAAGATCTGTAGTCCATATACGTACGAAGAAAAGTAAAAAATAAAAAGCGTATTTTTATTGACCCATCACCTTAAATTACAGGTGAATACTCGCTGTGAGGGAGCGCCCTCAAAGATCTTTCAGCTATCTGACAGGGCCGTCACAGAGGGCCAAAAGCCTACCAGGTTCGCGGGACTGCTTAAACAGGTTACCATGATCCCGGAATGTAAAGGGTAATTGAAGGAATACGTAAGGTCCCGACTTACGAATTGTAGGTCGTGGGTTCGAACCCCACCACGCGCATTACTTTGTGTAAATTATTTCATCACCACTGCTTTCAAAACGGTGAACGAAAACATCATGAGGAAACCGGCATGACTTAGAACCAAAAATTCGAAGACATGTAACATCTACCAATCCGCACTGGGCCCGCGTGGTGGATTATGGCCCATTCCCTCTCACAGAGAGGAGGCCTGTGTCCCAGCAGTGGGAAAATTATAGGCTGATGATGATGAGCACGGGGGTAATTGATCCCCCCTTATTTGATGATTATACCCTTTACCACCTCAATGTAAAGTTAACCTACTTACGATTTCCCCTAATTAATACATTATCATTACATAATTAGTTGTTATGAGGATAAATAAATTATGGTATTATCTATATTTTTCCGATTGTAGATACGTATCATGGAATTTTCGTTATTAGGCCGCACATGGTTGGTCCCACGGTGAGGTCATTGGGCTTATTTATATTTGGTTCGATTCGTGTGTGATATTGAATGTTTCAACCATTTTATTATATGTTTATGTCGGAGATATGATAAAATCAGGGATTAAACGAATTTACTGATTTGAAAAATCCCACTAAAGAAATCTAGTGATTTGAACAAATCCTTAGTTCAGTGAAATGACAAAAAATACTTTTCTGTGGTATTTAAGACTTAATCCAGGAGATCGTGGCTAAATAATCACAGTCGTACAGGTCGATCTTCCGGGTTAAGCCGTGCTTGCCGAGGTTGGTCTGTGGATGGGTGACCATCTATCATAGCGAGTTTCCTCCGTGCTTCGGAAAGCACGTAAAGCCGTTGGTCCCGGCTGTCATTTGTAGATCTTTGACAGTCGTTACTGTTAGTCAGAAGCTCTAAAGTCTGATTACCAGTCTTACCATGGGGTACCGTATTACCCAGTTACTGGGTTGTGGAGGTCCGACATGCAGTCGCACCATGTAAAATACTGATACCCAGCTGAATCTGGTTTGACTGGAAGCCGACCCCAATATAGTTGGTAAAAGGCTAGACAGATGTTTTAAGACTAAATCCAGTCAAATGTCAGAAAACGTCGACGTATTTTAACGACCATTGACCAAATCTATTTTTATCATATCCCTGGGACATTTAGATGCTAGATAATAACCTAATGATGGTCAAACGTGTACATCATGCTATTAAAAATGCCCATAAAACAACTAATGTAATAAGCTTATGTTGTCTCACTTCCCTGAATATCCTTCCACTTTTCACGATACGATGTAATGCGATTTTTGGCCAGTCCATTAAGGCTTCCACACAAAATCGCGTTATCATCGGTCGATAATACCGGATGCGTTATTTGTGTTTAATACATTATGTATTATGGCGGCTACGAAGTTATACACTGCTGCAAAATTAACGACATAGCAGAAGCAGGAAACTTGCGTTTCTTAGTCTGTCGATTTTCTGAAATGACGCAAGCAGCTGCGATATCATGGGTTGTTGTAGGTTCGCCACAACAATAATTTTCTACGGAAAAATTAGTCAAAGATTTTTGTTTTTTTTTTTATTATTCTACATTTGATAGCAGAGCATTTAAATTATTAAATACGAGGACACAATATGGAATCTAAACAGAAAGTACAATGAGAACAGGATCAAAAGTTTTTTTGGAGAGAAATAATTTTTGTGGCGAACTTACAACAACCCGATATCGTTGACCGTTTGGTCAACGATATCGGGTTGTTGTAGTTGTTGAAATCTGTTTAGATTTGTGATTAATTTATGCTGTAAACTACCCTATTACGTATTCGGAATTATCGACCGATCATAACGAGCCTTTAAGAATGAGTTCAGTTTATCTAACAATATACAACAATCACGATACGAAACAAAAAAAAAAAAGAATAACATCAGCAAAAACTTTCTTCTCTTAATAATTCATGTAGCACAAAATTTATGGACACTCCGCGTTCGAATGTTCTGGCTCAATTTCAAAACTCGACGTAGTAAACTAGGTTTCAGGATTTTGAAAATTATTCATCATTGATTTTTGTCTAAATTGCTAAGGGAGTTCCTTTCGCTCCATACTTAATGCCTCAAGGAAAACTCCTCGACAGGCAATTTGTTCAACGCATTTTGTAATTTTCGGGGCTTATAATTTTCTTGAATCGTGTGTGGGTTTTGAATTTTGAAGTAGTAGATGTTGGTCGTTTCAATCTTACCAAGGGATATCGTATCAGCCAGTAGATAATTATAATTCCTCTTATGTCTCCTTCTTTCTTCTCTCTTAAATAAAAGCCGTCTTTCCCTGTCCTACTTCTTTTAAAAGAGTGTAAATAGAGTTTCTTGCACGTTCTTCTCCATAGAGATCTATTTATTGGAACGGGCATCTACGGTACTTTCACAGTTTTTATGTCTTATGACTGCAATGATGACCCAGTGGTGTCCACTGGGTCATCACTGCTCTTCCAAATGATGTTGAAATAAGAATAAGAATGACGGTTTTAAGTTTCTTTTGAGAGCAGTGGGGGCCCAGTGGTATCGGTCCCGACTTACAAATTGTAGGTAGTGGGTTCGAATCCCGCCAGGCGCATTACTTTGTGTAAATTATTTCATTACCACTGCTCTCAAAACGGTGAAGGAAAACATCGTGAGGAAACCGGCATGTACTAGAAGCAAAAATTCGAAGACATGAGACATCTACCAATCCGCACAGGGCCCGCGTGGTGGATTATGGCCGACTCCCTCTCACAGAGAGTAGGCCTGTGTCCCAGCAGTGGGAACATTATAGGCTGATGATGATGATGATGATGATGATGAAGTATTCTTTATCGTGAGACAGACATGCATAAAAATAAATACAAAGAAAAGGAAAATTAAGGCCCCTCATTAAAATATACTATTCCGTCATTGTGGACTCTTCAGACAGTCTATAATCCTTTGAATACAAAATGTTATCAATAAAACGTATTTTTTCGGTCGCATAGGTTAGGTTACTAACAAGTTACCTATAGACATCCAGTTTATCTAGATTTGTCATTGTCCCGTAAGACAATTCAATAAAAGGTCTGATCTAAGCTGGTCGTTTACAACTAACAAACATCCAGTTTCATCTGATCTATCATTGGGTAGTAATTTTATACAATGCGAGGATACGGATTAAACTGGTTCTAGTAACGGTATGTCGTCGCATGTACGAATAATGTTCTTTTTTATATGTCAATTCTCATTATTTTTCAATTCGATTCAAAGGAGAACGACAAACGTCGGGTATCGATGTAGACTCGTAAAATTTGATACATTCCCGTCGAAAGCGATGGTTGCCTGAATCGACGTTTCGAGCAAAATGCGGCGTTTCGAGCAAAATTCGACGTTTCAAGCCAATAGCGACAATTTAGTATTCGATCGTGAACGGAATAATGTTTCAGACGATATCTCTCTTATCTGTTTTGAGGTCTCGATTATGCATGACTTACTTATTTTAGGAGAAATTGTGTCGTTCCCCGGCCAAATTTTTCCTGAGAGGCAATTTCTGGTTGAATTAAATACTTTGTTGATCATACTACCACGATAGTGCGTGTGGTTTTAACTGTCTAAAGTCTGTACAGTACTGCAGCCCTAAAGCGGAAAAGAGCAACCCAAGTAACACAGAGGTTTTAAGTCAGTAATGGCCCTAATACTCGTAGGTCTACCACACGCACAACCTACACCACCAGTTATGCTTGCGCAAGCCCGGCCTGCACATACTTGCCTGTGTGTATGGTTGGGCGTTCAGTGTTGCCGACGACGTATTGTTTTTTAATGCGAGAAGCTTGCGCAGGTAGAACTGTGGTGAAGATTGTGCGTTTGGTAGGCCCATAAGTGAGCTTGCAGATAACACGATGCTACTCAATTCGATTGATTTCAACTACTAATGAAAATCATCTTTAACACTACGACATAAAGACATAAAACGTGCAGTTATCTACGACGAGACGTAAATCAATCGAATAGCATCATTATATCGTAGTAGCAAAAACGATTTTGATTTTTAGCAAGTAGAAATTGCATATCGCACGAATCGCATCATGTGAAAGTTCATTAGTCTGGCAGTCTTTTCCGGACCAAATAAAGGCGCGGCCCCACCGCTGTGCACGGAGAGGTTACGCACGTGTATTAAGCTTCGCTTTGTAAGAAAATGTATGTGGTTGTGTCCATTGCAACCCACGGAAAGGCTACGCACGAATTGAAGTCAATGATACATGCGTGGTTTGCCCGAATAAGCGGTTACATAGCTCAGCGCTGTCAACGTGGGTTTACGTTTCTGGAGTACACGAATATGACCCACGACTATGTACAACTTACTTATCGCAGCGCAGTTTTGCAGTGGCACTTGCGTAACTTCTCCATGCGCCGTACCACGATATGCATAGTCTTGTGTACTCCAGTGTAAACGTAGATCCTCGTTGTCAACTAAATTAATACACGCAGCTAAAATGCGCAGCGTGTCCGTGCACAGCTTGCGCCGCGTTGGGGCCGCGCCTTAACTCAACTATGAACTGAGTCAATATGGAAATTTTGTCATTTAAATAACTAATAGCTTTCCGAGAATAGAATTATTTCTGAAGATTTATAACGTACTTAATTGAGTCACAGTGGACCTATACCAATACAAGCCGAAATAAACTTATAGTTCAGAAAGTAAATATCAATTTATGAAGCTCAGAAACTTTCAATATTGTTTTTGAAATGGGACCTATGAATTGTATGTTATGAAGTAGAGATGGGCCGACTAACCGACCAATCGGCGAACCGACCAATTATACGGCAAACCGACCCGTCGGTTTTTAAAGGTTGTCCAATGATTTAAATTAAAAATACTACAAATGAGCGACGAGTAATAGGCGACTCGCTGTCCGATCATGGACCATACCCGGGTCGACGGCGCGTTGCGTTCCACGCGCGCCTCAAAGAGCGTCAGCATGATGATGGGGACCCCTTTAGAGGGCCAAAGCCTGCTGGGGTCGCGGAACTTATCAAATTACCGTGACCCCGTAACGTAAAGGGATATTGGAATTTGGATTTGGGATTTTAGTCAGTACCAGACTGTCTCCCTCCTGCCCTGCCCTGGTACGACTCATTAGATGATTTTAACACTATAAAAAGTGAACTACAAATGGAAACGTTCAGATTTTTTAATTACGTAACAAATTGTAGAGATGATTATGCAATAAAAGTTATAATTTCATTTCAATCATCATTCAAGCCGAATATTAATCGGTGATTTTTCGCTGACTTTTGCTGAAAACAAATTAAGGTCAATCAAGACCATCTTTCTTGACTGTAAAGGCACATCACTATTATGACCCGTTTCCATATTCTGTAGTATCAATCAGAACTTAGTATATTATAATAAACTTTCTGACTTAAATAATGTGTTCCACATTATTGCTGCTCTATTATTTATAAACTTTCGATACTTCAGCAAACAATAAATGTGCTCAATTTGACCTAAATTGAATTTTAATATAATGTAAATAGAATTACATTTTGTTCAAAATGGAGCTATCACGGTGAGTAATTTAACAAGTAATGGATCACTCGCCGTTCGACCAAGGTCACGCAATAACTACTAAACGGATATTAATAAAAAGTGCTATTAATTTCTGGACCAACATAATTAAAAAAAAAAAGTTTTGTATAAACTGACTGTTAGCGACACGCTCATTTATAGTTAAGAATATGTATAAGCATCGAATGTGTTTACCTAGTTATAGGATTTTGGAGTAGCGCGGACCCAACGACATGCTCGTCATTGCGGGCCCCGCTAGTCTGCCACATCCGCGAGTCGATGCGCACACCCTAATATTTCATTGCGCACAGACCTCTGTAAAGTCGCCATCTTGTAATAAAAATCAAGTACAACCATTGTCCACGATTCATTTCAAAACCACCACCACCACTGACTTTACTCGGGCGAGATCGTTTAGTTGAAATTTTAATTCAGAAATGAGCTCATAACTTGCCAAAACTGCAAACTCTCGACACAACTCATGATTGTATCTCGAACTTTGTCCCACACAATTGACGCCAAGCTCATACAATGAATTTAAACCAGTGAAATGTTCATATATAGTTCTATAAATGGCCCAAAATATCAGGTAGTTGATAGTAACCGAAGTTCCACAACTACGGTATGCCACAAGTTCCAACGAGTATTTGGGAAACCACCCACGCCTACGTAGCAGTTAGATTATGTTTTTAAGTGATTTTGCAAACTTTCTAGTTCCGGAGTTCGGGGAGTGATTAATTAATGAAGTGTGTGTTAAACGGGAACGTTATCAATCTTTGATTAATGTGTTTCGAGCATAGCGTTTTGCTTATTCCAGAGTGAAAACTGTGTTTGATATACGGTTCTTGAATTAAAAAAACGTTTGTAATTATTAAGTGTAGTGTCAGGATGACAGGTATTTTGTAGCTTTTCGGGTCGAAGTTTTGAAGTTTTATTTGGGACAGCTGATTTTTAACCGACTTCAAAAAAAGGAGGAGGTTATCAATTCGACTGTATTTTTTTTTTTTTTTATGTAGTGGCGACGATAGCTCATGGAGAGTATAAAATGAAAGTTGTAGCGGACTGTATAACATGTAATGCAATGAATTTAAAGTTAACAAGTATATAAGGATGATTATAATGAAAAATGTAAATAAGAAATGTGTAAGCGCAGCCGTGCTTGAAGACGCGCAACAGCTGACTGTCGTGTTGTCGGGGCCTCGCTCGGCCGCCGGCGTCGATGAATGCACCGCTTCCCCCGCACCCCTCGTTCACTCCCGCGGCGCGCGGAGTGCGGCGGCGCGCTGCTGATGGTGGCTGCTGGGTTGAGGCTAGTGGCCTCAACATACTCCCCCCGTTGAAGAGTCTTCAACTGAAGCTACTGGCAGCGGGCAGATGGTGTTGAAGGCCCGCCGAATGACACCCTTTCTTGTACGGATGTCGGCGACTCTCGCGATGCCGTCTCTGCCTGGGAGAACATGTGTGATGCGTCCTAGAAGCCACATAAGAGGTGGTAAGGTTTTGTCTTTAATGACAACTAGTGTCCCTTCCTTGAGCTCGCCAGACGATCGGTGCCATTTTGTTTTTTCCTGCAGCCACAGAACATACTCATGTGAGAAACGAGCCCAGAAATGTTGCTTCAGATATTCGATTCGACGAAATCGTTTTAAGCTGGTGACGTCGGCGTTCTGGATCTGTGGATGAGGCAGCATGATTAGAGAACGACCAATAAGGAAATGTGCTGGGGTTAAAGGGACGAGGTCTGAGGGATCGTTGGATAGTGGAGTTAAGGGCCTTGAATTCAAGGTAGCTTCAACTTGAATTAAACAGGTAGCCATTTCCTCGAAGGTCAGGTTTGTTAAACCCAGAATACGCCGTAGATGATGCTTAGTGGATTTAACAGCTGACTCCCACAGGCCTCCGAAGTGTGGCGTGTATGCGGGTATAAATGAGAAGTTTATGCCAGGGTCGATGCTGTTTAAGTTTAAATCTTGTGAAAGTAGTTTGGCCAATTCATTGAAAGCACCGACAAAAGTTGTACCGTTGTCGGAAAACACGTTACGAGGTTTTCCCCTTCGAGCAATGAAACGGTTAAGTGCAGCTAAGAAAGCCTCCTTTGTAAGGTCCGACACAAGCTCCAGGTGGACCGCTCTCGTAGCCAGACACACAAACACACAAATGAAACATTTGATGAGCCTGCATCCCCTACCTTTCCGGTCAGCTATCATGATGGGACCGACGTAGTCCACCCCTGTATCTAAAAATGGAAATTCTAAGTGTAGACGCTGCTCTGGGAGGTTACCCATGACAGGTTGAATTGTACTGGCCTTAATCCTACAACATTTGACGCATTGATGAGTGGTCTTTTTTGCCAGGTTTCTCCCTCCAATGGGATAGTAATGATGACGAATAGTGGCCAATAAAAGGTGTGGCCCAGCATGCAAGAGTCGTAAATGAAACATGTTGAATAAAAGAATGCAAATTATATGAGAACTAGATAAAAGAATTGGATGCTTAATGTTATAATCATAAAATGAGTTATTTAATCTTCCTCCAACACGTATGAGATTAGAATGAGTGTCGAAAAAAGGTGACAAAGATAATAGCTTATTCTTTGCTGGTAACTGTTTACCTGATTTGAGCAAGCGGTACTCTTCTGGGAAAGATTCCATTTGACTGAAACTTAATAATAAACTTAACGAATTGTTAAGTTCAGTGGAAGTTAATGAACCAGACTCTTGTGATTTATGATTACATTTATAAATGAATCGCATGACATATGCCGTCACACGCTGTAATGTGTTAAAGTTTGAAAATTTTGAAAATAACGCTGTAATAGGATTTTCAATAATGTGATTGGAAGAAACATGACAAACAGTGACTGTTTCTGGTAAACAAGAATTACTGTTATGTGACTTAGGGACCTGAGGCCATGAAGAGATATCGTTTTTAAGGAATTGTGGTCCTGACCACCACAATGAAAACGACAGCAGCCTGTCAGTACTAAGTCCACGCGAAGCGAGGTCTGCGGGGTTTTCAGCTGACGGAACATAGCGCCAAGCCTCTCCTCCCACAGTTTCCTGAATTTCAGACACTCGATGTCGAACGAATGTCTTTAATTGATTTGATGATGTGGATAACCATCCCAAGACGATGGTCGAGTCACACCAAAAATGAACTTCATCAAAATTTAAAGTAAGTAACTGACGAACCTTTGAGTACAACCGTGAACCCAACAACGCACCACACAGTTCAAGTCGCGGTATTGTTGTGGATTTGATTGGAGCTACCTTGCTTTTAGCGGTAAGGAGATGTACAGTGACCTCGCCGTCTCTTGATACACTGCGAACATAAACACACGCCCCATAAGCTTTTTCGGATGCGTCAGTGAATATATGCAGCTGTAGACAGGACGCAGATTCACACAGCACCCACCGAGGTATCTTGAACTCATTTAAAAGGTGTAGGTTTTTTTTTAAAATCGTTCCAAGCATACTGGATATGCGTGGGAACAAGCTCATCCCAAGAACATTTAGCTAGCCAAAGATGCTGCATTATGATTTTGGCTTCCACTATGCATGGAACGACCAGGCCAACGGGATCAAAGGTCTGTGCTATGGTTGACAAGATATGACGTTTAGTAGCCTTTTCAGTTAAATTTAAGTTAATAGAAAAGGAAAACGTGTCACTTAAGCTCTTCCATAGAAGCCCCAGAGTCTTCGACTGCTCGTTGTCGCTCAGGTCCACAACATCAGAGACATCGTGTTCACCGCTAAGCGCCTGTAGGACCTGGCTGGAGTTGGACCGCCATTTACGTAGATTGTATCTTGCTGTTCGAAGGACATCATTAACGCTGCGACTTTTTTCCAATGTTTCTGAAACAGATGAACCACCAGACAAGAAATCGTCCACGTAAAAGTCACGTGCTATCGAAGACTTAGTTGAAGAATCTGAGCACTCTTCAGCTAGTTGAAGTAAACACCTGGTAGCCAAAAATGGTGCTGATGCTGTACCATAAGTTACGGTGTTAAGCGTGTACTCTTTTAACGGATGATTTGGTTCTGCCCGCCAAAGGATCTTTTGTAAAGGTTTGTTACTGTCATGAACAAGAGTTTGTCGATACATTTTCTCAATGTCCGCGCTTATGACAATTTTATGCTGACGGAATCTGAGCAATATGGACAACAAATCATCCTGTATAGGGGGACCAACCATCTGTATTTGGTTAAAAGACTTACCTGATGCAGTTCTAGCGGAAGCGTCAAAAACCACTCTTAATTTGGTGGTAGTTCTTGACTCCTTCAGAACACCATGATGTGGTAAATAATTCGAATGAGTTGAGTTGAGTGGGCGTCTAGTAGATTCAGACATGTGTCCCAGCTCTATGTACTCATTAATGAAGTCAACGTATAGACTTTTAAGATCAGAATCTTTACCCAAGCGACGTTCAAGAGACAGGAATCGCTGCTTCGCCATCATGTATGAATCACCTAGCATGTCCGGTGACTCTTTAAAAGGAATACTTACCACAAATCGCCCATCAGAGTTACGATATGTGGTATCTTTAAAATGTTCTTCACAGGACCTTTCTTCACCTGAATATTTATGTATGGACGACACAGAGTCTAACTCCCAAAACCGATCTAAATCTACTTGTAAGTTATTAAGCATACAAACATGTGTAGATGAAGAAGAAGAATCAGACTGATGATATGCACCCGAAATGAGCCAACCTAATTTTGACTCAAGCAAAGTGGGCTTATTGGTACCTAATGCAATGCGGCCAGTGCTTATGATACCCCAAAAAACTTCCGCGCCAACAAGGACGTCGATCGAAGACGGAACATAATAAGTGGGGTCAGCAAGACGGACGTGCGTAGGTATACATATGTTGCTAGTATCAACATAAGTATGAGGAACTGATGCTGATACTTTCGGCAACACGAGGCAGTCAATATTCAGCTCGTACTCACTGTCATCATTTGATTTTAATGACACTGAGCATCCCTGAGTACAACTAGAAGAATGAGAATTAATACCTGTTACCTTGGATTTGGTAATGTAGGTAGGAACATGTAGCTTACAAACAAAGTCTTCCGAAATGAAATTCGTTGTACTTCCACTGTCCAGCAGAATTCTTGCTGTATGGTGATTACCTTCAGCGTCAGTCACCCTCACGAGCGCTGTGGACAGTAAAATTACTCGAGATGTACACGATTGACTTGCTGATAATGCAGTGTTGTTTGCACTAGGAAGAACATTATCACTATCAACGTGTAACAGAGTATTGTGTTTTTGACGACAATATTTACAATGACCCAGTTTGCATTTGGAAACATCATGACCTGGACGAAGACAATTCATGCACAAGTTTGAACCCTGAACCTTTTTAACACGAGCTTGTACTGAGAGACCTTTAAACTGCTCGCATGCAAAAATAAAATGATCCCGACGACACATGGGACATGACAGAGGTTTCAATGACTTCTCAGGTACAGCACTACTCTTAGGCTTGGTTGCAGGTGGCGTGGGTTCGCTACTAGCTGTTGCTAAGATAGGCTTAGACTCCTCAATTGTCTCCAATAAGTCAGCTCTGCTGGCAATGAAATTAATGAATGCAGATAATGTTGGAGGTTCGTGAAAAGTGTTTCTGTGCTCTTCCCACTGACGATTCGTAACGTGGTCGAGCTTACTGGTCATTATGTAAATAATAAGCACATCAACGAAGGCATTTTGAACTGGTTGACCAAGGGTTGCCAATGCTCTAAGATTTTTATTCGTAGTGTCAATTATGTAACGAAGTGACTTACTTGACTCTCTATCAATAGGCTTAACGTTAAAGAGTGCTTGAACATGATTGTTGACAAGCAATCTTTTGTTGTCAAACCTCTCACAAAGTAGCCGCCAGGCAGCGTCGTAGTTTTCTGATTTAAAGTCAAGATTATCAATGACAAGAGAAGCACTCCCCTTTAAGGAAGCTCGTAAATAATGTAATTTATTAATTTTATCTAAATTATTGTTGTTATGTATTATAGAAACAAAGGTATCTCTAAATTCCAGCCAATCATGATAGCTACCTGAAAACTTGGGTAAATCAATTTTTGGTAAACGAATTGAATTGTGTTTGTGTGTACTAGTAATACAAGAATCCACCTCGAAAGTCGCGGAGTTCCCCGCAAGAAGCTTTCTTGCGCCGCTGATCAGCTGACGTGCAGAAGCCACCAAGCCGCAGTACAGCTTTTCAAATTCCTCACGTTCCGCATATTGCTCGCTGGGATCATCCACCAACGCCTCCAACTCATTCTGCAACGCATCATATTTCTCGTATAAATTTTCAAATATATTAAGTCGATATTCGATTTCGACGACTTGTACCTCACTTAACTTTTCACAAGACTTAGAAATATTTAAATAAGAAGTAAATTGCGTAAGCTTGGCCTTAATTGAAGCTCGCTTCTTAATTAAGCTTTTTATATCACTCATGACTGTAAAAATATAGATAAAAGTCAGTTGCAGTAAATAATAGAAGACAAAGAAAAAATAAATAAAAAGGAGGTAGTATAAAACCG
The DNA here is from genome assembly GCA_036375495.1 of Agrotis segetum. NCBI lineage: Eukaryota > Metazoa > Arthropoda > Insecta > Lepidoptera > Noctuidae > Agrotis > Agrotis segetum. Next base: position 3,118,684 of record JAQSVV010000002.1, read on the forward strand.
TTGAGCGAAATTTCCTGATACTAAACGATTAGCAACAAGTCATGAACGTAGGCACAAGCTATAAGCAGAAAGAGATGTGATTGCTATAATTAAAGCGCTAGGTGTTTCCAATCGAAAGTGCTAAGTAATGCTAAGTGAATTATGAAAAGTTTTTCCTGCACACTGCAAATAAAATCCAAACCAATTCACATAAGCAATGCAAAATATTTCGTTTAAATATTTAAAAGGGAAGAAAACCGTTATAAATAACGGAACTGTGATTGGAACCCACAATAAACAAAATGTAATAATAACCCTTGTAACTTGGTGATTTAAACCTTAGCGGTTGTAGAAAATAGTGGCAGCTGAATAAACAAGTTGATAGGCTGAAGATTGGATTAACTAAATGAGTAATTGACACGTAACTATTTAAGTTAAATTATTTGGAATAAAGGAAATGGAACGTTCTCACGGTTTTATGCTGTCAACCTCTGATGAAGTGCTGATGACTGTGGCTCCGATGAGTAGAACCTGGGATCTTCTCGCTGTCGTTAGACGAATGTTGACGTAGAAGTTTTCTTGATCCGAAGTCTCGACGATCTTTTCTTGCGCAGCCCGTTGGTTTGAACTCGATGAAGACGGCTGTTGCCGTATCGACGTTCACGATGACCCAATGCAGACAATGATACGCGAAGAAAATGAAGACTTCTTGTGGTCTTGAAGCCGAAGATGAAGTTCTTTGTTTCCCAACCGACAAACCGTTGAATTTTTGAATTTGAAGATCCGTTGTTTTCTCCGTTTGGTTCAAATTTTAACGGTAGAAGGACCATATAGTGGCGACGATAGCTCATGGAGAGTATAAAATGAAAGTTGTAGCGGACTGTATAACATGTAATGCAATGAATTTAAAGTTAACAAGTATATAAGGATGATTATAATGAAAAATGTAAATAAGAAATGTGTAAGCGCAGCCGTGCTTGAAGACGCGCAACAGCTGACTGTCGTGTTGTCGGGGCCTCGCTCGGCCGCCAGCGTCGATGAATGCACCGCTTCCCCCGCACCCCTCGTTCACTCCCGCGGCGCGCGGAGTGCGGCGGCGCGCTGCTGATGGTGGCTGCTGGGTTGAGGCTAGTGGCCTCAACATTATGTTTGTTACCTCATAACTTGCGACTGGGTGAACCGATTTTCATGATTCTTTTTTTATTCGAAAGCTGGTGCTTCTCGTGTGGTCCCAGTGTCACCATTTCAGGATCTGATGATTGGATCTTGGAGAAATCGAGGGCAACCCTCCAATTTTATTGGCTGACACATAATTTTTCGCAAATCTTATGAAGTAATACAAGTACTTGCGTATGGAAATCATCATCTCATGTAGCTGAGCTGATGATGAAAGGTACAACTCCTCAAGTAAGAAAATTATGTTCGTGTTCGCATATCTCCGGAACTACAAGTCCGATTTAAGTAATTCTTTTTTTGTTGTACTAGGTATCGTTCAACTTAGGGAATACTGCAAATTTCATCAAAATCGGTTCAGCAGTTTTTGAGATAGGGAATGAATGAAAGAGATGTTAACGATGTTATTACCGGTGCTACGGATTACAAAATTCTAGTGCACATGTAAAAAAATTATGTATTTGACAAGAATTTGGTTGAATATTTAAACTAAAAGAGTAAAATAAAAACTTTTTCAAAAAAAATGTGACCCGCCTTCAAAAACAACCACAAAAAAGGGTAAAATAACCTACAAAACTTTTCTTTCGGAAGTCGGTGGCAAAAGAGACAATGAAATTAATAAAAAAAGTCACCGACTTCCGAAAGAAAAGTTTTGTAAGTTATTTTACCCTTTTTTGTGGTTGTTTTTGAAGGCGGTCACATTTTTTTTTGAAAAAGTTTTTATATTTTATCTATGTATGGACAAAGTTGTTAAGTTTTTTTCACTTTGATGGAGAAGAAAATTCTTCAAATATGCATAAGTACGTACGCTGTTTGAAGTATGGGACATAAAAACCGACAAAGGGTCAGTTGAATTTGCGTACGAAGGGTGACAGAAAAGTCATATCTGTTGAATGGGAGCTATTTTATCCTGTTTTTTTTAGTATATAATACATCATCTGTGAAAATTCCAACTGTCTATCACAGTTCATGAAAAAAAGCCTGTCGATAGACGAACAGACAGACGGAAAGTCAGAGAAGTTTTAGTAATAGGGCGTTTTACCCTTTGGGTACGGAATTATAAAAAGTGCCTCTAGTGTACGAAGAAGGAACTATTTTATTTCATCAAATTAACGTCAAAATTCCCGTTTACTTTACGTCCCCAAATCGTTAAAATCGTGCTACGTAAATTTAAACGTTAAAAAATAATTACAGTGTAAGTGTATATTCAAACGTTCAATAAAATAATTATAAGTTTCAGTAACATGATCTACATGTTCCTATAATTATCTATGATATGAAAAATCGACCCATTAATATTTGAAAGGAACGTGTCCAGTAATGTAGTAGTAATGTCACGCTGATATGAATGTCGTGACAAACAGTTTTAGTTTGTTTTTTATAGAATTAGGATTTATTATAATATGTGAAGAAATAACTTTGGACAAGGGACGTAAAACATGGTACTACCATATCATACTACGGGACTACCATACCGTGACTAAGGAACGTAAAGGGGTATTGAATGACACCGTGGATTTTAGTCAGTACAGTCTGACAGTCCCTCCCGCTCTGCCATGGGTGAGAGGACTCATTTAATGATTTTACCACTATAAAAAAGGAACTTTTCTTTAAATGTTAAAATTATTAATTCTTCTTTATAATATTTGTGTAGAGTATAGATAAAATTGGAACCTTTATTAAATTTCGGTCAAATAGACCAATTTAGTTATTGATTGATTAAAAACAAAGATCCAACCGAAGATAGCAACCAATTTTATAATTATTTTATCGTGGTAAATCATCAAATGAGTCCTCCCGCTCAGGGCAGGGCGGGAGGGACTGTCATCCACGGTGTCCATCAATAGCCCTTTACGTTCCAGGGGCACTGTAATTTGTTAGTCCCGTGACTCGTCATGCTAGCACATAATAGCAAAACGACCAGAGACGCCTCGCAAGCGTCGCGTCTTCTTTTATTTCTTTTAAGAGATTCAAATAATGAGAACAAAACATAATTTTCTGTGAAAAATAATCATCTCACATGTACTGAGCGTTGCACTGTAAAAGCTCCTCATATATTAGTTTAATTACATGCCAGTAACACAATAGCATCCTCTATCTAAATTACTAAGAACTCGAGACGCCTTCCTGTTGCCAGTCATTAACGCATTTCATTAGAACACTGCTGTCTGACATTGTAACACTGTACGAGTATAAGGTAACAACATGATGAGAAATACCTTCACGAAGTGACGTTTGTTAAGCCTGTGGATTTATTTGGATTTACTTTGTTTAGAGTAGGAAAAATGAAAATAATGGTTTTTGTTTTTATAACTTGATAAAAATGGAAATTATTAGTTTTTTTTTTCCTCTCAGAGGGAAAGCAGCCCAAAGCCTGCCGGGGTTGCGGGATTATTTCCTTACCGTGACCCCGGAACATAACAGGCTATTGAAGGACACCGTGGATTTTTGTCAGTAAAAGTCTGACAGTCTCTCCCGCCCTGCCCGGGGCCGGAGGACTCATTTGATGATTTTACCACGCTAAAAAAAAAAGTATTAGTTTTTCTTGGAGATGGAAGTTCCTCGTTCATTTTGTTGTAATGTTCATAGATAGTGATTACATTTAAATCCTAATAACTTCTTTATTACGCCTTTAGTCTTAACAGTACCCTTAGCACGAATTTTCAGTATTTGAGACGTAAAGTGGAACTTTGACAATTTCAAATTGACAATTTAAAGGAAAAAATTAGTATCTGCTTCGCACACCAGAGGCGCTGTTCCATTTTTCCATATAAGAAACGCTGTAAATACTGTGTAAAGTAAAAGAGTGAAAATTCGTGCTAAGGGTACTGTTGTAGGGCACGCCGCAATTGCGGCGGTAAGACCCCTCTTTGAGGAGTGGCTGGAGAGAAGTCATGGCGTCCTGACCTACCGCTTGACGCAGGTCCTCACCGGACACGGAAGTTTCGGGAGGTACCTGTGTCTGATGCGAAAGGAGGAGACGCCTGGGTGTCACCACTGCGAAGATCGCCCGGAGGACACGGTGGAGCATACGGTGCAAGACTGCTCAGCTTGGGCGGAGCACCGACGACGTGTCCTCACGGCTGCGATAGGCGGAGACCTCTCGCGCCCGGCATTGGTTGCGGCCATGCTGCGGGGCGAGACGGAGTGGGAAGCGGTCAGGTCCTTCTGCGAGGCAGTAATGCTCGTAAAGGAGGAGGCAGGCCGCGAGCGAGAGAGGACAGCGTCCTCCCTCCGCCCCAGCCGCAGTGGTAGGCGCCCACGGCGACGGACGTCGCTTGATGATGTCTCCGGCCACCGTAGGCGCGGGCATGCGGGCAGCGAGTAAAGGGCAACTCGCTGCCCGACCAAGGACCATGCCCGGGTCGACGGCGCGTTGTGTCCCACGCGCGCCTCAAAGAGCGTCAGCATAATGACGGGGCCCCCCTCTCAGAGGGCCAAAGCCTGCCGGGGTCGCGGGATTATTCCCTTACCGTAACCCCGGAACGTAACAGGCTATGAAGGACACCGTGGATTTTAGTCAGTAGAAGTCTGACAGTCCCTCCCGCCCCACGGTATTTCGCCTAGAACATGCTAGGTGGACAAAATTCAAGTTTTCATTTCCAGGATATCTTAATTGCATAACACAAACAACAACCCCAAACTCCAAATTCCGAGAAAAAGTTGTTTTGCAAATGCATATCTGATGAGTCATAGAGTTCAGAAGTCAGGTAACGAGTTTAATGCAAGCGTTCCGGTCAATCAGTTGCAATTTAGCGACACTTTTGTGCACATCTCATAGTGGTTTATAGTGATATTGTAAAAGTTTTTTGTGATGGATATTAATACTGAGGGTATGTACTATTATTTAATATAATATTTTTATCAGAATCTATTAATATGAATTTTTTGCATTTATTTAACTTAATGCATAAATTTTAGCGTCATTTTTTTCATAAAGAACATTTTGAACGTTCAGGAAGTACATTGATTCGCCTCTATTCGGGCTAGTTTTTAGATATATTGTAGGTATAACTGTGTAGTTTGTAAAAATACACATATTGTTCAGCACACTTCGGTACATCATATTTTTATCTTTTTTTTTTTCACAACACGTTTACTCTATTCCAAGGTGAGTCTTTTTTGAAGAGTGGTTCAAGCACACGAAAAATGATTAAAGGGCGCGTATTTATGACTATCTTTCTTCAAAATTTCACTATGGTGACATTACTGAAAGCAGCCAAAGAGGAATAAAGTTGAAAATATCCAACTTTTCTACCAAGATTGGAGCCAAATGGTTGGCTTCGTGAAAATCGAAGGAGCGTCTTTTAATTACAAATAAGACTTGGCTGGATGAAGGAGACATACAGTTTACTGTGAGTTCTTTAGCCCCACAACCTTCGACATCGAGTGAGGCTGTGATATCTGCAGGAAGACCTCGCAAAGATTTCGAGGAATCGTCGTTTAAGACAAATGAATGTCGAGTCGTGGATATAACGTGCAGAGGTATTAAAGTTAATTGCAAGACCGACCATAGTAACATCAAGACCGGAAACGTCATCATATTGTAGCACATTGCCACAAAATGATGACGATTCACCAGAAGATTTTGATGATGATTAGGTGTACCTAGGTTAAATTAATTTGTATATTAGGTATTTATTATTATTGCATTAAATTATTATTTACAATTTAATGCAATTTTTTTTATTGTTTATGATTTTTAAATATTTTTTACTGTTTTATATATATTTTTTGTTTTTTAATACAAATTTTTACCAAAAACTATTTATAATGCCACAATATGACTACTTATATATAAAACCATCGTTAAATATCATAAAATAATATTGTCCACCTAGCATGTTCTACGCGGTACACTGTGCGCCCTGCCCGGGGTTGGAGGACTCATTTGATGATTTTACCACGCTAAAAAAAAAAAAAAAAAAGGGTACTGTTGTACGTAAATCAGTAAAAAGTCATTTGAATTGAAAAAAAAGTGATCAAATCATTTCAAAATAAAAACAGTTTCATTTGCAAATAGTTTCCGATCACCCAAATGCTTTTTTTTTTTTAGCGTGGTAAAATCATCAAATGAGTCCTCCAACCCCGGGCAGGGCGGGAGGGACTGTCAGACTTCTACTGACTAAAATCCACGGTGTCCTTCATAGCCTGTTCAGTTCCGGGGTTACGGTAAGGGAATAATCCCGCGACCCCGGCAGGCTTTGGCCCTCTGAGAGGGGGGCCCCGTCATTATGCTGACGCTCTTTGAGGCGCGCGTGGGACACAACGCGCCGTCGACCCGGGCATGGTCCTTGGTCGGGCAGCGAGTTGCCCTTTACTCGCTGCCCGCATGCCCGCGCCTACGGTGGCCGGAGATCATCTAGCGACGTCCGTCGCCGTGGGCGCCTACCACTGCGGCTGGGGCGGAGGGAGGACGCTGTCCTCTCTCGCTCGCGGCCTGCCTCCTCCTTTACGAGCATTACTGCCTCGCAGAAGGAGCTGACCGCTTCCCACTCCGTCTCGCCCCGCAGCATGGCCGCAACCAATGCCGGGCGCGAGAGGTCTCCGCCTATCGCAGCCGTGAGGACACGTCGGTGCTCCGCCCAAGCCGGGCAGTCTTGCACCGTATGCTCCACCGTGTCCTCCGGGCGATCTTCGCAGTGGTGACACCCAGGCGTCTCCTCCTTTCGCATCAGACACAGGTACCTCCCGAAACTTCCGTGTCCGGTGAGGACCTGCGTCAAGCGGTAGGTCAGGACGCCATGACTTCTCTCCAGCCACTCCTCAAAGAGGGGTCTTACCGCCGCAATTGCGGCGTGCCCGATCACCAAATGCTAGGAAAAGCTTTTTTGTACTTGGTAAAGTCATCAAATGAGTCCTCCTATCCAGGGCAGGACGAGAGGAACTGTCAGACTTGTACTGACTAAAATCCACGGTGACCTTCATTAGCTCTTGACGTTCCGGGGCCACGGTTAATCGATAGTCCCTCGACCACGGCAGGCATTGACCCTTTAAAGGGGGCCCCGTCATATTGCTGATAGCTCTTTAAGGCGCTAGTGGAACAGGACATGCCATGGCAGCATGTCGTCAGCGGGTCCATGGTCGGACAGCGAGTCGCAAATTACACGCCGTCAGCATGCCACAGGAAGATCGAAAATTAATTAAAAATTTCACAAAATTCCCGATTTCGTGTATGCACAGTAACGTCGCTATGAAATAATTTATGCTGTAGGTATAAAGGTAACCCTTTCAAGGGTAAGTGGGGGCCCGAACTGCGAGGCATCCCTAAAGTTACTTTGAATATACAGAGTGTTTTTTTTGAGAAGGGATCTCTCGCCCAAAATAGAGACAGGATGGGGAAGTACGTTTAAGGATAACTCAAGATTGGATGTGAGGGATTTACGATGGTATTTTGAGGGTATATAACGCGTGGAGCGATTTGTACTGTATTTGTATTATTATACATTATGTTGATAGATACAGGAATTTATTCGCATATATTTTAATACACCGTAAACTTGCTATAAATGAATATATTTCGCATTTATAATAGTAAGTTCAAGACATAAATAATTATAAAATAAACAGATGTAATTATTATTTATGTGTGTTACTCTTTTGCACAAAAAGCACTGGAGGTTTCGGTATGTCTAACCGATTGGGTCCTGTACACATCATCACCTAGAAAGCCCTTTTCAAAAGAACTACACGCCTTACAATTTTACCAGATACCTACAGCTTAATACTGAATCTACTCGTTCGTTCGTTCTTTATTTAAATGTTGACAGCTTCATACAAATGGACTGGATGAATGGATGGAATGTATAACCCAGTTAGATTATGTTCCATCCTGTATATAATTACAGAATACACATACAATCAAACAAAACTCACGCACACAGACATAATTATTTTTATTAAATTCCTACGCGAGTTCAACGAATTACACGCCAGGCCGAAATAAACTGCGCATTGTTAACATTATAATTTGAAGGATAAAGTGTTGTAATGTTGGAAATCTTGGCTTAACGTGTATTCCGCTCGCGGAATGAGTCGGCCGGATGTGTAATGTTTCTAAGGTTTATTTTTGGTGTGTATTTTTACTCAGCTCTTAATTTTGTCAAGTACATGAATGAGATGTTTTGTGATTTGAGAGAAGAAAGTCCCAGCTGGCGCAACGTTATTTAAAAAAATATTTTTAAGGCACGAAAAAGTTTTTTATTTTAAGTATTTTTTTTCTTAAATCTTCTACGGAATGGAGACTCAGAAGAATCCCGGGTTTTGCAAATGAAGACTTTTTATAAAAGTAGTACGTATGTGATAAAAAAAAAAACAAAACAAAATAAAATATCGAAGAAAAAGGAAAAAAAAAAACACACAGAAAAACATTGACCGCGCTACATAAAAATGACCCTTTACAACACTACCTGCCTGAATGCCGACTGACGAGCGTTCGCGTGTAATGTAACATTAAAGATTCGACTTTGAAGATTACATTACAATACTACCTCCCTGACTGACGAGCATTCGCTTACATTTAGCATAGATTTGATACAAGGTGCGCATTGTAATACTCGATTTTCCGCCCTCACTGATGAAATGTTCGAATCTGTAACGTTACATTACAGGTGAATGCTTGCGGTGAGGGAGCGCTATAAGATTGAAACATATTATTATCACGCTGTATCCGTCAAGCGGGTGGGCAGAGCTCCAAGCCTAACAGTGTTGGCTCTCAAGACAGCGTGTAGCACTAAATGTTTGTAGACAATAACCTGGTGTAACATGTTGCAACATGTTGCTAGTCGTTTACGGCCGATAACCACGTATTATCACGTCTTGGACTCAAGTTACGATGTATACAGTATGTCTTTTTCAGATAAACGATTTTATATGTTAGTTTGGTTTGAGTTGAGGTAGTAAAGTTTTTTTGCGTTGTATAATCACCAAATGAGTCCTCCCAGGGCGGGGCGGGAGGGACTGTCAGACTCGAACTTACTAAAATCCACGGTGTCCTTCAATAGCCTTTTACGTTCCGCGGTCACTGTAATAAGATAAGTCTCGCGACCCCGGCAGGCTTAGGTTCTCTAGAGAGTGGGTCCCGTCATCTTGCTGACGCTCTTATAGGCACGCGTGGGACACATCGCGCTGTCAAATCAATCCTGGAGTCATCGAGAAATCAGGGAAAAGGGAAAAAGATCCCGACGACCGTTTTAGGCTATCACGGTTTGTTTCACAATATAAAATGTCACTTACGGGATATCTTCCGAGATGACTATCATCCCGCGATTATGGCGCTTGCAACAGCGTCGAAATATCGGGAACTCACTAACAAATATCGCAACTAATAAATAATCACGGAAGATATCCCGTAAGTGACATTTTAAATTGAGATTGCGACGAAATAAGAACCTTCTCCTTTTGTCGAAGTCGGTTAAATACCTTTACTGTATTAAGAAAATGGACCTTAATTCCAGTGCGATCATAACAGACGGATGTCGTAAATACGACAAGACAATGATGAAACAGATCCCATTATTTATTCGTATTCTTGAGCAAGTTGATTAAGTTACAAGATTAATTAGATGGTTTTCATAATAAACTTATTATACATTAATTATCCTCTTTGATTTACTTTAATGATCGCGTTATCTTCCTGGTTCTGAATTTCAGTATCTTTTAAAATATGGAGGAGCTAAAATGCTATGTGTTACGTCTGAAATAAAATGCATATTATTATTATATTATATTATTATATTATTATTATAAAATAAATAAATTGTTTGAAAAGTAACTTAAGGCGATTCCTCCGTAGTAGACTCCACAAAATTAAAATTTTCAAGTGTTCAGTACGAGTCTGACAGTCCCTCCCGCCCTGCCCGGGGTGGGAGGACTCATTTGATGATTTTGCCACGTAAAAAAAAAGTGTTTTTCGCTAAAATAAGTCAGATTTCGAAAACTTTACCAACCTTGACAAAATCGTTGTGAGAGCGAATGGAGCGAATGTTTTAATCATTCTGATATTTAAAATTATACTTGTTATTGTCGCGAATCATATTTTGATCAAATTAAAACTTGTCACTGATAATAATATGCAAATTGCAAAAAAACACACGAAAAATTTAATTCTGCGTGCTACTACGGAGGAATCATATTAACCCGAATCTCTTCAAAGTTAGAGTGAACAGGGGGGCTATTACGACGACGTCTTAAAACCAGGCTTATTTTGGCGAGTGAAAGTGACAGAGCTATACAAGTCGTCTAGCGCCATCTCGTTTCCCAGGCTGCTTCTGGATAAGCTCATTAAACCCTCCCAGGCTTCTTCTGGGTAAGCTAATTCCATTGTAGAATTTCTCTCTGTCACCTACTGTCATAGACTCAAGAGCAAATACATCTCAAATCAAATTAACACGGCTCGACATTCATTTAGTGAAGCCTACGCCACCCACCCGCTAACCAAGATTAAGTTGGATGACCATTTCATACATTTATCAAGCCTTCTCCATTGAATTCTGTAGCCAGAAAGTATGACGACCAGTCTGACAAAGCGGTAAGTAACTAATCCGTTCTCAATTTACTTACACCTGCAATTAAATTAATTCTACAATTTAAGTCTAGGTTAGGAGTGACTAAGACATAGTTGACAATAGAGCGAGCTTACCCAGAAGAAGCCTGTTCACTCTAACTTTGAAGAGATTAGGGTTGTATGTGTTCGGAAACACAGACGCAGGTAGAGAGTTAGTTCCTAGACAACCTGCACTGGCAAATGCGTAACCCGCATGAATTGTTACAAGCAGTTGGAACCGAACTGTGTCTATACAACGTATAACGTTAATAACGCAAAACCTTTCGTGAGGATAACTCACTACATGTCACGAACAATGTTTGTTCTAAGACTTTTGGAAATTCGCAAAAAAAGATATAGCTTTTTCGAACAAATTGAGAAATTGATCGGGCCCATCAGTATGAAATATATATTTTTTTTTGCGAATTTTCAAAAGTCTTAGAATAAACATTGTTCAGGAACATGGAGGTACAGGCAGGAGAGGAGGTGTTATGAGACGTTTTGCGCTATTAACGTTACACGTTATATTTTGTATGTACTTCATAATATAACATGGGTTTATTTTACCTGTACATATCCGTACCTACGGTATACCTGTCTGCACAGCTTCTTAGGACTCATTTGATCATTTTAACTAGTAAAGTAAAAAGGTCCCGCTCTCTAACTCCAAAGTAGTTAAAAAGGCTAAGGAATATTTTCAGCTTATTATGTCTGTGCGGGACGAATGAACTACCGTTGATTGTAAATAGTAAAGTGTTATAAGTGAATAGTGCAAACAAACTGATAAGACAGTGATAACAGTTATAATCTTATAAGATAGTGTTTATTAGAATAAGTGAATATTTTCCTTGTTAGAACTTTGTTTTCGTGATAGATTTAGTTATATCTTATAAGAATTAGTTTGTAAGTTTTATTAGAATCTGTTATTTCTTTGAATTTGATAGTTTTTTGATAGTTTTTACGAAGTACTTTGTACGTAGGTCGAAAATATTAAACTAGTTTTTTCGTGTTGAATTTATTTTTCCCCAATAGAAATAAGTTTATAGAATTAGAAAATATATAGTTTGTTATATGTTAGTATAGAAAAAACTTGTAAAATACGCGAAAATTGTCACGCGGCTCTCGTTACGGTAACGTTTCGCTGTACTTAAGCTAACTGCGTCGAATCCGCCCTTTTTCTAATTGGATAAAATTCGTGCGCTCTGATTGGTCAACCAATCAGAGGCCTTACATTTTTCTTAGCGAAATTGTATAAAAGACGGGTGGGTCCGGGCGATCGACACAGTCGGCGGGCAGCAGCAGCAAGAAAGAAAACCTAGAAGAAACATGAAAGAAGAATAAAGCTCTTCAAGTACCAGCTTCACCAGTGTTTTATTCACCAATCCAGCGAATCGAATGTGCCGTCCGGTACATTTATGGTCCTGTCGAGTCCGGATACGTGAAGAATTCTGCGTGAAGATAGAAGATAGTGCTTCAGTTTGAAGATAGAAGATAGTACTTCAGTTTGAAGATAGAAGATAGTGCTACAGTGAAAATTACTTGAAGAACGTACTCCGTGTTCGTGTCTACGTGTCATCGACCTTGAAGAATCAGCTGACATCATGCCCGTTACGCGCTCCGAGGGAAGGGGCCGCAAGCCGTCGAGTGAACAGAAGCCGTCATCGTCCGAGGCCACTCCAGAGACCTCTGCGACCGGTACCAGTACGGAAGTTACATCAGAATCGACCCAATCGGGGACGACTGCCACGGAGAGTTCCCAACAGACCTCTACCTCCGCGGCGACTGATCCCACCACCGTGACCTCCGCCGCCACCGCCTCGACCGCTGCATCCGCATCAGCCGCCAGCGCCCCCCCTGCGCCGGCAGCCACCGCGCCCCGCCCCTCGGCCGCTACCGCGCCCCCCGCCTCGCACCCCGCCGGCGCCGTCGCACCTTCCGTAACCCTCTCCGCCGCGACGACGCTCACCGCGGGTGCGAAATCGAAACAGCTGATGAAGCCGCCGCCCGCCGCTGTCCCATCGAAAGAAATTCGCCGTGATACTGACGCCTCGACTGTGAAGCAACGAGTTGTCAAGAATATCGCCGCCGGTACGTCGAAACCAACCGGCACACAGACCCTCCGCCCCCCCAGCAAGAAGGGGGGAGGGGGGGGATCGACTTATAGCAAGACGAAGATACAGAAGATCGCTAAAGCAAAGGAAGATTTGCTCCGCCTTCAGGTTGAATTAGCTGCTGCCCGCCTGGCCGCGCTAGAAACTGAAGACACCGATAGAGAAGAGGAAGAAGGAGTCGAAGATGAAGTCTCCCTCTACTCAGAAGTCAACGCCCGTGTGGACAACTGGTTGGAGAACCAGGTGACTCGCCCCGTCCTAGCCATCGCCAACGAGCCTCACCGCCCGCCACCAGAGCCGACGATCGTCCACGAAGAACCACCGAAGCAAGAAGAGGTTCATCGAACACCGGCGGGAGGTCAAGGGGACCTCGCCCTCCTAGCTGAAGCCATCACTCGGGCTGTCAGCGCCGCCCAGCGACCCAAATTCATCGAGCTACCTTTCTTCAGTGGGTCGCACCAGGAGTGGCTACCCTTCCGCGCCGCCTACTACGAGTCTGAACCAACGTTCAGCGCCGTCGAGAATATCAACAGATTAAGAAGAAATTTGAAAGGGAAGGCCAGAGAAGCAGTCGAAGGGTTACTCATAACCAATGCACACCCTTCAGAAGTAATGAAGACTTTGGAGTCAAGATTCGGAAGACCAGAGTCAATCGCAATGATAGAGATGGAAACGCTTCGAGGTCTACCACGTCTCACCGAGTCGCCGAGAGACATCTGCATATTCGCCACGAAGATCTCCAACGTCGTAGCAACATTGAAGACATTGGGTTGTTTCAACTACATGTACAACCCCGAACTTGCGAAGACATTGGTGGACAAGCTGACACCGACGCTCCGGTACCGCTACTACGACTTCTCATCGATGCAACCTAAAGAAGATCCCTGCCTCATCAAGTTGGAGAGATTCTTCAAGAGGGAAGCAGAACTGTGCGGACCCTACGCGCTGCCTGAACAGGTGGCAGCACCATCAACATCCGCACCTCCAAAGAAGACTCAGCGGGTCACCAACGTCACAGAGAAGAGCAACACATCGAAGTGCTTCGTGTGCGACGAGACAAGTCACACCAACCCAACAGAGTGTGACATATTTAAGAAGATGGAAGCCAATTCAAGATGGGATGCTGCAAAGTCGAAACGCCTCTGCTTCAGATGCCTACGTTATAGGAGCAAGACTCACAGTTGTCGAACGAAGCCATGTGGTGTCAACGGGTGCAAGTACACGCACCACAAGCTGCTTCACTACGAAAAGAAAACAGAACAGGCTGAGAAGACAGAGAAGACAGAAAATGAAGACAAAACAGAAGTCATCAATTCGACATGGACAGTTAAGAAACAATCCTATCTGAAGATTCTGCCGGTCCAAGTGAAGGGACCAAAGGGAACAATCAACACATTCGCATTGATGGACGACGGATCAACGGTCACACTCGTCGACGACGACGTCGCTGCGAGCATCGGAGCCACAGGACCCGTAGATCCATTGAAGATAGAAACCATCAACGAGTTGAAGACTGCGGAATCGGCATCAAGAAGAGTGACCATCGGGCTGAAAGGGGTCAACGAACATGAAGAGCAAATACAAGCAAGAACAGTGAAGAACTTACAAGTCTCATCTCAACGGGTTCCACGCGACTTAGTGGAAGGATGTCCACACTTATCGGACATCAAGGGACATCTCACATACTCCAATGCGAAGCCACGCATCCTCATCGGTCAAGATAATTGGCATCTCCTGCTGACTGAAGAAACAAGAAAAGGGGACAAGAACCATCCGGTGGCATCTCTCACGCCGCTCGGATGGGTACTCCATGGAAGTCAGACAAACTCCTTCGGTCAGAAGATCGACTTCGTGTCACACATGAAGGAAACAGAAGATGACCTCGAGGACATGGTGAAGAGATACTTCGAGATGGACGCCCTCTGCATCAACCCGAAGAGACCGAAAACCGACCCAGAAGAGAAGGCACTTCGAATACTCGAACAGAAGACTGAGAAGATCAGCGAAACAAGATACCAGACCGGCCTCCTCTGGAAGAAAGAAAACGTCAAGTTCCCAAACAATTATGAAAACTCACTGAAGAGGCTCTTCAACATAGAAAAGAAGATCGATCGCGACCCAGCCCTTAAGAAGAAGTACGTCGAACAAATGAAAGCTCTTATAGAAAAGGGTTACGCCGAGCCCGCGCCGCCGCAGAAAACTCCTGAGAAAACGTGGTACCTGCCTCACTTCGCGGTCATCAACCCCATGAAGCCGGACAAGCTACGCGTTGTGCATGACGCCGCCGCCAAGACCAGAGGAGTAGCTCTCAACGATATGCTCCTCAAAGGTCCGGATCTGCTTCAATCGCTGCCGGGTGTCGTCATGCGCTTCCGTCAACATTGCATCGGGGTCACGGCGGACATAAAGGAGATGTTCATGCAGGTCAAGCTTCACCCGGAAGATAGAGATGCACTGCGGTACTTGTGGCGCGGAGATCGCCGCGACGACCGACCTCCGGAGGAGTATAGAATGACATCGTTAATATTCGGGGCATCAAGTTCACCGTCTACAGCAATATACATAAAGAACCTGAATGCCAAACAACATGAAGACACTCATCCGGAAGCCGCAGCTGCCATCGTAAACAAGCACTACGTGGATGACTACCTCGACAGCTTCAGAAACATAGAAGAGGCGGTCAAAGTGACAACAAGTGTACGTGAAGTACATAAGAAGGCCAGCTTCGAATTGAAACAGTGGAAATCGAACTCAGCGTCACTCCTAGAAGCACTGGGAGAAGAAAATCGAACCGAAGACCTAGAACTATACAAAAGTGAAGAGCAAACCGAATGAGTACTGGGCGTCATATGGAAGATGAACTCAGACGAACTGACGTTCAACCTCAACATGACAAGAATACCTGCAACACTCATCGAAGGCAAGCAACCGACAAAGAGAGAAGCCCTGCGCATAGTGATGTCACTCTTCGACCCATTGGGATTCGCCTCGCCTGTCACCATCAGGGCGAAACAGATACTCCAAGAAGTGTGGCGCCGAGGAACGGGTTGGGACGACCGCATCGACGAAGATCTGGCGGAGCAGTGGGAGTCGTGGATAGGACAATTGAAAAGTCTCCACGATATAGCAATACCGCGGCAGTACCTACACTACAGCGACGCCGCCTCCCTCGAACTTCACATCTTCAGCGACGCCAGCGAGTCGGCCTACTCAGCGGTGCTATTTTGGAGAGCAGTGACACCAGACGGCGAAGTAGGAGTGTCGTTAATAATGGCCAAGGCGAAGGTTGCGCCGCTCAAGCTGACTAGTATACCAAGATTGGAATTACAAGCAGCAGTAATGGGAACCAGACTCTCAGACGCAGTAATCGAAGAGCACGAGAGGAAGCCTAACAGAAGAGTGTTCTGGACCGATAGCAGGACAGTACTCACTTGGATAAGGACCGGGTCACGGTCTTACAAACCGTATGTAGCTCATCGCTTGGCAGCCATAGAAGAGAGTTCAAAAGTCAACGACTGGCGCTGGGTCCCCACGAAACAAAACGTCGCCGACGACGCAACAAGAGATGTATCTACGGCCTTCAACAAAGATCATCGGTGGTACAAAGGGCCGGATTTCCTGTACTTGACAGAGGACTCCTGGCCAACAGAACCTGTGAAGACCACAGAAGATGAACCCTCCGAAGAAGAGAGGACGCATCACATAACCGATAAACAGAGGCTGAAGCTTGCAGAGGGCCTGCCTGATCCGACGAAGTTTTCCAATTGGGACCGCCTCCGGTACACGACAGCACGTGTCCTACAATTTATCGAACTCTGTAGGACCGCTACGCACAAGGTCAACTACCGACGGACAAAAAAGAATAAGGAAGCGGATCCCACATGGCGGAAGACCAAGCCCAAGACAGTGAAACAGCAGGTACCGACGCCAAAGAAGATAGTTACAAGCAATCTGCTTCCAGTCACGGCCGAGCTCCTCAAGAAAGCCGAAGAGTTCCTGATGCGGTCTTCACAACAAGAGGCCTTCACAGCAGAGATAGAACGATTAAACAGCGGGAAGCCGGTCGAAAAAGAGAGCCGCCTTCACCAACTCAGCGTCGAATCCGTAAACGGCTCACTTCGACTTCGGAGCCGTATCCGAGCAGCCAAAGACATTGAAGAGAAGGTCAAGAGCCCACTGGTCGTCGACGGGAATCATCCGACGGTGAAGCTGTGGATACTGGCAGTTCACAGGCAGCTGCATCATGCCGGCGTCGAGGCAACAATAAACGAGTGTCGCCAACAATACTGGGTACTAAGACTGCGCCCCATTGTGCGCGCAGTCCTTCGACGGTGCCTCTTCTGCCGCGTGAAAACACTAGCGCCACCATACCCGCGAACAGGGGACCTGCCAGCATGCCGATTAGCACATCACAAGCGACCCTTCACCTTCACTGGGGTCGACTATTTCGGGCCTCTCTCCGTGACCGTCGGACGCACCAAACAGAAAAGATACGTGGCCATCTTCACGTGTCTCACGACGCGAGCCATCCATTTAGAGGTCGCCGGCTCGCTCAGCGCAGACTCAGCGGTGATGGCGGTCAGACGCATGATCGCACGACGAGGCTGCCCGGCTGAAATTTGGTCGGACAACGGCACCAACCTAAAGGCTGCCGACAAGGAACTACGACAATCGATCGACGCGGCGACGGCGGAAGAAGCTGCAAAGAGGACCATCTCCTGGCGCTACATACCGCCTGGAGCACCGTTCATGGGAGGCGCCTGGGAGCGTATGGTACGCTCAGTCAAGACAGCGCTTGCAGCCACACTGCACGAGCGCCACCCTACAGAAGAAGTCCTCGCCACTCTACTAGCTGAAGTAGAGTACACCGTCAACAGTCGCCCGCTGACCCACGTCTCCGTCAGCGCAGAAGATCCCGAGGCCCTGACTCCCAATCACTTCCTACTGGGGGGTCCGGGGCGAGTGCCGCAGCCAGGCACATTCACCGAGCAAGACGCCATCTCCAGGTCCAGCTGGCGAGCTGCACAGAGGCTCGCTGACGTCTTCTGGCTCCGCTGGGTAAAGGAGTACCTACCCGAACTCCAACACCGGCGGGAGCCCAACGGCCGAGGTCAACAAGTCAAGGTGAATGACCTCGTGCAGATCGTCGACCCGAACCTGCCTCGCAACGTGTGGATACGAGGACGAGTCATCGCGGTGTATCCTGGGCCCGACAACATCGTGCGGACGGTGGACCTGCAGACCAAGGGAGGTGTCCTGCGCCGGCCAGTGAGGAAGCTGGTGATCCTGCCCCTGCCTACGGACGACGTGCCCGCACCGGAACGAGATGCGACTCAGTCGCACGGCGGGAGTGATGTGCGGGACGAATGAACTACCGTTGATTGTAAATAGTAAAGTGTTATAAGTGAATAGTGCAAACAAACTGATAAGACAGTGATAACAGTTATAATCTTATAAGATAGTGTTTATTAGAATAAGTGAATATTTTCCTTGTTAGAACTTTGTTTTCGTGATAGATTTAGTTATATCTTATAAGAATTAGTTTGTAAGTTTTATTAGAATCTGTTATTTCTTTGAATTTGATAGTTTTTTGATAGTTTTTACGAAGTACTTTGTACGTAGGTCGAAAATATTAAACTAGTTTTTTCGTGTTGAATTTATTTTTCCCCAATAGAAATAAGTTTATAGAATTAGAAAATATATAGTTTGTTATATGTTAGTATAGAAAAAACTTGTAAAATACGCGAAAATTGTCACGCGGCTCTCGTTACGGTAACGTTTCGCTGTACTTAAGCTAACTGCGTCGAATCCGCCCTTTTTCTAATTGGATAAAATTCGTGCGCTCTGATTGGTCAACCAATCAGAGGCCTTACATTTTTCTTAGCGAAATTGTATAAAAGACGGGTGGGTCCGGGCGATCGACACAGTCGGCGGGCAGCAGCAGCAAGAAAGAAAACCTAGAAGAAACATGAAAGAAGAATAAAGCTCTTCAAGTACCAGCTTCACCAGTGTTTTATTCACCAATCCAGCGAATCGAATGTGCCGTCCGGTACAATGTCTAAGTAAGACAATGACAGGCATAATATTAAACTGAAAATATGTCATACTCATGCAAGTAGGTAAGAAGATATCAAACAAAAATCATTATCCTTAATTCCATTTACTCCATTATGTACTCTTTTCCTAAGTAAATAATAAATGCAATCAAAAACATGCTTATAGTTAGTTACTCGGGGGAACGTTTGGGGAAACAAGCCAAATTGTATTTGTAAGGGAAACGCTTTATCTTGAGAGTGAACAGACTTCTCACCATCATATTTTATTAATCCCTTGTCTGATGTAAATGTTCCCCTGTACAAGTAAGGCTCTGTCTGTCAGTAAGCGACGAGCGAGTAAAATCATAGCTTAAAATGTGTTACATTAAATTTGATTCATTGAGTAGGTTTGATGGCATAAAATGTATACAAAACTAAAAAAATACAAATGTAATCAACTAATTTACAAGAAGAAACTTAATTAAAACTAAAAATATTATTTAAAAAAGAAAACATGAAAATGCAGGTAAATAAAATGAGTTAGATTTACAAAATTGTGAAATCGCTGAACCGATTTGACACACAGATATTGAAAAAATGGATACTTAATACAATAAACACTCGAAAAAGGGAGAAATTAGGCAGGCAAAATATAGTGTAGTCTGACAAAATCATGCATTGAGAAGTTACTATCCAAGTGATACTTTTAAAGCTGTGTCATTTTCTGCTTCACTTTCTAATCCTTAATAACAGGGAAAATGTTTATCAAATTGCACATTTCGTGTGAGATAAAGAATGACGATCTTAATTTTAATACGACTACTTTGAAGTAAGAAAAACAAAGATTAATTATTGAGCCCGATAAAGAGAAGTGTTTATTAGTGTGTATTTATTGCATGTTTTATTTGACGATATCGTCAAGATCGCGGGGAGTAAAAGGATGAGAGACGCACAGAACCAAGAGATATGACAAAGAAGGGAGAGGCCTAAACCCAGCAATCGGTGATCCCGGGCTGTTGATGATGATGATGGTGATGTATTTTATTTACATAAATTTCTCTTATGTTCACCCAATTGTGATATTACGTCGTTAACGTATTTAGTAATTACATTTTAATATAAATTTAAAATACGCGGGCGATGCCGTGAGTGGAAGATTACATTACGATCGCTATCAACGTAGCATGTCTTTACTTTCAGTGGTTTGAATAAAAAAATTAAATTATCTGTGACAGCTTTCATGCTCGCATGTGCATATTTTTAAACGGAATAAAATGAAATGTGACCTCATGGAATTATAAAAAGGATTTTACAGGCGGAATTTTTAATGGAACATAAAAATATAAGTTTTTAAACGATTTCAATGTTTACTCCAGAGCCAAATATATACTCGTATTTTTTAAATGAAAACTTTTCCGATTTCATCCATTGGGTAAATATTTGGAGGAGCTCGTGGCCACATAATTTTATTTTTTGTTTTATACATTTTTAGTGAAAAAAACTTTGTCCCACTATGGCATTTTCAGATTTATTAATGAAAATTATATCCAGACACATAAGCGCATCAGTGCCTTTGTACTCTTTTTTTCTTTATGTTATCTCTTGCATCTTTCATCGTTTTGTGTACATGAATACATAAATAATACCAGGATAAAATCATCCTAGATGGGATCCACTAATCAAAAAAATAAAATAAACCTATCTAATTTTTAATCCACATTATAAACTATCTGCTTCCCATTTTTTTTTTTATTGAAATCCGTAAACTCAGGTTTGAAACAGTAACAGACATCCATCCATCCATTACTGCTGTGAACTCACGCCGCGAATTCGCCGTGAATTCTCGGCACAATACCGAAACTGATCGGGGAACAGGCGCGAACCCGCGAAAACCATCCACATTCTCGTTCGCGCCTGTTCACGGGAGTTGACGGCACTAATGTGGAGTCGCTACATAGTAAAAAGCTGGCTCACGGGACTGTTTTAAAAGATAACCATAACCCTGTAACGTAAAGGGGGCTATTGAAGAATCACCGTGGATTTTAGTCAGTACGAGTCTTTACAGTCCTCCCACCAAAGGTAGAACGGGAGGACCCGTTCTGCCTTTGGTGTGATGACTCATTCATCTCATATCGTACTCTTGATGATTTGGAATAAAATTGGGATAAAAAATATGTTTTATTCGACAGCCTATAGTTATTCGTAGGTATACCAAAATCGGCAATTACTATCCGAATATAAGCTCAGTACTCCCTATCCGAATTGTGATTTTTAATGGAAAACTGAGTCTGGTTCATAGCATAAGACTGGGTTATTTTTTGTGCTTTGAATCGTAAAGGGTTGCTTGATGAGATCCAAAAGCAATCAAATTGGTACATATGTATCTAGTTGATAAGTTATTACTTTTTACTTTGACCAAAGTACCGAGCAACGGAATGTAAGCATAGCAAAATTCAGAAACTATATTTTTTCTTGAAATAACCGTATAGTTAGGGGTTACTTTATAACGAAGCAAAAACCTTATCATGAATTTCCAGTTTTTGTGACGAAAGTCAACTGGAACTTTGACATTTTCAAATTGACAAATTTTAAGAAACAAATTAGTTCCTTCTTCGCACACCAGAGGCGCTGTTCCATTTTTCCATACAGGAAACGCTGTAAATACTGGAAAGATGCTGTAAAGAAAACTAGTGAAAACACGTGTTATGGGTACAAAAATCTTGTGATAAGTCTGCAGAAGCCTTGTCATGAATTTCCAATTTTTCTGACGTAAAGTAAACTCGAACTGTGACATTTTAAAATTAACCGATTTAAAGAAAAAAAAAAGTTCCTTCTTCGCACACCAGTGGCGCTGTACCATTTTTCCATACAAGAAACGCGGCTGTAAATACTGGAAAGATGCTGTTAAGAAAACTAGTGAAACACGTGATAAGGGAACACAAATCTTGTGATAAGTCTGCAGAAGCCTTATCATGAATTTCCATTTTTTCTGACGTAAAGTAAACTGGAACTTTGACATTTTCAAATTGACCAATTTCAAGAAAAAAAAAAAGGTTTTCCAGTATTTACAGCGTTTTTGTATGAAAAAATGGAACAGCGCCTCTGGTGTGCGAAGAAAGAACTAATTTTTTCCTTGAAAATTGTCAATATGAAATTGTCAAAGTTCCAGTTTACTTTTCGTCTCAAATACTGAAAATTCGTGCTAAGGTTACAGTACAGACAGTGCGTACAGATACGTTCTGATCGACTTATATTTGCATGTTATGTTAATGAATGACTAGAAAATAATTGAGAGTTTTTTTTTTCAGGTTCATGAATGTTCAAAAATGTGTGTTGATAGAATGATTTTATATTCATTCATTACTGTTCAAATACATCATATAATTTTATTGAATTCACAAGTACCTGTGTTTGATTCAAGTCCCTGAATCCACCAGACAAGACGAGCTTATATAATAATTATTTATTTGAATATTTTATCTCTCTCAATAAGAGGCTGGTTGAGAAAACGTAATCATCTTATAGAAAATGTTTTCATTTATTTCTAGCAGTGAGGCTTTTTATTATGTTAAAGAAAGATAAAAAGCAAAAAAGAAAATATCAATTCGAGAGTGAAACTATCATCTTTTTCTTTAGAATCGTTTTTTTAATCGTATTGACACATTCGACGCGAATTTCAAAAAACACATTTTGTGGAAACAAACCTTTGATATAAATAACGCAAAAATATCCACAAGAGGTTAGGGATGGTCGCTTTACTGTCTCATTAGGTAACTGTGATCATTATCTGCTTGGCCTTTTCCCAACTATATTGGGATCGGCTTCCAGTCCCTGGAACGTAATTGGCTATTTAAGGATCACCGTAGATTTTGGTCAGCACAAGTCTAAGGGCTCCGTACACGATGCCGCAGCCGCACCGACACCGCTCCGCCACCGCGCCTCTATGCTGTGTATACCTTCGCGACATCAAGGGCACCGAAATGCGCCACCGCGCTGCTATTCACTAGTGTATGATACTGCGGTAGGTATGTACACATTCCGCGACGCAGAGCGAAGCGAAAAGATTCATTTCCATTATCGTTGTGGCA
The DNA here is from genome assembly GCA_036375495.1 of Agrotis segetum. Taxonomy (NCBI): domain Eukaryota; kingdom Metazoa; phylum Arthropoda; class Insecta; order Lepidoptera; family Noctuidae; genus Agrotis; species Agrotis segetum. The sequence continues at coordinate 3,141,614 of JAQSVV010000002.1, forward strand.
CGTCGCGTCTCAGTGTGAGCTGACCCTAAGTGACTATTATTATCTCTTCCAAGGCCTAGGTACTTACTTCTATTTGGCATTGAAATTAGTTTGTTTACAGTCAGAACAATATTCACTTAAATTAAGTAGTTATGGAGCTTTGCAAAAGCCCAGACGATTGTCGATTTTAACTAGACTGGTACATATGAACACTGATGCAAATGAACCTATCACAATCTCTCAAAAATATTGTCATAGATTTTCAACTTAATTACAAAAGTAGGTATAAGGTTCACGTTTTGTCGAGAAAATTGGTGAGATTTTCAGGTTGATGATGTGCTTGCGTCTGTACAACAGCATAGTAACTATGACATTAAAATAGACCTTGTTAGTCTATAAACAAACACAGCCAACTAACAAGGCTATACAGGGTGTTGCCAGAATAATTGGCTCTGCCTAATAACGGCACGCCTTTGTTGATCGGCTGTTCTTAATTAACGGTTTTTTTTGTTCATCCACTAATTACAACTAGGTTAGAAAAGAATGATAATCTTTATGAATATGAAAATCTTATGTAGCTAAGCACCTTTTTCAATGCTTGGAAATTAAAAATACTCAGATTTTGATCAAATATCAAAAATAACATTGTCGTTCTTTAAAATTACCTATGTCTTTGACATAATTTCAAAGAACGACAAATATGTTTAGACGATGATATTAGAAATATGTTAAGTGGGTGTAGGCCAAAGAGATTTAAAAGAACCTATAGAGCGGGCATTGGGATAATTGTCATACAAAATTGTTGATGCCGTGCGTCAGTAGCACTATATAAGCGTTGCATAGCAACGCGACTACTAAACTGAGGGACTTTTTACCTATTGGTAAAAAATTTTGGATCACAAATTTCTTCGTGATGTCCCGTCTACTGCTCGTATATAGTTTAATGTCTTTGGTGTAGGCGAATAGTAATTAGCTTCATTTTCACCGTCGCTTATGGACGCTTATAGAACTAGAGTAATCATCTGCATGGAGCCGACCTTCCAGAAACTTTTTCTAGCTTTTTTTGAAGAGCACGATATTATAGTTCAGTAGGATAACATCAGGAGTCCATTCCTGATCGTTCTTGGAAGAAAGCTGTGACTGATTTGCACTTCCTTTGTTTCGTGGCAAAACAACTCTATGGCATATTTACAACAACCCCCACAAATAGACGGCAAAGTTGGTAATCATAAACCTTCAGTGGAATATTCCGACTATTATTTTATCACCCATGAACAAAATAATAGCAGACATTTTAACACTTATCAATGAAAGTAAATTATTCCCATAAATAACACGAAGTCATTCGCCTCATTGTATAAAACAAACGATTCACCAAAAATGAATGAAATCGAATGTCAGACTGAATTCAAATAGCGAAGTTCAACTGTCAGTGAGCGCTGTCAAAAGTGACAGCGGCGTGACGTCACGACGTGATAAAGACATTCACGGATATTGATCTGTATTGAGGGAAGTAGACACCGAGGGTATTATGAAGTGTTTCAATATGTAAGTTAGCGAATTTAATTATTCGAATCGAAATATTTTATCAATTAAATCAAACTTATTTATTCAACTTTTTTTAAGATTTATTTTAATTTATTGTTTTAAATTTTAATTGATATTTTATTAGTTTAAGCTGCTAGGCTGTAAAAAATATGGATAAGAAACGATTGCATGCAGCGGAGATGAGGATGTTGAGATGGGTGTGTGGAGCGACAAGAATGGATAAAGTAAGGAATGAGTTTATAAAGGGAAGTTTGAAAGTAGCGCTTTATACAGAAAAAAAAGAAATGGAATCGTCAATCTTGGTATGAACATGAACATGTGATGAGGAGGGATGACACTCATGTGACTAAGAGAGCGATGAGTATGAATGTTGATGGATGGAGAGGAAGAGGAAGGCCAAAGAAAAGACGGATGGATTGTCTAAGGAATGATATGAAAGAAAAAGGAGTAAATGATACTATGGCGTCTGATAGAGGAGAATGGAAGAAAAAAACGTGTTGCGACGACCACGAGTAAAATGGGATAAGGGCAGGAAGATGATGATGATGTTGGTTCAAGTTTTTTATTTCTAAATGTAATTAATACTTTCTTTATACAATAAACATTTCTAATTATGTAGATTCATGACCGTTTCAAGGAAACCATACCTCACAGGTATGGAGACCGACTGCTCCAGCAGTACTTGTATGTTAATCACTGGCTAACTACTCGAGTGGTTCGTGTATATCCGGCCTTAATCTCCACTAGAGGAGAACCCAATATTATAATATTAATGCCTGATTTAGGCACTAAACTAGACAAACTCTCTAGTGCCTATTCCACACATGCTATAGAAGCCAGCCCATAATAAATAGCCAACGTTAGTGTTAATAAAATATATCTATTCGACTTAGTTCATAAAATATTATGAAGCTTGCAAACGCTAGTAAAATTTCTAGATAAATCTCATTTTAGTATAGTATTTCGGAGTTAGGAGTAGCTGTAGCATAAATACGGATTTTACTCAAATTTGAATTTGTAGTTGAATTGCACTTTTGGAGCTTTTTGTATTTTGAACTTTATATCTATTTTTTAACTTTATAAACAACAGTGTATAAAACATTCACACTAATGTATTGCACTTAATTAGTGTTTTGCAAAACTAAATTGACGGTGAACGAACGAAAAACATAATACTAAGACTCTCTCAACAAAACATCTGTCCAAAGTTTCTCAACGAATCTTCGTTGGAACTATCAAATCTTTCATACAAGTTTGGAACTCAGAGGCGTCAGAATAATCTCAACGTATATTCTGTTTAATAAACTATGTATTTACGAGATCTTGTGGTAGCTGCTTTAATATAGGAGCTGCGATTTATGAGATACTAGATAAAGTATATTAAGGCTATTACGGGTATATAGGGTGGAATAAGTAAGGCCTAAATATGATAAGACTGGCTTTCTTTACTATTTTACTTAAAAATATAGAAAAACGTTGCCTTACACTAGGAATTTATTAGAATTGTTTCAGTCAATTTAGACAATTTGTATATGAAATGCCGTACGGCGTAGACGATATTAAGGTCTATTTATATACTACGGCTAGACATAAAAGTGACTTCAGACAATTCGTAGAAGAACAAAAGAGTTTCTTTAGATGTAACTAGTTTTGTGTCTGGGTATTTTTCCTAATTAAAAAAAGGATAAAAGAATCCTATTTTTACTTTTTGTAAACAAAAAAGTACTAAAGCTGTTAACAGTTTTAAAGACTTTTTTTTGTCTGTCAACTTCTCTATAGAAATAAAAATACATGAAGGTATAAAATCGATAAAAGTGAAAAATCTTTAGACAATACCTTTGTCAAGGTATCTTTTATTGTTTACAAACGTTTAATTGTTGCAATTCAAAACCTTTGTTTTTTGGCTTCATTTTGAAACATTTATTTAAAAAGTATGTTTACTATGTCTAGGATCATTAAAAGAAACCTTAAGAATGTTTTCGGTAAACAAAATTAAATGAATTCTTTGATAAACATCATATCACGCCAGTAACCCCGACGGGTTACGCAGAGTACTCGGTGTGAATTTATGGAAATCACAGTCATGTTACGACGATTTCCTCATGATGTCGTATACCATTTTGAAAACAGCTTTGGTTAAAACCCAATAAGCTACCATTGAGCCGCGCTTAATATTCATTTATTTATTTAACTTTATACACAAACATGCAACAAAACAGTACATAGGCGGACTTAATGCCTTGGGCATTCTTTACTAATCTACCTTAGGGCGATGCAGAGAAACAAACATCTATAACAGTTTCTGAATAAAATACGTGACTCGTAAACCATCTAAACGTTTATTAGAATAAAAGTACACGAAACATGTTACATGAATGGTAGTACAAGTTTTTTGATAGAGATACATGGAGCTTAGTTCAAGGCGTGGCGGGCGCATACACAAGCGACGTGGCTGTCGCGTGCAAGGTTTTCTCATCAACTGGCGGGGATGCGCGAGCGCGGACAGGACTCGGAGGGTGTCGAGGTATCGTACGACGGGGGTAAGACGGGTACCAGAGACGCACTCCTTACAGGACCGCACTTAGGACACGTTATACATCTCTTTTTTTTTGTCCGGCCCACAGCTGGGCAAAGGCGACTCCTAAGTTTTCCAAGCCTTTTTGGCCACTACGAGCCAGCCGAGCCCTCACCCTCACGGTATGGGTTAAATTCGTCTTCCCACTTATTACTGGGTGGACCTCGGCCTTACCGTCCATCTCTTACATTTTATGATACTTAAAATATTGCAGTATCTTTATCAGTAAAGTCAGCTTAATTACAAACAAAATAAATTTATAATTGCACTGCAAGCATAACCTACAGAGCAATTATAAAACTTAAAGGAATAAACCGCCTCGCCGAGCCGTCAGTCCACTGTCCAATTTTATAAACTGCACCAAGCGAAAATAAATTCAACTTTGCATTTTTATACACTATTATTTTAACTTATAAATTTTATAATTATAATTTATATTTTGAGCATAAACATAACGATTTAAGTGTTTTCTGGGTTACAACAACGTTTTACTTGTTTTATTTAAGTTTGGATTGTGCTTGGATGATAGTAATAGGCAATAATAAAAGGAAAGAAACTCTGAGCTGCTACTTCTGCTTTATTACCAGTTTTAATTTTATTTTTTTCCCGTTTTTTTTTTATTCCCACGTTTTTATAAACTTACTTTTCTTGTTTGTTTGTTTGTTTGTCGTTCCGGTTGACTTTTGCAACTCAATTTTGAGGCACTTCCCGATAAGCTAGCAGGCTGAAATTTTGCACACGCTCTAAGTTCTGATGACAATACATGACTAGCTAAGAAACATCATAACAAATTCAATAGCCTCCCCAAGATGGCGGACTGGCTGTTTGAAATCCACCTCCATGATATGGGTATCAAATGAAAGGGTTTTCTGTCAGGAATATGAAAAAAATAGTAACGTGTCTTAAATCTAACATGGTGGACATCCAAGATGGCGGATTGACTATTTGAAATGCACCCAATGATATAGGTATTAAACGAAAGAGTTCGCTGAATGAGATACGAAAAAATAATACAATAATTAACACATTAAAAAAAAATTAAAAACCTTTTATATTTTTCCTAAAAATAATAAAATAACCCGACGATTACTGGCTGTATGTTGCGGGGTTGAATTCCGGAAGTAAAAACATTTGCACGATCAAAAAGTAGTTGTTCTGGGTCTGGTTGATTGTCTAACATGTGACTTAAAATATTTGTAAGCATACTAATCACATAAAAAAATATCATAGAATGAGGCAATCTTTTGCAAAAAAATACACTTTTTTGCAGCAAATGTAAGCCACTAATTGACAACCCCCAGGCCCCCCCCCCCTTAACGGGGTAAACTTATACATTCCTAAAGCCAATCTAAATTTATGTGCCTACACAACATGCCACAATAAATGGCAAGTTTGGTCGCAGCGTACAAAATTTACGTGGTCACGGTGCCGTATTGGGTACTAAAAATTCCACGTAACTGGGTTATTTTTTTTTGGCATTTCTGTACTGTTTTATCCCCTGGAGTGGGTTTTTTTTTTATTTGGTAAAATTTTTTGTAACTGTATGGAAAATCTATGTGTTTAGTCGCGCCATCAAACGTACCAGTTTGGTGAGTTTGTAATTGAATACCAAAATTGTATTGATTTCAGAAAATAAATAAAAAATAATAAAAAAATAATTTGAATACCTATAGAAAAAGGACGGAAATTTTTTTCCGGGCTGAAAACTCGTCAGTCTCTCCCGTCCCGCCCTGAATCCTCCCGACTCATTTGACGAATTTAACACTATAAAAAAAAATTATCTCACGTTTTCAGTTACTGTTTCAAGCGCTAACCGAGCCTTTTACTTAAAACATCATACAAAATTCAAACTAAGTAATTTCATTTCAGCTTAGGACGTAAACCCCTTTTACTAAGCAGTCTAAGAATAGTTTTACCAAGTAGACTTTGTCTTTGGCCTAAGCCTTCGGGCAAAGGTGTTAGCCTTGGTACTTTTGGTTTTGACATACACATTAACACAACTCAAAAATTATCCCACGAGAACATGCAATCCGGATAATAACTATCCTTATTATTAGTCCACATTATAAACTATCTGTGTATCAAAGTTTTTTCAAATCCGTTCTGCATTTTTTGGGGGAAAAAGTATCAAATATCCATCCAACCCCACAACTTTCATTTTTAATAAGGTATTTTTTATCGTGGTAATCATCACATGAATTTCTTCCATCCAGGGTAGGACGAGAGACTGTCAGATAACTAAAATCCACGGTGTCCTTCAATAGCCCTTTACGTTCCAGGGTCACGGCTACCTGATAAGATAGTCCCGCAGCCCCGGCAGGATTTTTTATTTTGTTTTCGGGTGGGGTTGCTCCATTTTAGGTTTAATCTTGACTTATGAGCTAGATAGAGGCTAAGGGCCTATACACACCACGTTTTTTAAACGACGGCGCGTTTTTATCAAACAGAGCAGACAGTCTGTGTCTGACTTGCGTGCGCATCGCGTTGCTACAAACGTGCGTCGACCGCGCGTTTAAAAAACGTAGTATGCATAGGCTCTAAGAGCAATCACATTAATAACAAAAAATAATAAAGAATGAAAAAAGTGTAGTCGACCTCTTCTGTTCAAAATGGTTTCCAAAATATTATTATGATCTCTCTGTCGTCAAACAGTACAAATAATTTTACATACAAATCAAATTCTGGAAAAGAATTCGTAAGTTGTTCCTCCGATAAGTTCATTCCAGTTTCTTTACCTTTTTTAACCTTCAAACAAGGTTCACGATAACTAATTCCCTTTATTGTTAATATTTTTCTTTTCAATACAAATCAGCATCAGAAAATCTACATCTACTAAATATTCTTAAAGCGTAATCCAGAGTTCTACAGAAAAATTCAAAAAAAAAAGTATTTTTCGTATCGTTATATCGAAATTCTAGACAAATTTTAGTGATACAGGGACGCATTCTAAAATACAGTTTTTATATAATTATGCAGGAAATATTATTAACCCTTTGATGTATGGCAGTTTTTCTACTAAATTTTTGTGGTTATTAGATGGTGGGTCTTTATCGGGTTTTGACTTGAGGGATCATTCTTGTAAAAGAAAATTGTTTTAATAAAGATCATCTATTCTTTTTACTCTGCTAGTAAGTTGCTTTGTCTTGTTGCATGTAGTTTACGATAAAAAAGAACATTCTTAGCACTCCACCAAAGTTTTTTTTTTAATACTTGTCGCAACAAAACCAGCAACAGATTTCGATTGACAATTTTGTTCCCTATAAGGGGAGCCTCGTCAGACTGCTGATAGCTTTAAAAAAAGCGCGTGGAACGCAACGCGTCGTCGATCCGGGCATGGTCCATCATTAGACGGCAAGTCACTCTATGGCGAAGGCTGTAAATTTAAACAAAGAGACTTTCTACCTACTCTAAATGTATTGAGATTCATTTTTTCAGTTTTTTCATGGTAAACATTCTTTAAAAATAAGATTGCATAAACATATTGCTAAATTGCTGTTTTTTATTGTGGGCAACACTTGTGTTGCGGAGTTGATCACGCCATGTTTCAGAGTTGACGCCCGGCGAGCGAAAACATTATTTTATCAACAAATATTGACGTGTATGGACGTGTTTGCAACTGATTAAAAACATGGCGGTAGTGTGAAGCAATGATAAAATTACACTACTTCCTCCAGCGACATTATAACGACTAGCGTGTGTGGAAAACCCATATTGATTTAAACAATATTTCCAGCAACATTCTCGCGGTTCATGAACAACGTTGATCAACTGTTGCTAAACAAATCTTTACCATGAATAAGAGGCTTTACCCTTTCATGTAGCATTTAAGGGTCTTGTTTGAACATTATTTAGGCTTTGTTCTAATGCCATATTTTTGATGAAGAGGCGTTGTTATCCCCTTGTTACGCATGAAGTAAGAACCCTCGCAATTCATGTTTTCATCTTTTTTTATACGGTACTTATTTTTGATACTGTATCGGTAGTTTTATAGACTAGCTAAGGCATATAGTGGAAAGCTGAAGATAATAACATAAATAAAAATAGGTTTCATAATATTTTTTGGTTAAGGTGGTCGATTTTCGCTGGGATGGCTTTCAGGGCAGATATTCTCTACAGTGAAAACTCAGAAAATTAGTAAAGCTTGAAAGATATACCTATATTATACCGTTCTGTTTTCACGTGTCATTTTTAGGGCGCCGTACGGCGCTGCCGTACCATTGCACGGCAAACGGTGCTGCACTGTAGACATGGGTCTACGCCCTTACGTATAACATATCATGTATTATTATCATGCACTCACTAATCCCCATTTTCGAATCCCCAAAAACATGAAAATCGATGTTGTATTGATATTGCAACATTACCGACCTCATACGTCCCTGTGCACGTGGTGTGGCCATGCAATAAATCCGTGTTAGACGTCACATGACCTCAATTTTTCACCTCGTAAAATATAACACCAGTCGCTATAGTATTTGGACATGGAAATAGGGTAACGCTGTTGTTTTTTTTTGTGTAGTTTTTGATTAATCTTTTTTTTGCGTCCAAAACTCTTTTTAGTTCTATTGTGAAAATACAACGTGTAACGTTAAATGCGCAAAACCTCTCGTGGGGTAACTCAGCCCATGTTATTGAACAAACAAAAAGTCCTTCTCCGTGGATTTTAGTCTGTAAGAGTCAGACAGTCCCCCCCGCCCTGCCTAGGGTGGGAGGACTCATTTGATGATAATATGAAAACTTGAATCTTAAAAAAAAACCCAACACAGTTTCTCATCTATTTTTAATTTCCATCAAGATGGTCCAATATACCTGCAAAAAGTCTGACGTAGGCTTTATATGGACTAAATAGAAAGGGTTGGATTTACTTCAGCCAAGGGAAGCTCCGGGAAAACTTGATTTAGGCGGCATCTGTTTCTGAGATTTCATTGTTTTAGGGTTGCGTACACGTATGGCAAACACAAATTGGTAGTTTCGGCATGTATTTTGTATCAAAGAGATTATCCCTTTTTTTTTGTCATGGTAAAATCATCAAATGAGTCCTCCCACCCCGAGCAGGGCGGGAGGGACTGTCAGACTCGTACTGACTAAAATCCACGGTGTCCTTCAATAGCCCTTAATGTTCCGGGGTCACGGTAATGAGATAAGTCCCGAGACCTCGGCAGGCTTTGGTCCTCTGAGAGGGGGCCCCATAATTTTTCTGACGCTCTTTGAGGGGCGCGTGGAACACAACGCTCCGTCGACCCGGGCATGGTCTGGCAGCGAGCCCGTTACTCGCCGCCCGAGAGATTATCCCTTTAATTGTTTTTTTTTGAAGTGAAAACTTCTTTAGCGGCGTTGTACACTTTTTCTGTAATGGGTAAAAAATTTAAAACTCGCGTCAGGGTCACGTGACCAAAACTCGCGTCAGGGTCACGTGACCCTGATCGAAAATGAGTAAGACGTCATTCAAATTAAAAATAAAACATAGTAACAAAAAAGTTTTCACTTCTACCGGCACTCCTGGAGTGCAACCTTTTTTGTTGTATGAAATGTTAAAGTTTTTTTCTTAATTAATTCTGACTCACCTGTGATCATGCCGCTTGCAACAGTGCTGAAATATTGGAAACTGAAACAAAGAATTAACTTATTAACGTCGTATTTACGCCGTAAATTCTAATTATACTAAGTAAAAAAGTTATAAATTCAACTTAAACTAACGTTGTATGAAACAAATATGTGCATTAAAAATGATTTGAAAATGCTTAAAATATGACTGTATACAATTTGCAGACGATACTACTTTGACGATTAAATGCTTAAATAAAACTGACATAGAAAATAATACTAAAACTGAATTAATAAATGTAATAAAATGGCTGGACGACAATAATCTTCATGTTAATATTAATAAAACCAAAATAGTCCAATTTCAAACATGCAACTCGTCATTAGCATCACCAACAATTCGACATGATAATACGATTTTGCAACCAGAACCTTTTGCTTTATTCTTAGGTATAATAATTGACAGCAAACTGAACTGGAAGGAGCATGTCGAAAGAGTATGCAGCAAGCTTGACAAGTTTGTATATGCTCTTCGTAAGTTAAGATTAGTGTCTAGTAAAAAAACAGTTCTAAATGCTTATCATGGGTATGTTTCATCGGTATTGCGTTACGGTCTAGTAATATGGGGTAATTCAGTGGATATAGACAGGGCATTCAAAGTACAAAAGAAATGTATCAGAGCCATGAGCGGAGCAGAATATTTAGACCATTGCAGACCGTTATTTAAAGAATTAAAAATTCTCCCACTCCCGTGTCTGTATATTTTTGAAGTTTGTTTATTTGTAAAAAAATATCCTCATTTATTCAAATTAAATGAACAAGTCTCTGAAAGATTGAATAAAAAAAATGCCGGGAAATTATTAGTACCTCCTCAGAGATTGCAACTTTATAGCAGAAATGCCAGTTGTATGACCATTAAGATTTATAATAAATTACCACCTGCCCTGAGAACATTACCAATTAATAAATTCAAATTTAAACTGTTTGCTTGGCTCTTAGACATGTGTTTTTATTCCGTTAATGAATTTTTAAATCATAATTTCTGACATTATTCTATTAGTATTTTGCATTTATAATATAATATTTTGACATTAAAACTTATATTTTTGACATAATCATTATTTTTTTTTTGGGTATAATGATCATTTTATTTTTTTAAATTGTAATAATTGCTATTTTTTTGCATTAATGATAAATAACACACAATTTTATTGTTATTAAAATTCTTGTAGTGACTGTTATTTGCATGGACTCGGTTAATTTAATATTTCTACACCAGTTATGGTAGTATATGTGAAACAATGTATAATGTAAGATCTCAATGTACCATATACTTAGAAATAAATATATCTTTATCTTTATCTTTTAAAATTTAAATCCTCATCTCTATACTTGCTACAAGCAGTCGAGGGATTTATTCCATTACCATGACCCTGAAACGTAAAGGGCTAATGAAGGACAAGGTACAAGTCGGACAGTGCCTTCCGCCCTGCCCCAGGTGGGAAGGCCCATTTGGTGATTTTAACACCCTAAAAAAAACAAGATTTTTACACGTTCTGAATTTAAATCAAACAAAAGAATTGCAATGAAATGGCACGTGGAATCTATCAAAGTACAACTTGTAAAACTTGAAAGCCAGGAGGGGAGAGTGGAGGAGGAAACCCGAAGGCAAAAGCATGTAATTAAATAATTACATAAAGATCCAATTTAAACCACTTCGTTAACCTGGGAACCCAAAGTGGCTCTCCGACAAACAATTGACCGGTTTTTTCTCTCTTAATAGAATCGCAATACAATACCTAGCTCGTTTAATCCGGATTTAGTTGTTTTTGTTACGGATTATCCGGAAAGCATATAGAACTAGATTTGACTAGAATTATCTGGATACATCCGATTACAAGGAATCGAATTTGGAGTAGGCTTTGACGTCATCAGATTTCGCTAGATAAATGTCAGGTCTTGTAATGTTGTTGACTTTTATTTCCCTTTTTTAGAAGTTGGGAACTGAATGGTTTTTCTTTTGAGATCCTGAAGGCGTTTGCTCTCAAAATAGACGTAGATGAGATCTATTTCGAGACAAGATTTATTTTATTGAACTTTCGTAATATCTGTCTAGTCTACAGAGACTGCCTGTTTCATTGTTTGGTGTGACGCAATTCATGTCTAAATGTATCCCTGGAAGTTTTGTTCTAATTTTGTTTTTGGCCAAGAGTTATCACTGTGAAGTCTGACCACTGTGGGCGTCCACCACTGCGGGTGGGGCGGAGGGAGGACATTGTCCTCTTCCTCACGCGGCCCGACTCCTCCTTCGCGAGCATGACTGCTTCGCAGAAGGAGGCGAAGCTCCGCTCTCCACTCCGTCTCGCCCCGCAGCATGGCCGTGACCAACGCCGGGCGCGGGAGGTCTCCGCATGTCATAACACTTGTAAAATTGAACCGATCGAGTGACGTATTGTTAAGCGTTGTATCTTTGTCAATTTCGGTTTACGTAACAAAAGGAAAAATACTAAAATATTTACCCTTTTAATAACATCGATCAAGTACACAGTAACCTAAAATGGCTCCTAAAATAAAAACTTCTAATCCTAACTAGTCTCGAATTGAGAACCTGCTCATTTTTTAAACTCGCTTAAAAAAGTACTATTTAATACGCTAATACCCAGTTACCGTGTTGGTAGACATCACATAGCCTCTATAGACTGTAACTTCAAAGTTATATACGTACATTTGGAATGCCGCTCATGCTTCTAACAACAATGCGATCCTTTGTCCTGTTCTCCACTAATTTGCTTTGAGAAATATCTTTCGACTCCTCGAAAACAGTAATGTACTTGTTTGTACTGATCAAAATTGTAGCACTAAAGAAATATAGAGAACACTTGACTAAGTCTTTTTTCGTGGTAAAATCATCAAATGAGTTCTCCTAACCAGTACCCTTAGCACGAATTTTCAGTATTTGAGACGTAAATTAAACTGGAACTTTGACAATTTCAAATTGACAATTTTTAAGGAAAAATTAATTCCTGCTTCGCACACCAGAGGCACTGTTCCATTTTTCCACACAAGAAACGCTGTAAATACTGTAAAGTAAAAGAGTGAAAATTCGTGCTAAAGGTACAAGGCGGGATACAGTCACTACAAGTTTGACAGTCCTTCCCGACTTGTAGTGATTAAAATCCACGATGTCCTTCAATAGCCTTTTACGTTCCGTGGTCACGGCCACCCCGGGTTTGACCCTCTAAAGGGGGCCACGTCAGTTTGCTGACAGTGGAACACGACGCGCCGTCGAACCTGGCATGGTCCATGATTGGACGGCAAGTAACCTCACTCGCCATCCGCGCCTGCAGTGGCCGGAAATCGCCTCGCGACGTCTTCTGTTGCCGTGGGCATCTTCCGACTTGACAAGGTATGACGAGGATCGAGTACCTATCGAGTATGAAGATTCACTATCATAATGTAACTAAATCAGTTTGTATCGTTCCCACTGTTGGGACGAAGAGCTCTTCCATCTGCCACGTGGGCGTAGTACATAAATGTGGAATGGTGGATGATAATAATGTCTTCCATTAAAAGTGAGTTCTGTACCACAAATGAAAAAATAGTTATAGGGTTATTATATTGAATCACTTCCTTTGTTTGTTGTCCGTATATCAAGATCCTTTTTTTCCAGGAACGCTTCACCCAGAGACTGACTTGATGAAATTCTACTAAAAAAACCAAGTGAACTCCGAGTAAATAAAATAAACTATACAGATTACCCATCGGTCAAAGTTATTGACTTTACCCAAAGTAATTGACATAACCCAAACTTTTTGATATAACCCAGATCTTTTCCAAAGATTTTTGCACTACTTACAAAGTTTCGACATGATTGATATTCAAGGAATTATGAATAAACTTGCTCCCAATACCTGTCTACTTTCAGTAGATGGTTAGTCATATTCCGATAAATATTTTCAAGAAAAATGTAGAAGATTTTTCTTTTATAGCTTCAATCGTAAAGCCTAATTAAAGACCTAGATTGCCTTTTCTACAATTCTAAAAAAATCTGAATAAAAATGACGTTAAAACAATTTTTATTTTAAGTTTACATTTTTATTTTAAGTTCATAAGGTCTATTCAAAGGTTGTCTGGAACATATTGCTTTTAGCGATATGAATGCCATTAGAATCATATAATAAAGGTCTGGGTTTGCGCATGTGACTTTATGTTTGTAAATGCACTCACGACACACGAGAAATTCCTAGTGTGGGGCAACGTTTACTTTTTCCCGTACGGCAACGTTTACTTTTTTGTACGAGTACATCAAAGTTACATATTATTAAAATAATATGTAACTTTGATGTACTCGTACAATCTATCTTTCAATCTATATTTCCATAAAACGTCGAAGAGTCCCGCAGTGATAGGCGACTACGGCGACGGACATCGTCACGTCGCTAGACTAGCTAGAACTCATATGATGATTTTACCAGATGTTTAAAAAATAGAACAAAAAAAATATGTTTAAAAATAGAGTCTCGACAAAATTCGGTATTTTTACTTTAACCTGCACTGACGTGAGCCATTTTAGAAACGTCATTCCAAATTCTTTCATCCCATAATCCACTTTATAAAAGAAACCTGGTCGTGGGAACTTCGAAATTCAAACACCGCAAAAATACATTCTGTTTTCCACCATATAAGATTTTATGGCGACAAAACCTTTAACGCCAAAACTTTAGGGTTAATATAGGGTATTTTGCGTACTCGTGTAGATTGACCGATTTAGGGTTACCGAAACGACTTTTGAGATTTTAAGTTAGTTAAACCTCGTTCCGGTTACGGTTTTCATATGTTCAGGTAGGATGAGTTCTATTGTTATGGAACCCCATTGTCATTAAATATAAATTAGGGTTTGAAATTAAGGGATCCATTGACATAACAACTGAACGTCACCCCTGTAATTTCTGAAAGTTTAGGCAGATGTGTACAGTGAGTTATGACAATTAGCTGACCTATCGTCACATAAAGGGTCAGTTTTACTTGTTAATAGGAATTGTGGTTAGTCAGTTGAGCGTTCTCAAAAATGTCAGTGTCATGACGTTACCGATATCGTTTAATTTTTAAGCGCCCATCGTATGACATGTGACGTGTGGCCTACCAGTGGCGTGCACTCGTTGTGGGTATGGTTGGCAAGAGACATTGTATCCAACCGACTTCACAAACACATAAAAAAAATACGTAAACACTACGCTACTACTGCACAAAATATATTAAATAAAATAGGGAATGGGTTAATGTTTTCAATAGCATGACAAAACAACTTCGGCACGCGTGATATCATGATAAAAATCCATCCTTAATACCAATCACGCAATTCGCATGAAAACAAAATTTATAAACTCTTTTTTTTGGATATTATTTTTACAATTTCAATTTTTTTTCCCAAACTTACTGTAATGTGACGATGCTGTCTGCGGTTGCATTCGGAATTATAAATTTAATTTAAGCTAGTAATTCATATTGATACTATACTACTAGCCTGTAGCTCTCCCCAAAATTTCTATTTTCATCAATCCAGGACCAAAGTGCACAAATATCACCTTTTTAAACCTACAAAAATAAGTTACGCATAATTCACTCCTAACGTAGACAAGTCTCAAGAGCAAACCCATTGTAATTAAAAAAAAAATCTAGACATTTTGAAAATGTTAGCTTGTAGTCTGATATTATTCCGTCAGATCTTATATTAAAAGATTCTCCGCTAAGTTCTAAAGAACGTCGTACTTTACTTGAGTTGACCACTTAACTTATTGCATTAGCTGTTGGAGATTTATTTTTATACTATTCGCTTTTAACTTTTTCATTGAGCTACGCAAAATACTGACACTTTCGAGCATAAGCAGGTGGATTGGATTAAAGGATTTGAAAGACAAGCTATTGTTATTATTGTGTTCTAAATCTCTCTGTGCCACTATATGATGCAGCTTGGGGTTTTAATTCAAAAACAAAACAAAAAAAGAACTAGACCAATTACAGGCTATTTTGAATTTAAAAGATATAAAATAAAATGAGTACAAAAGTCGTTATGGTGCTACAATTCCAGTAACAAGACAGAAACTACTATACACTCCATAGCGTAGGTGTTTTATTAACTAGGTGTGTTAAGTAATAGATATTTATTCCCGTTTGTGCAACGATTTTTAGGTCACCTATCATACAATGAAAAGCTAATCCGAATAACTCAACTGTCAGAATTTAAAATCGACATTCCATTCGATGCTCAATATTTCACTATGTGCGTGCAATTGTCGACATCAAAGCGGACAATAATTCAACATAAAAATTGTCCGTGGACCCAACCCTTTTGCCAATTAAGTTAAATGGGACTGTTTTAGGCCCGGGCACAATAGTTCGATTAGGGTTATTTTAGAACCGCAAAGTTTCGATTGGGACCGTTGTCTGTTATTGTGTGATGACAATATTTTGACCACAAAATTATGGGCTGTCATTTTGCTCACTGTTTTTAACCACGTATTGATCGTGTGAAACACACGCGACATCCAGCGACATTATGAACCAAGAATAGAGTTTTGTTTTTTGTCGTGGTATAATCATCAAGTGAGTCCTCCCACCTCGGGCAGGGCGAGAGCGACTGTCAGACTCGTACTGAGTAAAATCCACGGTGTCCTTCAATAGCACTTTATACGATAATTCGGTAAGTCCCGCGACTTCGTCAGCTAGAGTTTTGAAAAATAATGGACTTGTATTTTTTCTATCATTAAATCAATGTCAACTTACAGAGATATACGAGTAATGCATCAAAATTCGAGAGGCCTCGTGACATTAGCAAATTAAAACTATACTCGCTTTTGACGTAGTGCCGCAAATTTTAGTTTACATGAAAGTGTAACAAATAAACAGACAACTACATTTCAATTTATTTTTTCAAGGATATTCCCCTCACTAGGAATTTCTAAAGTTATCCATACACCATCCTGCCTATCGAACGATCGATTTGACGCTTGCAATTGTTTCAAATTGGCAGTTCGTCCATATACACCATACACCATACTGCCTATCGTACGATCGATTTGACACAACGTCAAATCTGCAGCAGCGATGCCAACTTAGTCACTTTATAGCTAGATTTAGCTATTATTCGGTGACCGATACCTACAAATTTATAAAATTGTAGCTGTCGTACGTCCGACCGAATAATAGCCAAATGCATCACTGCTGGCGATTTGACGTTGTGTCAAATCGATTTGATGACCTATCAAATTGGCATGTCATGCCATCAAATTGGCATTTTTAAACAATTGCAAGCGTCAAATCGATCGTCGAAAGGCAGGATGGTGTATGGCTACTATAATGTGTCGTGGGTTCGTTTACAAACATATAAACTTACATACACAAACGCTCAGACCCGGAACAACTACTTGTAGATCATGCAAATACTTGCTCTGGGCGGGAGTCGAACCCGCGCTGACCGTGTCGTCAGATAATTTAAAAAATTAGGTTAGTTATACTTATTTATGTACACTCACGAGCAATAGTATGTATACCTACACTAAGCAGTATTCAAAAGCAATGTTCTGCTACCATATTGATCAAACTTTTGCCTTTTCATTAGACTTCTATTTTGGAAGCTATAAGTACTTTTACGATATGGTCTTATTTCAGAGTTGAAACCGGTATTTCATGAGTAAATTTCGTTCCAATTTTGTTAAGTGTACATGTTATTGCTCGTGACTTTACCAAAGCAATCACTACAGCTTTCAGTTTCACAAACCAAAACAAAACAAGTGACAACAACACTAAAAAAACTTAAAAAAAAAACAATTTCGTTCATTCAAAAAAGCTCTAAACGTTTTCAGAATCAGTTTTAACAGCTGCAAAATGGATTCGTTACTATTCGTTTTGTTGTTACTATCCGTTTTGCTATCCGTACGGGGTGTAGAGGAAGCGTGACCGGATATCGCCTCTACATCATAGAGACACTTGATGCGAACGTTTGGCATTTTTGGGGTTTTCTCTCGACATGTGTATACGTATCTTTTTTGAGCATCTAAGGGATTTTAGTTTACCCCGATTTTGTTGGGAAGAATTTGTAGAGTACTTTGAGGGCGATGAAACGGATACCGGGGTTGATTTTCTAGTGACATTTCTTAGAATTTTGCGACTTTACTGATAACGTCTCCGTATAAACATGAAGTATAGTTACCTATAGCGTTTTTATATCATCATCATCAGCCGGAAGACGTCCACTGCTGAACATAGGCCACCCCCTTAGACCGCCACGCCGAACGACAATTCCTCACTTGCATCCATCCGTTGCCCGCGACCCTCACGATGTCGTCGGTCCACCTAGTGGGAGGCCTGCCTACACTGCCTCCTCCAGTCCGTAGACGCCACTCGAGAACTTTTCTTCCCCATCGATTGTCAGTTCTACGAGCGATGTGGCCTGCCCATTGCCACTTCAACTTGCATGAGCTATGTCGATGACTCTGGTTCTTCGCCGAATATCCATGTGCCGGATTTTATCCCGTAAAGAAACTCCGACCATAGCTCTTTCTATTGCTCGTTGAGTGACTCTTAGTCTCTCTAAAAGTCCAGCAGTCAAAGAGCGTTTTTATAATCTTTCTACTATTATAAATGCCAAATATAGGATGTTTGAATGGATAGATGTTTGTTACTAAGTACAGAATGTCTAAAGAATTTTGGTGTTTTTCTTTCTTTCTTTCTAAATATCGGTTAGTTTGGAACAATATATGGGATACCACGTATTCCAGTATTCATCATCATCATCATCATCCATAGCCCGTCTTCACTTACTGCCTCTCTTTGCTTGTGCCAAGCTCCACGATCTTACGCCAGCCTCATCCAAGACACTCCCGCAATGGTAACAATGTCGTCAGCTCGGTATTGCCGTTGAATAATTTTATAGTTCCACTCAGTCGAAGCTACTGGCAATATTATTACTACTACAACAAAATTACTGAAACCTATTTCGAAAACGCGATACCATCAACAATATATTAGAACAACTAAAACTAGTCCGAACCCAATTAAAACATAATACACAACAATAACAAGAGATCTGTTCGATAAAACTAATAAATCATTTACTGTTAATATCATTTTAACAATATTAATATGGTTCGCCTCTATAACATATGGGTTTTTAAGCTATTGCATAACTTTTATCGCGGGCTCTGAGCGCGGTGACCGAATCAAGAAATTCCCTAACGAAAATAACCTAACCTAACACTCGTCTAACGTCGTTTCAGTTCGGTAGATTTCGGCAATCATAAAAACATCCGTCATAAAGACAATTTACTTTTTCTTACTGATTCTAAACGGCCAGGTACAAATGGAGGTTGTCTTAAAACTATGGCCCTGGAACCTAAAGGGCAACTGAAGGAACGGGTTGGTGTTAAGTCGGAAAGTTAAGGCGTATCATTTACCAATGGCCTTACTCACGCGCTGGCGTTGTTCAAGATTGACGAATTAGACGTAACTTTTTTAAGATTTTAAAATGAAAGATGTTAAATGCTTTTGTTATGAGATCACTTCTTAGTATGAACTCTTATTTCTTTATCTCAAAAATCTTGAACTACATATAATCAAGACCGACGTTCAATTAAATATAGACAAATAACTTCGCCTTTCAGCTGTCAACCTTCAGCACTGCTTTTCAGTAAACTAACTTTTCAAGTTATGTAGTTAAAATAATAGTGTACAGCTAAAATAATAATAACCTCTATAGCTGAAAACACGCCTGAAAGTTTTCTTCTAATTAATGTACTAACATTAAAATTCAACGTAAAGTTTTTGTTCAGCAAACCAAAAAACTGAAAAGAAATTAATTAAATACTAAGGTGTTTGAACTTCGATAATTTATCAACTGCGGTCAACTAATTTGTGTACCTTATCTTAATTTAAATCTAATAATTTAAACTATAATTCAGTAGTTGTTATAGTTCATTGCAAATGAGGTAGAAGAATTATTGGGTTGCAACAAAACTTTCTTATTTAATAAAACATAGAGTTGCAAATAGAGTGCGGATTCAGAATAACAAACGGACTTCTGTGAAGCTAATGTCAGACACTTCATTTGAGTGAATTGTTCACTCGAGTTATTTTATTTCTTCATTGATGAATGTTTTTTAATCAATGCCGTCAGAACGGCTAAACGGATCTGTACCCTTAGCACGAATTTTCACTCTTTTACTTTACAGTATTTACAGAGTTTCTTGTATGAAAAAATGGAACAGCGCCTCTGATGTGCGAAGAAGGAACTAATTTTTTC
Organism: Agrotis segetum; assembly: GCA_036375495.1. Taxonomy (NCBI): domain Eukaryota; kingdom Metazoa; phylum Arthropoda; class Insecta; order Lepidoptera; family Noctuidae; genus Agrotis; species Agrotis segetum. Next base: position 3,161,557 of record JAQSVV010000002.1, read on the forward strand.
CTTGAAAATTGTCAAATTCCAGTTTTACTTTACGTCTCAATTACTGAAAACTCGTGCTAAGGGTACTGGATAAAATTTGACACACCTTTAGATTATAGTCTCGAATAACACATTTAGGCCCACTTGCAGGAACCCGAGTTATCTTTTAAACTCACAGTTAGTTGCTAACACGAGGTAACTCTGAGTTAAAAGATAACTCGGGTTCGTGCAAGCGGAGGACCGCTTGCACGAACCCGAGTTATCTTTTAAAGTTACTTTTTAACCCGGCACTATGTTTCTGTGGAATAATTTTTGAAGACGTTTCAATACAATCATAATAATGTTTCCATTTCAGAAAACTTCTCTCCTTTTTAAACTTTATGATCAGGTTATGAAACGGTTTCTTAGTTTATTTTGACTTTGTTTACTTTAATTTCGTGTGTGTTTGCATAAAGTGAAAATTAATTCGAGTGTTCACTTCTGACTTTATCAGATTTTGTACTCAACATCTTTCACTAGCCTTTTGGGTGTTCTGATATCGTCCTAACTGTTGCAGAACGTCTCAAATATACCGTAGAATTCTAGAAGTTTTCCGAGTATTTTTAGAAAAACTGAAGAAATCCCCGAGGTAAGCTTATGACGTATATTTACGTCTGTTTGCGGTGCTCTGAATTCGAGGCGATGCACTAGAAAATCAATGTTGACGGATAGAATACTAATCCAGTAGAGTGTTTGTTTATTTATATAGTGGCAACTGCCCCTGACTTGGTATCTATTGATGTTTTTAAACCATTTGGAGAAACATAATTGATTCATTATTAGATACATCTAAGAAAGTAAGTTTCATGTCATGTAAATAAAATCCTCTATAAAACAAAACAAAACAAGCGTTCTGCTTGCATGGAACTGGCAGTGGGACCATTACGAATGGAACGAAGCACTAATGTCCTCTACTGCGATTGGAAGACAAATTCACCATCTGCCTAGCCTTTTCCCAACTATATTGGGGTCAGCTTCCAGTCAAACCAGATAAAGCTGAATATCAGTATTTTACATGGAGCGACTGCCTATCGGACGTCCACAACCCAGTACCTAGGTAATACGATTCCCCATGGTAAGACTGGTTGCCAGACTTTCGAGCTTCTGACTGTGATTAACGACTGTCAAAGATCTACAAATGACAGCCGAGACCAACGGCTTTACGTGCTTTCCGAGGCACGGAGGAAACTCGCTATATAACCCGGAAGATCGGCCTGTGCGGCTGTAATCATTTAGCCACGAGCTCCTCGTAAGACAAAGTGCGGACAAAATGTGTATAACCCCTGAAAAGAAGAAATTGTCTTTAATTTTCACCGACGCAGTTAAACAGTGAACGTCTTTTCGATTTTCTCTTCCCCTTTTCTGCACCGCACAACATTTCTCTAAATGCTAAATTAAATTTTAATTCTAACAAATTCATCGCACACAGACCGCACGTCTCGCTTGCTCTTCCACCCGGGTGCACTCGTTTTATTTATTACTGCGCGGTACACCGCGGACTCTTAATGACACCGAGTCACGAATTGAGTTATACAAGTTGTGATATTTTTCTTTGCTGACAACACTGATGGGATTTCTTTTCTTTATGGTAATCAATAAGAGACATGTTTCGGGTTTTAATGCTGAAGAATATTGATGGAGATATTTTGTGTTTTATTTATTATGATTGTTATGGACTTACGTAATACGACGTTTTTGTACGGTAGACATGGCCGATGGAATTCGACTCTTTTCTTAGAGCCGATTTACACATTCATAAGTAAGTAAGTAGGTAAGGAAGTAGAAACCACGTGTGAAGATCATCCGGCAAGCAATAAGGGCGGTGTTTAGACGTGGTTTCTACTTACTTATTTACTTGTATACTTACTTATGGATGTGTAAATAGTCTTTTATGGATTTGCTACAGTTATCGCAGTAGCTGAGGAATTGACTGTTGTGCAGCTTGTCACGGGTTGGATTTCTGTACGAAACAAAATAATATTAGTATGATCTGCAAGTAGATGTTCCGAGTCTGGGTGCTTGTGTTGTAAATTTAAATGATTGCAATTGCATTGTGCAAGTTTGAATGAATGCACCCAGGATAAAAGAGAAATTTTTGGGGAGTAATGTTTAAAAAGAGAATAAACAATTGTTCTGTCTTGAAGTTTTTCAAATTGTTTTGTTTCCAGAATCCCATCATCTAATGCTGACCTGGGATCGTGGGATTATATGCAAAGTACCTACACACTTTCAAGAATTTTCCAAATCGGTCCAGCCGTGTTTGAGTAAAATGAAAAATTTCAACGAATAGAGTACCATCTATTTTATGAATTCGGTCAAAAATCAATCATATTGGAGAGAAGTTTATCATTATAACATAATAAAACGGACTTCAATAACGCTGTTTTGAACTTCGACCTTGACGAATGTCAAGGTCAAGGGCACAGCCAAAGTTAGTACAATACAGAGTATGGTTAAGGGCATTTTATGGTCGTTAAAAGTTATTTTAATTGCGTGTCACATGCTTTTTTCACAAAGGGCTTGAGATTTTTATTATGGCAATAAAATTCTAGAAAATAAAGTCTAGATTTGGCTTTTGTTTTAGGTAATCGAAAATATAAAACAGTGAGAGGGCATTAAAATGGAAATTTTAGTGTGTCGTGTGTAAGATTGTGTTTTACAAGATTAAAAATAAACGTTTTCGGCTTTTTTCTCGTATATCTGTCTTCTATAAAGTTAGGACTGAATGAATAAGTGAGGGAACGTGCAATAATATAGCCTTATCAGTAACAATAATCCTAGCTGGCTGAATAATCTTTTTACCACGTTAAATAACATTGCCGGCCGCACGGCGACGTGACAGAAGAAATAAGAAATGATGTCACGTTTTACGAATATGGGCTCCAAAGCCTTATGGATTTGATACTATTAGGTATATGAATTTTGGTAGCGCCATCTCCTTTTATTTCCTCAAACCCTTTGGTGGCGCCATCTCTATTTATTCCCTCAAACCCTTTTTTGATTTGATGCAAGTATCAGAACGGGCGATGAAAGCGCCCTCTTCCCTTTAAAACGCACGCCCGACGCATACACGCCGTCGTCGAAGAGTCAAGAAAGAATCGTGCTGCTGGAAGGCCGCGCGCGCACCGCTCCGCGCTCGCGCCGTATTCGTACCGCGCCGCATTCGTACCGCGCCGCATATAAAACTGTTGTGAAGCCACCCGCGGGTGTGATCGAGTGATTGTGAGCAAGGAACTCTGTGCTGTATCGTGAAGACGCCAAGGGCCGCCATCTTATCTCAGCCCGACAAGAGGAAGAAGAAATAAGCCAGGTAGGCGTGCTTCCCTTCTCACTCCGAACCCACTAATCGCCCGTTCATCATCAGCCCATAGCTTCTAGGCGATTACCAGCCATCCTTTTCAATATACAGTCCACTTAAAATAAAAACAAAATTTCGCAAATCGCTATACATGGCGTAATACGCGCCATTTTGGTCCTTTTCGAGCGGATATATCCATTTTGCTCTAATCGAGCGGATTATATCCATATTCTCGATTATTCGCGTAGGTATCTTCTAGAAGTGCCTACCTAGGTAGTTGTAGAACCTATCTACACTCCTAGATAATAAAATTTACCCAATACGTGGTTACTTCCCGCATCGCAGTAGGTAATATACTCTTACGTAGCTACCTACTACAAAACATAATTATTTGAACTTTAACAATCGTCTTGTAAATTCCTTATTTCAAGCGCCTTTTAGTTCTACCGCCTTTAAAGTTGTTGCATAAATAAGAATAACTACCGCATAGCCGCATAAATAGGTACCTACTTATTTTAGTTTACACGGTTTAATTAATTTACCCGCATAAACATGTCGAATAAAAATAAGCCATGTATTTCGGAGGATAGCGAATTGACTATCTTGGAAGCTAAACGTAATGTTTTATTTGAGCGTATTCAAAACATTTACGAGCGTTCAAAGACTGCCAATTCTACCGAAGTTAGCAGGGAATCATTTCTTAGCTACTGTGTGACTGTAGATAATATTCGATCTGAATTTCATAGTTTATTGGACGCTTATAACACAAAATTACTTTCTATCAATTCTGATACCCAGCCGAATTATCAGGCGTACACCTCATTCGAAGATTTATATTGTATCATTAAACGCATACAGTCACAGTTAGAAGGTAGACAGTCCGCACAAACCAGTGCTGGTTACGCGGCTCCGTCCGTCCGAGCACCGAGACTGCCTGCAATCGAACTCGTGTCATTCGATGGCGATATACGGAACTGGCCATTATTTTATGCAAGTTTCAAAGCAACAGTGCACGACAATGGCTCTTTGACAGATGCTGACAGGTTGTACTATTTAATAGGTAAGCTGTCACCGAAAGCGCAATCCGTATTCGCAGGTGTCACACCCAATGCTGAGAATTATCAGGTCATATTCCAGTCGCTCCTTGATAGGTACCAGGATACTCGTGTCCTCGCAAGTACGTACTTGGATCAAGCCCTAAATCTTAAATTGTCAGGTCCCGCGTCATTAACTAACTTCCAGTTGTTCATTGACAACTTTGTAACAGCAGTCAATTCCCTTAAAAACTTACAATTAAAAAACCTTTCCGACTTTATGTTGTTACAATTCGCAATGAAAAAGTTCGATACGGAAACCATTCGTGCTTTCGAGATGACGGAACGTAGTCATGAAATACCCACACTAGATAGTTTTATTTCCTTCATCAAAGATCAGTGCCGAATATTTAACATGACGCAGCCTAGTCCATCTAGCTCGTCAAGTAATAATAATAGTAAACAAAAGTCGACGAAATCGCGAAATAATAACTCGGTCCCTAATCCGCAATCTTACGTAGCATGTTCGGAATCTAATAATAATAATCCGCATAAGTGTCTGTGCAATAATATTGTACATGAACACTTTTATAAATGTTCCGCTTTTAATAATTTAACTCCGACTGCTCGTTTTAAGTGCGTAAAAGAAAATAAAGCTTGTGTTAATTGCTTAAGTATAAAACATAAATCAAGCGATTGTTCAAGCAAAACCAAGTGTCGTTCATGCAATCAGCGCCACCATACGTTATTGCATTTCGATAAAAAATCTTCATCTCATGAACCCGGTAACGATCTAGTTTCTAGCCCACCTGTTTCTACGTCATCACCGCAGGGACAGGCTGCTCGCGCTAGTACAGCGGCGCCTGCCCCTCCCGCGTCTCAGCCCGAAGTTTCTTTGTGTGCTACGTCTGTCGCGCTCGCACGCAGGCAGCGCTCACGCACTTGCGAAGCCAAGCAGCAATGTACGGCATCCAATACGATATTGCTAGCAACCGCGCAGGTTATCATTTACGATGTAAACAAAACTCCGTGCGTGGTCCGTTGTTTGCTTGATAGTGCATCACAAAGTAGTTTTATTACTTCGGATTGTTTTAAACGTCTTGGACTGTGGAATAACTTAAAAAATACTAACTTAGTAGTTAAGGGAATCGGTGGTTCAGAAAAATCATGTAAGGGTTCCGTAGATATTAAAATACATTCGCGTTTTAATAAACATATTAATTTTAACGTTTCCTCGCTTATCGTGGAACGCATCACGGACATATTGCCAAACGATCATGTGGACGTGTCCTTACTTACGCACCTCGAGTCATTGCCACTCGCAGATGCTGACTTTGGCCAGCCGGGGAATATCGATGTTTTGATCGGGGCTTCAGTATTTCCGCACTTATTATTACCTAATGTTGTACGTAATAATAATAAGCTATATAATTTACCTCCCGCTATTGAGACGGTACTTGGGTATGTGGTTATGGGTTCCGTACCTACATCACATACTTCTCATTATACTACGTCTTGTTGTTCTGTTCTTCAAGAAAATAATATTGATTCTCTCCTCAAGCGATTCTGGGAGCTTGAAGAGATATCCGCACCGCCCTCGCTGAGCCGCAAGGATCTCGAGTGTGAAGAACATTTCCGCGCTACCACTGTTCGTGACGACAGTGGCAGATATATTGTGGCGTTGCCATTCTGTGGCGACCCTTATTCGCTAGGCGACTCGTACGCTGCTGCGCTTAGACGGTTTTATTGTTTAGAACGCAAACTTGATGCATCGCTTAAATTGCGCGGCGCCTACAATGACGTCATGCGTGATTACATAAATAAGGGTTTTTTGAGTCCCTTTGTTAACAGCGAGAGCAATTCTCTTCCTTCGTATTATATCCCGCATCACGGTGTAGTTCGCGAAGATAAGGCTACCACTAAACTTCGTGTGGTTTTAGACGCTAGTTGTCGAACTACATCGGGTCAATCGATCAATGATATTTTGCATGCCGGCCCTAATCTACAGGGTGATTTATTTAACATCATAATTATTTTTCGTCTTTTTCAAATTGCTCTCTCGGCTGATTGCCGCCAAATGTTTCTCAACATCGGTGTTCGAGAATCTGACCGTAGATTTCAACGAATCTTTTATCGTTTTGACAATAATGAACCTATAGCCGTGTATCAGTTTAATCGTGTTTGTTTTGGCATGAAGTCCAGTCCATATCACGCGTTACGAGTTGTCCGCCAGTTGATCGCTGATGAAGGCGACAACTTCCCCGCTGCCGCAGCTACTGCTTCTTCCGCTTTATATATGGATGATATCGCCTGCAGCGTCAGATCCGCTCCGCAAGCAATTTCGCTTTGTGAAGAGCTTATTCAGCTTTTCAAGCGAGGCCAATTTGATCTTGTCAAATGGACAAGCAATTCTAAAGAGGTTCTCTCGCACATACCTGATTCTCACAAGGCTTCTCCAGACATTGAGTTTGAGAAGTCAATACCGCATAAGGTTCTTGGCTTACGCTGGGACAAATCAAGTGATAGTTTTCGGTTTGACGTCGTACCGCCAGACGACAAGTGCACCAAACGCACTATGCTGTCCACAGTAGCTCGACTATGGGATATTATGGGTTTTGTGGCTCCCACAATTTTGTACGCCAAGCTCTTGATCAAAGAGCTTTGGTTATCAAAGTGTGAGTGGGACGACGCACCTCCCGACCATATTGTCGCGACGTGGAAACAATTTTGCATTGAACTTTCCACACTCAACCAAATTGTTATACCGCGTCATCTGGGTTTGGTGGATGGATGTACCGTTAATTTGATAGGTTTCGCTGACGCTAGCGAACGCGCTTACGGCGGAGTCGTATATTTACAGGTCTGCATTGGTTCTAACTACTCTGTGCAGTTAGTATGTGCCAAGTCCAAGGTCTCGCCTGTCAAAACCATTTCGGTTGCGAGACTGGAGTTGTGCGCGGCCCTTCTGTTGTCCCAGTTGCTTCGCAAGGTTCAGAACACAGTTTCGCCCCACTACTCCATTAATAAAATATACGCGTTTACTGACTCCAAGGTAGTGCTCGCTTGGATTTATTCTTCTCCACATCGCTGGCAGACTTTTGTCGCCAATCGCGTTACTAAATTAATTGAACTCATTCCGGCTTCTTGTTTCAATCACGTCGCAGGTATTGAAAATCCCGCTGATTGCCTGTCTCGTGGTGTTACTCCAGTTAAACTTCTGCAGAATGCTTTGTGGCATCGTGGACCTTCTTGGATTTCCCATGATCCGTCAGAATGGCCGATTCATCCCTTTGACCATAGTGCAGAGGATGAAAACTTACCAGAACGGAAGTCTGTCTCTCACCCCGTGATTGCTGAGGTTGCCGAATCTCCGATTTATGCACTCGCACTACGCATGTCGTCGTGGTCTAAGTTACTGCGCACCATAGTTTATGTCTATAGGTTTCTTGGGCAACTACCTAACGGGACTTCTGTTTCAGGCTCCGAAGTTGCAGAGTTTAGATTATTGCGAGCTGTGCAGGCTGTTCATTTTAGTAAAGACATTCAAAACTTAAAAGATAATGTTCCTTGCTCTCCCACTCTTCTTAAGCTCAAGCCGTTCCTCGATGAGCACGGCATCATTCGTGTTGGTGGTCGTCTGACAAATTCGGGCGAACCTTACAACTACAAGTATCCTTGTATCTTACCGCGTCAAGACCATGTGGTAAATCTTCTTGTTGATTTTTATCACAAGAAATATCTCCATGCCGGTCCAGAGTTGCTTATGTCCTTACTCAGGCATAAATATTGGATTTTAGCTGCACGGCGAATAATTCGCCACAGAATACATAAATGTAACATCTGTTTTAAATTCCGTCCACGTCCGGTCTTTCCTCTCATGGCAGATCTTCCTAGCCAGCGTGTAAACCAAGTAGATAAGGCATTTACACATACCGGTTGTGATTACGCAGGACCACTGCAATACACACCAGTTCGTGGTCGAGGTGTTAAAAGCCGTAAAGCTTGGTTGTGTATTTTCACATGCTTAACAACACGCGCTACGCACATTGAAGTTGCGACAGATTTAAGCACTGTTCATTTCTCGCAGCTCTTAAACGATTTCTTTCACGACGCGGCCCTATACAGTGTTTGTATACGGATAACGGCACTTGTTTCGTGGGTGCAAGTTCATACTTACGCGATCTCTATAAATTTCTCAATAAGGAATATCGCACACATCTACAGGAGGAACTTTCCATTAATCACATAGATTGGAAGTTTATTCCGCCTGCTTCTCCACATTTCGGCGGTTGTTGGGAGAGCATGGTTAAAGTAATTAAAACGCATCTCTTCAAAGTTATAGGTCAACAAATCCTCTCTTATGAAGAGCTTTTAACTGTCCTCGCTCAAGTCGAGGCACTGGTTAACTCGCGTCCGCTCACGGCATTGAGTAGTGACCCTGCTGAACCATCCGCGTTAACTCCTGCGCATTTCTTGAACACAGCGCCATTGTCGTCACTCCCCGCTCCTGAAGCAGACTCTTCTAGCTTGCTTCAGAGACATACTTTGCTTGATAAACTCGTGCAGACGTTCTGGCAGCGCTGGCGTTCAGAATACCTTCACCAACTTCAGGCTAGATCTAAATGGAATAGTCCTGCATCCCCTATACAGGAGGGCACGTTAGTCATTATCATAAATGATAATTCACCGCCACTTTCATGGCCATTAGGCATTGTTGAAAAATTACATACATCTAAAGATGGCACAACCCGCGTTGTTACCGTGAAAACCGCAAAGGGTAGCTATGTGCGCCCTGTTGTACGTCTCTGTCCGCTACCGACTCAGTGAGATCTAGCTTGAAGTTGGATCTCCTTCATAGTTTAGGTATTTTAGTTATAATTGTTCCGCTATAATGTAAATTAATTTAAGTTTTATAACGCAGTCTTAGCCTATGAATAGGTTATGCGGTAGTAGGTATACCTTATATAGCTAAGTACTTTTTTTAAAGGCAACCCTTTAAGGCCGGGGGAAATGGTAGCGCCATCTCCTTTTATTTCCTCAAACCCTTTGGTGGCGCCATCTCTATTTATTCCCTCAAACCCTTTTTTGATTTGATGCAAGTATCAGAACGGGCGATGAAAGCGCCCTCTTCCTTTTAAAACGCACGCCCGACGCATACACGCCGTCGTCGAAGAGTCAAGAAAGAATCGTGCTGCTGGAAGGCCGCGCGCGCACCGCTCCGCGCTCGCGCCGTATTCGTACCGCGCCGCATTCGTACCGCACCGCATATAAAACTGTTGTGAAGCCACCCGCGGGTGTGATCGAGTGATTGTGAGCAAGGAACTCTGTGCTGTATCGTGAAGACGCCAAGGGCCGCCATCTTATCTCAGCCCGACAAGAGGAAGAAGAAATAAGCCAGGTAGGCGTGCTTCCCTTCTCACTCCGAACCCACTAATCGCCCGTTCATCATCAGCCCATAGCTTCTAGGCGATTACCAGCCATCCTTTTCAATATACAGTCCACTTAAAATAAAAACAAAATTTCGCAAATCGCTATACATGGCGTAATACGCGCCAAATTTGATAACCTTTTTTTTCGTATAGTAAATTGTTACTTACATATATTGTAATTATTCGGTGTGAATCGTCGGTGTAAATCGAATATGTGTGGCACTCCGGGACTGCCGCGGTAAAGCAATTGCATAGCATTTTTTACAACTTATGCATTTTTTTATGCTGTGGTCATTAGTCAGCCACGTCTACCCAGTGAAACGTTAAGAAAAACAAACACCGTGCCCAAGTCTGCTGAACTGAAAAGACGTTAGACAAACCGGGGTGTTAGGTTTAGTTTCGTCAGGTTTACTTTCGTAACGGAATTTCTTGATTCGGTCGCCGCGCTCAGAGCCCTCCATAAGATACACAATTCCTTAAAAATTGATGTTTTGATAAAAGATTCGTTGGTTTTATAAAGGTTTCGCTAAAGTAAAAAGTGGGCTTTTAAAAATCAAGCCATGGCTTTAAAATCTCATTGCCATGCCGTATTAACAGAGTTCATCTTTCAGTGTTGGTCTAAAAATGAATGCCTCAAAAACGAAAATAATGTGCTGTGACGACGACATTGATCACATTCTAGTGCATGGTCAGCAAATAGGAAAAGTCAAGGAGTATGTTTACTTGGGACAGACTTTGAGTTTAAGGATGAACTCTCAAGAGCGGGAAATAAATCGTCGTATCGAGCTAGGGTGGGGTGCTTTCGGTAAGCTGTCGGACGTACTGAAGTCGAAGCGGGTCCACATCAACCTAAAGCGTCGCATGTTCGAGCAATGTGTCCTCCCAGTCATGACGTACGGGGCTGAAACTTGGACGCTCACCAAGCATTAATCCACCGCATGCAAGTTACTCAGAGAGCTATGGAAAGAGCCATGTTGGGTATTTCTCTCTACGACCGGGTGAGAAACACAGAAATTCGTAGAAGAACGAGACTTCTAGAGATAGCATGGGTGATAGCAAAAAGAAAGTGGAAGTGGGCGGGCCATATATGCCGTAGACTGGATGGAAGATGGGGCAGGAAAGTGTTGGAGTGGAGACCACGAATGGGAAAGAGGAATGTAGGGAGACAACCGACTAGGTGGACGGACGATCTTGTTAAAGTGGCCGGAAGAAACTGGATAGCCATAACAAAAAACCGCCAGAAGTGGAGAGATTTGGAAGAGACCTACACTCAGCATTGGGTGACTAAAGGTTGAAGAAGAGATCTTTCAAAAATGTCTTATTAAGTCTTCAGTAACTTCGTATCTCATACAGTACATTGTAAGTTGCAGTTAAATAAACGATACGTGACAGAAATGGGACAGTGCAACACCGTGAAATAGATAGCACTGGAATAATAGCATTGTATTGTAACAGTGTTAGTTATTGTGAGCATGAAGGCGGTAGAAAACGGGATATTATTTAAAGTTATTGCATAGCATTTTTTTTATCAACTCAGGCATTTATTTTCTTTGTTGGCCATGGTCAGCCACGACAATCAAGTGAAACGTTAAGAAAATCAAACACCGTGCCGAAGTCTGCCGAACAGAAACGACTTTTTTTCGTTAGGTTTATTTTCGTTATAGAATTTCTTGATTCGGTCACAGCGCTCAGAGCCCGCAACAAAAGCTATGCAATAGCTTAAAAAGTACTCCCTGTACCAATACATGTCATCCTAAAAAAGATTAAAGCTTTAATACAAACCGGCGTATAATCGTACAAAGACCTTTGTGCCCGTTTTTCGGACACAAAGCTATAAATAAATCCTAATTCCCAAATTGCTTTATGTAGGTAATATCCTTGAAAAAGAATATATCATCCCTTCACGTGGGTGACTTTGACATTTGGTAAAAGATCAGACTACCAAAGGATAGCTAAAGGGTAGAGAAAAACAGATTGAGACTACGTAATTTGTTGTTGAGATATTTTTTGAAACGGCTTGCGTTTATTATTTAACGCACAAAAATATTTACTTACATTATAATTAAATACTAACTACATGAAGGTGCATGTAAGTTAGATTTCGGAGATTTTACCAATTTACACCTTTTCTATGATGTGAGAGCTAATGGAGAGAATGTTTTGATCATTTTTGTATTTAAAATTATACTTCTTGTCAAAGTCAAATCATTTATTCCAATTAGGCCATCAAACAGGAACGTCGATTTTTAAATTTAAAGGGAATAGGAAGGGATGGGATTGATTCTACACCCATTCGCTAAGGTAGGTTGTATGGAGAAGAATGGGCAAGAAACGCCATACTTACTCTTTTTCAAAAAGGCTCTTTTTTAAAAACTTGTTATTGCCGCAAATTATATTTTGATAAAGTTACAACATGTCGCTGGCCTACAAATCGCAAAAATCGTAAGAAAATTTGAGTTTTGCGGGCTGGTTGGAGCATTCACCTTAAGTAATGAGGAAAGCAGACATATCTTATAATACCTACACCCTCATTTTTCTAGCCATACTTCGATTCTATGGGATAAGGGAGAAGCCTCTTGTCAGCAATTGGTGACTCTATGGAAAACCTCAAACATGCTTTTCGAACTAGGACTTCATCTTATGCTCAGCAGTTTTTTTTAATGTGTGGATAATAATTTACGTCTTTCCTGTGTTATTGGCAAGAAGACCTACTTTTTGAAAAACATAATATGTGGATCACAATTTATGTATTTCCTGTATTATTTGCAAGAAAACCAAGAAAAAAACAAATATTTAACTCTACTGCTTACAGTTACTGAGATAAAAAAAAACCTTTGGTTTGGATATAAAGGGATACAAAGTCAAAAATAAACTCCGACGAAGCCACAGGAAAACCGCAAGATAACTATAAAACTTACCCGATCGAGTAAAAACACAAAAGCCTCCTTCATCAGATAAATCGATACAAGCTATAAGTAAGCTTTTGTACCAGTTTCGGACAAAAGGCGTCCATAAAAGTTGGGCATGCCACCCTGTATATTACGTGCTCTCCGGCCACCTGCATAGCAAAATTTCAATTTATTTTACGGCGTGCCTTGGACAGAGACCGCCAGTGTGGCATAAATGAAGAACTACATAGTTTACGTACCATAGTTATCATGTGGACCGTATTTGCGTAGTTTTTTTTCCGATATTCATCGTGCTGGTCAATTCTTTTGTTGGTGTATAAAGGTGTCAGGAATGAAAAGGGTGTTTTTTTTTTGTTTGTTGTATGAAATGTGTTTTGTTTTTTTTTAGTTGTTGTGAAAAATGGAACTGAAGTAAAGGTGGTGATTAAATAATATACTTTTAAACTCCGCACGATATAATTACACTCCTGTTCTTCCAAAGCATTTATTTGAAGTAGGCTAATTACAGGGACTTTTGAGTTGTCAAAAGATAAAAAAAAAGAAAATTATGGAGCTACGGTCTCAGTCAAAACACATAATAACTAATGAAAGTATTGTAGCCGCCCATTCCAAAGCGTAGAACTGCCTTGGTCGCAAGACTAACTAGTAACCGTGGCCACGGAACGTAAAGGGCTATTGCAACACACCGTGATTTTAGTCACTACAAGTCTGACAGTCCCTCCTGCCCTGCCCTGGGTGGGAGGACTCATTTGATGATTACCTACGCCAAGTAAAAATTAAAAAAACTGAACAAAAATATCTGAGAATTATTATTTATTAACTATCAAAATGTTTTAACAAAATATTACTTTGCTAATATTTCAGTGAAAATTACATTCTTTTATGAGATGATTACTGAGATACAAAATAAACGTTCCATTTTCCTCCTCCATTGTCTTACAAGTCGACAGATTTTGTAAGGGGAGATTAAGGAAAAGGTATCGGGTGTCTTAAATATAATGGAAAAACGTCGCAAAACGTTAATTAAATAAATAACAAGCCGTTGAACAACATTAGTAGGAACCTCCTAAAGGGTTATTGTATCATTATTTTAAACAAATTCTATATTGAATTACTGGCCTGTTGGTCTAGTGGTTAGTGACCCTGACTGCTATGCCGGAGGTCGTTGGCTCGATTCCCACCCAGGACAAATGTTTGTGTGATGAGCATGATCATTTGTTCTGTGTCAGGGTGTAATTTATCTGTAATAAATTAATAATATGTATGTATTTAGAAATATGTAAGTATGTTTATCAGTTGTCTAGTACCCATAACACAAGCTCTGCTTAGCTTGGGACTAGATAGCATTGTGTGATAGTTGTGAAATATTATTATATTAAACAAATAACGTTTTTTTTACTGTCCTGCCATGGACCATGTCCGGGTCTACGGCGCGTTATGTTCCACGCGCGCCTCAGTGATTAAATTACCGTAACCCCGGAACGTCTTTATGTTCCGGAGTCACGGAAATCCACGGTGTCCTTCAATAGCCCTTTGGCTATTGAAGAGCCAAAGGGCACCGTGGATTTTAGACAGTACCAATCTGACAGTCTCTCCCGCCCTGCCCTGGGTGGAAGGACTCGTTTTATGATTTTACCACGTAAAAAAAGGGTTGTTGTTATATAAGAACAAGCTTATCCTTTAAACAATAAACCTTAATAAGTAATAACCTTTTTAGAAGACTACACAAAGATTTCCACTAATTAACATAAACATAAAACAAGATAAAAACCTCTTTGATATCAAAAGGCCTCTCGTTGTCCAATGTTCAAGGCTCATTAAAAAGGATTTTATGTACAAAGTAAGACAATATTGAAACAAGGACTTATCCTTTCTGAAGTGAGGTCATTCTCTTCATTGAATTAACGCAAATAATAACTCAGTACTCGTACAGACGCCAGCACAACCTATCTTAAAGTTTAATAGATTTTCAACCTTATCACACTAGTGGAAGGTTGATTTTCGACTGGTAAAGCCGGTGTAAACACATTTTATGTAAAATATTGTCCTTTTAACTGTCGGCACACATTCCTTCCTACTCTCTTCTCTTTCCCAAAAAAAGAGTAAAAAAGCTGCAGGTTCAGCCACGCGCAAGTGATACCTCTGGTGTTAAGCGGTCACCGCAGCCTATGTACGGTGACCGCTTTCCATCAGCCACGCTGTTCGCTTGTAACATAAGGGCTAAAAAAACCCTTTGAGGGGTCTTCCCTCAAAGCGGTTTTTTAGACCTTATGTCATTGGTCTCATGATAAACGGTCCATACACTATTGTGCTCATGTATGTCAAAATACGAAAAACAGACTTTTAAGTTCAAACATATACTTTTGAGTCCAAACATAGACTTTTGAGTTCAAACAGCACACATTCCTTCCTATTCTCTTCTCTTCCTCAAAAAAAGAGTGAAAAAGCTGCAGGTTCAGCCACGTGCAAGTGATATTTCTGGTGTTGCAGGCAGCGCAACTGATGGTAAGCGGTCACCGTAGCCTATGTACAGTGACTACTTTCCATCAGCCACGCTGTTCGCTTGTAACAAAAGGGCAAAAAAAACCCTTGTGGGGTCATTGATCTCATGATAAACGGTCTATACACTATTGTGCTCATGTATTAGTCCAGTCACTAAAGCCTAAACCCGAAAATAATTAGTAACACGCTGAAATTTTTAGGGGTTCTTAAGGAAGGTAAAATAACATACCGGGTGATTTTGCAGCGTTCTGGGGTGTACGGAAAGGGTTGAAAAGGGGTGAAACGGGGTGAAAATGGTTTTTCGTTAATAACATTGCCAAGAAAATTAGTAACACGCTGCAAATTTGGAATTAGGTTGTTCTTACCGTTTTTTAACGTGTATTAAATTTGCAGCGCTTTGCGACATACGGAACATTGTTTTTTTTTAAAAAACAGTGATTGCACTGTTTTTATTGTAAAAACAGGGGTAAGAAAATTAGTAACACGCTGCAAATTTGGAATTAGGTTGTTCTTACCGGTTTGTAACGTGTATCAAGTTTGCAGCGTTTTGCAACATACGGAACATTGTCTATTATTAAAAAAACAATGAAATTATTTAATCACACAGGTGAAAGAAATTTGTAACTCGCTGTAAATTTGTAATTAGGTTGTTTTTACCGTTTCGTAACGTATATCAAATTTGCAGCGTTTTACAACAAATTGAACATTTTTTATTATTAAAAAAACAGTGCGATTTGTTAGTAACAAGGGTAAAAAAGTAGGAACACGCTGCAATTTTAGAATTAGGTTGTTCTTACCGGTTTGTAACGTTTTGCAAAAAACTGAACTTTTTTCATTCATTACCATAAAAACAAATATTTCAGTTAGTAACAATAGTGAAAAAGTTAATGAAGAGTTGCAATCTGGAGAAAATGTTGTCAAAACCTTTTTGAAACATTTTTCAAAGGACATCATTTTTTTTGGGCCATTTCTGAAAGTGCCAACGAAAAAAATTGGTACCTTTTGTATTATTGGTTGGTATAGGTAGTACTAGTCATTTGGAGCAATAGTTACTATGGCCCAAAAGTTGTAGGATTGCTCTCGGCCAAGTTATACTAGTTCGAAGATTCGTAATTTTCATACATTTTTAATTTTTGAAAGTGCCGATATTCACCAAATAATGATAAGAATTGCTAGAACTAGCGACCTCAAGTAATTTAACATAACGCCTGTAATCCCTGAGGGGTTGGGCAGAGGAGTACCGAATAAAAATGAATAATAATCTGTTTCTTTTATGAAAAGTAACAAAAACATTTTAAAATATACAAATCTGCTGGTAGGACCAGCATCGGGAACAGTATCGGGGTTGCCTGTGGTTAGGGGTCTTGGGAAAGGAATCTCCTAACAATACGAAACGTGATCAGCACTGCTGCTTGAATCAGCCCTTTTTAGGGGGAAATAAAATCATCAAATGAGTTATCTCGCTCTGGGCTGATCTCTAGAGTCTGTCAGACTCCTAGACGCCCTTTGCGTTCCAGATACTAAGATAGTCGACGAGCTGGTACCTACATTTCATTCATACATTTGTTGTTTTCTCAAAGAGCCTCATAGCTTTGGAACACGATACTTGTATGTTAGCGGTGAGACGGGTTTGCCTCACCGCCCGCCCAATCAACGAGACTCGACTGAAACTCGTCCTTGGAATCCCGTGGAACTTTAAGGAGCATTTCCGACGTTTGGATCAAAAACAAGATCGAGCCGGGGCTGCCATCAAGCTGTTACCTACCCAACCTTGTAAGCAAACGCCGCTTTCTGAAGGCTCTACGAGGAAGTGGTACTGTTAAAGCCCCTCTACGGGAACCCTGTGTCTGTCGTTTCCATACGGAAGCAAACACACAAGCCAATCGAACCAGGGGATCATGAAAAAGTAGAAAAAAAAAGAAAAAAAAAAAAGAAGTTAAAACATGTTAAAATAATATACAGGGTGAATTTTTCAAGTGGGCGTCACTTAAAAATAAATAGATTTTCATTCATTTTAATTGGGTACACCTCTACCTATATGGATGGCTATTTTCGAAACTATGAGGAATATCGAAAAACGTTGAAAGGAGTCTCGAGGCCGATTTTGACGAAAACTAAAACTGCATCATTGGATTTTGGAAAAGTCTATCATCCTGGCCAGGAATCGAACCCGCTGATTTTGGAAAAAAAATCGCATCCTGTTTTATTAGACCATTCGATAGTGTTGCTGATAAGGGTCAAATTCTGGAAAGTAATCATATACGGCAAACTTAAGGAAATAGAAGATTTTTATGAAATTGCTATTTTTCCATGTTACTTTGCTTCTACTGAGCCACAATTTATTCGAAATTAATAACATTTAAATTTTTCGATGTTTCACTGGATTTGACATCTCAACAATCCCGCTTTACTTAGCAATACGAAATTATGGAGTTGAACTAAAAATAAAATTATTATATTAAAGAAGAAATGGTAATTTATGTTTCAAATACCCATATTGCTTTGATGGTTGATCAGTTTTTTTGTAATTATAGGTTTTCCTTAAGTTTGCCGTACATGATTACTTCCCAGAATTTGATCCTTATTAGCAACACTATCGAATGGTGTAATAATACAGTGCGTGATTTTTTTTTTCCAAAATCAGCGGGTTCGATTCCTGGCCAGGATGATAGACTTTTCTAAAATCTAATGATGCAGTTTTAGTTTTCGTCAAAATCGGCCTCAAGACCCCTTTCAACGTTTTTCGATATTCCTCATAGTTTCGAAAATAGCCATCCACGCCCACTTGAAAAATTCACCCTGTATAAATCCGCTGTGCCTGTATAACTTGGCCGCGAGAGCAATCCTACAACTGTTGTGCTATAGTAACAATTTCTCCCAATGACTAGTACTACCCATAGGTGACAATTTTTTTCGTTCCTTTCAGAAAAGGCCCAAAAAAAAAATTATATTCCACAACTATCACACAACGCCATCTAGTCCCAAGCCAAGCTAAGCAGAGCTTGTGATAGGGGTACTAGACAACTGATAAGCATACTTATATATTTCTAAATACATACATCAAAATATAATAGACAAATTACACCCAGACACAGAATGAACGTGCTCTTCACACAAACATTTGTCCTGGGTGGGAATCGAACCCACGACCCCCGGCATAGCAGTCAGGGTCACTAACCACTAGACCAACAGGCCAGTCAAAATGTATGGAGCGTGAATGTTCTCCTTTGAAAAATGTTTCAAAAAGGTGTTGACAACATTTTCACCAGATTGCAACTATTCACTAACTTTTTCACCATTGTTACTAACTGAAATATTTGTTTATAATTATGGTAATGAATGAAAAAAGTTCAGTTTTTTGCAAAACGTTACAAACCGGTAAGAACCATCTAATTCTAAAATTGAAGCGTGTTCCTACTTTTTTTACTCTTGTTACTAACAAATCGCACTGTTTTTACCGACTTCAAAAAAAAGGAGGTTATCAATTCGACCCGTATGTATGTAATATTATCAGAACTGCCCAGTTTTCGCATATGTTAGTCTATATCAGCGTCTGAACAAATGTACCAAATTTCATAAGTGTATGTATGTATGTATGTATGTTTTTATGTTTGTGCACGCATATCTCCGGAACTACAAATTTGATTTAAGTAATTCTTTTTTTGTTGTACTAGGTATTGTTCAACTTAGGGTACACTGTAAGTTTCATCAAAATCGGTTCAGTAGTTTTAGAGATATGGATTGTTTTCGTTGTGACGGATTACAAGATTAGTGCACATCATGTAAGAAAACTTTGTATTTTACAAGAATTTGGGTTGAATATTTAATAAATAAACTAAAAAGGGTAAAATAAAAACTTAAAAAAAAGTACCGACTTCAAAATAAATACAAAAAAGTTTAAAATAACCTTTCTTTCGGAAGTCGGTGGCAATAGTCAATGAAATATTAAAAATCAAAGCCACCGACTTCCGAAAGAAAGGTTATTTTAAACTTTTTGTATTTATTTTGAAGTCGGTACTTTTTTTTGAAAAGTTTTTTTTTAAATAATAAACAATGTTCAATTTATTGTAAAACGCTGCAAATTTGATATACGTTACGAAACGGTAAAACAAATTAATTACAAATTTACAGCGAGTTACAATTTTTTTTCACCCGTGTGAATAAATAATTTCATTGTTTTTTTAATAGTAGACAATGTTCCGTTTGCTCCTTGAAGTTCCACGGGATGCCAAGGACGAGTTTCAGTCGAGTCTCGTTGATTGGGCGGGCGGTGAGGCAAACCCGTCTCACCGCTAACATACAAGTATCGTGTTCCAAAGCTATGAGGCTCTTTGAGAAAACAACAAATGTATGAATGAAATGTAGGTACCAGCTCGTCGACTATCTTAGTATCTGGAACGCAAAGGGCGTCTAGGAGTCTGACAGACTCTAGAGATCAGCCCAGAGCGAGATAACTCATTTGATGATTTTATTTCCCCCTAAAAAGGGCTGATTCAAGCAGCAGTGCTGATCACGTTTCGTATTGTTAGGAGATTCCTTTCCCAAGACCCCTAACCACAGGCAACCCCGATACTGTTCCCGATGCTGGTCCTACCAGCAGATTTGTATATTTTAAAATGTTTTTGTTACTTTTCATAAAAAGAAACAGATTATTATTCATTTTTATTCGGTACTCCTCTGCCCAACCCCTCAGGGATTACAGGCGTTATGTTAAATTACTTGAGGTCGCTAGTTCTAGCAATTCTTATCATTATTTGGTGAATATCGGCACTTTCAAAAATTAAAAATGTATGAAAATTACGAATCTTCGAACTAGTATAACTTGGCCGAGAGCAATCCTACAACTTTTGGGCCATAGTAACTATTGCTCCAAATGACTAGTACTACCTATACCAACCAATAATACAAAAGGTACCAATTTTTTTCGTTGGCACTTTCAGAAATGGCCCAAAAAAAATGATGTCCTTTGAAAAATGTTTCAAAAAGGTTTTGACAACATTTTCTCCAGATTGCAACTCTTCATTAACTTTTTCACTATTGTTACTAACTGAAATATTTGTTTTTATGGTAATGAATGAAAAAAGTTCAGTTTTTTGCAAAACGTTACAAACCGGTTAGAACAACCTAATTCTAAAATTGCAGCGTGTTCCTACTTTTTTACCCTTGTTACTAACAAATCGCACTGTTTTTTTAATAATAAAAATGTTCAATTTGTTGTAAAACGCTGCAAATTTGATATACGTTACGAAACGGTAAAAACAACCTAATTACAAATTTACAGCGAGTTACAAATTTCTTTCACCTGTGTGATTAAATAATTTCATTGTTTTTTTAATAATAGACAATGTTCCGTATGTTGCAAAACGCTGCAAACTTGATACACGTTACAAACCGGTAAGAACAACCTAATTCCAAATTTGCAGCGTGTTACTAATTTTCTTACCCCTGTTTTTACAATAAAAACAGTGCAATCACTGTTTTTTTAAAAAAAAACAATGTTCCGTATGTCGCAAAGCGCTGCAAATTTAATACACGTTAAAAAACGGTAAGAACAACCTAATTCCAAATTTGCAGCGTGTTACTAATTTTCTTGGCAATGTTATTAACGAAAAACCATTTTCACCCCGTTTCACCCCTTTTCAACCCTTTCCGTACACCCCAGAACGCTGCAAAATCACCCGGTATGTTATTTTACCTTCCTTAAGAACCCCTAAAAATTTCAGCGTGTTACTAATTATTTTCGGGTTTAGGCTTTAGTGACTGGACTATATGTCAAAAAACGAAAAACTCACTTTTAGCAGCTCACAAAACGACGCGAATTTCAAATAAGTACTAATGAATATTTTGACATGTGAATTGACATACATGACACTAACAAAACTGTCAGTAAAAAAAAAACCATATTCTTCAACGCACGCAGTATAAATTCAAATTATGTTTTGGACACAGCCATGTAGACTTTTGGATTCAAATATAGTCTTTTGACTTCAAACATACTCTTATAAACTTACATACACAAACAACCAGACCCCGGAACTGAAATAGTTAACAATGAAGAGTGCGTTGACCCCATTGTTTTAAGTTTGAACATCATCGAATGAGTCCTCAACTAGCGTTTGGATAGAGCGTAATTGACTGTCCGAAAAATTAACTTCTGGTAATGTGTATTATAATTCTTTTCCAAACAAGTAGTGTGGCGTGTTTTTGACGTTGTTATTTGGCCTGTTGGTCTAGTGGTTAGTGACCCTGATTGCTATGCCGGAGGTCGTGGGTTCGATTCCCACCCAGGACAAATGTTTGTGTGATAAGCACTCACGATCATTTGTTCTGTGTCTGGGTGTAATTTATCTATAATATGTACGTATTTAGAAATATATATATAAATATGTTTATCAGAACCCTTAGCACGAATTTTCACTCTTTTACTTTACCTACAGTATTTACAGCGTTTCTTGAGGTTTCTTGTATGAAAAAAATGGAACAGCGCCTCTGGTGTGTGAAGCAGGAATTATTTTTTCCCTTGAAAATTGACAATTTGAAATTGTCAAAGGTCCAGTTCACTTTACGTCTCAAATACTGAAAACTCGTGCTAAGGGTACAGTCTGTTGACTAGTACCCATAACACAAGCTCTGCTTAGCTTGGAACTAGATGGCGTTATGTGATAGTTGTGTAATATTATTATTATTTACTATGAACACACAACACGTCACACAATATCAAAAAAATTGGCCCCAATATGACGTCGCGGACTCTTTTGACACCAATCGGGCACAAATCCAAAATCTGAGACTGATACTGAGAATTTCCGGTTGGTTTCCTATGTAAAAGAATAAGTGTGCTTCACCTGATTTAGATAGTCATTAAAACCCACTTTGATTGAAGTATTTAGTCTCAAAAGGCAGTTTATATGAAAAGTTCTTTCTGGAACACGGTATGTAACAGAAGGTCACATTCATCACCCATCCACAGATCAACTTCGACAAGATCATTCATCTTGAAGATCTTCCATGCGCTTTGAATATAGTCACGATCTCGCAGTGTCTCCAATTATCGTATGTACAAAAAAATAAAATAAAAAAAACTGTCAAAACAAACATTTGAAGCTGTCATGAGAAGTATATATAATATTATCTTATCCGAATGGTTTCCATTACTGGAGGGCGCACTTTAGTATAATGAAGGGGAATCAAAAGGAATAGAGTCGTTCAGCCGCGAAATGAGACGGCATCCAGAAATGACAGACGTTTCAGATGATGCCTTGCGACATTTTTGTTGTGGACGCAGAAAGATGGGTTGCGAGACGAACTTGCTGGGAGATTTGTTGGAATATACTTGGAAATCAAACTGACCTATTGCGTGTCGGTTGACGCACAATAAAGGGTAGTTGAACAGAATTGATCCCAAAAACAAACCTACCAGTGTAGATCTTCTTCATATCGTGTCGATGGACTCAATATAGATTTATATTGGAGTCGGCCCAGAATTGGGTCATGAGTTTTGAGCTCTCAGAAACGTCCATCAACTCCTGCAAGCAGCACCCCGACGTTGCGCCTCACCCCGACATTGCGCCTCCACGCGCCACTCATAGACTCGCAGGAGGGCAGTCGCCTCCAGATCCCAGGGTAGCGATCCGGCAAGGAGGTTGGCCGACTCGCCGGCGATCGTCCGGTATCGTCGGCTCATTCGGATAGCCATGACCCTCTGGCATCCGACCAGCGTTGCCGTCGCGTAAAAAATGTGTTTCTATTATGTATTTAGCTCTGAGCAATCTTTCATAAAAGCGTTTAGTCGAAGTCGAAGGAAAACGCCAGTGTAATAAAATTACCTTCTATCATCGTTTACTAAAAAGTAAAACGCTTCTATATCCACCAAACCATTTACCCACACAGATTCAAGCGTAATGGCATGTTCATCCAACAATTAAATTAACCCCAACATGCTAGCACAATTTCCCGTCCCTATTTCAAAGCCTGTCAATACGACACGTAATACGAGATGAGCTTTAGGCTAGGGTCGCTTTACACAGCACGATCTTTTATTCATAATGTATTACGTCACGGGATCGAGACGACGTCCCTAAGGGTTTGTCAATTGTCTTGTTAGATCAGTTATCCGTTAGATTGGAGAATCGAGAAGTTTGCTTTACTTTGGAGGGAGATGTGGGTGGCATGTGATCGATTCTAGTTCGAGACAGTCTGATTTTTATGCTTGAAAACTTCAAACTAAAAGACACATTAGGGACACTCTTGGTATTTCTGAATGGCGAATGTGACTTCTGTGTTACGGTGACCTCTGTGTAACGAATCAAAAATACAAACATGATATTATGTTACGTAATCTACTTTAACAAAATGAATGAATAAATGTTTATGAAAAAAACACCTCACAAAGACTAAATACAAAGCTCCGTCTTATTTTCCCGATAATTTCCGCTATTTTCTAGCTGTTTACCGGTCCTATCCGGTATGAAGCGGTTTGAACTGGTTTAGTGACGGCGTGGATTTCAGGATAAATCCGGTTTTGCGGTGTATTCAACGGTCGAGAGGCAATAAACGTTAACCCTTTGTTGAATAGTAAATACGAATACGGTGTTTTATCCAGTTTATGTATGTGAGGGTTTTTTTGCAAGGTTTATTTCTGTGTTATTGCGAGCGTTGCGTGCGTAGTCGGAGATTAACTATTTATACTAAAGAAAAGTAAAGGGGAGGAAAAAATATACACTGTTGAGGTTGGCTTGACTCAAGATACTCAGACTTTTGCGAAAGCAGATGTGAGAATTATACAAATCTCATTTCTAGAATTAAGCATTGAAAAAAAAAATGCAAGAAAAGTAACACAAAACATAAAATACGTGAACAAAATACATTATTATGATTAAAGAACAGCATCAAAGTTAAATTCTAAATAACACGAACACGTAAAATGATTAACTATTTTATTTTTCAACAGTTTGCAATATCTTAAGAAGAGGATGCAGATAAATACAAATTAACTTAATCTTTTTTGTTGTCCGCCTTGATAAAATCAGAAACTTTTTCACCAATCATAACGACGGGACCATTGGTGTTCCCTCTTGTGATCACAGGCATGACACTGGCATCTGCTACTCTCAACCGCTGTACGCCAATCACTCTCAGTCTACTGTCAACAACACTGCCCATTGCACAAGTCCCGACATAATTACTAATACCAGAAAACATGCACGAAGCGTAGCATTTCCAATACTCATCACTGCCCTTATCAAATTCAGTACAGCTACTCGAAGGGTCAACCATTTCTGCATCAACACTTCTGAAATACGTTGTATTGACAACGGGAATAAAGTCTTTAATATATTTAACCAGGTCGTCAAGATCAGACTCGTCAGACAAATACCCAGTTTTAATCACTGGAGGATCCCTTGGATTCGAACTTCTTAGTGTAACTTCGCCTCTGGATTTTGGGCGTAAATTAATTATTTCGTTGAACAATCCCATTCTTCCCATCATGGATTCATAAGTTTTGTCACATATATCGTAACTCAGTCTATAACCAAAAGAACAGAAAAATAGAATCAATCTTGAATGTGCTGAAAAGGATACTGTTTCATAGTCTGGAAACTTCTGAGTTTTGTCAAGCGCTGTAAATCCCACCGTAGGAGCACCTGGGATTGTGTTAGGGTTTAAAGGGACTGGGTCACTTTTTTCCATGGCATGTAGTATAACGACTCCAGTATGGTCTTGTAAATTCTTGCCTACTGGGAGATCTGATATAACGTCAATTTTTTTGCTGTCTAAATCTTCTTTAGGCCCGATGCCTGATAGCAATAGTAGCTTAGCAGAATTAAATGTGCCAGCAGATACAATGACTTCTTTGGATGCTATAAGATTTATACTATCACCATTTTCTAGTATTGCTTGTACTCCCACAGCGTTCTTGTTTTCGTCGAAATTGACTCTTGTCACCAAAGTGTTTTTCAGCACATGAAGGTTTTTACGATCTTTAACTGGTCTTAAGAAGGTAAAGGCACTGCTCTGTCGACCACCTGTGGCTATATACAAAAACGGTTTAGAATAACCCAGTGTAGTTCCTGGATTATTAACGATATCATTACCAAGCTCCTCGAAACTTCGTAAAATACCATTTACCTGTCCACGTGAATCTTTTGTTAGTCCCACTAATCCATTGATGCCGTAATTACTCAAGTCTCCAGATGAGAGGAAGTCTGCGTCTTCGATTCTTTCACTTTTCTTAAAGTATGGCTGCACGTTTTCCCATTTCCAAGCAGGATCATTAGTTATGTCTGCCCAAATGTCATAATCCGTGGGATGTCCTCTTAAGTAGAGCATATAGTTGAGAACACTGGTACCTCCTAACATTTTGCCTGAGCTTGGTTCAAAGTATGGCTTTTGGTGGCATTTTGATATAAACTCATTGTTTTCTGTTGTGAAGTTCCAGTCATAACGTGATCTTTTTAGAAATAGAGTGCATCCTGGTACCTATAAAAGATTTGTATATTAATGATCATGTCTTTGATAACTAATATTACCTAAATACCCTTACCTAATGCAGCTCAGATTAAATTATTGTTAACTCATCATAAATATACGCAATTTAAATTGTCTCCAAGAGCTACAACATTTTGCTTTTACAAATGTAACAACTTCCGCAACATAATGAAAATTATATCTGAACTCACAACGCCATCAACGGGAGTATCACCACCAGCTTCAATCAGGAGAACATTGACGTTAATATCTTCGGTCAGTCTGTTTGCTATCACACTGCCGGCTGTTCCTCCACCTACTATAATGTAGTCGAAACTGGCTCCATCTGAATCAATAGGTACATGGTTTACTGTTTAATCTTTCGGTCTGTTCACAAATGCATAAACAGCGCGTATCAGAAGAGTAAAGTCACAGTTAAGACAGTTGTATGTAAACATTGAATAAAATACTTTATCGATAACACCAACATTTTAGTCGTTTTAATTTGCTGATTATTTATTTATCAGCAGTTTTAAGTGTTTTTTAACTGAATATTTTTCCACTGTTACAATATAAATCTCATTGAGAAAGATGAAGACCACGTCTTGGACTTACCTTGAACGATTGCTTGTTGGGGCATCAACCAGGCTGTGAACTGTACCAGAGCTAGGTATCTAAGACCTGTCTGAACAGTCTTGATTATGTCCACAACACTTGCAGAATACATGGCTTCAGTTAGACCTTTGGAAAAGAGAATAAATGGCAAAATCAAATCATTATCGGACATCGGACATGCATGTATACTGATGCCATCGAGTTTTTAACTCACAGTTTTTCATGAATACATTGTGTACGATTAAACAAAATATCTGAGTTTAAATCAATAACTATTGAACCACCACTACAACGTTTTCACCTGTTTTTCCGTCAAAAAGTAATAAACCAAGTAATAAGAAAACAGTTATAATTACCTTGTCATGTAAGTATTAAAATCAACTCAACCGAACTATTGAAATTCTTTGAATGATCCGTATTTTCATTTTTAGTTTATATCATAATGTGAAAGACTTTTTCCTTGATAAATGAGATAACTTTTTTTCACAGGTTTTTAATTTTAACTTATTCAATTCAACACAGATCCGTTTCACGTACTCAAATAACGGGTAATCTTTGTAGTAGTATGCTTTTGTTCCCTCCACCACTTTATATCCTTTGTTGAAGTTTATGACGCAACGTATAGGATGATGTTTTATGAGTAGTTTAAATGTCTAAACGGAGTTGAAAAAAACAGCCGGAAGCCGAGGTAGTGGATAATATAATGTTGTCAAAAATTCAACAAGGTTTCATCTATGGGAAAATACTGGAACTATAAATCAAGGTCGTCATCGCGAAATTAAAATCCTCCACTTTTTTCAGGTTCCATTCGAAAGACGGGACACCTGTTGGTTGGGAGATACTCTGCTTTCAAAGAGCATATTATTTTAGGAAGTTTAGACTGTGTAATAAAACTAAAATTCGATGTCATGTAGTTTAAGGGCTAGGTTAGGTTAGTCATTTTGTCTCATAGAAAGTGGACTTTATAGACTGATTTCGCAGCACTATCTAGGTTCGTACCCACGATCGTCACCTGTGAATTTCCGTTACCATTGGGCTATTTCACATAATTAAAACATGCTGTATAATGAGGTAAGTAGCAGACTTTTCTCAGACATTAATTTGACAATGAACATTTGGACAATCATGAACAATTAACATTTTATCTTATAATAATCTCGTCGTATATTAAAATTTATTTTGTTTCGTGCAAATGTTTTATTTTTATCTTAATCTTGTAGATTTTATGAATATTTTAAACAATTACACTGCGTAAGGTCCATTTTTATTATTTACTAGTGATGTTATTTGCACTTAATTATCAACTCTTTACAAATGCAAATTAAGTTAATTTTGTAACGATTACTTATTTTTAATCTACTGTAAATTTAATTAAAGTTGCAACGTAATCTTAAAAAGAACTTCATTAAGAATGCGTTTACGTGATAACATTGTTTGTAAAATTTAACGCAAATAAAATTTAAAGGAGATAACTGCGTCATTTTTAAAGCATTTTTTTATTCTTGTAAAATTGTGTTTTAAAACATCTGCAAGAATTGCTTGACAGGGTTCCGTTTGTAAATGGTATGAAGTTGGTGACTTTTTTAAGTTCCTTCATTTTGCTTAAATCCGCAACTTAAGCAGTTGCTAGCCACATTATTAGTATGGTCTTCATTTAAATAAATAATACTTATCTACCTAAAGGTATTAGATATGGCTTAAGACTTTGATTCAGTTTGGTGTTAGTGTTATGCTGTAAAAGCTACGATTTATGTTGTTAAAAGGTTTGACGATGACATCATATAAAGTCATACATAACAGCAAAAACGTTTGGAATAAGTTTAGTTAAGTTTTCGTTCATCCTTTTCAGTGTTAAAAGTCACGAAAGGTAGCGTATCCCAAGGTTGTATTCTGGGTCCAGTTCTGTTGCACATTTATATCTTACGTAGAAAATACTACAGCTAATAACTTCTAACTGCTCTTAAAGTACTTTCCCGTTAAAGAACAGAGAGAGTGGGTATTCAAGTTTCATTCCATCAAGGCACCTTGCGTGATTATTAGGATACGACGTCTGTATAATAATTATGGTAGGTGGTTTTAGAACTTCATATCAAGTTCAATCCCGTTATTTGTTAACCGTATTGCAGTCAGAGAGAAAGAGAGTACACTTTTGTGAAATTGAAATAAGAATTCATGTCTGAACCACACCAGCAAATACGGCCTAGATAACTAGAGCAATTACGGGCTATGAAAATATAAAATGTTGTAAAAAGCCAACAGAGTGTTATACGATTTTGAGCTGTAGGCTCTTCTTTAAAAGTCGCTAGTCCAACAACGTGCTCATGTCCCGAAGTGTATTTCTTTCTACATTAGATATATTTTTATAAGAAAGTATAGACAGTATAATGCAATAACATAATTACCTCAATGTGAAAGTAGGTTAATTTAATCATCGTAATATTTATGATATTTCCATAGGCAGTATTTGTAATGAGGCTTAATTTATACACTGTACTTTTATTTTCAATTTATTTTATTTTGCCCGTTTTAACCCTCTACTGTACAAATTTAATGTATGTAACTTGTTTTTTCCCTCCGCACTTTTTATCACCATTCAATTACAATACAATCGTCGTACGGTTAAGTAGGCGCATTTTTTCATGATACAGTTTTAAAATGTTGTACATTGTTTCTTTATACAAAAATACTAGACACGTCGGGTTTTGCATAAACTAAAAATAATTATGTAATTCAACACTCAACTTGGTCCATAATTATCAACAGCTTCGACTAAAAATGCAACTCCATTTTGAGATTTATATTGAGCTTATGAATATTAATTTTTATTTATAATAACAGAATAACATTTTAAATTACAGTGTGAAAATGCGTCATCTTTTTCGTCTTATAATTATTATTCATTATAATAGAGAATTGTCGGAACAGGTTAGGTTGGTCACCAATCGCATGGACCATGACCCTTTTTTCTGGTGGTGGTAGGTTAGTTTATATTACCATCTTAAAAAAATATTCAAATGTAGGTAATTAGGGTAGCACATACATTGCAACTATAGTTGATAGAACTTGCAACATTTCAAAAGGTTTTTTTTGCCAGTTAGCAGCTGCTATAGCAACTTTTTTATTAACTGCTTTCTTTCTGACAAAATTAAGTAGTTCATAATTGCTAAAAGCAGGCGAATGGAAATCAACTGCAACGTGTTGAGTCTTTGAATTCTCTGGTATTACAATAGATTATTCGTAGTCCGTTTAAAATCATTGTGGCATAATATCTATTTTTTTTAGCGAAGGACTCGCCTTTGATTTGGTCGTTGGGGAAGCGCACTTGCCTAAAAGTTATTATTACCTGTACAATCTTGACTTGAAGACCCCAAGGCTATCAGGAAATACAGATTCCAGCAGGAAAATCAGACTATGCGAATTAAAATATTGGCAAAACGCTTAGAACGTAAGTAAGATTTGTACGCCAGCTACCACTCCACTGGTAGATACCAATGGCGCATTATCGTTCATCTTGTAGTCCGATGATGGAAAAGACCAAGCAAAATCAGCAGTTCTATCGCACACTCGACGAAATGTAACCGATAGAAAACTGACAGGATGACAGAAAAAAAACAAATGTTGCGGAAACTGCAGAGGCCTTATCACGAGTTTTCAGTTATTGTGTCGTAAACTGGAACTTTGACATAAATTTCAAGGAAGAAAATAATTAGTAATAAAAATAGTCCTCCGGCCCCGGGCAGGGCGGGAGGGACTGTCAGACTTCTACTGACTAAAATCCACGGTGTCCTTCAATAGCCTGTTACGTTCCGGGGTCACGGTAAGGAAATAATCCCGCGACCCCGGCAGGCTTTGGCCCTCTGAGAGGGGCCCCGTCATTATGCTGACGCTCTTAGTTGAGTACCCTTAGCACGAGTTTTCAGTATTTGAGACGTAAAGTAAACTGGAACTTTGACAATGTCAAATTGACAATTTTCAAGGAAAAAATTAGTTCCTTCTTCGCACACCAGAGACGCTGTTCCATTTTTCCATACAAGAAACGCTGTAAATACTGAAAAGACGCTGTAAAGTAAAATAGTGAAAACCCGTGATAAGAGTACAGAAGTCAACTTTTTAAAAGTTGATAGTTCCATCAACTATAATTACTCTGTCTGCAGAGCGCCTAAACAAATACGGTATGTATGAGTGCGTTTCTGTTACAGTGTAGTGAATAAATGATGCGTGTGTGAGTGTGCAAATGAGTTGTTGACACAACTGGTTTGTCTACGCAAGTTGAGCAAATTACTGTTACTGTTCTAGTTTACAGTTGGACGTATTTGCTGATCTTTGAGTTCAATTTCCGTAGGGAAGAGGATAGCATAACGGTAAGTAATTTAGACTCAGTTGACTTTGTCTTTCATAGTGTGTCCCAGGGGTAATGGCCTCGATTTGCAAGTCGTTAGTTTGAACTCAGGGACTACCAGTGTACAGTCACGAGCAATAGTATGTATGCCCTAAGCAGATTGATTACACTTATGCCTTTTCATTAGACTTCTATTTTGGAAGCTATACTATCATGAAATAGGTCATTATTATTTCAAAGTGGAAACCAAAATTTTATTAAATTGCGTTTGGATTTTGTAAAGTGCATACATGTTATTGCTCGTGACTTTACTACTTCGACGGCACAATGGCTCAATTGGATTAAATATTTGTATGAATTACAAAGATTTGCTCCAGGTCTGGGTGTTTGTGTATGTGAGTTTTAAATATAATGTTTATAACGCACCCAGAAAATGACTAGTAGGTATGCAGGTATGTGGCGTGGCGGTCTAAGGGGGAGACCTATGTTCAGCAGTGGATATCTTCCAGCTGATGATGATGCAGGCAAAATAAAAACATTTTATTTGAAGTATTTACGGCAATCCCCTCTCCGACTCTCCCTCTCACAGAGAGGAGGCCTGTGTCCCAGCAGTAGGAATAGTCTGATGATGATGATGATGATTTACGAAAATAACGCCTTTCTACGAACAAGGAACTATTTTTTCCATCAAATCAACGTCTAAGTTCCAGTTTACTTTACATCACAAAACGGGGTAAGTCATGCTAGGGTCTCTTGTCATTATTATTATATTATATAAAGCTCGATTACCACTCACTCACTGACTGACAGAATTGTTCTCCCAGATGGTGAAGGGGGAGGTGGGTATATTTTGACAGATTCGTATACAAGTCACTCTCGTGAGTATGGGAAAAATCCCAAACCTCCCCTTTTCGCCCCCCCTCTCCCCCCTCCCCATCGTATCTCGGAAACTAAGAGACCCGTGTTTTGTTTTTTTACGGATTCGTATAGAGGAGGCTCGGAAACGTAAAAATCATTTTTCAAAGTTTCCCCCCTTGCCCCCCTCCGCCCCCCTTTAGGCGGATCTCGGAAGTAAACAGACTTGCAACAGTTTTTTTTTCAGATTCATGTCAAGGGCCCCATAGTTGGTCAAAATCATTTTTCAAAACTCTCCCCTCTCCCCCCCTTAACCCCTCCCCCCGTCGTATCTCGGAAACTAAGAGACCCGTGTTTTGTTTGTTTACGGATTCGTATAGAGGAGGCTCGAAATAGTAAAAATCATTTTCAAAGTTCCCCTTGCCCCCCTCCCCCCCCCCCCCCTTTAGGCGGATCTCAAAAAGACTTGGAATATTTTTTTTTCAGACTCGTGTCAAGAGGTCCAGAGTATGGCAAAATCATTTTTCGAAACTCACCCCTCTCCCCCTCTTCACCCCTCACCCCATAGCGGTAAAGCGAAGCGTAGGGATGTGGTCACGATAGCTTTCCGGTGGTAGGTAGGTCCTGAGTGGAGCGAAGGGGGGAGGTGGCGAGCGAAGCGAGCCGGCGACCTCCGTAGCGTAATGAAGGTTGAGCGGGTGAAGCGTAACTCGCGGGTGACAACAAGCAAACTTACAAGTAACTCTCATTAGTAGAGCAAAAGTACCAAGCCTCCCCTTTTTGCTCCCCCCCCCTCCCAATCGTATCTCAGAAACTATGAGACCCGTGTTTTGTTTCTTTATGGATTCGTATAGAGGAGGCTCGGAAAAGTAAAAACCATTTTTCAAAGTCCCCCCCCCCCTTGGCTCCCTTCTCCCCCCTTCAGGCGGATCTCAGAAGAGATTTGGAACATTTTTTTTTTCAGATTCGTATCAAGGGGCCCAGAGTATGTCAAAATAATTTTTCAAAATTCACCCTATTCCCTCCCTTCACCCCTCCCTCCATCGTATCTCGGAAACTAGGTAGCGTAGGGAAAAGGTCACGATACCTTTCCGGTGGTAGGTAGGTTCTGAATGGAGCGAACCTGCGAGACCGAGTGGAGCGAAGGCGGGAGGTGGCGAGCGAAGCGAGC
Source organism: Agrotis segetum (assembly GCA_036375495.1). NCBI lineage: Eukaryota > Metazoa > Arthropoda > Insecta > Lepidoptera > Noctuidae > Agrotis > Agrotis segetum. The sequence goes on from JAQSVV010000002.1 coordinate 3,194,194, forward strand.
CGGCGACCTCCGTAGCGTAACGAAGGTTGAGTGGGTGAAGCGTAACTCAGGGGTGACGACAAGCAAACTTACAAGTAACTCTCATGAGTAGGGCAAAAGTACCAAGCCTCCGCTTTTTGCCCTCCCCCCCCCCCCCCTTCCCTATCGTATCTCAGAAACTAGGAGGTGTGTTTGGTGTTTTTTTACGGATTCGTATAGAGGAGGATCGGAAAAGGAAAAAACATTTTTTTCAAAATCTCCCCTCTTCACCCCTTTCTCCCCTCTATAAGTGGATCTATTTCCTTTATTTTCTCTTGGGGCCCAGAGTATGTCAAAATCATTTTTCAAAATCAAAATGAGAATCCAAGATGGCGGCTGCTATAATTTTCGAAATTTGTCATGGGAGTCGTTTTCATGGTTTTCGAGGGTAATAAAGATGATAGTGAAGTCAAAATGAAAATCCAAGATGGCGGTTGCGATCATATTCGAACTGTTCATCATGGGAGTCATTTTCATGGTTTTCGAGGATGCTAAAGCCGATAGTCAGGTCATAATCAAAATCCAAGATGGCGACACCAAAAAATTCAAAGATATCATCATGGATGTCGTTTTCATGGTTTTCGAGGGTAATAAAGATGATACTGAAGTCAAAATCAAAATCCAAGATGGCAGCTGCGATCATTTTCGAATTGTTCATCATGGGAGTCGTTTTCAGGGTTTTCGAGGGTGCTAAAGCCGATACTGAAATCTTAATGAAAATCCAAGATGGTGGCTGTGATAATTTTTGAATTGTTCATCATGGGAATCGTTTTCACGGTTTTCCAGAATGCAAAAGTCGATAGTGAGGTCAAAATAAAAATCCAAGATGGTGGCTGCTATAATTTTCGAATTGTTCATCATGGGAGTCGTTTTCATGGTTTTCGAGGATGCTTAAGCCGATAGTGAGGTTAAAATCCAAATCCTATGATCGCATAGAGTGTTCGAGGGGCAGTAAGCCCGTACCCAACACAATAATATTTTGAAATATCATATTTTTATCTAAACTGAAAAGTTTGTTTTGGAATCGAAAAATTCTTTTTGTCTTGGATAGTTTTTGTGTTTTCATCATGGGAGTCGTTTTCATGGTTTCCGAGGATGCTAAAGCCGATAGTGAGGTTTAAAATCCAGGAGGGCATAAACGACGTCACCGAAGGCCTGCTGCGTGTTGTCTGCGAGGTGGGCTGTAAACTTTTTCGACCGATCAGGAATGGACGTAAGTCGGAACTTAATTACCAGCGAGACTCTGGCACTGATGAGGAAACGACGAGAACTCACAAAGCCACACAGGCTGCGAGTCAGGTTCTTAACGGGGAGGTCAAAAAGCAGTTCATACGCGACACTCGGAGTGCAAATAACCGAATTATGGAGCAAGCTTTAGCTCGGAATAAAGGCTCGAAGGTATTTGCCAAGCCCAATACCTCCCGCTGTTGCCTGACAAAGCTCAGAACGTCACAAGGCACCACCGTCACATCAAAGCCAGAGATTCTAGCTGAAGTCGAAAAGTTCTACGGAGACTTATACGAGTATTATGCTCAAAAACCTTGCCCACCTCAGGCCCACGGCGCGGATGACCAACGGGCCAAACTGACACGCCATCTCACACGAGCTTCCCGACATTGACATGGGTGAGATTGGAATGGCACTCAGGCAGCTTCACCACAACAAAGCCCCAGGGGATGACAGAATAACCATAGAGCTGCTCAAGGCAAGAGGAATACCTATCTTGACAGAGCTTGTAAACTCTTCAATTCCGTCATCCACACTTGCATAACACCGGAGGCATGGCATGGGAGTGTGGTAGTATTATTCTTCAAAAAGGGCGATAAAGCGCTCCTTAAAAAATACCGCTCCATCTCACTTCTGAGCCATATCTATAAGCTGTTCTCGAGGGTTATTCTAAATCGTCTCGCCCAAAAGTTCGATGATTTTCAGCCACCGGAGCAGGCCAGGTTTCAAAAAGGTTACCGCACCATAGACCACATACACACCCTTAGGCAAGTGATTCAAAAGACCGAGGAGTATAACCAGCCTCTGTGCCTAGCGTATGTGGACTACGAGAAGGCTTTCGATACCGTCGAGACCTGGGCTGTTCTGGAGTCCATGCAGAGATGCCTCATCGACTGTCGCTACGTTGCGGTGATGAGATGTCTGTATAAGGCCGCAACAGTGACCGTCTAAGTACAAGAACAGAGCACAAAACCAATCCAACTGTTTAAAAACGCGTTGGAGGACGTTTTCAAGACGATTGATTGAAAAGGACGGGGTGTTAATATCAACGGTCAGTACATCTCACACCTCCGATTTGCGGATGACATTGTCATCATAGCAGAGTCTCTGCAGGAGCTGGAAAAAATGCTGAACGGCTTGAGCGATTCTTCAAGGCATGTGGGTCTCGGAAGAATCTGGCTGAACAAAACCAAAGTCATGTTTAATGGTCACGTCACCCCGAGACCTGTAATCGTGAATGATGCTGCCCTCGAGGTTGTGCAAGAATACATTTATCTAGGCCAAAGTGTACAACTGGGCAGGCACAACGGGGAAGGCTTATAAATGATAAATGATAAATGATATTTATTTTGCAAGTTGGTTATAAAAAACACTTTTACACGTCATCAATATTTTTAAAGCTAGATGGGGCCGGTGTTTCGTACCTGACTACTCTGAGAAGAAACAGCCGAAACAAACTCAGAGGTCACAGTCTCTTTTAAAGTCCAGACATTGTTTTGTTCGGGTCATACGAGGACCATGCGGGTGTCTGAGATGGTCTTTTGAGGAAAGAGCAACACAGATTTGAGTGGACCTGTCCAGTCAGTGCAAGCATTTGTCGGTAATCGTGTAGCTCGACTCAGAACACAAGGAGCTCAACGACACGACGAACAATACCAAAGAAAGGACATTTGGGTAGGCCGCTTAAAGTACTCAAATTGTCAGACAGTAAAATTATTATAAAAAAAGCAAAACTTCCCCACATTCGTCCTCGCATTCACAATGATAAAAAGTACACAAATAAAAAATTAGAAACATGTCAAATTGTAAAAAAAAAAAAATAATAATAAAAATAGAATACAATTACAGAGTAATTAATGTCAAATGGTAAAATGTAAAAAACAACAAAAAATTAAAGTCACAAAGTAACCCACGTCAAATTGTATAAACATAAAAATAAATGTCAGTTTGTATAAAAAGAAAGGAATAAATAACAAAAACAGACAAAGCGGTAAAAATATGAAAAACAAAAGATACAAATAATAATGATAATAAAAAAAAAAAAAAAAAAAAAAAAATATAATAAAAATAAAAATAATAAAAAAAAAGAAAATGAGAATACTATACAACAAAACATTCAGTGAGTAAATTCAATTGGAGCAGCTTAATCCCAAGCCTTTTTGTCTTCAAGATAGTGGTTTACATGATAATAGGCTTTCTGAAGCAATTTCCGTTTTATAAACAATTTGAATTTATTTATGCTTAGTGCTTGAATGGGACTAGGAATCTTATTATAAAAACGTATGCATTGACATCGAAATGTGCCCCCTATTTTTTTGAGCCGGGTAGCTGGAACCATGAATTTGTCCTTATTCCTCGTATTTATATTGTGGAAATCACTATATTTTTTAAAAAGATTAATATGTTTATGTGCGTACAAGAGGTTTTCATAGATATACTGAGCTGGCACAGTCATTATATTAATCTCTTTAAACTTTTCTCTGAGGGAGTATCTGGGACTTAATTTATAGATGGACCGAATAGCCCTTTTTTGCAAGATGAAAATTGTTTGAATATCCGCGGCACTGCCCCATAACAGAATACCGTACGACATAACACTGTGGAAATAACCAAAGTAAACTAAACGGGCTGTCTCTAAGTCTGTTAATTCACGAATTTTTCTAACGGCGAATGCCGCAGAGCTGAGCTTTTTGGACAATTTATCTATATGAGGGCCCCACTGAAGTTTAGCATCCAAAGTTATGCCTAAGAATACCGTGGTATCTTCCGGTCTCAATTCCTGATCCTTGATTTGTACACGGGTTTCCACTTGTCTAACATGTGGTAACGTGAATTTAATGCATTTGGTTTTTTTTTCATTTAGTAGAAGATTATTACAGTTAAACCAATTTACTACTTTTGCAAGGGATCTATTTACTTCATCATTAACTAGCTGTTGGCGTTTAAGTTTAAATAAAAGAGAAGTGTCGTCTGCAAACAGCACTATATCATGATTATCCTTTATGAGGCTGGGTAAATCATTTATATAGATAAGAAACAAAAAAGGGCCAAGAATTGAACCCTGGGGTACCCCCATTTTTATTACAGATCCGAGAGATCTTTTACCGTTGACATCCACTCTCTGGATCCTTTCACTCAAATATGAAGTAAGAAGATCCAGAGAGGCGTTCCGGATTCCGTAGTGGCGGAGTTTCCTGATTAATGTTTCATGAAGAACGCAATCAAATGCCTTGGACAAATCACAAAAAATGCCCAAAGCATCACATTTGTCCTCCCATGAATTATAAATATGTCCTAACAGTTCAACACCAGCATCGGTAGTTGAACGACCCCTTGTAAATCCGAACTGTTTATTATGCAGTAATTTATGTTTATTGAAAAATGTTTGCAATTGATTTAATATAAGTTTTTCAAAGATTTTACTAAAGGTTGGTAGTACAGAAATGGGTCTATAGTTAGTGGGGTCTGATGTACTACCCGATTTAAACAATGGTATTATTTTACTATATTTCATTAGATCAGGGAACTCTCCACGATCAATACAATCATTAAAAATTAAGGCTAAAGATGGTGCTACAATATTTATAATGGACTTAGTAACGTCCACTGAATGACCCCACAGATCGGTGGTCTTCTTAACATTTAATGTATGAAAAGTTTTAACTATATCTTCACTAGTTACATATTGAAAATTAAATTCGGAATCACAAAAAGGAACGTTTTCTTTTAGCAAAGACTCAGCAGCAGCAGGTGACGAGTTTAGTGACTTAGTAGTAGACACAGGAATGTCAGCAAAGAAACTCTCAAAGGCTGTGGCAACTTTATCATCTGACTTTAAAATAGTATCTCCAATAGCAAGGCTGTAGTCACTATCTCTGTTGCAAGTCTTTCCCGTTTCACTATTAATAATGTTCCATGTCGTTTTAATTACATTGGTACTATTTTTAATTTTTAAACTCAAGTAATTTGACTTTGCCATACTACAAACCTTTTTAAATAATTTGGAATAATTTTTAACATAGAGATTAAATTCTTCAGTATTAATATAAGTACGCTCCTCATATAGCTCATACAATCTCTTTCTACTCTTATTAATACCAAGTGTAGCCCAGTCATTAAAAGAAGCATTACTTTTAACCGAGATTGTCTTGGGCACAAATGTAGTGTCAAAAAGTTTACAATATGTATTAAAAAAGTCATTATAGTTTTTGTTGGGATCATTATTGCTTGACAAAATTGGTAATTTAGATAAAAGTTTATTTTTAAAGCTTTCTAAACGACTTTTGGTTTTAGGGTTAACAATTATATCCTTTTTAGTAACTTTTTTGTTTACATTTGAAATTGTGACAAGTTGCCCGCAGTGATCCGAATCTAACAGGTTTATAATTGCCTTGTGAGTTGGTACAACATCGGTATATATGTTATCTAAGCAAGTGGCACTGGTGGGGGTTATCCTAGTTGGCTCCAAAAATATGTTTTCAAGATTGTATGACCGGAACAGGCTAATAATTTTAGTAGTTGACCCAGAATTTTCTAGTAAATTAATATTAAAGTCCCCACATACAATAACTGACTTTTTAGAATTACAAATTTTATGCAACACTTCATCCATAACCTTCTCAAAACAGTCATACAACCCTGAAGGGGGTCTATACACACTTAATATGACAAACTGCTCCAATTCTATACAGGCTATTTCAATCGTCCGCTCAACAGACAGGCTTACAATATCTTTGCGGTCTTTAAATTTGAGATTATTGTTTACTAAGATTAATGCGCCGCCATGTATAGCATTCACTCTGCTGAATGCGCTACCAACCTGGTGATTGCTAAAGTTAAAAATGTACTGATGACTTTTGAGCCAATGCTCCGTTATGCAAAGAATATCTATACTATTATAATTCAGGAAAAGCTCTACTTCTAATTCTTTATTTAAAAGTCCTTGAATATTTTGATGCACCAGGTTGATACTGTTAAGATTTTTACAACTTTGGTCTGATTTATTATCCGGCTTCCTTAAATAATTGCAAGAGGTTGCCTCTATTGTCTCAAGGTGTAATTTAAATGATGATCAGGTTCAGTCAAAGTTATCAAATTATTGTAAGAATTATTTAGTTTAATGTTGCATTGATCAATAAAAGCATCTCGTTTACATAAGTTCTGAGCTGTGATAGAAAAAAAATAAGCCAAAGACACAGCTATCTGTCTTTTACAATAATTTGTAAGATAGTACTTTTCTACAAAATATCTATCTTCTGTCAAATAAAAGTTTTTACCTACATAATTATTAATGTCAATTAACTGAAATATATCATTATTACATGTCAAATTGTACAATGTCATATTAATATTAAATCTAAAGTTATTTTCCTCCTGTGGCAAACTATTACTGTAGGGGAAAGTAAACAAAACAATCTTTCTTAAATTTAAGTTATTTAATGTTCTATAGTAATGAAGCAACTCCCCTTTATTTAAGTTACCTCTATTCCCTATTAATATAATTAAAGTAGTGTCCTGATTAAAATGAAACTGAATAATTTTTTTCATAATATCATTTAAAGAACAGCCAGGCATACAGTGGTTTATTATTTTATTTCCTGGAAATTCGTTATCAGCTTTATATCATCTGATGATGAGGCTTACGTCCACTACTGGACGTAAGCCTCATCATCAGATGATATAAAGCTGATAGCGAGGTCAAAATCAAAATCCAAGATGGTGGCTGCGATATTTTTGAAATAATCATCCTGGGAGTCGTTTTCATGGTTTTCGAGGATGCTGAAGCCGATGGTAAGGTTAAAACCAAAATCCAAGATGGCGGCTGCGATATTTTTTGAAATGTTCATCATGGGAGTCGTTTTCATGGTTTTCGAGGATGCTGAAGCCGGTAGTGAGGTCAAAATCAAAATCCAAGATGGCGACAGCAAAAAATTCAAAGATATCATCGTGGATGTCGTTTTCATGGTTTTCGAGGGTAATAAAGCTGATAGTGAAGTCAAAATCAAAAACCAAAATGGCGGCTGCGATCATTTTCGAATTGTTTGTCATGGGAGTCGTTTTCATGGTTTTCGAGGATACTTAAGCCGATAGTGAGTTCAAAATCAAAATCCAAGATGGCGACAGCAAAAAATTGAAAGATATCATCATGGATGTCGTTTTCATGGTTTTCGAGGGTAATAAAGCTGATAGTGAAGTCAAAATCAAAGTCCAAGATGGCGACTGCGATCATTTTCGAATTGTTTGTCATGGGAGTCGTTTTCATGGTTTTCGAGGATGCTAAAGCCGATAGTGAGGTCAAAATCAAATCCAAGATGGCGGTTGCAAAAAATTTCAAAGTTTTGTTCATGGATGTCGTTTTCATGGTTCTCGAAGATGCTAAAGCCGAAAGTGAGGTCAAAATCAAAATTAAACATGGCGGCTGCGATAATTTTCGAATTGTTCATCATGGGAGTCGTTTTCATGGTTTTCGAGGATGCTAAAGCCGATAGTGAGGTCAAAATAAAAATTCAAGATGGTGACTGCAAAAAAATTCAAAGTAATGATGGATGTCGTTTTCATAGTTTTCGAGTTTGCTAAAACCGATGGCGAGGTCAAAATGAGAATCCAAGATGGTCTCAGCGATAGTTTTCGAAATGTTCATCATGGGAGTTGTTTTCATGTTTTTCGAGGATGCTAAAGCCGATAGTGAGGTCAAAATGAGATCTAAGATGGGCGGCTGCGATAATATTTGAAAAGGTTCATCGTGGGTGTCGTTTTCATGGTTTTCCAGAATGCTAAAGCCGATAGTGACGTCAAAATCAAAATTCAAGACGGTGACTTCAAAAAACGCAGTGTTCGAGGGGCAGTAAGCGCGTACCTAACACAGTAATATTTTGAATTTCATATTTTTATATCTAAACTGAAAAGTTTCTTTTGTTTGGTATTAAATTGAAAAGTTCATTTTGTGATGGATAGTTTTGTGTTTTCATCATGGGTGTGGTTTTCATGGTTTTCGAGGGTGCTCAAATCGATGGCGAGGTCAAAATGACAATCTAAGATGGCGGCTGCTATAATTTTCGAATTGTTTATGAATTTCATCATGGGAGTCGTTTTCGTGGTTTGCGAGGATGTTTAAGCCGACAGTGAGGTCAAAATCAAAATCCAAGATGGCGGCATCAATAATTTTCGAAATGTTCATCAATTTCATCATGGGATGTAACGAAGGTTGAGTGGATGATGCGTAACTCAGGGGTGACGACAAGCAAACTTACAAGTAACTCTCATGAGTAGTTCAAAAGTACTTACCCCCCCCCCCTTGAATCGTACTTCAGACACTAAGAGTCCCGTATCCTTTTTTTTTACGGATTCGTATACAGGAGGCTCGGAAAAGTAAAAACCATTTTTCAAAGTTGCTCCTTATGCCTCCCTTCTGAGTTTTCAATAAGGTTTTAGATTGGATTAGGGGGTTCTTAAGTGGCTTCAAATTTTTTTAAGTACTCTAACGGATTTTAAAATTCTTTGAACTATCCTATAAATAGGAATTCTCAAACCATTTTGTTTTTTTTTTAATTTGTTTCTTTTTTTAATAAATTAGTTATATGGGTTTTAAAAATCTTAAAAATATTTTATTTGTAATTTACAAAATCTTTTAAGGGCTATGGATTTTCCAATTCATTTAAAGATTCATATGGATTCTCAAAATTTTATTAAGGTAAGGAAGACCAAGCCCGGGTCGGTGGCGCGTCGTGTTTCGCGCCAAATGCCTGGTGGGGTCGCGGTTTTTTTTTTAACCCAGGTTACCGTGGCCCCGGAACGTAAAGGGCATAGGAAGGAACACGGGTGGATTTTAGTCAGTAAGAGTCTGACAGTCCCTTCCGCCCCACCCAGGGCGGGAGGACTCATTTGATGATTTTACCACCTAAAAAAAAAAAGGTAGGTAAGGAATACCTCTCCAAAACAAGACCCCGCGAGCTGCTTGCAGCTCGCGCAACGCGCAAATACTAGTTATACTATATAAAGCCTCCTCTTCACAATCGGCCATGATGGCCGTGTTTGCCGAACAGAAGGAGACGGCGCTATACTAAGAATCGAGATGGAATATTTTTGCATCTTGCTTCTGATATAGCGCCGTCTCCTTCTGTTCGGCAAACACGGCCATCATGGCCGATTGTGAAGAGGAGGCTTAAAGCCTCCTCTTCACAATCGGCCATGATGGCCGTGTTTGCCGAACAGAAGGAGACGGCGCTATACTAAGAATCGAGATGGAATTATTTGCATCTTGCTTTCTGATATAGCGCCGTCTCCTTCTGTTCGGCAAACACGGCCATCATGGCCGATTGTGAAGAGGAGGCTTAAAGCTCGATTACCACTCACTGACTGACTGACTGACAGAATTGTTCTCCCAGATGGTGAAGGGGGAGGTGGGTATATTTTGACAGACTCGTATACAAGTCACTCTCGTGAGTATGGGAAAAATCCCAAACCTCCCCTTTTCGCCCCCCCTCTCCCCCCTCCCCATTGTATCTCGGAAACTAAGAGACCAGTGTTTTGTTTTTTTACGGATTCGTATAGAGGAGGCTCGGAAAAGTAAAACCCACTTTTCAAAGTTCCCCCCCCTTGACCCCCTTCTCCCCCCTTTAGGGGGATCTCGGAAGTTAACAGACTTGGAACATTTTTTTTTCCGGATTCATATCAAGGGGCTCAGAGTTGGTCAAAATCCTTTTCCAAAACTCCCCCCTCTCCCCCTCTTCACCCCTCCCCCCATCGTATCTCGGAAACTAAGAGACCCGTGTTTTGTTTCTTTACGGATTCGTATAGAGGAGGCTTGGAAAAGAAAAACCCGTTTTTCAAAGTTCCCCCTCTTGACCCCCTTCTCCCCCCTTTAGGCGGATCTCGGAAGTTAACAGACTTGCAACAATTTTTTTTCAGATTCATATCACGGAACGCAGAGTTAGTCAAAAATTTTTCAAAACTGGCCCTCTCCCCCTCTTCACCCCTCCCCCAATAGCGGTAAAGCGAAGCGCAGCGTAGCGTAGGGATAAGGTCACGATAGCTTTCCGGTGGTAGGTAGGTCCTGAGTGGAGCGAACCTGCGAGACCGAGTGGAGCGAAGGGGGGAGGTGGCGACCTCCGAACTCAGCGGTGCGCGAACTCAGCGGTGACGACAAGCAAACTTACAAGTAACTCTTATTAGTAGGGCAAAAGTACCAAGCCTCCCCTTTTTGCTCTCCCCCCCTCCCAATCGTATCTCAGAAACTATGAGACCCGTGTTTTGTTTCTTTATGGATTGGTATAGAGGAGGCTCGGAAAAGTAAAAACCATTTTTCAAAGTCCCCCCCTCTTGACCCCGTTCTCCCCCTTTAGGCGGATCTCAGAAGAGAGTTGGAACATATTTTTTTTCAGATTCATATCAAGGGGCCCAGAGTATTTCAAAATAATTTTACAAAACTCCCCCCTCTCCCCCTTCACCCCTCCCTCCATCGTATCTCGGAAACTAGGTAGCGTAGGGATAAGGTCGCGATACCTTTCCGGTGGTAGGTAGGTTCTGAGTGGAGCGAACCTGCGAGACCGAGTGGAACGAAGGGGGGAGGTGGCGAGCGAAGCGAGCCGGCGACCTCCGTAGCGTAACGAAGGTTGAGTGGGTGAAGCGTAACTCAGGGGTGACGACAAGCAAACTTACAAGTAACTCTCATGAGTAGGGCAAAATTACCAAGCTTCCCCTTTTTGGCGTCTCCCCCCCTCCCAATCGTATCTCAGAAACTAGGAGACCCGTGTTTGGTGTTTTTTTACGGATTCGTATGGAGGAGGATCGGAAAAGAAAAAACCATTATTTTTCAAAATTTCCCCTCTTCACCCCCTTCTCCCCCCTTTAAGTGGATCTCAGAAGAAACTTGGAACATTTTCTCTTGGGGCCCAGAGTAGGTCAAAATCAAAATGAGAATCCAAGATGGCGGCTGCTATAATTTTCGAATTGTTCATCAATTTTATCATGGGAGTCGTTTTCATGGTTTTCGAGGATGCTAAAGCCGATAGTGAGGTCAAAATCAAAATCCAAGATGGCGACAGCAAAAAATTCAAAGATATCATCATGGATGTCGTTTTCATGGTTTTCGAGGGTAATAAAGATGAAAGTGAAGTCAAAATCAAAATCCAAGATGGCGACTGCGATCATTTTCGAATTGTTCATCATGGGAGTCGTTTTCATGGTTTTCGAGGATGCTAAAGCCGATAGTGAGGTCAAAATCAAAATCAAAGATGGCGACAGCAAAAAATTCAAAGATATCATCATGGATGTCGTTTTCATGGTTTTCGAGGGTAATAAAGATGATAGTGAAGTTAAAATCAAAATCAAAGATGGCGATAGCAAAAAATTCAAAGATATCATCATGGATGTCGTTTTCATGGTTTTCGAGGGTAATAAAACTGATAGTGAAGTCAAAATCAAAATCCAAGATGGCGACTGCGATCATTTTCGAATTGTTCATCATGGGAGTCGTTTTCATGGTTTTCGAGGATGCTAAAGCCGATAGTGAGGTCAAAATCAAAATCCAAGATGGCGACAGCAAAAATTCAAAGATATCATCATGGATGTCGTTTTCATGGTTTTCGAGGGTAATAAAGCTGAAAGTGAAGTCAAAATCAAAATCCAAGATGGCGACTGCGATCATTTTCGAATTGTTCATCATGGGAGTCGTTTTCATGGTTTTCGAGGATGCTAAAGCCGATAGTGAGGTCAAAATCAAAATCCAAGATGGCGACAGCAAAAATTCAAAGATATCATCATGGATGTCGTTTTTCATGGTTTTCGAGGGTAATAAAGATGATAGTGAAGTTAAAATCAAAATCAAAGATGGCGATAGCAAAAAATTCAAAGATATCATCATGGATGTCGTTTTCATGGTTTTCGAGGGTAATAAAACTGATAGTGAAGTCAAAATCAAAATCCAAGATGGCGACTGCGATCATTTTCGAATTGTTCATCGTGGGAGTCGTTTTCATGGTTTTCGAGGATGCTAAAGCCGATAGTGAGGTCAAAATCAAAATCCAAGATGGCGACAGCAAAAAATTCAAAGATATCATCATGGATGTCGTTTTCATGGTTTTCGAGGGTAATAAAGCTGAAAGTGAAGTCAAAATCAAAATCCAAGATGGCGACTGCGATCATTTTCGAATTGTTCATCATGGGAGTCGTTTTCATGGTTTTCGAGGATGCTAAAGCCGATAGTGAGGTCAAAATCAAAATCAAAGATGGCGACAGCAAAAATTCAAAGATATCATCATGGATGTCGTTTTCATGGTTTTCGAGGGTAATAAAGATGATAGTGAAGTTAAAATCAAAATCAAGATGGCGATAGCAAAAAATTCAAAGATATCATCATGGATGTCGTTTTCATGGTTTTCGAGGGTAATAAAACTGATAGTGAAGTCAAAATCAAAATCCAAGATGGCGACTGCGATCATTTTCGAATTGTTCATCATGGGAGTCGTTTTCATGGTTTTTTTCGAGGATGCTAAAGCCGATAGTGAGGTCAAAATCAAAATCCAAGATGGCGACAGCAAAAAATTCAAAGATATCATCATGGATGTCGTTTTCATGGTTTTCGAGGGTAATAAAGATGATAGTGAAGTTAAAATCAAAATCTAAGATGGCGGATGCGATAATTTTCAAAATGTTCATCATGGGAGTCGTTTTCACGGTTTTCGAGGATGCTTAAGCCGATAGCGTGATCAAAATCAAATCCAAGATGGCGGCTGCGACAATTTTCGAATTTTTCATCATGGATGTCGTTTTCATGGTTTTCGGGTATGCTAAAGCCGATGGTGGGGTCAAAATCAAAATCTAAGATGGCGGCTGCGATAATTTTCAAAATGTTTATCATGGGAGTCGTTTTCATGGTTTGCGAGGATGCTTAAGCCGATAGCGTGGTCAAAATCAAAATCCAAGATGGCGACAGCAAAAAATTTCAAAGATATCATCATGGATGTCGTTTTCATGGTTTTCGAGGGTAATAAAGATGATAGTGAAGTCAAAATCAAAATCCAAGATGGCGGCTGCGATCATTTTCGAATTGTTAATCATGGGAGTCGTTTTCATGGTTTTCGAGGATGCTAAAGCCGATAGTGAGGTCAAAATCAAAATCCAAGATGGCTACAGCAAAAAATTCAAAGATATCATCATGGATGTCGTTTTCATGGTTTTCGGGTATGCCAAAGCCGAAAGTGTGGTCAATATTAAAACCCAAGATGGCGGCTGCGATAAATTTTGAAATGTTCATCATGGGAGTTACTTTAATGATTTCAAGGATGCTAAAGCCGATAGTGAGGTCAAAATCAAAGTCCAAGATGGCGGCTGCGACAATTTTCGAATTTTTCATCATGGATGTCGGTTTCGTGGTTTTCGAATACCTATGTTAAAGCCGATAGTGAGGTCAAAATCAAAATCTAAAATGGCGGCTGTGATCATATTCGAAGTGGTCATCATGGGAGTCGTTTTCATGGTTTTCGAGGATGCTTAAGCCGATAGTGAGTTCAAAATCAAAATCGAAGATGGCGGCTGCGATAATTTTCGAAGTGTTCATTTCAGTAGTCGTTTTCATGGTTTTCGAGGATGCTTAAGCCGATAGTGAGGTTAAAATCCAAATCCTATTATCGCATAGAGTGTTCGAGGGGCAGTAAGCGCGTACCTAACACAATAATATTTTGAAATATCATATTTTTATCTAAACTGAAAAGTTTGTTTTGGAATTGAAAAATTCTCTTTGTCTTGGATAGTTTTTGTGTTTTCATCATGGGTGTCGTTTCATGGTTTTCGAGGATGCTAAAGCCGATAGTGAGGTTTAAGATCCAGGAGGGCATAAACGACGTCACCGAAGGCCTGCTGCTTGGTCGTCTGCGAGGTGGGCTGTAAACTTTTTCGACCGATCAGGAATGGACGTAAGTCGGAACTTAATCACCAGCGAAACTCTGGCACTGATGAGGAGGAAACGACGAGAACTCACAAAGCCACACAGGCTGAGAGTCAGGTTCTTAAAGGGGAGGTCAAAAAGCAGTTCATACGCGATACTCGGAGTGCAAATACCCGAATTATAGAGCAAGCTTTATCTCGGAATAAAGGCTCGAAGGTATTTGCCAAGCCCAATACCTCCCGCTGTTGCCGGACAAAGCTTAGAACGTCACAAGGCACCACCGTCACTTCAAAGCCAAAGATTCTAGCTGAAGTCGAAAAGTTCTACGGAGACTTATATGCTCAAAAACCTTGCCCACCTCAGGCCCACGGCGCGGATGACCAACGGGCCAAACTGACACGCCATCTCACAGACGAGCTTCCCGACATTGACATGGGTGAGGTTGGAATGGCACTCAGGCAGCTTCACTACAACAAAGCCCCGGAGGATGACAGAATAACCATTGAGCTGCTCAAGGCAAGAGGAATACCTATCTTGACAGAGCTTGTAAACTCTTCAATTCCGTCATCCACACTTGCATAACACCGGAGGCATGGCATGGGAGTGTGGTAGTATTATTCTTCAAAAAGGGCGATAAAGCGCTCCTTAAAAACTACCGCCCCATCTCACTTCTGAGCCATATCTATAAGCTGTTCTCGAGGGTTTTTCTAAATCATCTCGCCCTAAAGTTCGATGATTTTCAGCCACCGGAGCAGGCCGGGTTTCAAAAAGGTTACCGCACCATAGACCACATACACACCCTTAGGCAAGTGATTCAAAAGACCGAGGAGTATAACCAGCCTCTGTGCCTAGCGTATGTGGACTACGAGAAGGCTTTCGATACCGTCGAGACCTGGGCTGTTCTGGAGTCCATGCAGAGATGCCTCATCGACTGTCGCTGCGTTGAGGTGATGAGATGTCTGTTTACGGCCGCAACAGTGACCGTCTAAGAACAGTGACCGTCTAAGTACAAGAACAGAGCACTAAACCAATCCAACTGTTTACAAACGCGTTGGAGGACGTTTTCAAGACGATTGATTGGAAAGGACGGGGTGTTAATATCAACGGTCAGTACATCTCACACCTCCGATTTGCGGATGACATTGTCATCATAGCAGAGTCTCTGCAGGAGCTGGAAAAAATGCTGAACAGCTTGAGCGATTCTTCAAGGCGTGTGGGTCTCGGAATGAATCTGGCTGAACAAAACCAAAGTCATGTTTAATGGTCACGTCACCCCGAGACCTGTAATCGTGAATGATGCTGCCCTCGAGGTTGTGCAAGAATACATTTATTTAGGCCAAAGTGTACAACTGGGCAGGCACGACTTTGAGAAGGAGGCAGCTAGAAGAATACGCTTGGGCTGGGCGGTGTTCGGGAAGCTGCGTCATATCTTTGAATCATCGATCCCACAATCCCTTAAAAACCAGGGTTTACAACCAGCGTGTCCTACCCGTAATAACTTACGGAGCCGAAACGTGAACACTTACCATCGGCCTGGTCCACAAATTTAAGGTTGCTCAGCGTGCAATGGAGAGAGCAATGCTCGGGGTTTCTCTGGTGGATAGAATTCGTAATGAAGTCATTCGCCAGAGAACCAAATGTAGAACCAAATGGCACGTCTGTAGACGGACAAACGGCAGATGGAGCAAACATGGTGCTTGAGTGGAGACCGCGAATGGGCAAACGTAGTGTAGGACGCCCTGCTGCAAAGATGGGTCGATGATTTAAGGAAGGTGGCTGGCAGTGGATGGATGCGGCCTGCCCAAAACCGGGATGGTTGGCGCTCTTTAGGGGAAGGCTTACGTCCAGTAGTGGACGGCAATAGGCTGATGATGATATAAAGCTGATAGCGAGGTCAAAATCAAATAATCATCCTGGGAGTCGTTTTCATGGTTTTCGAGGATGCTAAAGCCGGTTAAAATCAAAATCCAAGATGGCGGCTGCGATAATTTTTGAATTGTTCATCATGGGAGTCGTTTTCATGGTTTTCGAGGATGCTAAAGCCGGTAGTGAGGTCAAAATCAAAATCCTAGATGACGACTTCAAAAAATCATTTTTTTTTATATTGGATGCCGTTTTCATGGTTTTCGACTTTAGAGGGTGCTAAAGCCGATAGTGAAGTCTAAATCAGAATCTTAGATGGCGGCTGCGATCATTTTTGAATTGTTCATCATGGGAGTCGTTTTAATAGTTTTCGAGGATGCTAAAGCCGATAGTAAGGTCAAAATCAAAATCTAAAATGGCGACTGCAAAACCCCAAAAATACATTTACAATTTCCCAAAACTTAGCATGAAATGATCAAACGTAATATTTAAATAACTGACGTAAAATACGAAAACCGACTGTTATACAACATCCCAAACTTAATTATTATACATATAATTACCTAGAAGCAGTGATTTTAATGGGATCTCTCCTCAGAGACTTATAAACCCATTGCACTTAATTGAGAGTTCATTTATGTAGAATACTAATGTTCGTTTTATGTTTTAATTGCTAATTTAATTGCTGGATTATGTGTTAGTAGAGAAAAGATATGCAATATTGTAGGTTTCTGTAGCTCTAGAATCACTTTTCACGTATTTGCTACGTAAAGTAAACAGGAACTTGTTAGAAAACTGACTAAAATCCACGGTGACCCAATTGCCCTTTGTGTTCCGGGGTCACAATTTGCATGCCTGCTTTGGTGTTTGGTCTAAAGTTTGGTGAACGACGACTTTGTTGAAAGAAATCCTCTGTAACTGAAACGGTCGTCAGTGGAACCACTGGGTGTAGGAAAGCTTCATTCGACTGTCACATAATCTTACAAATGGCAATTGCGTGTACAGCATTTTTTGCTCTATTCAAAGTGGTTTTTTTTCTTTTCGCTTTAATCTATCCTAGAAGCAAAGTTGTGGCCTAAGAGTAAGCGGGCTCTCACAGGAGAAATGAGAGCTCCTGTTAACCGAAGCCCTACACATGACTGTTTGCGTTGTTCTAACGTACCTACAGTAAACGAAAACTTTGACGATAATTGAGATGCTTTTTCCCCACTGCTCAACTGTAAGTGCCCAACTGCAAATAGTGGAGCCGTAAGGCATTCCCAATGCTGAAACCAACTGAGTTATTGAGAATTTAGGCATTATTCCTGTTCCCTACTGCTCAAGTAACAATAGTCCAGTCAAAATAGACATTTGACTTTTTTTTTTTTTTTTTTTTTTTAGCGTGGTAAAATCATCAAATGAGTCCTCCAACCCCGGGCAGGGCGGGAGGGACTGTCAGACTTCTACTGACTAAAATCCACGGTGTCCTTCATAGCCTGTTACGTTCCGGGGTTACGGTTAGGGAATAATCCCGCGACCCCGGCAGGCTTTGGCCCTCTGAGAGGGGGGCCCCGTCATTATGCTGACGCTCTTTGAGGCGCGCGTGGGACACAACGCGCCGTCGACCCGGGCATGGTCCTTGGTCGGGCAGCGAGTTGCCCTTTACTCGCTGGCACCCAGGCGTCTCCTCCTTTCGCATCAGACACAGGTACCTCCCGAAACTTCCGTGTCCGGTGAGGACCTGCGTCAAGCGGTAGGTCAGGACGCCATGACTTCTCTCCAGCCACTCCTCAAAGAGGGGTCTTACCGCCGCAATTGCGGCGTGCCCGGCCGTCGGTCGCGACAGTCGTTCCTTCCATACTGCCCTGAGATCGCGCCGGAGGTCTTCGCGCCGCGCCTCGACTTCGCGAGGCAGCGGGGTCACGCCCCGGCTCTGCGCCTCCACGCGCCACTCATAGACGCGCTGGAGGGCAGTCGCCTCCAGATCCCAAGGCAGCAATCCGGCAAGCAGGTTGGCCGATTCGCCGGCAATCGTGCGGTATCCCCGGATCATTCGGATAGCCATGACCCTCTGGCATGCGGCCAGCTTCTGTGGTCGCGTCCGGAAGCTCAGGGCCCACACAGGGGCCCCGTAGAGGGCCATGGACCGCACGACGCCAGCGTACAGCCTACGGCAGGAAGCGTTTGGCCCGCTGAGATTGGGCAGCAGTCGCCTGAGGGCGGCTGCTGTACGGTTCAGCTTTGGGGCCAAACTCAGGAAATGCTCCCTGAAGTTCCACCGGCTGTCGAGGACGAGTCCCAGGTACTTCATCGTCCCCTGTACGCCGATTGAAACTCCTTCCACCGTAATGCTGTAACTCGACTGTGGCGCGTTACGGCGGCCATGAAAACACATGGCCTCCGTCTTGTGCAGCGCCACCTCGAGTCCCAACCGCCGGATCCTCTGAACGACTGTCGCGACCGCTTCCGTCGCCGCGTCGGCCGCCGCCTGGTGCGACTCTCCCTGTGCAAGGACGAGCGTGTCGTCAGCGTAACAAATTACGCCGACGCCGTCAGGGAGGTTGCTGCGCAGCACCCAGTCGTATCCGATGTTCCACAAGGGCGGTCCCAGGACCGAACCCTGTGGAACACCGCACGACATCTCTCGCCGGTTCCACTCTCCCCGGTGACCGGGGTAGATGACGGCTCTGTCCGTCAGGTAGTCCTCGACTATTCGGCGGAGGTAGGTCGGCACCCGGTGATACCGGAGTGCCTCCCTGATGCAACTCCAGGGCAGGGTGTTGAAGGCATTGGTGATGTCCAAAGACACCGCCAAGACGACCCTGCCCCGGGCCACTGCATCCCCCGTCGTGAGGGCTCTCAAGCGCATAATTGCGTCCACCGTCGAGCGCCCCCTGCGGAAGCCGAACTGGCTCTCCGACAGGTTCGGACCCACCCGATTCAAATAGACATTTGACTTAGGAAAATTAAATTAAATACATCATTATAAATCAAATGTCAAAAAGCCCCTTCGACCTACTTCTGCAAAAAGAAATCTCAACTTTCTGGAACTCTTTCGAACTTCAAGCTTCAGTTGCCTGTGGTGACGTTGCCCGTGTGAGTGACGGCATCAATCCAACCCACTCCGAAAATCCTCTATTCTTATTACTTGTGTTATCACACTTTAATTTCTCTGGGCGATCACAAATATTTCCTCTCTCTACTATAAATATACTCCTTACTCCGAGCAATATGATTTTTTGGAAATTTCCACACCCAATCCCGCTTTCATCTCATAACTTGCACTGTTTTCCCCATACACAGTGAGTGTAAATTATTACCCGTAATTTACCGTTACAATTCTGCATATGACCCGCAACTGTGAGCCTTTAAATAATGTCAAAAACATAGAATTTATATTAAGTTTAATAACTTTTGAAAACTGCGAGTTGAATTGAAGTAGTAAGCTATTTTTGGACGGGAATTGTGCAGGTTGAAATTATGTTGGCACATTTCGGTGCCAAAAATTTTTGTACAATTTCTGTGTGATCGTGGGGAATAAAATGGTGTTTTAACACGCTTGCTTTGTCTTCAAGAGAATTTGCACTTGTTTAGGTGTGAAAAGCTTTGTCGTAAATGATGTGATTCAATGCATTTTTAAATTATAGGTAAGAGATCCTTAAACCCGACGACAAGTCTCATCAGAGATATTTCCAAAGTTTAACCGATTTAATTTGCAATGTAGTGTTTATAAAATGAACCTATAATAGTCTAGCCCGGAATAGGTTATGACCGTGAACCTACTATTTTTTTTAACGTTTCAAAACGGTGATGAGTTATCACACGACTCCGCAGAAGTATTCCATCTCTGTCTTCTGTCCGACCAAGCGGACGAAAGGCACGCACATCCTATCCGCGCGGCACTCTGCGACACAAAATATCGTCAGCGTAGAGGGAAAATTCATTCGTGGTACCACAAAAACTTTAAAACGTCGTTGAACACTTGTCTATAAAAAACTTGAGAGGTGTCAAGGGACACCCGGATGGAACGAAGTTACTGTATACACTCAACAAAAATAATCGTCGCGACTCCACTCCACTCCGCTCAGCTAAGCTCCGCTCAGCTCCGCTCCGCTCCGCTCCCATCCACTCCACTCTTTGAGCTCTAGCACCCTTTCGCAACGCGCGATAAGGAACTTCGTTCAAAAAAGTGTCGTGACAACTTTTCGTAATTTTTTCTACTATTTTTTTTCCGTCTAGTCCCCTTTCACAACGCGCGATAAGGAACTTCGTTCCAAAACAGATTATGACGTTGAAATAAGGTGCGTTTTACACTCACACTTTTTAAAGACAAGTGTTTTGTAGTACTAAGGATGCATTAGTCGACGCGGTACGGATGGCACAGTGGCTAAGAGACTGATTGTTGTGCATTGTCACGGGTTTATTTCTGGCAAGAAACAAAAAAAAAATGGATCTTTTACACATCCGCTGTATGTATAATAATGCTTGTGGTATTTGACACATTTTTTTAATGTTTTGATAAAGTTTTTATTAAATTATTCACCGTCAGTCCAGTGAGTAACCAAATTAACTTACTTCAACGTGTGTTATTTTATTTTCAAAGCCTAAAAAGACTTCAAAGGGGTATTCAGTTATAATGTATTTTTTTTTTTAAAGGTGTTTATAAGGTCTGGTTTCAAAGGCTTGCTTCGGTTGTTTATTAAATACGAACGGGTTAACGAAAACATAAACTGTTCTCGTTTAAATAATTATGATTGTAATTTTTTTGTTCTCCAGTTGTTTTCTCCACTTCAAATGGTATGCATAAAATGTACTTATCTGTGTATAGATTCCCGTCTAATCTTTGCAACAAAAATCAAATATAGTTCAGCGATTTAGGGAGAAAACGGAGACAAGGCAACCAACCTCCTAAAGCTACTAAGAATTTGTAACATTATTTATTTTTTAGCAGTGTTGGGCATTAATCAATTAATTTGTCAATTGTCTTGTTAATTGACTAAAAAAGTAATTGCAATTAAATTAATTGCAATTAAATTTAATTGCAATTAAACTTTAATTGCACCTTTCAATTAAATTAATTTGATTAACGTATGTCAATTGTAACTCGCAATTAAAATAATTGCAATTAACTTTTTTAGTTTATTTTTGAAACAATTAAAACTAACAATTAACTTTATGTATCTAAACGAAATTTGTCTAATCTGTCTTTTATTTGTTGCCAACATGTGTATTACTACAGGAATAGGTGGGGGTGGGGGGGTACTGTGATGGATGACTGATTATGACAGTCCGAGAGTCTGACGGAGTCTGACAGTTTATCAGTCTGACAGTCAGACCGAGTTTGGCAGTTTATCAGCCGGGCAGTGTAGATCAGTCTGTCAATCTGATAGAGTCTGAAAGTTTATCAGTCTCACACTGCTCATGGGTATATTAAATATTTATATAAACTGGCTGTATAATAAACAGCAGCATTTTTTAATTGTTAGTTTTTAATTAAAATTCCCAAAACAATTGAAAATTAATTAATTGTTAATTGTAGTAAACCACAACTAACAATTAATTAATTGTTAATTGTAAAAACCACAACTAACAATTAATTAATTGTTAATTGTAAAAACCACAACTAACAATTAATTAATTGTTAATTGTATTTTTCACAATTACAATTGATTAATTGTTAGTTTTTAATTGTTAATTGAATTAAAATTTGCCCAACACTGTTTTTTAGTTATTTTATATAAAGAAATATTCACAAAAGGATACGCATACACTTGCAGTTATAATCTATCCTAGTCATAGTTTTTGATCAATGACCTAATATGGAAAACCGAGTCTTATTAAAGATGTCCAATCAGAGCTAAGCAGTCAATGAAAATGGGTCTGATATTGAATTGAGAAACAATATGAATTTCGAGCGTAACTGTGAAAGCTTTACACATTTGCTCAATTAAATTTTCTAGTTTCATGAAAGCATCAGACTGCACCTGGAAATGGGCTAACAAACAAATATAATTTTGCATCATAATATGGCAGCATACAAAGCTCGAATCTAAAATCTAAAATAGCTGAGCATTAATTTGTTGCGTAATATTGCTATTTTAGGTACATCGAACAATGCATCGAACGTCACGGGGTAAAGAATAAATGGAGTGTCAGGGATCATTTCCACGGTGCAAGCTTGCATACACAGCGCATTCTGTTGTCATTTTGAGGTAAGGTACTTAAAACCAATCACAGAATATTTTTAAAGAGAAAACTTCTTTAGCATCGTTGTGATTTGATAATTCCTGAATTGAATAAGCGACACTAAAAAGAGACGGACACATAAATTCATAAGATTTCACGTGGAAGAAAATGAGACAGGAAGCATTATACACTTATACATACAGTGTTTATGCTCGTGATTCTCTTTTGAAGGTTCTCTTATATCACGTGTGAATTGCACAGTTTTTTTTTTTTAATAAGTTCAATAATTATAGTATTTTTGATGTAAGTGAACAAATACAAATTAACATGAAAGATCGTAGCAGCGTTAACACACCTCGTGCCTAGCGGGAAAAACTGCTAGTATGTGGGTGGAACATGGATATGCCTGTTTTTACCAAACATCAGCAGTTTTCGCCAGTCACGTGATCATGACTGTCAGACAGATCTGTTGGGCAAAGGGCGTAAGCATACAGTCATGTATGTAACCAACAACTTACTTAAAGTAGGTATCTTTTGTTTAATGGCACAATAATGGTTGTCAACTGTCCAAAGACAAACATTAATTATCACATTAAAATTGTAGCTATTAATATCAAAGCCGACAAAACATTCCATTCGTTCCCTACTCATGTCCAAAATTGTAATTTAGGAAATAATGGGAACCGCAGTATGTGGCGGCCGAACTAAAAGAGTAATTAACGCTAAAATTCGCCGTCCTAAATAAATTAATAGTGTTTTGGTATCCAGTGTAATTAGTAAGAATCAATTTTCGTGGAATTGGGTCAAAGGTCAAAGATAGTACTTATTTTCAGTGCCAGAGGCGAAATGATCATGTTATCATGTTCTTGTTTTATTAGGATCAAGAGGGGACGGGTATAGATTATCTATAGGTATTAATATTATAGTTTGTTTATAATAATCTGCGGAAGTAATGATTCAATTCCCAATTTATATTTTCCTTTTCGTGGCCTTTTTTGACTAAGAGTCACTCAACGAGCAATGGAAAGACCTTACGCTCGGAGTTTCTTTGCGGGATAAAATCTGGAACATGGATATTCAGCGAAGAACTAGAGTCTCCGACATAGCTCATAAAATTTGCAAGTTGAAGTGGCAATGGGCAGGCCACATCGCTCGTAGAACTGACAACCGATGGGGAAGAAAAGGTCTTGAGTAGCGACCATGGATCGGAAGACGCAGCGTAGGCAGGCCTCCCACTACGTGGACCGACGACATCGTGAGAGTCGCGGGCAACCGATGGATGCAAGTGGCGAATTGTCGTTCGGCGTGGTGGTTTAAGGGGGAGGCCTATGATCAGCGGTGGACATCTTCCGGATGATGATGATAATGATGATTTTCCTTTTAGGAAGCCGCATTATTCTATATTACTCATATAGATAGAGATAGATGGCTATAATTTATACTTATATCATGCGTATTCCGGGGTCGCAGGACTCACGAATTACCGTGGTTTCGGAGCGTGAAGGGCTATTCAAAGACACCGTGGATTTTAGTCAGTACAAGTCCCTCCCACTTCGCCGTGTGTGGAAGGACTCATTTGATGATTTTACCACGTTAAAAAGATTTCATTCGTATCAGACTAGCTATTAATTGTCTGGCAAGTCGGAAAGGTAAAACTGCGGGCGGACAATGGAAGGTGGATCGGGGGCTAAAATTGAAAGTCCTATACTTGCCGAGGTTGGTTTGTGGATGGGTCATCATCTGTCATAGCGAGCTTCCTATTGCCTCGGAAAGCACGTAAAGCCAGTCTCACCATGGGGTATCGTATTACCCAGTAACTGGGTTGTGGCGGTCCGACAGACAGTCGCTTCATGTAAAATGCTGATGTTCAGCTGCATCTAGTTCGACTGGAAGCCGACCCGAATACAGTTCAGGAAAAAGCTAGGTAGATGATGATATAGATTCGTCAATTTAAGTTTATGTAATGAAAGAAAGAAAACAGTTTAAAGAAAAGTAAAAAACCCGACACCTTAAAAACTAAATCAACAGCAGGAAGAAGCAGAACAGAACAACTCACAGTCGGGGCCCCTTGGGAAGATTTGATTGGTAAAATTTGAATGGGCCCCGACTGTGAGTCGTAACTTCCTTTACGTCGCGCAGTCGGGTAAAAATACGTCATGTCAAATATTTTTTTATAATCGACCGAGTGATTCGATTTTTCAGTGAAATACATTACGATTTCAATAATAATCGACCTCAACTCAATTGCTTTAGCTTTTCTACTCGTCTTCTCAACCATTGGATAAGTAAAAGGAATCGGTCCTAAAACACTCTATTCGTCCCAATCCATCAACAGGGTCCCACTCATCCTTAAAGCTGCCAAACCCAAGGCTATTGGCCATCGACAAAATGGCCGTTAACTAAGTTATGGCGGCAAACGTACGAAGCTTTTATTTCTTTTCCTTTGACTGATTAACTGAGCCAACTGTTACACGGACTTTCAATTAAGTGATCGATTAGTTTAAACGATTACAGTTTATGGCATTTCTCTTTTAGTGCGGCACTGATTGAAAGGTTTGATAAGAATGTGATTTTTTGTTTGTTAAAGTATAACATTTTTTTCTTTAAAGCGCTGGGATCACTGGAAGCATTCGCGTGTTACGTAACTTTATACATTTGACTTTGAACATTACATTAAAACACTACCTCTCTGACTGACGAGTATTCGCGTACATTTAGTTTAGATTTGATACAATGGGAAAAAAAATGGGATTTTGCTGTCAAATTGAAACCTTTTTACAATGTTGACAGTACAAGCATGTTGTTATGTCATGTCGGGGCCGCTTGTAAATGGTAAGCAGAATAGTAAATGGTAAGAGAATAGTGGTCAGCAGAATGATGACAACGTTTAATAATGACAATAATTACCAAAATTCCTCTACAAAAAGATTATACACAAGTTGGTCGGTTCACGTAACTCCAAAGGGGTGGGCAATACAATTTGCAATGATACCAGTTAGGGAAACAGTTTAGCAAGTAATTAAAAGTTACAATAGTATCCCTCGACTCGATGTGTTACGGAATTGCAGTTCGGTTGTGGGAACAGCTCCTAACTATATAACCAATATATATTATGTAATATTTCATAGGATTAGGTTTAATTTTGTAATGGTTATTATTTTAAAACACATATGTCATCGAATATACATTGAATCTGACATTAATCTGTCCCACCCCGGGCAAGCCGGAAGGGACTGTCAGACTTGTACTGACTAAAATCCACGGTGTCCTTCAATAGCCCTTTATGTTCCAGGGTCACGGTGAGGAAACAAATCCCGAGACCCCGGCAGGCTTTGGCCCTCTGAGGGGCCCCCGTCATTTTTGCTGACGCTCTATGAGGCGCGCGTGGAACACGACGTGCCGTCGACCCGGGCATGGTCCATGGTCGGTCAGCGAATTGCCCTTTACTCGCCGTCCGCATGCCCGCGTTTACGGTGGCCGGAGATCGTCTGCCGACGTCCGGCGCCGCGGGCGGCACCACCGCGGTTGGATTACTGCGTGCATAGGTAAAGTTTTGTGAAACTTTTAAGACTCTATCACTGAGTTGCCTGTCTCACCAAATAATCTCCCTTTACCTTATAGAACGTTTGTCTCAACAGGAGACCATTTTAAGCTAATTATGACTTCTGCAGATTTTAAAACTCAAATCTCTCACCCCAAAATAATCCATAAAACTACTTAAAATAAGAATTTTAAAGTAATTTGCGTACCTTTATTTAATATAAACACGTCATACTTGAAATCAATTCTAGAACCCTCTACGTTACTTGATCTCCACTTACCCAAAGTGGTTGCGAACAAAAGCATATATTTAAAGCAGTTGAAAACACAAGACTAGGTCCCAACTCGTTCGTTCGATTTCGAGTTCATTAACAATTTTATGTCTGGGTGAATTAAGTTTATTTCAGAATGACGAGGACTGGTGAAAGATGAGTTTTTGAAGTTGGTATAATGAAATAATGTAAACTGAGCTATTAAGTACTAGTTTTAAGGTTATTTCATAAAAAAAAACATAATCACATAAACCGCAATCTTGCTACAAAGTCAAAAAAACTTGGAGCAAAGTTTAAAAAAAATAGAAATTATAATCAAAACTATTGTTCACGCTTTACTTCATCTGCCAACTGCCAATCAACTCCCATTCATTCCAATTCATTCAGTCCACTCGCTTTTGTAATGCTTAGATCATATTAATTTGTATCTATTACAAAGGTTAATTGAAGTAACCTCATTTTCCGATATGAATGAACAGTTAGGTTATAAGGTGGCCTGATATAATTTAAATCAAAACCTTGTTATTTCAATAAAGTCTGGTCTAGCACGTATAGAGAGCTCTACAATAATTTTAATCAGAATTAGTGATCAGTTCGAGCACTGACCGGTAATTAACTGAGTGGAAAATACAATAGAAATGTTTTGCTTGAAGTCTGGGAAATTACTTCTTTTTTTACTCTTTGTATATTTTGTGCAATTAATATTAATGCGTGTTGTATAGAAAGAGTAACTTTGCCTGCTTTAATTTAATGTTCTTTGTTGTTTCTAATCTACGTACCTATTTCCAAACTTTATTGTGTTGTCCTGACCTCTTTTAGGTAATTGAGTAATACAGGGTATGCTAATTTAATTTTGAAAACAAAGCACTGTTTCCGTACAAAAAATACAACCTTAGTATAAGCTTCACTGAAAAAGCTCCCTTAAAAACACTACCTAATTTCAAACACGCAAGCCTAAAAACATACCGTAGCTGCAAACCAGTTACAAAATAATTTCGCGTGAACATGTTTCACCCTAGATTCAATTTTGCCTGAAAATGAGAACCGTTATTAGTTCTAACATATTTTTGGGAGAGTAACTACTTTGATTTCATTAGGCTCTGTTGGGCGCCACTAACGGTCTATTGGCGCCCAACGTGGGACAGAAGCTAGGGAGTTTTAAATTCAATTTGTGACCTCGAATAAATAGTAGGTCAGTAAATATTGATGTTAACTTAAGTAATAGTATTATAAAAGTGATGTAATGCTGATTAATATAAGAAAAGCTATGTTAATTTGATTTGCCTATACGAAAGGTACAGTAGCTGAGCGAACCACTGCAGCTTTCATAAGATTTCGGTGCGAAACAAAAATAAATATGGCCAACAAATAGTTGTTCAGAGTTTGGCTAACTGTGTGTTGCCACTGTGTATTACTTTAAAGGTTTTATAAACGCAGCCACAATACAGTTATTCACAATATGGGGCGTTTAATTTGTTTTCAATGTAATTTAACATTTTTATTGGAGACAGGTGAGTAATGAATGTTTTATTTCAATACAAGAGGATTTGCAAGCACTAATTATTGTTCTAATATCTGGTTGACCGAGCTTCGCTCGGTTTTTAAAATGTCTATATCTTGGGAACCGAGCTTTTCTCGAACCTGGGACCTTGATAAATCGATTTCTTGAGCCGAAAAACCCCTGTAACTTTCATGAAAATCCTTGGAGCCGTTTCCGAGATCCTGATTATATATAAATATACAAGAATTGCTCGTTTAAAGATATTAGATATCAATTCCAGTAATTAACAATGACCTGCTAACCTGTACTTAAAATACTAATGACCAAAAAACTCTCACACAAAATTGTGAAAGCCAAATAAACAATTTGAACGATACATTTCATTTGTTAAAAAACCGATAAATTGTAACAGGCCAAAAACAAGTTAATCCGCTGAACTGTCAACCGCTCCATTCGGAGGGTAGTCGCAATTTTAAACGGATCGACGGCTCAGAAAATTAATATTAAGTTGGCAGTAAAAACATCCGGTTGTCAAGTGATCCCTCTTAGCATTCATGAGAATTGCTTTGTTTAATGTTTCCGGAACAACCGTAGGGAGGGAGGAATAGAAACTAAATGTGGTAGGAGGGTAGTTTCAAGTTATATACAAAGCGATCGTAGGTAATTGTCTGTTCAAAGTTATGATTCAGGAGTTGAGTTTGCTTCTGACTGCAGCTGGATGGCAGTTGTATTGTGAAAGTGTTGCAGTTTACACCTTTGGTGGACCTGTTGAGTGTTTGTACTTCAAAGTTTGCAAATATATTTAATTGAGACGACAGTTACTAAAGCCTTTAGTTCTAGCAATCCGTTTGCCTAATATTGTTTCTACTCTTACTCCGATATAGAAACAACAAAACAGCACGTTATTTTGCACAGTATTCTTGTATAGTCTGTGTTGTAATGAGCTCGAAAGATGGTCAGTCAGTCTGCAAGGTTATAAATCACTTGCCAAGGACTGTCCCTATCTGTTATGTACTGAGTTTTTTCCGTGTCTTTGAATCTTCGCGCTAGCTACAGATCAACCTTAGCAAGGGTTAAGATTTATTAGAATAACAGGGTCGTGGTGATCAAACAGTCTCTCCATTTTTACAAACTACTGGCATTCAGCTGTACCCGAATAGACGGGAAGTCGACTTCAACATAATCCTATAGCTTCCTAGCTATTCCTTTATCATCTGATGATGATTATTGCAGTGATAACAAAAATGTAACGGGTGAATATTCTGTCCACAGCAGGTGCTAAGTAACGCTTATTATGTCAATGTAATTTAAACCCAAATTACATTGGTATAAGAATCAAGATCACGAGTAAAAGGAAGCAAACACATTTCAGATTTTCCTTTGGGAGAAAGATCTTCCGTGATACAAAAATTCAACATTTGATCTTATCAATGTTTATTATTCTAACCGTTCCAAAAACTCTTTGTCTCCAAAAGCTTACGGTATGCAAAGCGATTTCGCTAATAACATTTTATATTTTTCTCCTGTTCGCCAAAATCTCCGCGAAAATAATTTAAAAACATTCTTTCCTATTACGGTGCCTATTTGAAGATGTTTTCGGGTACTTTGTATCCAAAAGCGGCCGTTATTAAGGATTTTGTCGCCCAATAACGATCTCATATAGGATCGTATCTATTTGCTAACAATATTGAATCTGTTCGGTGTTCAATAAGAATTTGTTGAATATCTATCTAGATGTTAACATTGTATGTAGATCATGTTTGGCCATCTTGAAAAAGGACAAATCAGCATAAAAGCTTTAGAAATGTTTCCATAAATCATGAAAGTTTGAAGGAATTGGTATGTGATAGCAGATTAAAGTTCCATTTCTGAGAAAGCAGAATATTGCTTTGTGTTCAATGGGATGAGATGGCAATGAGATGGGAGGTAACTTTTCATTTATTCTATAGCAAAATAATCTAATATTCTATTATAATATTCTATGAGAAACCCATTTAACTATGTAAATGTACTTACTAGTTAATTAAATGCGAAAGTTTGCAAGAATTGTTTAATATATTTGTATGTACGTGGTTACTCAATCATTTAAAAACGGCAAGATCCGTTCTTGAAGAAATGGGTACTTTTATCCCGAGTGTACGATCCGTTGTATCAATAAACGAACTCCACACGGGTTAAGCCGTTGGCATCTTCATCATAACGTCTCTCTCTGAGAGGGAGTGGGCCGTAATCCACCACGCGGGTGCAGTGCTTGTTGGTGGATGTCATTGAATTTTTGCTCATGCCGGTTTCCTCATGATGTTTTCCTACACCGTTTTGAGAGCAGTGGTCATGATATTACTCAAATTAAAGCGCCTGGCGGGGTTTGAAACCACCACCTACAACTTGTAAGTCCAGGATGATACCACTGGGCCACCACTGCTGTTACATATATATTATCCAAGAATAACGTACTTTTTGGATACTTTGAGAGACAAACGTAGGCAAAGTGGCAACAGCTAGTAACAATTATTTATTCTGATATAGTTTGTTTGTGTTCGTCGACCTTGTACGCCATTAGAAACACGATACGGCATTGTCACGGTAGCGTGTCACGGCGGCGTGACACGTCTCAGTCGCGGCGTGGATACTTTATGTGCTTAATTACAAGCGCTGACAGTCACTAATTTATTCCGAGATAGAAAGCGTGTTTGGTTGTGGGTTCAAAAATAAATTGGGATAGCGAAAAACTGTATATCATGTTGAGATATCCCTAAAACTTCTATGCTTGTAGTGATCATTTTGATGATAATACTTTGGGGTTTTTTTTTAAACATGGTCTCATAATTAAAAAATCCTTTATATCGTGATTTTATCTTCACAAACACAAACATCCAGACCTCAGAGAATTGTTTGGGAATTCAGATACCTAGACTTATCTGTTGTAAGCGGCATCGTCAGCTACAACTAGAAAATTATATCCCACATAAAATCGGAATAAGAACTAATCTCATACTATCCACGTTATAAACTATCTGTTTATCAAATCGTTCAGAAGTTTTTGCATGACAGAAAAACAAACATCTTTCAATTTTTTTTATTTCAATCCATCCTTTCGGTCATCGTCACAAACTGGCTGGTGATTTATAAGGGCTAAAAGCTTATATTTACTCATGAGTTTAGTATTTTTTCCAATGGGACTTCTATTCTGTAAAGATATTATATCCATCATCTGTGCAACCTTTTCCCAACTATATTGGGATCGATTCCCAGTCGAACCAGATGCAGCTGAATATCAGTATTTTACATTGAGCGACTGCCTATCGGACCTCCACAACCCAGTAACTGGGTAATACAACACCCCCTGGGAAGACTGTTTGTGAGACTTCAGAGATGCTGACTATCAGTAACGACTGTCAAAGATCTACAAATGATAGCGGGGACCGTGTACGTTCGTGCGTACGTACGTGCTTTCCGAGACACGAAGGAAATTCACTTTAACAGATGGTCACCCATCCACAGACAAGCCTCGGCAAGCGCGGCTTAATCCGAAAAATGCCTGTGTGGCTGTAATTACTTAGCCACGAGCTCCTGTAAAATTAATAATACCTTATTATTGAAAAATTTCTAAAACACAAACGCTGCCAAAAATCCTTTCATTGCACCTTTGCCAAATGCCGACAGCCAGCAGAGCAAACGCATCTGCGGTTGTTTACAACCGACCAGATTAATTTCCCGGTCCACTCGGCCGGCATAAATTGTGGCTACCCTAGCTTTTGTTGGAAGGAACTCAGTTTTAATTAGTGCAAATTTGGGGTATTAATCTTAGAGCGGCGATTCTGTCTAGATACTGCGGTGTGATAAATGGAAGAGGTTATCTTTGACTAGGTGTTTGGCTGGCTGGGAATGTTTGAAGTGGGGAGAGATAACAGAAGCAGATAATAATTATGTATTTGAGAGTCGTTAGTATGAATTTAATATTTGAGAGCTTAAATTATGATGAACAAAAAGTGTTTTCTATCTTCTTTTGTCTAAATGTGTCGAACTGAGAAGAAAGACTATTCTAAAGCCGATTCCAGACTGATGTAACGCGTAATGTAATCCACCGTGTAATTTAATGCGAATTCTAGGTGAGGACGGCACTACGAACATTACACGTAACGTTCGTGTGCCGTCTACACTTAGAATACGCGTTACATTACACGGTGGATTACATTACACGTTACTCCAGTCTGGACCCGGCCAAGCCGATCATTCTTTTCTTGTTTCTTTTTTTTGGGCAGAGTTCAGCAGCTACAAAAAGTCAGTGAATCTTCAACCACTCGACCGCAACAGACAAAAACATTTTGAATTATATTTATGTAATTACAGCATCGATAGCCTCAAAATTCCTTTGTATCCAATATCAATTATTACCGAAGCAATATTAAAACCACAATGGTAATGAACAATGAGTCACAAGGAGATAAAACCACAATATCCAATGTCGCAGTGACACTGTCATTGGCAATGCTTCAGTAATTGCATCGCCCGTTCTGTGGGTACGTGATAAATATTCAACTACCCTCCATTCCGCATTTTAACACAGTAGTGCGTGAGTCAAGGCTTGTACAAGGTAATGTTTTATGCATACATCGTTCTGTCCGTCTAGTTAATGTTTCGTCTGTGTCTGGGACTCGTCTTGAGCTCGGAGAAGAGAGTTTACGATATTTGTACTAGTTTATTTTTTGTCTTGTTAGTAAAAATGCTTGGCTGAGTAACATAGGCTATACGTCATGAGCACCCGTGCGAATCCGAGACGGGCTGCTACCGCTATTCTATAATAAAATTACCATTGGAAAACATTGTCAACAATGTTGTTTTAGTAAACAGATATGTTATGAGTGCGAAAAACGTGAAGACCAGAAAATGTCCTACGTGGGACAATTTGCTAGTCTATGATGCCGACGTGCGGGGGCATTGATGACGCTGTTTGTTTATCTAGCTGTCACATTTTTCTTATTGCGTTTTACCAAGCTATTCTTTTTACTTGAAGTGAAATGTAACGTGTGAATAAAAAAGTGTGTATTAAGTGTGCTGCCGCTCGGCGCGGAGCAGTTTTTTCTGTTGTTTTGTAAGTGTATAACATATCTGTATATCATTGATTGTCAACATTTGCGGCATTGCGGACGTACCAGAGTTACAACATAAACTTATGATTAGTAGCAAAACTGTATTCAAAACTCCGTCTGACATGCGTATATGGAGTTAAAAGTTAGAACACTACATACATTTTACAGTGATGCGTTATTACCCCCTATAGTTGCGCTACAGGGACCTACTTTGTTCAGTTTTATGTCATCGTACTGAAAGTGTGAAGCCACTTTATTATTTTTTGGTTTGGGTTTGCTAATTCTCAGTTATTTTTTTGTTTCTTATATCAGTACCCTAAGCACGAGCTTTTAGTATTTGAGACGTAAAGTAAACCGGAACTTTGACAATTTCTAATTGATAATTTTCAAGGAAAAAATTAGTTCCTTCTTCGCACACCAGAAGCGCTGTTCCATTTGTTCATACAAGAAACGCTGTAAATACTGGAAAGTAAAAGAGTGAAAATTCGTGCTAAGGGTACAGTACCCTTACCACAAGTTTTCAGTATTTGAGACGTAAAGTAACTCGGAACTTTGACAATTTCAAATTGAAAATTTTCAAGGAAAAAAATAGTACCTTCTTCGCACACCAGAAGCGCTGGTTCCATTTGTTCATACAAGAAACGCTGTAAATACTGGAAAGACGCTGTAAAGTAAAAGAGTGAAAAGTCTTGCTAAGGGTAGAGAGGCACAGCGTACTTGAAATATTTACTGCTTTCATTAAATAAGTGCCTCTAGTGTAGGTACGAAAGAGGGACTATTTTCTTCAATCAAATTAACGTTAAAATTCGCGTTTACTTTACGTCACAAATACGATAACAGTAAAGGAATTCAAACCGTAAAGGGCTTCACACATAGCAGCTATAATGTAAAGATGTACATTATAGCACGATACATCTCACTACATCTTTCCATAGAAATGGTCAGGAGACCACACACGGCAGCTATAGGTAATGTATATGTCGGAGATAGTTGTTAATCTGTAGGTAGATTTATAAAATCTAAATTTAGAATTATAAAATGTTTGTGGGTCTACCCACAAAATTTTGATCTTTGTTGAGAATGTTATGATGACGACTATCTTTGTTATGAATTTTATTATCATAAGTTTTAATCATTATTTCTATCAATTATAATTCGTTAATTCAAATGATTATTTGCTGAGTACTTCTGATTTTGATTCGATTACTAATTACGATAAAAG
Source organism: Agrotis segetum (assembly GCA_036375495.1). Classification (NCBI taxonomy): domain Eukaryota; kingdom Metazoa; phylum Arthropoda; class Insecta; order Lepidoptera; family Noctuidae; genus Agrotis; species Agrotis segetum. The sequence continues at coordinate 3,227,975 of JAQSVV010000002.1, forward strand.
ACAGTCTATGACTTGTCGCCGCTTCCGTTCTAAACATGGCGGACGTATGTTTTTATTTTGTAAATCTGATTTTAATTGTTAAATGACTATGATTAGGGTATGATAATTCATGTTGGATTATTCAACGAGTTTACATTGTAAAACTTTAATGATTTTGATCTTAATTTGCAATCTGTAACGAGTAAACACTTTGACGTATCACGCCATTGGACAGAGCTGTTTCGGAGGGAATGCGCGGCAAGAAATGTGCCTATAAAAGACGGTGCACACCGGTCTTCTTCGGTCAGTCTTCGGACTTGACTCATAGAGCATCGCTCCCGACTGAACTGTCGGTTTACCCGGTACAGCTTGGCTGTATATTTGCATTAAGCAGTAACGCTCCGCGATACGCTTTGCATCTTCGCTTGGGTGGCTTGTCCACTGTACGAACTGTGACCTTGACGGTCTGTTCGTCTTATTGTATTAGCAGTGTCACTCTGTGATACGCTTTGCAACTTTACCTGGGTGGCACGTCCACTGTACGAACTGTGACCTTGAAGGTCTGTTCGCCTAAACTACTGTTACTTTGTTATTTGTGTTTTGCTATATTCTTTATCTGATTTTATTTTTATCGTGTACTGTGTGTTTATTACTACCCTCTGTATTATAAATCTTTGTAATTGCTTATACCGTCTTGTTTATCCCTGACAATGGGAACTCCTAACCCTGACGATGTTCCGCTCGGCAATCCTGATCCTACATCAGAAGTGGGATTAGGGTTAGCCCAGGAATCGGAAGGTGGTGGGGAACCATGGCGAGTTATGTTAGAGCTTCAAAATCATAATATGACTCAATTGATTGAAGCGATTAAAACGCAGTCCACTCCGTCTACCGTAATTACTTTGCCTGTTTTTGACCCAGATCTACCCGATTCCGATGCTCAATCTTGGAGTACAACTGTCGATATTTGCCTATCGGAAAACCCTCTTCAAGGTAGTACTCTTATTATTGCCCTCACTAAAGCCTTGAAGGGCACTGCTAACATATGGCTTTCCCAAGTGTCGTATACAGGTATGACCTGGACAGACTTTAAGAGCCTTTTTCTCTCTCGTTATGCCGTTTCGGAAACTGTTGCCGCTACCCTCATTAACTTTCATAATAGTCAGCCAAAAGAAGGCGAATCTTTAGCCGCATTTGCCAGTCGACAGGTCACTTCACTTACATCTAAATGGAATAGCCTGAGTGTCGAAAATATCGTGGTTTCCACGGTACTGGCCCATGTCTCCAAATTTGATTCCCGTGCTCATCGACTAGCATTCACCACCGAAGTAAAAACCAGGCACAAACTTCAACAAGAACTGAGTGTCTTGTCCCACCTTAAGAGAAAAACTCAGAGCTCTTCTGACCCGCAAAGTTCTTCTCAACCTAAGAAGTTCAAACCAGGTGCAATAGTATGCCATTTTTGTGGTTTAGCGGGGCATAAATCTACAAACTGTCGCAAGAAGGCAGAGACAATCAGTAAACATCCTGGACCAGCCAGCTCGTCACAGAAGGCATCACCCAAGAAGATTGTTTGTTACCGCTGTGGGGAATCTGGACACATTGCTCCTCGCTGCCCAAACATGACCGGAAGGCGGACGGGAGGTTCCAGTGAAGATACTAGGAGTCGGTCTTCGAGCAGCAAACCATCCGTCAAGCGAGTTGAAGCTTGTAATGTACGACCTATTACTGGTCTTCTTCAACAATCTGGTGAGACACTTGCATTTTGTTATGACTCTGGGGCTGAATGTTCTCTTATTTCAGAAACATGTGCTAAAAAGTTGTCTGGCAAACGTATTTCTTGTATGGTCAATATAATGGGAATAGGAAATTCTAGCATAATATGTACCGAACAAGTTTTAAGTGGAGTAGAAATAAATGGTTACCATTTAGAAATACTGTTTCATGTTATACCGGATGACTATATAAGTCATAGTATAATGATAGGCCGTGAGATATTAAAATTGGGTTTTGCAGTTAACATGACTGAAACAAGTCTTACCATTACAAAGGTTAAAATTATTGATCAATGCTCTATTCCTGAGACTTTGAATTTTGATGACATTGATACAGATATTCCATCTGACCATAAACCACAATTGGTTGAACTGCTTCGAAAATACTCTCATGCTTTTGCTAACGGACTACCATGTACTCGTGTCACATCAGGTGAACTTAAAATACGCCTCATTGATCCACATAAAACGGTCCATCGCCGACCGTACAGACTTACTCCTGACGAAAGGCAGATTGTTCGTGCTAAAATTAATGATCTGATTGATGCTCAGATAGTAAGGCCTAGTTGCTCTCCATTTGCAAGTCCTATTTTATTGATAAAGAAGCGCGATGGATCTGATCGAATGTGTGTAGACTACCGTGAACTTAATAGTAATACTATACCTGATAGGTTTCCACTACCCCTTATAAGTGACCAAATCGCAAGGTTATGCGGTGCTAACTTTTACACTTGCCTTGACTGTACTTCCGGGTTTCATCAGATACCTATTCATCCTGATAGTATTGAGGCCACAGCCTTTGTAACCCCCGATGGCCAATTTGAATATTTAGCTATGCCATTCGGTTTGCGAAATGCTCCTAGTGTTTTCCAACGTGCTGTAACTAATGCATTAGGTAAATTAGTCTATTCCTACGTAATTATTTATATCGATGACATTATGATCCCCAGTAAAGACCCCTTTGAAGGTTTACATCGACTTGAAGAAGTTCTTGAATCATTGACCAAAGCAGGATTTTCACTAAATCTCAGAAAGTGCTCTTTCTTAAAGCGTCGAGTAGAATATCTCGGGTACGAAATCACCTCCGGAGAACTTCGACCAAATCCTAGAAAAATAGTAGCGTTAACTAATTTAAAGCCTCCCAAAACAATTCACCAATTGAGACAGTTCATTGGTCTTGCATCATATTTTAGAAAATTTGTGGAGAACTTTTCACAAATAATGAAACCTTTGTTCTTTTTAACCACGAATAAACAGAATTTTAAGTGGACTGATGAACATGAAAAAATTAGGCATAAGATAATTTCAATTCTTACTAATGAGCCAGTTTTAATGATTTATAACCCAGAACATCCAGTCGAATTGCATACTGATGCTAGTGCTGATGGATACGGTGCCATTCTTTTTCAAAAAGTAGATAGAAAAATGCATGTTGTAGAATACTATAGTAAAAGAACGACTGCAACTGAAAGTAAATATCATTCCTATGAATTAGAAACTTTGGCCGTTGTTAACGCAGTTAAGCATTTTCACCATTATTTGCAAGGACATAAATTCACTGTTGTCACTGACTGTAATTCTCTTAAAGCTTCGCGCAATAAGACTGATTTAACCCCCCGAGTACATAGATGGTGGGCTTTTCTACAGGCCTATGATTTTGACATTATGTATAGAGAAGGCAGATATATGAACCACGTAGACTTTCTGTCTAGAAACCAACTTCCACAAACAGTCGACAAAATGGAGCAGAAACGTGTTGACATTACAACTCTGTCTAATAGTTGGCTTTTAGCTGAACAACAGCGTGATTCTGAGATTTTAGCAATCACTTCTAATCTAAAAAATAATTCTCTTCCCCCTGATATTGCCCAAAGTTATGAATTACGTTCAGGAACCTTGTACCGAAAAATACAACGCAATGGACAAAATCGTTGTTTACCTATTGTCCCAAGAGCTTTCAGATGGTCCGTTATAAACCACATCCATGAAGCAATCATGCATTTAGGATGGGATAAAACCCTTGAAAAGGTCTATGAGCATTACTGGTTCGATAAAATGGCTAGGTATGTTAGAAAATTCGTGGATAACTGTATCACGTGTAAAATTTCAAAATCTAACTCTGGTAAAATTCAAGCAGAATTACATCCTATTCCTAAAATCTGTATACCTTGGCACACAGTGCATATAGATGTTACAGGAAAACTTAGTGGAAAGAGTGATCTCAAGGAATACATCATTGTTATAATTGATTCTTTTACAAAGTATGTTTTACTGTACCACACTACTCAGATTGACGCATCAAATTGCATTAAAGCTCTTAAGTCCAGTGTCTCTTTATTTGGAGCACCTTGTCGGGTTATAGCTGACCAAGGTCGTTGTTTTGCTAGCAAAAACTTCAAAGAATTTTGTGATTCCCATAATATTGGTTTACATTTAATAGCTACCGGTGCATGTAGGGCTAATGGACAAGTTGAACGCATAATGAAAACATTAAAAAGTATGCTTACCGCCGTTGAGACCAGTGAGCGCTCATGGCAAGATGCCATTGAAGACGTTCAAATTGCTTTAAATTGCACAACTAATCGGGTCACTAAATCTAGTCCTTTAGAATTATTGATAGGACGAATTGCTAGACCTTTGGGTTTGATGACTATTGATAGTGATCAGATAGAAGTAAATCTGACCCTTGTAAGAGAGCAAGCAGCCCTAGGTATAACTAAAAGTGCTGAGTATGATAAAGCCCGCTATGATAAGACAAAAGCTATTTTGAAAAAGTTCCAAGTTGGAGACTTTGTACTTATTGCTAATGAAGAACGAAACCAAACTAAATTAGATCCTAAATATAAAGGTCCATATAGAATTTTAGAAGTATTAGAGGGTGATAGATATCTGTTAAAAGCTTTAAGTAACAATAGAATTTACAAATATCCCCATGATCGTGTACGAAAAATGCCTGAATGTCCAGTTACTGTTAGTGATGATGTCAATTCTGACACTGATGATGATTCATCTGCTGCTGACATAGTATAGCTTGATTGTTGTGAAGCTTGATGCTTATTCGGATGTCTATGTTGACTCCTGGATTTGGTTGTTGAACTTGACGCTTATGCGGGTTGTCTATGTTGACGCCTATGCGAGTTGTCTATGTTGACGCCTATGCGGGTTGTTCTATGTTGACGCCTATGCGGGTTGTCTATTTCAAAACCAGATTAGTTGTCGAATCCCATGGTGTGATTTCGACTGGGAGACTATGTCTCTAGTTTTAGTTGAGCTATGTGTTGTCAGTCAGCAACAGTTTGGTAATTTTGAATGGTTGCGAATGTTGCTATGCAACTGCGCTTGATAATAATTTTAATGGACTAACTCAGGATTTTTCTTTTCCACAACTTATTTTTAAGGTCTTTGTTTGTCAGAAAGGCCGATCGATATTCACAAGAAATTTTCTTTTACAGGAATACACGAGGTCGTGTAGAACGTCAGTTCTGGCCGTGTCGGAGATAGTTGTTAATCTGTAGGTAGATTTATAAAATCTAAATTTAGAATTATAAAATGTTTGTGGGTCTACCCACAAAATTTTGATCTTTGTTGAGAATGTTATGATGACGACTATCTTTGTTATGAATTTTATTATCATAAGTTTTAATCATTATTTCTATCAATTATAATTCGTTAATTCAAATGATTATTTGCTGAGTACTTCTGATTTTGATTCGATTACTAATTACGATAAAAGACAGTCTATGACTTGTCGCCGCTTCCGTTCTAAACATGGCGGACGTATGTTTTTATTTTGTAAATCTGATTTTAATTGTTAAATGACTATGATTAGGGTATGATAATTCATGTTGGATTATTCAACGAGTTTACATTGTAAAACTTTAATGATTTTGATCTTAATTTGCAATCTGTAACGAGTAAACACTTTGACGTATCACGCCATTGGACAGAGCTGTTTCGGAGGGAATGCGCGGCAAGAAATGTGCCTATAAAAGACGGTGCACACCGGTCTTCTTCGGTCAGTCTTCGGACTTGACTCATAGAGCATCGCTCCCGACTGAACTGTCGGTTTACCCGGTACAGCTTGGCTGTATATTTGCATTAAGCAGTAACGCTCCGCGATACGCTTTGCATCTTCGCTTGGGTGGCTTGTCCACTGTACGAACTGTGACCTTGACGGTCTGTTCGTCTTATTGTATTAGCAGTGTCACTCTGTGATACGCTTTGCAACTTTACCTGGGTGGCACGTCCACTGTACGAACTGTGACCTTGAAGGTCTGTTCGCCTAAACTACTGTTACTTTGTTATTTGTGTTTTGCTATATTCTTTATCTGATTTTATTTTTATCGTGTACTGTGTGTTTATTACTACCCTCTGTATTATAAATCTTTGTAATTGCTTATACCGTCTTGTTTATCCCTGACAATGGGAACTCCTAACCCTGACGATGTTCCGCTCGGCAATCCTGATCCTACATATATTTTTACATCTTCGAATTTCTATGGAAAGATGTAATGAGATGTATCGTGCTATAATGTACATCTTTACATTATAGCTGCTGTGTGTGCCCTTTACGGTTTGAATTCTCTTCGCAAGAATTCAAACCGCTAATATTTTGAACCACTAGGTACTACATAGATCTATAACTAATAACGGCAGCTATAACCAATTTGTAACCAGCAGGTGTATAAGCAGAGATATAATCCATGAATTTGCAGTAATCTTCGGACAACTTAACGTCCACAAGGTAGATGTAATCCCCTCTAAGATAGTCTAGTGTTACCATACGGAATATTGGAGTGGTACCGTAGTTACTGAGTGATTTATTCCTGTTCTACCATTGTCCATTCTGAATACTATTATTTTGTAAGTTACCGGGCATAAAATTTGCTATGGCAGCATCGTACCATTATTTTGTAAGCTATTGGGCGTAAAAATCTAAATGCATTAATAAAATTTTGTTCCAAAACATTTTATGAAATCAAAAGTAATCATAATTAATTTAAAAATGAAACCCAATATTTTAACTAAAACAAATCATTATCAGCCTATTAATGTTCCCACTGCTGAGACACAGGCCTCCTCTCTGTGAGAGGGAGTGGACCATAATCCACCACACGGGCCCAGTGCGGATTGGTCGATGTCACATGTCTTCGAATTTTTGGTTCTAGGACATGCCGGTTTCCTCACGATGTTTTCCTTCACCGTTTTGAGAGCAGTAGTGATGAAATAAATTACACAAAGTAATGCGCCTGGCTGGATTCAAACATTTCGAACCCACGACCTACAACTCGTGAGTCGGGGCCGATACCACTGGGCCACCACTGCTCACGAGGCAATCACGATTAATTTAAAGTTAATGTCGCAACCTGTCAATAAATCCCATTTGAGAATATAAAGTCTTTCTCACCTCTATCATAATCACAATTCCCATTCGTTCTACGAGTAAGTTCTGACACTTGTAGTGCTTCTCAAAGGCTTCAGCTGTTATACGCATGAATTAGCGATTTCCTAGCAAGAGGGGAAAGAGATTTATTTAAAAAAGCAGTGAGGCAATTTATTTTCACACCTTTTTGTTTGAGTTAAATTTACTGTACAAGAGAGTTAAAAGTGGAATACAGAAGTAGCAAATTGACGCTAGCCGTTTTTTGGGCAGTTCTAAGGAGCTATCTATAATTGTAGTACTTAAAAGAGACACCAACCAAAAAAAAAACCATATTCTTAACTCCAGAATGGTAGATTTAGTTTTTTACTTTAAGGAGTATTTTATTAGTAAATCTCGAATCAATGAAACCATATAAATGCGAAAACATGACTGAAAATTTATGCATCTCCTCGTGAAGTAAGTTTATTTTAATTTTTATGTGGACATTAATGGCTACACAATTCAATAATGAATATTTTGTAACAAATATATTTTCAAAATACACATTTTTGATTTTAGAGTGATTTTATTCTAAAATCCGGGCATTTTTTCCCTGTTTTTCACGTGACTTTGTATGGCGTGGTCTCAAGGTTATTTTGCTCAGAGAAGCGCTTTAAGCGCTTTTTTGTAATAAAAGTCTGAAATAATTAGTATGATAAAGATGTATTTCCGCAACTTATTTGCGCACAAAGATGAATAAATATTATTTTGAGTCTTGGATTAATCTTAACCCGCTCATTTCTGAAATATTCACTTTACAAATAAACAATTATAAGATATAATAACACGATAAAAAAGTAATAATTTATACCTGGTATTAAAAACTTCATTAAATATGTCTTTGTAGACTAAAAAGGGCCCTCTTTCCGAGCCCCAAGTTCTTCTCTTAATCAAAATTCATAACCGCTTCCTATTGGAACCGCTCTAGATTTCTGCTGACACAGTGAAAAACTCCACGAATGACCGTTGAGAATGTTTTTTAAATGTTAAAATCTTTTAAGACTCGAATCCGACTCATAATACGAGGGTTTCTTTTAAAAAAGGTTACAACTGATATATGGAAAATGGTTCTTATAGGCAAGTCATTACGATTTTTTTTATTTCTGACCAGTTTTAATTTTTTTCTTTTTTAGGTATGAACGTGATAATTAGAATTAAAACAGACATTTTCAGGCTAAAGATAAAAAAATAAGTTTATCTAAAGATTTTTTTATTTAGTATATGTTCGCGTTTGACATGATCTCATGTGATTCTTAGCAAAGATGTGGTCGCCGGTGAAGGACGCTTTCCTAGAAGGAAGTAACCTGTTCATTCTTGTCTTGAAGACCCCAAAGTTGTAGCTATCAGCACAGAATATATAATAGTTGCCATCAGGAAACATATCCTCGGCGGGAAATTCCACACTTTAACTGTGCGCACAATAAAATTGGCAAGACACTTTTATAAGTCACGAGTAGTAACATGTATACACTTAACAAAATTCAAACGCAATTTACTCGTGAAATACTGGTTTCCACTTTGAAATAAGACCTACTTCGTAATAGTATGGCTTCCAAAATAGAAGTCTAATGAAAAAGTAAATGTTAAATCAATATGGTAGCAGAACATCACTTTTGAATACTGCTCAATGTTTACATAATATTGCTCGTGACTGTATCAGAGGATAATTATGTATAAATTATTATCTGTTAAGATCATAATAATTTATTTCTGTTTGTCCGTTCGAAACATTCGGGTCCGGATTTCCCTCAAAGCATTTTGGTATAATTCAATGTAAATATACTCTACATTAAACAATATCCAAGACAAACTTAACCGAGAATCAGTCAATTCTCGTTAGAGCTCGCGATGTTAGTTTTCGTCGAGTAGAACGTATTACTTTGTCTTACACAGGTTGCTTGTAGAATCTGAAAGTTTACACAACAAAGTTGCATGTACCGAAAGTTCGATATTTAAAACATCAGGCGATCAGTACCCTTAGCACGAATTTTCACTCTTTTACTTTACAGCGTCTTTCCAGTATTTACAGCGTTTTTGTATGAAAAAAGGAACAGCGCCCGTGAAAATTGTCAATTTGACATTGTCAAAGTTCCAGTTTGCTTTACGTCTCAAGTACTGAAAATTCGTGCTAAGAGTAAAGAACACGCGTAGCATGACCTATTCTGTCCCTGGTCGCCTACCATGAACTTTTAAAGCGTGAGTGTTTAGGCTGTGGGACAGAGATGGCGCTAGACGGCTTGTATAGCCCTATTTCTTTCCCACAGTCTAAACTGGATCGCGTTAAGAGCTCGGGGCAAGGCCTTTCTGATCTACCAAGAACAGATAGACAAAATCTAGATGATCTTACAGTTAAACTGCGTAATTTCGTTTTAAGTTTTTTTTTTTTTGAAGAAGAAGTGAAATAAAAGCATTCATTCATAATATTATTACTACCTACGTCAGTTCAAAAAAAAAATCGGCACGTATTTTTTCTTTTATTACGTTAACCAAAATTGCGGAAGATATGACACTTTAAGGCTGCGGTTCCACTGAGGCGGAGTGGAGCAGTACTGAGCAGAGCTGTACCGCGATTCATCAATCACATAGCTTGAAATCTACATGTGCCTGGCCATGTGATTGGTGAACCACTGCACAGCTCGTCTCCGCTCTGCTCCGCTCCTCTCCGCTCTGCTCCGCTCCTCTCCGCTCTGCTCCGCTCGTCTCCGCTCTGCTCCGCTCCTCTTCAGTGAAAACGTAGCCTTAAAATTACCAATACGTCACAAGTCAGTACAGTTTACGTCACAAGTCAGTACAGTTTACGTCACTAGTAAGTGCAGTTTCTGTCGGACTTATTAAATTTGCATTTTATTGATGCTGTCATTTTTTTTGCCAGATAGTGGCATGACCTGACATAGATGACTGAATAACAAAAACATTTATTTTCTACATCGCCGTGCTTATAAATCTTTCTACATTCTTCAATTTTGTCTATTCCTGCATCGACAAACCCCGTTTCTACGGTAACTAACCTTGAAATCAAACCATAAACACTCATCATGATCGTTCCAATATCTTAGAGCCACAGATAAAGTAGCGTTAGCTGGTAATGGACCGGATTTCTCAATATGGCGTCCGGAAATTGGCTCTGCAGCTGTTATTAGGCCAAACAGGAAGTGACGATTTCGGAAGGATCGGGCCTTAAACGATTATTTCGTTTGTAATAGTTCTGTTATGGTAGTTATTTGGTTGGTTGAGTAAATGAGGTTGTCTGAGGTTATTTGTTTTGTGTGATTGGTTTCTTAGTAATTATTTCATGGGTATTGCTTTGGTTACGGTACAACTGATATTATGAGTGAGGGTGAATAGAAGTTTGTTACTCTTTATTAAAAGTTAGTTTGAGGGTATTATAAAAGTTCATTTCAGGTTTTTTTGGTACAACAGAGTCCTGTCTCTGTACCATAGGTTAACTTTTATCCCAATATCACGCTCTGATAGGATAATTTTGAATTAAACGCGAGCGAAACCCAACGTCTTGTTATCTATATGTCATCATGACTAAATTGCTAGCGACAGCCAACAAAATCTGTGAACCACCTTTTTCGTAAAAACTTAGTATAATTTTTAACAGACTACCAAAAGTAAGAGGTTTTCAATTCGGATGTTTATTTTTTAATGTTTGTTCGGGCATAACTCCGTCGTTTACCAACCGTCTAAAATTTTAAACATTATCTACACCGACTACTCCAGGTTTCTAATCCGACTTGGATGATTATTTTTTTATGCGACGTATACGATATCTGCCATTCATTTAGTTTGATTCAGCAGTTTTAGCTTACATGGGCGATGTTATTACCAGTGGTACGGATTACAAAATTTTAGTGCACATTTAAGAAAATTATGTATTTGACAATAATTTGGGTTGAATATTTAAACTAAAAAGGATAAAATAAAAAACTTTTTCAAAAAAAAAGTAAACGACTTCAAAAACAAGCACAAAAAAGTTCAAAATAACATTAAAAAATTTTTTTCTTCCGAAAGTCAATGAAATAAAAAAAAATCGAAAGAAAAGTTTTTTGTAGGTTATTTTGAAGTTTCTTGTGGTTGTTTTCGAAGTCGGTTTTTTTGCAAAGTTTTTAATAGTTCACCAATAATTTAAGAAAATAACTACCATTAATTAATTTAAACTTTCAATAAAGATTGGAAGTAATGATCTTCACTCAAAAGTGTGTGGGATTTGATTAATTTGGCAGTAAAAATATTGAATTTCATGTAAACGAAGCTGCTGGCATTAGTTGTAGTAATAAAAACTCATTTCTCAATTAATAAATAAATAATGAACCAATACGAAGATTAACGCGATTTAATAAATTTACACGTTCGTTTCGTTAAACTCAGTTTGTTATTAATTGGTATTTGATTTATCAACTGTAATTAAGTATTGGATTTACGTTAAATTAACCAATGCGCTTTGTTTAATTATTATTGTTAAACCTATGGATTGCAAGCGATGTATCATTGTTACAGAGTTTCTCATTACAACAGGGTTACTAGAATCTCTTTTACTACCATTTTAAACCAGCTTAAATAAATATTGTAAATCTATTTAGTCCGTTCAGAGGTCTTACCACGAGCTCTTAACGCAATCCTGTTTAGGCTGTGGGAAATAGACAGAGCTATACAAGTTGTCTAGCGCCATCTCTTTCCTACAGCCTCAACTGGATCGTGTTAAGGTCTCAGGTATCGAAAAATAATACAAACGTTCAAGTTACTTGATAAAGATAAACTCTAAAACCCGGGAGTAGGAACTTGTGACGTCAGAACTATTAGGGATTATACCAAAATGTGATGTATTGTGGACTTGAAAAGCGTCATATCCTTGACAACTTTTAATTTACGCAACAAAAAAAAAAGAACAACTACGGGCCAAATATTTGCTGATATTTTGAGTAATGAGACTTTTTCAGTAATTTTGTTTATTTCTTTCAAGTTTCGCGTTCAACCCTCCCAAATTTCTAACTTCGTCCATGTTCAATCCCTAATAGTTGACCAGCTTTTTTAATATCATTAAATATCCCAGAAAATTAATAATTTAGAAGCCATACTAGGGTTACTAACTCTCAACTCGTAAGCCTGAACTTATGGCTGTAGCCATTTTCCTTCGCAAATACAAAGGTTTGGTTTCATCCCACCTACTTTACATAATCCCCATCCACTGTCCTTTCTGCATAACTAATCTTTGTCAGAAACCTTTTTCCTCAACAACTTAAGGTGTGGTCAAACCGAGCCGAGTTGAGCAGACAGAACTGCAGATATCGATTATTGGCCTGTTGGTCTTGTGGTTAGTGACCCTGACTGCTATGCCGGAGGTCGTGGGTTCGATTCCCACCCAGGACAAATGTTTGTGTGATGAGCACGATCATTTGTTCTGTGTCTGGGTGAAATTTATGTTTAATATGTATGTATTTAGAAATGTATAAGTATGTTTATCAGTTGTCTAGTACCCATAACACAAGCTCTTCTTAGCTTGGGACTAGATGGCGTTGTGTGATAGTTGTGGAATATTATATTATTATTGAAGGATTTTTTACATTCTGGTGTTTTTATCTGATGCCCGTAGTCTTGCTGTACTGGTTTAGGTGCAGCGAAGGTAAAGGATTTGGATACGTCCTTTACCTTCACTGCACCTAAACCAATTCCATTATTTATTTTCCAAATAATAATAATACATCACAATCTCTGCATTTCCAAAGCGACTACAGACTCGATGGAAGTATGTCGTGTGCGCTGTACTTTGAGCCCACGTATATGCTTAATTTGAAGCTTGCGCGTTCTATGCGAAGTTTGCTCCAGTTTGACCAAAGCCTTACAATAAAGACCAGTCTTCAGTTCATCTTAATTTTGCTCCTTGGATTAATCACGCTTAGTTAAGTGACTGTGTAAAGTACTGAATTTCTTTTGAAACAATTTCTGTGATAATGAGATTTAGGAATTTAAATACTTTTTGCTTAAATGAAAATAACAGTATTTCAAGGATGCCAAGACTTGAGGCATTTTTTCGACCCAGCTTAAAATTAGGTAACAACAAAGAAAGGGATTTTTGTGGACTATTCAAGAAATTTTAATTTAAAAAGTGTCCGTATTGAACGAATTTAGAATTTATTTTAATCTGAGAACGAAATGAAATCTTTTGTACACTTAGTAGGTATTGCTATATTATTTTATTTAATACTTCATCATGAGGAGCTCGTGGCTCCATAATAAACAGCCAGACCGATCAATCTTTAAGGTTAAGCCACTCTTGCCGAGGTTGCTCAGTGAATGGATGTATGAAGCGTGCCTCCTGTGTGGACCGAAGGGGACTATCTCAGAAAACCCACTCTGTTCCTTCACATTGCTTAATTAATTATCAAAATTGCTAACAGCTCCTTGAGGCGACACGACGCGTCGTCAACTCAAACTTTGAGCTCAAGCTTTGACTGCACGGCGAACTACCCATTAGGTAAGATTCACACCAACCGGCCGGATCCGGCAGCATTTTACAATGCGGTAAAGAATATTGAAATCTATCAAGAGTAAATACAGTTCATGTTTGCTTGCAAAATTATCTCCGTCGGCATTCCGCGACACGTAGCGACGTGCCCCGTAAGTTGCATGCAAATATGAACTGTATTTACTGTTGATAGATTTCAATGTTCTTTACCGCATTGTAAAATGCCGCCGAGTCCGGCCGGTTGGTGTGAATCTTACCTTACTCGCCGTCCGCAAGCCCGCGCCTGCGGTGGCCAGAAATTGCCCTTTGCTGGTAATAACCTTCTTATACTCCAAAGACAGCTTCATGGCATCCACACTTTGGCAAAAAACAGTTACACTTCTACAAAATTGTGTAGCTATCTATGTTTACTTCCAAAACTGTGAACGCCATTGAGAGAAACAATTTAGTTTGTCGATTTTCGTTTTGCTACGAATTGGAGATACAAGTGCTGAGAAAATGCATTTATCTACCCTCCACTGAGATTTCGTTTCAGTTTCGATATCGGAGATAATCTTAATCTAACAGATTTATATTGAAACTGTTTAAAGGCTTGGAATTGAGCTGGTTTCATATCGAAACTTTTGCTCGATAACTGTTTACGATTGTATTCTTCTAAGTGGTATTAAAGAGCATTTGTGACCCAGTGAATAAAGATCCAGACTTACAATAAAGTCTTGGGTTTGACATTTTTTTCGACGTTGTGAAATCCTCAAATGATTCCTGACTGGGCTCAGGTCATTCCTGGTTGGGACAGGAGGGACTGTCAAACTCGTACAGACTAAACTCCACGGTGTTCCTTCAATAGCCCGGTTACCTAATAATAATATGGTTCCTCAACTCCGGCAGGTTCTGTACCTCGCCAAGTGAGCTTCAACCTAGGCATTATTTTGTGCAATTTATTTCATAAACCTAAGAGAATCGCGGGCATGCGGGCAGCGAGTAATGGGCAACTCGCTGCCCGACCAAGGATCATACCCGGGTCGACGGCGCGTTGTGTCCCACGCGCGCCTTAAAGAGCGTCAGCATAATGACGGGGCCCCCCTCTCAGAGGGCCAAAGCCTGCCGGGGTCGCGGGATTATTCCCTTACCGTGACCCCGGAACATAACAGGCTATTGAAGGACACCGTGGATTTTAGTCAGTAGAAGTCTGACAGTAAGGGGCTGGAGGACTCATTTGATGATTTTACCACGCTGAAAAAAGCTCTAGTCCCAAGCTAAGCAGAGCTTGTGTTATGGGTACTAGACAACTGATAATCATACTTATATATTTCTAAATACATACATATTATAGATAAATTACACCCAGATACAGAACAAATGATCGTGCTCATCACACAAACATTTGTCGTGGTTGGGAATCGATCCACGACCTCCGGCATAGAAGTCAGGGTATCTAACCACTAGACTAACAGGCCTGTCAAATATAGGTGACGAAAAACTGGTGGATGTCAAGCTTCACACACACAGGCTTTATATGGACTGTACTTCGTAAAGTGTGCGCATGATCTCCAGGACCAGGACCCACGGGCTACCTTCATTGGATACCTATCTAGACATGCTACTAATTACTTTATATTCTACTCGTATGTGTTAATCCGTGTAATAAACTTTTTGTGTACCATTTTTTTTTTCGAATCCTTTCAGTAGTTATCGCGTGAATGAATAACAAACTATTTATCCATCTTCACATTTCGCATTTACAATATAAAATAAGATAGTTTGTTTACGTACCCTTCGATGGTAAAAAAACTGTGATATTGTTCAATAAGTCTTTCGCAAAACTTGTCGCCAACAAGTTATATCGAAACTTGTTTGAAGACGCTGTGTTTATGGAAATAGTCTAGTTAAATATTGTATTGTGGGTTACAAATACAAAGTTTATTTAATATAGGTTTATAGTTTCCAAATACAAATATATACCTAGCAACAAGTCTCCCTTTACAAGAAACCGCAGAACTAATAAATGGGTTAAGTTAATACCTCGTTTATCCGTTAACTTTTAACTTCAATTTATTAGCAACATTGCAAGGCACGGAGTATTTATTCGCTTTGAAATGTACTTACATTGAAAATCTTTTATAGGTAATCCATTAAAAGTATTTTGTGCACTAGCTTTGGCCCGCAACTTCAGTCGGTGGGAAAAAAGTCAATGAAATAAAAAACAAAACTTTCGAAAAAAGAGTTTTTTTTTTGTAGGTATATAAATTATTTCATGTAGGTGGTGGTGATATGTATTTTAAACTTTTTTGTGGTTGTTTTGAAGTCAATATTTTTTTTTTTGTTTTTTTTTATCATTTTTCGTTTTAATTTTTCAGTTAGCTTCTTGACAAGGCAGGCGTGTTTCTTCTATTTTTTTTTTCATTTATATTTATCTAATGAATATTCCGCGTTCCTAGGGTTTAGAGAGTCACCACATTCGTTCCAAGCTGTTTCAATGAACCGCACACAAATCACTCGACGCAAGCCCAACATTGCATCAAATTAAATTAACTTTAAAAATGTTGAACTTTAATTCCTTTGTATTCTGTTGCTCCTGGATTTCTTGAAAACTCCTGGAAGTGGATTCAGTAAAGCGTGTTTACATAATGAGTACTTCCTTTGAAAAGTTTTCAGAGATCCAAATGAAAATATTTGTACAGCGACTCGCTGGCTCTTCGAAACTTCGATGTTAGTTTTTTTTTTTTTTTGCTGAATCTTATACTAAGAAGAAGCTTTGAAAAAACGAGTGAATACGGCGTGAATTTCAAATTTTTATTTTCTGTGTACCTAATTAAAATGATGTAGACTACTCGCCCATTCTTAAAGCTGGTAACGTCTTAACTAGCTGGCAATTAAGTTATGAGATTCGATAATTTAATTTTAATCACACGCAGAGAAATGAATACAAGAACTTCTAGTTGCAACCGTGACAGCAAGACTCACTAGTTGACTTTACAACATTTCTAGTAATAAATACTAAGGGTGACTTTTACCAACGCGCAACGGTTAAACATGTTTAAAATTTTATTTAAGTTTAAGCACAATTTTCTATTAAATTTTGTGCTTAAATAAAATTTTAAACATGTTTAACCGTTGGTAAAAGTCGCCCTAAGTCCTTGTTATCTCTACTACTTACTTAGTATTTATTACTAGAAATGTTGTAAAGTCAACTAGTGAGTCTTGCTTTCACGGTTGCAAAAAAGAAGTTCTCGTATAGGTAGCCAACAATTTTTCTATTATCATAATTAAAAAGGGGTGCAAAGTAAACAAAACAATAAAATTACTCAAAAAGAGGAGTACGAAAATAAAAGTTTATGCAGACGGAGTGCAGAAAACAATTTTTTTTTCGATCTTAAGATTTCGAAGAATTACGGTCGATGTTTGTAAAAAAAAGAAAGTAATAAATAAAATAACAAAAGCATTATACCGAAGAACTCTTAGAACTTCCTGCGCACTCAATGGCACCCACACAAACTTGTACAAAACATTTGCAAAGCCATACAAGAATGATAAACAAGTTCTATTTTGAACGGGAAATAATGGTCATCATCCTTCAGTATAAATGAAAATAGACCTATATTCTATTGGTAGGTGGAATTCATATCAAAGGGCCTTAATAAGAAATATTTTTTTCAATAATATCTTTTATGGCCTGTAGTGACGCACTCCAAATTCGAAAAATCAGAAAAATAATGTACTATAAATGTTTGTACATTACTTTTCATAAATATTTTTGTAACGGTGTACCCGTAATCTACGACAATATGAAAATCTTTATTCCGAAATTCACAATTACTTTTTCAAAATACCGATTTACATAACTCCGATTGGTTCAACATATCTAATGTACAAACTTATTTTTTTTTTTCATTATTCCGAAATTCACACATTTACCCTTCTCATAATACCGAGTTTCATTCGATTGAACAACAAAAAATCCGATTTAATGATTTTTCGAAACATCAAAAACACGAATTCGGATTATCTATTTAAGTTTTTTAATACCGAATAATTCGAATTCTGAAAATTTAATTACTTGTTAGAGAAAAGTATACATATGCTCTTGCATCCTTGGTCAAATTGCTGATTAATACCTCCAAGCCTTAGGAAAGTCTCTCTAATACTTAGTTACTTTTTTCCATGTAAATCGTAACTTAACCTAGTAACTTTTTTTTTACAAAGTATAAAAGTATAAGGCATATAATGGCATAGCAGTAGCAGATTGAACGGATGCAACATCGATTTATTTTCAGTATCCTTCCAGTCGATTCTGTCTCGCGAAGCAGACACGAATCTTGTAGCGAATAAAGCGATATTTTGTGTTACAATTTTAAAATAGTCTGTTTATTTCAAACTATTTGTTGCGAGGGGCTTTGCCCGAATGTAGTTCGAAGTTATCCCGACGAATTAGCCAAATTTTATATTATATCTTATAACCAGATTATAACCTATCATACTTTCATGCACCATCCGTTCAGCAGGTTTCGTGTGGTTTTTTTTTTAACATCACACATCGCCATCTAGTCCCAAGCTGAGCAGAGCTTGTGTTTTGGGGAAGTATGTCAGTTGCCTAGTACAACTGATATACTATTATAATAAATTACACCGAGACACAAAACAAATGATCATGTTCACCACACAAACATTTATCCTGGGTGGGAATCGAACCCACAACCTTACTGACCCTATACCGTCATACCTACTCACATACTTTCTCAATTATAACAGTAGTTACTATTGATCGAAACAGACAATCTGATAAAACCACACTGAAACATAATTAGATATCTACTTAAATAATGAATAAGAACTTACTAGAAATAGAAAAACATTTCTTAAGTCGAATTTCAAGCAGTTCAAGTCAGTGTGGCGTGAAATGTACAAATTACAGAAGAATAAAAAACAGACAAGGTAGAGCCTTTTATTTTGCCACGAGAGGGATTAAAGAAAGCCCCTGAGTGGAACCACGCACTGGGTTTGAATAACGCGGAGGATTTCGAGTGTTCATCATCTGCCTAGCCTTTTCCCAACTATATTGGGGTCGGCTTCCAGCCAAACCGGATGCAGCTGAATATCAGTATTTTACATGGAGCGACTGCCTATTGAACCTCCATAACCCAGTAACTGGGCAATACGATAGCCTATGGTAAGGCTGCTTTTCCACCAGAGATGCGCTATGCTACGTTGCTAAGGATGCGTTTGATATCCACCAATCATACTCATTATGTGTGTGTGCGTTATGAAAACAAATGAATGTGATTGGTGGATAACAAACATATCCGTAGCAACGTAGCACAGCGCATCTCTGCTGGAAAGGCAGCCTAAGACTGGTTGTCAGACTTTAGAGCTTCTGACCATAATAGTAACGACTGTCAAAGTTCGACAAATGACAGCCGGGAACGACGGCTTAACGTGCTTTCCGAGGCACGGAAGAAACTATGACAGATGGTCACCCATCCACACCAATCTCGGCAAGCGCTGCTTTACCCGGAAGATTGGCTTGTGCGGCTGTAATTATTTAGCCACGAGCTCACGATGGAGGATTACGAGTGTTGTTACGACTGTTCAAAAATGGAGCGTTATGTTTTTATAACATATTTTATTTGTACAATAAAAATGCAAGCAGAATTTTAACAACAGGGAAATACCTTACTGCATTTATTTCTAAATTCATCAATAAATATCGAAATGGCTCATAAAATATTCAGTTAAGTCTAGTAGAACAGTATTTTTAATGTTCATGTCACGTTGTTCGAAAGTTATAAAAACTAAAACTGCTAAAACTACCGTAAAACTATGGCACGCGATTTTCGAGTCATAAACAGTTACATTGCAGTGACTTTAAAGTTGAATTTTCTGTTTTTATTGTTGCTAGCTTGGAATTCTTCCTGTTCTTCTTTAAAAGTGGATAACTGTCGTAAATGCAAAGATTTTATTTTCATTACGTTTTATCGGTGTCATTTCTGAAATGAAACAGATCTATTAAAATAATTAAAATGTCCTTCCTATAAGCCGCATTAGTAAGCTCAGTATAGTCCAACGCGCTATGGAGAGGGCTATGCTCGGAGTCTCTCTGCGCGATCGACGAAATGAGGAGATTCGTAGACGAACTAAAGTTACCGACATAGCCCAACGGATTAGCAAGTTGAAATGGCAGTGGGCAGGCCATATAGCACGCAGAACTGATGGCCGATGGGGCCGTAAGGTTCTCGAATGGAGACCATGCACCGGGGGAAGCCTGTGTTCAACAGCCGTAGGATGTCTTACGGCTGATATGATGATGAATTAAAGTCTCTGTATGAAAGTCATAAGAACAGATTTTTTTTAAATTATTATTTTAAAACTAATCCTATAAAGCACACAAGAAAAGAAACAAGTCTTAAAATTATCCATCTATATGTTTGTACCGGCTAATCTCCGTAACAGATCATTGTTAAAGGGTCTATAGGCTGATCCACAGACTGGATCCAGCGCAACTAGATGAAAAATAGATACAAGTTCTTTTCTGATCCAACCCTGGATACCGGACACTACACTGGATTTAATGTTTAGTTTACATGATTAAAGTGTCAATCCAGCGTAGTTTACATGATTAAATTGTCAATCCAGCGCCAGAATCCAGAAGATCTCGATCCAGCTGGGATCAATTTAACCAGGCTTAAAACCTCTTTTTTTTATCGTGGTCGAATCATCAAATGAGTCCATGAAACCCAGAGTAGGGCGAGAGGGACTGACAAACTCGTACTGACTAAAATCCACAGTGTCCTTCAATAGCCGTATACGTTCGAGGGTCACGGTAATGCGATAAGTCCCACGACCCCGGCAGGCTTTGGCCCTCTGAAGGCCCGTTATCACATTTGAATTGCTCGTCGAAAACTGAGTTTGTACAGTACCCGGCAAGTAAGTTGGCAAGATTATGGTGTAGTGGGGGTAAGTTTGCGCATCGCATTTAGCGGCACACAAGTGTAAGCGAGAGTGCGTATACTGGATGCCCATCGCTCTCTGGCCCCTCGCACCCGGCTGATGCAAGCGCTTCTTAACCTTAAGGGTTGAACCATATCTGGCAGATGTTGTGTAACCCTAAAATTTAGTTTACTTTCGAGCTGCTGCTGTTACCCACTTGCAGGCTTCTTCAAATACAATTTTTGTTGGTATTAAAAAAAAGGCTATACCAGCTATCCCGAGGCTTTCCAGCGGTCGCGGCGATTTAATCACCCAGTGCGTTTGTAAGAAAATCCAGGCCGCCAAGTATGTTCTAAGAACTCGCCTTATAAAATGGGACTTTTGCCGTTGGTATGTGCTCGTACCTACCGCCCATATAAAAATAGAAAATTAACAAAAAAAGAAAAGAAAAAAAAACATACCGACCGAATTGAGAACCTCCTCCTTTTTTTGAAGTCGGTTAAAAAAAGAAAATCTGATCGGCTAAACAGATCTTAATGAAATTTTGTTCGGAAATATGTTAAAAGTATATAAACAGGTCTCGTGGGTCAATTGTCGAGCTTGACGCGGGCGATGCAACAACAGATAGTTTTATAATAAACTGACTTTTGACAGCATTTGAGAGCAGTGGTGGCCCAGATGTATCAGTCCCGACTTACGAATTGTAGGTCGTGGGTTCGAACCCCGCCAGGCGCATTACTTTGTGTAATTTATTTCATCACCATGACTGCTCTCAAAACGGTGAAGAAACCGGCATGTCCTAGAACCAAAAATTCGAAGACATGTGACATCTACCAACCCGCACTGGGCCCGCGCGTGGTGGATTATGGCACACTCCCTCTCACAGAGAGGCGGCCTGTGACCCAGCAGTAGGAACATTATAGGCTGCTGATGATGATGATGACTTTTGACAAAAAAAACTTACAGGGCAACAAATGTGACACAATTGACCACATTGCTAAAATAATACATGTTAATTTAGCAAAGTATTATAATAATCCACATATTAAAAAAAACCAACGACACTGCTTGTTCCACTCTACCGAATGAAAATAAAAAAAATACTTTTCCCCGAAACATTTTTCAGCGAAAAGAAATTATAACCCGCATCCCTATTTTACATTTTACTGTTATATTGCCACTGTTCTTTAAACTCTATGCAAAGAGGCAAAAAGTTGAATTTAAAACGGTGAAATTTATGATACCGTTCTTGTAACATATTTGCATGAAAGTGTTAGTGTAGACAGTACATGAAGTCGGACTACTAATATGCGAAAATGTATGCATAACTAGTTTTTACTCACGGTTTCACTCGTATCGATCGTATATCTATTATCCCATCGTATCATAGTTATTGTTGTGTTTTTCTCGGGAACTGTATTTTTTTTTATAAAATGAAAGAAATGAAAGGTATCCTATGTCCGTCTCTATAGGCCTGACAACGTACACGCAATAAAAAAGCTTGTACGCACTCGCAAAAGCTGTTTTTTTTTAGTTTTATGGAAAAACAATTATTGATCTATTTTGTTGTTTTAGATTCTAAGGGCGACTTTCGCCAAAAGTTAAACATGTATAAAATTTTATTTAATGTCAAAATTCTATTGAATTTTGTGCTTAAATAAAATATTAAACATGTTTAACCGTTGGTGAAAGTCGCCCTAAATCTTTATTTTAAAATAAAGTAATCATATTTATATTTCTAATCATAGTATGCTACGTTATAAATTATGTTAAAAATCTAACTTTATTTAATATCACGAAACGATATACATTTCCAGTTTCGTTGCGTCACGTCACGCCGCGTCGCGTTTCTGTGTGAGCTGACCCTTAAAGTGTGTTATATGGAAGGTATGGGAAGGCCTTTGTTATGCTGTAGGTCACAAGAGAAAAATAAAGAAAAATAATGATGGTCGAATACGGTAACTAGTCGTAAATAAACTTTCGACACTGATTCTTAGTCGTTTTGTAGAAAACTCTGTTTTTCCTGTAAATAAATATTTCTACCATTGCACACAGTTGAGTGCTGCAGAAATATTCGTATCACTGATTTCTAATTGTATCTAAAACTCCTTGCCAGGAGAGGCAAAACTAGTTTTCAACAATAAAGTTTACGTCGCAACTCTGCTGGCATATTTCTATGAAAGTGTAACGACAGGGAAGTGAGTTCCGCAATACTAAGTAGGCAGTATGAGTGACGGGGCGCCAGAAAGTCAAGTCTGATCGTAAAATAGTTTTATTTCGATTTCTCAGCAATCAAATCATAGTTTTCTCCGTGCTCCAGAAAGTAGGTAAAGCTGTTGGTCCTGAAAACTCATGATAGGCCTTATCATGAGTTTTCAGTTATTCTGACGAAAAGTAAACTGGAACTTGGACATTTTGAAATTGACAATTTTCAAGGAAAAAATTTGTTTTTTCCTTGAAATTTGTCAATTCACTGTTATATTTTTCCACACATTAACTAAGTTAAATAAAATAAAGTAAAATAGTGAAAACTCGTGATTAGGGTACGGCTTTTATTTTTGTAGATTTGACAGTCGTTATCAGCAAGCGAGCTTGCTGATAACGCGATGCGATGCAATTCGACTTTATGTAAAAATAATAATATTAATAATAATATTTCACAACTATCACACAACGCCATCCAGTCCCAAGCTAAGCAGAGCTTGTGTTATGGGTACTAGACAACTGATAAACATACTTATATATTTCTAAATACATACATATTATAGATAAATTACACCCAGACACAGAAAAAATGATCGTGCTCATCACACAAACATTTGTCCTGGGTGCGAATCGAACCCACGACCTCCGTCATAGCAGTCAGGGTCACTAACCACTAGACCAACAGGCCAGTCACAAAAAGAAAATAATAATTTATCTTTCCTAAAAAGAAATCATCTTTTTATTGAAGATAATAAATAATTATGAAGAAATACTTAGATATTTTGACAAACTATTTATTAATTGTTGTCGCATTATGTCTAATAAACAGTCATAGTTAATTTTGGCGTTTATTTTTTTTATTTGATTCGATTTTACTGAATTTTGTTAATTCATAATTTTTGTTTTGTGTCATGTCAAAGGTTGTTATTTACCTTTAACCCTTATTTATTATTTAGTACATCACGATAGACATTTTTACATCTCATCACCACACTGTGCGAAGAGATATCTGATTCCGACAAAGAGTGTCTTATCTCGACAACAGCCCTTATTACAGAAGTGGTCGTACTCACCGTACCGACAAAATCGCTTACTCAGCCCTTTGTCATCCCTGAAACCTGATCACGATTCCCAACTCAAGAATGTTCATTTTCAAGTACAGCTTTATTATGCATCTTTGAAAGATTTACACGACAGGGTATCATGACAAAGAGGTTCTTAGGAAATTGTTATAAAGAATTTATTATATTCAAATACATGGATAAATTGTAGCAATACTTAGAATCATTATAAATGTGAAAGTTTGAGAGGATGGATGAATGAATCAGTGTGACACAGCTTTTTCCACAAATTATTTAAGATAATAATATTATGTGTGCCAAACATCTCAACCCGTTTGTTTTTTTTAGCGTGGTAAAGTCAACAAATGAGTCCTCCCATCCCGGGCAGGGCGGGGGGGACTGTCAGACTGGTACTGACTAAAATCCACGGTGTCCTTCAATAGCCCTTTATGTGCCGGGGTCACGGTAATTAGATAAGTCCCGCGACGCCGGCAGGCTTTTTGAGGCGCGCGTGGAACACAACGCGCCGTCGACCCGGGCTTGGTCCATGGTCGGACAGCGAGATGCCCTTAACTCGCCGCCCGCATGCTCGCGACATCTCAACCCATTCAGCAGTTCTTTGTATAAAAGGTAACAAACAAACATTAATTCTCACAAACTTTAGAAGAAGCTCGAGATTACAAGAGCACAACAGATGAATCTTATTACAAGCTGTTTCACCAGACACCTGAGCTTCTGACCTTACCTTCCTCGAGGAATCACGTCACGCGAGGAATGACAAATACGCGCACCTTGTAGAATAATATGTAAATATACATGTATGTATACCTTGATCTAAGGGAATACATGAGCAAACTTATGTAAAAGATCTCACTATTCACGTATAGACGTAACTCGATTTGTTCACGGAAAAATATCATCAATTTTTTGCACGAATTTCCGTTATTTCTGCATCGTTGGGTTTGTGATGGGATGTGCGAATGTTGATGCTTTTTTATCGGGGTAAAATAATAATTATCAAATGAGTCCTCCCGGGATGGACTGTCAGAATCGCACTGGTTAAAATTCATACAAGGACCTTGTGGAAACTCGAACAAACTTCCAAGCGTTTAAGCGTTTTTGCCAGTAATTTTTACCCGTGGTGCTAGGCAACTGGGCTTCTCCCAGTTGTAATGTCCCTTTGTGCCTATTGGCCTTGTTTTGTTCTGCCTCCTGCTTGCATGGAGGGAAGTGAAAACATATTTTTCCTACTCCTCCACTATTCTTTTCTGATTACTTTAGTTGCAGGATCCAAGACAGGTAAATTCATTCTCCGGGACCCGTCGAGGTGGTTGGTACTGTTGATTCTGGCTCTCAGGAGTTGCAGTGGTTTGGGAATTGTTCTGTTTGTTTGTCATTAAAAAAAAAATGACTAATGTTCATCGTATTTCTTAAATTTCCCTGCCAGGGTCATGGCTACATATTCAGTCCTATACACAGTCCCTCAACCATAACCTGGAAAATGGAATCATAATTTTATGCCAGTAATAATGTCTCTATTGGATCCGACAACAACGAGGTCACGGCACGAGGTCGAACAAACCAGAAAAAATGTTCTTGCTTGTTGCTTTACATGAAAAAGCATTTTTTTTAGATAGCCCGTTTGTCACATTGGCTGAGCGATCGGCTGTTGTACAGCGTGTTGTAGGTTCAATCCCCGGACGGAACAAATAGTTGTTAACCTAATTTTGGGTCTGGATGTTTGTGTATGTGAATATCTGTGTTTGTAAACGCACGCACGGCACAGGAGGAATTCCCAATGTAGGAAGGTTAGGTTTTATAAATACAAAAAAGGATTAGGTACAGCTACATCATATTTTCCTTAAACGTTTTCAGCGTCAGTTGGTAGGTTATTTTTAGGGTTCCGTATTCTATCATGAAACTTTGAAATTCCAGTTACCCTTCGTAAACACTTTAATATTCTGCACGCATCATTGAACATTCTGATTTCAGTCTCATAAATGTTGGACCTTTTGTATTCCTGGAGCCTTCAGACAGGTACGAATGACTTTTTATAAAATTATATTTTAAAAGTAACTGTTGCCATGGTGCCACCTGCTACAAATCAAATTAACGTCAAAGTTCCCATTTACTTTGTCACAGAGAATTGTTCAATTGTTGTATTTTTTTTTGCTGGCTGGCCTATCAAATTAAATTTTTTTTAAAAGAATCATCAAAATCAGCCACTGCGTATTTTCAATGGGGTCACAAAAGAAATATAAATAGATAATACATTAACTCTTTCATATTAGACGATACGAGCATTCATTTGTAAACGTACGTTCTTCCGAATGGTACATTACAGAAAAACAAACGAGAACATTTGACCGAGCATTCTTACGAGCTTTTTTGCCGAGTCGACTGTCAATAAGTATAATTTTCATGATGAAAAATTTTTTTACGATCTTGTGTATTGACTAGATAGATTGTGATTTTTGCAACGATATTTGACACTGATCATTGTTCGGTTCGCCAAAATTAAAAACAGCAAATCCTCGGTGTTTTGTTACAAGTGAATGCTCAAGTCTTTCAGAACCTTTACAAGAAGGAGACTTGTCATCATCATCATACCATCCGTAAGACGACCACTGCTGAACATAGGCCTCACCTTTAGACTTCCAGTAGGGAACACCCAAATACTCCGAAATATTATATTCCGAATTTCGATATTCCAATTTTCAGAACTCCGAATATCATAATACCTAAAAATTACAACATAAATAGTAATTATAAACCTTAGGAATTTTGCGATTTCGGAATTATGAAAATAGGAATAACGATACATCGGAGTTGTTATACTAGGAATTTTCCATTTATGAATTTTGGAATAAAGTTTTTCATATTATCATAGTGTACGCCTTCCAGTAGGACTAGTAAGCGGCCTGCATCCAAGAGAGACTTGTGCCGCAGTGGAAATAAAGAATAAAGTCTGCTTCTCACTACAAAATAATCCACCAAAACACCAGCTTGATATTTATTCACACGGACGTGTCCTTAAACTTAGTGACAATAAAAATGCCACTCGTTTAACTGGCTGAATGAAAATATAAACTCCATGAATACGTAACGAAGACTTTCCTCCCCCCTCCTCGGCCCTCTTTTGGCTCGAAAACATTTATTTTACCCCCAGAAATAGGTCAGGTGCCTAGGCTGATGTAAAATTATTCGCTTCCTGTGAAACGAAAGTGTTGAACCTAGTAATTTGTTTGGATATCTTTATTATTCCGGTCGTTAGTCTGAGGTGTACACTGACTTGCTAAATGTAAATTCCACACAACTTAGTGCAATTTTTGCTGAGTTTTCACGTCACAAGCCAGCACTCTCGAGGATTGTGGCTTGACTGGCCTGTTGGTCTAGTGGTTGGTGACCCTGACTGCTATGCCGGAGGTCGTGGGTTCGATTCCCACCCAGGACAAATGTTTGTGTGATGAGCACGATCATTTGTTCTGTGTCTGGGTGTAATATATCTATAATAATATGTATGTATTTAGAAATATTTAAGTATGTTTATCAGTTGTCTATTACCCATAACACAAGCTCTGCTTAGCTTGGGACTAGATGGCGTTGTGTGATAGTTGTGGATATTATTATTATATTATTATTGTCGCGTAGTATACATATTTAGGCTGACTGGTTATTAGTGTACGATACTTAAACACGTGATTGTGCTCATGATAACAAACAATTTTCATTATGGGAGCAAAGCCGAAATCGTGAAAAAAATATCAGCTGTCCAGTACATTAAGCAAACATAAATGTACTGAACAGCTGATTTTTTTTCGCGTTTTCAGGTTTGTTCCCACGGTAAAAGTTGTTGGTTATCATCAACAAAATCACGTGTTTAAATATCGTACACTAATTACCAGTCATCCTATATATTTGAAAATATTAATTGATTTAATAAAATAAAACATACGTGTCTTTATTTTTCAATAACGGATTGATTGAGCAATTTGACAACATCAATAATTTGCAATTTATTGATGTTGTCATATTACCCAGTTCAGTTCCTAAACTATCAATAACAAAAAAGGATGAAATAGCCCACAAAATGACTTTCTTTTCGAAATTCCGTGGCTTTGTTTTTCATTTAATTGACTTTTTGACACTATTTTTGTTGTGGTTGTTTTTGAAGTCGTCGTTATTTTGTTTTACCATTTTTGTTTAAATGTTAAATATCCTACCCAGCCACTAATCCTCACCGTTTTGAGAACATTGGTGATGAAAAAAATGACAAAAAGAAATGTGTCTTTCTGAACACTATGTCCAAAGTACCCCTAATACTTGTACCTGTACTTACCTGGTATAGGCAAGCACAACTTACCATTTTATAATGTGTTTGCATTAATTAATACATAGTATTTCCCCACTATATTTACGCGAACGGTTTAATAGCTGTTATCCCCTCACCATACATATTTATACTGAAACACAGAACTGAACAGAATAACAAGTGATGCTTTTAAACTAATTGAAACTTTAATTAAACCAAGTTACATTGTTTATCTACTCACGTTTACAAGGTAACAGAATGAGTAAGTAATCCTACACATGCGCTAAAAATACGGAGAATTGAGAACCTCGTCCTTTTTATGAACTCGGTTAAAGAAAATACCTCTTAAGTGATGATTATAAATCGATGGATTTGATCTTTCTGCCACCCAATTATGAATGGCAGAAATAAAAAAAAATAGTCCGCATACATAGGCAAGAAAAAGCCTTATACGCCAGGCTATTCAAACGGATCTTTTTTTGTCCTTATCGCACTACTATGCCGCCGAATGCTCGTAGAGCGCAAGCGATACATTCTTCAAATACCTTATTGCCAAAAGTCTCGCCAGTCGCATTTCGTCTTGATATGACCAACCCAGTTCAACTTTAAAGCTATTGTCAAACAGAAGCGAATGCGATCCGAAGCGATCTTGTTTGTAATGTATGGAATTGATTGAAGCCAGCTATCGGATCGCTTTCGCTTTTCGCGTTCGCCACGCTTGTCTGTTTGACAATAGCTTAGGAAAGAAAACTAATTAATTATAATATTTTTTGATCGCCCACTTTAAATTTTTGGTAAAAAATTTCAATGTACAGACATTTGGGTTCTACTGTTTTATTATATGTATAGATTTTACTTTAACGCTTCACCGGTATCTGTAATCATAATAATAATTATAATTTTTCTAAAACTTCTTTCGATAAACTGTCTATAGTCTTTTATTTAACACTATTCGTACTCGAAAATTTAGTTCAGCCGTCCCAATTTCTCAACAAAATTCGAAACCAAAAACTTTTCATCCACTATATTAGTCTGGATTTACAATTTACATTTATACTCAAAACTTATCGTCCAGTAAAAAGCTAGACCACTATATAAAGTGCTTGAACAAAAATAAAGTCTGCATTTTACGATAAGGCTATGAAAACCCGAGTTTTCAAGAAGGCGATAAGGGTCACGAAGCTTATCGACTTACCGTTTGATATAGAATTAAGTCATTATGTGTTGCCTCTAATGACCTATGGCTAATGTAAACCCTTGAGCAAGGACGTAATTAAAAATGTTTCAGCGGATTTTTTCAGTTTTGATAAGAGATTAACGAGGGTTTGAAATTGCTTTTGATTGTAAAAGCGATAAGAGAGCTTGTGGTTTAATCATTACAGCCGCACAGGCCGATCTTCCGGGTTAAGCTACGCTTGCCGAGGTTAATCTGTGGATGGGTGACCATCTATCGTATTCCTCCGTAACTCGGAAAGCACGTACAGCCGTTGCTACTAGCTAGCATTTGTAGATGTTTGACAATAATTACTGTGGAGGTCAGATCGGTAAACGCTTCATGTCATCATCATCATCATCAGCCTATAATGTTCCCACTGCTGGGACACAGGCCTCCTCTCTGTGAGAGGGAGTGCGGGTTGGTAGATGTCACATGTTTTCGAATTTTTGGTTCTAGGACATGCCGGTTTCCTCACGATGTTTTCCTTCACCATTTTGAGAGCAGTGGTGATAAAATAAATTACATAAAGTAATGCGCGGGGTTCGAACCCACGACCTACAACTCGTAAGTTAGGACCGATACCACTGGGCCACCACTGCTCCATGTAAAATACTGATATTCAGGCCCATTACGTTCGACTGAAAGCCGTCCCATCATCTTCCCACTTTGGGCAGATTATGATGATGGTGGTAATTAGTACGAGTATCACGGCTGTGATCTCTGTGGTTCAGGTAGAGGTGTATCTAAAGTCATTGGCCCAAAGCAAAAGTCGTACAGCTGTTGACCCCAGCAGTCATTTGCCGATTTTAAAGATCATTACTGCAAGTCAGAAGTCAGAAGCTCGAAGTCTGACATCCAGTGTTACCAAGGGTATCGTATTACCCAGTATCTAGGTCCAAACACTTTTTGAATTTTGAATACGACTTGTATTTTAATTTCGAAACATACAGAAACCCCGGAAAATATTACAAAAGAGAGGAAATATTATAATTAATTCTTGTCACGCGTGTCAAATTTTCAAGAATCTCGTCTCTTTGAGATAACGACCTCGTGATTACAAAAACTGACGTAACCGTATGAATTTCATCTAAACTCTTTAGGGATTATAATAATTATTTTTAACCAACTTCAGTAAAAGAGGAAGTTTTAATCTATACTATTTTAGAGCTGAAGAGTTGGTTTGATTTAACGCGCTAATATCAGGAAATACGGGTTCGGATTTAAACAATATTTTTGCGCTGGATCTATTTGTATATAAAACAAAGGCTATAAGGCTATATTGACACCGAGGATTTTTGGTCAAGAGACTGTCAGTACCGCCTTGCCCTGGGTGGGAAAATGCATTTTCGGCAAAATCTTTATGACATTCTTTCAGCAATGGTTTAATAATTTCAACTTCTTGACCGACTTCAACTTCGACTAACCAAATCCTTACCAATCCAAAAGTGCCTGTAACAGCTTTATTCCCAGAATAAATACTTCAACGACCTTGCCAGCTTCTCAAACATAACTACAGAAACCTACCAATAACTTAAACACAACTTAATTTTAAGTAGCCACTAAGTAAGTTACCGTAACTCTAAGTTATACTCTTGCAGCAGAAATAACCGTTTTCTCACCGCAAACATTTGCCTATAATGTAACGTTACAGATTCGAGTATTTCATCAGTGAGGGAGGAAAATAAAGCATTACATTGCGCACCTTGTAATAATACAATGTGTATGGTACAAGTTGAATGATGTAGCAAAGATTTTGTTATAATTTTGGCGATTGAAAAAGAGTGTCCATGGAGTTTCTTGCCCGTTCTTCTCCATAGAGATCTACGCTTTGTAATGGGCATTTACAGTACTTTCACAGTGTTTATGTCTTGCGACTGGGACTGTAGCACCATAACCTTTTTTAAACTATTTTATTCTAATTTGTTTTTTGACAATTCAAAAGTGCCTGTAACTGGCCTACTTGAAATAAACGATTTGATTTTGATTATGTGTACCTTGATATTTGTAACACTGCGCTCCACTTGTAATTACGTGTCTGGTGGGCCGTATACGTTACATTACACGCAAATGCACGACAGTCAGAGAGGTAGTGTTGTAATGATATGATGCGTTGTCGTTTTCTGCCAGTTGAGCTACATTGAGTGATGCGTTTATTTATTTATTTAATTTACATGATGTAGTTCCTTAAACTTAAACAAAGCACACAATTAGACCTCTGGGGTCTGTCTTAGCATGCCACAGCCTGAGATTTGATCAACGCGCTAAATTTTCATTGGGTTATGATCGTATTGATGTAATGTTCTTTTAACTTACGCTTAATATTTTTACTATTTAATGAGTCTCTAATGTCAACAGGTATTTTGTTTAGCAAAGTAGGTATTGTGAAAGAGGCGGTACGCCTACCATAGAAATTATTCTTACGTGGCACTTGAAGTGATTTTGATTTGGCTTGTCGAGTATTCACGTCATATTTAACAGGCACTGTTATCAAAGTGTTCCATGATGAACAAATACTCAGCGCGCGCCGAAACTGGTAATATTTTGCAATGTTTAAATAACCCTATGTAATTATCTTTGTATTTATTTTTGACATAATTTGGCACTACGAGTTTCAACAAGCGTGTTTGCAAATAAACGTTATGTATTTTATCAAGGTAGGATTTAAATGTGCGTCCATAACTGGAGAGTCCATAAGATATTATCGATTCAGCAAGAGCCGTATACATTTCAAGTAGGGTTCTGTACGGTATGTTGCGCTTTATAATAGAAAATTTTGTGAGTATCGCACGTAATTTGCAACAAACCGACTCCACCTGGTAACTCCAGTTGAATCGGAGTTACCAGGTGGAGTCGGTTTGTTTGAGTTCATGCATTTTGCTTCTCTGACATACGGTTGATATGCCTAACACAGTTCCAATTTAAAATAATTATCTTAATGTATAAAATCAAGTGAAAACATGTTCGTCCGTTCGCTCCCAAGTACCGTACATTTTGGACCGGATAGGTCTCAGTGTTGTTAGCAAATTGTACCCGTGCTAAGCCGGCGCGGGTCGCTAGAGACCTATAAAAAGCTCTCTATAGAGCCAAACTTTTTCATAAAGTTCTTATAACACATTACGGCCGGGCATTGAACCTAATACAGCTCTGCAGCAAGTTTGAAAAATACTTGTTACAAAAGTACTTTTCCTTGCAAACAAACTTGACAACGGTGATCAAAGACAATTTATCAAAATAGATTGACAAAGAATCCAATGAAGAAATCACATTTTCTGTCAATTTTCCAGTATATTATCTACCTCGTTACGCACCATTAACAGACTATAAAACCCACTTACTGGGGCGTAATACCCCATATTATAAGCCCCTTTCCAATAAATCAAGGCCTGCCTGCATTGTCAACTTCCATCACGCGAAAGTTACTAATAGTACTCGTAGCGGACTTTTATGTGTTTTTCATGGGGTATTAAAGGTCACACTATAAAAAATAAGTACCCGTAACTTTGCGTCCTGAAGGTTACGCATTTTAAGGTCAACTTAGATAAGAAATATTACATTAAAGGCGCGACAAATGAAACCATATTTTTAAGTGATCATAAACTTGATTAATAATCTTGAGCTGTAAATCTTAAAGCATAAGATAAAGTTCAATCAAGTAATAAGAAAGAGATTTGAAAAGTAGAAAATAAATTTAGTTCATAGACACGTGTTTAAGTTATGCCTGCTGTCACTAAAGCCTTGATATATGTATTAAAAACATCAAGGTGAAAATAAAACGCAGTACTACAGATATCAAGGCACGGTATCTGCAAAAAACGTATTCATCATGGACCCACATTTTGCGATCCCAACAAAAAGTTGAAATGGAATCGTTCCGACAAAATTCCAGGATTCCTTTATTCGTACGTCATATCTTTATCTCTGTCTTTTTGTAAATAAAAGACAAAGGGGTTTTATATTCACGACCGTATTATCGTTGAATAAAGAGTTGGGATCTTGTAGTCATGGTGAAGGGCACAGATTTATGTTCCAAAAATGGTATAAGGGATTTGCAGGACAGCACATGGTATGGCAATTCATCAAATACACGACGAGGCCTTGGCCCCGTTATGAAACAGCCCATTTTAGAGTCCCTGTGCAAAATGGCCTTGTCATATTTAGGAAACGGTTTTTTTATCGGCATTTTATCCCACACATTTTTGCCAGCATGCAAAAAGTACCTAATGCCTTTTAATCATGCAAGCTTTATTGAATAATAATGGGTTTGACGCAGCCATTTTTTTGTTTTATGTTTCCTTTTACATAACTCTTTTTCATTATAGGTTTTTCTCGATGTTTTTGCTGGATCCAGTAAGCTTATAAGATCATTTCTTTTATCTATGAAATAGTAGGCTTGACACGGATTTACCGTCATTTTGCCGGCGTAAACCTTGGGGACACCAGATTTTCCTGATATCAATATACAAATGGCCGCTGTTACGACGCCCGTGAGGGATGCTATTCTTAGAGAGAACGGAGCGGCGGGAATCAATAAATATCCTGGCCCGGAAACCCGTCACTTAAGTTCAAGACAACCGGCAGTAATACACGCCAGATTGTCTTACTAGTACCTATTATCTAACCTGATGAAGAGTAAACCGAGTCCGTACCTCCACATTTATAAAACAGGAGTTAAAGCCTAAAAGGAAGGCCATAAATCTTAATTTTCCCCGAAAAAGGCTCAGGGCGGGAATAAAAAACATAAGTATGACTTAACCAACGGAAGGCCACTTCAGGCAAGGAAAAAAGGCCTTATTCAGCAAAATTAATGCCATCATTAAAGCGGAATCTAACAGAATTTACTCTTCATTATAATTTTTACGACTCCAGGCAATTATACGTGGGCTATCTCTTATTTGGATTAATTTCCATATCTTGACTTGTAATTGCTCCCCAACTCATCAAGATCCCTTGAGAGTGGAAGGAGGATATAGCCTCTTGGCCACACTTCAAAATGATACGTTTTTTTTTGCGCTAGCGACTGCTTTGAAAACAAATTAATATACACACTTAGAGCTTAGAGCATTTTAGGAGTCAGAAGCCATCACAACGGGATTAGCAACACAAAGTATGCGAAAAACACGCATGGTCGTTTTATCGTGTGAGGTCATGAACGGATCATCAGTTCAACTGTGAACCTTTTCAAAATAAACGAGGATTCTGGGGTTCTTTCCCACCCCGGAGATACGCAAAATCCACCCCAAGATTGTAATTATAATGAAAGGAATTATTCGAGTGCAAAAAGTCCCGAAAGTAGATGTTTTGATGAGATTTTTAAAAATTGTTTTATTATCATCTTTTCTTTGTTTGTTTATTTTGTATTTATCTTACAAACGAGATCAGGTACTCAACCTAGGTCGTGGGACTGCCTCATCAGGAAACCGTGACCCTGGAACGTAAGGGGCTATTGAAGGATCATCGTGGATTTTAGTCAGTACAAGACTGACAGTCTGATTCATTTGAAGATTTATCCACGATAAAAAAGGTACACGGTAAAAAGGTAGTATTTTAGACGTAAACTAGAACTTTGACAGAAAAAATTAGTTCCTTCTTTGCACACCAGAGGCGCTGTTCGATTTTTTCATATAAGAAACGCTGTGAATACTGTAAAGTAAAAGAGTGAAAATTCGTGCTAAAGGTACAGATGTACGTATGTATCGTAATGTTAAAGGGATGATAAATAATTGGATGAGGGTACTTTGACACTTCCTAAACCGCTACCCTTTATTATGAAATAAATTGTTTGTTTTATTTATTGTGACACTTGGATTTGTTGAACATTGGTAAAGCAATTTCAGCTGTTTTGTTTTTGAATTATTTCAACTTCACTTAACATTACACTGGTATTCTTCAAACGGTAATGCAGAGCGACTCATGCGCTGATTTTCGCGGGTTCAATTCTCTCACGGAACAAATATTTTAGACTGCCGGGGGCTACCTGGGAACTGTCTATAGAGATTACCTTATGGGCCTACCACACGCACAAGCTTCACCACAGTTTTACCTGCGCGATTGGGCGTTCAGCGTTGCCTACACAGATATATGCCTAGATAACGCAAAAGCAACTACTTCGCGTGCCAAAAATCCGGGCTAGTTTATGATTAAAAATCGTATGTGGCCATTTTTGCGCTCCTCTAAATCGGTCCATCGTTAGTTGGACGTCAGTTTTAATATATTAAAATGGTTAATTGTGGGACGAGAGTGGCACCGCAAGCGGGGGCGTATATCAATCGATTTGGTTTTCCCATGACGAAATAGTTTTTGTGACGTCATAAAATGTAGTCAAAAAATGGCTGACTTGGTTTTCATACAGATCGTGATACTTGCGTTATCTAAGTACCGATGTATATCTTTATCTGTAGTTGTCAACCGTGTATTGTTTTTTCTTGCGCAGGTAAAACTGTGGTAGCGTGTGGTAGGCCCATTAGTGGCTAACTAGGCAATTTGAGGAACACAATGGATTTTTTGTCAGTGCGAGTTTGACAGTTCCTTCCGCTCTACCCATGGCAGGAGGATTCATTTAATAACCTACCCACGTACCAGGATTAATTTCTAAATTGAGGCCGAGTACTAAAAAAAAACATTTTAGAAGTCGTCGTAAAAAGAAAAAATATTTATTTTGAACAAGGACATCACGTGTTAACATGGCAAAAACGAAAAATTATGAAAGAAAAAAAGCATTTTCGACAAAAAAGTTCTAAGTTCCTTGTTAAAGAAATTAAACAAAGTTTTAAATTATCCTCCATTTTGTTATACGGCAACTGTTCTGTGGACAACTTTTTAATGACTGAATATTCAGCAATTTTATATTCTAATCTATCTACATATAAAATTCTCGTGTCACCGTGTTGGTTACCATACTCCTCTGAAACGGCTTAATAAATTAATATTCATATTCAGTAGGTCTGAGAATCGGCTATTATCTATTTCTCATACCCGTAAGTGATAAGGGTTATGCACCTCTAAATTTATTTAATTTTTTGTTCAACTTTTTTTATTTTTTTATAATGCACTTATAAGGCACTATAAATAACTTATAGGCCAAACCACGTTTGCGGGGTCAGCTAGTTTAATACTGGGTGTAAAGCCACCACACACGGCAGCATAATGTATATTATTACATCTTCGAATCTCTATTACTAATTACAGGAAATAAAAAAAAACACAGCTTTTCCACACAAACTGTACATTCAAGTTTATAATTTTCTATGGTGAGGCTGATTTTTCTTTTCATTTCCTGAAAAAAGAAATTGTTCAGTTTCGTCTACTGAGCAAGCCCTGAAAGTTTGTGGAGGGTTGTTCCTTTCACCCAGTATACAAAATCCTAAATTGATTTAAGAACGTGTACGTACACTATGTCCGCACCCGCCACCGCGCTTTCCTTCGTGAACAAGCACTAAATGGTCCGTCGTGAAGCAGTTGTAGTTATCAAGAAACGATTTTTTTTTTGGGGACCCTATTCCCAACCACTGCAACTCCTGAAAGCCAGAATCAACAGTGGCAACCACCAGAAAAGCGCCGAGACACTTAAGCTCGACGTGTCCCGGAGAATGAATTTACCTGTCTTGGATCCTGCAACGAAAAAATCTGAAAAGAATAGTGGAGAAGTAGGAAATAAATTATGTTCCCACTTCCTCCATGCAAGCAGGAGACAGAAAAAAACAAGGCCAATAGGCACAAAGGGACATTACAACTGGGAGAAGCCCAGTTGCCTAGCACCACGGGTAAAATGACTAATATGAATGGGTCCTAAATTGTGAGCTGTTATATTTGATTCCAATAATAGGTATGGCAAAAACGCTTGAACGCACGGAAGTTTGTTCGAGTTTCCACAAGATCCGTATAGTAAATGATTTATTAGCAATAATCAAAATAGTAATCAGTTTTAATTTAATGAACCAGTAACGCTTAATAAAGGACCCTAATCGTCCATAAGCCAACCCAAGCTTTTGAGGAACAAATTCAGAGCTGTTGAATTTGGAACTTTAGAATGTGCTGCTAAAGTTTAAAATCGAACAGCAAGTTGAATGTCTTTTAGGTCATTTCAAATTCCCAGCTTCGCATTCACACACAAATTACAGAGGATTATAATCAAACTAATAATATCTCACAAACAATAACAAATTCGAAGATAATCTACCAACACTAAACCAATTTAACTTTACTAAAATACGTTCAAATAATATGAACATTAACATAATATTTAATCTTACTAATATTATTATAGTTATTAAAGTTTGAATGTATGAATATGGATATATCAATGTTTGTTCCTCAGTCATGTCAGAGGACTTATCGTGAGTTTCCAGTTTTTGTGAAGTGAAGTTAAGTAAACGGCTGAACTGATTTTGATGTGTTTGAGTATAGAGAAAGATGGAACCCTTGTAGGCTGACAGTGATGTGAGTTGTGAGTAAAACCGCAAGAAATAGTTAGTAAG
Source organism: Agrotis segetum (assembly GCA_036375495.1). Classification (NCBI taxonomy): domain Eukaryota; kingdom Metazoa; phylum Arthropoda; class Insecta; order Lepidoptera; family Noctuidae; genus Agrotis; species Agrotis segetum. Next base: position 3,265,812 of record JAQSVV010000002.1, read on the forward strand.
GAGAATGAACCCTTCCTATTATAGAAAACTTTTGTTATACCAGTAGATAGGGCTTTTCAAGTAAAGCGTTTTTGCTAACTAGCAACCCGGTACGTCTTTCGCTACTTTGACAGCAAAATCCCCATCAACAAAATGATCAGCCATTTATTGAATTTATTTGTTACAAAAAATGGGATAAATGAAGAACCGCTCGACCGATTTTGTGCAAACTTCACATAAACCATCTACTAAAAGGTCCGAACACAGCCTATACATTTGGATGGATAGGTGAACCCGTTCTTGAGTTATAAAATTACAAGAAAAAGTGGCATTTATTGATATGTAATTATGTACATATGGGGTGACTGATAATTAGTGAACGATACTTAAACACACATGATTGTGCTCATGATAACAAATAATTTTTAATATGGGAGCAAAGCCGAAATCGTGAAAAAAATATCAGCTGTTCAGTACATTAAGCAAACATAAATGTTCTGAAGAGTTTTCAGGTTTGTTACCATAGTAAAAGTGGTTGGTTACCATGAGCACAATCACGTGTTTAAGTATCGTACACTAATTACCAGTCACCCTATGTATAGTATACTAAGCACTATTAATAAACTCTAACATAGTGAAGAAAACTAAGTTTCTACGAATTCGCTTCCAATATTGTTTATTTAGTAGTCGACAACCGAGTCGATTTATAGTATGACATAAATTGTCTGTAGTCTTGTCAACAGCGACTCACTCAATTGAAGATAAATTGTTCGCTGTCAAATACAATTACTGGAATAGATCGTTTTATATTTAGAGTGAAATACTGTTACGAGCTGGGTATTGGGATAAATTAATTAACACCAATTAAAACCAAATACAACTTTATTCACAGACAAATCACAAATTAAAACAATCACAAAACACTACTCAACACTTTAACACTTATACACACTCTTAATCACACGTAGAACTCACTTAGATATCGCTTGTATTTCACTTCGAGTTGCCTCGATCGTAGTCAAAACTAGACTGACCCGGCTCGCCGATCGACGCCCTTTTTATACTCCGGCCGGACCCACTAGATGTTTCTAGAAGGTGGTCGAATGTTCTGGAAACATCCATAGACTTCGACATAGTCCCATACCTTCTGGAACATTCCAGAACCATCTCGAAACATCTAGAACAGGGTAGAACTTTCTAGAAACTTCCAGACCAATCTTCGCTAGAATAGCCGAGAACCTTGTGGAACCTTCGAGAAGCTTATAGATTGGTCTCGCAATCCGATCGACGTAACAATACGTTAACATTTGTTCAAATGGAAAATATATAAATGTTAAAATTGTTTTACTACTTGGTAATACGGTATTGATTTAGACTGAACTCTCAGATTTTCTGCGCATTGATTTTATCTGAAAAGACTGTTAAAGACCTTGAGATGACAGCCTAGACCACACAGCACAGCTAGCCTGGTAAAGTTCTAAAAAAAAAGTAGCACTCGGAGACTGTCGCGGTAAAACTATTGCATAGCATTTGTTTTAGGCTATGATCAGCCACGTCAGTCAACTGAAACGTCAAGAAAAACAAACACCGTGCCAAAGCCTGCCGTACTGAAACGATGTTAGACGATGCGGGGTGCTAGGTTTATTTTCGTTACGGAATTTCTTGATTCAGTCTCCGCGCTTAGAGTCCGCGATAAAAGCTATGCAATAGCTTAAAAGCATAATATCATCAACATATAAAACAATCGCCTCCTCTTCCCAACCATGTTAATTGACAACGAATTCAATCATCCTACACATGGGTTTATACTAAATCCAGTTTCGAGTCCCAAAGTCACTTCATCTCACTAATAGTCCAAGTTCTTTTGTTCATAGATCTGCCTTACTTAAGATCCTAGTATCGTTCCCTACTTGGTGAAACGCTTCGGGCAACGCAAGCTTTAAGTGGGGCCCTTATAACTCCTAAAACCATATTTCATTTACCCGAGTTTACCGTTGCAGGATCCCTACTGAATATGTAAGTTGCGGTCGCTGTGTTATTTTGGTGAGCCGATCTGTGGCGCGATTTGGGTTAGCTACGTTTTTATTTTGTGAGGTTTAGATTGCATTTTTATGTGTCGCTTTTTTCATTTTAATCTTGTGACATGATCTTGCTTCGCACTTTATTTTTGACTAAACCAAACATAAGACCAATAACGCTGTATATATTGAATCAGTTGTTAGTATCAACACATAAACCATTAGGTACCTACGCCCATTAAGATGCACGTGAGGCATTTAGGGTTGGCAAGTTTCTTTTTAAATGAATTCGACCACGGATCTCTCAAAAGGTGATGTGGTCCAACTATTTTGAAAGTTGGACAACTGCCCCTAGTAAAGACCCATGGTTCAACTAGTAGAACAGAGCATTTGGACTACTGCCCCACACTCGATTTTTATGTGCAAAGGAGAACATTCACGCTCCATACATTTTTGGGCCTTTTCCGAAAGAGCCGGCCAACGAAAAAAATTGGTACCTATGGGTAGTACTAGTCATTTGGAGCAATAGTTACTATGGCACAAAAGTTGTAGGATTGCTCTCGGCCAAGTTATACAAGTTCAAAGATTCGTAATTTTCATACATTTTTTCAAAAACCACGCCAAGGTTACGAGCTTCCTCAACCCTCTCCACACCACAACCATCAATCCTAAGGTCCAAGTTGCAAGAACGCCTAATAAATAGGATTTAAAACCAGGGAGTTCCTCCTGGACCACGCGATCCTTTCCAGCATTTATTTGTTTCACTGTTTCAGCAGTATTCTGAAAGTGCTCAAAAACACCAAATAATAATAAGTATTGCTAGAACTAGGGACCTCAAGCAATTTAACATAAAATATCATCGCGCCTGTCATCCCTGAAGGGTTGGGCAGAGGTGTTCCGAATTAAAATTAATAATAATCCCTTAATTTTTTGTGAAAAGAAATAAAAACCTGTTAAAATATATAAATCTACTGGTGGAGCCAGCATCGGGAACAGAATCAACGATGCCTGTGGTAGGGGTCTTGGGAGAGCGATCTTCTGATAATACGAATCCTGACTAAAAGTGCTGCTTTTTAAATCAGCCAAGTTTTTTGGCTATTAAAGTCATCAACTGTGCTACGGTGTTCTACTAAGATAGTGCTGCGACTTGGTAGGGTAGCTGGTAGGCGTTTAGCTCTATAAGGGCCTCTGAAAGCTCCTTTAGGCGCGCGAACTCTGTGTCCATTGTCTCCAGGAAGTCAGAGAAGTCTAAGGAAGAGACCAGATAAGCTGATCGCACCAGAGAATCATGGCTTTTCGGGTAGTCCACTCATATATGCTTGGAGGGCTTCTTTATCCAGATCAAACCGTGGCAATCCGGTTAGGAGTCTGCCCTTTCTTCTGCAGCAACAATGACAGCGAAGGAGGAGACAGAACACGTGAGGGAGAGGGCGCCCTCGAAATCTCAATCCAGCTGCGTACGGTGAGTAATGGGGAGCTAGTTGTCTTATCCAGGATTAGGCTCAGGATGACAGCATGTCGTGTTCCATGCGCGTCTAAAGGGACTCTCAGTGGCCCTTATAGAGCCAAGCCGTAGCACAATTTTGATGATTTAGCCAAAAATACGTGATTGATTCAGAAAGCAGTTCTTTTGGTCCGGATTTGTATTATTAGGAGGTTTTTCTCCCAAGATCACTACCACAGACAACTTTGATTCTGTTCCCGATGCTGGCCCCACCATCAGATTTATTTATTTTAACAAGTTTTAACTTCTTTTCACAAAAAATAAAGTGATTTTTATTTATTTTAATTGGGTACACCTCTACCTAACCCTTCAGGGATTACAGGCGTGATGATATTTTATGTTAAATAGCTTGAGGTCGCTAGTTCTAGCAGTACTTATCATTATTTGCTGTTTCTCGGCACTTTCAGAAATTAAAAAATGTATGAAAATTACGAATCTTCGAACTTGTATAACTTGGCCGAGAGCAATCCTACAACTTTTGTGCCATAGTAACTATTGCTCCAAATGACTAGTACTACCCATAGGTACCAATTTTTTTCGTTGGCCGGCACTTTGAGAAAAGGCCCAAAAAAAATGATCTCCTTTAGTATTCATTTATAAGAAAACGAGTAACAGAATTTTTTCTCACAGTGGGTGCCTAAAGACGGTGGTCGTTACGTCAAGGAACATTGTTGTGAATATTTATTAACTTCGTTCATAATTAATTGGTCAGACATGGTGAGAAAATAGAAGAGAATTGGAAGCTTTCTTCCAGCAGTAGCTGCACAGGTTAGTTTAAATACAAAAAAAAACTTTCCATCACAAGTTGTCAAAAGAATGATGACAACTGCATCAATTACCATCTAAAACAAACTGGTATTCAGCTTATCCTGTTTGATGTAGGTAAACTAAATCCAATACAGTTTGAAAAAGCTCGAACAGACGATGATGATGAACCATCCAAATGATCATAACATTCACTCCAAGCACCGGTTCATCATCATAGCATTATGTCTTTCATTACCGATTAACATTATATCACGATAAATCCCTTCGCCCTCGTTATTACAACTAATTACCTCTCAATAGTCGATCCTCCGGGTTAATTATATAAAGGTTCAATAGAGGGCCCATTTTCCTTAACTACTATCGATTCTGGGGTGCTATGACAGGAAACCTCCACGTGCGCCCGTGGACTGGAGTTCCTTCTCGGATACGTCCGGGGGGAAGACCAGTTTTTCGGGCCGGTGCACCCTGGGATGCGGGCAAAAACTCTTTCTTAAGCACTGTGTGCCTCAAACAATAATGACAGACACCTGCATAAGTTACGTCTAAAACAAACTGGTATTCAGCTTAAGTGGTCTCTTTGCCCGTATGCGAATAGCCTGTCGTGTGGACGCTCCAACGCGTGTCCCTCTGATTAGCAGAGGGCACAGCGGCGGAGCGGGCTTGCGGACGGTGAGTGATGGGTAACTCGCCGTCCGAAGGACCAAGCCCGGGTCGGTGGCGCGTCGTGTTTCGCGCCAAATGCCTGCTGGGGTCGCGGGTTTTTTCTTAACCCAGGATACCGTGGCCCCAGAACGTAAAGGGCATAGGAAGGAACACGGGTGGATTTTAGTCAGTAAGAGTCTGACAGTCCCTTCCGCCCCACCCAGGGCGGGAGGACTCATTTGATGATTTTACCACCTTAAAAAAAAAAAAAAAAAAAAAAAAAAAAAACTACTATCGATTCTGGGATAGGTATTGATTGTATTCACATCATTAGTCACCTGATGAAGGTTCCAAAGAACGTTTCTTTCTAATAGATGGTGATTTACTGAATTTCTTTGTTTCACAGGCTCTTTCAACGATGGGGCGAACTACTTCTACGATTTATTAATTTGGGTGAGAATTAGTGTAGTGGCTGAGTAATTTACTGCTGAACTAGATGTTCTGGGTTCGATCACCGTATGAAAGAAATGTTTGTAACGCGTGCAGGGTGTTTCTGAGTTTGAAAAGTCATTCGCAATACAAGAGTAACTCCTCGTGAAGGGCAACGTTTTAAAAATAAAAGTAAAGTAGAACAATCACGTCGTATTCTTTTAGGTCACTATTATTCATAAAAAAAGTTAGAAATTCTTTTAATTGCTACATAGTTTTCTTAATTGTCAGTAATTTTAAGTTTACTTTTATAAATCGAAATCTTTATGGTCAATTTTACAATTGTCATCCTTGGAAGTATTTTCAAAGTATTCCACTTATAAAATTTCTATTCCAATTTAAACTTCCCCGAATTCAATAAACTCACTGTTATGAAACCTATATTCACAAATCAGATAAGCAAACGTTGAAAATTGAGAACCTTAATTATAGTACTAGTAAATTCTTTTTCTGAACGAATGTTTTCCTCATTTCTTCAATATCGTAATTTTCCTCTGATTACAATCTCAATTTCTCTTCAAACATTATCCTGGTATTGGGAATACCTGGTATTTGGCTTTAAGAGCGTCAGGCAAAATGTCAAACTATGATTTTTCTAAAAAACATAATAATTTTAATGAAACTTCATGAGCTCACTTTAAGACCTAGTTCTTAAAAAGTAGTAGAGTACGTCAGAGCAGTGGTGGCCCAGTGGTATCGGTCCCGACTTGCTAGTTGTAGTTCGTGGTTTCGAACCCCGCCAGGTGTCTTACTTTGTGTAATTTATATCATCACCACTGCTCTTTAAACGGTGAAGGAAAACATCATGAGGAAACCGGCATGTCCTAGACCCAAAAATTCGAAGACATGTGACATCTTACCAACCCGCACTGGGCCCGCGTGGTGGATTATACTCTCACATAGAGGAGGCTTGTGCCCCAACAGTGGGAACCATTGTAGGCTGATGATGATGATGATTACACCAAAAAATGCCGTACGACGTCAAGCTCTAAAGTAAATCTAGTAAGGTAAATCTCGATGGGTTTGGATCCTTAACGGTATCAACGTAAAATGTATTCGCGCCGACCGCCATATTATAGTCTCATTCCGCGGTTTTCAAAGATGGAAGCCGTTGATTTTGCGGTCACCTAAATAAATAAATAAACGCGATGTTCGCCGCTTTATGTATTTTTTATGAAAATATATGCGTGGAGTAAATGTTTGGTATTTGGGGCGAGAACAGGCGAAGGTTTAATGGTACTGGGAGATTGATTTTCATGAATATTTAATGGATTAAAATAACAATAGAGTACCCGCCGTGTCTGAACGCAAAAATTGTATGACATTTGAACCCGTGCTTTATAAGACATTCAAATATTTAATCTAGATATTTTAAAAGTGCTGATATACTTGAGCATTAAGTTCAGTTCAGTCAAGACTAACGATGTCTGCTACTCCACTTTAGCATCAGGCCATATTTAACGACATTCCACCATATAAAAAGGAAACAAACTCGTGGGCAATGATAGTTTATTATAAACACCAAAGGTGAACTTACAAAGACCAAGTCAAGTCTTCCAAGATCTAACATCTTTCAAAGATAACAAAATCTTCAATATCCTCAAGATCCAGCCTCAGGTTTACTTAAGTAAGGGATAAGTGGTAACCCTAATCAGTCTCTTCTAGATGAACAACCGAGTGTAATGTTCAAAGACACAGTAAAGGGAAAGATTTTGTAAAATTCTGAGAATTCGTACTTAATGTCACCAAGGTGACACTAAGTACGTTGGAGAAGAAGAAGAAGAAGAGAAGAAGTTAAATTGGAGAAGGTAATAAGTTGCAGGAATGTGGATATAGGTAAAAGACTTCTGGATGCTATAGATAAAAAACTTATTGAATGTATGTGTGGTGTGTCCACACAGAGCGAGCAACCTCGCGAGGCATTTGCCGCGCGGAGCAGCTCGATGTGGACGTCTCCCGGCCGAGGCAAGCGTGCCTCTTCCGAGCCACGTCGACACAGAGCAAGCAGCCACTGAGCTGCTCGCGCGGCAAATGCCACGAGAGTCTGCTAGTTCTGTGTGGGCGCACACTAATGACTTGACTTGGTTGACTGGTAGAGAATACCTCAGGCATTAAGTCCGCCAATGGAACTCTGTGTTGCATGAAGTTTAAATAAATAAATAATGGAAAAACCTATTAACACTTTTCTTGTACCTACTAAGCTATAGTCTTATGTTTACCAAATATACTTTTCTTATGCTTCCTTTTGTAAATAATATAATTTATGTAATTACTATTATTCTTATTACTCAACGTGTGAGGGAGATGGATGGATTCTTAAAATGCTCACTTCACACGGCGCGTTATTCGTAGGGCTGCGTCATAGACGGCGTGTGTATGGCACGCTTTTTATTTCAAACTAAAATCAGACGCGCGAGCCCTATTATTAGTGTAGGTGTGTGTATGCCATTAAAAACAATTTCACGTACCCACCTATGTTTGCCACACAAATATTTATAAACCTGTATTAACAAAGCCACGGTTATATTGTAATACTAAAAATACTGTAGAAACATTTATTAACAAAAGATCTATTCGTTGCGGTTTATATTACCATCTTTCTCTAAGAGAGCACTACAAACTCAATGCACCAAGTTTTGTGCAAAACACAAAACTAGCCCTTTACATCTAAGTCCATAGCACACATACAACTCCCTCACTGAAATAATAAACCCACAAAGTAAAAAAAATTAAGTCGCAGGCCCGTTAAGATTTCTTTTATATACATACATAAATTCAGGCCTTCTTCCCATGAGTTTAAGCAGAAACTACAGAAATGTGTTTTATACTATTTCATACTGTTATCGTATAGAATATCATGGAAAGAGCATAACTGAAGATCTCTAGGCTAAATGATAACAACAACAAAACAGATCGATCTTCAAGTGAAAGTGGCGCGTTCGCCGAGGTCGGCCTATGAATGGATGACCATTAATTATATAATTGAGTTTCCTTCGCGACTAGGTAAACTGGATAAGCCGTTAGTCTCCTAAAACTTCTAATAGGTAACCAGTGGCTTGAAAGTTTGACAATCAGCTATACCAAGGGGTAACGCTAAACCCATCACAAACCGAGTTGTAGACGTCAGAGAAAGTCGTAGAAAGGTCAAATGCATAATCGCTTTGCGCGACTTAGTCAAAAAAATGTGAGTCAGACTCGCGCACGAGTTCTCTGAATCATTATTATCTATAAAATCGTCAAAAAAATCATGTCTGTTGTATGGAAGCCCCTTAATAAATATTTATTTTATACTGCTTTGTACTCTATGTGGCTTGCAACAGAAACTCAATGTCTGTGAAAAATTTCAAATTTGGTCAAAAATCACAGTTTTCACAACCTTATCACAGACGGACAAACGGACAGACAGACGGACAACGGAGTCTTAGTAACAGGTCCCTATGAGTGGGGAACCCTTAAACTGGAGAACAGTTCCAGTTGCAAGTAAAGAAAATCCCGTGCATATACGTGTGCCGTAACCTTCATCGCAATCTTTGAAACCGCCACATTTCTGAGACACGTCTTTGCACTTCATCCAACAAAGTACTGTTTTCTGCACTCAATTATTATAGCGTTCTAATTAATTATTTTAGTATTTTGCAGTTAAATAAAGGTATAATTTGAAACGCTTTTCTGTTGATTTCGATTATTTGCAGAGCCGAGAGAGGATGAGTCCGTAAATATTAAAATGGCTGAAAATTACTTGGCATATTTCATATTAATCCTCATCATCATCATCAGCCTATAATGTTCCCACTGCTAGGACACAGGCCTCCTCTCTTTACTTACTTCCCTCTCACAGAGTGGAAGCCTGTGTCCCAACAGTGGGAATAATATAGGCTAATTATGATTACGCTATTTAGATGAATAGTAAGAAAAACTAAGCAATTTCCTTCAAAGTTCTCCTTTTAAAACTCCCCTTGAAAGTTGACAAAGTATCATAATCTCGACAAGATTAAGGTAATCTAATTTACGTTTTACTCAAAAAGGGAAATAAATCTTGATTATTATTTATAAAATACTTCTGAGACGAAATGTCCCTGGTGGCAATGGACTTTATTTTTTATTTTTTTTAAGTCTACGGCGCCATCCTCGTGTATTTCGGTTTTTCTGCCGCGACTTACCATTCTATACAAGGCCAGAACGCAAGGGTGTGTTACTAATCGCGTTTAAATTGCAAGTCGCGTTTACCTAATCGCGTTTAGGTAGTAACTTAATCACTATTCCAAACGTTACATCATACTTCAGCGCGTTCCATTACCCCAATGTTTTACCCATTATAGCATTTATACCATTAATATTTCCAAACATTTCTTTATTAACCCAAAAATACCTATTCTCATATGCTCTCATATCTCTCTAATAAGTAGTTGTTTCTAAAGTTTTTACGTTTATTTCTGTGTTAATTTTAATCTGTTTGTTTACTGTTTTGTGAATCGTGCCAAATAAATGTATTTATCTACTCTCATATCGTAAACTTCGAAATACAAAACTCAAAACGAGTTTATAATGACATACTTTATACCATAGAGTATCGCCTACGGTGGCCTGAGAAAATCTAAATTGACGTCCGACGCCGCGGTTTGTCTAACACTGCGGTTGGGGCGGAGGGTGGACGCTGTTCTCTCGCTCGCGGCCCGCCTCCATGATCACGAGCATTACTGCCTCGCAGAAGGAGGATAACCGCTTTTTACTTTTTATCGCAAGCATGGCGCGCTTTCTAATGCCGGGTGCGAGAGGTCTCCGCCTATCGCCGCCGTGAGGACACGTTTGTGTTGCCCAAGGGGGCAGTCTTGCACCGTATGCTCTACTGTGCCCTCTGGGCGATCTTCGCAGTGGTGGCACCCGGGCGATTCCTCCTTCCCCATCAGGCACAGGTACCTCCCGAAACTTCCGTGTCCGGTGAGGACCTGCACCGTGACGTCTCTCCAGCCACTCCTCAAAGAGAAGTCTTACCGTCGCAATTGCGGCGTGCCCGAAAAAAACGTTATACCTTAAAATACCTTTTTTTTATCGTACGTATCCCAAAAATACCTTCTCATACTATTAGCTGTTTCTAGTTAGTTGTTTCTCACATTTATTTCTGTGTTAATTTTTATTTGTTTGTTTATTGTTTTGTGAATTTGTGCCAAATAAATAAAAATATATACTTTCTTTACACAAAACACACAATTGGTCAAGCAAAAACAAGTAACATAACAGAAAATAACTTACCAAAAAACACAAGAGATATTAAAGCCGTCCTTGGCCGCAATATGTTAAACGCCTACTTTTAACGTGATACAGAAAGCCGAAAGGATAACATCGCCACAAAACTTGTGTCTGCGCCATAATTTTGTGACCTCTACAAAGGATAGATCTGCATAAAGACTGTATAGTAAAAAAGGGAACATATGGACCAAGTTATGTTCTGTATGAAGGCCAGTAATCTTTGTGTGGAATAAGTTAGAAGAAACTTGCTTTTTTGTGTAATTTTTTTTCTTTTCTACTAAATAAGTAAGGTAACGGCAGGTTATTTTGTGAGACAGGCAACTCAGTGATAGAGTCTTAAAAGTCTCTCAAAACGTTACCTAAACATGCTGTAATGTGACATGATGTGTCTTGTCCACTTTAGTGGTGAACTAATTGCATCATTTCGCATTACAGCATCATAGGTGACGTTTTGAGAGACTTTTAAGACTCTACCACTGAGTTGCCTATCTCACAAAATATCCTCCCTTCACCCTACTATCTAAAAACAGTAACATATGTGTTATTACGTGACTGCTTAGATCATCATCATGTATCATAGCCTATAGCGTTCCCACCGCTGGGCTGCAGGCCTCTCTATTAAAGGAAGTGAGCGTAAACCACCGTGCGGGCTCAATACGGATTTGTAGATAATTGTCTTCGAATAATTGTTTTTATGTATTCATCGGACATGCCAATTTCTTCATTATTTTTTCCTACACCGTTTTGAGAACATGACACAATTATTACAATTATTTGGGCGAAATCGTTGGCGTTGGCTAATCTCTCTCTCCAATTAGCATTATAAATACGAAAGTTTATGAAGTTAAATGGAAGTTTGTCACTCTTTCACGCAAAAATACTGGATTTTAGACTACACTAATTTATAACCTGGATTTAATACAAATGAGTTACTATTTGTCCCGATATGACAGGCCTGTTGGTCAAGTGGTTAGTGACCCTGACTGCTATGCCGGAGGTTGTGTAGTGGGTTCGATTCCCACCCAGGACAAAATGTTTGTGTGATGCGCACGATCATTTGTTCTGTGTCTGGGTGTAATTTATCTATAACATTTATGTATTTAGTATGTTGATCAGTTGTCTAGTACCCATAACACAAGCTCTGCTTAGCTTGAGACTAGATGGCGTTGTGTGATCATTGTGGAATATTATTATATACATTTTTTTTTACTTTACACGAGCAACACCACGTGCTTAAGCTAATGTTTTAATAATCCTTTGGCAGCTTCCTTTCCTTTGTTAGTCTGATGACAGCGATCAGAACAATAACCTAATTTCCTTCGAAATAAATTGGTTTGCCTTCATTTCAGCTACAGTAAGTTTAGATTCAGCGGCTGAATGCTTCGTAATTATATTAGTACTGGAGCTCTGTTCGTCTTGGAAATTAAAGCGTTCGTTCTAGAGTAATAATTGGTTAAATAATTTATAAATTTTGCCTTTTGCCGAGATAGTTCAGACGAAGATTTTGTTGTGTCCGATTTGTAACTGACGCTTTCCAAAGAGTTGTTCGTTTGAAATTGTATTAATTGTTGTTGTTTTAGAGGTATAATTTTGTAGTTAAATTATTAAATTGTAAGTACCTCTAAAATAACGTATCAAAAGTTTATTAGTATAATACTCAATTTGATCTAAATAAATACCCTTGAAAACCCTTATTCAAAGGTTAATTTTATTTAAAGAAAAATGAAAATCAGAGAAAATCCTCCCGGTGGAATCCACTCTGACCCTTATTGACTAAAAACAAACCTGTTCCTCTGTTCCACAGTGGATGCCTTATTTAAACAATCCCACTTTATATCTAATTCAAAACGTAAATTAGCCAAATCGGTCCAGCCGTTCTCGAGTTTTAGTGAGACTAATGAACAGTCGATTTTTATATTATAGATAATATTTATTATCTTTATTTGAAACATTTTTGATATTATTTTGACATGATAGGACTCCTTAATTTCAGGAGTTTTAGTTTGTAATTTCTAAATCTAATGTATAATTCAATTCATTTTTTCTCATTGTTTATTTTAGTGTAGTTATCACTTATTTTGTGAAGGCTGGTTAACCTATATTATTGGCGGAGTAGTTTTATAATTCTTTACCTTAACTTGACTCGACGGACGTCGCGAGACGATCTCCGGCCACCGTAGGCGCGGGCATGCGGGCAGCGAGTAAAGGGCAACTCGCTGCCCGACCAAGGACCATGCCCGGGTCGACGGCGCGTCGTGTCCCACGCGCGCCTCAAAGAGCGTCAGCATAATGACGGGGCCCCCCTCTCAGAGGGCCAAAGCCTGCCGGGGTCGCGGGATTATTCCCTTACCGTAACCCCGGAACATAACAGGCTATGAAGGACACCGTGGATTTTAGTCAGTAGAAGTCTGACAGTAAGGGGTTGGAGGACTCATTTGATGATTTTACCACGCTAAAAAAAAAATACCTTAACTTGACTGTACACAGAAGCAGTTGGAAAACCTTAATAAATAAATAAATGATTATTGTTAATTTAAGAGCGCTTAATCGTTATAAAATCGTGCATGACGTCTCAAAGGCGTCATAAAACTTTCGCCATAAATTCTGACGCATAATATTTCCATTTAATACTTTGATAGTAAAGCTCCGGTCATACAACTTAAGCTGGGCAGATGGTACACAGCACACCAGACAGATTACAGTGTCAGGGGAAGGAGAGTTGGACACAAATGTCAGTCGAGCGGCGAGCTTAAGGCGTTTCGGACATAATCCTTGGCCAATGCCTGGCTAGCAAACATTTGGGCAAAGTTTACTACCTAGTAGTAAACTTTGCCCAAATGTATTTAAATAATGGGACCACTAATCATGATAATGCTTTTAGAGAGCTTAGTGCAGAAGCGACCAGAGGGCATTATCACGAGTTTTCACGTTTCTGCGACGTAAAGTAACCCGGGAACGCAAAATACGGAAAACTTGTGCTAAGGTGTCTTGTGTGGTTGCGTGTCTTACCGAATTACCGTGCACCTGGAACGTAAAGGGCTATTGAAAGACGCCGTGGAGTTTAGTCAGTTCGAGTCTGACAGTCCCTTCTGCCGTGCCCTGGGTGGGAGGACTCATTTGATGATTTTACCACGATAAAAAAGTATAATTTTTTTTAAACTAGAAACCAAACGAGGTTTCTTGTGTGATTTTTAATTGTGGTTATGGACTATGACAGCATGTAGTATTCTTGAACATTAAAAAAACGCTAATTTTTTTATTTTTTTTTTGTAAGCCTTAAGTAGGGAAAGTTTTTGTCAATCAATCGCTGTCACGAAGCGCATCGCCTGGGATTGCGTTCCATTCGATGTAAAACGCTTATAACATGTTTAGAAGAAAACAAAATAATGTAATACTATAGTCAATTGATTGTTTTAGAGAAGAAGCTCTGTTACCCTTAGAATATCGTGGAAGGCGATTAAAAGATTTAGGGTAAGAGCAACATGACCTAGAACACTCTTATCTTGTAAGAAACTAAATACTCCAATAACAATTAAGATAATGATCTCTTAAGGCTACATTACGGTGACATCACGTGTTACTATTGCTAAGAAAATAACAGTTACAAACCCTAACTTATTTGTGGGCAAAATCCTTTTGGCAAAAAATAATCATACAGCATATGATTCCAAAGCTTCCGTGGACAGGGCGTGCCATTATCAACATTACAGGCAAAGTTGAAAACCAGCATCCAGCACTAGGTGCTCGACATTTTGCTGAACTGGGCCTTTTTGGCGCAGCCGTGAGACACACAAAAATTATTCTTTTATTTTTTTTCTTGTGTTAGATATAGGTTTTCTCTTTTTTTTTCTGTGTTTATTTTTATTTTGAATGTGTTTGTCCATCGTGATCCCTTTGCGCCAAATAAATGTTTTTCTTTCTTTCACTATACAGGTCTCGTATTCAGTGCCACATGTCATAAAAATCATTTACAATCCGTCAAGTAATTTTTCATACAAGAAACGCTGTGAATACTGGCAACACGCTGTAAAGTAAAATAATGAAAACTCGTGCTAATGGTACTGTTTAGCCATTTTGATGTGAACCATAACATATTCAGACTACACGACTGCGCGTCACGAAATAAGTTTTTTGTTCAGCATACCGCAAAAACAGTTTTATAGTACAAAACCTGGAGGCTCAACTCAAGTATTGGGCCTTGCAGTAGTAACAAAAAAAAAACTACGCATATTTTTAACCAGGAATATTCAAACTACGATCGCCTGTCTCGCTTGCCACAACACGCTTCTTGTAAAAAACTTTAGCCCCAAGCCACAACCACAGCTGCGTTCAACTTTTGTTTGAAATACGATACAACCGGCTATTTTTATGAAAAAAAGCCGCTTTGCTGGGGTATTATCGTGTTGCTGGACCCATTTTTATGTTAATCGACTTAACGGATAAATCCGAGGAAGTATTTTCGTGCAGATGAAATTGTTTTAGAAGCATTTAATACAAGTACGGTAATCGCGACATCGTTAAAATGTTAATCAAAACTATAAAGAGGGCAAAAACCGTAAAGGGCTATTGGAGGATTTTAGTCAGCACAAGTCTAACAGTCCCTCCCGCCATGGGTTCAGGACTCATTTGATGAAACTAAGGCCCGGACTCCACCAAAGCGGAGACGAGAGGAGATGTGTTTGAATAACCAATCAAATGCCCACCGAGGCTAAGCGGAGAGGAGAATAGAATAGAATAGAATATACTATACTTTATTGTACACCAAAATTTTAAAACTACTGCTTACAATATTGCTTAAACTATGGTTACAATGGCGGTCTTATCGCTAAGAGCGATTTCTTCCAGACAACCTTTGGATGGACTGTACGAACTAAGATAAGAAGGGGAGGGGGTAGTCAGTGGTGTACTATAAATACTCTTCAAACAAAATTTAAACAAATAAATAAATGATTATATATATTTATATATTATATATATATACATATATATTATTTAAAATTCAATATAGGTAATCAAAATAATTATGATTGACTTGTAAACTTTATATCATAGGAGCGAATGAAAATGATTCACAACTAAGTTTTTAAAAGCAATAAGTGACTTAGCTTGCCTTACCGACTCCGGCAGTGTATTCCATGAACGGATAGCCTGAACCGTAAACGATTGGTCATAGAACTTAGTGGCATGTGCAGGCATCAAAAGCCTCAAATTCTCCGATGATCTCAAATTTCTAATATGTGTGTCATTAATGAACTTAAAACGTTCTTTGAGATAAAAGGGAGTTGTGGGATTGTGATTGGAGAGGAGATGTGGACAACTCATTGGTTGTTCAAACACATGCCCACTCCTCTCCACTTTGGTGGAATACGGGCCACACTATATAAATGAATTAATTTGATAATATTAACTCGAAAAAAAACTATCCGCGTGTCAGAGACAGTGAAAATCAATTGAGTTATTTTTGCTTTAAAAAGTAAAGCCTCATAATTATGATTACACATGCGACAATTAAAACATCCGCCTTACCACAAAATGATAAATATCCGTTGAACGCTTGTCTAAAAAAGTGTTACTGCAAAACGACCCTTATATCAAGGAGAAATTTCGTTCTGACGTTGTCAAAATATCAACAGTGGTTTTGTTTGAAATAGTAAATAAAAACACAAAATGAAGTTCTTTAAAATAAGCCACTTGTGTCACAAACAGACGCGTTTAAAATTAAACACATTAATTTTATTTCTTGAGAACAGATAATACAGAGTATTATCTAAAATAAGATTTATATCTTCGCCGTTGGTCGTATTTAATTAAAGTCAACTGTTACTTGATCGGTAACCAACTTAATTTAAATATTTTTTAAGATAATGAGAATCTGCCATAACAATTCATTTACGAATCTGAATTTAGAGCAGTTATTAAGAATAATTATAGCCGCACAGGCCAATCTTCCGGGTTAAGCCGCGCTTGCCGAGGTCTGTGGATGGGTAACCATCTGTCATGTCAAATTTCCTCCGTGCCTCGGAAAGACCGTAAAGCCGTTGGTCCCAGCTGTCATTTGTAGATCTTTGACTACTATTAATCAGAAGCTCTTAAAGTCTGACAACCAGTCTTACCATAGAGCATCGTATTACCCAGTTATATGGTTGTGGAGGTCCGAAAGGCAGTCGCTCCATGTAAAATACTGATATTCAACTGCATCTGGTTAGACTGGAACTGGTTCCAGTCTAACCAGAGCTATATTCAGCTGCATCTGGATGCAGCTGAATATAGCCAAATATAGCCAACCCCAATATAGTTAGGAAAAGGCTAGGCAGATGATGAATTTAGAACGGTTTTTAGTTAGGTAATAAGGTGATCACGAAATTATAAATTCCAGTAACTGACTCCGAGCTAGCACATGCACCATTTACCATTTTTTATGAAGACTAATGGTTTTTTTGCTATTAAAAAAATAATTTTGCTTTACACCAAAAAAATAATTATGTATAAACTTTATACAGGGCGACATTTTCAACTGAAATAATTATGAGGAATATCGAAAAACGTTAAAAGGAGTCTCGAGGCCGATTTGCTGTACATGATTACTACCCAGAATTTGATCCTTATTACCAACACTATTGAATGGATGATGATACAGGTTGTGATTTTTTTTACAAAATGTGCGGGTTCGATTCCTAGCCCAGATTATAAATTGTTCTAAAAACTAGAGGTTACTGGTTGAAATCCTAAAGTTGTTACATATGTAAAAGTTCCACTTTTGTTCAAAATTGTGACTTTTCAGCGACCTACGTTGGTTTTTCCAACCGTACTTGGCAACCGCTTAGCGTGCCGACGAAAACGCCTCAACTATGCGCTGTAATACTCGTACATATTTTTTCAAAGGCCGAGGAACGGAAAGCAAGTTGGAATATTACAGGCGCCGCAAATATTAATAAATGTTTGCAAAACTTTTTAGTAAAGTGAATTTTAATTACGGTGGAAGAAGACAATATGCCTATAGCACTAAAAGAAACTTTGTTTTATAAGATGTGTTTTTTAAGCTCAGATCAAAGAAATAGACAGTTAGAACGCTCCGAACACGCGAGTGTGTCCACCAAAGCAAATAACAAATCAAATCGAATTACATTCCATATTGTTTTCTTTGATTTTGAGAACAACTTTAACAATGTAGACGGCATATTTTTGCAAACAACAACAACGACGCGTAGCTTGGTACGATGCGTAGGTACTGTCTTCGTTTCTGATTTTGTATTTGTTTTGGTGGACACACTCGCGTGTTCTGAGCGCTCTATCTGATCCCATTTCTTTGATCTGAGTTTATAAGTAGGAATTTTAGTTTGAAAATATAAAACCTCTATAATTTGACGTCACGGTTGGCTAAGTGTCTAAGCGATCGACTGCTCAGCTGTGTGTCACGTTTCGAGTCCGACACTGAACAAATATTCATATGATCTACAAATGGCTGTTCCGGTTCTGGGTTTATAAGTGTGTGTTTTTTTTGTTAACCTGGATTTATAATTATGTAGGATAATTTTTATCCGAATATGATACGTTCCCGTGGGATAATTACCTAACTACACGCGGTCAAAGCCGCAGGTAAACTAGTCGATTCATAAATCGCTTCAGAGTACCCATTTTCTATTCACAACAAACTAAAACTACATAAATTCTCATTACCATGCTACAACGCTTTGTAATCCACGTATTGTATCAAATTAGCGAGGGTAACACTAATTTAAAATTTCATTCGCCTATTATGAAGGTAGTTGAGTGGAGATTTACTTAGGTTATTTGTTTAGTCCGGGTTACGGGATGCACGTATTTTTAACATAATAATGTTATAACTTTATGTTACATGTTTCCTAATTACCCGACTGAGCCAGAAAGAGGGTACTGTTTTTATAATATACTAACTAAATGCTTTCAGCGCTTTCAGCAGGGTTAATTCAAATATTATACCACAGTTTCATAATACCAGGTTGAATGGTACCCTTTTTATCGTGGTAAAATCATCAAATGAGTCCCCACCTAGGGCAGAGCGAGAGGGACTGTCAGACTCGTCCTGACTAAAATCCACGGTGTCCTTCAATAGCCTACGGGGTCACGGTAATTCTTAAGTCTCGCAAACCCGGCAGTCCCGCAACCACGGCAATCATCCAACATTTGACCAACAAAGCAAAAAAAAACAGTATTTGATCCTGGGACCCGGTACTCGAAAGGGAGCTTTGTTACTTACTCGACTGGCTGGTTCACTGTGTGTTATTCCAAACTTTCATAACCTATCTTCATCATCATCATAATCAGCCGTGAGAAGTCCACTGCTGAAAGTCCCCTATAAATTTTAAATTTCTAATAGGACCGGTTGGAAGCGGCTTGCATCCATCGTGATCCTGTGGTCTTCATCAGGTCCATCCATCTTGTTGGTGGACGTCTCACGCTCCTTGCCGGTACTTGGTCTCCTTACGAGAACCTTACGGCCCTATCTACCATTAGTTCTGCATGCTATATGGCCTGCCCACTGCTACTTCAACTTGCTAATTTGTTAGGTTAATTTGCTAAATTGTTGCTATATCGGCAACTTTGGTTCGTCTACGAATCTCCTTATTTCAGTCGATCACGCAGCATCGAGCCGACTCCGAGCATAGCCCTCTCCATAGCTCGTTGGACTACCTTGAGTGTAACAATGAGCTCTATAGTAAGAGACCGCGTTTCGGTGTCATAAGTCATAACCCATCTGTAAGCTAGATTTTCCCAAATAATCGCTGTAAATTAAGTAATTCATTTTGTATTACTTTATAATAATAATAATAATATATATTTATTGGGTTTCAAACGATCACTTTTACATATAAAATTGAGGCAGCCCCATTAAGTTATAAATAATACTTGTGTTGGGCCTGACTCACTCCTACCCGCTATTACATGGCAGCGATAACTAACAACAATCAGCAACAAAATTAAATAAAAAATCGTAATTAAAATAATAATCAAAATAAAATCTAAATCAAGATAAATTTTCCGAATTAAATACTACATAAAATGAATTCTACAACTTTAGTTTGTTATATTGCGTGTATGTGTGTGGTGTTTGTGTGTGTGTTGTTGTATTGTGTATGCGAGTGTATGTTGTGTGCAGGTGTTTGTTAGGTAAGTATGTCTACTTGTGCCATATAACACAAGGAAATTTGATGCATTAATAGTGTCATTTAGTTAATTCTCGCTAAAACGTCTTCGGTTTCCTCATAACTTATATTTATACTTTGTATATTTAATCCGATTACTGTGCATGCGGTGTAAGCCTGTAATTGATTGTTACACTCTTAATGTATAAGTATCATGTAATGTTATGTGTAAACAATCGTTGGCTAATCTATAAATAAATTTTATTAAAATCCCTCTGACGTCAAGGACTCATTTAGTGATACCCAACTCTAAAAAAAGAGATCGTAGCGATATATTGTTCTGTGGTCGTACAGTCTCTACCTAACCCTAAAAGCCATGAATTTATACATGTATCGACCCAGAAACAATCTCTCACAGCTAAAGAACACCGTTAACGAAAACCAAAGGCGCTAAATCACGCGATTAAATACTCCTTCGCGTGGCACACTTAAGGCGCATAGTACCCTCAATGACCTTGAACATCCAGACGGAGCTAAACGCACATTTTCATATCTTCACCGCACATATTAATATGTCCCGAGCATACCGCGTTACCTCAAAATGATATCATAGACTATGCAGCTAGGCAGAAACAGCTGCAAAAACCCGCCTTCGCCCGGTTTTTATATGTGGAAATCTCAATTTTCAACATATTCTTTGTAAAATATTGACTGATTTACATGAGCGCTACTCACATTGTAGTAAATTTTAACACCGATTGATCTATTCAAAAACATTTTAAATAAAAGAAGCCGTTTAGAAGGAGTGAGCATTTATTTGAACAAAATAGCGTGTTGTTAAATATTTTTTTACAGTTCAACTATTTGTCATACGAAAATAAAATTTACTCACATTGTTGTACATGAATATACATTCAACATATATTTTTTTTCAATCTTTACACCCAGCCGTTAATCAGGAGTTTGCTTTAGAATGTAACGTTTTTACGGCTTAAAAGGCGCGAAGGCCCTTAATGGGTAGCGCAGTAGAGCGATGAATTTTCTCAAAAATAAACTTTACACAAAGCTTAGAGTGATTATCTTAAGAAGCTCTCAGTTGCAGGCTTTTGTAAAGAAACTCGTAGTATAAGTGAAATCTACTAATGGTACCGGCCTCTTTACAAGTTTGGCCACGAAATACGCCTTTAATAAGTTTCAATGTACAGTCAACAGAAAGATAGCTTTTTCAAAAATTGGGATCGGTTTTCAGTATTATCGGATGCAGATGACAATCACAGTATTAATAATACAATACCCGTAAAGTATTACAAGTTGATAGACTAATAAGAAAAACAATAGAATAGTTATTTATGATACTAGTGCGGTAAGTTGGTATTTACAAACGAGTAGACGAATGTTAGCCCGAGGCGAAGCCGAGGAACTTTATATAACAGTAGAAAAGTCGCAACATTTTTTGAAGTTCCTAATATGAAACTGGCGTGAATTTGCAAATGGCGCCACATGCACGTGGTGGAAATTAGAACTACATCTTTCGTCTCATTTACTCTTATGTATTAAAGTGAGAAAACGTATTGATCAAAAGCGCTTCTAAGGAGGTTCGATCAGTCAGGCTGTTTATTCTTATTGTGAAACTCTTTGGTGGAATTCTTTTTTTTTTTAATGGAAATTAAAAAAAAAAACCGTAAAGAAAACGCACGGTGCTATACAACGGAGCGTGCGGTAAAGTAGGTACTTAGGTGAGAGTACCTATTTTACCGCACGCTCCGTTGTATGGTGCGTAATTTTTAACTTTCGAACAATGTATACAGGCTTCGTAAATGCATTTTTCGAGCAAATGTGTTGAAAAATATCTTATCACTAAACATTTTGTAGGCCACGTCATAATTAAGCATGTTTATTTTTTTACCTGTCTTTTTTTTTTATTATTGTTGTTGTTGTTTTACCCGACTACGGCAAAGCCAAAAGGAGGGTTATGATTTTGACCGGTATGTATGTTTGTATGTTTTTTATTTTTGTGGTTCCTTTTATGTACTTACCAATTTGTTATTGTGTCTCCATAAATTGCCCAACATACATCTTTAATCTACCTATCTTATAAATATTTCACTAACACTTTAGACATTTTCGTTTTGTATAGAATGACTTTTGTTTTGATGTTTTTCTATTTCAAAACTAAAATGAAGTGTCGGAAATCACTCTGAGAAAAATAATCTGACTCCTTTGTAAATATCTCGTGAAAAAGAATCTATAACAATAAATTGACTGAATATAATATAACAAAATTTAGGTTTAAAACAACAAATAATACGCTTCGTGAAAGTCGCATAATTCTTTTGCATACAAATATTAAAAGTTTTAATCAATTTATTTCATTTAAAGTTTGACTTACATTGACTAAAAAAAACTATAAACTAAATTACCAAACATTCAGTTTTAATTAAATTCTTTAAGTTTCAATTAAGACTTGATGCCATTTTCTGAAAATTGTTAATTAGTATTTACAACAACAAAAGACTAGACTAAATAAAATAACTTAATAAGTAACTAAATTCGTTTACATTATGAAGTCGTAGCAGATATCCCCCAAGCCTCAATTAATTCACTCTACCCTAAAAGTTTTACCGATGCATTAAAAATTCAAACAGTAACTGGTACTTTTGATACTGACCGTACAATGTGGGTTCGCCCGCGATTTCATTTATCATCGAAGAATGGGGTAATACATAATTTGGTTTGCGTTATAGTAATATCTGTATCTTGATCGATTTCCGAGAGTTTTTTTATTTAGTGTCCTGTTTGTTTACGAGTATTTTATTTTAAACACTAGCTGTTGCCAGCGGCTTCACCCGCTACAACTCGAAAACTATCCCACGGGAACATAAAATCGGGATAAAAACTATCCTATGTGTTAATCCAGGTTATAAACTATCTGTGTACCAAATTTTAGCCGAATCGGTTTAGTGGTTTTTGCGTGAAAGAGTAACAAACATCCATACATCCATACTTACAAACTTTCGCCTTTATAATAGTAGTAGGATTTTCCTCTTCTAGGATTTATTCCTGTATCGTGGTTGCATTTACAAACATAGAAATCACGTACACAAAACCCAGACCCGAAACAACTACTAGTCTGTAGATCATAGAAATGTTTGTTCCGTGCGGGGATCGAACCCTCTACTTGCTCCGTAGCAGTCGCAGTCGATGCACTGCTGCGCCGTACCTACAATAAGTCAAGTTACAAATTTTTTAGCGTTTTCACGTTTTATTGAAATAGCAAAAAGAAATAGGAGCCCCGCAACGGGGCACTATCTACAACATCTTATTATATTTAGATTTTATTTTACATTTCGATGAATTATCAATTTCTTAGATGTTTTCATGTACACTTTTAGAAGGTCAATTAATAAAGGACGAGTTATAAATTACGTATTGTTTCACTTAATTTTAAACGTACGGAGTTATAAAATTTTAAGTTGGCTGAATTACTTCCTCGGTGTTTTATATAATTAAAAAGTGTTATATTTGAAAACGATAAAATGTAGATGCCAAATTATATACCACTCTGAGTTGTACAAATGTACATATTTTGTAGCTTACATTAAAAATACAAAGTAACTAAGATAGTACTTTTCAGACGCTCGTTGATAGTAGCCAACTTAGTAATTCAAAGCATAATGTAGAATTTTATTGGAGCATAATGATAAGAAGTAGAAGACTGTTTAAATAGCACCCTTTGTTTACATATTCATATACCCAGATACACTGGCAGTTACGAAAAAGGATTAAAGAGAAAATAATTTACTAAGGGCTGATTTTTCAACAGCCAGATAACCTCTAACTGAGGAATAAAAATGGCGGTTTGACAGCTTATCTATAGAAAATATGTCAAACCATTATTTTAATTCCTCAGAGGTTATCTGGCTATTGAAAAATCAGCCCTAAATAGTACTTACAAGTAAGTCTAAGTGAAGAAGTAAAAATAACATTAATTTACCTTTACATTGTCCGTTCTGCTTAGCAATCCAGAATTAATTATCTGAAAAGATAAATAATTGGTTAATTAAAATAATATTCTAATTCTATTTTATTACATTTACTAGTAAGCCTCTTCGTACACAAGGCGACGCAAGTCTCCGATACCTTATGACTTTCAAATACAGGTGACTATCGCAATTCAAAACCATAGAGGTTCGTACAGTCAGCATCAAAAGTCAATGACCACATTCAGATTTTCAAAATCACTGGACATTATAATCACCCATAAATCGCTCAACAAGATACGCGACAGTATTGAATGAACATCATTAAAGTTCAAAATTAACTGAACACCATTTTGCCAAAAATTGCTGATCGTTATAATATCCAAAAACATCATTACATTCAGTTTTACAAAAGTCACTGAACAATATAAAATGTTTGTTTTGGTTATCTAGTGTAATCACGGCAACGTCCTAAAATAACTAAACATCATAAATAACAAAAGTCACTGAACAATATAAAATGCTTGTTTTAGCTACTGCAAAACGTCCATTGTGATATTCTGGTTATATACTCGTATATTCGCGGTTTTTGTTTTTTTTTTTTTTTTAAGTTGTTAAAATCAACGGTGGGAGGGGTTAACGGTGGGAGGGGTTCGCATCGGCGACGATAGAACGATGAAGTACCTGGGACTCGTCCTCGACAGCCGATGGAACTTCAGGGAGCATTTCCTGAGTTTGGCTCCAAGGCTGAACCGGGCAGCAGGCACCCTCAGGCGACTCCTGCCCAATATCGGCGGGCCAAACACCTCCTACCGGAGTTTGTACGCCGGTATCGTGCGGTCCATGGCCCTCTACGGGGCCCCCGTGTGGGCCCTGAGCATCCGGACGCGACCACTGAAGTTGGTCCCATGCCAGAGGGTCATGGCTATCCGAATGATCCGAGGATACCGCACAATCGCCGCTGAATCGGCCAACCTCCTTGCCGGATTGCTGCCCTGGGATCTGGAGGCGACTGCCCTCCAGCGCGTCTATGAGTGGCGCGTGGAGGTGCAGCGCCGGGGTGTAACCCCGCTGCCTCGAGAAGTCGAGGCGTGGCGGGAAGAGCTCCAGCGCGATCTCAGGGCAGTATGGATGGGACGACTGTCGCAACCGAGGTCCGGGCACGCCGCAATCGCGGCGGTAAGACCCCTCTTTGAGGAGTGGCTGGAGAGACATTACGGCGTCCTGACCTATCGGATGACGCAGGTCCTCACCGGACACGGAAGTTTCGGGAGGTTCCTGTGTCTGATAGGGAAGGAGGAAACGCCCGGGTGCCATCACTGCGAAGATCGCCCGGAGGACACAGTAGAGCATATGGTGCAAGACTGCCCAGCTTGGGCAGTGCATCGACATGTCCTCACGGCGGTGATAGGCGGAGACCTCTCACGCCCGGCATTGATTGCGGCCATGCTGCGGGCGAGACGGAGTGGGAGGCGGTCGCCTCCTTCTGCGAAGCAGTAATGCTCGTGAAGGAGGAGGCGGGCCGCGAGAGAGAGAGGACAGCGTTTAGGCGCGGGCATGCGGGCAGCGAGGAAAGGGCAACCATGCCTCTGCCCGACCAAGGACCATGCCCGGGTCGACGGCGCGTAGTGTCCCACGCGCGCCTCAAAGAGCGTCAGCATAATGACGGGGCCCCCTCACAGAGTCGAAAGCCTGCCGGGGTCGCGAGATTATTTCATTACTGTGACCCCGGAACACAACAGGCTACTGAAGGACACCTTGGATTTTAGTCAGTACAAGTCTGACAGTCCCTCCCGCCCTGCCCGTGGTGGGAGGACACATTTGATGATTTTACCACGCTAAAAAAAAAGGTGGTAAAATCATCATATGAGTCCTCCCGCACTGGATGGGGCGGAAGGGACTGTCAGACTCTTACTGACTAAAATCCACCCGTGTTCTTTCCTATGCCCTTTACGTTCCGGGGCCACGGTATCCTGGGTTAAGAAAAAAACCCGCGACCCCAGCAGGCATTTGGCGCGCCACCGACCCGGGCTTGGTCCTTGGTCGGACGGCGAGCTACCCATCACTCACCGTCCGCAAGCCCGCTCCGCCGCTGTGTCCTCTGCTAATCAGAGGGACACGCGTTGGAGCGTCCACACGACAGGCTATTCGTATACGGGCAAAGAGGCCTTAGGCACAGTGACTAAGGAAGAGTTTTTGCCCGCATCCCAGGGTGCACCGGCCCGAAAAACTGGTCTGCCCCCGGATGTATCAGAGAAGGAACTCCAGTCCATAATTATAATATAATAATAATAATAATAATCTTTATTCAGAAATAAAAGGTAAAATACAAAATTAATCTTAATTTTACGATGAAGATCTCACAAATTTGTATGCCTGTACTAGGATAAACCTGTATCACAGGCGAATGGAACTATATTTTTATTTGTACGACAAAAGTTGTTTTGTTAACAATATCTAGTTACGCTAAGAATATAATTACGTATTTATTATAAAACTAAATACTTAAAATAATAATTAACTTAAAACTTAGAGCTAAACATGTAATATGACAGAAATTATAAGCGTCAGCAGAAACATAAACTAGGTTAAATGAGGTGCACTTGGTAATTTGTTCTTTCAATAGCCAGCAACAGTCACATGCTTAGACAGCAACAAATCGTTAAGTAGGCTAGCACATCACCTTGTTGTTGTTACGCAACTATTGTGCAAGGTAAGGTATATCTACTCATAAGTTTGACCAAGAGTGTGACGTTCTATGCGCCCTCATAGTCAATTGAGTTTATATATCTGTATTCTGCTATTTTCTTAGCAGGACACTCAGCATCTCCCGTTTTATGATTATTGGGCTTATTAAATCGCGAACAACTTGCACATTTAGGAGCTTCGGTTTTTTTAGCGCACTCAGTATTGGAATGTCCCACTTCTCCGCAATGTCCACACGATGACTTGCCCTCTTTGCATGTTTTTGCTGCGTGACCGTATTGATGGCAATTGTAGCATCTAGTAACCAGCGTAAAATCTCTGACAGGGCAGGAAGTCCAATTTATATAAAGCCTTCCTTGAGCTATAAGGGATTTACGGATCTTGGCTGGAACTTCGATGATGTAGTTACAGGTCAATGAATCTTTTTTCCCGGATTTATGGCTGAACTTTACAGCTGATAAAAAGGACTCTATTGACATCTCTGGAAACATATCTGCTACATTCTGCTCGAAAATGCACCTGAAAACGTCAGTATCGGCTAGAGAAGTCGGCACTCCTACGACTGCAATCCGTGGTTGGCGCTTTTTAGGTTCGTCTACGGTGAGTCCCGCAGACAACGTCAGATGAACTGCTTCCTTGACTTTATCAATATCCTGTTTTGATTCAGTGCTGATTATGACACCCCCATTTTTTGTTTTATGGACTCCACGTACATGGAGCTTCATTTCATCAGGGCGTATGATCTGCTGTACTAAAACTTTAGTCTCGTCACTTGTTTTTAATGCGTTTTTTGGGTAAATAGCAATAGCGCTCAGATTGTTCGGTCGCACAAAACTATTTGATCCTTTCTTCACCATGTCAGCAAATGAAGCATTCCCCGTAACACCAGAGTTCTTGATCGTCTGCTTCAGGTCTAAAATTTGTTCAGATAGGTCGCGCTTTTCTTTCAGTTCATCAATGATATTCATGGCTTGGTGGGCTTTTTGCTTCAGGTCTTGATATAAAACTGCCATTTGCGAGACGCCAGATCCTATTTTACGGCTTAGGTTAGATATTTTCAATTTCTGCTCTGAATTGAGTTTGCCATCCGTGGCAATAGAGCAAACTTCATTTAACTGCTGCTCAATAGACGACATCCATTTTTGTATCTCGGGCGTGGACGCAACTTCTATAGAGAAGTCAGATTGACGGTTTTTTGCTGGTGAGGTAGATGGTTGCACTGGACTACGTGGGCTGTTATCCATTTTCAATCAAAACTTGTTCACTTTGTCTATGTTTCCATTTTAATTTACTCAGAATTTAAGTACGAGTTAGCAAAATAATAAAGAAGGTCACAATTATTGCATTAATTAAATATTGCTAACGAGCACGTCTGTACACTGTGACGAATAGCTTTACCGTGGCAGTCCCCGAATGGCACACTGATTTAGTTTGGATAGGATAAGATTGAATTTATAACTCTGAAGATGAGCACATTTTTTACATTTCAGTTCAGCTACTTTTGATAGTAAAAGTTTACACGCTAGCGCTACGTATCCGAAACAAAGTAATGTTCTGTAACTTTTGCTATTTATAATGTTCAGTTATTTTTGGACGTTTTGCAGTAGGTAACTAGAACAAGCATTTTATTTATTGTTCAGTGACTTTTGTTATTTATGATGTTCAGTTATTTTTGGTCGTTTTGCAGTTGGTAACTAAAACCAGTATTTTATATTGTTCAGTGACTTTTGTTATTTATGATGATCAGTTATTTTTGGTCGTTTTGCAGTTGGAAACAAAAACCAGTATTTTATATTGTTCAGTAACTTTTGTTATTTATGATGTTCAGTTATTTTTGGACGTTTTGCAGTTTGTAACTAAAACAAGCATTTTATATTGTTCAGTGACTTTTGTTATTTATGATGTTTAGTTATTTTAGGACGTTGCCGTGATTACACTAGATAACCAAAACAAACATTTTATATTGTTCAGTGACTTTTGTAAAACTGAATGTAATGATGTTTTTGGATATTATAACGATCAGCAATTTTTGGCAAAATGGTGTTCAGTTAATTTTGAACTTTAATGATGTTCATTCAATACTGTCGCGTATCTTGTTGAGCGATTTATGGGTGATTATAATGTACAGTGATTTTGAAAACCTGAATGTGGTCATCGACTTTTAATGCTGACTGTACACAGGCACGCGTCAATGGATACCAAAGTCGTAAAGTATCGGAGACTTGCATCGCCTAGTGTACGAAGGGGCTTACAATGAAGGTGAAACTTCTCTTGCAAATAACTGATGGTCTGTGGTGCCGATCCATTGGGTGGACCGGTAGGAGTATCGCACAACCCAATGCCTAGGTATACGATACGCTTTTTTTGTCGTGGTAAATTCATAAAATGATTCCTCCCACCCAGGTCAGGAGGGAATGTCAGACTTATGCGGACTAAAATCCACGGTAATCCTTCAATAGCCCTTTACGTTCCCGTCATGGTATTCGATAGTCCCGCGACCCTGGCATGCTCTGGCCTTCTAAAGGGGACCCCGTCATCATTACAATACCCTTAGTAAATGTAGCACAGAATAAAAGTTCTATTTCTCAAAAGAAAAATAGCCAAAGTTATCGATCTTGCCATCCGACAGCTTAAGATTTACAACCGAAAGCAATTCTTTTACACATGCAATAATTTATACAATTTCCTTAGAAGGAAATCAGTTACAAGGAAATAAAAAGGCGAATGTATTCCCTTGGAAATAAAGAAACAGATACTTGCATGATATATGTTGGAACTTGGGGCAGTTATGACACAAATCTTAGAAACATATGTACGGACAGAACATCAATATGTCAAATTCCAAACCAACATGAACCTTCTGCTCTTGTGATAAAGTTGAAAGTATTAAAGTTTGACGGCTAAGGTAGCTTGATGTGCAATGTATTGAAGATTTTTTTCTTATTCAAGAAATGCTGACACAAAGAAGCAGTGGTGTCCAAATGGAAATGTATGCGAGTACGGAGTTTTAGGATATTGGTTTGATTCTATACATGCGATTTCCTACATGCTATGTATTAAATAATCACTGCTCAAAGGGATATCGAGTAAACACAGAAGCATCACATCACGTGGTATTGAAAGCCATTTAAGTTTAAGTTTAAAGTGATTTTAAAATTGATTTACTATCATAAATGTGGATGTTTGTGAAGTTGCGCGAGATGGATTTTTATTGATCTTTGACGCGAAACATACTCAGTGGATTTATATGAGTCACGACACAGATAGTTAATAACATGTGTTGATAATTTAACTTAATTTTAATGATGACTCATCATATTACAAACTTCATTTGTTCGTTGTAAAACGGCAAATTTTTATGATCGTAAAATCGCAAATTTTTGTGATACACATTCCGTGCAATATTCTGACCAATAAATCCATTCATCATCATCATCAGCCTATTTTGTTCCCATTTCTGGGAAACAGGTCTCCTCTCTTGTGCGATAGTGGCCCATAATTTACCACGCTGGCCTATTGCAGGTTGGTAATAAATCAATTATATTCCATTAAAAATCTATCTCATATTATTCCCCGCTAATCTCACAGCCTGAAACGGCAAAACTACCATTTGGGGAATTCAGACTTAAATTTTAAATCCTATGCATCCTGAAAAGAACATTCCAGATTTTTCCTGCCGCTGTAGGTTTGTATACTGCTGAAATTTTTGCCGTACAAAGTGAATAGAATTCTTTATGAGCCAACAAAATTTTAGCACTGCCCCAGTAACCGCTGAAAAACGTAGTTAGTAAGTTTGTGTTCGTCATTTTATGTTGTTAGCTTAGTTTTTATTTGGAAGATTTCACTTTGGCTGAGTACGCTTACGGCTTAACGCGCTTGATTTTCTATCTTTTTTCTGGATTCAAAGGACGGGACAGCTCAGTGGCTGTGGTGCTATACATCGTCGCGGTTTGGTTCTCGCACGGAACAAAATTTTTTATGATCTTCAAGTCGTTCCGAGTCTGGCAATTGGTGTATGTGAATTTCAATGTATGAAAAACATGCGTTACATCTTGCTCCAGAATCAGGCCCGAGACGATGACGTGTGTTCCGCACGCGTCTCAAGGAGTACAGCAAGCTGACAGAGCACCGTGAAAGGACACCAACGTCCTAAAACGCAGAGGGCAACCGAATGGATGGAGTGGATTTTAATAAACAGTCAGTTTCCATCCACTCCACTCTAGGGGAGAGGACTTATTTAATGACTTTGATTATTTCTGTCTTTTCTTGGGTGGTAACAAAAAAAAACACTTATATGAAATAACTTATTGATTCATTTCAGAACAGCATGCATCAACATAAATATCCGCCCTCTCAAAATAAACCTACAACACAACACAAACACCCGGTCACTTCCTTAATCCAGTATTATAATTAAAAACTGAATAATTTCCAGCAAGTTTGCTTGTAATTAAGGCGCGACGAAACAGCCGCATTAATACTAAATGGGGTTTACATTCGTCGCCAGTACAAACGGGAATATGCGTTTAATTAGAATAGAAACACTGCACTGAATTACGTAAGCATTTAATGGGATTGCGTTGCTCATGTTACTCGTATATATGCTGATCTGATGAAAGAAAAACACGGAATATGCATTTGAATTAATGGAAACAGCTCTTTGGAAACGTGAGAATTAATTGTTTATTTTAGTCTAATTATTTTGAACTACACGCTGCAGACTTTCACTTCCACACAGACGTGTGCATGTTTAGACAACAATGACTTGACGGCCGATACGTAGCCGATTAGTTGTCAGCAACGTACAATTGTATCCGTCGTCGCGCGTCGTAGCCGCTTGTTAACGACGTAGCCAATTCTCTACGCCGTAGCCAATTCTCTACGCCAATTCTCTACGCCGTAGCCGAAGCTCTACGCCGTAGCTAATACTCTACGCCGTAGCAGATTGTCAGCGTCGTAGAACTAACTCTTGATTTGAAGGACTGAGATCATGAAAGTATTTTAGAACAATTACTGTAGTGTGTGTGGAGTTATGAAAGACGCATATTATCACATTTCACATGAGTGTATACCAATGGAGCCACAAAGACCGTCAACGTTTGCAGACACTATTGTTAGGGAAGGTTTTTTTAACAGTATTCAATCCTGTCCATTGTCAGATGAGGCTAAGATGCTGCGTAGCTTCAATGTAGCGGGTAAGAGAATTTATAAGTTAAAAGTAATGTTATTTTATTTGTACTCTATTTTTATTTGTATTATGTTGTTGTGTGTTACTTGGTTTAGAGAGGTTAGCCCTTCTTCAGTTACAAAATTACAACGAAAAGTGGTATTGATTTTTATACATAATATTGATTTTAAATACTGCTAATTCTGTTATAAAATTACCCACAACACAAGAAACGTTCTTGATAAGCGCGATCTAATAAAAAATCATCGATTTTTATTTCACACAGAGCATATCGCAGGAGGAACCTAATCAGCAATCACACCTATCAGTAAGATGATACCTACATACTATGTATAAACTCACGTTCTAAACAAAATAACAGAAAAAAAGCTGAACTCTAAATAACTGTTCCAAATACGAGAAAAGAAATAATGCTGCTATAAACAACAATAAAATAAAAGTACTTAGAAGTATAAAGTATTCAATGGACCGTGAATTTTTCCCAGGGCCGCATTTAGGATGAGAAAGAAAGACATTTTGAAGTAAAAAATGTACTGACCCAAGAAGAAAAGTGTACACCGATTAAGTTATAAATCTGATTTTTAAGTTATTGCATGGCTTTTATCGCTTGCTCTGAGCACGGGCATGCGGACAGCGAGTAAAGGGCAACTCGCTGTCCGACCATGGACCATGCCCGGGTCGACGGCGCGTTGTGTTCCACGCCTCTAAGAGCGTCAGCAAAAACTGGGCCCCCTCTCAGAGGGCCAAAGCCTGCCGGGGTCGCGAGATTTAGTTCCTTACCGTGACCCCGAAATATAAAGAGCTATTGAAGGACACCATGAATTTTAGTCAGTACAAGTCTGGGTGGAAGGACTCATTTGATGATTTTACCACCCTAAAAAAAAAGCTCTGAGCACGGCGAACGAATTATGAAATTCCGTAATGAAAATAAACCTAACACCCCGCATCGCCTAAAAAAAACATTATATGAGTTGATAAAAATGCTACGCAATAGCTTTACCGCGGCAGTCCCTGAGTGCCACACGTATTTTTTTATGTCTATGTTCAGACTGGCGTCGGTAGGGAAATACGACTTGGACCTTGAGGCCTTATCACAAGGTTTCTCTTATTTACAACTTACTTGAAGTTTTTGCTGCGATTATTGTATAGAAAATTAAAAAAGGATTGGATACTAGAGCCGTTATAAAAACGTGAAAAGTCAAGCTAGAAGTTCTGGTCCTTGATCAGACGGCAAGCTACCCAGCGCATCATCTCACAATGCGCCTGTATTATTAATATTTCACTCACATACACAATCACATGCACCAGAAATAATAATCTAAAGGCCTTTCCTATAAGTGATCCGTGCCGGCATCGAACACACGATACGCAGTGCGGTAGTTAATCGCTCAATCACTATGCTGTACTGTCATTGTCGAAATCTGTAAGTAATAGTGCTGCAAATGCAAAGTGACAATTCTAACTTGACTCGTGACACGAGATTGAACTCAACCGCACTAGTACGGTCTAATTTGCAGATTTTGCACAATTCATCAAGGGTTTGGACAGTTCTACAAATAGCATTTTGGTCAAAGGCCTTGAAGACCGACAAAATGCTATTCTGTCAGCGATAACTATGATGCAAATGTACCGCCGGTAGCTTGGACCCTCTCCCCGATACCGTTGAGTCACTATTGTTCATATTTTTAATGTTTTTGTTTAGTAAAAATATTTAAAAAATGTCAAAAAACCATTGGAAGTAATATAGACTAACAACAAAACCCAGATTTACACATTAGAAATGTTAACATAAAATAATTCTAGTTAATTATTTAGTTATAACAAAAAAAATATAAAATATTTTTTTCATTTTTTTTTTTTTGGTATGTACAGGCAGCGTCAGTCGGTTACGATGTGGTGGGATATCCCTCTTTAAAGAGAAAGTGCTATTGAGAAGGAAAACTGCTTGTTAAAAAAATGCTGACTGTTTGTTAAAAAAAAAACACTCTAAAGCTGGTGAAGTAGTCGACTGCCTCGGGCACCATGGCCTTTCCTGTAGCAGGAGTGCAGGTCGGTTGGCACGACACGCTAGCTTAAACGACATAATCCGTCGTGCTCTTGTCACCGCCGGGGTGCCATCCGTCTTAGAACCCAGTGGTTTGGCACGCGACGATGGGAAGAGACCAGATGGTATGACCATAATGCCATGGAAGCTGGGTAGGCCTTTGGTGTGGGATGCAACATGTGTCGACACCCTTGCGCCATCCCATCTTCCTAGTTCAGCTTGTTGTGCTGGCGCTGCTGCTGCAGGTGCTGAAAACTCCAAGCGGCGCAAATACATTGGCTTAGCTAGTAGCTATGTGTTTGAGCCGTTTGGGGTTGAAACCTTGGGGCCATGGGGTCCGAGTGCCCACAACGTTTTTAAAGATATCGCCAGGCGTTTAGTCGACTCTTCAGGTGACCAGAGGGCTGGCCTATTCCTAGGTCAACGAATTAGCATTGCCATACAACGTGGCAATGCTGCCAGCGTTCTGGGCACTGTTCCCGTTGACAGCGATGTGGACGTATTTTTTGACGCCCTATGAACTTTCTCTTTTATTTATTTTAATTTCTCCTGTACATATTGCTAGTAAGTTTTTATTTATAGTTTTTAAAAATTATGAATTATTATTAAACAAAATCTCTAAAGCTTAATTAATTTATTAATAATAGATTCCTTAATCGTAAAATGATTTGACTAACCTATTTCTAAGCCTTAAATCAAGATCAATTCAGCGGTTATGATTTAATTGAGTAACAAACATCCAAACTTTCGATACAAAAATATAAAATCTATACTAATATTATATTGCTGTTTAACAGTTTCTTTGTTTGAACGCACTAATCTAAAAAACTACTGGTTCGAATTAAAAAATAGTTTGGTGTTGGATAGTCCATTTATATAAGAACCCTATACGAGTATACATTCGTTTCAAACTATAGGAGCCGATCAGCACGGGTTATGTCACTTATTTATACAACATGTAACGTAAATAGCGCAAAACCTCTCGTGGGGTAACTCAGCCCATGTTACTGAACAATGTTTGTTCACAGACTTTTGGAAATTCGCAAAAAAAAAAAGAATTTTCATACTGATGGGTCCAATCAATTTCTCATTTTGTATGAAAAAGCATTTTTACCTCTCGTGGGATAACCCATAAGAGGTTTTACGCTATTAACGTGACACGTTGTATAACCTTCTTTTTGAAAACGGGTAATAATCTTATTAGTAATCAAAACCTCCAAGTATATTTTCTACAAGACAAACAAATTTTAATTTATAAAATAGAAAACTTTGTTCTCAAATAACTTTGAAAACTGTGTTGAAATGAACGTGGGTTTCACAAATCCTTAGGTAAACTAAGCATGATTTTATTCATTAGCCTTAATGAAGCGTGGGCAGAAGGTACTAGGTAGAAATCTAGCAAACCTAGACTTAACTCAAACTGAAATCAGTGCGCTTCATTTAAAAATAAACCTTACTGCTACAAATTTAAGGTAAATATTCGTATGAGACGTCTTATGACTATCACTTGTAGGAATTTGAACATTAAATTCAAACAAATAAAGTTAATTTTGGTTTGAAAGGCTTTATAGACCCTTGTCTAAGGAACTGTGATTAAAATTAACATTAATTTACATTAGAAAGTTAACACAAAAAAGGCTGTGTGAGCTACCCGTAAAGAATTAAGTTATTATTTGAGCCCACAAAGAAAATAAAAGTTAGAATTTATTTTTCTGTGCCTAATCCTTCAGGGATTAGAAGCGCTCTAATTATTTGTAATAATAAGAAAACAAAAGGTCACATCAATTTATAAATTATTATAGTAAAAATACGTAAATAACAACAGAACGTCATAATAAGAATTATTCTTTAGTCAATACGTTTTCAGGCTTATTTATTTAATTATTTACTTTCGTTATTTATATATTTATTTACTATAAGTGTGTTAACACTTAAAAAACGTAACCCTCCTTCTTGTGCAGTCGGGTAAAAACATACTTATCAATAGAAAAATATCACAATTCCAATTCATCTGAACGATGCTTCATCATCATCATCGACGGGTCTGAAATGGCCACATGAATCATCAGTGATGTTAAAATAGTTAGAACTGATAAATCATGTGACCTCTAGATTAGATATTAATAAAGAACACTCGGTTTCTAGAGTAGATATATGATAGTCATCAGATAACCATGACCCTGGAACGTAAAAGGCTACTGAAGGGCCATAGGGTCTGGGTGAGCTCATTTGATGATTTTACCATGATAAAAAAAACCTATGAACATCCCACTCTATCGCTTGAGCAAAAATTTTAGTAACATTGATATTGGTATCGCTGCTTAAGTGGTCCCCTGCCAAGCCTATTCCCGACTGTATTGAAGGCAGCTTCCAAAAGCTGCGGCTTCTAACTTATTTAGTTAAATAAAAATTTGAGCTTTTAACACCAAACGCCCTTTCAAAGTGATTTGAATGGAAATTAATTGAATAGCCTAATTAGCGTAATTAATACCAGAGTTCTGCGACTAATAATGCCAGAACAGATTATTTATGGGTCTAAAACAGCGCATATAACTTCTGAAAGCACGTTTGTAGATCATAATGTCATTCAACTACATTCTCCTAAATAATATTATAAAGTGAGAGTTTGTTAGGATGCATCTTAACAACTCCTAACTTTTTTTTAGGAAAGGAAAAATTCGATCCGCGGGCAGGTTTTGAACATACGGAGCGTCGGATTCAGTACATCTGACGCTCCTTTCTTTTTTTGAAGGGTGATTTTCCTTCCTCCTAAGTATTTGAAGCACAGGTAGATTTTATCTATAATATTTTTTTCATAAACGCGGACGAAGTTGCTGGCAACAGGCAGTACTAAAAATTCGAAAGACGTTTTGCTTTTTGTTAGGTTGGCCCATTACTAGAGAACGACTAAACGAATATTGGTGAATTTGACTCAGAGCTAAATTACAGTCTAATATAGGTAACACATAATTATCATCATCTGCCTAGCATTTTCCCAACATTATTGGGGTCGGCTTCCACTCGAACCAGATGCAGCTGAATATCAGTATTTTTTTTACAGGGAGCGACTGCCTATCGGGCCTCTACAACTCAGTTACTGGGTAACACGATACCCCATGGTACGACTGGTCGCGGGCATGCGGGCGGCGAGTAAAGGGCAACTCGCTGCCCGACCAAGGACCATGCCCGGGTTGACGGCGCGTTGTGTCCCACGCGCGCCTCAAGGAGCGTCAGCATAATGACGGGGCCCCCCTATAGAGGGCCACAGTCCTGCCGGGGTTGCGGGACATACGTATACCGCGACTCCGGCACACAAAGGGCTACCGAAGGACACCGTAGATTTTAGTCAGTACAAGTCTGACAGTCCCTCCCGCCCTGCCCGGGGTTGGAGGACTCATTTGATGATTTCGCCACGTAAAAAAAAAAAAAAATGGTACCACTGGTTGTCAGACTTTAGAGCTAACAGCCGGGACCCGGCTTTACGTGCTTTCCGAAGCACGGAGGAAACTCGCTATGACAGATGGTCACCCATCCACAGACCAAACTAGGCAAGCCCGGAAGATTGGCCTGTGCGGCTGCATAAAAAAATATAACAAACAGAATACCGATAATCCCGGTATTATGTAATGAGATACTGAATTTCGAAATACACACAGACGAAGACGTTGGCAACTCCGATGACATAAATATTTCGAAGTACAGTATTTGTAAGAGTGTACAAATTATTTCAGCGTGTAATTTTCTGGCTCATGATTAGTAGTCCGGACCAACGTTGCGAGTTTGCTTTGCGCTCTGTAATCACTATTTACTCCAGGAAAACGGACTCGGGTTGCGGTTCTGTGAAATAATTATAATTACAGTACGTACTTACTTTCAAAGATTTTTTAAAATTCTAGGTTGGTTAGAGTCAGAACTTACAAAGAAAAGCCGGTCGTGGAGTACCTAAGCTTACCAAGAAGAAGCCTGTTCACTCTAACTTTGAAGAGATTCTGTTTGTAAGCGTTCGGAAACACACTTTAAGTATGGGTTAGACAGGTCTCGGGAAGCCTTATCAGGTAACCGTGGCTCGGGAACGTAGAAGAATATTGATGGACACCGTCGATTTTAATCAGTACAAGTCTGACAATCCCTCCCGTCCCTTTGAAGGAATTGAAGGCTTTTGCCACGATTTTTAAAAAAAAATCGCATGGCTTGGAACTTTTTATTTTTTATTTTTTGTTTCTGTATGTTGCGAGTTCGTTTCCCGCACGGAGCAAATATTTGTAAAATCTACTAGTAGTTTTTCCGGGTTTAGGAGTTTTTGAGAGTTTAAATGTTTGTCAGCGCCACTCACATAAAACTTATATTATCTCAGTAAGTGCCGAAAAAGCTTGCAGCTTTTTCAACTTTTTTCCGAGAGGAGCCTTAAGAGGGAACAGCACGGCCGTTTTTCCATACAAACGTAGTCCCCTGTTTTCTCCCTGGATAATGCCAGTAGAGCAATAATTTTTTTACAAAAAATCGATGACCACTATTGGCATGTCTCTATGTTTTCCTTTTTCCCATAAATTAATTATGAAAAGAGATATGAACATTCAAAATCCTAAAAAAATGGCCAGATTTTCCGCTGTGTTCAAATAATCAGTAAACAAATTTGACGAGATTATATAAAAAAAGGAAAACATAGGAACACGGCCAATGCCTTTCTTTATTTTTTGAAGGAAAATGTAGTGAAATCGGTTAAGTTTTGGAGGAGTAATCAGGGGACTACGAATCGTTGATTTTGTGCCATTTTTAAGGTATTTTCGGTCCAAGCTGCAGTTGTCTCCTTCGCGCTCTGTAACTCTGTTGTGGGCACTGTGCGACAGCAATAGATTCTACAAATACTTATTTTTCAATTCTCCAGCCCTTGCTGTTTTCTCTTAAATATAACTTGTGACATGCAGGTGTACTATAGAGACACCTCCACCAACTTTATTTTATTGTGTGAATATTTAACTTTTACACTTTTAGTCTTAAATTTTCATTGAAATATTGTAATAATATTAATTACGAGTATATTATTTCTCACGAGGTTTTCGATATGTGGGATGTGGATTTAGCGGTCATTGTGCCGACACTCGTGTCAGCCAAAAGCCTCGACCAACATCCAGGGCGGCTCTCGTTAGGCATTTGGATCAAGGGCCTGATTCAGAAACCAATTTTATTTATTGAAATAAACGAGACACCTCTATACGTTATACCAGAAAAAAAAAACAAGTTTCTAAATACGGTCCTGTTATTTCTAAAATTACACAGCAGATCGAAAGTCCACGAAGTCGTATTGCTTCTTCAGTTCAAGTACACAAGTTACACTTGAATGGAAGCGAGAGCAAATCATTACAAAAAATCGGTCAAGTGAGTCGGACTCAACAACCCAGGATTGTAGGTTTATAAATAGTTCGTTCATCATTGACATTTTGTATGAAAATAACTATAAATACAAATATAAGTATATGATGTCCATCTTTAAAAGGAAATAATGGAATCAAAAGGAAAAAATGGAAAGCAAGAGAATGAGAGAGTGATGGAATGAAGGGCCGTCGCCATAGAGTACATTTGTATATAGGGGGCAGTCGCCATTACAACGTTGACATGGCATTATGTGAAAAGATGAAGAAAATATTAAATAATTTATAAAGTGCATGAAGACTTTTAATTTCTTCACCCTTGAATCCTAGATCATCATCATCAGCCTATTAATGTTCCCACTGCTGGGACACAGGCCTCCTCTCTGTGAGAGGGGGTGGGCCATAATCCACCACGCGGGCCCAGTGCGGATTGGTGGATGTCACATGTCTTCGAATTTTTGGTTCTAGGACATGCCGGTTTCCTCACGATGTTTTCCTTCACCGTTTTGAGAGCAGTGCTGATGAAATAAATTACACAAAGTAATGCGCCTGCCGGGATTCGAACTCACGACCTACACTGGGCCACAACTGCTGCGAATCCTACATAATTTTGTAATATTCCTTTTTTTGTTTTAACACTATATAAGTTACGAAATCTTTTCTTTGGAAAGAAAAATTCGAACCACTAGCAAGATTCGAACCTGAGCCATCACAGGTTCGAATCTTGCTAGTGGTTCGAATTTTCGAATCAAAAGGCAGCCGGTGTGATGAGGTCTTCGAGTTCTTAGGACATTCACCGAAGTAAGCGAGTCCGCCGTTGTTCACGTTTTTTGTAACTTGTGCATAAAGTGTAAATAAATAAATAAAATCCGTAGAAGACTGACAAGTGTGGAAGGCGATATGAATCAAATACAAGCCATTAAATATTTTGCGTGCCCGATAAGGTCCATATTGTATCTTTAACTTGTTTTTTACCATCATTGTAACATAGGGAATGCAATAACAATTGAGAATTGAGTATTACACAAAGTAATACCGCCTGACTGGGTTTGAAAATTTCATTTCAAATCGTGAATCATTAAACCGAAACGTCCTGATCCACGGACAAACACAATGGGTAGCTATTAATTTTATAAAACCACCAATTAAAGGTAAAAGTCCTTTAGGAAGTAGAATCTCTTAATTGAACAGACACTTTTAAAACAATAGATCTATTATTGGATCAAGCGCACATTCCGGAACGATGGAGTTCAATAGACCTTTTATATTTACTGGGAGAGGTAGAAAATTGTTCTCAGCGAAGGATTTTCAATTGGAGGGATTATTTGATGTTCGATGTAATTTCAAGTTCAAGGGGACTGGATTGGTCGGGGCACTGGGGGTATACTTTTTAAGTCTGTGAACGAAGACGGATATGGATTTGCAAAATGTAACTAACGTCAATATCACGGATTATTCTCGGACGGATTATACTACCATAGTAGTCCTTTTAACGCGGCTAGTGTCTTTGTGATTATATCAAATTGTGATTAAAAAAAAAGTTGTACTCTTTGAGGAGAAGTTGGATAGGCGACACGGCGTCCTGACCTACCGCATGACGCAGGTCCTCACTGGACACGAAAGATCACGGCAGGTACCTGTTGATAAGGAAGAAAGAAACACCTGGGTGTCACCACTGCGAGGATCGCGGACGCACATTGGCAGACGATCTCCGGCCACCTTAGGCGCGGCCATGTAGGTGCAGCACCGTAGGTGGCGAGAAAAGGGCGAATCGCTGTCCAACCATGCCCGAGTCAAATAGATCAAGACAATAGACCTATTAAAATAATGGATGTTTTGACGGGAAACGCAGAATGTTCTAGTGAAGTAAAGACAATGAAGCCATTAAAATCGATACCCCTGACACCTTGGACTACGAAGAGCGAGCAAGCTAGTATATAAGAAGCCTACTGACTAGCAACACTTGTTCTGTTTCCGATATCTACTCGCCGGGTTCATTATTGTTAATTTACTTAATCTAAAAAGTTTAAATTGTGAAAGTTAATTAAATAAGTGATTTAAATAAAACTTTTTAATTTTTTTTTAAAACAATCTCAGATCGAACTATTTTGACTGGCGCCCAACGTGGGGCCCAGCTTAAGTGAAAGTTTTTTGAGTGCGGGAACTTTGAGCTAAATACTCCAAGTGCGCGAAATTAACTTCACGTGACTCTCAAGTCTTTAAAAGTGGGTGACCTGCCAAAGAAATTCGTCAAAATATGCTGCTTGAAGTCATCGCTAAG
The DNA here is from genome assembly GCA_036375495.1 of Agrotis segetum. Taxonomy (NCBI): domain Eukaryota; kingdom Metazoa; phylum Arthropoda; class Insecta; order Lepidoptera; family Noctuidae; genus Agrotis; species Agrotis segetum. The sequence goes on from JAQSVV010000002.1 coordinate 3,307,149, forward strand.
AGCATCCTGTGAGTAACCGAACGCATAATCCATCAAAATTCCGCTCCTTCGACCCCCGAAATTTGTATATATACCTAAGGCAGTAGTTAAGGAAACTGAACCACTTCCCGACAATAGTATGGAAGGCAAGCATGGCTACGCCCAGAACGTACCCAGCATTCCACAGGTACCATTGGGGCAGTCACTGGCATCTCCAGTGCAGTCCTCAATCGACCCAAAGCATTACATTAATTTTGTGCCCACCTATAATGGTGATGCATTCACAATTTATAATTATCTTAATAATGCCAGACAGTGGCTTAACGTTGCAGGAGGTAATACGCCTCAGAACGTTATGTTGTTACTGACCAAATTAGAAGGCAGAGCCGCCATAATAATCTCAATGATAAATCATAATTTTAATTGGGACTGCGTAGAGGCCACTTTAAAGTCAGAATGTGCTGACAATAGGGACCTAAATACGTTATTAATAGAATTATCCAATGTAAAAAAAAGGAATAATTTCAAAGATTTAATATTTGAATTGAAACAGAAATTATTTTTTATTAAAAGTAAATTAACAGATAAACATGGATTAACCAAACTGGAATTAATAGAAGAAATTATGGAACCTTACATAAACACGGCGCAACATACTTTAAGAAATTCCTTACCTTACCATGATCAAATTTATGTCAGCAATTGTAATTTTAATGAAACAGTAACCAGAGTACTACAATTGGAAGCAGAGGGCAGATTTGATAATATCAAACAAAAATTTTCTAATTATTTACCTGCTCCTCGTGTCATTAATCAAATTCAACCAACAACAAGTGTTAATAACATTCCAATTAAATTATCACAACCACAGTCATCGCAACAATCTAAAGTAAATATAAGACCTTTTTACCATACTAGGCATCCTTGGACACCAAATGCTAACAATGTATTTCAGAGGCCTCCTCATCCTCAGTTCCAAACATACAAGACAAACCAAAATCAAACTCAACAACAAGCACCACAAAAATCAGAAGACGTATCAATGAGGACCGCTCCCCCATTAAAACCTAATCAAATAGATTTAGGCAGAGGGTTTGTAGCTAAAGAATTATACCACCACCCGGAACAGACTGATGTTAATAACGCGCAAAATAATGAAGAAATTCAAACATCTGTAATGAATTATTATTACATCCCGGAAGACAAATGCATATATATTCCGGAAGAAAAATGTTTTATTATTCCAGAAGAGGAAACTTCAACAACAAATGAAACAAATCAAAATTTTCACCAGAGTCCAGACCAAACTCAAACATCATAGAATTTAATCATGTTAAATCTTATTTACCGTATTTTGAAACCAATAATCCTAAATTAAAAATTCTTATAGATACAGGTAGCCAAAGATCATTTATAACGCCATTAGCACAGAAGAAATATTTTCCAGAATTTAAAAAAAATGAATACTTCAGTGTAAAAACGTCACACGGGATAACTAGACATAATGGTGTCATAGAAACCCCATATTGGTGTAAATATTTTGGAAAAGATAATGGTCCAATGAAATTTTATATTTATCAATTTAGCGACAAATATGACGTTCTAATGGGTACTGAAATGATTGAACAAATAAGTGCAAAAATTGATTTAAAAGAAAGAAAATTAAGTATGCCTGAACATGAGTTATTAATTTTCCATATGACGGACGACGATCATCTAAACATAAAAGAACTCTGTGAAACTTATAAAGATTTGTTCACTGAAAGTGTAACAAATAGTGCAACAACAAAAATAAAACATCATATCAACTTAATTAATGAAGATCCAATTTATCAAAGGCCTTTTAGACTGCCACAAATTCAACAAGAAGAAGTAAAAAAACAAATTAATACATTGTTGAATGAAAATATAATTCGTCCTTCTGAATCACCATGGGCTTCTCCAGTACATATCATTCCAAAGAAAATGGATCAATCAGGAGTTCAAAAATGGAGAATGGTAATTGATTATAGAAGATTAAATGACAAAACTAAATCTGATAAATTCCCTTTACCTAATATAGATGAATTATTTTCAAAATTACAGGGTAATCAATATTTTACTACTTTAGATTTAACTTCAGGATATCATCAAATAAAAATGGATGACGCGTCTATTGAAAAAACGGCTTTTAGTACACCTGATGGTCATTACGAATTTTTAAGAATGCCATTCGGACTAAAAAATGCACCTGCAACATTCCAGCGAATGATGAATAATGTTCTAAATCAAGAAATTAATCGAGATATATGCTTAGTTTATCTAGATGATATTATAATTTATTCAAAAACAAAACAGGATCATATTAATAAATTACAACAAGTTTTTGAAGCGCTTAGAAATGCTAATCTTAAAGTAAATAAAAATAAATGTGTTTTCATGGAAAAGGAAATTGAATTTTTAGGACATGTATTAAATAAAGATGGATTAAAGCCAAATCAAAAAAAAATTGAGGCTATACAAAAATTTCCTATTCCAAAAACTGTTAAAGAAATCAGAGCATTTTTAGGATTAATAGGTTATTATAGAAAATTTGTACCTAATTTGAGTAAAATAGTAAAACCTCTCACCGAAGCTACAAAGAAAGATGCTGTCATAGATATAACCCAAAAGAATTATATTGAGGCAGTACAAATTTGTAAACGCTTACTAATTAATGCACCTATATTAGCTTTCCCAGATTTTAATAAAGAATTTGTAATTACAACTGATGCGTCTGATATAGCATTGGGGGCTGTCATAAGTCAAGATAGTCATCCGATAGCTTATGCATCTAGAACTTTAAGTAAAACTGAGCAAAACTATAATACAACTGAAAAAGAATTATTAGGAATTCTTTGGGCTGTAACGCAATTTCGACCTTATGTTTATGGTAGAAAATTTACATTACGAACGGATCATAAAGCTTTAATCTGGTTGGCTAAATTAAAAGAACCTAACCAAAGATTAACTAGATGGAAACTAAAACTTCAAGATTATGATTTTAGCATAGAACATGTGAAAGGAAAAGATAACTACGTGGCTGACGCATTAAGTCGCATTGAAATTTATCAAACTGATAGTAGTTCTTTAGAAGTAAACTTAGAAGAAGATTTGGCATTAACTAATTCTGATTCCTCACGAACAGAGTCTGCCGAAAATCCGGAACAGTCCAATAATACATGCGATAGTCAACAAGGTACTACTCATTCTAATGTAGAGGATAGTGATGAAGGTATTCCGATTATACATGCGTATCCACCAAAAAGATTAAGACGTGTAATATTTGAGTATGCCCCATACAAAAAAGCAAGTAGGGAAAACGGAGTTTGGTATTTTTACATTCCACCAAACAACGAGGAAAATATTATTAAAGAATTTATGTTAGAATATTTACCTCAAGAAAAATATGCTTTTATAATACCAAATGATAAGTTATACTATAAAGTTTCCGAAACATATCGTAAATATTTCGATCATACAAAATTTAAACCAACTAGGTTCACAAAATCTCTTGTAGAAATTCACGAAAAAGAAGAGCAGAAAAAGCTAATTAAAGAATATCATTTAAAAGATAATAGACATCCTGGAATAGAAAGTTTATATAAACAATTAAAAGAAAAATATTATTGGGAAAATATGAGAAAACAAATAAAAAAATTCGTTCTCCAATGTGAACCTTGTCAAAAAGAAAAATATAATCGTCATCCTAATGTTACATTAGCTGTGGAAACGGAAACACCTTACGAGCCAATGGAAATTTGGCATATAGACTTTATGTCTTTAGAAAGACAATGGTATTTAACTATAATAGATAAATTTTCTAAATATGCTATTGTTAAACCCACCGAAAAAAGTAAAGTCTGTGAAACATTATCAGAGATATTCGCTTTAATTGGAGCACCAAAGAAAATAATCCACGATGGTGAACAATCACTTTGTAGCGAAATAATCTCTGAATTGTTTCAAATGTATAATATTATTAATCATACTACTTCTCCACAACACCATAAATCAAATTCCGATGTAGAACGTTTACACAGCACACTTCAAGAATTATTTAGACTGCAACGATCATCAGATTTGGGGCAAGATCAAAAAATGTATTTCATTACACATGCATATAATAATACTCGACACAGTGCCATTAATATGACTCCTTTTGAAGTGCATTTTTCAAGAAAACCTAAGGTTCAAAATTTTGATAATTTTAAAGTTTTGGTTCAAAATTATACTTCTCAGCAAAAAGAGTTTAGTAATCAATTAAATAAAAATATTCACAAGCTTTTAAAAAACGACAAGAAAAAACGTAACGATCGGATTAATAAAGGTATTCACTCTCAAAAAAGTTTTAAAGTTGGAGACAAAGTATATTTAAAAAATAGTAAAGCAGAAAGGCACAAAACAAATTCGAGATTTATAGGGCCATTCACCATATTAACTTGCGAACCACATAATAAATATAAATTAAGTAATAGCAGAATTTATCATCAAGAAGAACTAATTATTGTTACAGAATCAGCATCGTCTTCGGACACAAGTTCCGAAAACTAAATCCTAATGAGCACATAATAATGGTAGACATGCCGCCTACCCGTGTTATTGATGGAAAGTGGACTATAATTCATAAGTTAGATATAAGTCCTATATTAGAAAACAAAAATAAGCTTAAGGATACGATTATAAGAATTACATCAGAAGCCAATTTTAAGATAAGTGATGTTAATCATTTGTTTAATCGCATAAATATTATTTTAGATCATGTATCTGAAATATGTAGTCATTTAGATTTACAAAGTAGAGTTAAAAGAGGATTAGTTAATGGATTAGGCTCAATTATAAAATCTATAACAGGAAATTTGGATCAAGATGATTTATATAATATACAAAAAGATTTAGAAACATTAAAAGTAGCATATAATAAGCAAATATCTGTAACAGATGAAACTTTAGAAGAGTATAATAAACAAATTAAGAAAATTGTTGAAATTCAAAATATTCTAGATAAAGAATACTCTCAGATAAAAAATAACAGAGTTTATCAGAAAGTAGCCTTAGAAATATTGTTACAAGCACAATCACTACAGGACATAGCAGAAAGATTGTCGACTGCTATTACTTTTGCTGAACATCGAATGTATCACTATAGTATAATTCAGTCACATATTTTGGAAAATACACTCAGCAAAATTAACAGAAATGTAATGATATCTAGTAATATTAACGATATTGAACCATTTATTAATGTAAAATGTAAGATTATTAATAAAATTGTATACTTTGTACTAGAAATACCTTTAGTTAGACCACAAAAATATAATACGCGAAAAATTGTTCCCATAATCCAAAATTACCCTATCTGTACCTATCCTTTAATGCGAAAGGTTACGTTGGCGTATTCCCACTCGGAAATATATGAAGTAGAAGACTGTTCGATGTTGACGGAGCTAATATGTAAAGAAACTATTCTTCAAACTACAAACTGTGAAACAGAACTTATATTAAATAAAACTACAGATAAATGCACAACAATCCCGATAAAATGTCCAGTAGAAATTATTCAAGAAATATCATCGGAAGTTATTTATATGTATTTTAACAGAACGACGGAGGTAAAGATCAGTTGCGGGAAATACGATGAGACATCATGGATAAAAGGTGCATATTTGTTGACAGGAGAAAATTGTGAAGTAAATATTTCGGGCATATTAAGGTTCCATACACAAGAATCACAAGATAAGGTTATTACTGCAAATTTAGAAATTATTCACACTAAGGATATTCCTGAAATGGAGTTGAACTACGATCCAGTGAAAATCACCATGAAGTTAAAATCTTTACGACAAATAGAAGAACTGAGAGTGCAGAGGAAACATAACTTAATTCAGTATAGTTGGATCATATGTTTGACTATACTAGTAATTGGTATAATTTTCCAATTTCTTCGATCCAAGGTTTGGAAGAAACCTAGGACTTCAAAATTAAGGGGGGATAGTCAAATAGATCAAGACAATAGACCTATTAAAATAATGGATGTTTTGACGGGAAACGCAGAATGTTCTAGTGAAGTAAAGACAATGAAGCCATTAAAATCGATACCCCTGACACCTTGGACTACGAAGAGCGAGCAAGCTAGTATATAAGAAGCCTACTGACTAGCAACACTTGTTCTGTTTCCGATATCTACTCGCCGGGTTCATTATTGTTAATTTACTTAATCTAAAAAGTTTAAATTGTGAAAGTTAATTAAATAAGTGATTTAAATAAAACTTTTTAATTTTTTTTTAAAACAATCTCAGATCGAACTATTTTGACTCCCGGATCGACAGAGCGTTGTGTTAAACGCGCGCTACACGCAAAATAATGGAATAAATGTTGAATTTGCCTTTTTCATTGACTAACCAGCAAAAGTACTAGGCTAGCATAAGTTCAAAGTGGTATTTATTTAAATATTTCTTGGCAGGAATAGTTTACCTGAAATTGTCTTGTACTGACATAGAAATATTTAAATAAATACCACTTTGAACTTATGCTAGCCTAGTACTTTTGCTGGTTAGTCAATGAAAAAGGCAAATTAACATTAGTTCCATTATTTTCAGAATCCTTTAAAATGGAACTAATGGTAACAAATTCAACATTAGTTCCATTATTTTAAGATTCTTCTAAAATGGAACTAATGATAATAAAAATAATTAGTAGTTCCATCATGGAACTGTTAATGGAACTAGTGACAACGAACCAAATCCTATAGTACTCTACTATATCCATTCGCGTTAATACCTCAAAAGGCGCAACATATCACAGCTAAAAAAAAACATAAGCTCCGTGACACCGTAACAGACAGGCTTAAAAAAACTCTCAACAATTTCTCTCAACACGGCAAACGACGAAGGTCGACAGTTCAACAATCGATACCTCTAGGGACCCCTATGTTGTCCCAACACTGTTCTTATAAAGCCTAAAGTACCCTTTTAAAGGGTATTTGCTCTTGACATGAAACATTAAAGAATAATGTATTGAGAAATGAAAGAGCTATTTCATTTATTATTTATGCGTTTTGTGATACTGTCTCCGTATGGGAGGTTTTATTAAGATACTAGCTTTTGCTCTGACTTCGCTCGTGAGGAATTTAGAATAACAAAAGAAGTGTGCTGACTGTACCATTATTTTGTCTGTTCTGTCTTCATTTTGAGATAACTCTTAAGATATTATTTATTAAAATTAAATGGTGTTGTAAAAATGAGTACCCTTTACCCATTTTTATCTTCTAAGACCTTAATATTTCGGAGCGTGACCCCGCTGCCTCGAGAAGTCGAGGCGCGGCGGGAAGAGCTCCGGCGCGATCTCAGGGCAGTATGGAAGGAACGACTGCCGTGACCGAAGGCCGGGCACGTCGCAATTGCGGCGGTAAGACCCCTCTTTGAGGAGTGACTGGAGAGAAGTCATGGCGTCCTGACCTACCGCTTGACGCAGGTCTTCACCGGACACGGAAGTTTCGGGAGGTACCTGTGTCTGATGCGAAAGGAGGAAACGCCTGGGTGTCACCACTGCGAAGATCGCCCGAAGGACACAGTGGAGCACACGGTGCAAGACTGCCCAGCTTGGGCAGAGCACCGACGTGTCCTCACGGCTGCGATAGGCGGAGACTTCTCGCGCCCAGCATTAGTCGCGACCATGCTGCGGGGCGAGACGGAGTGGGAAGCGGTCGCCTCCTTCTGCGAAGCAGTAATGCTCGCGAAGAAGGAGGCGGGCCGCGAGCGAGAGAGGACAGTGTCCTCCCTCCGCCCCACCCGCGGTAGCAGACGCCCACGGCCATCTCCGGCCACCATAGGCGCGGGCATGCGGGCAGCGAGTAAAGGGCAACTCGCTGCCCGACCATGGACCATGCCCGGGTCGGGACCGGGCCAGGACGGCGCGTTGTGTCCCACGTGCGCCTCTCAGAGGGCCAAAGCCTGCCGGGGTCGCGTGATTATTTCCTTACCGTGACCCCGGAACAGAAAGGGCTATTGAAGGACACCGTGGATTTTAGTCAGTAGAAGTCTGACAGTCCTTCCCGCCCTGCCCGGGGTGGGAGGACTCATTTGATGATTTTACCAAGCTAGAAAAAAAAAGACCTTAATCTTTAAAAAAAACAGAGGGTCACTACAGCATCACCATGCTGTAGTGACCCTCTGTTTTTTTTAAAGATTAAGGTCTTTTTTTTCTAGCTTGGTATTTATATTTTGTGTAAATAATAATTATTAGCTCTTGTGTAAGGTGTTACACAAGAGCTAATAATTATTATTTACACAAAATATAAAAATGAATGATTGTGAACCTCGTTACAAACAAATAAAATTCATACTGAATGATAATTGTCACTATTGTACTTTAAGGACATGCCTATATCATACGACAAACACACATAGACAGTTAAACACACTACTATTATGTATTTATAAGACAAATTAATTAGATACAAAGTTGTCGATTGTAAAACTTCGTAATTTACAACATTATTAACGAAGTTTATAATTAATGTGGTTCTTGTATAAAAGTAATTATAACAATGTTTCCTTGGCTAAAAAACAAAAATCGTATAGCCACTTCGCTGGTAGAAAGCTAGCTCTAATTAATTAAAATTAATTTATAATTATTTATTCTAGTAATTATCCTACCGGAACGTTCTACAGGAAAAGTATTCTAATATTAATCCAGGTTATAAACTATCTCTGCCTTACTACAAAAACTTGTCTATATCTTGTTGAACACTTGTCTAAGAAAAGTGTGACTGTAAAATGGACCTTATTTCATTGTCGTAATCTGACATGTGTTTTTCGTGTTCAACAGACGTTTAAAAGTTTTTGTGGTAACGGTTAGTGTTCAGAACATCCAAATCCGACACAAAATTTTTGCATAAACATACTTTACTGAAGTGGCAAGATCACAGAAAACCTCCTCTAGATTCTGCATACAATATAATACAATATAACCTATGCGCGCCTCACGTCAGTGCATTTGCTGACAGACACTTAAGTTCTTGTTGTGCTGTCTTCATAAAAATCATCCAGTCGTTTAAATTAAAGATTAAAGTAGCCGGGGTCGCGGCACTGACTCATCAGGTAACCGTGATCCCGGAACACAAAGGGCTATTGAAGGAAACCGTGGATTTTAGTCAGTACGAGTCTGACAGTCCCTTCCGCCCTCCCCGGGATGAGAGGCAAAAAAAAAGCCTTTAATCATGAAACATAGCTACATATGCCTCAGCATGACCCTTCAGGGATTACCGGCATGTTATTAAATTATGTAAGAGCACTGGAATTTCACTAACAAGTTTGAAATTTTTTATTCATCGTCTCCCTGGCTTTACCCAATAATGTTGGGGTTGGCTTCCAGCCGAACCGGATGCAATCTATCAGACCTCCACAACCCTGTTAGTACTCGGATGTACGATACCTAACACGTTTGTAAAAAAACTGTCAAAGATTACAAATAACAACAGATGGGTCAACGTGCTAATTAGGTACGTCAGACTTTAACACATACAATGTTTTTGAGACAAAATTGATTATATTCTTAGATGACAAGTTATGACCACCTGTAATTAAATTTAGAAATTGATGTATTTAGAAGAAATGCCGGAAATCCAAGGTGATTCCAGGCCCATGGGTCATGGTTAGCGATATTTAACAAAAATAAGAGTTCAGTTTATGTAAATTGTATTAATTAGAATTATTTTAGGTCTCAACGTGATGCTATATCCCATAGCGTCCTTCGATAAATGGCCTATCTAATCCCTGAGATTAGCGCGTTCAATCAAACAAACAAACTCTTCAGATTTATAATATTAATATATTGATGTATTCAAGTTCACAACACAAATTTAACCTTTGATAAAAATTCACAGCTAATTCATTGTTCAACCAAATAATAGGGGCAAAAAATCGTTATGCAAAATGGATGACACGTCGAATACCGCTTATTCAATACATTATTACTTTGTCGTAAGGCTTCTGTCCCATCGTCAGCGACTAGCGTCAAGTGAGCGTAGCTAGCTACTAGAAACGCAAAAGTATTTTAGATTGGAGACTTGTTTTGATTTTTTATGGGAAAAAGTCGGGAAAATTCCATTAGGAAATTGTTTCCTTTTAGAATAGTGTATAAATGTAGTATCTAAGGTTTTTACTTCCAAAATGGATCCTTTGATGTCCCAAATAAAATAACTTTTTACATTAATTTACAGTAGTATTTTAATAAACTATACTAAGTAATGCGCCGGGCTGGGTTCGAAATAACGACTTACACTCCAAAATCAGGGTTATTTCGACTGGGCACCATTGTTTTCAGTCCAAGTTATTTGTAACACTGGGCCATTTCTGCTCTCCATTGCAATAAAACGTGTCAATAGCAGTCCCAGCTATTTAGTCTCTTGAAGTCTGATGTATTTTCCTGAATGAGAAAATAATCGAAATAAAATATAGTCGCGTATCGCCCGCGGTGGGACACGTGCCTTAAGCTTGTCTTTTGACAAATGAGGTGCTACACGATTCATGAAAGCCTCGAGGTTTTACAAAGATCTATTTCATGTTATAAATCATTTGATGTATGAAAATTGAAATGTGAATTTTATTGCTTTATTAGGTTTGATAAAATATTGGATTTTGGATTATCGTAATCTCTTTATTGTTGTTTTGATAGATCCCAGAATTTTATTTTTAATAATATTTTCAGTCTCTAATCCTATATTTAGAATAAAAAGAAAAAGATTTAGCAGAACCCCAGAAACATAAATACTTTACCAAAAGTAAATCGAATTTAAGTACTATTTTTGGGGTCAACGACCTAAAAAATATGAGTTCGCCTTTTCTTTAATTAATATTACCAAAAAAAGTCCTAACAATAGTATTACGAAATATTAATAATTATCTTCATAAGTGGTGAATTGGTGATTTAAATCATCGTAATGTACAATCGATAAGCTTATTTTCCTACAGAAGTTCAAATACAATTAGGTCCACATTCGCTTAAACATACGACAACCATGGTAACAACTTTGTTCTTTGTCAGTTTGACGGATTCAAACGATTTATTGTCATGATTCCGCTTTGTCGATTGTACAAGGAAAAAAAATAGACGAAAAAAATGTTAGACACTCATATTAATCATACCATATTCTGGTGAAGGAAAACATCGTGAGGAATACGGCATGTCCTATAACCAAAAATTAGAAGACATTCGAAATCTACCAACCCGTACTTGGGCCGCGTGGTGGATTATGGCCCACTTGCTCTCAGAAAGTAGAGGCCTGTGAACCAGCAGTGGGAACATTATAGTCTGGTAACAATGATTAATCATACTGCCAGCGGATGCGATATTTTGTATGTTTGTTTTCGTCCAACTTTTGTTATTTCAAACAATTATATATCAAACAAAATGTGTAAACAGATAATAGACAGACAGACAGTCACTTTAACATTTTCCATATTAGAATAGATTGATACAGGAAAAGTAGAAATTATAACAAAGAGAAATCTAGATAAAAGCCTGAATTAATGTTACTGTTCGTCGAAACACGATTTTAGGCCATTACCTAAATAATAGTTATGGAATTTCAGAATAGTCCAAACAGGGATTTGCTTGTTTTTTTTTTTTTGTATTTTTAATAGCAGGTTTTTACGACCAGTAATAAGAATACCACAGTTTTCAGATTATTTTCTTTTTTACTTTGTCTGTACGGATACGTTGGCATAAAATACTGAACAATTTTTGTTCTAAATTGTTCAGTAACATGGGCTGAGTTACCCCACGAGAGATTTCGCGCTTTTGGCGTTACACGTTGTACACAAACTCGGTCTTGTCTAACGCAGAACAGACGAAAGGCGGAAGGTGGTAGGTTTTCGAATGGAGACCGGGAGTAGGTAAACGAGTTAGATTCATTTATTTATGGCATCAAGCCGATAAGCCTCTTGGCCCGTTTATCAATTGACTCAAGTGCATCGAGGGTGTTTGGATGACATTCTGTGTGGTCATTTAGCCAATTATACCTTAATAAAGAAATTACAGAAACTCAAATCAATTCTTTAATAAAAGAAAGAATCCCCAAAACGCAATTTCTTCACTGACACAGAACAAAATTACCCTATGATTACTACAGAAAAAAAAAACGGAAAACTAATCTATTTTATGGGAATAGCGTGGCTCCTACGAATATGATTACCTACTTTAGAATACTAAACAAGAATAACTGTTATTTGTTTGGAAAATAGTTTTTGTTTATGCTAAAGGAAAATGATTAAATGTTAATTTATAGTTGGTTTTTCTTCACACGCAACTGTTTCGTAGCGAAAGCCTTTGTCTTCTCGGTCCAATAAATTGTTAGAACTGAAACGGTTATTGTTTAAAGCAATAACATTCTATTATTATGTTTCTAGTTTAGTTTGCGAACTTGTTTGAAGGGCGAGTTACATGTGGACTCGATTTAGATTTCTCGATGTCCAAGTTTGCCATGTACTACATAGTAAGATAAAAGCAATCTAGCTAATATAATCTGATATTGTGAAAGTTTTTAACGATGCGTGGATTTCTCGGGGTAGCAGGACTTATCTCATTACCGTGACCCCGGAACATAAAGGGCTTTTGAAGAACACCGTGGATTTTAGTCAGTACAATCCTGACAGTCCCTCCCGCCCTGCCTGGGTTTCCAGGACTCATTTGAGGATTTTACCGCGATAAAAAAATAATTTAACGAAAAACAAAAAACCCGACTGCGTTAAAAATACACTAAAAAGAAGGAAACAAGCCCAGTACTTAAGAATTCACTCATTCACACTCACAGTCGGGGCCCTTTGGGAAGATTTGATTGGTATAATTTGAATGGGCCCCGACTGTGAGTGTGAATGAGTGAATTCTTAACTACTGGGCTTGTTTCCTTCTTTTTAGTGTATTTTTAACGCAGTCGGGTTTTTTGTTTTTCGTTAAATTATTTCTTTTATTTCATACTTTTTAGTTTATAATTAGTGTGAATTAGTCTCTCTAGAGACCTAACTCGGCTCAAAGCTACATAATTATGCTTGATATGACCTTTAGCAAAAATGCGTGAATTTAAGTCAACCATAGCTCGGTCTAAACTAGGTCCTTGGAGCTTGTGTACCTACAGATTATTTTTACCAAAAATATTTGTTCGTTATGCTTATTCACTGTTTCTTTTTTGTTTGTATACCGTTTATATACGAGTACTAGAAATAAAAACTTAAATCAATAAGTAAGGAAATGAGCGAAAATTATTGTTTTGTTAAACAACTTTGAATCGTTATATATCCTAAACTATTATTTAAAATGAAAAACGATAAAGGGAACCTAAGATTATTTTAAAATACCTATTCAACGATACCCCGCATGACATAGTTCATCGAGTTTTATTTTTTTCATTTTACAATATGGCGTCTGGTTGTCACTGTGGTGAATATTGATTACTGTCATGTCTTTAGTGACACTCGCAAAGTTAAGACGAATCGATTGACGTAAGAATTATCAAAATCGGCCCACGCATTTGGTCTCTAGAACGCCACATAGAAACAAACATACATACATACATACTTACATACATACATACATAGACTGATAAACACATTACCCTCCTTTGCGTCGCGCAGTCGGGTAAAAAGGACCACTGAAAAAAGCTATAAGAAGCTCTTTGCTGCCCTAGTAAGCTACAATTTTCACATGTAGGTAGTTTAAAATCCAAATATTATGGTCGTACGTGTTATTGGCCGTTGGCACGCTCGCGAGCACTACATCAACACCGTTACGCTATTAGCCGCCTTTATAACTTCCGCTTGAATAAATTGCTAATGTGAGCTATATTGTTTTTATACATAAACTATTAAAAAGTGGGCGCAGGATATATTCAACTATGTATGTAAAATGAGCTGCCGTGAACCCGGAACGTAAAGGAACATGAACGTGGATTTTAGACTGTACAAGTCTGACAGTCCCTCCTGCCTTGCTCTGGGTGGGAGGACTCATTTGATGACTATACCACACTAAAAAAATAACGGATATATTCGACAAAAACTGAGTTACGAATATACATGAAGATATATAGACGAACAATAAGGCGATACTAATATACTGCGGGTCTAAAAACCCTACTTTAACGTCATACGAGTAGTATGCATTGGAATAAAAATCGTTAAATGGAATCTTATATTCTATTGTTCAAGCAATAGAGTACATAATTAATAAAGAACAATTTTATTAAAATTCTATTAGCAACATTCTATTAGGACTGTCTTACCGGAAGTGTCCAACAAGGTGGATTTTCAGACGGTACAATTTTCAAAGTCTCTTCTGCTATATTTAGGGCTCGGACTCGTCTGTTAAAAACATAAACGCCTCTCCCCTGAGGGGCGCTTAGCGACTTGATTCGAAGAATTGGCATTGGCAGATTGATTTTAGACTAGAATAACATACAGGGTGTTAGGGACAGCCCTCCACAAACTTTCAGGGCTTGCTCAGTAGACGAAACTGAAGAATCCTCCACAATTATTTTTTCAGGAAATGAAAAAAAGAATCGGACTCTTCATACAAACTGTCCAATCAAATTTATAATTTTGTATGGGGAGGCCGATTTTTTTTTTCATTTCATCACAAGCACTGAAAGTTTGTGAAGGGCTGTTCTTTACACCCAGTATATTATAATTATGATACCCTTTATCCCGGTATTATATTGCTATGGGATAATCCGTGAGTTACACGCAAGTGAAGTCACGGAAAAGAGCTAGTGGTATCCTAAAATACCATTCACTCCCTTTTCCATTAAGATACCAAGGCAAAAATTTACCTTTTACATTAGGTAAAACTCATTAACGCTTTGTAAGTAGGTATATTGCGCTGTGAGGGACGGTCGACCCTCTAATAGCCTCAGGTCACGACAAACAAGCTATTATGAGCCTTGTTTATATTATTATAGAAACCATGTAATAATCATTTCTGTAATTGTAACGAAATTCAATTGGCGTGGTAGATCTTATTGTGTGTTTGTTTTCAATTTAAAGGCAGTTTAGGCTGTTATTAAGGTTAATTTGTTTATGAGTAGTTTTCGTTCAGTTTATGGAATTTATAATCTATCAAGTTTATTGTTTTAGACCATATTTTGTTTAGCAAGGGACTAAAAAACCAACCAATTCCTTCAGTTTCACTTTGAGTTCCTGGGAGTCTAACCTCTAGGCACAAAAGTCGTGGTTTTAGTAACTGGCGTTTTGACAACGAGGCGTACTAAGAATGAATGAATTACGACTTTACACAGACTTTCTTAGAGTCTTCACTACCACCCATGATCTGCGGAAAATTCGTGGTACTACATATTTTTGCAATTATTGTAAGGACATAGACACCAGCGCCGCGTCAAACTGACTTCGACGATTGACTGATTTTGACGTTAGTTACTTTCTAGAAAGTAGACACCCAGAGCCGCCGCTACCTTTAAGACAGCCCCACGATAGCCGGCACACATTTGGGCCATTAAGTATTTTGAAAGCTCCTTGAGGAACGCCTGGATTTTTGACCCATGCAACTATTCCTTCTGAACACATAATCAGTAAGACAAAGTGTTCAATCTTTCTTTCCCTACAACAACATGTAGGAAGACGTGCATGGCAAAATAACCTCTAAAAGCACTGAATTGTACCATGATTAAGCACATTTCAGCAGGTGCCTCGAAGTTAAAGACCATTTTTCACAAGTTCAATTCTCCCAAACACAATTGTGTGTCGACACACTGTTCAAAAGGTCCCTTTAATATTGATTGCTCACCTCAAGGCGTCTGCATGTATAAAATTCGCTCATTCCACTTAATGGGATATATTTTAGGGTTATCAAGCTTATTATGTATTTTTAAGTCTGCCTTGCTCTTAGTTATAAGCGAGACTGGTCAATAGGTAGTCCCGGGTTTGATTTCTACGTCAGGCAGTGTTTTTGAGTACCTATTCCTATTATGGATTTCTGAGCAGCAGCCACACCTGAGCCCGATGGATGGCAATAATTTTGCTTGTCTGATAAATGGGATTTAAACAAAACTTACGATATGTGGATTAACTATTAGGTACACCTCTGGGACCACAGGGGTAATGTTATATTTTTAAAGACCAATCCTACGGGGATATCAGGGTTTCTTTTTATCGTGGCAAAATCATCAAATATGTAAGTCCTCCCACCCATACTGTCAGACTTGTACTGACTAAAACCCACGGTGTCCTTCAATAATTCGTAATTCGACTCGACGTTCGGACGTCAAGCTAGTGTCAACTAAGTCTCCTTACTTTTGATTTTAAAAATAAAACAAGTGATCCTTTACAAGTATTTACTAATTTAAATTATCACAAAGACAATCAGTAAACAATATAATATAATAAATGGTAAATCAGTGAATTATAAGGACGGGAAAAGTGCAAAATAATAGACCTAAAACTAAAGTGCAAAAAAGTACCTTCTAATAGAAAAAGTGAACATTATAAACATCTCTTTATAAACTAAACAAAACCCTAATATATAAAGTATCCGGTGTGTGCGTGTTGTGTCTAAAGCGGTGCAGAGTCAAATGGTGTTATCACACCATTAGATTTCCCATAATTACGACTACCATAAACGCAGTTTGTTCATACAGTGCCATCTTTTGACGCTCCGGGGTACTACATCCGCAAGATCGACCTAAAAATTCACATCATGCCGGCAGCGAAGTGTGGTGGTTGCGCAAAATTTATATCGCCGCTAGAGGCCGCCAGGTGTTGCACTTGCAACGCCCTTTTTCATCGATCATGTGCTTTGTTACCACTGGCGGGTCCTCTACAACCAACTTGGATCTGCCCCAGTTGTAAAAATACAACGGCTAAGGGCAAGGCGGAGGCTACACTACTGGGACCTTGTGGAGTGGAAGACATGATGGACACGATGGATACCAGCGGATTGAGCTGCAGCACGCTGGGTGAAACTATTAATAATGCTTCAGGCTTATCTGACACTCTACGTAGCTTCAAGGAGGAGTTGCAAGCCGAGCTGCGTCAGATGTTCAAGGAGGAATTGCGGGCAGAATTGCTAGTGATGCGAAACCAATTCCATAGCGAATTCCAGGCCTTGCGTAAAGATCTGACTGAGCTCCAGGCGGACAGAGACAGCATGAGAGTTTCGTTTGAGCAGTACGATAAGCAGATAGACGTCCTAAACAGTAAAATTAAAGTTTTAGAGGAATCAACAACCATTAAAAGTTCGGGAGCGGCAGATGAAATTACTCAATTGAGGCGCGAGTTGAATGACCGGGACCAACAGCTACTATCGAACGATTTAGAAATAACAAATTTGCCCGAGTCCGCGTCGGAAAACCTCACGCATACAGTGAAGTTAATAGCCGGTAAGTTAGGCGTAAAAGTTGAGGACTGTGACCTAGTAAGTGTGGACCGCATGGGCGGCAGGCAAGTGAATGCTACGAGTGCTACAGGCCCAGTCGAGACACGCCCGCGT
Source organism: Agrotis segetum (assembly GCA_036375495.1). Classification (NCBI taxonomy): domain Eukaryota; kingdom Metazoa; phylum Arthropoda; class Insecta; order Lepidoptera; family Noctuidae; genus Agrotis; species Agrotis segetum. Next base: position 3,324,639 of record JAQSVV010000002.1, read on the forward strand.
ACTGTGGTCGTGCGTCTTGTGCGTCGCGATCTGCGTGACGAGTTGCTGCGCACCGCGAGAGTGCGGCGCGGGGCTAACACTACAGACCTCGGGATGCCCGGGCCGCCGGCTAGGTACTACCTAAATGAGCGGCTAACCAAGCAAAACCGGCTGTTATTTCGGCGAGCGCGTGAGGTTGGTCAGCGTCTCGGATGGCAGTTTGTTTGGACAAAATATGGCCGCATTCTTGCTCGGAAAAAGTCTGGTGATAAGGCCAGACTCATTCGCAATGACGATGATCTGTTGGAGGTTTTTGGATCAGAAGCAAATAAGCTCCCATAAAGTTAATTTTAGTTTCACTATACTGTTTTTTGTTTTGTTTGTATTTGTTTTCGCCTTTCAGTCTGTAAATGTAATTTTTAATGAGTTTTTAAAATATTCTAACCGGTTTTCCACACTTTTAAACGACAAATTATTATGCGGCACTGTATGTCGTGGTCGTGACAAGAACGGATGTTTATTTTTAGTGATTACTGCCTACGGATATCAAGATATTACGCGCAATATTATTACACAATTTATGAAACCATCTTTACTGAAATCTCACCGCCGTTTTGTGTCATTCTTTCCCTCTTATGCCTTGATGTTTATCTTTAATAGGTACATATTATATTGTTGTATACATATTATATACTCACAAGTTTGGTCTGGTCCAAATAAATTTAATATTTCATGCCCATATGCCGCGCAATAAGCATATTAAGTTTGGATTTATAAACGCGGGTTCACTATCAACGAATCATGATGAGTTTATCATTGCTATGAATCATCATTCCGTCGATATCATGGCAATAAATGAGACATGGTTGAGGGAGGGGGAGGAGGGCCGAGCGCCAATGGTTCCTGGATATCAATTACGACATAGACCGCGGCCGGAGACAATCCGTGGAGGGCGCGGGGGTGGGGTCGCCTTTTACATAAAGACTGGAACCAGCGCTCGAATAAGAGTACACCCGCATCATCCACAGGTGGAGCAAATGTGGCTTAACGTAACGGCAAAAAATAAAAAACTTCTGATAGGAACGGCATACCGGCCCCCTTGGTTAGACTTAGACATATACCTAGATGCGATAACGGACAGCATATGCGCGCTGGCTCCGTACGATAATATTATTCTATTAGGTGACCTTAATGTTAATATGCTCGACACAAACAATTCTAAATCAAGAAGACTCACGGATTTTTTAAAATACTGCAACATGGAGCAAATTGTACCTTCGCCTACTCACTTCGTAGGAGACAGTTCTACTCTGATCGATGTGATATGTACGGATGCACGGTATAGGGACGTTGTTGTGGACCATATACCGGAACTCGGACATCATTCGTTCATATCTTGCGAAATCGTATTTAAAAAAGAAAAACCGGTACGTAAAAAGGTAACCTACCGTTCTTTCAAAGACATTTCGGTTGATGATTTCCGGAGAGATTTAGAGGCGATCCCGTGGGACTCAGTCTGCGGACTGCAAGATGTAAACGACATGGTCAATTCGTTTACTTCTCATGTTGTCAAGCTTTTTGATATTCACGCGCCACTAAAAACTAGAGTTCTCAGTACACAACCTACGCCTTGGATAACGGACACTATAAAACTAATGTTTAAGTTGAGAAACAGTGCGCGCCGTCGATATCGTAAAACAAAGCTGGAAGCACACAAGCAGTATTATCTAGACCTTAAACACCAAGCGAACGTTGGGTTATTAAACGAAAAAAAGGCGTTCTTTACCAAGTTCGTCAATGAGAATATCGGCGATTCTAAATCATTATGGCACAATATTAAAAAGCATGTGCTTCCAGCGAGTAACAACGATGATGACGTGCCCGTAGAACAATTTAACGACCCAGATAAAATAAATTCGGCTTTTCTGGATGTCCCGGGCGACCCCAACATTAACACCTCCCAACAATCCTTTTTTCAGTCAAACCGGTACGGGACTGAAAGCTTCACACTGAAACCAACAGACTCGAAAACAGTTTTAAACATCCTAAAGTCTATATCGACAAATGCGAAAGGGATAGACGGTATTTCGATAGAAATGATAGGCCTCACACTCCCGCAATCATTAAATGCAATCACGGCAATAGTAAATAGATCCATTGCCTCTAATGTATTTCCTGATCTGTGGTGTAATGCAATTGTGAGGCCAATCCCTAAAAACAATAACCCACAAAGCTTCAAAGATCTTCGCCCAATAAGCATATTGCCGTGCTTGTCGAAGGTGTTGGAGAGAGTGGTTTATATGCAGGTCACCGATTTTCTCGAGAAGCATAATGTACTGCCTGAACTACAGTCGGGCTTTAGAAAGGGACGCGGAACCACAACTGCCTTGGCAGACGTCATAGGGAATATTCTTGAGGCACGGGACCGTGGTGAGGGATCTATTCTGGTATTGCTCGACTATTCACGGGCTTTCGACTCAATAAATATTTCATTATTGTTGTCTAAACTGAGGTATTATGGATTTGATAGCGGTGCAACGGCCTGGTTTCAGAGTTACCTAACTGGTAGAACCCAACGAGTGGAGATACGAACGAAAGACGGTTCCACAGTATCTTCCTCCCCACAACCAATAACAAGGGGAGTTCCTCAGGGATCGCTACTCGGGCCGCCTCTTTACATATTGTATAGTGCCGACATTACTACTTGTATCAAGAGCTGTAAATATCATGCGTACGCGGATGATACTCAACTGTATGTCTCGTTTAACGCCAGTAACACAACAGCCGCTGTACGTGCCCTAAATGAGGAGCTTGATAGAATAGCTGCGTGGTCTTCGGTCAATTCACTAGCACTAAACCCTCTAAAATCAAAGTTTATGGTAATAGGGAGTAGAAATCAAATTAAATCAATTCTATCTTGAAGCCCGACGTTAAAATCATGGGAGTAAGCATAAAGGGGGTCGAAGTCGCACGTAACCTTGGTCTAATCACCGACCCAGAACTTCGTTTTGAGGAGTACGTCAATGAGGTGGTAAGAAACTGTTTTTACAGGCTAAAGGTTCTGTATAGGGTACGAGACTACCTTAGTATCGCAGTGAGAAAGAGGTTGGTGGATAGTCTAGTATTATCTAAATTTAATTATTGTGACACTGTTTACGGACCGTGCCTCCTCTCTCGTACGGAACGTCTCATCCAGCGTGTACAGAATGCGTGCGCTCGCTATTGCTTTGGCATACCCCGGAGACATCATGTCACACCGTATTTAAACGACCATAATATCTTAAAAATGGCTGCACGACGCAAACTACATTTAGCCGTTTTAATGTTCGGTATCATAAAAACGCACAAACCGGAATACCTGTACACCAAAATTACTTGGAGGCACGAACACTACAGCTACTCCGCTCGCTCCACGTCCGTTCCGATCTCGATGCCCCGACATAAGACCACAGCCTTCAGAGGATGCTTCAAGTATGCCGCTTCTCGCTGCTGGAACGATTTACCACCCCCAATAAGATCCCTGAAAACAAAACAAACATTTAAGTCACATTTTAAACAAGTTCTATTAGAAAATCAGAAGCATGAGCAACAAATATCTTATATTAATAAATAAATACTTACACATGGTTTATAATCTATGGGCAAGGGATATCGTTATTCCAGCGGCTCAAAGCGGCATAGCGGCGGCATAGCTGTGCGTCGGAAGTATCTCGTCATCTTCCCTCATGATAGTGATGTTTTTGTGGGGCATAGATGTATCACCTATCGTGAGTAAAGCGTCGACTGGGGCCCAAACGCATGTCAATTCCGTACCAAACACAATGTACACCATTACACACTTGCAACAAATCGTATTTCGCTTTTGGTTGGTGTTTTGAATCGCTAACAGCCTTCTAACAACAGCTGCGCGAGTGCGGCGCGTCACGTGACCTTTCGGTCTCGTGAGCCACCGTGCGCCGCACCACAGAGCGGCAGCGCCCGCGCTGACCGATCGCCCGACTCGATGACTCACAGGCACGCGTCATCACTCCAAGTCTCCAATAGACCCGATAGGGAAGTGCAACCGTACTTAATTTTCGAGCGCGGTTGACACGAAGGTGGGGGTATGAGCGAGACACAACATCTAACACTCCTGTTGTGGTTTGATGTTTTCGGGTGGGTGGGCTTTTTCCGCGCAGCGATTATACCCACGTATTTGTTATATTTATCATATTTGTTTTATGTTTATTTTTTTACCTATTTATTTTATCACATTTTATTCGTATTTTGTACTTTTATCTGTGTTTCTATTTATTTATGTAAGATATGACCCTAGCTTGATTTCCGTACACTTTTCTATCTTCTTCTTTTTTCGGGTGACCACTGAAAACCAGCGCTGTGCTGTGGGTCCCCCATAGCACAGCTTTATGCTGAGTGGGAAGCCTTTCTTGTCACAGTCATGACATACAGCTGCATAACTATCCGTTTTTGTATTATTATTATTTTTCTGTTGTTTTATTTTTTTATTTTATTTTTGTCCTTGTTGAATGTATGCATGTCTGTGCCAAATAAAATATTTTTTCTTTCTTTTTCTTTCTCTTTCAATACTCCTAAGCGTTCCGGGATCACGGTAATTGGATAAATCCCGCGACCGAAAAAATCTGTGATACTTGGAATAAAATAAGCAATTGTTTGGAAAAAAAAAACATTCAACAAACGTTCGTTCCGGAGATTCTACGAAATGTCTGTTGATTCGTAGAATCTCATTATATTAAGAAATCTATCCTACAAACCATAATCGGCTTACACAAAACCCGCAAACGTATGTCTATCCAATATTTTCCCAGCAACCATACGAAAAAAAACAGCAAAAAAACTTCCCATTTCCACGATCCCCAGTAATAAAATTATAATTCGCTCCAATAACTCTGTTCTTCAAATTACAATATTTTGTCCATTACCCGAATTCGATTTGGCAGCCCTACCTCTACGCCATTTAAGCCTACCCTATCTGCTGCTAAATGGTCCATAGCTGGGATATACTGCGCTTTGGAAGGCTGGCCTTTACCTCGGCTTGTTTTTTTAGACCATGTTGACAAGTATTCCTTCCCTTTTACATTGAGTGGAGCACAGTGACGGATAGCTAAGGGCTCTAGTATAGCTATTTACTTACAATTCTAAAGGGTGCTACATCTTAGGAGATTCTCACATTGTATCGCTCGTACGTGCGATTACGCGGTGAAGCGTATCTTACGTCGATTTCAGTGTCATTCGTTGACGCCTAAGACTCAATTAACATTGCCGCGGAATAGATAGGAAATATTTTTTTGCATACTGAGATATCTTGCGCATTTTCAGGAATTTTCGCAGTTCTTTTTCATTTCTTTAGGAGTTAATACATTTCATAAAAGTTCATAATACTTTGGTAATACCTCGTTAAAAAAAAACGCTTCCATTCAATTCTGCATAATTTAAAGAGCCTAAGTATGTGTCCACAGTGGAAGACTAGGGCACCCGCCACATCCGGTAGCGGACGCAATCGGTGTCCACACTGCCAATCAAGCATTTGTTTTTGTTGAGGCGACTTTATCAGGCGTTGCAAACCGATGGTGCTCAGTAGTTTACATAAATCTTGTTTAAAGAAATTCATTTTAAAATGTTTTGTAGGATATTTAGGATTCCATACAAACAACTACAATATCAACAATTCTAAACCTTAAGTATAGTAAAAATAATTTAAATATGTACAAATACCTCCTACGGTAGTACTTTAGTGCATGCTGTCCTGGAAATTAGATAGCGTCGACTATAAAACCGAAATTGTTTGATACAACTGGCACGCGCCCGTTGTTGCCTAGAAACGCGCTAGGCTTGCAGTCTTACTCGTAGGCATCGCGATAGACTCCTACTTTAGTCAGTTCAGTGTGGCCACGAGCGGTGATTTCATAAGCTGGGTACTCACTTAGCAGCGTAGCACGTAACGTATCAGATACGGTATCAACCTGCAAGTGGGTACGGCTCGTCCGAGCACACTGCGAGCCGCCTTTGTGTTTGTATGACTCGCCGAGAGGCGGTATCACTGCGAACTTACAGCGAGCGGTTCGCAGCGGGCTCGTGCCTACGTACTCGCTTGATACCGTATCTGATACGTTACGTGCTACGCTGCTAAGTGAGTACCCAGCTTATGACTCGCCGAGAGGCGGTATCACTGCGAACTTACAGCGAGCGGTTCGCAGCGGGCTCGTGTGTACGTACTCACTTGATACCGTATCTGATACGTTACGTGCTACGCTGCTAAGTGAGTACCCAGCTATATGTTTGATATTTCCGCGACCGCCGCCGCCACCGCGCTAGGCTCGCAATATGTACTTAGACAGAGCATACAGACCCGCCCGCCCATACGTGTAGCAAACCCCTACACACATAAATAACAACATTGATGTATTAGTTTTATTTGCGAATAGAAGGCTTTTTTGTGTACTTCTCAAGCAAAAATAGAAGGTTTTTCTACTCGTGCGTGTCGTAAAAGTCCCAAAAGGTCAAATGTCTAAGGTTAAGGGTGAAATGCAGTGAAGAATAAAATAGAGTATGTTTCTTTGGGCTTAGAGGCATTTGCAGATAAAAAAAATTAAGTACAGAACATACAATTACTCAATACAACTTAAACATTGAGCTGAGTGTTATGTGAATCATTCAAATATTTGTATGAACTCTGTTACCCGAGGTATAGATTTCTCTAATAAAATAAAATTCATAAAATCTGACATTAGATGAGTTGGTTATGGAGTAAATACGTATTTATTAAAATGTAAATAATAATAAACATAACTACATTTAATATTTTATAAATAATAATTTAAAAAAAAAGATTCAATATAATATTTCATTATTATTTTCATCATCATCATCATCATCAGCCTATTAATGTTCCCACTGCTGGGACACGGGCCTCCTCTCTGTGAGAGGGGGTGGGCCATAATCCACCACGCGGGCCCAGTGCGAATTGGTGGATGTCACATGTCTTCGAATTTTTGGTTCTAGGACATGCCGGTTTCCTCACGATGTTTTCCTTCACCGTTTTGAGAGCAGTGGTGATGAAATAAATTACACAAAGTAATGCGCCTGCCGGGATTCGAACCCACGACCTACAACTCGTAAGTCGGGGCCGATACCACTGGGCCACCACTGCTCATGCTCATTATTATTTTGTAACTTTAATATTATGACCCCACACGAAACTGCTCATCCCTTCAAAGTTCATCGACCACATTATCCTAAATAATGAAATAGTAATCGCCAAACTTTAAGAAGGAAATTCGTAAATGAGCACGCACTAGTAACTAAGTTAGAAACTAGTTAACAGCATTAGTATGTACTTACAATCCCCGATTCAATCCACTTCGCACTTTTAACGGTTGTGTCTTGTTACACACGGGTTGGAAAAATGGACAACCTTTAAGCATACACGGACTACACGAATGGTTAGCCATTGACTTCTCGTGTCACAGTGTTAGTTACCATACTCCTCTGAAACGGCTTGACCGATTTTTATGAAATTTCATATGCACATTCAGCAGGCCTGAGAATCGGCTACTATCTATTTTTCATACCCTAAGCGACGAGTTATAACATTTTTTTTATGATGTGGTACAAGAAATAATTTATATGGGAAAACAACTTTTGCCAGGTCAGCTAGTATACATTATAATATGTATTTGTATAGTGAGGCGAGTCTAGTGCCATCAACCAGGCACAAAACGAATGAAACCAAAAGTTTCATTCGTTTTGTAACACACGCAGCGTCGACTCGAGCCCGGGCCTTGATCGGGCGGCCATAATATATAATTAAAGTATTATGACAGATTTTTTTTCAATAGTAACTGGAAATGCTTTATTATTTTCCAAGTAAGCGAAGCTGCAGAAACGAGCTAGTACATTTTATTAGTAGCTTTATTTTATTAATGTTATTTATACATATAACAAAGTACGAAACTCCGAGAAATACTTTAGCCCAACTTCATAATATAACACACAATCAAATACATATATCATTTTTATTAGTCCCCATTATGTGTGGGACCAACAAGGATATGGGTTGGATGGTCCTTGAGACAATGTGTCACGAATAACTAAAATATTAAAGTGGCCTGCCGCATTGCGGGCCGTCCAAGGACAAACATTCGGCCACCGTACATGTGGTGCAAATTACAGGGTCACAGGGTACCTACAATGTTTAAGAACCCTTTAAGGGAACAACTGAGATGCAACTGAATTGCTAGAGTAAAATAAATCGGTGAACTTCTGCAAAAATACTTGTTATACGATAAGGTACCTTTATCTTTAGCATTAAAGTTCAGTTTACGTTAAATTAGAAAGAACGTATATACGAGGCCTTACCACGAGCTCTTAAGGTGATCTAGTTTAGGCTGTGGGAAAGAGACAGAGGTACACAAGTCGTCTAGCGCCATCTCTTTCCAAAAGCCTAAGGACTCACGCTTTAAGTCGTGGAACTCTAGAGTCGGTTGCACTTTTTTTTGTGATCATTTTCGTTTAAAAAAAACCCTGGCCCTCTCTAATTTCTACTGTATTGTGGATGCGTTTGTAAAGATATAAACTCACATACACAAATGCCCCGACCCGAAACAACTGCTCATAGATCATACAAATATTTTCTCCGTGCGGACATCGAACCTGCGACACAACCGCAGCAGTCCAATCGCTCAGCCACGAATCTAAAACAGTAAAAATACATAACTTTTCATTTCCAGTCTGATATAAGCCCATCTTGTATACACAGACAATACAGAATTTCTCTTCATGCAAGTTCCGTATACCACAAATATGGTACCAAAGACGAGCCAATATCGACCTTTTTTCTTGAACACTAAGGTTGAACTGACCTGCGTAGAAAAATTGTATGGAAATAAATAAAATTCCGGAGACGGACGAAACTTAAATGCGATTCAGAATTGGCTGTTCAGTACGATTTTCGGATTTATTGTTGTATATGCGATTGTGTCGTCACAATGGTATTTTGTTTGGCATTGAAGAGATGTTCCTAGCTTTTCATTTGAGGGTAGTTGGGAATTTTCCCATGGGTGTGCGAGAGCTATAGAACGTCACCTGATACGAAACTAACATATTTTCTGAATTATCTTCACATGACATTAAACAAAGGTTTTCTGGTCCCTGTATCTTACTATTATAAAAGCGAAAGTTTATAAGGATGGATGAATGGATATTTGTTACTCTTTCGCACACACTTAATGACGACACGATGCGACGCAATTCAATCGATTCCATCTACAGGTGAAAATGATCCATATCACTGCGACATATGACTTAAGACGTGCGTTTATGAGTAGACGTAAGTCAGTCGAATTGCATCATTATGTCGTAGTAGCAAGGACGATTTTCATTTTTAGTTAGTGGAACTTGCAAATCGCTCGAATGGCTTCATGGGTAAGCTATAAGGGTGCTTGTACACGGCGCATTTAACCTGCGCAAATGCCTCAACCTGCTCAAGCTACATGCTGTATACGCCCCACGCGTGTAGCTTGATCAAGTAGCTTGCGCATGTTACTCGCGCTGGTAAACCGCAAACCCGCACCATTACTTGAGCGAGTTACATGCGCCGTGTATAAGCTCCACGCGGGTAACTTTATCAAGTAGCTTGCGCATGTTACTCGCGCGGGTAACCCGCACCTCTACTTGCTCGGGTTACATGCGCCGTGTACAAGCACCCTTACAAACAACTAGTTTACGTGTGTGTTGCATGTAGTCTTCGAAACTACTAAAACGATTAAAAAAAAATAGTGAGAATCCCATTGGTTTGAGGTTACATTTATTTAAAGCAGATTCAACACACAGAGATATTCTAAAAAGGTTTTACACTCGTCACTGTCAGCACGAAACTAGTAAATAAAAAGCTTACTTTACCTCCATATAAACAGCATCCACAGTTCACTAAACCTACTAAAAGACCATGAACTGACCTGATTGAATGAACGAATAGTAAAAAATGAATGAAATCCGAACCTCAATACTCTGGCGCGGGAATTGAATCCCGCACCCTTGGGACACAATCATTGATTTCACCGCAGTCTGAGCGAAAGCGAACAGAGCGAGAGTTTCTAAATAACTTCCTGTTTTTTTTTTGTGATGAGAAACTGGATTTACTATGTAATCACTGCTCTTTTTTTTTAGCGTGATAAAATCATCAAATGAGTCTGACTTGTTGGATTGTCAGACTTCTACAGACTAAAATCCACGGTGCCCTTCATTAGCCCTTTACGTGCCTTTACTTTCCAGGGTCATGGTAACGGAATAAGTACCGCTTTTTGTAGCGCGCGTGATACACAACGCGCCGTCCGCATGCCCGCGCCGGCGTTGTGATCGTGGCCGAAGCCGTGGGGGTCTACTACCACTGCGGCTGGGGAGGGAAGACGCTGTCCTCTCTCTTTCACGGCCCGCCTACTCCTTTGCGAGCATAACTGCTTCGCAGAAGGAGGCGACCGCTTCCCACTCCGTCTCGCTTCGTCTCGTTTTGCCAAATAGTGACACGAGTTAATTCATATGAAAGTATCTCTCATCATCATCATCATCATCATTTCAGCCTATTGCAGTCCACTGCTGGACATAGGCCTCTCCCAGGAAGCGCCACAGCGCACGATCTCCTGCTTTTTTCTTCCAGCCACTGCGAGCTTCCTTCTTTAGGTCATAACGCCTTCGCGCGGTCTCCATTTGAGAACCTTCCTATTCCACCTTTTGTCGGGTCTGCAGGAGACATAACCAGAAAATAAGCCAACAAGATAATAAAGATACTTATTAAACACTTTCCTATCTTACACGAATAGCAAGGATTTAAAATTCCAATAAACATTTGCCGAACCACAAAAATACCTTCAACATGACGTAAAGTATCGAGGCGTATCTTTATTTTATAACCACATAATATTTGTGAGAGAAAACTACCCAGAGCGAATTCCGTGGGGGTATTCGCCCTCGGTAGTTTTTTTCGTAAGATTAGTTTGCGCTCATTCGAGTTTCGCTCTAGTGATGGGCAACGTAAGCCGGTTATTCGATTTGCTTTACAAAAAGTCGACTATGGCTTTGGGAAGGAAAGATTTAGGTCAGCTTTGTCACGTGTCTGTGTTGTTTGGTTTAACTAAAAGGTAACGGATATGAGATTCCAGCTTATATTTTTGGTAAAAATCCGTTGCTTGTCGATTACGAAACAAAATAATGAAACTGAGATACTTAAATATTTTAAATATATGAAGTACTAGCTGTGCCCGCGACTTCGTTCGCGTGGATGTCGGAATTTGACAATGTATTTTTTTGTGCGAAGCGCTTAATTCTCGCCAGGTTTCTTATAAATCATATCGTTTTCATATAAACCCTATATTAAGAATTTATTTAGAATTTTCAAGAATATTAGACGTGTTTGTTTACGCCCTCTGTAGTTCAAAGGCAGTACTATTCAATTAGAGCACCTATTCCATCCCATTCCATCCCACTCCATCACACTCTATCCTACTCCACCCCACTCAATCCCACTCCATCCCACTCCATCGCACTCTATCCCACTACATCCCACTCCATCCCATTCCATCCCACTGCATCCGACTCCATACCACTCCATCCCACTCCATACCACTCCATCTCATTCCATCCCACTCCATCCTTCTCCACCCCACTTCATCCCACTCCATCCCTCTCCATAGCACTCCATCAAAATCCGTCCCGCTCTACCCCACTCTACCCCACTCCATCCCACTCCATCCCTCTCCATCTCAATCCAGCCTGCTCCATCCCACTCTATCCCATTCCATCCCACTACATCCCTCTCCATCCCACTAAATCCCACTACATCCCACTCCATCCCACTCCATTCCACCCCATCCCACTCCATCCCGCTCTATCCCACTGCGTCCCAGTCCATCCCATTACATCCCACTCCATCCAACTCCATCCCACTTCATCCCACTCCATCCCTCCCCATCTCACTCCATCCCACTCTAATCCACTCCACCCCTCTCCATCCCACTTCAGCCTACTACATCCCACTCCATCCCACTCCGTCCTACGCCATCCCACTCCGGAACTCTATCCTACTCCACTTCACTCAATCCCACTCCATCCCACTCTATCCCACTCCATCCCACTCCATCCCATTCCATCCCACTGCCTCCGACTCCATACCACTCCATCCCACTCCATACCACTCCATACCACTCCATCCCCCTCCATCGCCCTCTAACCCACTCCATCCCATTCCATCCCTCTCCATCCCATTCCATCCCACTCCATCCTACTCCATCCCACTTCATCCCACTCCATCCCTCTCCATAGCACTCCATCAAAATCCGTCCCGCTCTACCCCACTCCACCCCACTCCATCCCTCTTCATCTCAATCCATCCCACTCCATTCCACCCCATCCCACTCCATCTCACTCCAACCCGCTCTATCCCACTGCGTGCCAGTCCATCCCATTACATCCCACTCCATCCAACTCCATCCCACTTCATCCTACTCCATCCCTCTCCATCTCACTCCATCCCACTCTAATCCACTCCACCCCTCTCCATCCCACTTCAGCCTACTACATCCCTCTCCATCCTACTCCATACCACTCCATCCCACTCCTTCCTACGCCATCCAACTCCATCCCACTTCATCCCACTCCATCCCTCTCCACCTCACTCCATCCCACTCTAATCCACTCCACCCCTCTCCATCCTACTTCAGCCTACTACATCCCTCTCCATCCTACTCCATACCACTTCATCCCACTCCATCCCATTCCATCCCACTGCCTCCGACACCATACCACTCCATCCCACTCCATACTACTCCATCCCCCTCCATCGCACTCTAACCCACTCCATCCCATTCCATCCCTCTCCATCCCATTCCATCCCACTCCATCCTACTCCATCCCACTTCATCCCACTCCATCCCTGTCCATAGCACTCCATCAAAATCCGTCCCGCTCTACCCCACTCCACCCCACTCCATCCCTCTCCATCTCAATCCATCCCACTCCATTCCACCCCATCCCGCTCCATCTCACTCCATCCCGCTCTATCCCACTGCGTCCCAGTCCATCCCACTCCATCCAACTCCATCCCACTTCATCCTACTCCATCCCTCTCCATCCCACTCTAATCCACTCCACCCCTCTCCATCCCACTTCAGCCTACTACATCCCTCTCCATCCTACTCCATACCACTCCATCCCACTCCATCCTACGCCATCCCACTCCATCCCATTCCATCCCACTGCCTCCGAAACCATACCACTCCATCCCACTCCATACCACTCCATCCCCCTCCATCGCACTCTAACCCACTCCATCCCATTCCATCCCTCTCCATCCCATTCCATCCCACTCCATCCTACCCCATCCCACTTCATCCCACTCCATCCCTCTCCATAGCACTCCATCAAAATCCGTCCCGCTCTACCCCACTCCACCCCACTCCATCCCTCTCCATCTCAATCCATCCCACTCCATTCCACCCCATCCCGTTCCATCTCACTCCATCCCGCTCTATCCCACTGCGTCCCAGTCTATCCCACTCCATCCAACTCCATCCCACTTCATCCTACTCCATCCCTCTCCATCCCACTCTAATCCACTCCACCCCTCTCCATCCCACTTCAGCCTACTACATCCCTCTCCATCCTACTCCATACCACTCCATCCCACTCCATCCTACGCCATCCCACTCCATCCCACTCTATCCCACTCCATCCCACTCCATCCCACTCCATCCCACTCCATCTCACTCCATCCGTTTCCATCCCATTCTAGCTGTTGCCAGCGGTTTCACCCGCTACAACTCGAAAATTATCCCACGGGAACATAAAATCGGGATAAAAACTATCCTATGTGTTAATCCAGGTTATAAACTATCTGTGTACCAAATTTTAGCCAAATCCGTTCAGTGGTTTTTGCGTGAAAGAGTAACAAACATCCATACATCCATACATCCATACATCCATACATCCATACATACAAACTTTCACCTTTATAATATTAATAGGATATGAAGATATGCAGGTAGTGGGATTATCTACGAGCTATAAAAAATAGTTATTATAATTTAATTTTAACAGCTACTTACAAATAAATTCGGTCACTGCCACATTTTTTTTTAAATTATTATTTCATCTCTAACCGCGAGAAAGTGAATAATGGAAAGACTTTAGACCAAAAGAACCAAGGAAATAGGATCCAAATGCAACAAGGATGCCAATTGTGATGATGATGATGTTCATCAACATCTTCATTAAGATTAAAGGTACCGCCTTTAATCCTACTTCACTTACTATTCAGAGATAGGTTATTGTTTCCCTTTACCAATTTCGACTCTCAAAACCGGTTTCGATATTTTACTGAACAAAAATTGCTCCCATCACTAGTATTATCGCCATTGGTGTCAAACTTCCTCGTTTTTCCAGCGAATGCCACATTTTTTGCGGAAGGCTATTAATATCGTATTGGAAAAAGAAAAAAAATACCAATATCGGTACGTGGTTTAATAAGTGTGACTTCTAAAATTGGATAAATATGAGCTTAATTTCCCATGAAAACGTTCGGTCATTAGAGCGTGTTCGGTTTCTGCGACTTTTTGCGCATTTTATAAATACGCTTGTACATCGCTACTTCTGCACCAACATTGGTAGTTAGGAGATCGTTTATCACAATTTTTTGGGAAAATTCTCGTCCTTTGCCTTATTTTTAGGAAAAATTTAACTACAAAGCTTAGGCAATCAGGAGAAACATGTGTTGCAGCCATCCATTTTGTTATGATGTAGTTTTAAATCACTTTCCATTTCTGTAATATCTTGTTTGGAAATTTAATAGAATTTGTATCGTTTTGGGGAAAAATCAGAATCTGACCTAAATACCTTGTATCGCGCGTTAGTTGCATTAGCATGGCGCAACAGAAGCGATGCGAACGCGCGTTGACATTTCAATGGAGTCCATCTTGCAACTACTACGTTTAAAGCAATTTGTATTGCTATACAGAATCATGAGCAAAGGTATACAATCAAAAACAGCATCGCGACTGTATTGCAACTATTTTAAGAGCTTTAATTTGCTACAAAAAGTTTTGGTGAGCGAGTACCCTAAGATCATTAATTCAATTTATCTGTAGTTTAATAAAAAATAAGCAGTTCATTAACTTTTCGATGTTACGAAAGATTTATGGCGTTACGTTTTTTCAGATGACGGCCCAATATTTTTTATGTTTTTCAATAAAACTTACTAGCTTTAGCCAGTGGTTTGCCTGTTTCTTTAATAGGTTTAATTACCATGGAAACGAATTACAGGGATTAAAATACTCTATCCTTACTCTGCATGTTAGCCCCTATGGGTTTACATGGACGGCAAACATGTCAGAATTTTTTTTATCTTTCGCTAAGGCCAGCCGTAAACCTACATTTTTATGAAGGCAACTTTACACTTTAACCCCACGCTATATACTTAACCTTCCTTTCCAATCATTGTGCTACACAAAATCGATCCTTATTGACATCCATTCGAAAATATGATGAATGGCGAGCGGCGCCGGGGTCTAGTTGTTAGGTTTTGTGTGTGACGTTTAACAAGGGTCCGTAGGGACGGAAAAAGGGAGACCCCTAAAGAACCATTAAAGGTCAAATTTAGGTATTTTGCATGTTTAAGGGATGTTAGTTATTTTTTTGTTGTTGTAGTTTTAATAGGCCATGTCGTCACGTCCGAAGAAGGGTAATTTTGCCGAGAGAGGCCTATGAAACACTGACGTGAAAACAAAGAAGGTTTTATGTGAGATTGGCCGGACAAAACTGTACAAAATGGACCCTCAGTTGTACAAAATAGATTTAAAAAATACGTGTGGCACCCGGGATTGCCGCGGTATGAAGAAAGAAAGAAAGTAAAAACGTTTATTGGCACATGCCACATTAAAGCTATTCCATAGCATTTTTCATCAACTTAGCAATTTTTTTAGGTCATGGTCAGCCACTTCAATCAAGTGAAACGTCAAGAAAAACCGTGCCGAAGTCTGCCGAACTGAAACGACAAGACGATGCGGACTGTTAGTTTTATTTTCTTTAGGTTGTTTTGTCAGGTTTATTTTCGTTACGGAATTTCTTGATTCGGTCACCGCGCTCAGAGCCCACGATATGAAAAGCTATGCAAAAGCTTAGAAAAAGTTTAAGGGGAATTTCAAGGATCACCATTAGATTACACCCTTACATAGAGTAAAACTTTACAATGAAATACCTGATAGTGTAACCAACATTCAAAACTTAAATACATTTAAAAGGGCTCTTGAGGAGCACGTCCGAGCAAGACATTTAAACTAATTTATGTCATCTTAACTAATTTTTTTTCCGTTGTACCTATGTGATCACAGAGATTCGATCTTACTTGTAATTTATACTTTTCTCATTATGTAAGCGAACTATTATGTTCTTTTTTTTGAGAAATAAATTTCTTTAAACCGACATCTGGGTTGCAAAAAATCACTTCCTTCATGTATAAATGTATACAAGTTGAACACAAGTGATGAATGAGGTGCATGAATGAATAGAAGTTTTCCCTTTTTCATGTTTACGTTAATTATAATGTGCGTGTGCTGTTGCTTTTTTCCGGTTTCGCGATAAGTACCGAGGTCTTATCACAAGTTTTCTGTATTTTATTTATAGCTTACTTGAAGTATTTACTGCAATTATTACATGTAAAATGCGCCTCAAGTATACAAACGCGGAACTAATTATTTTCTTAAAACTCGTCGTAGGTATTTTTTCCTTGTATTTTTGTGAACGATTTTCCTATTTGATTATTTTTTCATTTTTCTATGAGACGTTTATTACTTCTATGGTTTTTATATCTATATATAATACAAAACAAAGTCACATCTTTCCGTCGGTACGCCTAGATTTTTCAAATTACATAGGAAGTGAATAAAAAACCCTTCGCTTTCCAATACATAAAGCATTTACAGCATTGTAATCACTACGTGGTCAAGGCTGACATGTTTGTGGAGCTAATTATAATAATCTTGTGAAAAGAGTCGCGTGCCAAACTTATATTGTAGGGAACCCAAGGTCTAAATATGACCCTATTAAGAACATGTTAGTTTGTTAGGTTGATTACAATCTGTAACCTTATTTTGAAGTATACTTTGTTATTGACAAGGTAAATGTAAACAGTTATTATGATTACATAACAGAGGCCTTACAACGCGATATAGTTTAGGCTGTGGGAAAGAGACAGAGCTATACAAGTCATCTAGCGCCATCTCTTTCTTCCAGTCTAAACTGGATCGCGTTAACTGGTCGTGGTAAGGCTCCTGGTTAACAAAAAAAAACTTTTCTTTCGGAAGTCGGTAGTGTTTTGTATTTTATTTAATTGACTTTTTTGCTACCGACTTTTGTGTTTGTTGTGGAAGTCGTTTTTTTTATTATACGCTTATAATATTAAACTCAATTTCATCATACAACCATACTAGAATCTTTAAAATCTGTAGGTAAGTTAAATCATCCACATAGCAATAAGTAAAAAATCCTTAAAAAATAAAAAAAATACTCAGTTAAATTGAATGAAAGTAAAGCAAAAAAAGTAGCAGAAGTTTGACTTTTTAACCGCCTTGATTCATTTTACACGGTTGTATGAACGGAATGACAGATGTTATCGAGAACTGTCATCAGCAGAGGACGATGATATGTGACACTAGTCCGCAAACGCCTTAACGAGCGACGTCGGGTCACACAAATAGTGATGGAATACTATTTTGAATGAAAGTTTTACATTTTGTATCGAGTTCCCAAAACGAAGATGTAAGCTATTGAGTTCTGATATTTATATAAAAAAATTGAGACAGCTTGATGTCTTTAGAGCAATGGATTTTGTCTGTCTGTTTGTAAACGCAACACACAAAAACTGCTGCGTAAAATTGAATGCAGATGAATGCTAGAGGTATAACATAAAATATAGGTTCGTTTAAGCAGAAATATTATACAAGATCCCAGTAGATTTCCCTAAATTTTGTCTTACATACGAATTAATCTTGTCGTGACTATATTTCTAGTGGACTATATCTAAACTAAATTATTAAAAGAGAAAAAAGTATATATTGTTTTGTATAAGGTAAACTAATATTGTAAATAAAAAAAAAAGTTACCAAATAAAGACCCTGTAAATAAAAAGGTTCCAAATGAAGACCAAGAAGAAGAAGAAAGCCTTCTTATTTTATCCTAAACGTGATGTGGGACGCTCCCTGGCATGATGGAGAGATGAACTGAAAGGCAGTGACTTCATGAAAAAGGCTTCGATATCGTGGTATGTGGTTCTCCTTGGAAACTAATTAAATGACAATATGCAGGTATCGGCGCCGACTTACGAGTTGTAGGTCGTGGGTTCGAATCTAGACAGGCGCATTACTTTGTGTAATTTGTTTCATCACCTCTGCTCTCAAAACGGTGAAGGAAAACATCGTGAGGAAACCGGCATGTCCCAGAACCAAAAATTTAAAGACATGTGACATCCACCAATCCGCACTGGCTGGTGATGATGATGATGATGCAGGTAATTTATGCTCTATACACGTTGTGAGTATAAGAAGAAAAAAATGTTATCAAGAAGAAGGAAAACTGGTTACCTAAAACTAGTCAGGACAGCTGTAAAAACAACGAGGATCGGTTAAACAGTGGTTTCGCACAAGTCCATGTAATCCGCCATTTAACGCGAAAGTCTTCAAACCGTTTGGGGATTACTTCAATGAGAAGTTTCGCTGTACAGTCACGACCAGCAATAACGTAAACGTAGCTATTAAAAGTATTTTTTATCACCTGACAGGAAGTGAAATGCTACTTACTGCACTCTTAGCACAAGTTTTCAGTATTTGAGACGTAAAGTAAACTGGAACTTCGACAATTTCAAATTGACAATTTTCAATGAAAAAATTAGTTCCTTCTTCGCACGCCAGAGGCGCTGTTCCATTTTTTCACACAGAAACGCTGTAAATACTGGAAAGACGCTGTAAAGTAAAAGAGTGAAAATTCGTGCTAAGGGTGCTGTTTACTCAGCAGATGATCTCCGGCCACCGTAGGCGCGGGCATGCGGGCAGCGAGTAAAAGGCAACTCGCTGCCCGACCAAGGACCATGCCCGGGTCGACGGCGCGTTGTGTCCCACGCGCGCCTCAAAGAGCCTCAGCATAATGACGGAGCCCCCCTGCGATTACGAATGCGAGCTTGTCATATGTTTTTTTTTATTTAAAGATAGGTTCGTGTTTGACCACTATCTCGCCTCATGGTAAGCGAAGATGTGGTCGACGGTTAAGCACGCTTGCCTAGAAGTAACATTCACTCTTGACTTGAAGACTCCAAGGTTATACAGATAGCTGTCAGGAAATACAGATGAATTCCACTCCTTCGCTGTGCGTACAACAAAGAAATTGGCAAAACGCTTTGTACGCACTGGAGGGATGTCCACCATATATCAATGGCGCATTGCCGTACGTCTTGTAGTCCGGTCATGGAATGTGTTCCAGAAATATCTCGCACCTGGTTGCAGGTCCTAACAACTAATTAAATTGCGCCATTATAATTTGCTTGACTGTACACAATCCAGAGGTTTGGACGTTAATCCTTTTGTGTTATACCATTGTTTAGAGGTGACATCTGGATAATTACGCTGCGTTATGAGACAAAGGAAGTTTTTATTCTTTTCTGGGCGCTATTACTGCTTCCATTTTGATGGTTTGAGGAGGTCTAATCTCGTGAAACCCTTTCAGTTTTCATGTTAAACGTACTATTTATCATCGTCATCGTGGATTTAATTCATAACATTACGCTTCGTTTCCTTTAAAGGGTTGATACGGGTGATAATTTTAGCCCATATAATAAGGGCCTATTGCTTTAAAACCGGGCCGAAATCCAGACTTCGTTGCTTGTAAGGCCATAACAATTTGCCCCGAAATAGAACCCGGTACCTCATATTAACATGACAGCATAGTTTGCGCAATGGCTGAGCGACCCACTGCTGTTCAGCGTGTCGCGGATTCGATCCTCGCACGGAACAAATATTGCAGATGGCACAGAATAAAATCCGTTTTTCTTTTAAGAAAAACAAAACTTAATCGTGCTTGCGACTGACACCAACAAGGTTATTACAGCATCTTCAACCCTTAAATCAAACAACTGTCATACGTCTTAGTATTACTAAATGATGATTGTGATTATTGTGTCGGGACATTACAATGTGAATACTGTGAATCTTTGTTTCCATTGCTGAACATCCTACAACACGCCCACGTTATGGCGCCACCAAAGGTGCCTCCAGAGTCCTGACGTCTTTAGTTTTTATCGTAATCATAAATACATATTTCCAACATAAAAGTGTTACTTAAAGAACGACATGACATATTTACCAAAAAAATATGGAAGTCACTGAAACGTAGAGTGAAAACTAGAAACCTACTTGCAAAGTTTTTCCTACAGAGGGAGCTCGTCAGAGCCTCGTCAGTCACCTGTAAAAGCTTTGAATGCAGGTGAAGTTGAGAAGCTGGCTGTTCCACCCCCCCTTCCCCCCACTCGTTATCAAAATGCGCTCGACGATTGCAGATGGGGCGGCGAAAATTTATTGTATCGCCCTCTTGCCAACATTTGAAAAATAAAACATGGAAGTTTTTCTCTGCAAATGTTTATTTGAAAATTTTACTGTAGGAAGTACGCTACATATATTATGTATATTACTCGTACTACCACGTATCTCGTCTCTGGGGACTGAATAGAGGTGTATTGAACGTATAGTTTATTTCGAGAACCATACATTTTGAATGAAGAAATTCTTAAAATACAAGAAGCTAACAAAATAAACACTAGATTTTCAGTTTCTAGAGCACTCAATCCTACACAGTTTGAAAATATAGAAAAGTGAAATAAAAATACATCACCGGCCCTCGAAAGCTACGGCGTAGCTCCGAGAGTGCTACGAGCTACGACGTAGCGTGCACGTAGTCGGTAAATCTTTGGGGCGGCATGCGTCCGGTTGTGGGCAAATAACTCCCTATTATATACTTGTATTGCTCTCCGACATTGTCTGAGAAAATATTTATTTTAGAAAAATTGCAATTGGAAGTAGAAAGAAAAATAACTTTTGCGCTGAACCATCTATTACGAGAACGTACTAGACTTACGAATCGGTCTAAGTGTTTTGAAGTTAAAAGGTAAGCAAAAGTTTTCTTTCAAATAAATACCTCGAGTGTTTTATGTTACTTACAATGAGTTTATAAAAATGCCTTTGATATTCTATGTGAGAAAATAAATGGTATACTCTCGATAAAGTGGCAACTGCTAAAAGAAGTAAGGTTGTACTAGGTTTGCGGGACCGTCACGTCGTGTTTTGCTTTCATGAAAAACGCTGTGCGCTATGTCAACTGATTTAGATTCACTTTTGAATAACTTATCCGTCTGTGTTCGGATGATAAGTAATTCAATATTTAAAATACATTTATTACCCTCCATGTATCAAGAAAACTCTTTTGATCGCTTAAACCTCAAAGCGGCTTAATCGCTTAAGCTGCAGCGCTCAATGTAAAACGTGCCGCTTTTCATAGAAATTCAGCGCTTTACCGCACAAACACTTAATATACTTATAGCTGCGTGGGTAATTAATATTATATTTTAAAGCAGTGGATTATGGACTTTCTCGTTAATAACTAGGTTATTGGTTCAAATTGTTATTATGGAACTATGGTGATTACTGATACATACTGGCAGTGGTAGGCCTCACTAGGGCCGCCCGGCTCGGATCATGTCGGAGTCCGACGCCAAACAGTTAAGCTGTTGAAGGCAACTGCGAAATATTCGGATTCCAAAACAGACGCTGTTATTAAGGTTACTACAACTACAACTTGTAAGTTGGGGACGTAACCACTTGGCCGTCATCATCATCATCTTCCTGTCCTTAACCCATTTGACTTCGGGTCGGCGTAAACCCCTGCTCGCTATAATCATTAAAATTAATATACAATACAAATGGCATTTCCTTCATAAATATTGATTACCTGGGAAACAAAAGAGATACTATGCTCAGTCTAATATGAACTAATACAAAATTACTCACTGAATATAAAAATCGACAGAAACCGGAACCGATATTGCTATCTTCTTCCAATGAACGATGCAAGAAAGAGACAAACTCCCTTCCTTAAATATACCCGTCAAATCGGAAAGTGGAAGTTTAAATACAGTCAGTTTACTATAATAAATAACGGAGTATCTGCCAATTTTTCAAAACATTATTTCCACCGTTGACCTTAATAACAGCGTCTGTTTTGGAATTCCAGTATTTCGCAGTTGCCTTCAATATTTAAGATTTGGGAAACTGAATAAGAAACAAAGTAATCATGAATTAATGTAGATACTTCAAATGGAAAGAGTACTCTTTATCATGCATATCACACAAATCCAACTAATATTATCAATGCGAAAAGTTTGTGAGGATGGGTAGGTATGTTTGTTACTCTTTCACACAAAAACCACAGATTTGGCTAAAATTGTATATGGTACACAGATAGTTTATAACCTGGATTAACACATAGGATAGTTATTATCCCTATTTTATGTTCCCGTGGGATAATTTTCGAGTTGTAGCGGGTGAAGCCGCTGACAACAGCTAGTATTATATAATAATGTAGATTAATTAAACTTAATATAGTTACTATAGTAAATGGGATAAATTTATAAGCTTTGAACAGAATAAATAGCCGGCTTCCTACCTATGTAGTTACAGATATAGCCAATTCACAATATATTTGGGTCCCGTTTTGGACCCTAATACTAAATCTCCGCCGTACGTCTGTCTGTCTATATCTCAAGAACCGTAATAATCAGAAAGTTGAAATTTTCACAGATTTGTTGTTTAAACAAAAAACTATACTGATAAACAGAATAAAATAAATATATAAGGGGGCTTTGCAAGACACGCGTTTTTTTTGCCGTTTTTAAAGATTACGATAAGGAACCTTTCGTGTACGAGTCCGACACACAATTGACCGGTATAATTAAAAAAAAAAAAGTTTTTAATAGTCTTCGTCTGTTTTTCTACATTATCCAACGCACGACTGGCTGAGCAAACAAGGAACATTGTTATGTCATGCGACACTGCTGAAGCCTGGCTCTCAGCCAGCTTTCAAGAAAACTATTCAAAATGTACCCCTTTATGACTCTTCTGGTTGAGTGGAAGGTCACGTAATGTCCATTCTATTCATTGTACTGCATACAGACGATAATTCGAGTTTTGTTACTGGCATAGCGAAATTGTGGAACTATCGTTTTTTTTTCCGTGGTGGAATTTTCAAATGAGTCCTGAGCCCAGGGCAATACGGGAGGGCTTGTCAGACTAAAATTCACAGTGCCCTTCTAGCCCTTTACGTTTCGGGACCACGGTAAGCCGACAGTCCCGCAACCCAGGCAGGCTTTGGCCTTCTATAGAGGAGCCCCGTCATATTGCTAACACTTTTTGAGGCGCGCGTGCGTCAGCAACACAATATGTCGTCGACCCGAGCATGGTCCATGATCGGACAGCGAGTCGCCCATTACTCGCCGCCCGCATGCTCACCCCTGCGATGGCCGGAGATCGTCTGGCGACGTCCGTCGCCATGGGCGTCTACCACTGCGCTAGGGTCGGAGGGAGGGCGCTGTCCTCTCTCTCACGCGTCGCGCCTCCTCCTTCGCGAGCATGACTGCTTCGCAGGAGTGACCGCCCGCAGCATAGCCTCTACCAATGCCGGGCCAACTGTCTGGCATATAGAAATTGTGGGACCATAGTTAACTTAATAATAAAAGCTTGTAATAAATAAAGCTTAAAGGCTTTGCAACGTACTGAAGGGATCATGTGTGTGAAAGGGAAAGCAAGAGAAAGATATGGGACGAGGGGCAGTCGCCATTAAGACAGAAAATGGATTAAGATTAATCTATGCTTTATATTACGAGTATAAAATTGAAGAGTATATTTCAATGGTTGAACACGATATCTCCGGGCCCACTGGTTCGAATTGAAAATATATATAAAGTCTTTCGATAAGTATCAGGTGCTCTGGTTGGGACTCTTCGTGCAAATGTAGGAGAGGGATGTGATGTGAGTACGGGGCGTGGGTGAGGGATATTGAAGGCTTGGTCATCACGTTCACGTAACTATAGTCCAGTCCTTAAAGCTTTGGGAAATAACGTCCGCCGAGTACATGGCAGTGTGCCCCTGTGTGTCCACAGAGGGTATTAATATAATCACTACGTTTAGTGTGTCCAGTTCATCTTACTTGACTGTCAAAACTGACGTTCTAAGTGAGAGGGAGTGAGCCACAATCCACCACGCGGGCCCAGTG
The DNA here is from genome assembly GCA_036375495.1 of Agrotis segetum. Classification (NCBI taxonomy): domain Eukaryota; kingdom Metazoa; phylum Arthropoda; class Insecta; order Lepidoptera; family Noctuidae; genus Agrotis; species Agrotis segetum. The sequence goes on from JAQSVV010000002.1 coordinate 3,348,987, forward strand.
CGGATTGGTGGATGTCACATGTCTTCGAATTTTTTGGTTCTAGGACATGCCGGTTTCCTCACGATGTTTTCCTTCACCGTTTGAGAGCAGTGGTGATGAAATAAATTACACAAAGTAATGCGCCTGCCTGGATTCGAACCCACGACCTACAACTCGTAAGTCGGGGCCGATACCACAGGCCACCACTGCTCTTATAAGTATTTATAAAATTTTTGTGTTGCGAAACATATTTATCGAGGAAGGCTGTAATGATGATACCATCTAGCCGATTTCGGTCACAGCAACTGTAATCGATGGCTTTTAGAATGGTTGAGAGCTTTGATGTGCCCTTTCATGACATGTGTTATCAGTGACTCGCATATCCAACTTTTGCCGTAAAACTCTGAGCACAAAGCGGACATAACATGACTGTAAGAAATGAAAACACCGTTGCAGGTGGTCTACATAACATCACGCTACAGCCAATAGGAGTTGAGCAGCGGGAGTGAAACCACGGGAAACTTCTAGTAAAATATGAAATTCGTTAAAGTGCATTCAACTTTGATTTTTTTACCTTCGAATCCTTCAAACGTTGTTCCGCAAACGATGGTGTTAAACCACCACTTAGTACTAACACTATAATTATGGATTTTGTAGTCCGAAATAAATGAATTTTATTAATTAATTAAAACTACAGAATAGTTGGCACTGTCTGCGAGTCGCCGGTTCCATTCATATGCGAGAAAAATATTTGTATCACTTATAGATCAGGTTATTTATTTATACTGATACTGCTAGCCTACTTCACTTCCCACTGCTGGACAATGACTTATTCCCGTGATTTCCAGTTTTAACGATGCAGCGAATATTTTTTTAATGTTTAATTTATTTCTATGAATCTTTGTGTTTTTAGTGATTATAAAAACAAATTCTTAGGGATAGGCAACGTTTCTTTAAAAACAAAAAAAAAAATATCTTCTTGCTTACAGAATCTAAGTGCAGTTTCATAAAATCTTACCATTATTTTTCGCACCGTGACAGCCACAGTGCAATAAACATCAGTACAGCAAGCAGCACATGTCGTAATGAGAAAGAAACGACCGCGCGTCGTCGCGCTGTTTTTTTTTTACAACTTTTTCTACACTGTGGCCACTAAATGATGGTGAAAAAAAAACTCGAGTACGGCTGAATGTGCACTATTTCAGCGAAGGTAGAAAAGGCTTTGGAAACTTTTAATGAGCCGTGCGTGTCACTGTTTTTAAAGTAGGTAAGAGCATCTGAAAGTTGCTGAGTTTTTTTTTTACTTTATATATCCTGTGGACTCTCCTTTTCATAAGGGTGTCGTTTCAGGTGTAGGATTATTTCACAAGTTTTGACCAATCACGTTCTTTCACGGTTCCTTAGGTCTGAGGCGATTCATCATCATTATCAGCCGGAAGACGTCCACTGCTGAACATAGGCCTCCCTTTAGATCGCAACGCTGAACTACAATTCGCCACTTGCATCCATCGGTTGCCCGCGACTCTCACGATGTCGTCGGTCTACCCAGTGGGAGGCCTGCCTACGCTGCGTCTTTCGGTCCGTGGTCGCCACTTGAGAATTTTTCTTCCCCATCGGTTGTCAGTTCTACGAGCGATGTGGCCTACCCATTGCCACTTCAACTTGCAAATTTTATGAGCTATCTCGGTAACTCTGGTTCTTCGTCAAATATCCATGTTCCGGATTTTATCCCTCAAAGAAACTCCGAACATAGCGATTATTTTGTCCGAAACTGGACAAATTCAAGCTCCAGGCTACTTAATCGGGTATTGTTTCACTATAATTGAATCCAAAGCCCTCAAAACATGTCTAACCTAAGGGAACGCAGTAGTTTTTGAGGTTGTCCCAATTCAAACAAGCCGACACCGGAGGTGAGAACCCATGAAAGTTTTACTGTTTGCCCCAAACTTTTACAAAGCAGACTCGCCCTAATTCATTATACGGTCGGTCAAAAACAGAGGTATATGTCCTTAGTTTAAATAGTTTTCGACCGAACTAACTGTGAGTTTGGATTATAAAAAAAGGGATTAAAACTTTTTCGTTGGGATTTTTGGTACAGGAATAGGTAATAGGGACCAAATAAATGGTAGACGGATTGTGTGATCGATAATAAGCCACTAGGGAGGTGAATGCTTAATTAAATAGTATTAGTGTTCACCCGGGTCGACGGCGCGTTTTCCACGCGCGCCTCAGAGAGTGTCAGCACAATGACGGGGCTCCCCTTCCGAGGACTAAAGCCTGCCGGGTTCGCATTTCCGTGGATTTTAGTCAGTAAAAGTCTGACAGTTCCTCCCGCCCTGCCCTCGGTGGGAGGATTCATTACACGCTAAAAAAGTATCGGTGCTCAAACACACTGCGAGCCTAGCGCGATGGCGGCGGGTGAGGAAATAACAAACATAATAATATATGAAAGCGCCGATCGTGGCCAAACTGAAGTGTCAGCCTAGATGAAGAAAATGACACAACGGCATGGTTGGCGCAATGTCCGAACGATCAACTGCTGCGCTGTGAGTTAGCCCCTTCGTACACTAGGCGACGCAAGTCTCCGATACCTTAAAACTTTGGTATTCATTGACGCGTGCCTGTGTATGAACAATTGAACATTGAACCTCTCATCATCCTCAGGGCGTTAATCCCGGTTGCCACCGTGGCTTCCACCTCGGTGCCCGGAGTCCGCCTTCCTACCTAACCGCCTCCACTTCGCACGGTCTTGTGCATCTCCTGCCGTGAGCCCGTTAGCACGCATATCGTCCCTTACGACGTCAAGCCAACATTTCTTCGGCCTTCCTCGTTTCCCTGGACCCGGCGGAGGTGGCATGGCAAGGCATTTGTTTCCCACGTAATCTGCCGGTTTTCGTAAAACGTGGCCATACCAGCGTAAGCGACTTTCTTGCAGTTTATCTGCAATGTCACGGACATGAAGGCTGCCGCGGATGCGGGAGTTTTTAATGCGGTCCTTCCGCGAGACTCCGCACATCCAGCGCAGCATATTCATTTCCGTGACACGCAGGTTCTTCTTATGTCGCTCAAGTATAGGCCACGCTTCACTGCCATACAATAGGACAGGTCTAATGATGGTCTTATAGACCTGTCCTTTGAGCTTCACCGGCATTTTTGGGTCACAAATAACCCCCGCCACCTCGCGCCATTTTGCCCAGGCTGCCGAGATACGTGACTTGACGTCGCTATCGACGTCCCCGGACTCGTGGAGCATCGATCCCAAGTACCTGACCTGTTCCGTGCGTTCGACTGTATCTTCGCCAATGCGAACAGGAACAGCATTTGTGGTATTGCAGGCCAGGTACTCGGTCTTCGCCGCATTAATTTTCAGATCACCGTTTTCCAGCGACTCCTTCCATGCTGTGACAGCATGGAAGGAGTCGCTGGAAAACGGTGGTCGTTGTACCAGGCGCCCCCCGTCCGAGTCCGCCAGCGCGATGTCATCGGCGGTAAGTCCCTGATGTGGGTGGACAGCATATCTAACACCACGCTGAACAAAAACGGACTGAGGACAGAGCCCTGGTGAACTCCAACGGTGACGGGGAAGGGTTTCGTATCACCAACCGCGGTCCGAACTATAGAACCGGAGTCTCGGTATATGTCCCGGATGATGTCAACATAGGTCTCGGGTACCCCTTTGGATCTTAACGCCCACCAGATCATCTGACGAGGGACACAGTCGAAGGCCTTCTGCATATCTAGGAACAAAAGATGCAGAGGCGTACTCTTCGATCTGTATTTCTCCATGACAACCCTTAGGGCAAAAATGGGATCCATGGCGCCGTGACCCGGACGAAACCCATATTGACACAAAACGACCGTACACTCCTGTCGGATCCGAGAGTCAATTACCCGCTCGAAGAGCTTCATGGTGTGGGACATAACCTTAATACCACGATAACTACCACACTCCTGCACCGTTCCCTTGCCTTTGAAGACTGGAGTGATAATACTCAGTCTCCATTGGCTCGAAATCTTTCCGGTGAGGAGCATGCCGTTTGAACATTGAACCTCTATGGATTTTAATTGCGATTGTTGCTTGGATACCAGTCCAGTCCAGTAAGTCGTAAGGTATCGGAGACTTGCGTCGCCTAGTGTACGAAGATGCGAACGGGTTTCCCACACAGAATAAATATTTTACCTACAAGTACTATCATTAGAATTAAAAGTAACTCTGTTCCGGGCGGGATTAAAAATATTAAACGCAACCACGATATTGGAGAAATACACAGTCTGTTCAGTAGTTTTTGTGAGAAAGAAAAACAAACATCCATCCATTCATATATCTATCCAGTCATACTCATGCAATTTTACGTTAATTTTAATTATTGTTATAATGAAAGATGCTATGTTCAATGCTAGGCTCAGCAACCTCAGTATTGTTTACCTACGGGTCGGCCAACATGCACAAGGCGAAAATCATGTCAAATATCTATGTATGTGGCACCCGTACCGGTTGTTGAATGATAGTTTGGGTAATGACCTCTAATATTTGATTTGACCTATATTCGTAATTCGGCGAACTATGACCGCTAATTACTCTTGTGCCGGGCCCTTAGATTACATAGTCGATGTGATGACGTCATCAATACTGTACATTGCCCTTGCTATTAAAGGCGAGTTTCCATTACGCAAGTCTTGTATACAAATATGAGGTGACGTTTGTTATAAAAGTTGTTTGAATTGGAAACATGTTTTCGAGAGTCCAAAATTGCATGTAGGTTTTACTTGTATACAAGTATAACCTATAAATATAGTTATGCAGCATAATAAGACCACATGCCTGTACCCGATAAAATGGGTTAGATAAAAATACTATTAAAACAACACAAAAAAATCTTTCTTTGTTTACTTTTTCTTTCGGAAGTAGAAAAAAAGTCAAGGAAATATAAAACGGAGTCACCGACTTCCTAAAAAAAGTTGTGAAGTGGTTTTTTACACTTTTCTGTTTTTTTTTCAAGCGTTAAAACTTCGCCTCGAGTTTTCGATACTGACCGTATTTAACTTCTAGCTCCCGGAAGCCTAAGATCGTAATACTTTATGGGAACCCCTCAATTGCCACGCACCTCACGTTATGCCATCACATACTGATATTTAGAAGTCGTTTACCCGCATGCGTTTTGAATTTTTACGTTAGTAATGTTATGTAAGAATTTCCAATAATTATGGGCCTGAGGCGGTCTGCCGCATGCCCAATGAGCTGTGGGCCAAAGTAACCACTTTGTAGAGCTGAGACCCTGACACAGCCAGAAGACGTCGCGGCAGACCTCGTAGAAGATGGCAAGATGAGCTGGACAAATCCAATGATCAGTGGTCCAGTTCGACCCTGGATCGTGAAAACTGGAAGTCATGGAGAAAGGCTTTTGCCCAGCAGTGGAGTGAAGTAGGCTAGCAGTATTAATATCAGTACCTATATGTTTTTTCAGAGACCAGACGAGATGGCCACGAAACTTGTTATAAGGAAATCAATGTTTTTGTTTTGTTGTTCCGCCTACATTTATTTTCCGTTTCATCACTTTACCGATACGACACCTATACAAAAGACGTGTAAAACAAGTGAACATGAGAAAATGACGTGTGTCATGGTCGACACAGTGGCTGAGCGATTGACTACTGCGCAGCGAGTTGCTGGTTCGATTACCGCATGGAGCAACTAAATGTATGACCTACAAGTAGTTGTACCGGACCTTTTTTTTTTTAGCGTGGTAAAATCATCAAATGAGTCCTCCCACCCCGGGCAGGGCGGGAGGAACTGTCAGACTTCTACTGACTAAAATCCACGGTGTCCTTCATAGCCTGTTACGTTCCGGGGTTACGGTAAGGAAATAATCCCGTGACCCCGGCAGGCTTTGGCCCTCTGAGATCTGGGTGTTTGTGTAATGTGAATGTCTGTGTTTATAAACCCACCGATGATACAGGAGAATTTTCCAGGGGGATAATGTTTAAAAAAAAATGAATATTTACGTAAGTACCTATTTCTATACAAAATTCATCGTTCGGAGAATTAGGTCAACACAATTCGTATATTATACAATTGTCATAATGTAAGTGATTGTGATGACAAGTTTATCGCGTCATTATGTTACGTATACAAAATCTCGCAAATCCGGCTCGTTTCTATTCCGAGAAAATGTATTGTAAATCAGCCTTATACAAAAAACATCCCACGCGCGAGTCTTTACATTTCTTAATACAGGACGCGTAAGAACATTCATAATTCAGCAAAACGAATGATAAATAAGCTGAATTTTCGGGAAGACATCGATTCAGAATAAAAATTCTCGTTTCGTTTCTATGACATCAGTTTATAGCGTTTTTATTGCCTTACGACTTGATGTTTGAACAGTAACTAACCTTACTTTTTCCCAAGTATATTGACGCCCGGCAGTCGACCTCCAGCCACCGTAGGTGCAGGTATGCGGAAGGCGAGTAATGGGCCACTCGCTGTCCGATCATGGACCACGCTTGGGTCGACGGCGCGCCTCAAAGATTGCCAGCACAGTGACGGGACCACCTTAGAGGACCGGACGTGACCCCGAAACGTAAAGGGCTATTGAAGGATACCGTGAATTTTAGTCAGTACGACTTTGACAGTCCCTCCCACCCTGCCCTGAGTAGGAGACATTTGATGATTTTATTATAAAAAAAAAAAAAGTATCTTGACGCTGACGGGGCCCCTTAGAGGGACAAAGCCTGCAAGGGTCTCGGGACTAAAGAATTAACGTGATCCCGGAACATAAAGGCAATTAGACACCGTGGATTTTACTCATTACAAGTCTGAAAGTCCCACGTGCCCTGCCCTGGTTGGGAGAATTCATTTGATTCATTCATTCATTTGATTAATTCATGATTATTACCAAGCTAAAAAAAAGTATATTGACGTAGACTTCCAGTCTAACAGAATGCAGCAGAATACAATTATTTTACATGGAATATGCCCTGCCTATGTTACCTCCAGAACCTAGTTAATACTAGGTAACTCAATATCCCTTGGTAAGGCTGGTTCTGAAACTGTTGGGCCACTGAAAGCTGAAACAAAAGGATTTACGTGTTTTCCGAAGCACAGAGGAAACTTGTTATGGAATGAATGGCCAATGGACACCCTTCCATACGACTTAAGCAAGCAAAGCTTTACTTCAAACTCAAAGCACCAATTAGTAACAAATGTAAATTTTGAGATACAGTAAACCTGTAAAAAATCATTAAAAAACAATTTAGTGAAATAAATTTGCCTTTGGACAAAGGCCAAAGAAGGTGGTAGCCATCAGCTAGGTTTGGCCATCTCAAAGTTTGCCATCCAATAACAAAAAGAAAGAAATCAACCCTAACAATCGTCCAAGAAATTGCTCCTTGATCTAACGGACGTGTCCAAAAGGCTTTTTCGATAATGTTCCATCTCAAATTATTATCTTTTGTCCGTTTGAAATATCGGCCACGATTTCGCCCCCTTCAACCCCCTGTCCAGTCTAGACACGGGTTGAAGGGGGAGGGGAGAGGGGGTTATAGCTTATTTCTTCTTTCGACGACAGATATGAGTATACTTATTGTGTTTGATGTAACGATTGGGGCTATTTGAGGGTAGTCGATCGAATACGTCTTGATGTAGATATGAAACTAGTTGCCCGCGAATTTTCTATTTATTGGAAGTTAAGTTTCGATCTGTTCTATTTTTTTTTTCTTTTTACGCTTTAAGTAATCCTATCGTATAATATTAATGCGAAAGAAGTTTTATTTGTTAAATTTTTAAGCCAAAACCTGTGAACCGGTCATAGTTTGTGAGGATGTATGTATATGTGTATGTAGGTATGTTTGTTACTCTTTCACACAAAAACCACTGTACGGATTTGGATAAAATTTTGTACACATATAGTTTATAACCTGGATTGACACATGGGATAGTTTTTATCTCGATTTTATGTTCTCGTGGGATAATATTCGAGTTGTAGCGGGTAAAGCCGCTGGCAACAGCAAGAAATACGCTTGGAAAAAACAAATATCATCTGGCAAACGTCATAAATGTCAGACCTACGTTACTATAATATAAAGTAAACTTAAATAAACGAGATTAAAGCAAACTAAAATAATCAGATTCTATTCTTAACCTACGACCGAAATCCTTCAAAACTTTTTTTTTTATCTTGATAAAAGAAAAAAAACTTGATAAAAGAAGGCGATTGCCTTCTTAAGGCACCTTCGGTTCGTCAAATTAAATTGGAAGACAGTTTCCTTGAGATCGATTTACGAGTTTCCGCGTCAAAGTAGTTAATTAAACGAAGATTGATTTTCTAAGGAATTTATTGGACCCTGTTTGAGACGCGCCGATTAGACGAGATGTTTACTAAACGGATTTTAGAATAAAGAATCGATTGAGAGAAAAGAAAGTTGGAAATTCACTCGTAGGTTAGTTATTGTTAGGTAGTTCCAAATTGTAGGAGTTAATTGATTTGAAGCGATTTTAAATTGAAGAAGTGGTGTTTTTCTTTCATAATGATTTTTAGTTTTTCTTTTTTAGTTTCAGCCATGATTTCTCCTGTTTACTACTGACCCTCATTTTTAAAGTTATAACGGCATCAAATAAGTCCTCCTGGAGCGGAACGCACTGTCAGACTTGACTGACTCTGTTGCCCTTTGGGTTCCAGAGCCGCTATACAACCCTTCAGGAAGCATTCTATTTGATACTTTTTTTAAGTATTTTACCGGATTGCGCCAGAAGGAAGGTTTTTTAATGGCATTTTATATTGTGTTTGCAATGGTATTTTTACTGTAATATTTTTTTGTCATTTTTACAGCACTTTTAATGCTAATTTAATATTATTTAGTTGGCAGTAGGTAATATAGCTTTGGTTTGAAAGCTGTTTAATCACAATTTAAATATTTAAGAATAAATAAATAATCATTTTTAATGCCATATAATAATCTAAGAAAATCCGAAACCTACTCGACTGACGACAAGCATTCTAAAACGAAAGTCGATTACAGATTCATCTAAAATTAAATCGACGAAATTCTCGGGCGTCTCGATTGACAACGCCTCATCCTTTTATAAAGAAAGTTAATTTAATACGTAGTTTGTTTCCTAAGATAAGAGGCTGGAAGCAGTGACTGATTACTTATGATATTATGGCTTATAAAATTCAAGCCCTTATCTCGGCGTCCATACTGTTTTTGTTAAAATTAGACGAGACTCAACTTCCTTAGAAGATCGTGACGTAATTTTAAAACGACACGATATGCTATGGGTTTATTCCGCGTTCAACCCCCAAGATTTTGCTACCCTCTTCCGTGTTCGACCCCTAAACGTTTCCACATTCAACACTTTTTTTTTTGTTTTTAGCGTGGTAAAATCATCAAATGAGTCCTCCGGCCCCGGGCAGGGCGGGAAGGACTGTCAGACTTTAACTGACTAAAATCCACGGTGTCCTTCAATAGCAGCTGTTATGTTCCGTTCACGGTAAGGAAATAATCCCGCGACCCCGTCAGTGTGCTGACGCTCTTTGAGGCGCGCGTGGGACACAACGCGCCGTCGACCCGGGCATGGTCCATGGTCGGGCAGCGAGTTGCCCTTCACTCGCTGCCCGCGCCTACGGTGGCCGGAGATCGTCTGCTGACGTCCGACGCCGCGGGCGCCTACCACTGCGGTAGGGGCGGAGGGAGGACGCTGTCCTGCTACATTCAACCCCTAAGGGTTGAAAGTGGAATTTTATTTCTTAAATATATTTGTTCCACGTGACCAACCCCCAGATGATACTTCTTTGGTAAATGAGTGAATTATCCTTGAAGACCAGGATGTGTTGCTTATGTCATAGGAAATGAAAATCTTTTTTGTGTTGATGATCGCAAAAGAGCAGTGGTGGCCTAGTGGTATCAGCCCCGACTTACGAGTTGTTGGTCGTGGTTTCGATTCCAGGCGCATTGCTTTGTCTAATTATTTCATCACCACTGCTCTTAAAACGGTAAAGGAAAACATCGTGAGGAAACCGGTACGTCCTAGAACCGAAAATTCGAAGACACGAGACATCCACCAACCTACACCGGACCCGCGTGGTGAATTAAGGCTCACTCCCTCTCTATAGAGGAGGCCTGTGTCCCAGCAGTGGGAACATTTATAGGCTGATGATGATGATGATGTAGCGATCTAAGGGGGAAGCCTATGTTCAGCAGTGGACGTCTTGGATGATGATCATTATCGCTAATGTGACGGATGACACATGGCGCCGTAGAAACGGGTCTTGTAAACGCGAGAATTGACAAAATGACAGAACGTAAAAGATTTTTATCGATTTAAGTACAGCAATGTTTAAAATATAGAAGAGATATGTTTCTGTTCTTTAATGGTGTACGAATTATGTCATACTTCTTCAAAAAAACAGTAGATTTGTATAGAAATAACGATATACATATAACTTTGCCTTTTCTTGGTAGAATAGAGATAGAATCGCCATTCTACGCGTGCTGGCGTGGTGTTATTTAATAATAAAACACGTATAAAAATAATAATTAACGTTACTAGAGGCTTACTGTAGGCTATGCCGTGTAGTTGTGCCAGGAAAGTTATTAAAAAACACAACAACGATAAAATTTATATCAAAGAAAGCAATATTTTTGTTTCAATGACAAAATTGAAAACAAAAAATAATAATGTTCATTTCGTTTGAACTGTTCTGTCTTACTTACAGCTGTTATTATATTTTGTATTTTTTTTTAATTACGTCGAACTCTTGAGGAAAAACAATATAACTTGAATATATAAATGAAACAAAAAATACATAGGTTATAAATAAATACGAACAATATAATAGACTAACAACGTAATAATTTTATCACAAAGAGTTTTAGTGTCTAAAATGTAATTAAGATTGAGTTGCTATGTTTTATTAAATTAAATTTAAATTAATTTAATGAGTACATTTAGCTTAATTTAATTATTAATTTTACGTTTGAAGATCATTCTTGAGCGTTAATCTACATGTCTCTGGTCTAGAGAAACCACCACGATAATAGATATTAAATATTTGCTTGTTAACATGTAGATTTATCTGAATAACGTATCATGTTTGAAGAAAATTTAATAAATTTTAATAATGTAATAACTAGATTCCCTCGAGACGCCCTATTTATTTTAATTAAATAAAACCATTTGGTACTTTACGTTTTAAAACGACGACAAACGACGATATTGATGTAATCAAATTCTTAAATTCATGAATGTTTAAAATATTTTATTACTATTTTTTAAGTGCTTTTACGTAAATTTAAATAAAATCCGCAAAATTAAGATCCTGCGTTCTTGAAAAGTCTATATTAGACTAGCTTTGGCCCGTAACCTCGCTCACCTATATTTAGAACTAGCGGCCCGTGCCGGCTTCGCACGGGTGGACATGATGATTTTCCTGTCCTCTATAACCTGGACCTGATGGTTACAAACACAACAAAAAAAGAATTGTCCGAATCGGTCCAGCCGTTTCCAAGTTATGGGCTTAGCAACACATTTAGCGATCCATTTTTATATTATAGAAGATATATGTAGATAAATAGAAAGAAGAAGATTTAGCATCCATTCCAGTTGTACTCTGTTTGTTTAGGTTCAAAAGGCAAAAACATTATTGTTATTTTCTTAGGGAACAGCGCTTTTTTCGGAATGAAAGGTACACTCCGTCCGTGTCTTTACAACTGATCAAAAATTCGGGATGATCAGTTTAGTGGTTTAGGTGTGAAATTAAATCAAACAAACAAACTAACAATACTTCGTACTTTATGGTTGTAGTCTGCGCGAGAATTGTATTAAAATAGGCTATTTTATAATCTATCCTTTTGAAACTATTTTTCACCACATTTTGAGTCAATTCGTTCAAAAATACGCATTCGACAGTCGACTAGCCATCAAAACATTCTCTTCAAACACTGTTAGCAAAATAGTTAACAAATTATTATTTTTCAAACGTAAATTAAGTAAAAATTTTACCGAAAAACAACATTTCATTTTAATAGTAAAGGTTAAAAAATATGTTCCTTTTTACGCATATTTAATTGCAGACCCTTTAAAGTACAAACAATCTCAATTTATGAAACATCACAAGTTTTCAATAACAACAGCAGAAAAGAAAGAAAGAAAGAAAATAAAACGTTTATCGTTTTATTTTTCTTTTTTAATTCACAACAATCAGTACAAACGGCGCTCGAGGCTAAAACGGGAAACGATAAATAAAAATCCGGTATAGTTTCGATAGAGATCGGCACGGTTTACCGGTTTTTATAGCGAATCGGAAAAGTTTGTTTTCACTACTTTTTTTTTCGGGCACGCCTCTGGGGTGTTGTCAAACACAATATTTTTGGAGGGACGTCGCGTCGTAAGTAAACTAATGCGCTAGTTCCAGGCACTGCTTAGCATGAATGTCACGTACTACCATTATTTTACTTCAGTTGCTGAGAACTGGCTCATTTTTAGTCCGTTTCATCTCTTTGGAAACTATCAGTTTTGTGCAAATGAAAGCTAAATACAAACTACTCTTTTTCCCGTTTAAATATATCCACGAGTAATGGCGAATTGTTTGAGCAGTGGTTGAAGTATTCGTTAAATTCTGTGCATTTTTAAACCAATTGAAAATACAAATTGGTTTTAAATATACAGGGTGAATTTTTCAACTGGGCGTGGATGGCTATTTCCGAAACTATGAGGAATATCAAAAAACGTTGAAAGGAGTCTCGAGGCCGATTTTGACGAAAACTAAAACTGCATCATTGGATTTTAGAAAAATCAATCATCTTAGCCAGGAATCGAACCCGCTGATTTTGGAAAAAAATCACACCCTATATTATGAAGCCATTCGATAGTGTTGCTGGTAAGGATAAAATTCTGTGAAGTAATCATAAACGGCAAACTTAAGGAAAAGGTATAATTTAAAAAAAAACTGATCAATCTTCAAAGCAATGACTTAATTCGAAACATAAGTTAACCATTTCTTCTTTGAAACATTGCTACTTTTTATTCAACTCAATCATTTATTATTGCTAAATGCAGTGGGATTATTGAGACGTCAAATCCAGTTTAACATTGAAAACAATGAAATTTTATAATTTTGAATGAATATGGCTCAGTAGGAGTAAAGTGACATAGAAAAACGCAATTTTATAAAAAATAACTATTCCCTTAAGTTTGTCGTATATGGTCACTTCCCAGAATTTGACCCTTGTTAGCAACACTATCAAATGGTGTAATAATACAGGGTGTGATTTTTTTTCCAAAATCAGCGGGTTCGATTCCTGGCCAGGATTATCGATTTTTCGAAAATCTAATAATGCAGTTTTAGTTTTCGTCAAAATCGGCCTCGAGACTCCTTTCAACGTTTTTCGATATTCCTCATAGTTTCGGAGATAGCCATCCACGCCCAGTTGAAAAATTCACCCTGTATAGTTAGCTTAGCGAATGATGAAACAACTGGGGAAAAGTGATTATTTTAATATTAATTTTAAACATAGATTGTTAATTTCTTGTTTATAATTATAAAATTGTTTTGGAGCCTAACAACGAGCTCTTAACGCGATCCAGTTTAGGCCGTGGGAAAGAGACAGAACTATACAAAGTCGTCTAGCGCCATCTCTTTCCCACAGCCTAAACTGGATCGCGTAAAGAGTTCATGGTACTACACTTGGTCTTACTTAACCATTAATTATTTTTGACTAAAAACTTAGATTTTATCTAGCGTGAGGTAAAATACAACAGACTTAAAAAAAAAAAATCTCGAGGATGCTGCAAGTTACACAGAAAAATCCCGCAATGGAACCATAATTGACGGATATCGTAAATACGACAGGACAATGATGAAACAGATCCCATCACTTATTCGTATTCTTGAGCAAGTTGATTAAGTTACAAGATTAATTTGATGGTTTTCAGAATTGACTCGTTCTACATTAATTATTTTCCTTGATTAACTTGAATGGTTGCATTATGATTCAGATTCACCAGCTGGTAGCCTAACCACGAGCTCTTAACGCGATCCAGTTTACGTTCAGAGAACGAGATGGCGCTAGACGACTTGTATAGCTGTCTCTTTCCCATAGCCTAAACTGGATCGCGTTAAGAGCTCGTGGTTAGGCCTCTGTTGGCCTACCATGACGTCTTAAAGCGTGAGTCTTTAGGCTGTTGGAAAGAGACAGAGCTATACAAGTCGTCTAGTGCCATTTCGTTCACTGAGCGGAACTACCCACGATTTAAGGCCACCAGATCAACTGATACGTTTTAAGAACATAGTTACCTTTAAAAACAGACCTAAATTAAAACAATAACCTGTTCACCGCTGGGGTTCGAACCCGCAGTCATCAGGTTAGAACAACAAGAAACCAGTAAACCATTCAGCTGGCGTGGGAGTTGGTTTCTGTGAAATTGGGAAAATTTGTGTGCAGTATTTCTTTTGCATTCAAATACAGAGAAAACGAATTTTCCGACAGGTAGAGAAAACGAATTTTATATCCGATAGACCTCCACAACCCAGAAACGGGGCAATACCCCATGGTAAGACTTTAGAGATTTTGATTAACAGTAACGACTGTCAAAGATCTCCAAATGACAGCCGGGACCGCAAGCTTTAGGGTGCTCCCACATCTATCGACGCGGAATCGGCTTTTTCCGTCGCCCTTTCTCTTTCTGTCGCACCGAGACAATGAAAGATCGGTCTGTGTAAGATAGCACGCGGCCGCCTCGAGAATTCCGCCGCGTGCTATCGCATTATGCTTTCTGTCTCGGTCTAGCAAATGGCAGTTCTAAGCGACAGAAAGAGAAAGGGCGACGGAAAAAGCCGATTTCGCGTCGATAGATGCGGGAGCACCCTTACGCGCTTATCGAGCCACGGAGGAAACTCGGCGTGACAGATGGTCACCCATTCACAGACCAACCTCGGCAAGCGCAGTTGAACCCGAAAGATCGGTCTGTGTGACTGTAATTATATTAGCCTCGAGCGAAATCGTGGGTAAGACATCAAAATATGTACCAGGTTTCTGCTTGAAACTTGAACTACGATACATGATACGCATTTGATGTGCGGTTTGCCTGCCCTTGAACGTATTAATAGATAAGGCCTACTAACCTACATGAATCTTTACTACTTTAGTCGGTTTTACCGAGTCTAAAGGGCCATTTAGACGGGGAGAGTTTCACAACTCGAACATACGATAATCGAAGGAATATAAAATATTGTCTTCGTCTAAACATCGCCCGTTGACTTGGGCGATAATCGCCTCGAATAGGATGATTTCTCGTAATGGAAAGTGTCCGTCTAAACAAAACGTCAAAACAATCATCGCATTTCGAGTTTTTATGTCAGTTGCTAACATGAGTGACAAAACAAAACGGTTCAAACTGATTTGTACGATACTCGTATGGACGAGAAAAAATGTCATACGAGATCGTGTTTAGACAAGTCGAGTTTCTCGTATGCGATAATCTTCTTACAATAATATCGCCGTGTAAACAAACATAGACATTATCGCATACGATAATGTCATATGCGAATCTCGTATGATATAATCGTAGACGAGATTTTAGTTCTTGCCTGTGTGTAAACAGTTTGATACGACTATGTTATGGCGATTATTGCTTGCGATAATTGCTTAGACATTCTCGAACGGAAACGTTCGAGAAACTCTCCCCATCTAAATGGCGCTTAATGTCGATCATTCTAGAAGTTTTTCTAGAATGGCCGACTGACGTGCTTTTGTTTTTATTTCATAATTTGCATAATATCAAACAAGTAATTTGTGCAAGCTCGTGGCTAAATAAATACAGCCGCACAGGCCAAACATTCTGGTTAAGTAGCGCTTGCCAAAGTTGGTCTGTGGATGGGTGACCATCCATCATGGCGAGCTTCCTCCGTGTCTCGGAAAGCACGTAAAGCCGTTGGTCCCGGATGTCATTTTTAGATCTTTGACAGTCATTTCTGTCAGTCAGAAGCTCTTTAATCTGACAACCAGTCTTACGATGGGGTATCGTATTACCCAGTTACTGGTTTGTGGAGGTCCGATAGGCAGTCGCTCCATACAAAATACTGAAATGTAGTTGCATCTGGTTCGACTGGATCCCGCCTCCAATGAAGTTGGGAAAAGGCTACGCAGATGATGATTATGTATCAAATCAGTCCTCCCACCCAGTTTGAAACGGAAGGGACTGTCAGACTTGTACTGTCTAAAACTCACGGTGTTCCTTTATTAGCCCTTTTTGTTACAAGCAGAGAAATGTCTAGCTACCTATACGAGAACTTCTGGTTGCAACTGTGACAGCAAGGCTCACTAGTTGACTTTACAACATTTCCAGTAATAAATACGAAGTAAGTAGTAGAGATAACAAGGACTTAGTATTTATTACAGAAATGTTGTAAAGTCAATTAGTGAGTCTTGCTGTCACGGTTGCAACCAGAAGTTCTCGTATACATTTCTCTGCGTGCAGGTCACGGTTATCTATTAAAATAGTCCCGAGACATGCTTAGGCCATTCATGGGGACCCCGAAAGATCTTTGATACGCACGAGGAGCACGATGCATGATCAGAAGGCATTAATACATGGTCGGGCGGCAAGTCACTGTGGCCAGAAACCGCATTAGGTGGCCGTTCACTGTATGAAAAAATCATAGAAAACGAGGCTAAGATAAACTGGTTTTGTATATCTTGTGTGTGCTTGTATGTGCGACTGTGCGTATACAAATTCGCATATATATATATATACAATATATATATATGCGAAATGAATTCATTCAATAATGCAACGCTGCAATTAAGTCTGAATAATTTTAATTACAATTCATGAGAGTAATTTAAACAAAACATAAATAATTAATATTTTCGATTGCTATTTATTTTCCATGTTTACGTATTGATAAATAAATAATGTTACTTTTAAACCGTCGCAATGGAAACTGAATATTCGTATGCCTTATTTTCATGTTGGATTGTGACCGTTTTCTGGTGTCAGAGTAAATTAAGCGGCCTCTGGGAACCCCACAGGTCTCTGATATGGATTTTTTGGCTTTATTGATTGTTTAGAATACAGATTTCTTTACGATATAATTAAAAAGTCCAGAATTTCTCACGATGTTCCTTAGGCAGTGAAGAGGGCCTAAGGCTGCACTTTCACTTTCACGGCTGTACTTTCACAAGTATGGAGTTTCTTGCCCATTCTTCTTCATACAACCTACCTTAGCGAATGGGTGTAGATTCAATCCCATCCCATCCCATTTCCTTAATTTTAAAAATCGACGTTTAAAAGTGCATCTTTGATGGCCTAATTGAAATAAATGATTTGACTTTGACACTAGTAGGACAAAATACCAACTGTACAGCCTTACTACAAAAACGCCATTCTGTTCATCTCTTGAACAGAATGACTTTTTTGTTTAAGTTTTGTCTTGTCTAAAAAAAGTGTGAAACGTGCAAAACGGGGTTTATTTCAATGTCATAATCTGACATTTTTTTTAAACAAGTGTTCAACAGACGTTTAAAAGTTTTTGTGGTACTACGGCAAGAGTTTTAAGCATGTGTTTAAGATGCATAATATTAGTAGTAGTAATAAAAAAAATCTTAGATTAGAACCGTCGACCTCAATAAACCGCAACAAGTCAACTCTCTCACTAGTTCACAAGTTTTTGTCAGAAATAAGTTAAAAGGAAAAAAAAAGGTTTTCCTCGCCCAGTTTCAGATGCCTCGTTTACCGTCAAAACAGTCCCTAGACTCCTTTACGGTCATGTCTACTCAACTGTCATGGCGTTCGTCGTGTGAGGAATGTTCCCGAACTTTTTGTTTTGGGAATTAAGACATTACCAAGGGGCGCCATCTGTGTCGATAGATCAAAGTATAATGTCATGTGTGTGAATTTCCTTGTTCGGGTCGGCATTTTATGAGGTTTGCCGACCCGAAGTAATAATTTTATTTGTTTTTTTTTTTTTTTTTTTTTTAAGGTTTGCTCCATTCTAGGAATTTTTGATGTGTCGTGGGTGCTCACATACACGAACACGCAGACCCCAAACAACTATTTGTAGGTCATAAAAAATAATTGTTTGTTCCGTACGGGGATCGAACCCGATCGATCGGGGGTGCGCTCAACCGCTGCGATAACCGTGCCGTCAATAAATAAATGGAACTAACTAGAAATAGAATGTAACTGCTTAAAATACTGACTTTCATTTGGATGGCTCCGGGCCGGCTCGGCGCAATGTGAGCTAAGCCGAACGGTTCTTCTGATATTAAAATATAAAACTACATATTAAATATAGTTCCAATATTGCAAAAGGTCGTCCATTCCTACTTTGAAGAAGACGTATTTGATATTGTTCTCTTCTATTTTCGGATATTTCGTAATATTAGACTTTTTTGTATGTTTCCATTTGTGTCATGTTTCTTATTGATAAAGTGAGTAATGTAATAAGAACTGCCGTATTTTTTCCTCTTCATAAAAAATGACGCTGTCATTTAAGAAACCTGTCATTTTATAATAATCAGAATAAAGCCTCATTTAGACGATGCAAGAACTCGAACGCGAGTTGCGTTAAGGTCATGGCACACTATACCGGCACGGCAACGGAACGGCTTCACCTCAGCACTTAACTTGCATTCAAATGTAGGGCGCTTACGAGTTCATGCTCCGTCGTAAATGGCGCTTAAGGGACATTTCATAACGCAAAATGAAACAATTTGACCGACCCGCCAACGCGCTTACCGCTCGCTGAAAATCAACCTTGCACTACGAAAAATGGCCTAAAGCACGTTGTCTTCTACGGGTACTCCGAAAAACAAAACACGATTGCCACGGCGAAAGTCAATCAAATTCCATCATTATTTCCGGTGGCAAGGTTGCGCCTCACTTGCCAGTTGAAATCGGTCGAATCGCTTCACATCGCGACCGGTAAAGTCCCTAATAATTCGAAGTCGAACGAATGGAGCGGACGTTGCCGAGGCCGGCCTATAGTGTCCCAGCACCTTTACATTGCGGAAGGCTGAAATAGAACAAATTCAGTTGATGATGATGAATGAACAGGAGTAAAGAGATAGCGAGTTGCTATAGCTGTCTACCATTTAACATGGCAAAAGAGGTCATTCACTCCCTCCTACCAAGTTTTTCATCACTAAGCGATAATGACACTTATTGTTACCTAAAACCACTAATAATTGACATTGCTTCTATCGCTACAGTATCGTGGTACCAGCCTGCTTGACATATAGGGGTTGTGAATCTTGTGTTGCTCTAATTAAAAATTATTATTTTTTATTTCTAGAAATCAAATTGTGTGCTTATAAATTTACGCGGGACGTAAAAAATGTTCCACAGTGTGTGACGGAGTGATAGGCAACGGCCCTTTTTCCGTCAGCATGTATTTTCGTCCGCGCGCGGATCATAGTAGATTTTCAAAGTCGATTGTATGTTTGTTCACGATTATCTCGCGTTTGTCTGAACCGATTTTCATGCGGTTTACGGAAAAATGTTTATTACAGTCTAGGGAAGGTTTTAATAATAATGGATGTCTTGTGACGTTGCCCGCATAGATCCGTTTTTGTTGCTCGCTTGGATATAAATTTCTTAAGTTGCCGATTGTACGAAGATTTTTGTTGAATGTCTGAACTAAAAAGGGTAAAATAAATACTTTTTTTTTTAAAAAAGTACCGACTTCAAAAACAAATACAAAAAAGTGGAAATAACTTTTCTTTCGGAAGTCGCTGGCATTAGTCAATGACATAAAAATCAAAAGCCACCGATTTCCGAAAGAAAAGTTAATTTACACTTTTTTGTATTTGTTTTTGAAGTCGGTACTTTTTAAAAAAAGTTTTTGTTAATACTAAGGGTACAACGGCGGTCTTATTGCTAATAGCGATATCTACCAGACAATTATGATGGACTTAAAGAACCTTAAAAAAAAATGAGGGTAGACAGTGATGCACATCAAATTATAGATAACCGATAATATAAATTACAATACACAAAAACATTAATAATAATATAAAATACACAAATATAAATATGTATTATTAGAGAAAAAGGAAATGATTGTAAGACTAAGCTTTTAAAAGAAACCAGTGACTTGGCTTGTCTTACTGATACAAGCAATGCATTCCACAAACGACAGCCTGGACTGTGAAAGAATCATCATAAAAAAATGTGGAATGCATAGGCATCAAAAGAATCAAATGTATATAATTATGTATATACAACGTGTATCGTTAATAGCGCAAAACCTCTCGGGAGTAACTCAGCCCATGTTTCTAAACAATGTTTGTTAAAAACTAGTTTTAGTAATTGCCGATTTATCAAAATCATCAACGTTTTTGAGAACGTTTGGTCTACTCCTTTTACCTCCAGGTTGCGTTATTTTATGAGTATTTCTGTATTCACGTAATACCCGATAATTATATCGATCTCTCACTCACCCCACATATTTCTGACGTACGTTTGACAAGATCATGGTTAGTTAAATATTTATCCTCGGGCTTTGTGTTTTGGACATATTTAAAAATATTAATAATCATGAAGACGTTCTCCGCTGGTGAGAATCGTCTTCTGCTATTTTTTGCTGGCGGCGATGTGAGCGGTATCGATTCGGAACCTTCTTGAGGTTGGAATACCTATGTTTGGACGACGACGGCGTTTACTGGTTTCACCAGTAGATGTTCCGGATTCTGGTCAGATCCATGCTTCTTTACAAGCAACAAATGAAGTAACAATAACAACACAGAACACAAAAACAAAAAAGTGCTATAGTTCTGTCTAAGCGGGCATTGGGAAAATTTTCATACAAAATTATTGATGCCGTGTCACGAAGTAGCACAATCTACCGTTGCATAGCAACGCGACTACTAGACTGAGCGATTTTTACCTAGTGGTAAAAAGTTTTCATGATCACAACTTTCTTCGTGATGTCCTGTCTATTGCTCGTATTTAGTTTAATGTCTTTGCACAATCCGAACGCAAGCGAACTTCCACCCGGAATGTCAAATCAAAATGGCGGCTGCTGCCGGGGATCTGCACCCCTGACGCGATGACGTCATCGCGTCAGGGTAAAACAAAAACGACATAAGATCAAAATTTGCATTTTCTGTGATGAAATAGTTTTTGTAATTTATTTTGAAAAATAAGGTGTTTTTACCATCCTGATATCAAAAGAATATTAATACACTTATATCCATACAACATGCACTAACTTTATATTTACTCAGTATTGTATTATAGGTTAATGCAAAATTATATGATGCATAATAATTATGTTTACTTTTGTTAAATTGTCTCAGTGTGATAAACTTGTGTAAAAAGGAAAATACAATATTTTAAAAAAATATTTCGTAGGGTACGTTTGCTAGATTTTCTATTATTTTGGGTTGTGCATTGTGTTATGTTTGTGGTAATTTTTTATGTATTATGAGACTAAAGCGATGTCAGTTTTGCGACAGTTTGTGACAGATTTGTACGGGTGAAGAGGAAGTATCGCTAATATTGAGATATCGGGATGAAAGTCGGAGCAATGACCTCTATTGTCATGTTAAATGGCACATACTATAGGCGGTTGACTACTACGCTGTGAATCAAATATTCGATTCCTGCAAGGAAAAAAATGTTTGTATGAGACCAGTAGTTGTTCCGGATCACTTAACTTACTTACGACGACGGAGAATTTCCAGGGCGGGGAAGAATTTTAAGTAGAAAATAAAATTGGAAATAAACTCAAAATGTTGTATAACATGTTTTGTTATATAGTCTGTACGCACCTTAAGATACAAGATTTGTACGGAACTGACTGTATTTCATCAAGACATATGTATAAGTTCAAACCTACACGTGGAAGCGTAAACCATACCAATTAAAACTTCTTTCATTATTCGACGTAAAAAATCGATCACAACACTCGTATCTCGATCATTAACAGCACAATACCGAGTCGTTCCACACGAGGTGTTACATTTCGGAAGTTGCAAAAGTTTAGATACAAAACATTTTCGTACGTTGCCAATAGCATTGGTTGCTAATGCTTGAATCGCGTGACGATATTCCAGCGGATTTATTCACGAAGTTCTTCTTACTTGGAAAGTTTTCGCCTTGTGTGTTCGGGCCCCTGGCAACGAATATTTTACTATCTATTCTTTGTTGGCCAGATTGCCTGAAGGTATTGTTATTTTTTGTTGAAAGAAGTTATGATTAACCTAATTGTTAAAGGTTATAAAAAATTGTTTTGCTTTTCGGTTACGATACTAAGTTAAGTCGGCCATTTTGAATTATTATGAGTTTGAAAATACTGTGGTTGTATCATGAAAATGACATACATCTAATATTATAAAAAGTCTTAAATGGGAACTTTGTCCTGTCAAGACCGAACATATGTTATAAAAAATCGTTATTTGTTTCAGAGCTGATTTTTCAATAGTCAGATAACTTTTATCTGAGGAATAAGAATGGCGGTTTGACAGCTTACCCGTAGAAAATATGTCAAAACGCTATTTAAAAAAATCAGCCCTTATAAGAGTGCAAAGTTGCTTTCCAAACCCGTGCTCGATTTTAATGGCCCAACAAGCGATGGTTTTAAAATTGAATCACGAGCGCAGCGACTGACAAAAAAAATAGAATCTTGAGCGTTAGGTAGTGAGGGAAAGAGGCCTCACCCATCATAACAGGCGCAAGTTACTTAGTAGCGTTATTAATAGCTATCGGAACATTATGTTGTAATTACGAATAATCAGTATCTCTCACTATTGTGCATTAATCGCCAAAATAGTGAACTGGAATAGTGTTGAGAATAGCTGATAATTATAATACATAGATTCACGCGTCACTGATTACGAATCACGTTAATGTTCATGTACACATAGCGACACATCATGCTATTAAAAACCAGTTCATCTTGGCTCCTCGCTTCGTAAGGACTTGCCACACAATGAAAGGTCAGCTTAAACTGGTTTGTTTTAGCGTGACGTGTACGACGTACGTACAGTGTTAATATAATAAATGATTTCAGCTCTATTTGAAATAGCATAAGTGCTTAATAATACATATTTTATGACATTTTCATGATTGCGTTGCCATAACACTAATATTCTCTCATCATTCAATATAATTGTGGTTGACCGGGCTTTTTTTAGCGTGGCATTAGGACGTCCACCTACTAGGTGGGCAGACGATCTTTTGAAGACCACAGAATCACCCGCTTACAACCCGTCCTACTGGAAGTCTAAAGGGGCGGCCTATGTTCAGCAGTGGACGTGTTACGGCTGATATGATGATGATGATGATGACGACTACAAGGGTACAGTGTCATTGAAAAAAAAAAACTAAATGATGGCGAAGTCGCTGGTTGAAACTAGTTATTAATAATAACTTACACAAACTAGAACTTATTAAAACTATGTTTACCCTTGAGACCTATTTGTAGCAGGATAAGAGCTTGTAATAAGGTAAGCAAAACTTGCAAATACAAACTTAGATACTTAATGATTAAGTCGGGCTAAAGTGCGAAACACGTACTAGTCAGAAATAAGGGATACTGTTCACACGCCCGGTTCGGCATTACTCATCGTAGCCGGGCGGCAAAATTGAGCATTACGAAGAATTAGCAAGAATCCAAAACGCTTATTTATCTTAAAAAAAAACTGGAAGACAAATATTTGCAAGTTTTTTCTAAAAACATTAGGAAAGAACTAAAGACAGTAAACTGGTACGAGAGAGTAAGAAGTAAAAGCACTTTTTTTAACGTGGTAAAATCATCAAATGAGTCCTCCCACCCCGGGCAGGGCGGTAGGGACTGTCAGACTTGTACTGACTAAAATCCACGGTGTCCTTCAATAGCCCTTTATGTTCCGGGGTCACGGGGTAAGGAAATAAATCCCGTGACCCCAGCAGGCTTTGGCCCTCTAGAGGCGGCCCGTCATTATGCCGACGTTCTTTGAGGTGCGCATGGAATACAACGCGCCGTAAGTAAATTAACTAAAAATGTAACACGAGAAATCATTGTTTCAGACCGAATGGAGCGGAAGGGATTAACTGACTAAAAACAAAAAATATTTCTTCATTTATCCTTTTCTTTCTAAGGCCCCGATGACCTTTAAAGACAGTCTAGCGATAAATCATGATAATTATAACTGTATGAGTACTCATAAGAAACATAACATGAAGAACGATGAGCCGAACCGACTATAGTTTAGAAATGCCAAACAATCTGAATAAAAAACCGAAAGAAAACCAAATATTTTTAGAGATTGCTGCGATAAACTCCATCCAGTGATGTTGTGGGCTATGTTAATCAAAAAATATCTACATTTTTGCCGACCCGCACAGGTATGTAGCCTCTCTTATATTCTCGACGTAAGTATTTAGCACAATGTCTGCGAAACTTTATTTTAGCCTACAACGTAAAATACGTTAGTAGTATGAGGTTGCCTTCCAAACAGCAATAAGCGAGGATACGAAGCGAGGGATGCCTGATAAACTAACATCTTCATTTATCTAACTTCATTTGTTTTATTTAGAGATAAATCGCACCTTGAAGTCTTTTTGACGCGGCGCTAGTGTCTGTTATTACCTACATCAAACTGCATTAAATTCAGCGAATCAGTTTAGTTAGTTCACATATTTTGATGGCAACTACGGAACCCTACACTGTGCGTGGCCCGACACGCACTTGGCCGGTTTTTTCTGAATAAAAAAAATAGTACCACGAGTTTTTCGAAGATCATGAGTGCCAGAAGCCAGGACTTTAAAGGTCGCGCGAGCCCGCGACAGGAGACTGAGACAGGATACCGCGACAAAGGACCGCGACAGGAGACCGCAACAGGAGACCGCGACAGGAGACCGCGACAGGAGACCGAGACATAAGACCGTGACAGAAGACCGCGACAGGGTACCGGGACAGGAGACCGCGACAGGAGACCGCGACAAGAGACCGAGGCAGGAGACCGCGACAGGAGACCGCGACAGGAAACCGCGACAGGAGACCGAGATATTAGACCGTGACAGAAGATTGCGTTGTGTGATAGTTGTGGAATATTATATCATTATTGTAATGAAGGCCTAATGTCGTGGTTGATTAATAAACCCCCTGTTTACAAACATATAAAATAAAACAAATTATACATTCACTGACACTTACTGACACTTCGAAAAGATATATTAACTTTTTACAAAATCAATAATATACATAAATTACATTAAAACTACTACATTACTATTTCAATTCCCAAATACAGTTTTCAAATGTCAAATAGACTGAAACATTTCAATTCAATTTTCATTTCAATTTCCCCTAAAATTCTCAACAATAAAATGATGGAATGTCAAATAAATTAATTGTATTATTATAAAAAGTCTATTTGAAATGAATATCACAGAAAAAGTTGACTACATAATATAGAGTTAAATTATAAATCAATTAGGCCGCTGCTCGGTTCCTGTTAGTCGTAACGTGACTAGACTAACTGAGCAGTGGTGGCCCAGTGGTATCCGCCCTGACTTACGAGTTGTAGGTCGAGGGTTCGAAGCCAGACAGGCGCATTACTTTGTTTAATATATCATCACCACTGCTCTCAAAACGGTGAAGGAAAATATCGTGAGGAAACCGGCGTGTCCTGGAACCAAAAATTCGAAGACATGTAACGAGTTATGGCCCACTCCCTCTCACAGAGAAGAGGCCTATGTCCCAGCAGTGGGAACATTTATAGGCTGATGATGATGACTAGACTAACTATTGCTATGAGTGATCAAGACAGTTACCAGCCAGTTATCGACGTTCAACTTACTAAAATACGTTGCTACAACGACAAAAGAATTCTAAAATAATAATGATTGCTAGGTATATCTGCATACTGTAGCGTTGCATGCTAATTACCATAGTGTCGTGCGGTCACGCAACGGTTACAAAAATAACGTTATGCCAGCCAACGTTTTTTAGAGTTCCGTAAGTACTAAGGTTTAACCCTTTTATCATAGAACTGTAGAAATGAAATCCTCTTAATTTTAAACACAGTGTAAGACAAAACACAAACACTTTGTGACACACACATTTGTATGAATTCACTGTTTTCTGATGGAAAACGTATCAGGAAAACTGATGTATGTGGCCGCCCTAAGTAAAAGGGTCCCGTTTCATCTTATGGTCTCTCCGACCACGTGTTCGAAGTAAGTTGAAAGTTAATTAAGGAAGTACGTAAGTTGAACTTACTTACTTATAGATGTGTGTATCAGCCTTTACACGTTACTATTTGCCTCGATTGTCGGCATTGTACGTAGATTCTAAAAAAATCGGTATTTTGTTTATTTCGATTACTTCGCACTTTTTCCCTCGACTACTGAACTAAATAGAAAAACGAAAAATACTGTTACACTTAAATCAGGTTTTATATCCACACAAAAAAATCCAATTATCTTTTTTTTTATTTTGGCTCCAGTCTAGGTCAGGGGTGAGAGAGACAAAAATGACGACGGAGCGAGCTTACTCAGTAGAATCGTTTTAATAAGATTTTTATACATAAGGTTTAGTCTTATAGTAGACCTACGTATCCTGCTTATGTGTGTGAAGTTTAATTGTAATCAGTTGAGTAGTTTCGAAAAATAAGGACTTGTATGAAAATTATCTCTGCCTTTTTCAAACTCTGTACAGAACCTTTAGTACTGAAATCAGAATCACACTTCGTTTTTTACTGGCGTGGCAATCGTTTTAAGTTGATAAATTATTTATTTATGTTCTTTATTATTCATATATATTTTGATAACACTAACGTTTCATTTATAGGTGTCTGGAGTGCGAACTTTTAATTATGGAAAATAATGGTTCCTGGTTTCGGATATGGCTATCCACGCCTAGTTGAAGGGCAGCAGTTTTGCAGGTCGGCTGGAAGAAATCTCTGAAATCTCTGTGTGTGTAATAGAATATAATATTCTACAACTATCACACAACGCCATCTAGTCCCAAGCTAAGCAGAGTTTGTGTTATGGGTATTAGACATCTGATAAACATACTTATATATTTCATACATATTATGGATAAATTAGAACCAGACACAGAAAAAATGATCGTGCTCATCACACAAACATTTGTCCTGGGTGGAAATCGAACCCACGACCTCCTGCATAGCAGTCAGGGTCACTAACCATTAGACCTGTTGGTCTGGTCGGTTGTTGGTCTGGTAGGTTGGGCCAGTCGAAAGTAAGTAAGACAGTGATAAGCTCACCTTAGTGAACAAATATTATATTGTATTTTTTGTGTACAATGAAAATAAATAATAAAGACAGCTTATAGAGTTTTTGTCAGAAACGTTGAACAGAAAACAATATACAGACGTCAGCACGTCAACCTACCAAAATCTGGTTTTACACAATCGAACATGACATTTTTTCTTTTGAAATAGTAGTAGTTGAATATATTTCGAAGCCGTAGTACAATTCCTTATGTTGTGTGTAAATGTTTTATTATTGGGTTTATTCCATATAATTACTGGTTATATTTGTATTCATTCGATACACCTTTGTCTAACCTATCGGTGTTACAGGCGTGATAAATGGTTTTACTTTTCACTGAGCACTGCACCGTTTCAGATTATCACTCTCAGGTAATCATGAAACTATTACTAGGGAAACGAAAATTGGTTCTTGAAAGAACCGGGATTTACGTGACTGTACCTTCAAGGAACCGGGAAAACCCGGTATTTTCGAGACTTTCGGCACAATACTTTTTTTTGTCATGACACTTATATGATAGGATCATAAAAATATTAAGAAACTATAAAGCAGAGTATTTATTCTAATAAAAATTACACAACCAACGTACATCGTTGGCCTAATAAATAAACGAGTGCTAATTATATTTTTTTATTTGATATTATGTAATTTTGTTTCGGTCTGAGGTGACGGACACTACAATACCATGTTACCCTTCCCATATTACTATAAGCTAGCTTTAGTTTAGCCTTAGCCAAGTTTTTATTTTAAATTGCTTTATATCTCAGGTATCACTACTTTAACTATTTCACATCACTAACCTAGAAATTGTTGTCAACATAGACACTAAAATTGCTTTGGAATTTGCAATAAAAACTGGAATAGAAATGATTGTTATTCTTTCGTGAAACACTTTGGCAAATCCCACATTTTCTCCGTTCTGTAACTGAAATTTATACCTACCTAGAGTTTTTTTTTCTTTTTGCTAAAAAGTAGCAATGTCAGCGAATCACCAATTGACAACGTTGAGCTTTTTCACGGTTCATTTTCAGTAGATCCATTTTACTAATTTTTTTTTCAGTTCAAAAGATCTAATGAGAAAAACAATTTTCACTAGATCCATCGTGGATCTAGCCAATTGACTTACTGAGAATGAACCTTTTTTATATGCATTTTTTAAATCAATAATTACTTAAAACTGAATGTTTTTTAAATTACTTTTATTTTTAAATTAGGTAAGTACTTAAGTATTGATGTGTAATTGTTTTGAGTTTATGATAAAAAAAATATATCTCTTGCACCCAATTGATATGGGTAAAATTCATTACTTTGGAATATTCATTAAAAGAAACATTTTTTATTCAAAGTTCGTAAAGGTGCTGTATTAATTGAATGTTAAATGTTTTAACTGTCTTTGTCATAGTGTCATTTTCCTTTTCAGCCTAAAATAATATTCTCAGTATTTTTCAAATGAATGACTGAGGCTGTACCATGATTACCATATGATTACCAAATCATACTAGTAATTAATGATTACCAGTACAGCCAGAACCATAAACACAATTCACTTTAACAGATAATACCGAAATAAAATTAAATCACTCACCTTAATTCCAAATAGCACTATTTAACAACACTGGCACAAAAATATCACTAAGTATTTTCACTCACACTCACTTAAAAAAAACACACATAGAAGTTGACACTTTAAAAAATAAACTACAAACCACACGATTCGATTCGTTTAAAAATCTATTTATATTATTGATGACACCCACTTCACTATTTCAAGTTTTATTTTATTTATCGAGTTTAATTTTCTCGTAAAACGTAGGGCGGCGCGGCGCGACCACCCCTACCCTTGGTTAGCGAGCAACTGAATATAGGCTGTGCTAAGTATACCTTCGTATAGCAGCGTATCGCGTCGCGAAATATGCCTGCTTATGTAAATAATGGACTGCGAGCCATATACGATCGTGAATATTAATTAATAATGTGCATTTCAAAAAGGAATGGAATCAAGTCGGCGCGATATACCTACGTTTTCTAATATTTAAATGGTCATAAAGAAATAATATTAAACACAATAACAATGAGTGCAGTGTTGCTCGTCTTGCACAAAATATATTGAAAATTCAATTCTAATAGCAACGCCAATAAAACGCATGTAACAGATTTATTTCTTAGAATTAAAAGGGCAATGAACCAACTAAACCATCTAACCGGATGATTAAGAAATACGAAAATCTAAATGTTTAACAACAATAAATAATGGAAAATAATGAAGGTAGGGTAAAACACCCAACTATTGACCCCTTAAGCGGTTTTGCTTGCTTCTTTCGCAAAATAAACTAATGTACGAGTTGCAAGTGGAAATGAATGTTTTTGGAAGATAAAATAAACATTGGAGAATGTAACTAAAACATTATTTCCAGTCATACAGAGGTAAAAAGTGTTTTTTTTCTCTAGTTTAGCAAGAACAGGCCATTTGACCAGTTATTAACATGCTTGTACCAAATTTTCAACATGCAAATGACCAATTTTTGACCTCCTGTAGTATATGAATAAACTCAAATATTTTTTATTATGAATGTGTTACGAGGTTTTATTTGACAAAAAAACAAACAAAGCTAGTCTTATAGCCCTTCTCATTTCCTTTTTTCACACTATTTAGGTTTTCAGTCTTCAAACGCCGTCAATAATATTCTTGCACATAATTTTGAAATTTTGTAGTTTTTATCACTTTTTGTTGTAGTTTTTATCACTTTTTGTCCAATTTAATATAAAAATACTCGCCGGCAAAATATAAATTGAAAGAACACGGCTTTAGTTCTACAAAGTGAGTTTCAGAACCTTTGAATTCATATTTTCCTAATTACATAAGACGGTTTTAACTTTTTAAACTTATGTAAAAGACCTCACAAATGAAGAGAACATAGATACAAATAAAAAACTAGCTCACACTTTGCCTAAACATGCAGGTTTTTTTTTTTTTTTTTTAGCGTGGTAAAATCATCAAATGAGTCCTCCCACCCCGGGCAGGGCGGGAGGGACTGTCAGACTTGTACTGACTAAAATCCACGGTGTCCTTCAGTAGCCTGTTATGTTCCGGGGTCACGGTAAGGAAATAATCCCGCGACCAAACATGCAGGTTAGGGTATATTTTGTCATTTTATGCATTAAAACCAACCTGTGGCTGAGGCATTGCTCGTGTTATATTCTGCAATTGTCCCACGGGACCATATACCGACATAAAAAGTATCCTGCGTCCAGGTACACCCACTTAACCAGGTTTTAAAATAATCTGCTTGCCAAATTGTGTCAAAATCCATTCAGTCGTTCACTTTTCCTATAATATTAGTAAGTCTAAAAGTCTTTGGGTCTTTGGGATCTGGAGGCGACTGCCCTCCAGCGCGTCTATGAGTGGCGCGTGGAGGCGCAGAGCCGGGGCGTGACCCCGCTGCCTCGCGAAGTCGAGGCGCGGCGCGAAGACCTCCGGCGCGATCTCAGGGCAGTATGGAAGGAACGACTGTCGCGACCGACGGCCGGGCACGCCGCAATTGCGGCGGTAAGACCCCTCTTTGAGGAGTGGCTGGAGAGAAGTCATGGCGTCCTGACCTACCGCTTGACGCAGGTCCTCACCGGACACGGAAGTTTCGGGAGGTACCTGTGTCTGATGCGAAAGGAGGAGACGCCTGGGTGCCACCACTGCGAAGATCGCCCGGAGGACACGGTGGAGCATACGGTGCAAGACTGCCCAGCTTGGGCGGAGCACCGACGTGTCCTCACGGCTGCGATAGGCGGAGACCTCTCGCGCCCGGCATTGGTTGCGGCCATGCTGCGGGGCGAGACGGAGTGGGAAGCGGTCAGCTCCTTCTGCGAGGCAGTAATGCTCGTCAAGGAGGAGGCAGGCCGCGAGCGAGAGAGGACAGCGTCCTCCCTCCGCCCCAGCCGCAGTGGTAGGCGCCCACGGCGACGGACGTCGCAAGATGATCTCCGGCCACCGTAGGCGCGGGCATGCGGGCAGCGAGTAAAGGGCAACTCGCTGCCCGACCAAGGACCATGCCCGGGTCGACGGCGCGTTGTGTCCCACCCGCGCCTCAAAGAGCGTCAGCATAATGACGGGGCCCCCCTCTCAGAGGGCCAAAGCCTGCCGGGGTCGCGGGATTATTCCCTAACCGTAACCCCGGAACGTAACAGGCTATGAAGGACACCGTGGATTTTAGTCAGTAGAAGTCTGACAGTCCCTCCCGCCCTGCCCGGGGTTGGAGGACTCATTTGATGATTTTACCACGCTAAAAAAAAAAAAAAAAAAAAAAAAGTCTAAAAGTCTAAAATATTCAGGAGGATCCAGAATGTGACAGTAGACCGAAAATTTAAGTACCTCACTCAAATTATGCTAGGTAGTCAGGTTCCTACGTAAGGTATTTTTTATGTTTGTGATTATGCAGATACACACCTTTAGGGGTGCCAACGCCCATGGGCTTAATACAGATGCATTAAAGTTAAGCTACCTCACCATTAAAAATGAACCATACGTACACACCGTGGTGTCAGTAACTGGTATTCTCGTACATTTGGTAAATTACCAGCTATATATTGACCTCATCATTTTAACAAGTTAACGCTCATTAAAACTTGAAAATCATGTGGAAAAGCATTGTATCTGTCTTAAATAACCAAAAAATACCAAACTCAAAGGAATCTATCGTGTAAAACTGAAATAAAATGACATTGAAAACAACCGTCAGCTTAGCAAATTGTTAAATTTCTTGATGATTTTAGGAGGGTATGTTGTTATCATAGGTTTACGGACGCATTATTGCTTTATTTAAATTTTCTGTGACGCCAATATATTACAAGATAAATTATATTTCATTTTCTGTCTTCTTTATGCAGCACTGCAAGAAGATTTATTATTATTTTTGATAAAAACTGTTAAGCGGTCAATAGTTGGTGGGAGGTCAGCAGTTGGGTACTTTACCCTATATCGATATTTTATGTTGACATAATGCAATGTTCAACAATAAGAAGGTACCTACTTAGGTACTAAGATTTTAAAAAATCGGTTCGATTTTACATGTTCTTTCGTTGGTAGACTTTAAAAAATTGGTCATTTTTAAATTGACTTCAAAAAAGGAGGTCAAAAATTGGTGAAGCTTTGTTGTGGATAGAAATAATCCAGCGTCCCAACACACGATCACTTTGAAGAGAGCTTGGTTTTCATCTAAGATTTCTGTTTAGATAGCCCATTAGCCCA
This sequence comes from Agrotis segetum, assembly GCA_036375495.1. NCBI lineage: Eukaryota > Metazoa > Arthropoda > Insecta > Lepidoptera > Noctuidae > Agrotis > Agrotis segetum. Next base: position 3,381,431 of record JAQSVV010000002.1, read on the forward strand.
TTTATTGAGGAAGGCTATAAAAAATCATGCTAAGACCAGGTGGGAGCCGAGTAGCGGGGTTAAAACCACGGGGAACAACAAAAAATACGTGTGGCACTCGGTAACTGCCGCGGTAAAGCTATTGCGTAGCATTTTTTATCAGCTTATGCATTTATTTAGGCTATGTTCACTATGGTCAGCCACGTCAATCAAGTGAAACGATAAACAAACACCGTGCCGAAATCTGCCGAACTAAAACGACGTTATGATGACGTTATGATGTGGGGTGTTAGGTTTATTTTCGTTAGGTTTATTTTCGTCACGGAACTTTTTGATTCAGACTCAGAAACCGCTATGCAATAGCTTAATATTCAAAGAAAATTCAAATGCAACAAGAAAAAAATAATATCATGTAAACCTGGCCTCCCCATATTTCAGAGGGCGACGGTAGAGAAATTAAAAATTCCTCAGTTCCGAGGCGGGCTAACCCGTAACTTTAGAAACGCTTACAACTCCTTAATGTGTTTGCAAGAAAAAATGAACTTTAAAAGGAAGGAGTTAAACGTTTTGGAGAAATATTACGTACGGTAAATGGCAGAGTTTTCATTACATTATGCTAAGTTCGCGACCTCAGGCGTTGCGACCCCCGGGTCGACAACTCGACAGCGCGACTGTTACGCGCGCCTCAAAGAGCTGTAAGTACTTGTTCACGTTGGAACGCGCGGGCGCGGTGGCGGGTGCGGTCGCGAAGACGTGGCGGGTTCGTGTTCACATTGGCCGCCAGGCGTTTGCGCGGGTGGTTGAGATTTAGATTCTAGCGATAAGTTCAAACTGGTTGAACTTACCTGACGTCGCGAGTGAATCGCGCGCTCCGCCGCTAGTTCGACGTGAACACACACAAACATCTCACGCGTTTGATATTGACGCGAGCGCCGCGCGCGCGCCAGCCGCCAGCTTGCCCGCTACTTACACCGCACGTGCGTTTCGTACGTGAACACTTGGATATTACGCCATATGTTTGATAATTCGTGACCGCGCCCGCCACCGCGCCCGCGAGTCAACGTGAACAAGTACTAAGCGCTACGCGGCCCCCCTTAAGCCAGCCACTTACCAGTATACTTGTGCAAATCTAGACTTGCACAAACACAGGATTGTGACAAAGTTAGTTTGCGCAAGTATTTTCCCACTCACGTTACAGTATACTTGCGCAACTCTAAATGTGTATGGCGGGCTTAAAGCCCCCATACTTGCGCAAATCCAGACTTATGCAAGTATACTGTTAACGTGTGTGGGAAGATACTTGCGCTTTCTAACATAGTTACTGTCCTGTCTTCGTCCAAGTCTAGGTTTGCACAAGTATACTGGTACCGGTAATTATAATGACATTATGTCTGTGAAAGGTCACAGACATAAAGTCATTATAATTATGGTGCGGACCCGTGTTTCTTATATTTTCTCTACCTGGATGAAGCAAGGGGTCTATCAGTGGGGACTTAGGTCCTGTGCTCCAACTGACGACATTATTTTAAAGTTATATGCAGTATTTTTTTCCTATCTCATTCAAACGATCAAATTAATACACAAATCAAAAAAAGTTTGCGTTCACATCAGAAAACCGGTCTTTTTTGTTACCTACGGTGTATTATCATAAAATTATTAATAGTTTTAATTTTTAATTACAAACCAGGTATTCCCATCTAAAGAAAACACAAAACAAAGAATTGAATTCTGATAAAGTTTAATTTTTTTTATCAGCTTATGTTAGTGATATATTTTTTTTTTTTAAGTTTTTAAGTACAATAATAGATTTACTCGTAGTTAAAGGATTTTTCCTTATACCTATATATTGGCGTGATTTTCGATTGTCATGACGTTTGTCGACATCATTATTGGTATACAGCTATAATTGTTAATAAATAATTTCAATTGAAAAAAAAATCAACATCAATATAACGCCATTTCTGAATGATATTTTTAATTTGTTTCCCTTTCCAGAGTTGCCACTTCGAACTTTTCACTTTACAATCGAAATAAAATTAATTTGGAAAACGTTTACTGAACCATTGTTCCGTCCGATACAAATAATGGACTCGGTGCTAAATAAATACAAGCTGTATGATTGCTATGAGAGGTCAAGCTGCGTTTTTTATTTAAGTCTGTCGCGTCGCGTCTCGCTGTGAACTGACACGCGGTGTCTTGCATGAGCGACGAATACGACGCAACTAGGGTTACCATATGACAGGTGTTTGCCGCATTTGACAGGCGTTTTAAGGTTTAGACAGGCGTGCGGCCGGCATTGGTCTGAGACAGGCATTTTTAAATTTCGCGCCCGCGCCCAATCGCGGTTGCATAAACGCAAGCGCGAAGCGCTCGCCGACATCGGGCATTTTTTTTTCTGAAAGCTTAACTACACAGTTGGGCAATTTTCTCAAAAGTAGGGAAGTGAATGGTGACATCATTACAGAGTTCATGAAAATCTGCCAGTTTGTGTTCTCTATTTTGGCACACAATGCGAACGTAGAACGTACGTTTTCTCTCGTCAACGCCCAGTGGAGTAAAGAAAGAAATCGGCTGACAATTGAATCGGTAAAAGCAAGCCGTGCCCATTTTGCTCGAGACTTGGCGGGGCACTGCCGTGCCCCCAGATTAATAACACAGGAAAATTACAAATATGTACTTTGTGAAGATTTGTCGCAAAAAGCATGTAGCTGCCTTTTTTGTGCGAATCTGAACGCAACGCTGCAAAGCGCCTTTGGTTCAGCTGACAGGTCACGAGACTGTCTTAAAGGGTACCGCGACCTGGAAACGTAAAGGTCAATTAAGGAACAAGATTGGGTAGATTATTAGTCAGTAAGAGTCTAACAGCCGTCTACCGAACCCACGACCAACTTACAAATCGTAATTCAGGGATGTTACTTACCACTGGATCACAAGTGCTCCTTCTTACACCTTGTATAACTCTAACATTTTTTTAAACGTTGCTCGACACTAAGAATTTCTCCTGTATGTACACCCAGACCCGGAACAACTACTTGCAGATCATACAAATATTTGCTCCGTGCGGGAATCAAACCCGCGACACGCTGTGCATCTGTCAATCATTCAACCACTGCGCCAACCATGTAAATGTATCCTTCAGTCAACACAAAATTTTATGAGCAGGCCCGCCATCATAATAAATACCTACGTACAATCGACCCAGTGGAATTATGACCCACCATAAGCTTATTTTCCTACAGACATTCAAATACAATTAGGTCCACATTCGCGTAAACATACATATCCATGGTAACGACTTTGATCTTTGTCAATTTGACAGATTCAAACGATTTATTGTCAAAATGGGTCATGATTCCACTTTGTCGACTGTACATAATAAAACAGTCAGGAACACTTGCTACAATTAAACTTTTCACATTGGACTACAGGTCAGCACGACCCGTTTAATGAACAAACTTCAGGAATCTTGTTCCTTGGCGTTGATTCAAGTTAAAAGCCTTCATTACGTAACTAGAGGCGAAATTTTAAAAGAAATTGAACGCTATCGACACGAAAACACTGCGTTTTGACTTTGGCAAAGTGTTTAGGCAAAGTGATAAGTACCGTAAGTAGAAACCACCTCTCATCGTCACACCGATTTTATGTACGATCCTCGTCTGGAACAAATATGGCTGATGTTTTAATTGTACAGTCATTGTTATCCAAGGGGTGAAAGTTACTTATTAGCGCCGAGACGGGGTTTGGCGCCCGTAACGTAGTAAGGGCGGCCGCTAATAGTTCGAGGGGATAATTAAGTAATTTACCTGAGATAAACACCGTGCTTTTCATTACGAATTCGAGGAAATTAAAATTAAGAACATAAAATATTATAAAGAGAAAATAAAAGAGTTTTGATGGAACTGTCGCCATCCCGCTGATTATGTTTTTTTTTACTTATTTTTGTCTGTGATCGTCCAACTATAGAGCCAGTATTATGATGTTCGCCATTTAAAAAAATGTAAAGATATTGCCGACAGCTATGTCATTTTAGAGAAATAGTTACTACACAAAATCAGTCCATACTACTATTTTTAGTTCCTTGAGGAAATCGAACCTTCAAAAAACAATGCATCAATAAAACGAATTCTCGATACTCCCGAACCTTGACTGACTTAATTTTGACAGTTTCAATCGCCATCACAACATGACATAACCAATCTCTATTGTCATCTTAACACGTAATAAATGCTAACATGTTACACAAACTCATTTGGCCATCGGTATTCGGAATTAGAGAGGCCTTGACTGAAGCTAGTTCACACATTCGATATGGAATACGTTTAATTTCACTACAATACAATATAAATCGGTTTCGGAATTTCGAAACGGCTCGTGTTTAAATCATTCGGGCAATCATCAGCCGCACTGGTCAAATTTTTAGGTAAAGTGCCACTTTCAGTCTTTGGATAGCCTTTTGAATTTATTTAAATGGACTACCTTGAACTCATGTTAGCCTAATACTTTTTGTTAGATTGTTATCAGATTCTAATTGCCTTAGTAGTGACAAATGGGAAAAAAATACCGATTTTTTTTTGTGACCAGCGATGAAAGGCTGTGGCTTGGGTCAGAAAGGTGATGAAGAAGATGAAGGTGGTGGGAACATTATAGGCTGATGATGAAAGAAATGCGCGTGGTTGGTTTCGATCGCGGTAAAAAAATTTTTTTTTTACTTGGTTAGTCATAAAATGAGTCTCCCGCCCAGGGTGGAATGGAAAGGACTGTCAGACTCATACTGACTAAAATCTACGGTGTTCCTTCAATAGCTTTTTAAGTTCCAGGTTCACAGTGACTCCAGCAGATGTTTGGCCTTCGACGGGGACCCCGTCAGAACACATTTATAACCCTTCGCTTAGCCCAAGTAGCACAGACCAGTCCCCTTCTATCATCGCAAATCTAGACGCACGGCAAATTACCATCCTCACCCTTATTGCTATACCACCCATTCACACTAAGCGTTTCCAAACGTCTTTTATAATGCGGATAGCGAAGGAATGGAACTCTCGGCCTGCGTCTGTGTTTCTGAACACATACAACCCTAATCTCTTCAAAGTTAGAGTGAACAGGCTTCTTCTGGGTAAGCTCACTCCATCGTCAACCTTGTCTTAGTCATTCCTGACTTAGACTAAGATCAAGGGAAAACCCATATCACATAAAAACTGGCAATCCTACAGCTGAATAACAGCTGCAAGTAGCATTTCAACGCCTTTGGCTGATTAAGAGCTTCATTAAGGCTGATTAAGACAGACAAAACTGCCATTAATACACTAAGAGTGCTATAAAGAAGGTAAAACGCCACGATTACATAAAAGTTAGTAAAAAATACCTGCTTAGTTTAAATTATAGCGCATTATTAACCCGGTTAGGTTAGGGCACACAGCCTTGGATAACAGTTGATTTAGGCCAAAAATGATTTTAAAAAGGTATTTAAGCCGCATATGTGGATGTGTGGGGACGCTGTAACGGAAACGGAAGACATAAAGTGCGCTGAGCGCGCGATAGCACTGGTAATGCGATGATGACGACTAGATGCGAACACCGACATTAATATATTTTGAACGCGACCGATAACAGTTTTGGGAACGGATTTCACCTACTTTTTTATGTGTGGCAAGATTTTAACGCCATTTTTTCTTTGGTGTCGCCGCGAAATAAGGGAAAAGAAGCCCTCGTATGACGTTTCAAGTTTCTGTGACGTAAATGGAAATATTAAGGATTTGATAGAAAAAAGTAGTTTCAGTTATGGCGCTTTTTCATTTTCCATACAATAAACGCCGTATTTGAAGTCTGTTACTTCAAATGCAGAGCAGTGGTAGCCCAGTGGTATCGGTCCCGACTTACGAATTGTAGGTCGTGGGTTCGAACCCCGCCAGGCGCATTACTTTGTGTAATTTATTTCATCACCACTGCTCTCAAAACGGTGAAGGAAAACATCGTGAGGAAACCGGCATGTTCTAGAACCAAAAACTCGAAGACATGTAACATCTACCAACCCGCACTGGGCCTGCGTGGTGGATTATGGCCCACTCCCTCTCACAGAGAGGAGGCCTGTGTCCCAGCAGTGGGAACATTATAGGCTGATGATGATGACTTCAAATGCGTAAATAAAATATGAAAACGAAAATTATCTACCTTCTTTTTTACCAAAAAGTGCCTAATTATTATCGCCTGACGCCTGCAAATTGCCGATACTTTTAATTTATTGTGTGGTAATGAGTCCTTTCACCAAGGGCAGGGCAGGAGGGACTGACAGACTTGAACTGACTAAAATCCACGTTGTCCTTCAATAGCCCTTTACGTTCCGGGGTCACGTACCTATTCGTTAGTCCTGCAGAAATAATCTCATGCTCTTTTTAGAGAAGTCTATGTTACAACATGGGGTAGGTATATGAAAATTGCAGACGGAGGTTTCAACTGCACATTTTGCGTTGAGTGCATAAATTTCGGAATATGTATAACGTTGCGCGCCTCGGCTCGGTCGGGCTGCCTTTTCTCAAACCATAGTTAAAACTACTCAAGTCATTTGATTTTGGAACTACTAGCGCCATCTGTTATCTGAGTTTTGAACTAAAATGGTAAAATTGAAAGTAGATGGCACTGTACGACTTTAAAATTAAATGATACATGTTAAAAATTGTATAAATTGTGTCTTATTGTGTGTAAAAAAATAGTGGGGCCTTATCATGAGTTTTCGGTTATTCTGACGTAAACTGGATCTTTGACATTTTCAAATTGACAAATTTCAAGGAAAAATTAAGTTCCTTCTTCGCACACCAGAGGTGCTGTTCAATGTTTTCATGCATAAAACGCTGTAAACACTGGAAAGACGCCATAATGTAAAATAGTGAAAACTCGTGATAAGGGTACTGAACTTCAAATTTTGTTTTTTTAACATTGCAAGTAAAAAAAGAATGTATATGCATGGTGGCTCTGTTATGTCACACGCACAATACAATGAAAGGTTTTTTGTGCATCCACAATATTATACCTACCCTTCATTGCAAAGCGCGTCTAGTTGAAAATTATAACGCAAACGTAGCATTACGGTCGCAGGACTTGAATTACCGTGATCCTGGAACGTAAAGGGCTATTGAAGGTCACCGTGGACATTGTTCAGTACGAGTCCCTCCCGCCCTGCCCTGGGTGCCCAAAACTACATTATAACATAATTATATATCTTGGTTATAAAGTATCGGTGTACGAAATTTCATTCAAACCAAATCTCGATTGTCCTTGGTCCTGCCCTTATCCCATTTTAATTGGGGGCGGCGCAACACGTTCTTTTCTTCCATTCTAGGAAAGGAGTAAGAGGCCTTTTTCTTCTTTTGATATTCATCTGATATTACAGCTTGGCAAATTAGAAAAGAAAACTGGAAGTCGCCACTGTGCTCTCGCTACCAGCATTTTGAATGTTTATTTTTTTTTTCACTTATTACGTTATTTTTATGGCACAATAATAAATCTAACAAACCTCCGTTCTTTGTTTACATCAAATGTCTAAGATTTGGCCAAAGCCTAAAAAGCATATGAAAGTCGCGGGACTAACGAGCTTCCATGACCCCGGAACTTAAAGGGCTTTGGACGGATACCGTAGATTTTAGTCAGTACAAGTCTCACAGCCCTGCCCTGCCCTAGATGGAGTTAGTACAACTCTAACAGTCCTTCCTGCCCTGCCCTAGGTGGGAGGATTTACTTGATGATTTTACTACGTTAAAAAAACTCTACAGCATGTCCCAATTTTGCCGAGTGATTAATAGCCCGAGCAAACTTGCCGACGTGACGTTTCTATCGACGCAACACGAAATATGTCTAGTCATTCAACACACTGACCCGACCCAAAAAATGTATAGTTGAACAATTCACCAACAAACATTTTCAGATAGCACTCTTTTCTAGACAATTAATAAATATGGACTAGGAGACGAATAAGTAAGTAATATTATATTTTGAGAACAACATGACAAGAGCTTACGCTTGAAAATGTTGTTCCGAAAAAGAGTTAATACACCAAAAACCCAGTGTCCATACCACAGAGACGTGAAGCCGCCATTTTGCACGGAAACGGAAGTTATAAACCATCCGGCTGCGTTCGATAAGCTCTAATGTCATGGCGCTGTTAATGCCACTTTACAACTATGCAAATTTTAATGTTGCCAACACGCGGTATCATGCCGAGCTTTATGGCGATGCAAACCATCATACGTTTGCATCCTGTGATCCTGGCGTGACTATGCAGAATAATTAATACGACTCAGAAGTCATAATTTCGAGATTTATAATTAAGCTTCTCTTTTTACACAAAAGTAAAGGAAATTGAACCAATCCCCAATTCTATAACAGGATTGTCTTTAAAAAATCCAAAAAAGAATATTGATTTTGATGAAAATACATACATGTTTCAGGGAACGAACCCGCTCATTAAAAAAAATCATTTTATAGGAAAATTCAAACACAATTTAACTTTGAAAGCGTTTGGCAAAGTTTAAGCTTCTGTTCAGACACGGCGGGAACCGCGCGTTTCCCGCGCGGGAATCGCGCGGTTATGTCTGAACGATTACTTAATAACTCATACAAATAAGACTCACGCGATTTCCATGCGATTCTGAAATCGCGCGGTTCCCGCCGTGTCTGAACAGGCGCTATATACCGATTTTTTTATTCTATCATGCTCTTCGTCATTCTTGGTCGAAGGCCTATCATTAAGTACTAAATATTTATTTTTCGCCTGACCAGACGGCTGGCATATTTCTTGGCCAAAAGATCAACATTACCATCCAACGTGGCTATGCTGCCAGCGTTCTGGGCACTTTCCCCATTGACAACGTTGCGGATGAGTTTTTTGACGCACTTTAAATTTTGAGTTTTAGTTTAGTTATTTCTGTAAATATTTTTTTACGCGCGTAACTTTCTGCGAAAAATCCCTCAGTCTCAATTTTTTTTTAGTTAAAGGTTTTGTAGGTTTAAATGAAATAATAGGAAGAAAAAAGTTAGAATAGGAAATTATAAACATCCAACTCGACTTCAGTGTCACTCCAAATCAACTTTTTACATATCGCGCTTTATTTTCTAGTGAGAATCTAGTGAAAAATTGCTCTGCCGATTTTTTTTTATGTGATTTCTTTTCCTTAAACACATAGGTTTGTTACGTAAACAGAAACTTTTTCCTTTTTATACAACATTATTTGATGTCAAATCATTCAACAAAAACTATACAAGCACACCGTTCAAATGAACTAGCGACACTGCGTAAATCGGTCGCGTGTCCACGCGCGTGGCCACGTGCGGGGCCCCGCGCGGGTCCACGCGCGTGTCTCCGCGCGGCAACCCGGACGGGACCACGCGCGGAGCCACGCACGGGGCCACGCGCGGGACCACGGACGTGGACCCGCGACGGTTGCCCGTCGCGGGGACCCGTTTAACGCAGCGTCGGGCCTAACGGTCAGTTCACACCGAGACGCGACGCGAAGCGACGTGACGCAACGATACTTCAAATTTGTATCTTTTCTTGTAGTAAACAAAGTCAGATTTTGAATTGCATCGCTACGTCAGTGTCATTGAATTGTTGAATGAATATTGTTATGATAAATTATAATATACGTATAATGACAAATGTTCAAAAAGATAAATGTTTCATATTTATATTGAATATCTAAATTTCTCATGACATCTATTACATTACAATTGTTGAATAATAAAGACCACCAAATAGTCAAGTTAGAATTTTTGCAAGTACCTACTATTTAAAAGCAATGAATGATGAATGTAATTAGGTAGGAATGAACTGATACATGAATGGTTTAACTGTGGAATATAGGGTTATTCAGATCACGATTAGTGATCTGAATACCCTATATTCCAACTACTACTATTGTTAGTTGTAGGTTCATAAACTGAGCCAAAAAAATTTGAGAATAATTTACACACGTCCACAGGCCCGTTACATTTCTCACTATTATAAGACATGGTATTTGGTACACCTGTATTTCTTTTATGGCTTTTTATAAAGGACCAAAATTGCTTTACGTCTTTTTGTATGCTTGTTTCCACGGACTGCAAATATCTTTTAAAGCAATCAGCAGAGAGCACTTTGAACCTTCTGCGATATAAAGAGAACTGTTCGTAATCCGCACAGTTTCTATATTTCTTCCACTTACACCATGACCTTTCTTTATTTTTAAAAATGTGTATCAGCGGGCGAGAAACCAGATCGGATATTCATTAGATCTAACCGGACGCATTGGTACGTGAGTCTTTATAATTTCATAAATGGTTTCGTAAAAGCACTGTGTGGCAGAATCTATTGAGACTCTGTCAAGAACAGAAGACCAGTCAACCTGATTAATATCCTTGTTAATAGCAGTGTAGTTGGCCTCCATAAAACGGTATCTTGGCACCGAGCATCGAGCCATGGGCGTAAGTGTTAATTCAAAGGAGATAATAGTCAGGAAAGGAGGGTGGAACGAATCCACAGGTATTAAATTAACGGGCGCTGGTTCACATACGCAGACGTCGTTTGAAATTAATAAGTCCAAAATACGGCTTAACTGATTTTTTGTATTATTATATTGTTTACAGTTTAATGCAGAAAGAAAATTTAGAAGTAGGATTTCCAATGCGTTGTTGTTATTGTGAATATTAGGCATGAGAGCAGAAGAGTCATCTGCAACCCAATCAATGTGCGGAAGGTTAAAATCACCAAAAATGTACATATTAGTAATTATAGGGCTGGACAATTCCTTTTCTAGCAAAGAAAATAGCGATTGGTAGGTATTCAACGTTTGGTTTGGTGGAACATACACGCCGCACACAGTGTGATATTCGTTGGCAGTCTTGGAGTAAAACTTTAAAAGTACGTAATCAATATTATGAGGCATAGTGTGATAACGGTCGTCTTGACAAAGCGCCGTCGTTAATTCACAACGTATTGCACTTATACCACGGCGAACCGCTATCAAAACACCCCCGCCATCAGACTTACCACTCAATACACGGTTCCTATCACAACGATAGACCAAATATCTTGAGTCGATGAATTCGCCATCGTCAATATCGGGAATCAGCCATGTCTCTGATAAAATGATAATATCGTGGGAGTCCGCTAGAATATTATTGTATAACGTATTTAATTTTGTTCTTAACCCTCGGCAGTTTTGGTAGTAGATACATAAGTTACTAGTCATTAGCCTGAATAAAAATGTAAGTAGAAGTTACTAGTAGAAAGGTAAACAAGTGACTCATTAACATACTCAGTGTGTAATGATAATAGAATTTATAGCCAGCATACTTCGCAGTTTTAAATAACACTTGTTTGTAATAGGCACTATAAAAGTTGTAAGGCATGTTATTAATTAATTTGATATCTTTTTTATATATTATATCAGTGAGGAATGAATGTGATAATTGTAATACAAATAAAATATTTAAAAATGTAATACTAAATGTAACTATGACGGTGGAAGCAGAAACTAGGAAATAAACATTCGCATACCTTGTCTTAACGCAGAGTAATGTATGATACAGAGCCCGCGCGTGGATCGTTGTTCCAATCTCAATGCTCACAGTACAGTTGGCGCAGTTCCAGATAAGTTTGCTATTATATTTGAAAAATAATTTAAACACAACAATTAATAAGTGATCAATTTCCCGGTACATGAGGAGTAAGTTTCGAAATATCCCTATCTGAGCGAATGGCGATGACAGCGGTGGTGACGTCGGCCCTGGCAAGTATAACTCCGTGCTTGATCCAGACAAACTTAAATCCAATTTCTTTAGCGACATCCCTGACTTGGCGAAATAACTTCTTTTTTTGTAATGTAAGGTGTTCGTTTAAATATATTTTTTGTGGGGAACCTTGAATATTTATTTGGTCCGAAGTAATACTTTTGTTGAGGCGCGCTGCTGAGATGTAGTTATCTCTAATAATTTGGCTACTAAATTTAACAATAATGTTCTTCGGCCGCGAGTTATTTGAATTGGATTGTGGTACACGATGAATTGTGATCACATCACGGGCAGATATTGGTTGCTTCAACACAGTAGCGACATTTTCAATAATAGTTGTTAAGTTTTCTCCACGTTTTTCAGGCAGGTTACCTATTTCCAAGTTACAGTTACGTGCTCTTTGTTCCATAGATTCAAGTTTCGCTTCCAAGTCGGCAAGCCGTTGTTCGCTTATTTGGGCGTTTAGCTCGATAACCTGAACACGATTAGTGACTGCCTGTGTACTTTTTTCGAGGGTATCATATTTGTCGCTTATGAATTGTATGGATTTTTTCACACCTTCAAATTCCACAAATAATTTAGCGAACTTGTCGTCTTGCTTCGTAAACCAGGTCTCCAGCATGGCTAGCATACAATCTTGAAATGACTTAAGTTCTTGACGGAACTCGGACTCGTGACCGTGTGAAACTCCCTTCCGGAACGTGATGTAAGGCGGTGGCGATTCCTTGTCGATAAGCGATCCGTCTACACTCATTTCACCCTGCCTAGGGTCATCTTCAGAGTCGTGATTGAAAGTGCTATTTATTGTAGTCATCTTGATGATTGCGACCTCTGACTCCAGACTACTCTGTGTAGATGTTTTTATAATGTAGGTAGACGCACAAAAAACGCTCAGCGTTAGATGATCGCGGACGCATTCACTGCGAGTAAGCGAGTCGAAAAATAACGACCGATCGTGTCCCGCGGGGGTGAAGCGCGTCCCCGCGCTCGCTGCTGGCTGTACTTAGACACTCGGGTAAATCTCCTGGAACGGATTATTTTTGTTTGAATTTTGTGGATTCTTGAAAACCTGCGGGTCAATCTCCGAGAGGCTCAAAATTAATGTCCTCGGCAATTTCTCGAGAACGTGTGTATATATATTTTTTTTAAGTGCTAGTCTTAAAAGCTAAATAATCAACAAAAATGGCGCTTTAAATCATCATCGTAAAAAGTCAATAAAAAAAAAGATATTAAAAAAAAACCACACAAAATTGCCATTTTTTCATGTGTCGCCACGGCACACGCTGGCTATATTTTGATGATAAACAAAAATGTTGACTTTATTTAGCTATTTTATGTTGATGGCCGTAATTATACATAATCAATCTACATATTCTTGAAAATATGGGCAATACTCGCTAAGTAAATAAAGAGAAAACTCAGGGTCAAAAAATGTGCGTCATTGTCCTGCGCTATGTTTGTTTTCAATATTAAGTAGATTAAGAGACAGGAGGGAGGGAAACTGGTGGCTGTGCGAACAGACCTCCCAGCACCACAGCCGGGCGACAAGCTTTGCTGAAGATACAGGCGCTCGTTTTTAGCAGATATGACTTTGAAATTCGTTCTCCTCAAAATGTTCACTTCAAACGTCATTTACATTTTCATTTATTAATCCGTCAAATATTTTTTTTAATATATTCATTTAGCAAAAAAGTATGAAGGTTTTGTGTACTTACACAATTATGAAACGTTTTTTGAAATAGCATGTGCGCAAAACAGGTTTAACCAAGTTTTTTTCCGATTTATCATTTTTCTCAACATCATTGTCCTGGATTTGTACTGCCAGGATAATGACGCACATTGAGAAGAATGACATTATGGACATAAGCTAATGACTCACGTTGAGAAGAATGACGTTTTTATTTTCTTTATTAATTTTAACACTTATTTTGGACATTAATATTACCTTTAAATTATAATTTAATTATTTTGGTGGTTTTTCTTTGCTCCCGCAATGAGACCCTCAGAGAAAAAGAGGTTCAGATCCCCTGTTAAGAAGTTACAAATTATGTATCCTTTAGTACTTTGCTAAGATGATAACTTTATGAATAGCTGCTTGTTTCTGTATTATATATACGTATGTGTATGTCTGCATCTAATTTATCACAATATCTATGTATGCTTTTGGCTACTAAGTATTCCTGTTGCTCCTATTACTACCGGTATGACTTCTGTAGGTGTTTTCCATAATCGTGTTATTTTTGTTTTTAGTAAGTGGTATTTACTCAATTTGTCTAACTCTTTAGGAACTATGTGATAATCTGATGGTATTGTTAGGTGTATTTATCTAAATACTGTATTAACTAAACTAATAAGAATTAAAATAACCTGTTTTAAGCTTTCACGGTTTGTCTCTAAATTTAAAATGTCACATAAGGGATATCTTCCGTGATTATATGTTTGTTTTAGTTCACGATATTTAGACACTGTTCCAAGCGCCATGATTGCGGGTTTAAATCAAAATCTGTCTACCCTCTTTCTTTGAAAAAAGAGGGTAGACAGATTTGTCTGCTCCTAACAATTTATTTTCATCCACCCGCAATCTCCAGTTAACCCGCGATCATGGCGCTTGCAACAGCGTCGAAATATCGGGAACTCAAACAAACATATAATCACGGAAGATATATCGTAAGTGACATTTTAAAATAAACTAACAAAGAGCATCAAAAAATTTATCTACATCACTGTCAACGGGATAAGTGCCCAGAACGCTGGCAGCATTGCCTTCATTGCGACGTTGGATGGCAATGCTAATTCTTTGACCAAGAAATAGGCCAGCCCTCTGGTCACACGCGAAGAATCGACTATACGTTTTGCAAGTTCTTTATAAACTCCAAACGGCTCAAATACATAGCTGCCAGTCAAGCCATTGTATTTATGCTGTTTGAGGTTTTCAGCATTTGCAGCAGCCGCACCAGCATAGCACGTAACGAAGGGAAAAAACGAAGGGATGGCGCAAGGGTTTCGACACATGTTGCCCAGCTTCCATAGCATTATAGTCATGCCATTTAGTCTCTTCCTATGGTCGCGTGCCAAGCCAGTGGGAAAACGGCTAAAAACGGCTGGCATCTTGGCGATGACAAGAGCACGACGTATAATGTCATTTAAGCTGGCGTGCCGTGCTAACCGACCCGCACTCTTGCTGCCCGATACAGTCGACTGCTTCACCACATTGACAGCGATGTGGAGCCCCGTAAGCAGCGCCCAAACGCAGGCATGTAGCGATCCGGAGTAGTGTCACTCAGCATGGTACCTATGTTGAATGACGACAGTGCCTGAAGCCATAGACCCGATTCCCATTCGCCCACAGCCAGCAGGCCAGCACGCTCTACAGAATTGGCTGACGTATTAACAAGATTGTACCGTACCAACCTAGAGAGCGGCTCATCCCACTGCCTCTGGAAAGACGGGTTCACGGGCCCATCTGAATCCGGGCAAATAATTTTCCAGGCGTTCAAGCAAGACACTTAAAATCAGCCAGAGAAAGATTTAAAATCTTTCTAATTAATGTTTCAGTGCTGTGGACAGGGGACAGGAACTAAACTCACACTAAAAATTTTGCGGAAATGTCTATTAAATAATTCGGATACATAAATTATATCAGGACTATTTTGTGCTACTGTGATGTCTGTCTAGACTGAAATGTCTCACATTAATTCTGCAGACTCATTTTTTATTTATTTGTGGTTAATGTTTCTTAAATGCCTGCTAGTTTTTCTAGCATTTGTTGTGTGGTCTCATCTTTCGTTAGACATAACCTGCTCTCTCGAACTGCTTATAGTGGCAAATATTGAAAACTAACAAAAATGATACCGGTTGCTTTTTTAGCCAATTAAAAAGATATCTATATATCTATGTTTACTTTTTCTAGTACTGCTTTATAATACGGCCCATATTACAAACGAGTAGAGTAGAACCGGTACCGTAAGTATTGATAGCTTTTACCTGATTCCTAGCATTTAATTGTGTGTTCGCTATTGATTTTATCCTGCCAAAGTATTCTTTCTTTAGTTGGTCTCTTATTCTGTTATGACCTATTTTGCCCGCCTCATTTATATCTATGTAAATAATTGTACGTCTCGTCTTTTTTCTAATGTTCAAATTTCAATTTTTAAATTTTTGCTCTTCGCTAACTCTACCGGTTGTCACATAACATTCCTGTCTCTAGTAAATATTTCTTTTCTATCGAGTTAAATCTTTAAACGACTTTTATAATTTGCATAAACTTTAAATCGACCTTATATAGGAAGTGGTTCACTGTTACGGTTACGGTTGAAATTGTGTTTATTTCTAAACAAAACAGAAGTGGTGATAATGAATCTCCTTGGAATATTCCTCCGTGTATAACTATGGGATCAGTGGTTACACTAGCGTCTACGAGCCTTCATGATAAAATTCCATGTAGGCATGACAGGACCATCTCTAGAAAGCCCATGATAGCACCCGGGCACTTGTATAACCTCAACACCTGAAGAAGCCATTCGTGTCAGATGCTATCAAAGGCCTTCAGAAAGTCTACTCATCCCATACTTAAGTTTTTCTGACACTGATGTGCGTCTTCTAGTATTGCTTTGTTAATCATGAGATGATCTTTACAGACCCTGGCGCGTCGCCTGCATCCTCTCTGTTCTGGATAAATAATGTCGTCAATTACAGTGTTTGTACAGTTCGTTAGGTAGCATGGAAGTAAACAGTTTATACATAGTCGGCAAACATGCAATGGGGCGCCAGTTTTGTGGTCCATGAGTGTTTTCATTTTTGGGAATCAAAATGATTTGTCCTGTCGTAAACCAATTTTCTACTGGGACTGTTTTTTGCTTGTTAGACTTTGTTAGATTTTGAAAACCGTGAGATTATAGTTTTGTTATAGTCGTAGTTGTTATAATTGCCGCATGATCTTAAAAACCGTTAGTTTACCAATAGTTTTTAAGATCATACGGCGGAATCTTTTAATATTTTGAAATTAAAATTTTGATAGATACTTATAATTTACATAATCTATCTAACCTGATACTTTTAACCAAATAAAAATATAATTTAGATACTTAATTATCTTCATTGTTTATAAGTACAAAACTAAATTCATAAGCATTGTCATTGTCCTCAACATATCGTCATTTTCCTAGGCTTGAAAATCATTTTTCTCACATGACATCATTATCCTCAACAACAGTTTAAAAAAAAATTGATTATCTCTTTAAATTCTTGTTTATCTGCTGTGACACTAATATGAAACTTGTTAACTGAACATGCCCGTTATTACCGCTAAAAAAGATGAGCGATGCACGCAGGTTTTCAAGAATCCACAAAATTCAAACAAAAATAATCACATAATTAGGACCATTAATAAGTCAACATCTTAAATGTTAAATAAAAATAGAAATATAATCAAAAAAGTCTCCTTGAGATCAGAAATATTAATTGTACAAACATCATTAAGATGGTCAATCAGTCACCATCTTAAATTAATCTATATTTCTTGAACATTAATTTCAAATGGAAAAATAACAAATTCACCCTCCTCTACAGGTTTTGGTAAAAAAGATACAATATCGTCGTGATCTATTTCAGAAATATCATTTGGAATTCTTTTAAATTTCTTTTTATTTCCAGCTGATTTAAACCCTTCTACAAGTAAAGGATCTGTTTCAGTAATTTGGCAAACATATTTGTAGGTCTTTTTAACACGTGTCGAAAAGAATTTCACCAATAAGAATCTTCCTAAAGTGCACTCTGTCTGATTGTCTTCGTATTCTACTATATCTTCGTCAGGGTAATTTTCAATCAGTTGTCTATTCTGGATTTCCTCACTGTGTACACCTGCAGCTCTGACTTGAGATGGACCCGATTCAACCAATGCTTGAATTTCCATTTCTTGATGATCGGAATCTGAGGCGTTCTGTTCATTCCGTTGATTTTCAGATTGGGACGCTTCCTCTCTCGTTGCAATGCTTTTTCTAGGAGCTACATCCAAACGTCTCTTTCTTCTTGCAGGTTGGTTTGAAGTGCTTCCATATCTTGATTCCTTCAAGAAAGCTGTCAAAGTGCTTTCAACTTCGTGTTCTTCAACGTGTTCTCTTGGAAGGCGATTAAGAACCTTTTGTTTGTTGAAAGGATAAATGCCGGTTGCACAAAATCCGCTTACGATATTACGTTTGATCCCGGAACTTATGTCTATATAAGGAGAATTCGTTTTGGTTTAGCTTGATCCATTTTTTCAAGAGCTTTGGTCAGAAGATACGGGAATGTATCCTTAGGAACAGTTGCCAATTTAGCATTTTGCATTTTCCAATTTGTCAGCACTTGGCGCCAGGCTGTTTTCATCGGGCGGAAGAAAGCCACATCTAGAGGTTGGCATAAGTGCGTCGAATGTGGCACTAAACATACAAAATCAATGTTATTTTCAACACAAAGTTTTATGACCTCTTCATCTAAATGAGAAGAAAGATTATCACCAATAAGAACTTTACGTCCAGGCAATCTTTTTGCATGCGGCAAAAAACTACTTACAAACCAATCTCTGAATGTTGGGGCGTCCATCCAACCACTGACTGTACGGTTAAATCGTGATCCTGCTGAGCAACAAGGCTGACTACAATTTGGTGGACCGCATGGAGCTCTCTCTTTCCACGTGTGATAAAGGTGTAGACTTTTATATATGATATAGGGTGGTAAAAGCACCCCATCAGCAGACCCACAAATCATTATCGATGTTGCACTCTTAGAAAAATTCATTGCCTTTTCCGGGTATTTGACACCTCTACGATATATCCCTATCTTCTTCCCAGGATCATCACTTAAGTTCGACTCATCGTAATTGAAAATATTCGAGTCAGGCACACCTTCCACAGTTCTTTCAAGGTTGTTGAAATATTCCTCGATACTTTCAGGGGATACTGCAGCTCGAGCTTTTTTGATATTAGTAGCAACCCGTTTAGAATATTCGTTTTTGTGTCGATTCAGTAGCGAGTATGCCCAGTCTTGTCCAGGTAGGTTGTTTTTAAATTTCGAAACTGTTCTGCCTTGTCTGTCTAAAAGAATTTTAGCAAACATGCGCAAATCTAAGATTGTTAGGGGATACCCCCATTCAGAACATTTGGCACAAGCTTTCAATATAGATTTCTCTTCATTTTCAGAAAATACTGGCTGAGCACCCGGCTTTTTTATAAATTTTCCATGGTATTTATTGAAAATCGTAAGCTCATACGACCTTCTACAACTGCAGCTACTACTCGTTCTAAGATGTCTTCACTGTAATTCCGATAGGCGCGAGCGCCTAAACGCTTCTTTTATGTTCTTGGCATAGCGCTGAAAGTAAAAAAAAAAGCATATAAAGCAGCCATCATTGCAAACATATTGATAATTTATGTTAAAAAAGCACAAACACCAAAATTGCTAGATCATGGGGTGAGATTGATCAATGACCAAAGTAACCCCATGCCTGTGACCAATGACACCCCGTATAAAAAATAAACACACACTGAATGAAATTTATGAGGTTAGACTACAAAAACAACTTCTTTCACAAGCTAATTAAACACATAACAACGTAAACTATAATTTTTTTTAGCAACTTTCATATCCAATCTGGTACCCTGGAAGTTATTTTAACCCCTAAAATACTTTAAACACAATACTCACAGTTTTTTATGAAAATCTCCGGTAGCGATCTGTATGTACGTGCAGCGCACAGAGTACAGTAATAATAATAGAGATAGAGAGCCCTCTCCTAACCTTGATGTGTCTCCCCGTTCTGTGGCGCCATCTATTAGTCTTGATCCCTAAACTACCCTATATGTTTACACACACATACGTAACTTAAGTTTTCTTTGTGTGCAGTCAATCAGTGGAATGAAAATTTTAAAATAGGTATTATTTAGATCTACACTTTTCTTAAAAATCAGCTTTTTTAACAAACTTGAGATTTTTCGAACACTCTATCACTACAGCTGTTTTAAGAAAAGTGTAGATCTAAATAATACCTATTTTAAAGTGTGTAATATTACTTTACACATACTCAGTAAGCTTATAATAGTAAATAAAACGCAATATTTCATTTCTTTACTTTATTGTGTTTATGTTTGTTGTAATACAATTGAGCAGCGCTTTTCACTTCATCCTCCCCATCATAAACTATTTTCCCGGACAAAATTCGGTTGATTGAACGGCACCAACCGTAAATCATTATGTTTATGACAATATCTTCAAAATATTTTTTAAATGCGATATTGTGTTTCTTGCATTTTAAATTAAAATCTTCTATAAGGAATTCATTAATGACTTTTATATTTAATTTGGTATTTTCTGTACCTATATTATTTTTTAAGCAATCAGTTGTGTTTTTTTTGAATATTGGCAAAATAGGTACAGATTTTTTTTGAAGGATACACAAGCAATTTTTTTCCTTCAACATATTCTTTATCTTTTATTAACCCACTAATTTCATTTGTTAGCAGTTCTTGTCTGCACGTTTTGCACGATTTACAAATTCGTGTTAACATTTTTTCAGGACCCAACCACAAACATAATTTCTTATTCCCTGACCTGCCTCGTGTATTTCAGCATCATTATTTATTAATTGGTTACTTATAGGTATCCGGAGAGGCAGCTCATTTTCATCTCTTCTGTCCGACTTTTCGGGTTCCTTTTGGTCTAAGAAGAAGTTTAAGGACTGCAGAAATGTAGCAATATCCTCCTCGCAATTCGCTTTGATTGAATGCGAGGAGGAAAAGTTATTTATCAAAAGAGCTTTATACGCGCCCTCAAAGCCAACACTATTTGGTGCTACATTTCTGGCCCCTAAACTTCTAATGTTCCCGAAAAAATTTTCGATTGGGTCCTGATTAAAGTTTCTACACAACATCGTGTCCAAACCGTGATTTTTTGATAACATTTTCCAAATGGCTTGCATCCCTTCAATAGTCTTTATGAAGTTCCTTATAGATGGCACTGTTTTTTCAACCACACGTATTTTGTCCCCAGTTTTTTTTTGTTCTAAAAATTTCATATTTTTCAAAAATTTTATAGCGTCTATCCATAGTTGATGATGGGGAGAACCTTTTTTAACACCTGCCCGGTAAATTTTTCCGTTAAGAACATCAAATGTGTTACAGTTTAGGCTGTCAAACAGTTTGTCAATTATTAAAACAAATTCTTCTATGTTTGTTACTTCCGGCCTAACTTTTCCCGATTCTGACAAATGTTTAACCGCGACGGCAACGCTGTGGCTGAAGACTTGAGCTGCGGTTTTGACTTTCATTTTATTTATTTTTTCTATAATTAAGTGCTCCTCTGTAATTTTTTGTAAAATTTTTAATTCATCGTAGCTCTTATCAGCCTGATATAATTCCTCAAAGTACTCCCACTTAAGGACTTTTTCTTTGTCTTCTTTAGCACTACGGTAAATTAAATTTTTTGTTAATAAGTTGTTTCGTAGTCCTTTTAACAAATGTGGTACATCATACAAAGGAATAATTTTTTTATTATTTAAAATAATGCAATCATGTTTCCAAATTTGCCTTTTCTTAAAATTTGTTCCTTGCTATCATTTATTAAGCCGTCTATCGCTCCTACATTTATGGCGCTTTGGTCACACACAGTAGCCAATATTTTTAGGCCTGTAGCATAGACTTCTGTTATTATATTTTTTATTATACTTTTAAGTTCTATTTTATTCATACTTTGTGTGAAATAATATGCCACAGGCTGTTTGTAATTTTTTTTAATGCCTCGCACCATAAATGTAAGCACGTGGTCTGCAATTTGGTGTTCATCCCTATCTTTTAAAGAAGTAAAGCCCTTAAGTTGGTCACTTCCAGCGTCATATTGAATATAAGGCGTGATATACATTTCATCGAAAATCAAAACACACAGCTTGTCGTCTTCGCTCATACTCGCCACTGAGTCTTTAATTTTTTCTAAAATTGCTTTATTGATGCCTGGTCTGATTTTGATTTTAGCAAGTAACTTTTTTAGGGATCTTGCCGATGGCAATGTAAAACATTTTGATAGAAGTTTATAACATTTTGGACTCCTTTTAAATAAGGAAAGGGATAATATTTTTTCATCCATTGCAAAACGGCGTCCTTTCGGCTTCTTGAGAGCTTCCCAATATTGCATTCTTGTGAAAAGTTTTGCGGGCAAGTTCATTTTTCCTGTGACAATTTTAAATGCTTTACTATTTGAAAGCTTCTCAGCATTTTCGAGTCTGGTTTTATAAAATTCTCCTTTTTTTTTTAAGTCTTAAATTTGTCGTTTTAAATCTTTAATTTGTCTTTGTGTAGTCTTCGTAACAAATGTGGAAAGCCGTGGTTTACTCGTTGGTCCTGAAAATTAAATAAAAATCTCATATCAGTACTCAATAAAAAAATTAAAAAAACACATTGTTATGACCATAATTACATTTTAAATCTATGAATGCAATATGCAATCACAATATGAGATGACATCATGTTTAGTCAAAATAGTATTGAAATTGGATGTTGATACAAATAAATTTGTGGCACTGAGGCAACAAAAATCTTTGTCTTCTATAGACCGGTGGCTGTTAAAGAACGATTCTCAGGATTATTTATTTTGGAAAAAATAAAATGGAAGAATCGCACAACAAAAAAATATGTAAAAATAAATAGTTTACCTGGCTGTAGCACAGTGGATTTTGAAGACATACCAATGTCTGGTGTGGATGGCATATCAGTGTATATCTGATGAGACGCACTAACCACAGTGGCAATTCCTAAAACAAGAATGAAACACATTAAAAAAAAAAACAATAAATACATACTACAAACTTGCATTGGGAATAGTAAATGGTACTGTATGTTGTTGACATGAATTTACTACATAAATACTGCAATAGCAATAATATTTCATTTAAGTCTTGTTATGAAAAAAAACCTATTTCAGTTGGATGTGATACAAATAAAATCATGGAGCTAAGGCAACGAAAACATTTGTCTTCTATAGACCAGTGGTGGAATGGAAGAATCGCACTTGACAATAAGTAATCTATCAACAGGGTGGAATTATGTAATGCCACCTGGAGGGAAAGTACTGAAGATAGAAAATTTTACTCAAAGGAAACATTCCTTTATTTTTGAATAGAAAGCAAACTGCATTCAAAGATTTTCGAAAATTCTCTTCTCTCACACCCTGGAATCGAACCAGCTAAAATCTGAAAAAAATATACCCTGTACTTTTATTGCATCGTTCATTAGGGTCAATTATAAGGATGAAATCTTTCTAACAAACATGATAAATAAATGAAAGGAAGACCAGGAAATCTTAAATATTATTTTCAGATTTCAGCTGGTTCGATTCCCGGGTGTGGGAGAAGAGAATTTAAAAAAATCTTTGAATGCAGTTTGCTTTCTATTCAAAAATAAAGGAATGTTTCCTTTGAGTAAAATTTTCTATCTGCAGTATTAAGAGTACTTTCCCTCCAGGTGGCATTACATAATTCCACCCTGTATATAAAAATAAATAATTTACCAGGCCGTAGCACAGTGGATTTTGAAGACGTACTACTGTCCGGTGTGGATATGGATGGCATATCATGGCAGGACTGATGAGATGCATTAACTACAGTGGCAATTCCTAAAAAAAGAATAAAAAACGTTAAAAAATAAAAATAAATACATACTACAAACTTGCATTGGGAATAGTAAATGGTATTGTATGTTGTTGACATGAATTTACTACATAAATACTGCAATAGCAATAATATTTCATTTAGGTCTTGTTTAGACAAAATAATATTTCAGTTGGATGTGATACAAATAAAATCATGGAGCTAAGGCAACGAAAACATTTGTCTTCTATAGACCAGTGGTGGAATGGAAGAATCGCACTTGACAAAAAGTAATCTATCTATATAAAAATAAATAATTTACCTGGCCATAGCACAGTGGATTTTGAAGATGTACTACTGTCCGGTGTGGATGTGGATGGCATATCATGGCAGGTCTGATGAGATGCAATATCTACAGTAGCAGTTCCTGAAAAAGAATGAAAGTAAGATTAATTAAAATAAATGTGAACCATCCTGGTATCACAATCATGTTTTCCTGAAGTTGTGATGTTCAGTACATTGTTATAAATACAAGCGAATTGAACTATTGAAAAAAAACTTTGCACACACTTGACTTGATCAAAGATTTTTTGAATGCAAAGTAACAAGCCGAAATTAGTAGGTACATACCTGGCACTAACAATGAAGGTACAGCAATAGAGCTTAAGCGATTGTTTCTGGTTTTGTCTTGTGGCCTAAAATGTATATCACAAACTTTTTTTCTATTATAAATTTCATCGTCAGTCATGCCACTCAAAAATGGTCCAGCAAGTTTCACCCAGATCTTGAACCGGTCTGGGTCTTTTGTAGGTTGAGGAAAGTTGTGGATGGCAACACCTGAAATATACATGTATGGTTTTAGAGATACATTTATTTTATTTTTCAAAACAGACAATTTACTAATAAATTCATTTTAAATACTGAGAAATAATTATTCATACAGAAAGCTTCTTTTTTTTTTTCCACAACTATCACACAATGCCATCTAGTCTCAAGCTAAGCAGAGCTTGTGTTATGGGTACTAGACAACTGATAAACATACTTATAATAAATTATATTTCTTAATACATACACATTATAGATAAATTACACCCAGACACAGAACAGAATGATCGTGCTCATCACACAAACATTTGTCCTGGGTGGGAATCGAACCCACAACCTCCGGCATAGCAGTCAGGGTCACTAAACACTAGACCAACAGGCCAGTCAATTCAAATTCTGATATTCTTATTCTTCTACTTCTGTTAATATTGCAATACTAGCCCTACCATGTACCCACTCATTCCCATTATTATTACAGAATAATTGCTAAGCGGTTGGCATCTGTTGAAATTGAAATAAAAGAAATAAATATATCACAGCAAGAGATCCTGCAGAGTTCGATCTTCCTCTACAATCACTCCGTTTGAAACTTTGCCAGAAGAATTAAAATTACCCTGAGATAATATTGAATCAGTAACAACAGTAACAGATAAAAATGCAAAATTTTAAATCGGTGTAGTTTAACAATGACCCACTGACCCAAAATGCTACTAGGGGGTAGAGGAAGGCGGTTTGCCAAATAGGAAACTCCAACAAACATTATGGTTCAATGCCATTTGAGTTTTATGGGTTTAGACAGACAGACAGACACACTTTGTTTTATAGTAATATAATGATAATAATTACATAACGGTAGATTTGCAGCCTTACCTGTTGTTTTACATCCAAACACGCATCTTCTTGTAGTTGGCATTGTCAGTTTCTGAGTCCGCAAGATAAATGAACAACTTAAAAACTAAAGTCACAATAACTTAAGGACAGAAACTTAAAACACTAAGGCGTCCAAACTATCGCATGAAAAGAAAATTAAAAACACTACAGCGTCCACAATAACTATCACAAAAAAACTTAAAACACTAAGGCGTCCAAATTATCGCAAGTAAATAAGAAAGTTCCACAATATCGCAAAGAAACTTAAAATTATTAAAGCGTCCACAATCGCATTTAACTGATGAACTAAGACGAGGAGCTAGCTCAACTCGAATGTAGCTGCGGAGGAAGAACACTCAACGCACAGAAATACACCATTAAAATTTACAAAACAATGAAAATTTGCAAAAGTTTACGGCCATTTGAAAATGTCACGATGTCACGGACTCACGGTTGAACTTTGAAAATTGTCATCTCAGTGCTGCCAAGGCATATTGATTAAAATCTACTAACACCTTCCAAATTAATATAATATTTGAAAAAAAAGACCTGAATTGACATAGAGACAATAAATTATTTGAACAAATTTCATTTATTTTGTAGATAAAAATAAAGTTTTCTCTTTTAAACGGACATTCTATTTTGATAAGAAGTTACTGAATTAAAGTAACCATTAAAAAATGGCAGCCCTGAGATATGTTGGCAAAAACTGGTTTAGCGCCATCTGTTGGATTAAAATTGAGCTAAAAAGTTAGGGTACAAGACTAATAGATGGCAGTACTATATTCATTAAAAGTGCCTTGTAAGCGACTGTCACCCCCCTGGTGCAGCGCTTGGCCAATGTCAAAGAGTGACATTCAGTGCTGCCAACACAAAAGACGAAATTATTCGGTTGCGTTCAGAAATGACACAATTCCTGTTTTAAAAAAATATAAAGTTTTTATCAATGTTACCCCGTGAATCAAACTAACCCCATTCCACGGTATGTATAATAGGTGTTTTTTTAAATAATTAATTAATAATCTTTTATAGTTGTATAGGTATGTATAAATGAAATATAAGTTTTTTTTTCCAGTCAGGTCTACAATTTTGTATTTACATAGTATTTTGAAGAGTTAGTTTGGACAAGTTTTCAAAGTGCATCAAAAACAGTAATGTACAGCCAGGGCCGCGCCGCCCCTATGTGCGAAGTGTGCGGCGCACACAGGCGCCGGTGCAATAGAGGCGCCGCATGACCAGTACCAAATAATTTTGGGTTTTGTTTACGAGCTCTGCTTTAAAAATCAAAAGAACCGCCGGCCGCGCCGCATTCGTTATGCTATCCGACTATTTTATTATTAATTAGTATATTAATCTATGTATTTTATTATAAAGGCCGTGCCGTGGATTAGTTTATAAACGTAACCCGATTCGACCCGACGGGGATTCCCCATAACAATTACAAACATTTTATCAAAAATAGGTATTAGCTAGTGGAGTCGCGGGTACGGCGCGTACTGGCAGGAAACTGTTAAATTGATGAAACTGGTGAAAATATTTCAGAAAAAAAGTTAAATTAGGTAATGAAAAAAAATTAAAAGAGACTACATGAAAGGCGCTTCATAGGTTTTGCGCACAGGCGCTTCATAGGTTTTGCACACAGGCGCTACTAGGGGTCGGCGCGGCCCTGTGTACAGCTTGACATAAAAATGTAGAAAACCGGAAGTCGCCACTGTCTTCGCGCTACCAGCACTTTGAGTGATTTCATTTTATTTATTTTCACTTATTACGTTAGTTTTATGGCACAATAATAAATGTAACAAATCTGCGGTCTTTGTTTACATCAAATATCAAAGATTTTAAAACGCTGTCAGAAATAAAAATGTTAGTTCCGTTTCAACCCGTTCTGGCCAAGCTGTAAACCAGATAATTAAAAATAGTAAAAAAAAAAGATATTTCGATAAAGTGGCATCTGTACTATCTACGCGGAACTAAAATCAGCGCCACGTATCCTTTCCCTACATTGCACCATTATAGTATGTGTGCAATAGAATTTTGCTGGATGCGATGTACTAGGTGGGTAGTAAGTACTAGGTACTCGATGGCAGTGTTCATATCATAGCAGCGAACACTGTAAGATTACTGGCGGAAGTAAAATAGGAGGGTGCTCAAAAAGAACCCCGCTCCGATAGACACGAGTTGTATCTCAAATTATAATAAAATAATATGTAACTGTGTTTGATCGTGATCGTTGCTGGCAAACATATAATTTGCAAGTTTTGAAGTTATGTCAGTGGTCCATGTAAGAAGAAGTTCGTAGTAGTTTACCGATTTGAAGATTATTCTTTCATTGTATGAAAGGGTATACTTTCCAGGTGGTCCTACAATCAACAGGTCAGACAAAAAAAAACATGATCGGTTCAGTAGTCTTTGAGAAATGGGGGAACAAATAAACCATAATATGTGACATAAACGCACTAAACTCACTCAAGTTTACGCGGACATGATAAGTACAAGATGGAACTCGTTTCGAATGGTGGTGAGGTCCATGGTCCATCTATCTATTTCCTGTGTAAGACATATGACTGCGCAATAGCCGCCTAAAATTGAGCTCACTCAACAAGAAAAAGAAGAATCAAAGGGCTGGAAGGTCCATGTTCCATAATCAATGTCTATGGTAATGTCCCAAGCGGAATTATACAATGATTAAATAATTGTAAATAGCTTTTCTTTAAAATAATATTATTTTATTAATCAGAAGAAAATCTTATCATAACTTTTAAAAAACCGGCCAAGTGCGTGTCGGACCACGCACAGTATAGGGTTCCGTAGTTGCCCATCAAAATACTTATGCGAACTAACTAAACTGATTCGCTGAATTTAATTTTAAAAAGAAGAATTTTCAAAATCGGTCCAGGAGTCTTTGAGAAATCAGGGAAAATACATAAGAAAAAAGATTATGACGAATTTAAAACCTCCTCCTTTTTTTGAAGTTAGTTAAAAATAGTTGACGATAAAAACCTACCTATCCCCAAAAAAAGATACCGTAAAAACATACCTATTAAAGCTGTAAAAATAAAGTTGACAAACTTACATTTGCAGTTAAAGAGCATCTTCTCCGATACATTTTGTTTTAGAAAACATATTATTCAAGTACATTTTATAAGTTGGTCGACTATTACTCGTAAAGTCGTAAAGCCTACTTAGT
Organism: Agrotis segetum; assembly: GCA_036375495.1. NCBI lineage: Eukaryota > Metazoa > Arthropoda > Insecta > Lepidoptera > Noctuidae > Agrotis > Agrotis segetum. The sequence continues at coordinate 3,409,657 of JAQSVV010000002.1, forward strand.
CATGATAATTTTCTTTTAAATTTCGTTATATATACTACTGTTGTGAATTTTTTCACACCCCCAAACCGAATCGAGCAAAATTTAGCACTTTAAAGCTTAATATTTCACAAACAAATGTTTTTATCCAAAAACTGTAAATGGAAACTATCATTATTTTTTAAAGGCCTATTTAATGATACCCCACATTAAGGGGTACGCGAGAAAAAAAAATCCTCACTTTACGTGTAAGTTCAGGAGGTACCCTAGAAAAAATATTTTACGGATTTTATTTTACCACTTTTTCGGCACAACAAATCCGTATATTTACACCAAATTACAGCTCTCTAGTACTGTGCGTCTCTGAGCTAAACTGCGGACAGACGGACGGACGGACGGACGGACGGACAGACGGACATAGCGAAACTATAAGGGTTCCTTGTTGACTACGGAACCCTAAAAACCAAAAAACCAGAGAGATCTTGTTACACTGTGTATATGTATTGAGCTCACCATGTTCTGTGGTTTGGCCTAAAGGCCTTGAAGCCATGCCTGAAACTCGATTACAAAAAAAAAATCATTCTGAATGTCGGTGTTGCCAACTTGGTAGACTTTCCACTAAAACTGGTGGTTTTGACTCCCCTTTTAGTGGCGAAATATTGCTTTTAGTGGTTTAGTAGAATTTACTTTCAGTTATTAAAATGCTATCACTCAACCACTAACCTACTGAAGCGTCACAAAATATGTTATTTTTCCTTCATTTCATTGTCAGGAGAATTCACTTTTATTGAAGAATACGCTGTGGTTTAACATTGGAAGGAAAATGCTGCAAAGACTATGGAATTCCATTCCAATAAAAGTTATACAATAAATCGGGATCAAAGAATCACAATGTAAAACATACGATAGGGCAGACAAAAAATTCACCTGAAGAAGATGAATTTTAGGAAATTTTTATCACTTTATTTTATCTTATTTTTGTAGTAATTGTTTTAATTCATTTTTATTTTCTTCATCTTGACTTATTGGTGAAATATTTTGTTATGTAAAGAAAATGACAGTTTCTTTCGAAAAAAAAAAATGTTTAAGGTGGATGCTCCAACCAGCCCGCAAAATTCAATTTTTCTTTCGTTTTATGCAATTTGCAGGCCAGTGACATGTTGTTACTTTATCAAAATTTGAATTGCGGTAAAAACAAGTATAATTTTAAATATAAAAATTATCAAAAAAATCGCTCCATCAGCTCTCACATAGAAAAGGTGCATCATGTTAAAATCTCCGAAATCTAACTACGATGCACCTTTTCTATGTGAGAGCTGATGGAGCGATTTTTTGTATAATTTTTATATTTAAAATTATACTTGTTATTACTGCAATTCATATTTTGATAAAGTTACAACATGTCACTGGCCTTCAAATTGCAAAAAACGTTAAAAAAAAATGAATTTCGCGGGCTACATCAAAGCAATCACACATGGATTTTTTTGCGACTTTTACATTTTTGAAGTGAAAACTTCTTTAGCGGCGTTGTACACTTTTTCTGTAATGGGTAAAAAATTTAAAACTCGCGTCAGGGTCACGTGACCCTGATCGAAAATGAGTAAGACGTCATTCAAATTAAAAATAAAACATAGTAACAAAAAAGTTTTCACTTCTACCGGCACTCCTGGAGTGCAACCTTTTTTTTGTTTTTTTTTTGGAATAGACCCGATGTTTGTTAGTGGTTTTTTGGTGGTTTTAGAATTTGAATCTGGTGGGGAGATTATTCTATCTGTTGGCAACACTGAAAATGATTAATTCTGTCTGTGCCTCTGTGGGTGTTGTTGTTGCCGTTGTTGGCTGGAGGATGGGGGGGATCTTGGCTTCAGCAGCGTTGCCGATCTGGGGGAATTCCCCTCTTTGGGGGGAATTTCACGTATTTATGGGGCTAAAAAGGGTTATAAGAATAAAAGGGGAATTTAATACTACAAATGCAATAAATATATAATTTTATACTTGTATGTACATCTAATAAGGCTGGGCTAATGAACATAGAAATAATTTAAAAACAAACACGATAGTTGCCCTAATGCAAACTAAAGACCAAATTAAAAGATTGTGTATGCCAACAATAAAATAAGCGAACCTACACAAAAAGTGATGTATTTTGTTTTAGTTTTTGGAATAAGGTGTTCAGTAGTAAAACATTTTTATTCTGTTTTTCCTACATTATGAACGTCGAGGGGAATTTTGCTTTAAAAAAAGAATTTTTCAACATGACGAGGGGAATTTTCAAAACTAACTGTGGCAACACTGCTTGGCTTGGGTGGCATTGTAGTGGCCTGTGATGTGATGTTTTATTTTATTTAGTTTTCTTGCCGAACCGAAAACATCAAAACATAAAGCAAATAAGTTTGGTAGGCCAGTAAAAGTACATATTATCTTCAATGCCTCGCAAACCGTGCTACTGGACGCGAAAGCTAGAACTAGATTTAGTTTTATTTGTTCGCCAGAGAGAATACATATCGCACCCTTAAAACATAAATGGCACTAAACGAAAATGTTAATTTTACAGTATGGCCGTTTTAAGATTTTTTAAGAATTCAATGGGTGATATGGGACTAAAAAAATGTAAATACAGCTTTGTGATCGGCTTAAAATAAAAGTTTAACTAACGCTGTTTCAGTATCCAGTGGCATACAATAAAATTATTGATTATTTATCAATGGAGAAGCATTTAAAAAAAAAGTTTAGCATTGTGTCGGTTATAGTTTTCTAGTTTTCCAAACTTTTTTGCTTAATGACCTTTAAATTGTTATTTTACCTACATTGTAATGATAAAAAAGAGAGAAATAAAACAATATAACTACTAACATAATAAAGAATTATATTTATTTGGCACATGCTCACAGTTTTCGGTCAAAATTACAAAACTTCTTCATACAAATGAACGTTTTTTTTTAAAGGCGGTCTCACTACTCTACCTACCTAGTTCAAAACTCTGTCAAAGTAGGAATTATTACGGGTGTCATTGGTACTTTGAGTAATTTAATTGTTGGGTGTTTGGACTTTGTATAGACAAAGCTGAAGCTGAACTGGATGATGTGCTTGAGGACGAAGATGAGGACGAGCTGGACGATGACGACGAGCTTGAGTTCGATCTCCGGCTTTTTTTTCATGGAAAGTATGTTGTATCATGGTCTAAGGCGAGAGAAAGGTCACCGTCGTCACTATTAGTTTGGTTGTGATAAGAGCTAGTTAAGGGCCTTCGCGCCTTTTAAGCCGTAAAAACGTTACATTCTAAAGCAAACTCCTGATTAACGGCTGGGTGTAAAGATTGAAAAAAAATATATGTTGAATGTATATTCATGTACAACAATGTGAGTAAATTTTATTTTCTTATGACAAATATTTGAACTGTAAAAAAATATTTAACAACACGCTATTTTGTTCAAATAAATGCTCACTCCTTCTAAACGGCTTCTTTTATTTAAAATGTTTTTGAATAGATCAATCGGTGTTAAAATTTACTACAATGTGAGTAGCGCTCATGTAAATCAGTCAATATTTTACAAAGAATATGTTGAAAATTGAGATTTCCACATATAAAAACCGGGCGAAGGCGGGTTTTTGCAGCTGTTTCTGCCTAGCTGCATAGTCTATGATATCATTTTGAGGTATCGCGGTATGCTCGGGACATATTAATATGTGCGGTGAAGATATGAAAATGTGCGTTTAGCTCCGTCTGGATGTTCAAGGTCATTGAGGGTACTATGCGCCTTAAGGCGGCGCTATTCGCGAGCTCGAACTCACTGGCAGGCATGGTCAAAAACCATGATATTTCACCTGAAATCGAGCCATATTTGTTCATGAGTCCGCGAGCATCATCCCCCCGTAGAGAAAACAGAGGAAAACATTATTCAGTGAGATGCACGATCATTCGGAGTAAAAGGCGCGCGTAAAAAAATACGAAACGGCCTTTGGAAGAAGGGGTTTTATGAAAAAACCACTGCATCAATCAATTTCAAAAGATGGATTTTATGGAATTTTTCGATAAATGTGCTATGTCGGTACGGACTTTGTTTTAGAAATTTGATGCTTCTTTAATTTCTAATTTACGCCGAAAGTTGTGTTAAAATTAGCAATAATAAAGAATCTTTGGAAGCTCGTAACTTTTTAATGGCTTGTTATTTCAAAATTTTGCTTCCGTACAGACAAAATTAATAATGAGACAAAACGATACAATGTTTAACTTTGGATGTACCTTGTCAAATAGTGGAGTAAAATCCCAACGAAGTTTCTATGGAAAAAATGTTGAGTTGTTTCACCTTAAGGGTGAACTTGTTAAAATCGGAGGCACTCATTGTTGAAAGGGGTTCAACAATATAGGAATTTCTTTTAGAAGCAGGCTAAGTATCCATGAAAGTTTAATGCCTTAAACAAAAGGCCTTTTCATATTAAATTCGTATAAAAACTAAATCCTTATTAAAGTTAAAAAAAAATGACACTAAACTGAAACTGCCCCTTGCAATAAATTACGCACAGCTATTATTTGAAAGCATATTTATTGATTAAATGGCTCTTTACAGAAAATGCCCGTTATTAAATTCATATAAAAACAAAATCCATACTATAGTTATTAAATAACTGGCATTATATTCAAACTGCCACTTATGCATTTACTCACTGAAAATATTCGAAAGCAAATTTATTAAATAAGTGGCACTTTACACAAAGTGCCAGTTTTTAACTCACCTCGACAAGGATTCCCTTCGGAGACTTGACGCGAATTGGCATAGTGCCGGTTTATCAATTACCGGGCGGACAAATTGTGACAAATTCATAAGTGACACTAGCGACATCTAGCAAAAATTAGGCGCGTTAGAGCTACTGGGGTCTTTGCATTAGGCGCGTTTCCTTTTATGCGTTTAGACTGTATACTTAACTAAAAAATGACATTTTTGGTATAGTGCCACTTATGTTTTAAGAGTGCGATATGGCGGCCCGCTGGGAACACTAATCATCAAATTCAACAAAAGTACAAGGCGTATGCTGAATTTGCTGCGAGTCTGGGCCGAGGATTCACTGGTAAGTTTTTGGTAATTTTGGATATGTGTAGTGAACATGTTTGATTGGTATTTTACCATTGTTCTGGTAACAAAATACACCGATATTGGGTTGTCTTAACTAAACCCTTTTCTGGTTGTGTTCAAAAAGCTAAAATCACTTTAGATTAAAACGTAGTTAATTATTCAATATAAACGAAAAGTGGCATTGATTTTATAATAGATTTATACAGTCAAATGTTTGATACCTACCTAGAGTAAAAAGTGATTAAATTGACAAACAACTCTAAATTGACTATATCAAAATATAATCGATTACTAAGCACATTATTTCTAAAAAAAAAAATGTTTTCCTTACTCATAGGTCAATAATGATTTACATTTTTGTTCTCAGCTCGCTCGGTGAGAGATCGTTGGGTTAACATTAGAAGCACTTTCAACCACAATCATCGGAGAGTTGAACGCTCTAAGCTTACAGCCAAGACTCCAGCAGATATTTATGTACCTTGCTGGCCATTATGGAAGCCATTGCAGTTTTTAAAAGATGTATGCAAGAAAGAAGCTTATGAGGTGAGTCATTTTGAGTAGACTTCACTTATAAAAGTATTAGCAACCTGCCCTGGCCCTGCACGGTTGCAACCTCTGCTATATTATGCATGTGATATACATAAAAACCTTCCTCTGGAATCACTCTATCTACTGAAAAAAATTGCATCTAAATCCATTGCATAGTTTTAAAGATCTAAGCATACATTGGGAAGGGACAGAGACAGCAGGTCATATCTATGTAGCGATTTAATGTATGCATAACAAAACAAAATGAATATTTGAATTTATTTATGCCTCAACATGAACCTGGTAGGTTCATAAGAAAGATCGGGCAATATTATAATCTTACCTTAAAACTACAAAATCTGTGCCTGAACTAAGTAATCCTGTGTGGATTACTTAGTTCAGGCACAGATTTTGTAGTTTCTGCCTATCCGACAATGTCTACTGAAAGCAATTAGCCGTCTAGTACTGAATTCAAATTATTTGTGAAACATAGGTACAAACAGAACTTACAAAATTAAAAAGTTTTATAAACTTATTAGTTTAGAAAAGAACTAATGAAATTCTGCTGAATCTAACTGCTTAAAATTTGGCAAGGCCTGGAAACAGTGGACAAATAGAAGGCTGAGGCCACCTCTTACTGACCAAAAATAGAGACTACATTACAGTCAAAATCAGATCATTAAAACAGTGTTATAATAAATAATTGTTTTCTAAAACCTGTTCTATCTCGTTTCAGAACTACGAACCAGTTCCTGATGACTACAAAGATCTTTCAAGTGGTCTTAATGTCAAAGAAGAACAACAATCTGAACTTGAAAATGATTTAGAGATAAACATCCGCCAGCGAGGCAGGCGGACTGATCGGCCTCGTCGTAAAACTAAACAACTACCAATATCTGTTAAAAAAAATAGATGTAAACAAGTCATCGACGATCTTCTGCTGGCTATGAACCCTTTAGTTTCTGAGGTGTTGCCAGAGCAAAACTATTGGTTTTTCGGAAAGCATGTCACAGAACGGTTAAATTCTATGAGAAGTATAGATGCAGACAGTGCCTGTCATGATATTATGAGTCTTTTAAATGAATGGCAGCAAGGTGAACCTGCTTGAAGAAAATTTTGTAGGATTGGATCATATTGGAATCAATCGGCATGATATTAAGCTGTTGGACTGTTTTTCACAGTGGACTGCACTTGTCGGATCATCCTATGAAATGAGAAATAATTTTGTTACACTTAGTTTATGGATTCCTTGAGCCCATTGAATCTCAGCTTATCAGCTAAAAATTTAATTTTGGGTGGACCCAAATACATGTCACTATTTTATAAAATGATGGACTCCCAAAGCTGGTCAGTTAGTGGTGGTCCATAGTTTATTTATAAATTGGATTCTTGAGTCAGTTATTTCTCTTCTAGCAGTGAGGTCCTGTGTTGACAAAATGCATTATTTTTTTAGATATACTTATGTGATTTCTTGAGCTCAGTAATCTTGACTTAGGACTGACAGTTGGTCCCTGTCCAGACCAATACTTATTGAATAAGTATGTTAAGTATGGACGTGCTGAGTCATAAGTCATTTATAAGAAAATTAAGGATGCCGATCGACACGACACATTGATTGTGCTGCTATGCAAATACATTATCCTATTATGGAGTGACAGCATTTATTGACACGTCACATTCGTGTTGTCACTCCCTCCCTTTGGTTGGTTTTATAAAGAAGCAGGTTATCGGTGCAAACAGATCGGTACGGATGTTGAAACTTGAATTGAATAAGCTATCAATTTCAACACTATATTGTTATTTCCGTTTGACTCGCGTTGCAATTTTGCTAGCTCGGCGTCCGTTTCTGTTGTTTCAGTTCTGCGAAATCGAGCGTCGTGGGACACGATATTGTTGCTATTCTAGATAATGTATCCGCAACTATGTTATCGTTACCACTTATATGCCTTATATCTATACTGAATTCGCTAATGAACATACTCGTAATTTGTCTAGCTCTTCGTGACGTTTCCCTATTTTTGCCTGTTTTGTCAAATCTATATATATAAAAGAACAGGGGTTTTTCTTTTGACACGACTACAGCCGAAACCGCTTAACGCAAAAACTTGAATTTTGGACAGCATTTGCAGTCTACCATGTAGATTGGCAATAAGACGGGATTTTGCGAAAATCCTCCTCTAAAGGGGTGAAAAGGGGTGAAAACTTTTGTATGAAAAATCTTATTCCTTGGGTTTATAAACTTGAAACTTACCACGAATAAGAACATTAGTAAATAAATAAGATTGGCACCGCTATTTTTTTAAAACTACCCTCCATTGGTATTCTAGGGGTTGTTAAAGTTTGTATGGGAAAATCATAACGCGTGAGCTGATGAATTTGAAAATTTGTATTTATATACTAGATAAGAATTAATCAAACACGTATTTTTGGATTTTTCGAAAATCACCCCCCAAGGTGGTGAAAAGGGGTATTCAAGTTTTAGGGGGAGGATATTAAACCACTAAACGTAGAAACCTGAATTTTGGATGGTAGTTACAATTTATAATGTAGATGAGCATTATGAAAGGATTTTGCAAAAATCTCCCTCTAAGGGGGTGAAAAGGGGTGAAAACTTTTGTATGTAAAATCTTATTTCTTGGGTTTATAAACTTGAAACTTGGTACGTGAATATGAGTATAAGTAATTAAAAAAGATGGGCATTATTACTTTTTTTAAAACTACCCTCCATTTTTAGGTTTTCCGAAAATCACTCCCTAAATTGGTGAAAAGGGATGATAATATTTTAAGGGAAGGATTTTATTGCTTGCTTCGATAAACTCAAAACTTGACATATTAACTATCTCAAAATCGAATAAAGGATACGTATTTTTATTTATATTTTATAAATCAACCCCTAACGGGGTGAAAATCGGAAAATCAGTTTGTCTAATATGATTGATTGTTTGTTTGTATTGAGTTTTTAAATTTTCTTATAAGGAGGGTGAGACTGAGCGGGAATTAAATTCACTGAGTTCGAAAATAAAAACACGCGCAGACGAAGTCGCGGGCAAAGTGCTAGTTCAAAGGATAAGGGCGATCTGTAAATGAGGAGTGACTTTTCAAAATGGCTTATTTCTGTATGGTCATTTTTTTCAGGACCAAGAAAAATACGAAAACTTTTCATATATGAATATTTTTAGTAACAAACTTCTATGTACATAATCTAGGTACGTTAATAGATCGTTTCACAGTGTATATATTTTTTTTAATACTCTAAATTATGAGTTATTATCATATGATTTAAGGAAATAAGCCATTTAGTCGCAAACTCCAAGAAATAAGATGTTTTGTTTCAGCACTCCTAAGAAATAAGCCATTTTGTTTTGGCACTCCTAAGAAATATGCCATTTTGTTTTGGCACTCCTAGAAATAAGCCATTTTGAAAAGGATGGGCTAGCAAAAAAAAATTGTTTTGTAAAAACTTTTATTAAAATCTGAAAATCACACACGGACTTCTCCTACATCCTCTTCATTGCAGACACAATCATATTCATGTTCCTCAGCTGGTTCCTCCGTCACATGTAACAAAATAGTTTTGTACCATTGAAGTTCAGGCAAGGCAGTCCATTCTTCCCCAAATTGTTTTTCAAGTAAATTTATTACATCTTTTTTCTTTTTTTCTGAAACTGGCTGCGGAATAGATTCTGCAACATCAATAGTTAGTGGAATACGTTTACCCCGTTTCAATAATGTCTGCCAAGGATCATTTCCATCAAATCTATAATATTGGGAAGCTTTTATTTCACAACCGATAGTCATCTGTCTTTTAACAGTTTTTTTTATCCAGACTCTTTTTATTTTTTGTAATCCCTCCACATTTTTAAAATTTTCCTTTAAATCCTTTATTTCAAGCAGTTGCCAATCATTTCCTAATAACCTTACATTGCCATGGTTTTTGAAGATATCATGGTAACCATCTTTGGTGGTGATCACTGGTATTTTTCTTAATTCCTTTTCCAGCCGTCCAAAAACGCGATCGGCGGGCAAAAAACTGTGACCCCGCACTGGAAAAAATATATGTATTTCCTTCACTTGAGCAGGTGATTTGGAGTAAAGCCATTGCATTAGTGAATGTATGATATGATTATTTTTATTTTGGCCTCCACAGCCATCACAAAATAAACGTATAGTATCAACATTATTGTCAATGTTCATGGAGGATAGATAATCATATACAGCTGATCCTATTTCTGTTGGCCCGCGCTTGGCAATGGTTTCATCCCAAGTATAAAACCAAGGATCTTTTGAATTTAAAGGTACTACACAAAAATTATAAAGACTTATTTGCCTAGAATAAAAGGCATCTTGAATAGGCGTTTTTGGAAGTGCTTGGACTTGTTGAAGATCAAAACAAAGTGAAATGGAGTTTGGAGGATTACCTTTCATGTGGGTATAAAATGCCTTGGCCCTTATCTTATGTACCCGAAGTTCTACCATTAATTTTTGCTTTTTTTCACTGTCTCTTTCATTTTTGATTCTATTTCCCCACAGCACACACACATTGCAAGCATCAGAGGATGGCGCAGAAAATCCTACATTAAACTCTTCATAAAATATTTTATAAAACATGGTTTTTTTTACTTGCAAGTTTGAGGCAACAGAAGAATTATACAACTCCATTAGTTTCTTACAGTTTAAATCACTAGACAGATATATTCTTTTTGATTTTTGTCTGTTGTGGTGGCTTTCTCTTGCTGGTAGACATTTTATGAAATTCCTTAGTGATTCCTTTTTATCAATAGATTTGTATGACTTACGGTCCCCACCACGCTTTTCTTTAGGAATGTTTCCTCTGACTGTAGTTCTATTGATTATATTAAGCCTTTTTTCATTGACACTAAAAACTGCAATGAACATTTTCTTACACACAGGTTTAATTTTATTTTCTTACAAAATAAGTTGTAACTGCAGCTTACAGTTCTCTTTCTCATATTCTTTGATGGTTTGGTTTTATCCTGTGGTTCATACGAATGTAATAATCTACAAAGATAGGTATCCTGATCAATTTTGGACGTGTTAGCATAAAACGCACTACGGTTTATTAGAACTTGGCGCGTAGTGAAAGAACTACATTTATATTTACTGCCCTCTTTGTGCCGACATGGAATCCTGAATTCTAAACCCAAAGGATCCTTATCAATGTACCTGAAGCAATAATAAATTTAATTGTTAAGAAATAGGTATCTAGTAGGATTAAATTACAATTGAAACGAGAGCCGTTTATACATTGCTGAAAACTACTTACGATTTTCTTGTTCGGCTGTTTTGTCCTGATTTCCTTTTTCTGGTGCCTGAATTTAACTCCTCCACGGTCTTATCTGCCATTATGCACCGTTATTTACTCAGAATTATTCGGATTAGCAACAAAAACACCAACGAGCAACGATACAAGAAAATATTTTTCACCTTGACACTCAGCCTTGACATGAAAGTATTGAGAAGTTGACAGCAAGGTGACACATGACGTTTAATATTTTTTTAATGGCCGTAGTCAAATAAAAAGTGTTGCCAATGTATAAAAATATATTTGCGGATCCACTTCCAGATATTAAAGCTATCTTTCAACCCTCCAAAATAACCTGTGATACCAGATTAGAAATAAGCCATTTTGATACGTATTAACAAAATTTCCATACAAAATGTTCTAGAAATGAGCTATTTTGAAAAAACTCCTATCACAATTTAGTAGGGCCGAGAATTAACGTGAATTAAGCTATTTTGTTGCGGAAAGCATTTTCTATGGCCATTTTTCTTCGAGATTAAAGTACTTTAGAACCGGACACTTCACGTCATATAATGTGAGTGTACATAAAGTCCCGATTGGCATTAAAAAAATAAGTAAAATTGGGAACCCGAAATAAGCCGTTTTGAAAAGTCACTCCTCAAATGTATTTAACTCTTGACCTTTTACCATGTCGCGAAAGTGTAGCCTAAATAGTTCACAAAATGATGTAGCCTTTTGTCTTGTTTGTCTGCCACATAGTTCTTTCGAATTAAATCCTCTATCGTAAAATTGATTGAAAACTATTGACGAATTTCTTTGTCGACCTATTGAAAATGAGCTCTTGTGTGGATTATGCTGCATTTTAAATACTGCACTGTTGTAAAATAATTTTGCCGTTAAGAATGCATTGGTTCTGTTTCCTGAAAAATGATTCTTGCATGAAGTTTAAGTCTTACAATCGTTTTCTCTTTTCTTGAAAATGTTTGTCTATGTTTATGGGAAAGGGCCTTGTTTTTCGGGTTTCTTGGTTGTCTAATTAGAAATAGAAACATGAATTCGAAATGAGAGGTAAGATTTTTTTTCTCATTTTTTATTCATTTGAACATAAAAAAATCTAATACTTTCTATTAAGTGTGTAGTCATCATTCCTAAACCAAATTCATTGGTTTCCGGGCGAATTCAAAGTTTTCCTTAGGGTTGCCACTATCATATTTTGATGTATCCAAAAAAAAAACAACACAGAGAATATAATTTATTTAAAAAAGGTGTTTAAATACTTTTTAATAATTATATGGAGTTGGCTATTCTTTAGGCAAATGTACATTAATCTGTAAAATATTTATGTAGGCTAATCGAACTGAAATTCATCTTCATTGTTAGTTACAATTAATTCAAGATGAGAATAATCATCGATGGCTAGATTTTCTTCATTAACAGGTCTCAACAAAGACAATGTGGCAAGGGTGGCAATGGGATTTTTTTAGTTTTTTTTTTCTCTACGAGGTTCTATTCAGAGATAATGTAAACGGGATTCGATGAGAATAATACTCTGTGAAAATGGTCAAAAAAAAGTTGCTACACGAGATTTTTTTCTGGTATCACCCGACTGACGGAGCCACATGTTCAGAGAGCATGCCGATTGGTAAATTTGTTTTTTTGGACCTATGTACTTAAATTTTGTGAAGCGTGACAGTCATAGGATGCCATCAATACTTCTCTTATACCAACTCATTGCAAGTTGCGAATTTTTCAGGGTCAATTGGCAGGTTGCTAGATAAAACTTTTAAAATAACAAATAATCCATCTTAGCATTGTTCAATGTTCAGAATGTTTGCAGGAGTCCCTCGATTTCTTCAGAAAGAGCATTGCGTGCAGTGTTTCCATCGTTGACCCCTGAAGTTGGACAGACAACGTCTACCAAAAGTCCCATTTCTTTTCTGATTTTAGACCGGATTCTTTCTTTACGGTCCTCGACTAATCGGCTCTTTTTTGACCTTTGAGGGATCCTCCATTTTTAACCTCTACTTTATATCCCAGATGATGATGATGATGAACTTTAAATCGTTGAATTGTGATTAGGTCAAATCGCAAAATGGGCAATGTACCTGAGATGGCGTACAAAGAATAGCATTCAGGACTTTCCCATCAATAGCTGCACAGCATAATTTATATTCAACAGCTTTTGTTGTATGCTTTCGAGGTTTTTTTTGGTGGTAAGATTTTGGATTGTTCTTGAATTGACTGTTTCTCCAAAATAATTTAGTTTTTCGTTTCTTTTTAAACTGCAAGTGTAATGGCTGCTACCAGTGTTTCTTTCAGGCAAAATTCTCCAGGGGTGCAATTAAGAGACCTGGGGGGGCGGACTAAATAATTAAAACAAAGTAATATTTAAAATTAATTCCAGTTATTATTAATATTTTAATGAATGAAAAATGCTATCAAGCTACACAATAACTAAAAGATCAACTAAGCTGAACCAAAATTGTCAAAGTAACATATTATTCTTTACAAAAATCTTATCCTTCGTGGCTTTTTTCTTGCATACAAATTAACAACTTTTTCCAAAAATTCTTCTTTTGGAGTCTCTGGTCCCTCGATGCTAATCATCATACAAGCCTGCTACACACCTTACGATCCTCCATCTGTGAAGCAGTAATGCTCGTGAAGGAGGAGAATTTTTTTCCGGTTTTCTTGGCGCTCTTGATGAGAGGAATATATTGGACTGGAGTATATATCGTGTCTGCTTTCAAATATGTCTGAATTTCTTTTTCAATTAAACTGTGCGCGTTATCGTTTTCGTTTTGTGTATGTCCTTTTATTAAGTATTTGTGTGTTATACATTTAATATTTTCAAATTGTGTCAACGCATACATATAAATTGTTGCAATGTATTTATTTTTGTTTTGGCTATTGTCAGAATAGAAAGTGACCTTTACAGATTTACTTGTACTCCGTTCATTAACATTTTTTAAGAAATTTAAAACGCAAGTTGCAATCTCAACAGAACCCTTCTGACCATGAGTCTCATCCCAGAAGTAGCTATAAACGTCTGTATAAGCCTTGTTGCTCTCATCTTCAGTCAAATTCTTTTTGGCTAATTCTGCAATATTGAAATGGTAGAAATTCATCTTTGATTTATAATAATATGTAATAGAAACTACTAGATGTTCCAAGTGGTGCCTGCAATATTGCATCTAGGTCATATGCGGCGCATATATTATTTTCGTCTATTTTGAAAAAAGAAAAGAGATACAAAATAGTATTTTGTATCTATCTTTTCTTTTTTCAAGTCTCGATAAGTCCTCTTCTAAAATAATGATTATCGTACTCTTCTCATCTCTGTTTAACGTCAATTTGTAATCTCTGCAGAGATCACAAAGGTCTTTTTTAGGCTGATGCATTTTTATGCCGGTGAAAATTTCATAAAATTTACAAAAAAATTGCGATTTTCACCGGCACGTTATATTGATAAATAACCTTCGTCGTCTTTTATGGAAATAGTTTGCGAGATTTTGCCAGTACTTTGTACTAAGGAATGAGCTCGCGCAAAACTTGCGAGATATATCTCTAGTTTGACCACATTTGTTCCACATTCGCCCGGCGATTTCAAAATGTATTGCTTACCGTTCGCCTGTCTCGAAATAGACTGCGAGATTGAGCCAATGTTCGCTTGTACATTCTGCATCCTGAAGAAGTCTTCTATTAAGTCTGGGCTGTCCACATTCTGCTCTGATTTCTTTGATTCGTTGACAACGATAATATTTATTAAAATTACCAAATTGACAAAAATTAATACAACTATGAATTAAACAGTCAAAAAAGAAATTTTTACTGCTACATGAAGGTCCTATTACATTATTACAATTTTTCTTAGGTACCTTCGTATCTAGGAAGGGCGTTTGCTCTCAGTAATGGGTCAAAACCAAAATTTTGTCCCCGTTCATTTATATTATTTTTATGTCACGGTAACATAAAAGTAATAACAGTTGTAATTTTCGGAGAAGTCACAATGCAATAATATTTCGTTGCTTTGCAAGTTTTCCTTTAGCGACTTATATGCTCTATATTGGTGTGATATGTATGGACCGACAATAACTTGGTGGGGAAGGATTTGGATTCTGCCACAACAACTTATTATTAGTGGAGCAAATAAGTCGCAGAGGCACAAAAGAACTTTGAAATAAATTCGCGTCGGAATCAGAATCAAATCACTCAAATTTTAAAAACGTTTAAATTGAGTTTGAGAAAAAAAATGCAATAATACGAAATTGGTAGCTTGGAAAGTGAAACTATTAGAGAAAACTAAAACAGGAAAATGTGAATGGTTTATCTCTACATAATATAAGACAATTCTTACAAGTACACTAAAATATTCACATTGTCCTATTAAAATTGCAGTTTTAAGGTTATATTTTTCCTTACTTCTCGGCTGCTCCAGCGGTATTCATTGCACGACACAATCGGGGGCTTTTCGCTTGTGGTCTCAGTGAAATAAAAGTCATACATGCGATCTCTCAATATGGTTTAATCTCCAATGTTTCTCTCGTCTCGTTGATGTTCATGTCCATTACGAAGTGGACTGGACGTCCAGCCTCTGAAATTTGGCTGTTGCAGCCAAAGCAATTACAGTCTAGCACATAGTGAACTTCTAGCCAGGGCCACTGTAGCTCGTTTAGAAGGATGTGTAAGTAATCTTCGTAAAAAAAAAAGTTATCGACGTCTAAGACTAAGGCCATGTTTACTATTCCTTTGCGTTTAAAAAGCGCGGGCATGCGGGCAGCGAGTAAAGGGCAACTCGGGTCGACGGCGCATTGTGTCCCACGCGCGCCTCAAAGAGCGTCAGCATACTGACGGGGCCCCCTCAGGGGGCCAAAGCCTGCCGGAGTCGCGGGACTTATTCCAAGGGCTATTGAAGGACACCGTGGATTTTAGTCAGTTCAAGTCTGACAGTTTGCTGATATTTACTCAATACATTAATAGTTGCTCTCTGACCGTTTACACTACCGGCGACAGCTCGCTTTATTAGTTTTGTCGCTGAGCGACGAGCTTTCAAAAATATACTCGCGCAGCGATACTCGTTCAGCGACCGAATTTGCAGCCTTTCGAAAGGAATTTAAATTCAACTGTTTTAATTAAAAAACACAGCAAAAACGTAAGTAATTCAGCAACTAATTACATTACTGTTGTTGATGCTGCGTAATGTTGCTGTTATAGCGGATAGAACATTGAATATTTCTTATATCAGTGCTCATGGCTTGGTTGCTTCTGCTCTCACTTGGCTTGATTGGGCGAGAGCTCTTCTTGTCATCTCTTGAGACATAGGTGCCTACCGACGCCGCCGTCTCTGGGACTGAGCAGACGTCATTGCTTCTGCTGGCTGAGTGGGTTGTGTCATCGACGTATTGTGTTGATCCTCAAGATCTTCTGGGTCGGGTATTGAAAGTACTTGCACGGACGGTCCAACAACAACGTTTTCTCCCACAACTTCTTCAGGTATAAACAAAATAGATGAGGATACATCTTGAGCACTTGATGTTGATGCCTGAAAATAAATATTACAAAACTTAGATATGTTTATAAGTCATTTTTTGAATAGTATAATAAACTAGCGGCCCGTCCCGGCTTCAACATCAAGATGATGAAGCATGATGTAGCTTTTTATTGGTAAAAGAATTTTTAAAATTGATCCAATAAACTTGTGAGTTTATCCGTTATGTGACTGTTCATAAATTACACTAGGCCAATAAAATTTTCGTTTTTCCTAAATCACATGGAAAATTTGAAGGATGGGGCCCAACAAACTGATAACACTTACCAAGTGCTTATTGAAGACAATACTCATATACCACCAGACCGCCTCCCGGATTCGTCTTCTCGCGTTCCACCGACCACTCGCATTCGTTTTACTTTTACTAGTGATATTTGTGGTATCAAAAATATAATTAAACCAAACACCTCGATTACATCGAGTCCGTTAACTCGACCGTCTCAAACCGAAAATCCTGAACCTTCTCCTGGGTCCACCCGTGTGTACCTCAAGACGTTACAAGCCCAACTGCTCCGCGGAATCATCCCCGTCCTCTGACTCCAACTACCTGGTAAGGGACTCGCAAAGGCACTTCGAATTTCTCACGTTCTCTCTACTACCCAAAGTCCGAATATCTCTTTGTTTTTAATTGCAGGATTGAATAATGGCTGTTGGGTAAGAATTGCCAGATGTAGCCTTTTTAATATTAGTTGGCGAAAGATTTCTAAACTTCTTAGAATTCATAATTTTAAATTGTTTAAGAGGTCCTATTGTTCGCCCGGAGCCGAGTTTATTGCAAGCACATGTGCTGATAAGCAAGTTGTACGATCGTTTCTTTGGAATTCTCTCCTAGTCAATAGTTTTTATAGCTATTGAGCTAAAGGAATGGGTGTTTTAAACCACCTTTTCATCACAAGGAAATGTCAGGCCATAAAATAAGTAAGTTAATGTGAATTTAGGCGCCCGACGTCACGTGGTGATTTTAAAATAAATAACATATCTGGTATTAAAACCAGGTTACATGACGGAGACAGTTACAAAAAAATAACAAATCGTTCCTCTTTTTAATACGAGTACGAGTACTATAGGGTGGATGTAAATAATTTACATATAATTTATGATTGAATTTTGTCATTAATTATGAGAGAATTATAAAAAAAAAGTTGTACACAACATTTTTTATAACAAATTATAGTAGGTACTTAGTTACACCATTGCTATTTTAATAAAGTTGTCTTAAATCTTTTTTTATTCTAATAAAGTCTACTTACATGAGTTATTTCTGTGTCTAATGGATCCATTTATTTATAAATAATTCCTGGGAGACCTGCACCATAATCCTCAACAAAAATTGATAGATATTTTTTTCTATATTATCTGTTAATATATTTTTCACTTCAGTAGCTCAAACATGTTGGTTTTGCTGCCTGAAATCAGTGAGCAAAATGCGATTTTGCTCACTAGTGAGACAAAGTAGCTTTTTAATTTTTGTTTTAAAAAAAGCCGCGAATATCATATTCAGCCTTGAGTTAATCATACAATTCGAAACATTAACACTTTATCTCTTTCCCGCCAATAGAAAGAGAGAGAGACAAACACCAGCCCTTTCGAAGTTCCGATTTTGAATTTGGTCTCAAAGACAAACACGTTCGGAAATTTGTACTAACCAAAGAAATGCAAAACGATAATAATGTCTTCGAATGTATTTTATTGAACTTATTGCTGTATTTAAATGAAAATAAGCATTTACTGTAAATATTTATTTCTAGTTTCAATTTATGTTAATAAATATTTTGAATAATAAAATATTATGGGTGCTATTTCCGAACACGCCTTAATTTAAAAATAAAAGAGCGGGAATAAAATTTCATGGCTGGCGTAAAGAGTTGAATAAGTTAAAAAAAAAAAAATATGCGTAAAACTAGCGACGAGAACAGTACTTATTTTAACATAACCATTTAAAACAACAAATTATTAATGCAGAATTAAATTTCCTAACTCTAACTAAATATCTAAAACCATACCATGTCTTCAATGAATGGAGACTTAACAAAGGGCGCAAGCAGTTTTTCGGAGACGGTGTTGCTATCTTATTTTTTAGCTTTATCACAGACGAGACGATTATCTACAATGCGGAGTATTTACTTAAAAAAGTTATTTTAATCTATTCCTATTTATTATTTTATCTCCTAAAGTGTTCTCGCTGCTGAAGTGAAAAGTTATGTGTGTTACACGAGAGCAAAGTTTTGCATCTCGTGCCTTTGAATCTCTCGCTACACTCAGGATTCAACTTTAGAATCACTCGCTACGCTCGTGATTCAATCCTTGAATCCTTCGCTTGCTTAAGATTCAAAATCAGCACTCGCAGCAAAAAACGACTTTGCTCTCTTGTTGCACAAATAACTATGCGTCACCTGTGCGTGATTGTGACATTCGGATTGCGACACATTTCCTTTTTAATTTCCCTTTGTAATCTATCCAATACTGTAAAAACAAAAAAGTAATAGTATATGATTGATTTATAATATAATTATTTTATAAATTCAGGTAAGCAATTACGTTTAAAATTTATTTAATTGAATTATAAAACTTACAGCTACCTAAGTTTTGCAATCTGTATTAGCCCCACCAACAACAGAATTTAGATTTTCTGCGACCTCAGTCCACATCTTTCAGGACATTTCCCGAGCTTGAGCACTTTTATTGTAGCCGTATCTCTAGTTGTACTTGTAGCGATATCTCTATGAGCATTCAAAAAATCCCACAAAGTTTCTAATTGTTCATATGAAACTCTTGAAGCCATCACAAAAGTCACACTAGAAATTGCGCTTGCCTACCATTCACAGACACGGCCACAAAACTAATGTCTATTTTATTTTCATTTAATACAAAATCTGTAAACTTTACGAAAACAAATCCACTTAAATTTTAAAATTTGCTCGTAAATTTACTTTTTGGTGTTAAACATGTACTTAGTGGGTTCGAAAATAAATGTGGAGACAACTTGACGAAAAAAAAAAAGGAAGACGCGATAGTTTTCATCCTTAGAAATTACCTACACTAAAGACAGAAAGATTAGAAGTTTAGTTACTAAGGGCGACTTTCAAAAACATCAATACTTTTACAACTGTTTTTTATTTTGAATTTCTAAATCTAGTAACAATATTTTTCTTTTAACTGTTCCGTATGCTTATTTTCTGCCAACCTGTCTGATAACTCCGATTCCATTATCTGTAGTTCCTTTTGCCTCATTATTTCGGAGTGTTTATTTTGTTTCATTTGATCATCTATAATCAATTCTTGCAACTTGCTCTGGTGGTCTTTTTCTTGATCTAATACTTGTTTTTTGTAATTTTACAACTTCCAATTTTGCTTCAGCAAGTCTTTGGAAAGCTGAAGTTGTAGTTTCTTTTTTATTTACTAATGACTTTCCATTATCTGTAATGAAATTAAAGCGTTATGTAATCAATTCATAGTATGTATCGTAGCTCCCCACTACGAAATAAATTTCTTCGGTGAGTAGATGGGCCCTGGTGGCGAAACTGAATTCCACGTGGGCAAAGCCGTGGGCGGAAGCCTAGTATCATATTACAACTCAATGTACTTACCAGCAGAATAAAGAGGTGTTGCTCTTTTCTTCCTTAATAAATCGACTCTATATATTGTGCTAATAGGTGAAGTAGTAATATTATCTTCATTTATTTTCTCAGGGATTACTTCATCAACAATATCATATTGAATATCTGCAATAAAGTAAACTGGTTAAGTGTGCAATTACAGTGGCGCGGGGCAGGCAGCGGGAGCGGGTAGCGGGTCACGCGGAAAACGCACATTTCTATGGATGAACACAGTAGCAGCGGGGCGATTGAGCGGTTTATCCAGTTGTGGATATTAGTTTAATGGCTTGATCAGCTATTTTTGCATGAGTTACATTTGAATTTTAATATATCAAAGACTTTGTGAACATCCCATCTAGCGTGTGTAGGCTCGCCTGGACAATCGTTCCCGTCGTAATACATTTTGCAAGTAGCAAAAGTAACTGTTCTTTTTTTTTTAATCTACAGTCGTCAGCGGCATGTCTGAGCAAATGGAGCGGGAAACGCAAACTGACTTACGTCCACCTGCCCCGCTCGCGGCACCCGTCTGTGCCGCTGCGATTTCCGCTCACCCGCCCCGCCCGCACTTGGTGCGCCTCAGTCAAAAACTATGTGTTTCCGCTACCCGCCCCGCTGCCACTGTAATTGCACACTAAGGCTGGTTTTACGAGTATTATCATGCGCTTTGCACGCACGAGCGCGCGCGGTCCAACGGCGCTGCTTAAGCCCGCGACAATAAAAACACCCTAAGGCACATATTTATTAGTCATGAACTTCCTTTCAAGTTAAACCTATTGATTCTTGCCAAATGTAAATCGAGAGTCGGAGTTATGTTTCAGAGTGGAAATGGTATGAGAAGAATGGTGTGTGTCGAACGAGTGTTAATTCTGGGTGGTGATACTGTACCAGTTGAATAAATGTCAGCTTTGAATAAGATTATTTTTGAATGACTATTAACTTCACCAGACTCTGAAACTATGACTTAGTGGAGCAAAACAATCACATAATCTTTCCATAGAGATTCCATTCCCTCTATAGTTTGAATTAAATTTGTTATTGATGGCACAACTGCCTCCGTCAATTGAACTTTATCACCAACTTTATTTTTCTTTAGCTATTTGACACTTTTTAGTATATTTTTAGCTTTTTGCCTCAACTCATAGTCAGGCGATTTTTTTTCAGTCCCTTTTTAAAATTTTACAGTCTGGTATGGAGAAACTACTCACATTTAATGAATCAAATATAAATTATCTAAAGTCTATTAATTGACGGCATTCCTCTGCTTACCTTGGGATGGTGTTGTTGTAGTTGTGGAATATATTATTATATTATATATATTATAAGGTCTTTAGTAATTAAATTATTTCTAATACCTTTTTTAAGTGCGGTGTGTCGCAAAAGGGAGTCATGTTTTGGCCTTTTATGCGTATTAAATCACTACGCCACTTTTTTTGCTGTCGTAAAAAACTGACTTTTATGTCATTGACCAATTCTGTGATGGCAACATTAGTCTGGCTTTCGTCACACACGGTGCAAACAATTACTAACTCCGACAATTGCATTGTTGAATTACAGTTTTAATAATTGTTCTTAATTCTATTTGATTTTAAAAAATTGTGATATAGTATACTATCGGTTGCTTAAAACTACACTTAATGCCCTTAACCATAAAACCAAGCACATTGTCTGAGAACTTGTTCTCTTTGTTGGATGCAAAACCTTCTAATTGATCTTTATGTACGTTGTAGTTTATCTGAGGCGTTATTGACATTTCGTTAAAGATAAGTTTGCACAAGCGGTCGGAAGTATCTATAAGTTGCTGTGTACTTTTTATTCGTTCGAGTATTATTGGATTAATTCCGGGAGACACTTTTATTTCACTAAGTAGGCATTTCATAGCCTTTGCAGATGGCAGTTGCAGATGGCAGTGTGAAAAAATTACTTACTCTTTTTAAACAGTGACAAAGATAAGATTTTTTCCTCTATTGACTTAAATGGAAACGATAAAAGAAACTTTTTTTAGGGTCAGTGGGCGTTAACAATACCATAAAAATGTAAATGTGCGTTCACACCGCGCTTCTTAAAAGTGCGCTTAGTTTATTCCTGCGGCTTCGTCTGTCGTATAAATTGAGAGACATTTAATTGATAGAATTTGTTTATGGGTACTGTAGGCATCGGCGTGTGATTTATTAAATAAAAGGAATATTAGCGATTTAAAATAATTGTATTCAATGACACGCGCACATTACAGCTTGTTTCACACTCTAAAACGTACTAGACTTAATTTTAATATTTAAAATCATTTAGCGGTTTGATCCAACTAGCGCTTACAAAACTGTTTGAGGTTAGACCTCACAATAAAACCTCTACAGTACCTACTTTTTTATGTAACTGATGGATATGAAGGAAAGAAATAAAATCGAGAGTTAATGATTCAATTTTCTTTATTATGTATTGTAATATCTACCTATACAAGTTAATAACATATCATCATCATCATCACTCTCCGTACTATCACTACTGTCGTCGTTTCCTACATTTATTATGAATCTTATAGTCATTGCTTCCACATTTCTGTCCTTGGCATCCATTTTGGGCTCAAGTATTTCTATGTCATGCTTTATACATTTTTTCCATTTCTCTGCGTCAATATGTTGAATTGATTCGTTTAATACAATTTTTAATTCTGCTATTTTGTGTGTTATCATGTGTGAACCTACATTTCCTTTAAATTGAGCCCGCACTAGCTCAATTGGATCTAATTCGCAATGATGCGGCGGCAGTCTCAATACAGTTTTGTTTTGTGATTTTGCCATTCCGTCTATGATTTTTAACGATGTTTAATAATTCACGTTTCAACATGTCAGCGTTACAGCTAATACTTATTTCGCGTAACCAATTAAATATATCCTGTTTTTTATATTTTGCCGTTGGGATTCGCTACATTTTCTTAGACTGATAGGAAGCGTTATCCATGACTATCACAGGATTATCATCTAGCTTATTTAAAACTTCTCTAAACCAATTTTCAAATTCTTCGGCATTCATGTACTTGTGATATTTGCCTTGTTTCTTCGACTCGAAACATATTTAGACCACCTTCGACGAATCCATCCTCACTCCCGATATGAGCTCGTAATTGGTCTTTTGCCTTTTCCTCTAACGAGAATATAAAACATGTTATAAAACACGTGTTTCAACAATTGGAATATAAAAATAACTTAATGATAATAATAACAATGAATGTAGCGCACCTGGGCCAGTTTACTATACTTACAAAAAAGTATTTTATTATGATATTGCTCATTTATGACAAAAAAACAATAAACGGGTCATTAGCACAGCTGCGCCTCTCAAAAATTTCTATTAACCATTAAATTAAAAAAAATACACACCTGAAGGTGTTTTCAAGCCAGTCGTCCATTTAAAAAAAGCGTCTCGCCTGCTTTTCACTGTGGTATCGACCCAAGCTTTTGAGGTAGTGTGACCTTCGTTCACCCAAGTTTCATCTAAATAGTAGATTTTTTGATGATTATTTGGTGCATTTTTGAAAGCTCGCAGATAATTTCTCCCCCAAAAGAATATGTCATCGCGATCCGAGCAATAAGCTATTTCTGCTTCTCTTGCGGAATTTGAAACCAATTTTTTTTCTGCATTTCATGTAGCGCCCTCTTTATAATGCTCAAAGTGCCATTATCACTGATTTTCTGTATGTCAATCTGCGCGAAAAAATTATGGACTATATTTCTGATGGCATATCAATCGTATCAACAATTGACAAACGTTGCTTCAATTTCTTCGGAGATTTTAGCTCACCACTCATTTTTCTCTTTTACAATTCCATGAACAGAAGCCCAATGAACATCTAAAGAAGATGCAACAGCTTTCAAAATGTCACCCTTGGAGGCCTAAGAGTCTGCATTTCTCATTGCGTGGTACATATTATTATTGTATAGACAAAAAAGCCCGCCATTTTCTTTTCTCAGCAGGTTGTTCGATCCGCCATTAAATCAATCAATCATAAAATCCAATACACCAGCCGGTTCACAAGTTGAGCATAATACAGTCACAAGTAAGAGCACGTCTGCACGAGTACACTAAAAAGTACTCGTACTGTGTACACAGCGTTTATCACTGACCAATTGCAATTAAAAAGTTGTGTGAGTGAGATAGCGCTCTACTAACTCGTCTCCGTGAATACACTATAGTTAGTATCATTACTAACAGAATCAAAAGTGAAGTTAGTACTAAAAGTATCAATAGTGACGTTAGTGTCACTACTAACAAAAAACGAAGTACCGGTGTAAACGCGTAAAGTGTATGCTAAAAGGTTAGCAATCTGTCTGCTACAACTAGCTGGCAAAAACATGGAATGATCAGTGAGTCGGTCATCTGTAATAAAACTATTATAATCAAAATAAATAAAAGCGTCAGTGTGACGACAAATCCTACTATACATATCGCTGGTTTGCGAGAATAGCGACGGAACTAAAAATGATTGATTTTAGAGAATGGCATTTTTTTATTTGTTTGTAAATATTTTAGTGCATACCGCAAAATGTAAATGATTCATTGAGGGATTGACTTTACTGATTAAAGGAAAATTGATCGTAGTATCAAAAAACATAAAAACATTTTAAAATATTTATTAAAATTATTAAAAAAATCGTCATAAAAAGGCAGTTTTCAGACATCAGTCTTTATTCATGAGACTCCTAATTATAAAAATCAACTTAAGTCATTTATTTAGCTTTTAAAGCCTCTTAAAAATACAAATTAAAACTGACAACAGTGTTTAAAACTTATGTACTTATAAGTATAACAAATAAAAATAGTTTTATAAGATACAATAGTAACTTTATATTTAGGTAGTAAAATAAATGAAATCAAAATAAACGTGAATTCTTCAAAATCAGCAATGAAAAAATTTAAAACAGGAACATTAATTCTTAAAAGGAAATCAAAGTACATTAGATCATTTATTTTACAACCCTTCATAAAATTGACGATAATAGTTTGGAATTATATTTTTGTTAACTAAATCTACTAGTCCTCTCTTCTTATTTTCTGAGATTCCGTTCCTTTTTTTATAAGCAGATTGCAATCTGTAATTTTCGTCCAAAGATTTTGATGCACGGCTAGTAACCTTCACACATTTAAATTCATTTTCACCGTAATGCTACGTTCACACGCGCGCCGTGCAGCCCGGCGGGCTGCCTGGCGGGCTGCGCGGCATGCAGCCGCGTGCGAGCGCGCGTGGAAAGTCACCGGGCGCCCGCACGTTCATTCTTTGAACTTTGCCAAAAAACCGACACTTGCCCGATTCCCGGCATTCACGTTCACAGGCGCGTTCACGGGCTCGGGCGTACCGTTTACACGTTCGTGAATGTGAATGTGCACGTTGAATGTAGAGTTGAACGCGAGCGTGTGAACGTAGCATAAGATGTTTTATAGAAAAAGAACCCTTTGTGGTCAGCATCTACTTTTAAAATCTTTATATCTGCCATTTTTACACTCTCATTATCAGTATTTTTATTAAAATTTCTACCCATGTCAGAAGCTAGCGACTTTAATTCGTAAAAACTTTTATGATCCATTTCTATGACTTTGTAAGGGGGGCCATGCTTTTTTGCAGTGCGAATAATTGAAATGTACTGATCCGGTGTATAGATAGGGCCCGATTTCAAAGTCTTTTTGATGTTTCTTTCAATGACAGAATGCACACTGTCACCTTCGTTTTGTGTGTGCCCTTTTATCAGAAATTTATGCGTGATATAATATGAGCAAAAGTAGAAACAGCGTACATGTACATACTGATAATAAATTTATTCTTTTGCTGTCCGCAGCAGTTGTCAGAATAAAAAATTATATCTAGTTTGGCTTCAGTTGTTAGATCTCTGCCAAGATTTTTTAAATATTCTAAAACACAGGTCCCTATTTCTATAGCTCCTCTATTTGCTTCTCCTTCATGCCACACGTAGCAGAACGCATTTCTATTTTTCATCTCATAGATCGTAAAGTTTAAGGTATTCACTTTTGAAACATAGTAAAAATAGAAACATCTCCCCTAGGACATGGCATCACAGCTTGTAAGTCATAAACTGCTACAATAGTTGATTCTTTATCTTCTGCTTCTTTCTTGTCCTTAACCTTCTCCATTCTTGAAAGCTCTTTTTCTTTTAGATGGTTCTCATATTTAGACTTCAGTCGATTTTTATCTTCTCCAGTTGCGTTATTGTAGGCAACACAATCCTCACATTGATCCTTCTTAGGTTGGTAAAATGCTATATTAAATTCTCCATTGAATATTCTATTAAACATGATATAATTAGCACTTTTCTCTCTTTTTTCTTCACAGTGTTTCACATAATCTCTATAAATTTCTGCAATAGTCTTACTTCCATCAATATATTCTTTCTGCGTATCTGCTCGACAGTAATGGCTTTCTATTTTTGGTATCGCCTTAATGAAATTTCTCAAACTTTCTTTAATATTATCATCTACGCGACTGTGATTACCATGTTTCCCTCGAAGATCCTCCACTATAATGCCTGAAACGTCACTTCTTGATTTTTCGGTAACTGTTCGAATAAATCTATCAGATACATCCAGCGTAGACATAAAAAAACTCTTACAAACTCGAATTTTTTCGCCGTCTTTGTCTTTAAAATAAAATGCGTTATTATTTCGACGTGTTCCTTTTTTATATTGATACGACGGGACAATAGAGGACATATTGAATGCTACAAAAGTTCTTTTACTTTGCAAATCTGGTAACTTATAATATGCGTCAAAAATATGGCGTCGAGTCTCATCATCAAACTTTGTGTTACACTTTAACTTGCATTTTTCTGTACATCCTGGTCCTAATCGTCTCTCTCGTATAACTTTATTATTTTTGCCTACATATTCTTTTCCTGCATTTCGTAGACGTTTTGCTACATTCGATTTCCAAAGTTCTGGCTGCATTTTCCTCTTACGCGTAATATTTTGGTTTGATTCACGTGAAATATTTTCTTCTTCATTTTCTTCTATTGTTTCATCCGAATCTGACGATAAATCATTATTTTCAACGTGATAATTAGGATCTGCGATACTATCATCCGATGAAAAATCTCTTTCTTCCTTTCCTTCTTCACTTTCAGCATTCATATTGGTCAATTCAATAGCTTTTGGTTCACTTTCTATTTGTGAATTACTTTCTACCGCAGTCTCATCTTTCATATTATCATTTACTGACTCTATACTTACCTTATTTTCTTTGGTTTTATTTTCTAAGCTATGGCTGTAGAGTCCTTTTTCTTTTAAATTTATGATTTTATTGGATTCTTTATTACATTCTTCTGTTTCTCTATTGCTGGAGTAAGATGAGCTAGAAGACGAGGAAGATGAGCTAGAAGTTGAAGAAGATGAGCTAGAAGATGATGATGACGATATGGACGATATGGATGGTGATCTTTGTCGCAAAATCAATTTATTTTCTTCTGTATTATTACCTGAAATTCAATAAAAAAATATTTATTTATTAACAGAATAAGTACCAAAAGCAACAGTTATTTCACGGGTTTCTTCCAGTGGAACAAGCCATTATGTAACAGAAACACTCACATTTTGTAATTCCCGGGAATCGAACCCAGGAGGTTACGATCAGCCACTAGCGTGAGTGTAAACTATTTGCAACAGGATGAACTACACATCGGAATAAAAATAATAACGAAAAATCTTTCGACTGGTTGAATTCAAATATTTTTATTTTGCTTACCTGATGTGTTATTATAATTTATATCATTTTCTATATTTTCATCAGAACTTGTTGCACTAAACGGCAAACTGCTATTATGTTTATTGGAATCTAAAATGTTTAAAACACATAGTTAAATAGTTCAAAGAATAAATAAAATTGAGACAAACTGCAAATATACGAAAATTGTAGGCTGACCTTCTTGTTCACCATTCGTTAAATCATGTTGATCCGCATTTCCTTTATTTTGACTGGCCGCTTCTTTCAACTTTCCCAAGAATAACATTCTTTCTGCCATCTTGAATAACTCTGATAAAGATAATTATCTAAAACAAATAATTTAACGTAAATAATTAGTTATCAATGAATAACATGTAAAAAACTAACTCAATATTTCTATCCCAAAATTCCTTGAACACAGACGCATTTCGTAATAAGAAGCAAAACCATGCCCATTTATTTCAAAAATAACGTTTCTTATTTACGACAAAATAAAATCCGTTTATTTTTCGTGAATATAGACTCAAGTTTCATAAAGTCAGTATAAAATACAATATCATAAGCAATCACCCATTTTTATTCAAGAATACAGGCGTAAATAGAAATGAGACATAAAAAGATACTTACTTTTATCAGGAACAACGACGGATCACTAAATGAGTCACTATTCTTGAAAAAAATATCAACAATTGTTGTAACCAAACTGTAAATACGTCGGTATTTTCGAGAATCGACCGTGCGTTCACTCTGTTGTCATTGGCTCGACTGAGATGAGCCTTTATTTGTGATTACGCTTCGAGTGTTTTGTCTCAAGTGAATAATGACGCTGTCTCTTTCTAACGAAAGCTGGCGCGAAATTGGCGTTGCGTCTCTGTTCACGATAAAATATCAAAGATTTATGGTTGTTTGGAATACAGAATTCAATTTGACAGAATTTTGAATTACGTCGATATTCTCGCAAACCAGCGATATAATATGTGATTTATTATTAGGTATTCTTGAGTATGTTGATGAACAGTAAAACTAATAACCAAAGTTCAGTTGCTCTGAAAAGAGAAATTTAATTTTATTACAAAAAACTAGTTTTAACACTTTTACAAAACATTCATGCTACGCACTACTTTTACCTGAAAAGAGAAACAACATTTAAAGCTATTGTTTCACAAGTTTTTATTAATCACTGTAATATTCTAATTACATTAAAATTCTCACTTGTACATAACCTCTATAATTTCCATGCAAGTCCTTCAATATGACAGACAGCTCGCTCCACAGAATCAAACAATTTCACAGTTAAATTATACATCAAAGTTATTACGCGGCAAATTCAAACTGTACAAACTTATGCCCGGTTCCAATATTAAACGACAAGTTATCGGTAAAAAATACGATTCGATATTGAATTACGAATAACGAATAGTTCAAAGCGTTCTTAAAAACAATTGCGTCAGCTACCTGCGACAAGTGGATGTCGGTCACCCATTTTACCGAAGCCCTCCGTCGATACATGGTCAACACGTGGTGGACGGTCCTTGCGTTACGTTGAACAATAAAAAAACCTGTGCATAAAGCACATGGCATAACAAATGCATTATTTTATTAAAAAAACTCGACTCTATTGTTAATTTTATAGTAATTGGAGTTAAAGATATCTTTTTTATAAAAAAAAAAATAGTTTATCAGGGCTACTGAAGTTAACAAAAGGAGATTGAGGCAACAGAGCATGTTTTACAGTCCAAACATTCTACATCTTCTATAATATTAAAATTACCATGCTCTTTACGTAATACTCATTCTCGACCAAATTTTTTTTTATTATTCGTTTTGTAATTCCTTCGGGTATAACTATTACATACTTTCTTCAGCTGATTCAGAGTAATTCCAGTCTGATAACGTTTCTACATCACTCAATTCACTATCTGAAGAGACATTTTACAATTATTTTCAGTAAATAATGCACAATAAGTTAAGTTTTTAGTAATCACGTACAGAAAACCGACCGAAATCGACCGGTAAAACTATTCACGAATCGTAACTTTGACAGCTCGTCCACATTTCTTTCTTTTTATTGGCACTCCGTTTTCTGACATCTGCATACATTTGGCCTACTATCCGTAGTTCGTATCCCTCCCATCCGTAGGTAGCAAGCTGTCGGTAAAATATCTTACCAAACGTTAATTATAGGAACGATTTTGACTTCCGCCTCGTAGAAAATGCTACTATCCGTAAGGAACTAAGTTTCTATAAAAAGTTAGGTAATATTCTGGTATGGCTCCTGAATCGCACAAACTTATCAAATCCTTATACAAAGGTAGAGGTACAGGGAGCAGTTCAGCGTATGCAAGTCTTAACGTTTCAGCATCTTCAGTAGGTTAAGTAGGTAGTTCTTACTATGATTTGCATCTCCCGTAATTCGTCTTTAAAACTATATCTGAAGTAAATTGAGTGAGGATGCTCGTGAGAGAAGTTTACTTCTTTTATTTTGCTCCCGTAAATTTTATCGCCGTTAATTTCTTTTAACCAATTCTTCCCTTTTATCAGCTCTTTGAAATTTATAAAGTTACTCTGGGTCATTTGTTTTACTTGGTATTTATGATCTGTAGTACTTTGTCATTCTCTATCAAGCTATACATTTGATCGGGCGTATTATAGTATGCCTTTTCTTAGAACGCTCGATTATAGCATGCATAGAATCGCCCTCCGATTACCTACGACCTTTCTCAAAAAATCGATGACTTATTTTTATGTTAAATTTTTGTGACGCATAAGATCGGAATAAAATGATATATTTTTGACACTAAACTTACTAACTTCAGAGCGTGAAGTCGAATAAATGACCACAAGCAACTTGCTATTTCTATGGCTCCCCTTTTCGCAATCTGAGAATGCCAAACGTAACATTATCCTTTTTTATTCAGAATATTATAAATTGTAAAGTTATAAACGGGGTTTTTACGTTTGTAGTGAAATATCCCTACTTCAATTTGGGGGATACTCAATACTTTCACCAGATCAAAACATGCCACAACACAATCCTTTTTATCAAAAAGATTTTTTTCTTCATCTTTTAGCTGTATTTTAACTGTTCTTGTCTTGTATTGTCGGCTGTTTTATCTGTTCGGGCGCCAATTGTTAAATTTTTCAAGTTTATTTCTTTTGCTTATTATCCGACAAGCCGAGGATTTACGCTAGGTATAAACGCTAGGAATTCACTACTGTAATATACATGGTCAGAAATTTAATTTAACATAAAAGTATTGGTTAAAAATATTCAATATTCAACATTGAAAATTCAAAATTTAAAATTGGTCCAAGAATACTTCAATATTGCACATGGCGTCACTTTTAAGTAAATGCGAATTTGTACATACCGAATTATCTAAAGATACTTAGGGTAAATTAAATTTGGTAGTCCAGAATCATCATCTCCCGATCGCAGCCAACGTGAACCGAAGAAGTTAAATTTTCAAGTTAAAAAGAAAGCGCAATAGCTGAAACAAAACAAATCCATGAGATATCGGTGGAATCACCTTATAGGGCTTTTTTTTTTTTTTTTTTTTTTTTAAGGTGGTAAAATCATCAAATGAGTCCTCCCGCCCTGGGTGGGGCGGAAGGGACTGTCAGACTCTTACTGACTAAAATCCACCCGTGTTCCTTCCTATGCCCTTTACGTTCTGGGGCCACGGTATCCTGGGTTAAGAAAAAACCCGCGACCCCAGCAGGCATTTGGCGCGAAACACGACGCGCCACCGACCCGGGCTTGGTCCTTCGGACGGCGAGTTACCCATCACTCACCGTCCGCAAGCCCGCTCCGCCGCTGTGCCCTCTGCTAATCAGAGGGACACGCGTTGGAGCGTCCACACGACAGGCTATTCGCATACGGGCAAAGAGACCACTTAGGCACACAGTGCTTAAGAAAGAGTTTTTGCCCGCATCCCAGGGTGCACCGGCCCGAAAAACTGGTCTTCCCCCCGGACGTATCCGAGAAGGAACTCCAGTCCACGGGCGCACGTGGAGGTTTCCTGTCATAGCACCCCACCTTATAGGGCTTAATGAATCCATGGGATTCACGTAAAAATTCACTTACCGCTTCCAACAAAGAAACCACACTCGTGGATATGAGGTTAGTTTTCCTCAGAAAAAATACTCCCGATCGGAAATCATGTCCGATCCTCACAACACGAGCAATCGTCGTGGTTCAGGAACATATTCCTTCAAAATCCCCGCAAGGATTTTTCAATAAAATAAAGATTATCAAAAAAATATATCACAGCGTCATGTTTGCTGTCAAAGACCCGTCGAAAAGTGAAGACGTCAAAAACCGGAACCATAGACCTTCAATTTTTCTGTAGAGACGACCAAAAATCCACGAAATACGACTCGAAATGTTGCCAGAAGAAGAATTTAAATCGAATTGCTGAACAAAAATTAAGTAATTGGCAAGAGTTTAGTTGTCACAGGTTGACATGTACGTTTTGGTGAAAACAAAATGTTATAATAACACCCCTCCCTGAAAAAATAAAAGAAAGGAACTTTCTTTTATGTTAACATTCCACGCAAATAATAAGCAAGAGAAACGAGCAAATTGTTAAATTTTTCAAGTTTATTTCTTTTGCTTATTATCCGACAAGCCGAGGATTTACGCTAGGTATAAACGCTAGGAATTCACTACTGTAATATACATTATATTGAACACACTTCACATAAATCTTTTTTAGGTTTGTGGAAGGAAAGGTTAAATTTACTATTAAATGTGGTTTTATATTGCCGTTAAGTTGCTTTACATGCCACATTAAACCGCTCATTTGTATCCATCCATTCTAAGTATAGTCTATACATTTTAGATATATTCAATGTTTCGCAAAGGTATTCTTTCTGGCTATCTTTTTTGACATAGTGTGCTTCAACTGCCTTGTGAAATAGATTTATGTGGTCAATGATGCTGCTCTCAGTCTCTTCTGACATCTTTTAGGTCAATTTTTATGTCTTCCTCTGTTATCTTTTAGATAATTTTCATTGTCTAACTTCTCAATAGCTGTATATACTACTTGCTGTGTAATAGATAAAGTATTTAGAAACATGGTTTTGTTAACTCTAATATTTGAATCGTTATCATCAGGTAATTGGTATATTAATGTTTGAGTACAATTATTTTGGCGATCCACTGTTTTTTTTTAACATGTTCCTTTACATAACGAGCAATGAAGTCCCACTGTCTTTCATGATCGCCAATATTCCATAACTTCTTAAAAATGTTTATTCTCAGTTCTTCATTTATATTTTCATAAAATTGTAATTTGCAGTTGCATGGCGGACCAATAGATTTTTGTTGCTTTTTTATCTTACTTCTAATACTGTCATATCATTGACCAGAATTTATTTATTTTTTGTTTTGTACATCTTTCTATAAGTCTAGATTCAATTTTCTCTTTCGTGTAAGTTTGTCAATAGGAGTTGTCATTCCTATTCCTGGCTCTGGCACAGCATCTGGTGAATTGTTTTGTGTTTCAATGGAATGTAGAACACCCTCCAAATTAGAAACGCTTAAAATATCATAGTCCTTATTAATGTAAAGAACAGTTGGAGAAGCTATAAAATTTATTTTTGTTGGGTTGATGGCGTTAACAGGAGATCTTCAGTGATTTGCAAATTTATGTTATCTGATGATGATGTCGAGAAATGTTCCGTATCCGGTATGAATGGTCTAATAACATTATTGTGAGAAATATCTAAAAGTTCACTAGCTGGAACGTTTAGTGGTGACATATCATTATTTAATATTGTTCCATGGTGCGATACACTAGTAATTAATGAAATGTTAGAAACAAAAGCGTCGCGACGGTTTTGCCTTAAAATTAAGAACCTACCTCGAGCTTGTGCGAATCAAACACATTTTAACTGAGATAGCAAAAATCGGCTTTCTTGAGGTTTTATTTTGTTACTCTTTTTAAATGTATTGAACTAACACGTATTGTACCATTTTAGAATTCTGATTAAATGCGCTAATTTTTGATGCCACTTGCCAAAGCACTCTAGTACATTTTTTTTAAAGGAGGGCCTGTCGAAGTTCGACATTATCTTGAGAAATATCTAAAATTCGCTAGATGGAACAAATAGTGGTGACATTATCGGACACTTAGGCAATTGTGGTCAACACTAGTTTTCATTGGGATTCTAGAAATATTATTTAGCGACGTTTCCTTAAGTTCAAATGCGAAAAAAAATTAAAAAGAATAACCTGAATAACTGAAAAATGGCTTTCTTTGGATAAAATTTTTCTAGGTCTTTCTTAAATGAATTTTCAAACTGCATGTGGGATAGATTTTTTCAGATTTAAATCGTGATTTTTGATCAATCACTTCAGCCCATTTCGGCTTGACGTTGAGTTTTGGGAGGGCCTGTAAAGTCGACTAATCTGGGTTATTCGTAGTTTATCGACACTTGAGGCAATTGTATCAATATTTTTCACTAGATTTAGGATTATCCTCAAATCATTATTGTTGAGTGTCATATGCGTATGTCCTGGCTCGAGGAACTTGTAGTCAATAATTTTTATATTATTTTATATTATATTAAAAATTGTATATATCTTAGCATTGTAGAGGGCCACGCATTTACTATTAGCAATCAGAATAGTAGGTGACATTGGTAAAAATAAATAAATTTTGAACGAATATGAAAAATAATGTTAAAGTACTGCATGTGAATTGTGACGGAATTTCCTTTTATATTGGGTTTCAGATTGGTTAAAATTTTGCTAAATCTAGACATGTTATCGATTCCATCGTTGATTCTATCTTTTTGATACTGTGGGTAACTCGTCGCCACTGTTGTGTAGGTGCGCAGGGACACAAGTAAAACTACCCACAGCTAGTGGCACGCTGATTTAATTGTCTTAGAGGATTTAGGTGCGGACGCAGCGCACGATTACATACGCGCTGTTCACACATACATAATACAACAATTTTAAATTAAAATGGTTTTCAGGTAATTTATGAAAAACCATTTTATTCTTGAGAATTTCTATGACTAGCTAACAGTAAACTATCCATTACACGTTTACTCAATGTTCATATGACCGATTTTCATTTATGTAATATGCTTTCATTATTGCATGGTGTAATAATGTAGACTTTATCAATTATGTGCAAGGTTGAAATAAAAGAAAAAGGTTTCATAAAATAAGAATTTAATAAAGTAACAATACTTCCATAAACACATAATATTATTCAAAACTTAATAAACTTAAATCTCTTTCTCTTGTGATTTTTATGATTAGAAAAAAGCTACCTATTAGCTTGAACTGATAACAAAAAAAAAAGGATAAAATTCTGCAATAATTAATCTTCTCCGTCACTATGTCTCGGACGTTCAAGCAATTTCTTTATTACAGTTCGAATGCATTTTGATGAAGTTGTCCAATGCCAAACTTAATTCCTTTTTTGCAGTCGGCGTGCAGTCGTTGCAAGGGACTGAGAACTGCGGTTGGTAAGCTCGAGTAACGAAATTTCGATACTAGTGAACCAGCCCTAAAAATGATTGCAGGGTTAGAGTGAATATTAGTTGGAACGGGATGTCGAGCAACAGGTAAGATTTACAGCTTTACTGCCTTTACTTCATCGCCGTGCTCGGAAACACAAGAGAAAGAGAAATCGAATCTTTCTTTAATACAATGTCTTGTAGGGATTTGTCGATTCTTTATTCCGAAAATCAGATCACGAAATACTTTTGATATTTTGATTCGAATCACGGTTTAAGAACGATCCAAAAAAAAATCGAGGCCAAATGAGATCGATCTCTGAAAAATCGATTGCAATTCTTTGATTTTTAACAATTTTAAACATTATTGAATGAATAGGCCTTATGAATTCAGTACAAAAATAGTTCAAGTAACAGAAGTAATGATTCATTGAATAAAATGTATATTTTTATCGCTGCAACCATAAGGTGAGACAATATTGCTGTAATGAGATTCTGAAGTTCCTGGCCGAATGAATGTCTCCTGTTGAATAGGAGGTACATTTGAACTCGAAGGCACGATAGAGTTCATATTTGAAGTAAAATATCCCCTGAAATCATTCGTTGGCTGATATTGCGGTCCGGAAAGTTATATGAAAATAGCATATTTTTTTATTAGCATTTATGAAATCTCCCATCTACTTCATAATCTGGAATTCTTTTAACAGTCTGTCAAAGTAAAGAAGGAACAATCGGTCAACAGGATCTTTTCTTCTTCATCATGAATTCTTTTATTTACTCTTTTGGTTAAACTTTCGATCAAGTCTTCTTCTGATGAATTTTTTGTTTTACATTTAATTAAAGCTTTTTGTAAATACTATTTCTGTTTACAGATCCCATTAAAGAATCTAAATTAAATCTTTACCATTGTAAACTTTCATTGTATGTGCACGGTCGTAAATTGGAGGTCGCTTTCATAGTGTTCATTCTTTTTTCATATCGTGAAAAATTATCTCGTAGATCGAAAATTGAACACAAAATACCAATAAATGTATTATTTTGCCAGATTTTTCAACAGTTCTATTGATGATGCACTGGGCTTAACTCGTAAGCCAGAGTTATTAGATGTTTGTAGTAACATATGGATTCACTTAAAAGATATGGTTATGCCAGAACTCACTGAAGAGAAGTGGAAAAACATAGCGGAAGGTTTTAAATATCGAGCAAATTTTCCATACTGTCTTGGTGCAATTGATGGAAAGCACGTAAGGTTAAAAAAACCTCGAAACACTGGGTCTTCATATTACAACTATAAAAAAAACTTTTCTATGATATTACTAGCCACTTGCGACAGTAACTATATGTTTACATTTGTTGACATCGGCTCTTATGGGAGATGTTCAGATTCTACAATATTTGAAGAAAGCGTATTGTATGAAAAACTTCAACAAAAAACCTTAAACATTCCGCCACCTGTAAATTCAATGCCATACGTGTTTGTGGGTGATGAAGCATTTTCAAACTACAATAATGCTACGTTTACTCGGGGAATGTTAAGTGTGGAAAAGAAGGTTTTTAATTACCGCCTATCACGGGCTAGAAGATTTATTGAATGTTCATTTGGTATTCTAGCAAATAAATGGCGTATTTTTCACAGACCCATCGACCATAAACCACATTTTGCAAAAGAAATTATAAAAGCTTGCTGCGTTTTGCATAACTTTGTGCGTGAAAGAGATGGATATAATTTCGAAGATTGAAAACCATTACAAGACATAATAATAGGCGACGGTAGTGAAAGAAACTGTAGATCATCGGAGGGTATAAGAAAAGAACTTACTGATTATTTTATGGGTGAAGGCAAACTTGAATGGCAAATGAATATGATTTAATGTGTCCAATTGCTTATTAAAGTGTTAAATAAAATAAAAATAATTAAAATACTTACCAATTATATTTTTCTCCTTCTTACTCTTTTCTTCAAATCCGGGCGTAAACATTTCGCAAATAGTGGCCCATGCTTTGTTTTTTTCAATTTTGTTACTGTAAGATTCAATCTTATAGTTCCAAATGCAAGGTTTTGATTTAATGACACTTATAAATATAAATGCAGTCCGTCTGTCTAGAGCCTATCACTGGGGACAGAGATCGAATTATCCAACGGAACTAAGTTTCTATAAAAAGTTTGGTAATATTCTGGTATAGCTCCTGAATCGCACAAACTTATCAAATCCTTATACAAAGGTAGAGGTACAGGGAGCATTTCAGCGTATGCAAGTCTTAACGTTTCAGGATCTTCAGTAGGTTCTACTCGCCGCCGTCTTGAATTAGTTCTTACTATGATTTTCATCTCCCGTAATTCGTCTTTAAAACTATATCTGAAGTAAATTGAGTGAGGATGCTCGTGAGAGAAGTTTACTTCTTTGATTTTACTCCAGTAAATTTTATCGCCGTTAATATCTTTTAATTAATTCTTCCCTTTTATCAGCTCTTTGAAATTTATAAAGTTACTCTGGGTCATTTGTTTTACTTGGTATTTATGATCAGTAACTTTGGCATTCTCTATCAAGCTATACATTTGATCGAGCCTTTATACATATAGAATGCCTTTTCTTAGAACGCTCGATTGTAGCATGCATAGAATCGCCCTCCGATATAGGCTATGACCTTTTTCAAAAAATCGATGACTTATTTTTATGTTAAATTTTTGCGACGCAAAAGCAAACATGGCAAATAAAAATCTATTCTGATTTTACCCGGCACAAGAATCGGAATAAAATGATATATTTTTGACACTAAACTTACTAACTTCACAACGTGAAGTCGAATAAATGACCACAGGCAACTTGCTATTTCTATGGCTCCTCTTTTCGCAATCTGAGAATGCCAAACGTAACAGTATCCTTTTTTATTCAGAATATTATAAACTGTAAAGTTATAAACGGGATATTTACGCTTGTAGTGAAATATCCCTACTTCACTTTGGGGGATACTCAATACTTTCTCCAGATCAAAACATGCCACAACACTATCCTTTTTATCAAAAAGATTTTTTTCTTCATCTTTTAGTTGTCTTACTAGTTCCTTTTATCTTAAATGTTTTTCATAGTCAACTTTTACTTAACTGTTCTTGTCTTGTATTGTCGGCTGTTTTATATATTGAACACACTTCACATAAATCTTTTTTAGGTTTGTGGAAGGAAAGGTTGAATTTACTATTAAATGTGGTTTCATATTGCCGTTTAGTTGCTTTACATGCCACATTAAACCGCTCATTTGTATCCATCCATTCTAAGTATAGTCTATACATTTTAGATATATTCGATGTTTCACAAAGTTATTCTTTCTGGGTATCTTTTCTGACATAGTGTGCTTCAACTCTGTGAAATAGATTTATGTGGTCAATGATGCTGCTCTCAGTCTCTTTTGACATCTTTTAGGTCTATTTTTATGTCTTCCGGTTATCTTTTAGATAATTTTCATTTTCTAACTTCTCAATAGCTGTATATACTACTTGCTGTGTAATAGATAAAGTATTTAGAAACATGGTTTTTCAAACTCTAATATTTGAATCGTTATCATCAGGTAATTGATATATTAATGTTTGAGTACGATTATTTTTGCGATCCACTGTTATTTTTTTAACATGTTCCTTCTTTACATAACGAGCAATGAAATCCCACTGTCTTTCATGATCGCCAATATTCCAAAACTTCTTAAATATGTTCATTCTCAGTTCTTCATTTATATTTTCATAACATTGTAATTTGCAGTTGCATGGCGGACCAATAGATTTTTGTTGCTTTTTTATCTTACTTCTAATACTGTCCTAGCATTGACCAAAATTTTTTTTTTTTTTTGTTTTGTATATCTTTCCATAAGTCTCGATTTAATTTTCTCTTTCGTGTAAGTTTGTCAATAGGAGTTGTCATTCCTATTTCTGGCTCTGTAGGCACAGCATCTGGTGAATTGTTTTGTGTTTCAATAGAATCTAGAACACCCTCCAAATTAGAATCGCTTAAAATATCATAGTCCTTATTAATGTAAAGAACAGTTGGAGAAGCTATAAAATTTATTTTTTGTTGGGTTGATGGCGTTAACAGGAGATCATCAGTGATTTGCAAATTTATGTTATTTACAGATGATGATGTCGAGAAATTTTCCGTATCCGGTATGAATGGATCTAATAACATTATTGTGAGAAATATCTAAAAGTTCACTAGCTGGAACGTTTGGTGGTGACATATCATTATTTAATATTGTTCCATGGTGCGATACACTAGTAATTACTGAAGTGTTCCATCTTATTTCTTAGTAGGGATAACTTGATTTTATCAGAGACTTCATCTTTACTGATCGCCACTAAATAATCTTCAAATAAACATTTCCAATATTTCCACTCAGTAGATCCCGATTGAGATCGAATGTCAAAATTTGGTGGTAACATTACTTGGTTAGCTTCCATGATGTAAGTTTTACAAAAATACACTTTAGACTGAGGGCGACTTTCACCCAAAGTTAAACATGTTTAAAATTGTATTTAAGCATAAAATTGTAGGTATTGAATTTTGTCCTTAAATAAAATTTTAAACATGTTTAACTTTTGGTGAAAGTCGCCCATAGTGTGTTCCAACTGGCTGCGCCATGTTATATGTGTGATGGTTACTAATTAATTATAAGACTATGGGATTTGAAAGGATTATTTATTTAAATCAGAGAAAGTACACAGTTGACGCGGATGCTGCGTGACTTGATGGCAGGTGGATAGGAAATATTCTTAAATAACGACGACTCTTGAAATTGAGAATATGTGCTGTTTTGCTGATACTTTAAGAAGTTACAGAATGAATGCGGAAACTAAGTTTAATGGCGACAATTTAGGTTTGTAAAGAAAATGCAAATGACAAGAGAGGTGTTGGTGGCCGGCCCTGACCGGTGTCGTGGATGAAGTGAAGTGGGTGAGAGGCCGGCGTGCTGTCATCGCGAGTCTTGTTCGGTCCGCCTTCTGTTTCCTGCCGTTGCGGTGTTGCCAGATATGCAAGGCGTTAACAACCGCTAAGCTATTCCCAAAAATAACAATATCACATTTGAATTGGGATTTGGTTTCGTTGATTTAATACTACTAATGAATTGGCTAAAACTGGCACCGGGTAGACAACTATTAATTATAATATTATATAGTGTTGAGAACACTGTCTGAAAATGCTACCAAAACCTTGACCAAACTTTTCAGAAAAAAAAAAACATATGTTATAATATGTCTTGAGCTGAAGAGGTTATGGGTGTAAAATGTTCCGGCAGGGGCCTCTGTAGGCATGCACAGCTACAAGAGAGGTTGTTTGTCACAGACTCATTCCTAGGTTTGCCGTATTTGGCAAGGCTCATGTCGGGACGTAAAGAGTGAATATTTTTTATTAAAAAAAAATACTAATTCTATTTACTGTATGGAAGCAGTGGTAGACGTAGCTTGGTAATATTTTGCTGAAGACTTTACATTTTAAGTAATTATTTTAGTTATTTCACATATTTATAAAACTCCGTGCAAGTCTCATTGAAGTTAACTTGACACTGTTATATAGACTCCACAGTCTCCGGCAGCAGGCGATTCTTACTCTTTCTACCGTAGCGTTGTGGCCAGGTATCGCAAAAAAATATTGACATAATTTGAGCATTTGGCAATTTTGACTGCGCAATAAAACGGGACAAAATTGTATTTTGTTCGGGATAGAAGGAACCCAATGACGGTGACAGTCCCGATATATCGGGACGAGTGGCAACCCTATTCATACCTCTCTGCATTAATAGTAACCAAGTCCACCAGTTCAATAGCCTCCTGCAAGCGCTTACTCAGGTCTTGTTGAGAAGCCTCATATTTACTAAAGATATCCTTTAGAGCATATTCCCTCAGAAACAACTCATCCCGTAGGTTCTGAGTGTCGCTAGGAGACTCACCGGCTTCCCCGGCGCCTGAACTAAGTAGGTCCTTAAAGTGTTGAGGAGTCAGGCCGGCGAGGCCGCCGGCGGACCTACTTCGGAAGGATCAAACGCCGGCAAAAACTTGTTGTGCTGTAACTTCAAGTGTTGGATACTGGATCGGGGGGGTCAGGGAAGGAGAGGTCATCTGCCGTGGCAGGAAACATTACAATTATCTTTAATTTGAGCTGTCAAGGTTTTTCTAGTAGCCGGATTTTTTTCGCACATGTAGAATTCTAAACAATATTTTCCTTTCTTTGTGAAAAAGGCTTCTTCATTTTCTTTACAGTCTATATTTTTCGTGCCTCACTCTCTTCAACGATTTTTATTTTCAGTTCTTCGGGAGACGGTAAGGTGTCACGAGTTTCCACTGCTATACGAAAATTCTCGTAAGTAACTGAAAGGCTGTAAAGCATCAATAAACTTAATAGATCGGGATGCAAGCTAGCACCCATATCCGCTGGCTTGTCCACAATGTCAATAAAGTTATTTAAGTGTTCACGGACGTCATCTTTATTAGCCTTTTTTAATATCAGCTGTTTTAGCAAAGTTGCTTTCCGTCCTGCTCGGAAAATTCCTTTTAGCTTAAGCCATAGCTCGATGGATGTCTTGCATCCCCGCACTTGTTTAAGTTCTGACGGTGAGAAGATCAGTAATAACTCTGATCGAGGAAGCAAGTCATTATCATGGAACTTACTTTTTGCTGTTTCCTCTTTTGGCTCGATGATTGATCAATTTATGTCAAATAAAAAAGCAGAAACGAAAGGGACCAAATACATCGGTCCACAGACTTGGTAATTTTAAAAGTGAACCAAAAGCGCCTCGACAGATCAGCGGAGGGCTTCGTCGAGTCTATACAAAATGTTTTTTTTTTAAGAAATAGAAGTGAAAAATATATAAAAATCAGACACTATACACTTCTTTTCTCTAAATATGATTAAATAATTTTAATGCCTCTTTCATAATGTCTAACCACTGAGCTTGCAACTGAAGCTCTACATCACGCATCCTTTCTCGTCCGAATTCTTGCGCAATTCGGTCACACTCCTTTTCATACTCCCAGTATTCCCCTCACACTCCTTAAACACTTTTAAAACTGAATCTTCTGTATTCCTCTTTTTTATGGCGGTTGGGTTTGTACTGGAGCTGGTAGTGGTGGTAGTACTGGTGATCGTGGAGCAAGAAGAGGAAGAGGTGGAGTGACTGTGGGTTGACTGCTTGTTCCTGGAGTTACTGCTTTTCATACTCCCAGCATTCCCCTCACACTCCTTAAACATTTTTAAAACTGAATCTTCTGTATTCCTCTTTTTTATGGCGGTTGACACTGTGTTTGCACTGGAGCTGGTAGTGGTGGTGTAAGTGCTGGTGATCGTGGAGCAGGAAGAGGAAGAGGTGCAGCGACTGTGGGTTGACTGCTTGTTCCTGGAGTTACTGCTTTTCATACTCCCAGCATTCCCCTCACACTCCTTAAACATTTTTAAAACTGAATCTTCTGTATTCCTCTTTTTTATGGCAGTTGACACTGGGTTTGCACTGGAGCTGGTAGTGGTGGTGTAAGTGCTGGTGATCGCGGAGCAGGAAGAGGAAAAGGTGGAGCGACTGTGGGTTGACTACTTGTTCCTGGAGTATTCCATTCATCTGGATTTAAAATACAACAAATATTTAAAAACAATAAATATTTTTCTGGTAGCTTTAGTTATCAGAATCTTTTTGTGTGTACTTATCATCAGCATCATTTCCACAGATCACTGTGGACTGCGGACCGTGGAACAATGGCTGCTGGAGACCTCCGTGTCAACAGAGGATGAAGAGATGATGATGATCTTGATTTAAATTTTTTTCAAAATCTTTTTGATAAACTCATTAATTTGTACGGTTTTGTGAATGTACGAATATGGTATGTCGTGAAAAATTTAGCTTGGGCACCGAAGATGTGGGCGCAACATCCGACTGTTCTTTTCCCTATTATGCAACTACAGTAATAATGTTGAATGCCCTGAAGTACTTCCTGCTCCTTATACATTATAATGGTATTGTTACGAGCTGGGTATTGGGATAAATTAATTAACACCAATTAAAACCAAATACAACTTTATTCACAGACAAATCACAAATTAAAACAATCACAAAACACTACTCAACACTTTAACACTTATACACACTCTTAATCACACGTAGAACTCACTTAGATATCGCTTGTAGTTCGCTTCGAGTTGCCTCGATCGTAGTCAAAACCAGACTGACTCGGTCGCCGATCGGCGCCCCTTTTTATACCTCGGCCGGACCCACTAGATGTTTCTAGAAGGTGGTCGAATGTTCTGGAAACATCCTTTGACTTCGATGTAAACCCATACCTTCTGGAACATTCTAGAACCATCTCGAAACATCTAGAACAGGGTAGAACTTTCTAGAAATTTCCTGACCGAACTTGAGTAGAATTGTCGAGAACCCTGTGGAACTTTCGAGAAGCTCAAAGATAGGTCTCGCAATTCGATCGACGTAACACTGCCCCCTCCTTAGACATGCTCGTCCCGAGCATCGTTAGTCCCGTTGTATCGCGCCAAACGGTCAACATGGACAATCTTGGGCGCGCCACGTAGACCCTTTTGTATCCGGTAGGTGACGTCGTTAATCCTGGTCACGACTCGGTATGGTCCTTCCCATTTTGCTTGTAATTTAGGAGACTTCCCTTTGCTACGCACTGGGTTATGCAACCACACAAGTGACCCCTCGTCGAAACCTCTATTGTTTGTCTTCCGGTCGTATCGGGTCTTCATCTTTTCAGACATTTGTTGGCCGGATTGTCTGATATGTTCATACACATCATTCAACTTGTTACGCAAGTCATTTGCATAATCAGTTACACTGCGTGGAACATCAGGAGGGGTACCAGTGATTAAATCAGCAGGCAATCGTAATTCCCTTCCAAAGTTCGCGAAGGCTGGTGTCACAGCTGTACTTTCGTGAACTGCACTACGGTATGACAGAAGAAATGGCTGTATGTGCTTATCCCAATCTCTTTGCCTGCTATCCACAACCTTTGCCAGATATCTCTCCAACGTTTGGTTGAAACGTTCCACCATTCCATCAGATTGTGGATGGTAGGAAGTCGTTCTAGTCTTGTGAGTACCCATCAGCCGACAAGTCTCCTGGAATACTTGTGATTCGAAGTTCCTTCCTTGGTCGCTGTGTATTTCCAAGGGTACTCCAAAACGACAGAAGACCTCCTGAACCAATTTATCTGCGACTGTTGTAGCTTCCTGGTTAGGAATGGCGAAGACTTCTGGCCATTTTGTGAAGTAATCCATGACAACCATGAAGTACTTGTTCCCGTTTTCACTTTCTGGAAAAGGTCCTGCCACGTCTAGTGCTATCCGTTCCCACGGGGCGCCGACGTTGTAAATCTGCAAAGCACCTCTGCTGCGTGTCTGGGGTCCCTTCACAGCCGCACAACTGGTACATTTCCGACACCAGTCCTCCACATCTTCACGACAATGGATCCAGTAAAATCGCTCACGTATTTTCAGTAGGGTCCTTTTTACACCCATATGTCCACCAGAACATCCGTCGTGGTAGAGCCGCAATACATCCGGTACTTTGGCTTTGGGGACAACCATTTGCAAGTGACAGTTGTCTCCTCGAGCGTTTTCCCATTTACGGCACAAGACTCCTTCCTGGATAACCAAGCTGTTCCATTGCGCCCAATAACTCTTAGTGATGGAACTCATCGCAGCTACATCACTCCACTTGGGTTTAGGAGCACCAGCTTTAATCCAGTCAAAAATTGGTTTAATATCTGCGTCATTTTGCTGAGCATGCTGTAAGGTTTCCTTCCATTCGTTACTGATA
Source organism: Agrotis segetum (assembly GCA_036375495.1). Lineage (NCBI taxonomy): Eukaryota > Metazoa > Arthropoda > Insecta > Lepidoptera > Noctuidae > Agrotis > Agrotis segetum. Next base: position 3,454,640 of record JAQSVV010000002.1, read on the forward strand.
TCCGTTCTTAGCATTCTTACAGGCACAACCTCCTTGGCCTCTTGCCTGTTGCAATGCTTACAGTCGTCAGGGCAAGGTCTTCTTGACAGTGCATCTGCATTACCATGTGCCCTCCCACTGCGATGTTCAGTTACGAAGTCAAACTCTTGTAGTAGCTCAATCCACCTCGCCACCTGTCCCTCTGGATTCTTGAATTGCAATAACCACTTTAATGCGGCATGGTCCGTTCGCAATAAGAATTTTCGCCCAAGCAGATACTTACTGAAGTGCTGCAAAGTCTTTACTACGGCAAGTAATTCCCTTCTCGTAACGCAGTAATTTCTTTCCGGTTTCGATAGAGATTTGCTGTAGTAAGCTATAACAACTTCCTGATTTCCTTTCCGTTGAGACAACACGCCACCAATTCCAGTATTACTTGCGTCTGTGTCAACTATGAAGTCATTTTCAGTGTCAGGATAGTCAAGAATAGGTGAATTGCACAGACGTTTCTTTAATTCCTGGAATGCGATGTCACAGTTCTCGTCCCAACAGAATTGTTGCTTCTCCTCAGTAAGTTTGTGTAGGGGTTTTGCAATGTCAGCAAAATTCTTCACAAACCGTCGATAGTAGGAGCATAAACCTAAAAACGCTCTGACCTCCGTCTTGTCTTTCGGAACTGGCCATTCCTTGACGGCGACGATTTTCTCCGGGTCTGTCTGAACACCTTCCTCCGAAACTATGTGTCCTAAAAAGTTCACTTGTCTCCTGAAGAATGAACACTTTTCCGGACTTAACTTAAGATTTGCCCTTCGGATTTTCGACAGCACTTTAGTTAGGTTTTGAAGGTGGTCTTCAAATGTTCGGCCCACGATGATGATGTCATCCAAATAGACAAGACATGCGTCTCCGATCAATCCAGCAAGCACTTGCTCCATCAACCTTTCAAATGTCGCAGGAGCATTGCACAATCCAAATGGCATGACTTTAAACTGCCATAGGCCCTTTCCTGTGGAAAATGCAGTTTTCTCCTTGTCTTTAGGGTCTATTTCCACTTGCCAGTAGCCGCTTTTCAGGTCTAACGTTGTGAACCACCTCATTCCTGTCAGCGTATCCAACGTGTCATCGATCCTAGGTAGTGGGTAACTGTCTTTTTTCGTGACGTCGTTTAACCGTCGATAGTCCACACAGAACCGCGTGTTGCCGTCCTTTTTCTTCACAAGGACCACAGGAGAACACCACGGGCTAGATGAAGGCTCTATAAAACTGTTCTTCACCATGCGCTCAATCATCTCCTTCACTTCCTTTTCGCGAGCCACCGGCACCCTTCTTGGTCGTTGTCGGATTGGTAACTCATTGCCAGTGTTAATTTTGTGCTGAACCAGCCCTGTTCTCCCTATGTCAGCATCATCTGTAGAGAACATGTCGGCATACTGGAGTAACGTTTTCTTAGCCTTATCCATTTCTACTCCAGTTAGATCGCAGTTTTCTAGAAGTGTTGACACGTCAAATTTCAAGCGAAGCACTTTTTCTGACGGTGTACTTTCCATTAAGATCTCTTCTTTACCACATTTCAACACTCCTCGATCAACATCGATCTCACAACGATATTTCCTCATAAAGTCCAAGCCCAAGATGCAATCGTCTACTATGTCGGCCACGATGACATTATGCCAATACGCTTTATGACCTAGTTTTAACTTCACCTCCTTCTTGCCTCGGACGGTTATGTGCTGACCGGTAGCTGTCAGTAAATGAATGCGGTCGTGGTTGTTGAAGAAGTCCCCAAGGAACCGACTTGCTAGGTTTGAATTGACGACCGTGTGAGAAGCTCCTGTATCGAGTGTCAATTTGCATGGTTTTCCGTTGACTTCGCCTTTGATGATCAGGCTGTTTCCGTCATGGGCCTGTGAGATCGAGATCCTCGGGGCTCTTTCCATACCAGCCAGCACCCGCCCCTCAGTCCTGGCGTTTACTCGTTTCCCTGCTGTTGCTGAGCAGTCTTATCGGTCCCTCTTCCCTGCTGGGATTGATCCTCTCTTGGTGTAGTTCGCTTGGGACAGCTGGACCGAAGATGACCTTTTTCCCCACAAGTATAGCACCTGGGACTGTAACCTTGTGGTCGGTCGCGTACAGGTGATTCCACTACTTCTCTGACGCGGTGCGTGCGATGATCTTGCCTCACTGCTTCCACTTCCAACGCATGAGCCAACGCGTCCTTCAATGTTTCGTGATGACCAAGCCTTACTGCGGCTCTGACTTCCAAGTCACGTATTCCGTCGACGAATGCCTGTACTAGGTTACCATTGATCAGAGTAGGAGCAGACTGGTATGCCTTTCGGACCATCTTTTCAATTTCCAGGGCCCACTGCTGTAGGCTCTCAGCACTACGTTGAACACGATCCTTTAGCTTAGCGCGAAATACGTGCTCCAAGTGCGCGTCGCCGTACCTCGATTCCAACGCTTCCAGCAGCTGGTCGTAAGTCACCTCCTTGCCAAGAGCCTCAAGTACGGTCAGGGCCTGGTCTCGTAGGCCTAACGTGAGCGCGGTCATAGCTTGCTCTTTCGTCCACCCATTCGCCTTCATAACGGCCTCAAACTGCATCCTGTAAGCCGACCATGAAGATGTTCCGTCGAATGGCGGCACCTTAAACCCTCGTGCCGAAGGTGCAGCCATCACTGGACACACAACCCCGTCTCCAGACCGAAGTTCACCCAAGGCCTTCTTCACCCCGGCAATTTGGACCTCAGCTTCAGAGATGCGGTTCTCGTGCTGATTGACTTGCTCTTTAACCACTTTGAGCTCCTTGCCAAATGTCGAGTGCAGGTCCTTGATCAGGTACATCTGCTCCTCTTGGCGACGAGCCTGCTCCTCTTGGTGACGGGCCTGCTCCTCTTTATCTTTTTGTAGCTGTTCTTCCAGGCGGCGAGCCTGCTCCTCCTGGCGGCGAGCTTGCTCCTCCTTGTCCTTTTGTAGCTGCTCTTCCAGGCGTCGAGCCTGCTCCTCCTGGCGGCGAGCCTGCTCCTCCTGGCGGCGAGCTTGCTCCTCCTTGTCCTTTTGTAGCTGCTCTTCCAGGCGTCGAGCCTGCTCCTCCTGGCGGCGAGCCTGCTCCTGCAGCAGCGCCATAAGCGCAGACAGGTCTGGACTCGCTGGTGCTGACGAGACTGCAGATGGACCAGCGGCTGGTTCTGTCGTAGGCTGAGCACCACCCGGCGTCTGTATCGGGGAACCTCCAAACCGCCTCTGGTCCATGTCTTGCTGGCGCTGACTCCTGGTACGAATACCGTCCGTGTCGTCCTTTGGTAAAATCGGCATTTTATCCCTCACTTCTGACACCAAATGTTACGAGCTGGGTATTGGGATAAATTAATTAACACCAATTAAAACCAAATACAACTTTATTCACAGACAAATCACAAATTAAAACAATCACAAAACACTACTCAACACTTTAACACTTAAACACACTCTTAATCACACGTAGAACTCACTTAGATATCGCTTGTAGTTCGCTTCGAGTTGCCTCGATCGTAGTCAAAACCAGACTGACTCGGTCGCCGATCGGCGCCCCTTTTTATACCTCGGCCGGACCCACTAGATGTTTCTAGAAGGTGGTCGAATGTTCTGGAAACATCCTTGGACTTCGATGTAAACCCATACCTTCTGGAACATTCTAGAACCATCTCGAAACATCTAGAACAGGGTAGAACTTTCTAGAAATTTCCTGACCGAACTTGAGTAGAATTGTCGAGAACCCTGTGGAACTTTCGAGAAGCTCAAAGATAGGTCTCGCAATTCGATCGACGTAACAGTATATTTCGTCGAACTCACGTGATGTGACTGATTAATACTTCGCAATAATATCAAACCATTTTGCACTATTCCGAAACGCACAAGTTCTGCAGGTGGTTGTCAATCTCTGAAGACTTCAATATGGTGGATACCATTTCTTGCATGCTCACTATATAGTTCCGAGCCAGTTTGAGTTGGTAGGTGCCTATGGCAAAAAAAAGTCAGGTCTTCTTGTGTCAGTCGCGGAAAGCCAACCAATTCCGGAATATTTCCTGATATGCTCTGAAAACGTATACGTTGCTTATTCAGGTTTTTGGCGATAACATAATATTCTGGTAAGTTATTTATATTACAGTGTTTGTTTTGCTGGTTAATAATTGCGATGAAGCGCTCGGCATATACAGGGTGAATTTTTCAACTGGGCGTGGATGACTATTTCAAAAACTATGAGGAATATCAAAAAACGTTGAAAGGAGTCTCGAGGCCGATTTTGACGAAAACTAAAACTGCATCATTGGATTTTAGAAAAATCAATCATCTTAGCCAGGAAACGAACCCGCTGATTTTGGAAAAAAAATCACACCCTATATTATGAAGCCATCCGATAGTGTTACTGGTAAGGATAAAATTCTGTGAAGTAATAATAAACGGCAAACTTAAGGAAAACGTATAATTTAAAAAAAAAACTGATCAATCTTCAAAGCAATGACTTAATTCGAAACATAAGTTAACCGTTTCTTCTTTGAAACATTGCTATTTTTTATTCAACTCAATCATTTATTATTGCTGAATTCAGTGGGATTATTGTGACGTCAAATCCAGTTAAACATTGAAAACAATGAAATTTTATAATTTTGAATGAATATGGCTCAGTAGGAGTAAAATGACAAAGAAAAACGCAATTTTATAAAAAATAAACTATTCCCTTAAGTTTGTCGTATATGGTTACTTCCCAGAATTTGATCCTTGTTAGCAACACTATCAAATAGTGTAATAATAAAGGGTGTGATTTTTTTTAAAAAAATTAGCGGGTTCGATTCCTGGCCAGGATTATCGATTTTTCGAAAATCTAATAATGCAGTTTTAGTTTTCGTCAAAATCGGCCTCGAGACTCCTTTCAACGTTTTTCGATATTCCTCATGGTTTCGGAGATAGCCATCCACGCCCAGTTGAAAAATTCACCCTGTATACTGCTTTCAGTGGCGGGCCAAATAAGGCAAGCTCAATAAAATTTTAGCTGATTTAAAAAAAAGATAGTTAAGTTTTCGACTGAGTATGTAGGTATATCATCGCAATTTTCTCATAAACTACTGGTTGGGTACAATAAATTAATAGTGCATTCATCCATCTTCTTCTTTCCTCTTCTTTCTTCAATTTCATTCTTGCTTGTCGTGCGGTGAATGAGGTAACCAAAGCAGAAAGCTCACTGAAGGCATGCTAGTGCTAGATTGAATATAATAAACATATCAGCAATTACATACCTCCGGTGGCTTTGAAAAAAGCCGTTTGGTTTGCTTCATTGCTTGAGGGAACAAAGTTATGGTAAGTACATAGTTGCTTGCTTTGTAACAGAACTAACAGGTTACAGACAGACAAAAAAAAAAAGGTTGCACTCCAGGAGTGCCGGTAGAAGTGAAAACTTTTTTGTTACTATGTTTTATTTTTAATTTGAATGACGTCTTACTCATTTTCGATCAGGGTCACGTGACCCTGACGCGAGTTTTGGTCACGTGACCCTGACGCGAGTTTTAAATTTTTTACCCATTACAGAAAAAGTGTACAACGCCGCTAAAGAAGTTTTCACTTCAAAAACAACAGAAAGTTACAAACCGAAAAATAAAAAATAACTAGATAGAATGTGATAAGGAATTTAAATAAATTATTTATATTCTAACTGGAATTGTCTATCCTTCTTAAGAAATGATTTAATTACATCAGAGTAAAATGTTGGTGATCGTTTTAATTCTACCAACAACTGTTTTTCAATAGCTATCATTGATAATTCGGAAAGACGCTCTTGACCTTGTGTATTTCTCAGTTAGGTATGGATACGTTTAAGAGACGAATGGCACGTTCCGCGGAAAAACTTGTAGCCGAATTCAGGAAAGGCATCTTCGAGATTATCCTCATGAATGAAATCAATTAATTCGAAAACATCACGATCTTTCAGATCAGGACTAGAATAAAGCAAATCAATTGGCTTTTTAATGTTTGTTTGTCGAAATAGTTTGCTTAAATGTCAAATAATGAATCTATAGGAAATTCCTCTGTAGGAAAATGTGAGTGATAATTGTCAAATTTTTTGTTGTTGAGCAGTTGGAAAAACTTTAATTTATAAATTTCAGAATATCGGTCAGTAATTTCGGTATCAATGTTATCAATTACTTCTACAAAAAGTCGTCTGTATTCTCTTTTTGCACTTTACATTAATAGTAGTAGTAGAACAGTGTAACCTTTTTTTTTTTAACGGGTCGAAATCCTCATGGACTTCCTCCGCCTGGGGAAGACGGAGGGGCATGTCAGACTCGACTGACTAAAACCACACGGTGTCCTCTACTGCCTTAAGCCGAGGGTGCGGGGCCACTTGCGCAATCACCGCTCCCGGGCAGGCCTTGACCCAGCTACATCGCCGGGTCCCTCTCCTCGGTGCGGCCGCAAAGAACGGTTGCACCTCTCTTCTAGTGGCGACGAAGGACACGTCGCCGCCAAGTCGGGCCTGTATCTGGTCGGGCGGCTGACTTCCCCAAGTCAGCCGCCCGCAGGCTACAACTCATGGAGGACGCAGATCGGTTTGCGCCCGTCGGCGCCCGGTGCGTCTGCTGCGGCTGAGAGGGATAGATGTTCTCTCCCTCTCCCTCTCCGCCGTCTCCTTCGCGAGCATTACCTACTCGCAGAAGGCGACGGACAGTGTAACCTAACCTAACCTAATCAATGATTAACTTAACCTAACTTATATTAACCTAATCAAATAAACACATTTTTTTTCTTTTTCTTTATTTAACTTAACCTAATTACATCTAACTTAACATTGTTTAACCTAACTTTATTTTACCCATTACCTATTTTTTTGTATTTTATTTTTAAATATATTTTTTTCTTTTTTTGTTACATGGTTATACTATAAGTCCGTGTTCATACCAACACTTTTCCCATATATTTGGGCTTATTTAAAATACCAAGGGCACCTGCAGCCTTACTCTCGACACTCGATCTCAATTGGAATTGGAAATTGGGATCGAGATCTTGTCATTTGGCACTCTTGAATGTTACACTAGCTCACGATTGGAATAGTATTTTGCGGATATTTTGGAACTAAATGAAATCGATTTTACTCGAATGCATGCACTTTTTGGTACTCTTGACGCGATTTTGACGTTGACGTATCGAGTTAGAATTCGTGTCTATTGTCAAAGTTTAACGATATCAAAAAGGATACTTTTTCGAGATCGAGTTTGATATTGTGACCGATTTGTGAAGTTTTATTTGTGAATAATGGCACGTTTAGCACTTATGTATAATATTTTGGACAGTGCTCATAAGTTAGATATGAGACAAAGGCGGAATTTGAGACGAATGGCGCGTTATTCAGACAACGCGTTTGCCATGACTGAAGATGAATTTCGGAAAAATTATCGAGTAGATAGGGAGCTTTTCGACGTGATCTATAAGGATTTGGAGCCTTTGATGGATACCACCCATGGGAGAAATGGAATTGGCACAGAGTGAGTTAGAGGTGGATCGAGGTTCTGCCTCCATTGAGCTGCGCAGCGGTCTCGAGGCTCGTGCGCAGCTTGTACAAGAACTGTGGGCAGCTCGGCATCTAAATTAATATTAGTATTTTATAAGATTATATTATATAAATTGTTGACTAAAACTTTTTGTGTGTATTAAAAGCCTTATTTCAACTTAATTTATTTTGCAAATTAATCAATGTACACATACTACTATTTATAATATTTATGAGATAGAAAAATATTTAGGTAAACTTATACACTAACACAAAAAAAGAAACAAAACAATGTAGCTTGCAACTCTAAACTAGTACATACTTAGAACTCTAAAGTAAAACTTAAATTAATACACAACTAAATAATATAAATTTAATTATAGCCTATTTTGTCTCAGGGCATCTGCAATGTTGTTTAGGGCATTTGCCACAGTTTGAGAGCCTTCTCTTATGGCTGTTGAAAGTAACTCCATCTGTTCTACAGCTCGACTTAAGGCCCTCGCTGTGACAATTTCTGCTTCAACCCTCTGTCTCTCTATCTCTGCTAATCTCTCCCTATCTTGATCCAATATACTCCTTGATCGGACACGCTGTCGCGGGGGCACGCTGGTCCTTCTAGGACTATGTTCTCTTGGTGTTGTTGCTGACAAATAAAAATAAAATAAATAACATTTATGTAAGTTATATCATAATGAAAGATGCCAAACGTAGCTTGCATTGTAGATTTTTTTATTTTGTTTAATATCAAAAAATGTTTTATGTATTAATATAGTTCTTTAGTACCTATGTAACTTAACCTAATTTTATAATTGTGTGTGCATGTGTGTTTATTGTACTAGTATTGGCCGATAACTTAAGTTGTTGCAACTGTAAGTTTACGTTGGTTATTTATTAATAAACAAATTTTTTAAAAAAGTTTGTAAGTAATTACCTCTTGCAGTCTCCACGTTTTGGATAGGAGAATCATGAGCCTCCAATTCATTCGCATCCATATAAGAATCTTGGGTTGGAATAACGATTTCTGTCTGGATGTCATTCTGGCTTTGGCTCTGCAAATATTTTACAAATTATAGTTTAAGAACATAATCATGTAACGTAACATCCACGCCTGTATTCTCCAAAGGGGTATGTAAGTTTATGAATTCAAATTCATAACTAAACCGGCTTACTGTGGATGGGAATGGATTGACAGCAACATGGCTGTCTCCTGCAGCAAATTGAAGGCCCCCCATCACTGCTACTAGGCGCTGGTCGATGGGTGTTAATGCAGGTAAATTCTCTGCGGACCCACCACCTGTACGCCTCATTGATTGTGCATGTTGGGCACAAGTCTTTTTAAGGGCAAACTTTTTGTCAGCCCAATACTGAAAAGGGAAATAATTGTACCAATTTATTATTGTAACTGTTGTCATATAAAAGTTAAAAAACAATGTATTATGGGATGTAGACAGTACGTACCTTAGCCCAGCCTTTGCCATCTTTCTGCGCACCGCCTAGTGCATTCAAAGATACTGCTATCTCGTCCCATTTTCTCTTTGTCTGCTGCTTAGCATGAGCAGTGCGCAAAAGCCCCTTGGCAATCCCGGGGTTCTGCGCCAGGAAATCTACTAGAGTCTCCAGCTGTTGATATGTTGGCCTACTCATCCTGTAAGAGCAATGAATGTTTGTATTAAGCAATACAAATAATTTCTTAAAAAAAAGTAATTACTTAATATTTAAAAGAAATGTGACCATACCTTGATATTTTCGTCTTCCGCGGTGGAATACTTAAAGTACCTACAACTAACTTGAGCTTAAAAACGTACTATCGCCCAAAGTAAAGACTATTCCTGATTGCAGCGCTTTAACTTTTTTAGGATTTGTTGTTATAGCGGCAACAGAAATATGTCATGAAAATTTCAGCTGTCTATCACGGTTCATGAGCCGCCTGCACAGCCTGGTGACGGAAGGACAACGAAGTCTCAGTAATAGGGTCCCGTTTTTACCTTTGGGGACGGAACCGTACAAAGGAGCGGTTCATAAATGTGGTCATCATGTGCAAGCGATTTTGTTTTAAAAATGCGCAGTAGGTATATGTTTTAGTCGATAGTACTTACTTTAATAAATTCCAAACGAAACACTTGAATCCCTTTAGATAACGTCGCTTGAAACACAGCACAAATTTAATAATATTCACAGTTCGAAGAACCACTAACATTCAAGTGGATGACAAATGCGCGGGAACATTTTTTAGGCAACGACATACACAATGAGCCATTGCTGTCTAAGTTATTTATTGTTAAAATACATATAAATCCAAGCAAAGAACACTTAAATGATAATTTATGTTAAAATAAATATCAGCACAAATTTATTTATTGATTTAATGAGTAAATCAATATTTTTAAATTTGGTAATTAACGTTTTCATTTGTATGGCCACCACATGACGATCAGTGTAGTCGAACATGCAGTCGATTCCAATCTCAATCTCGACTTCGTTCAAGAGTGCCAATTTTCTGAATATTGGAATTGAAACTGGATCGAATTGGAATACGATCGAGATTGGGATTGATTTCAAGAGTAAGCCTACTGGTCCTTAACTCATAAGTTATTGTCCTTGATTTGACCGCTTCCTGTGCCATTGGTACATTACAATACATTTCTATAGGATAATTACTACAAGTATATAACACTACGTCATGCACATCACATATGTCCTTGTACTTCACATCTGTTGACATTGGCAGACCCGACGCCAACAGCTTCCACTGCTCAAACTGGTTGTCTGTCAGCTTACATTCGTCCATAAGACACGCATTTGTATGTAACAGTCCACTAAAATTAAAACTACTATTCGATATTAAACCCGTCAACCGACAAAAGACCTCTACCAGACTATTCATTATCATCGTCTTCCCCGTTGAAGGTGGTCCCAGGAAAAATAAATTGTTCTTCTTATTACTCTGTCTTATAAAGTGATGAAACGTATTTACGAAGAAATGTTTTAAGGTGATACCATTCATTAACAATATTTGTTTAAATGTTGATGTTATCTCATCTTGTCTTGTTTCGTCCATCAGTTCGATGTTTTCCAAACTTCGCCTTTGCTCTTTCAAATCTCTGCTTTATTGACTCCGAAAATACCAATACTCTTGCGAGATGCAAGTATGTCCTGATCTTTTCTGCGTACTGTTTGGTACAAACAAAGTTGATCCCTTCAGTTGACTTTGCAAACATGCCCATAGCCTCGGCTTCTGTGAAAGCACCGTTTTCGCATAAAAGTATAATAACATCTGCGTTTCTGTTACTATTTTCGCAATCTGCTCTATAGACTGTGCCAGGACTATTTTGTTGTTCACCCAGAATTTTCCTTGTTTTGCTTGGAATCGAATGTCCGGATTCTCCTTCTTCACCGCCATGGGCTTGAAGAGTTGCATCCACCATTCTCTCGAACCCTTTTTCAAATGACTCGCCTTCTGATCCATATACTGGATTTCCCCCCTCGGTACAATCAGCTTCGTAGCCCGCAATCTACCATTTACTCGGCCCGTCCATTCCACAGTGATGTTCGGCGCACTCACAAGTCCTAATATGTTCCGGGCGGAGAATATCTTGTACGATTTGACGACCATTGCCGGAATAAAGATACTCGCGTAGACAAGTGAGGCAGTCAACTGATTTGTTCTTGTAGGCGCCTCGTCGAATAGTTCTTCCCAGTCGTGAGTTAAATCCCCACTGTTTATTGAAAGAATAGTATACGACATGCCACTGGGGTCGTCTTGTGTTTTGATGGTAAGCGATGAGTTTATAAGGTCCCTCATAAAGTTTTTTAAGTTCTCTTTGAGTACCTCTGAAATATGTGCCGACTGGAGATATTTGTCCCAATCTTCCATCGTCCTCGAGTATTCGATCTCTGCTTCCTCCTCCGTAAGAATATCTTCTAACTCGTCCACTGTTCCATTTGATTCCGACTCCGCTTGCATCTTCAAATTGGATAATCCCATTTGATCCAGGACATAACTTTGGTACATTTTCGCCTAAATCGCTGCCCAGTCCGTTGTCGGTTCCTCTTCCCGTGGTTGTTCCATCGTCTCGATCTCCCGTGATCGATCCTCTGGTTCCTCCATCTTCTTCTTCTAGTTTACGTTGCGTCTCAAACGAGGAGCCGAGTTATTCTCACAAATTTGATCAAATTCGGATTGAAATTCAGCACGTAACCATGCCTTAAATTCCTTTATTTTATTAATACAATAACCAACATCAACTCGTGATTTTTGTAGAATTTTGTACAAGCAGTCAGTAAGAAAAAAGTGTTTTCAAAATTCTCAGCAGCTAAAATCGTATCCCCGTCCCAGTTCTGTGGATTGTCGCTCAGATCAGAAAACAACTCAATAAGTTTACTTATTTGTTCAAAAACCGTGTTTACAACTCGCGACATGTATGTCCAACGAGTTGCGGGAGCATTAGGCAATTTTTTGCTGCAATGAGTATCGTAAAAAGCAGCTCGTTTTGTACTATTACTAAAAAAATTACACAAGGTCTGAAAGCCTGAAAAAAATAAACTAACCTCCTGAATTCTATTGCATGATTTAGACAACACTAAGGCCAAAATATGTGCGTTACACCAAATGTAAATTGCTTGTGGACAAACATCTTTAACTTTTTGTTGCTCTTCATTTCTTACACCGGACATTACACTAGCACCGTCATAGCGCACTAATTTTGCTATGCAATCATGTCTATTCAATAATTTTAAAATAATATTTGAGAGTGGGTCTGCTGTGCGACTTTTAAGAAAGCCCAAAAAATGGTCATGAATTTCATTTTTATAATAATATCTGAGAATCAAGCATGTTCTCTATGACTATCATCGGGGGTTTCGTCAATAATAATTGAAACAAATTTTGTTTGCCTAACTTCGTAATCGATGCTAGTTTGCATCACATCGGCTACGGAATGAATAATATCGTTTTGAATTTTGTTAGATAAATAACTCGGCCCCGGTTTGCCATTTTTCTGTTGCTCCATAATTATGCTTTTCTAAAATGACATCGTATTTTGAAGTTTACGAGACCAGTTCTAAAAAATTGCCTTTATTTAATGAAGTTTTGGACTCATGTCTTCTTAAAGGAAGTTCCTGTTGTGCTAGATGACAAACAATATCGACTAATCTTTGAAATACGCTTTTTTTTTTTTTTTTTTTTTAACGTGGTAAAATCATCAAATGAGTCCTCCCACCCCGGGCAGGGCGGGAGGGACTGTCAGACTTCTACTGACTAAAATCCACGGTGTCCTTCATAGCCTGTTACGTTCCGGGGTTACGGTTAGGGAATAATCCCGCGACCCGGCAGGCTTTGGCCCTCTGAGAGGGGGGCCCCGTCATTATGCTGACGCTCTTTGAGGCGCGCGTGGGACACAACGCGCCGTCGACCCGGGCATGGTCCTTGGTCGGGCAGCGAGTTGCCCTTTACTCGCTGCCCGCATGCCCGCGCCTACGGTGGCCGGAGATCATCTTGCGACGTCCGTCGCCGTGGGCGCCTACCACTGCGGCTGGGGCGGAGGGAGGACGCTGTCCTCTCTCGCTCGCGGCCTGCCTCCTCCTTGACGAGCATTACTGCCTCGCAGAAGGAGCTGACCGCTTCCCACTCCGTCTCGCCCGCAGCATGGCCGCAACCAATGCCGGGCGCGAGAGGTCTCCGCCTATCGCAGCCGTGAGGACACGTCGGTGCTCCGCCCAAGCTGGGCAGTCTTGCACCGTATGCTCCACCGTGTCCTCCGGGCGATCTTCGCAGTGGTGACACCCAGGCGTCTCCTCCTTTCGCATCAGCCACAGGTACCTCCCGAAACTTCCGTGTCCGGTGAGGACCTGCGTCAAGCGGTAGGTCAGGACGCCATGACTTCTCTCCAGCCACTCCTCAAAGAGGGGTCTTACCGCCGCAATTGCGGCGTGCCCGGCCGTCGGTCGCGACAGTCGTTCCTTCCATACTGCCCTGAGATCACGCCGGAGGTCTTCGCGCCGCGCCTCGACTTCGCGAGGCAGCTTTGAAATACGCTACGGTTGTTATCAACGCGCGAGTTATATTTTGAAATTTCCTCAGATAACTGGCGTGATATAGATGTCTCAATTCGTTGTTTACCAAAATTACCGAAAGAAACCATTGCACACAGGTGTTTATGGGATTTTGCGTGCCTTTTAATGGCGCCAGATATGTTATTTAAATCATTATAACCAGATGTCTTCCAAACGGAATCTTCATTCGACAAAAATATGCAGCACCAGCAATACAACTTATTAGTTAGTGTGCTAACAGCCAACAATCCAATTAGTTTTATACACTGATCTATTAAATTTTCGTTTATGCGATTTACTGGTCTGAGAAACACAAAGATTAGGCGTCGGTTTTAATGAAGAAATTAACTGTTTTTTCTGAGCAAAGTCTTAAGATTTTTTCTTATTTTCGATTTTGGTTCAAAACATTGTTTGGTACTATGGTGAATACGGGTTTCAAAGTAATTTTTTGTCTCTTCTAGCAATGATTCCGTGATACTTATCTGTGATCAAAGCCAAAAGACAATCCTCACATTTAATAACTTTCCTCAACTTTCTTGCAATAAAACCAGCAATATAGGTTATTATTTCTTTAGAATAAAGAGTAAGCCTAGTTTGGATCTATTAAAAATCAGATCTATGTTGATCATATTTCACATCAAAGATTCATTTGTTCAGTAATATCTTCTCGTAACAGTTTAGTAAATAGTTTTGAGTAATTCCACTTTGCCCCATAAGCCCGCACCCTGGTGTGGCAAAGTGGACTGTTAAAATTTTAATTTGGAATTGCCATATTATTGACTATTCTGATTTACTGGGGCGGATAACACTAAGCTAAAACACTTATTGATTTAATATTTTCATGGCGGATTGAACTAAAGCCTCAATTAGACCACTAACGATGCAAGAACCCGAACGCTCCTTGCGTTACATTGCGGAATTTATAGTAAAACAAAACAGTTAATGAAACAAATGCCGCAATGTAGTAAATACTCGCATACATATAGTTCTTGCTCCGTCTAAATGGCGCTTATGTGTCCAACACAAGCTTAAGCCCATCTTCCAAAAGGAATACTTTGCAATTCCCAGACAAACATGCTAAATTTTGCCAGCTGTGACAATGCCAGGCAGATTGTAATGCGTTGTGGGTACAAGTGCTGCATTGCCCCGAGTTCATTTTATTAAAACTACCTCTAGAACATTATTGGCAGTAAAGTTTGTTCAAATACGCCTCTGTTCAAACTGTCCTATTTCAGTTCTACTAAGTTGTTACAGTTTCAAGAACTGTGCGATTTTGGTAAAATACAACATTGAATTCTAGCTTCCTGACGCTTTTGTTTTAGAACTGTTTCAGTTCTTTTAGGATAACTTAGTTTTACTCAATTATTTTCAATATTTTTTAGTTATTCGTACAACAACTTAATGTTAAGAAAAAAAAAAATTTTTTTTCATTTCACTTGTCACTGATTTGATTCCAAGCGCGCGTCCTGTCATTATGGCGGCACTCGTAACAAACATGAGTCTCCATGAGATTGGATTCGATCGACGAAACGAACGTGTCAGATTTTGTGCGAAGACTTCATTCCTCATCCACGAATGATGGCAATTTCGATACAGTTTATAAACCGCATTAAGTCCGACGATACCAAGCGAAGTACAAATTATGAACATCACTATACTTATGTTTGATAAGTGATACTCCTGCATAGAGGCCGAGTTTGAACCACCTGATGCACTTTGTGCTATAAAAACGTGCTCCTTTTCTATCTTCGATCGGCACATTTTTTTATATTAATTTAATATGTTTAATTTAAATGGCGAAAGACGATGATTTAACAAACACTCGATCTATTAATGTCCACGCGACCGAACTTAGCAGCCAATTTCGGATGGCAGGGTCGCCATGTAAGGTTGTGAGTCCGGGTAGATCAGTAAAAACAACGTGTCCATTAGGAATCGTGTTTAATACTCCCCTTAATATAAGTTTACAATTGTTTATACATATAGGCATATACAATAATACACACACATAAGTCTTACACACTACACCTCATCCCACAAAATTGGGGGTTGTCCGAGATTGTAAAGTTTCAATACAGGTCGTTTTGGCAACCTCTCTTTTAATATTAAAAGTGCATGCTCCTGCTCTCCTGTAAAGTTGAACGGACTGTTTTTCTTCAACAGATCCGTAAATGGCTTGGCTATATCAGCATAGCCCTCGATAAATTTATGAAAATAGGATGTTAAACCAATAAAACTTTGTACCTGCTTTGGTGTTGGATATTTCATCACTGCTTCTACTTTGTCATTTGAAAGCCGCACAGTACCACCCACCACTATATGACCCAAATATTCAACTCGCGTGATGAGCAATTTAGAGCTGTTATTGATCGAAAGCAATTCATACACACATCAAAAGTGTCTAGGGATCAACATATATTTTTGCAATAACTTTTCTCCTGATTGATATTAATTGTTAAGAATGTTCTTTAAGGATTCATAAAATAAAGTGTTATCGTTTGTCACAGTATCGATAAACCAAGTCACCTTTGCATTCATAAAGAAATTTGCCATTTTCCTAATAAAGGGATGTTTTGACATTTGAACAGCAATGCACTTACTAACATTAAAGTTCGCTAAAAAAAGACTGAAATAACAGTTTTCTTTAAAAGTGTTTGCCCGCGGCTTGGGTAACTTAAACAATTAATCGTGTCCGTGTTTCGTAATTGTTTTCGCGAACACTTCAACACAAGAACATCGGTTTGGCATACGTCATGCTAAATGAGTTCATTCAAATCACGCTGTGGAATGGCCGCCCATGTTCTAGTTGCATACAACATAAAAAAGGTCTTCTTGCGACTGGATACCTCCATATTCGGCAGAGCTCTTCTCTGTAGCATATCGCCATGCACATGCTCAATCGGGTTCAAGTCTGGCGACTGAGCAGGCCAGGGCAGGACATTGATGTTAGCTGCGGCGAGAGTCTGTCTTACAACTCTTGCGGTGTGCAAGTCGTGCATTATCATGCATTAACTGAAATAAGGGACCGATTTGCACTTGTAGAGGAACGATGACGTCTGATACAATCGTCTCAGCATAAATTTGAGCGTTGAGGTTGCCTCTGATCCAAATCAACTCAGTTCTTCCGCCGATCCAAATACCCGCCCATACCATGATGGTTCCACCACTATAAGGATGGACTTCCTGGCAGGATATTTAATCGCTGTTGGAGTCCAGGGGTTCTCCAGTGTCGTATACGTCTTGTATCCGGTCTCATACCAAAACGAGACTCATCAGAAAAGCACACGAAACGCCATTGTTCTTCTGCCCAATTTCTGTGTTCAAGAGCCCATTGATATCGAATCCTACGATTGTGCATTGCTATAGGTGGTACCCGTAGCGGTCTTCGGGAATGAAGGTTCACTTCATGCAAGCGGTTTCTGACTGTTTGGTCGCTAATTAAGTTCCCTGAAGAGTGATGAAGCCTCACGGCTAACATCATGGCGGTTATTGTTGGAGCTCTTCGAGTTAAGATTTGAATGTATCGGTCTTGTCTCCGTGTGGTGCAGCGATACCGTCCTCCATGGCGCTCAGCCACGGTACCAGTGCTTCGGTAACGTGTCCAAAGTCGACTGATAACACTCTGACTTGTATTCAGAGCTAAAGCCACAGTACGTTGCCGGGAACCAGCTTCTATCATTCCCACGGCTCTGAGCATTTCTTCCCTGCTTAAATGACGTCGCCGCTCCATAATAACGTTGGTTTTAATCAGTAGTAGGGAAACAGTAGCACTAATAATGACTTCAATGCGTTGTATGTTTTTATAGGGAAAATATTGACAGCTGATTTTCATCTTTTACTCGAATTTGATTTACAGTTCCTGATTCAAATTATGAAATGCACCAAAAAGGATCCATATAAATTTATAAAATCATAAATTTATTACAAAGCCACATCTCAATCTCAAGAAATCCGCATAAAAATGCTTGATCCCTAGACACTTTTGATGTGTGTATTTCTACGATCATTTTAAATATTTTTGAGAGAAATAATACACGTTCCACGGATGCATTCGAGAAAGGCAAAACTACCAAGGCATTTAAAACGCCTTTTTAATTTGGAAACAGAATCTGTGCATGACATGTTTTCTGCACACACACTAGCCATATTTTCGTGTGCATTTTTACTGCATATGTAGAAAATATACTTTTGGGTTATATCTAATGATGTTAATCAAAAACTTTTGACAAACTGGTCTAGATCCTTCACCTTCGTTTATAACGTAAACGTAATGTTTGGCCTCTTCTGCTTTCTACTGATTTGATGATGATGATGGTTCTTGTTACAAGTTGTCTGATGTATCATAATGTGGAAACAACATCAATCGTATTTCTACGTTTACGAATAGTTTTTGCATAGGTTGCACATTCCTGAAATCAAAAGAACTCTGTTTCATGTAAGGATCATTTCATTGTGTCGTTAGACCAAAATATTTTACACCGGCCCGAAAAACTGTTCTTTCCCCTGGACGTATCCGAGAGGGAACTCCAGTCCACGGACGCACGTGGAGGTTTCCTGTCACAGCACCCCAAACTAGGATGCTTGGGAATTTTCACGTTTATCCGATGGTGCCACCCCTCAAGAGCGTTGTTAGTCCGATGGCCCCGTCATTTTCTATCTTCTATACCATGGGCTATTGATGCAACATGAGCCAAATTATTTTTGTATAGTAAACTTATTTTTAACTAGCTGTTGCCAGCGGTTTCACCCGCTGCAACTCGAAAATTATCCCACGGGAACATAAAATCGGGATAAAAACTATCCTATGTGTTAATCCAGGTTATAAACTATCTGTGTACCAAATTTTAGCCAAATCCGTTCAGTGGTTTTTGCGTGAAAGAGTAACAAACATCCATACATCCATACATACAAACTTTCGCCTTTATAATAGTAGTAGGATTTATATGTAGCTTATGCTAGCTTGACCTACTTTCAAAATCAATACACAAGAATTCTTATCTATCCTTTGATGTTGAAGGGTGTGTATCCTGGAGGTCAGGACCAAGAGCACGAGGAGAAAACTGTGGAGGTCGTTTAATGACCTTAAGTGTCACTTTTATGTTACGCGATTATTTATTCTAACAAGACAAAATGTTTCTTATGATTTCACCTGATACTTGTGCTTTTAGAACTTCGTCTAATGTTCACTCCTTTTATCAATACATCGTCTCCTGCTTGTATATCAAACGATGTTTCAGCACCACGTTTTTCTTTGATCTTTTCCTTGTTTGCTATTATTTTATCCGTTAATTATTGATAGAGATACTAATTGTTGTGGTTTATTGTTTATTAAAAACTGCGAAGGAGCTATTCGAATCGGTGTGTCCAAAAACAACTTCAAAGGGCGTGAGACCTGTTGTCGAAGGTATAGTTTGATTGTAGGACATAATCGCGTACGTCATTACGCCGGCAGCATCAGTAATTATTAGGCTTCCATATTTTGTAATACGATATACATATTTCTAAGATGGTTGTGTGGAAACGCTCCTACCAGGGCAGCCACTGACGTTAGAGTGACGTTATAAATACTCAATTCATGGACCACATGGACAGGAGCCCTAGACAAGACACCTGTTGTGTATTGCTGGGTCAGGCGCTCTTCAATAAGACGACTCATTATTGTTTAACAGATTTTTATTTTATTTGTTACAATAGTTTTTGCACATTGGTGATTCTTTATTGAGTGAGTTATGAACGAATTCCCGTGGCCGCGCAGAACGTCGAGCGGACCGAAGACCGACCCCCCCGCCGACAAATCAGGGACAAGCCGCTCTGCTCCCACTCTCCGCGCTCTCGGGCGCAAACCAGAGATGGCGTGCGCGTCCGCCACGCGCTTCCCGTTCCCCGATAACAGTAACAGATGGTGTTACCCGTTCGCGTTAACACCTACTAGCGCATACGCTACGCGTTCTATACGATCCCTCCTCCCTATATATCGCGCAAATCCTTATGGCTGCTACACATATTACGATAAATCGTTACCGATTGAACGGTACACATAAAACTGCACAGCTTCAGTGGTGTAGTAGAAAACTGTACGATTATTCATTAGTTGAGCCATGGCTTCGACTGGCGATGTGTTGGCAGTTGTTGGTTTATTATTCGCCATAAAAAACAAAAGGAAGAAAAAGATATCTTGTTCTTCTTTTCCGTCAAAAAAGCTAACAGCAGATAATACCATAAATTAGGTGCATATATATCTCGGAGGTTCTTTCTCCAGACTTCATAGAACCAGCGACCTTCTTCTGCGCCGGGGCGTGACCCCGCTGCCTCGAGAAGTCGAGGCGCGGCGGGAAGAGCTCCGGCGCGATCTCAGGGCAGTATGGAAGGAACGACTGTCGCGACCGAAGGCCGGGCACGCCGCAATTGTGGCGGTAAGACCCCTCTTTGAGAAGTGGCTGGAGAGAAGTCATGGCGTCCTGAACTACCGCTTGACGCAGGTCCTCACCGGACACGGAAGTTTTGGGAGGTACCTGTGTCTGATGCGAAAGGAGGAGACGCCTGGGTGTCACCACTGCGAAGATCGCCCGGAGGACATAGTGGAGCATACGGTGCAAGACTGCCCAGCTTGGGCGGAGCACCGACGTGTCCTCACGGTTGCGATAGGCGGAGACCTCTCGCGCCCAGCATTGGTCGCGGCCATGCTGGGAAGCGGTCAGCTCCTTCTGCGAGGCAGTAATGCTCGTGAAGGAGGAGGCGGACCGCAAGCGAGAGAGGACAGCGTCCTCCCTCCGCCCCACCCGCAGTGGTAAACGCCCACGGCGACGGACGTCGTTTGATGATCTCCGGCCACCGTAGGCGCGGGCATGCGGGCAGCGATTAAAGGGCAACTCGCTGCCCGACCAAGGACCATGCCCGGGTCGACGGCGCGTTGTGTCCCACGCGCGCCTCAAAGAGCCTCAGCATAATGACGGGGCCCCCCTCTCAGACAGAGGGCCAAAGCCGGGGTCGCGGGATTATGCCCTTACCGTGACCCCGGAACATAACAGGCTATTGAAGGATACCGTGGATTTTAGTCAGTAGAAGTCTGACAGTCCCTCTCGCCCTGCCCGGGGTTGGAGGACTCATTTGATGATTTTACCAAACTAAGCAAAAAAAAAAAAACGACCTTCTTCTGTTCTTTTTTATAAGTGGTTCTTATATTATTAATTTTTTTTTATCGGCCTGGGTGTCTACGATCCAGGCAAAAACTGAACACGAAGCCACACACGTTACGATTTATCGATACTGTTCCATCCGATTCCGATTTATCTATCCAAAATTTCAAACTGCTCCGTTCAACTGTACAGTCTTATAAAATCGGACAAACTGTACAGTTTTTCTCATACACACCCGTAGATTTATCGTTGCAGTTCGAACTGTACCGTCCAATTGTAACGATTTAGCGTAAGGTGTGTAGCAGCCATTAGGCTTCTGCCCCGAGTTTTGCATTGGGCGGAGGGGCCGCCGGCGCAGGAGCGGCAACATTTTATGCATAAAAAATTAAAAAGGACCTGTTCTTGAAAACAACGGTGACGAGTGGTCCAATAGCGTCGCCGCTCCGCCCGACGCAAAACTCGAGGCACAGTGTTGCGATAGCAGGCATCTTTTCTACGTATCCTGAATAGTATCTAGGATTTTAATGGATGAAACTAAAAAAAACACTATGTAAGTAGTATACTCTATATTTAAGAAGCAATACAGGACAGTGGAACACAATACAATAGGCCCATAACAATGATATATGGATCATACTATTTTAAGATGGATTTTTAGATTGTTTACGGCATCACGTTATGATAAAATTTAACATGAAATTCGGTGATGTTCGGAATTTTCAAAACACGCTCATAATACATAATTTGTAACCTTTTCGAGGCTACATCATATACAAAAGTTAAATTGTCAATGAAACACGAATTTCAATTTAGTTTGCGTATGTACATACTCGTACAAGTTTGTTTTACTGTACGTACGTACTTGACCATTATATGAGAGGTAGGTCGTAAAGTCAAAAAAAAAAGTTAAACATACATGTTGATTCGTTAGATACCAATATTCACTAACACTTGTCTTTGTTTGAAAGGTACGCCCCTTACATCCTAAATATTCATTTATAAAAGCAAGTTACGTAACTATTAAAAAAAAAAATTATTTATCACAATCATAATCATGTCAGTGCACAACGCCTCGCCGTAAACCACTGATTGTTTATTATCGATACGGTTCCACCGTCTTTTTCGCTGAATTGTATCACTGAGTACGTAACATGTAGTTGTTGGTAGTCTCAAAATGCAAACGCACAACACAGGACGCGTACGCCCTCAGAACAATAACTAAAGCATAGAAGGCGCTTTACGACATTTGAAGTTTAGTTTTAGTTACGACATTTGAAGTTTAAGTTTAGTTTTAGTTAGTTTTTTTACGCTGTCATAGACAAAAGAGTATTAGCTTGTAATGTGACTAGTCTGTGATTGTACCGCTAAGACAAAGACAAACTAAACAACTACATATCAGAAAGACGAATCGCAGATAAGTTAGTCTATGATCATCCAATACATCATTATCGAATGAATGTTCGAGTATATCATCAAAAACTGACGTTGGTAGCAATGTTTGCGATATTTTATTTATCATTCACAAAAAATACTTATGTTGCTACATTTTGGCCTGATGGCTCCGAAAAACAATTCTATGTGGTCCTGACTCAATTTGTAGGGACTTGTATACCTAATGACGCTGCTTTCAGGGGCGACATATTTATCGTATAAGGCTATTAAAGATTTCATACAAATGATAAAGCCCCGAAAGCCAGTTGGCCAACTTGAATTGATTACAAGAGAACCATTGAAGAATTTAAAGATTTTTTATATATTCTTCAGCAGCCACAAAAAATATTTAAAAATAATTACTTATCACAATCATAATCTCGTCAGTTCACAACGCCTTGGCGTAAACCACTAATTGTTTATTATCGATACGGTTCCGCCGTCTTTTTCACTTAATTGTATCACTGAGTACATTAATATGTAGTTGTTAGTAGTCTCAAAATGCAAACGCACAGCACAGCAAATGAGCAAACTCACAGGTGCGTACGCCCTCAGAACAATAACTAAAGCATAGAAGGCGCTTTACGACATTTGAAGTGTACGCTGTCATAGACAAAAGAGTATTCTCAATGTGATTTTGCACTGATGGCAAATGGGGTCCTAATTTTTTATCATGGAGCCACCTATGTGCAAGCTTGCAGTTCACCAGAACACTGATACAGTATTAGATACTTCTACACCTCTGTTACAACAAATGTTTTAACAGATACATTAGTTTCTTTGTTCGGGTTTTCTTGAGTTAAAAAAGATTTTAAATAAATTAATTAGACATTGTTATCTTCTTTGCAGTTCTTTTTTTTACTGCTATGCAATAAATTGTTTATGATGGAGGTTTTGAGAGCTGCAACAAATTGTAGGGTTTTTGGGTTTGGGTTGCATCCACAATTGATGCGGATGCAACCAAAACAGTTTTCTAATGAGTCTTGGTTGAGTCTGCGCGTTGATAAATTTTCTATGCAGCAGCAGCGGGTGCTGGAGCTTCGTCACCATCAGCGTCACCAACCTCACCGTCTTGACCCCAGAGCGTCATCATTTTTCGCAATGCTCTGGCGGTCATTGTTGACACCGCAGCATCATCCTCGTCACCACTTTCAGAGTCGTCGTCGCTGCCTATAGCAAATGATAGATTGGTTTCAATTCCGTGGTGAAAACCAGAAGTTTGGGCATGGCTATAGTCTAGTTTCGGACTCCAAACCAGACTAAAGTTACTACTAGGTATTTACCGCAGTTGACGAGGGCGCTGACATCCTCGACGAGGGTGATGGCGGGGAGGAACTGGATGCTGCACCGAATTCGACGGTGAGGCTGGCGTGCTCACCTGGCCGCATTCCCAGTATCTGGAATGAAAGAAGTATTGTAGTAAAAATATCTAATATCTTTAAACGAGCAATTATTTTATATTTATTTATATATAATCAGGATCTCGGAAACGGCTCCAAGGATTTTCATGAAAGTTACAGATTAGGGGTTTTTCGGCTCAAGGAATCGATTTATCAGGTCCCAGGTTCGAGAAAAGCCCGGTTCCCAAGATATAGACATTTTAAAAACCGAGCGAAGCTCGGTCAACCAGATATTGTATCTTTATAAGATGAATAGAATAGTCCGTGTCAAAAAGCGACTTACGCGGCTGGCGAAGGCACCATGTATGATGATGTCAGTGATGGTGACAAACACAGCGGCGGCGGCAGCGGCGTGTCCTGTTCCACTTACTTCCCTGGAACAAAAGCAGTATTTTAATACATAAATAATTATATCTTAACAATTAAAATTAATAGAAAAAAACTGTATGTGACTTACGCAGCTGTCGACGTCGTCGCAACTTGGCCATCATCACCGGGTGTAGAGGGCCACGGTGATGATGGAACCGGAGCTGGTGGCACGACTGCTGGCATTCGTCTAGAAGAATATTTTAAAGCAAAAGTTAAAACCTGTTAAAAACTAACATAAACCAGAGTTAAAAACTAACATACACAAGCGGAACTACTTACGGTTGCCACACGCGCTTGCGTTTTGGGTGGAGGGGGGTCTCTAGCGCTGACCCCCTCGGCATCTCTTCAATCTGCCGCACCAGTAGTCTACAATTTAAAACAATTCAATAGTAGTTCTCAAAATGGTTTTGAGCGATGAAAACATTGATAAATATAAAAAATGTAAAAACCCACGTTTTGGAATTTCCTAAAAATAAGAAAATAACTCTACGGGGCTGAGAGAGGGGGCACTCAAAACGTGGGGGCGTATATTATTTGAGGGATTATTTATGGGATATATTTACAATCATGACATGTATAGATCTTGGGTGTAAATTGCAAAGATACGCCCCCACGTTTTGAGTGGGGTCTGTAATTACGAAGTTTTGAAGAATGATATGTTATTTACTTAGGTCAAACTGCACTATCTTGTTCGAAACAAAATGAATGAACCTTTGCCAGACTGCTTCAAATAAAACAATGATTAAGAGCGACTTTTACCAACGGTTAAATATGTTTAAAATTTGATTTAAAAACTTCAATGCAATTTTGTACTTAAATAAAATTTTAAACATGTTTAAACCGTTGGTAAAAGTCACCCTAAGAGTTTTTCAATATTTTCCAGCTTTTTCTTGGCAGATTCAATGGAGAATTTTCAGTTCTCTAATAAACAAAATCTTCGTATTAATGTTATAGCCACTGATTGCTCGATCATATTTTATTGGCTCACTTATGTTCTGGGCATGCATTTAAAAAATTGAAATTTATTTCCTCTCTAATGAGTTTTATACAATTTTCTTTTAAGTGGTCTGAGTGACACCTTCCTTTTTTAGTAAACGTCTTTGGTTGTTGTAACGATCAACAAGTTTTCCCCTGGCGGGTATTTGTTTATTTTTCGTTAACAATGCAGGAATGTAGTGTTTCCTAAAAAAATATAGGTAGTTATTTACCACACTGGCATTTAATTAGGACAATGGTTCTAATGTCAACGAATCCATCAAGTGCTTCACACACAGCAGCTATAATGTAAAGATTTATATTATAGCACGATACATCTCATTACATCTTTCCATAGAAATCGTCAGGAGACCACACACTGCAGCTATAATGTATATTTTTACATCTTCGAATCTCTATGGAAAGATGTAATGATATGTATGTACATCTTTACATTATAGCTACTGTGTGTGAAGCCCTTTAATCAAATATTAATCTCGCTTTTTCAAAGATAGACAAATACCTAGGTTCCTATTCATATTACTAACCGATTAAGATTTACTGAAACCAGGTGTTTTACAGTTTACTGTAATTATTTATGAATAACTCAAAAAGGTAAAAACAACTTTTTACTGAAACAACTTTTTACTTATTACGGCAAAGAGCAATTTATAGACTATATTGTGCTGTTTTTGGTTGCTTGAATTCGTCAAAAACGCACCTCAAATTTTATCCAAATCCGTTCAGTGGTTTTTGTGTGAAAGAGTAACAAACATACCTACATACACATACACATACATAAATCCTCACAAACTTTCCCATTTAATATTAGTAGGATTTTTTTATACCTTGCAGCCTCCTAACAGCATGCCAAGTTTCATTAAAATCCGTGAGGTGCAACATATTGAAAAAATAAAATAAAGGGAAGTGAACCACCTTATGACTACTTTGTTGACGCTTTCAAATTGTATTTGATTTTCAAAGTCTTCCTTTTTCATGCATTGGTATTGCTTTAAATACCACTCCACAATACTTTTTGTTAAATAGGAACGGCTAGTAGTAGCATCAAGCTTTTTGTTTGATTCCACGCGTGCCAGGACAAGTTTTCCGTAACTGTGTATGAATATTGAATATGACTGGATTACAATATCCACATAGATCATACAATCTTGCTATTGTACTAAGTATATTCCGTTTTGTAACTGCTGATCCTGATGGTATATTTATCCTGTATGAAAGTGAATCTGAGGTAGGGTCCCATTGTATACCCAATATTTTAATAAAGCTTTTATCTTCATTATCAAATTGATGAGGTTGTTCACAATGATCTCCTGGTAGATCTTGTAATAATTCCTTATTATTTGATGACCATTTTCTGAGTTCATAACCAGCACTTCCCATGACTTCAATAAGCTCATTCTTCAATTCCTTAGCTTCTGACATTGAATTAGCTCCTGCCAATATATCATCAACAAATGTCTGATTCCTAATAACTTCTGAAGCCTTGGAGTTAGGGTGACTATCCCTTAACCAGGCCCAAGAGAACTACACAACTTACATAACTTTTAACTATTGATTCTATATACTATTATAATTGTTATGGCATACGAACAAAGAAAATTGGAAAATGACTTGGAAAACTAAAGGAAAAACACGTGGGACAACATATTCCCATTGCCTGAAAAGAAATTAAAAAAACTAAGTGCGACTACTTAATATTTGAACACAATTTTCTTGGATTTTTTTCTTGTTAGGTTAATAATTGACTCAAAATGCAGGGGGTACTTCGCTGAGATAGCGCGGGGTATTATAAATATATGATGTACTGTAATGAAAGTGGTTTTATTTGGAGGACTATTTTATTTTTCAAATATATAAAAAAAGTGTTTTTGGTAAACATTCATCTAAGATCAACATTGTTGTTCTGAGGTTTGGTGAAAATGTTTCATGCAGGGGTACACACAAAGGGTTACCTTACATATTTGGCACATGTACTTCGAACGGGTATCCTTCTGTCTCGTACTACAGAATCTGCACCTCTTTCTAGTGGTCATGGGTTCCAAGTAATGCTGCCCTTTGTAACCTAGTCTTAATTCATCTGGTACGCCAAACACTCCTCCTTTTTTATTTTTCCAAATTATTGGGTTGTCTTTTTGGATATTTATGTACTCAGACTTTAATTTTCTGGCCAAACGCAAACGAAAATCTCGATGTATGTTTTTCCTTGTTTCATTTTCATGTTGATATATGATATAAGCATTAATTACAGCACACTCAAATAAAAACCAAAACAATCTTGGCCATGTTTTTTTGGATCTGCGTCCAATGGAGTATGAGCTACGGTAATGATCAAAATGATCAACTCCACCCATGTTTCGGGTGTAATCAGCAATAGCAGATGGGCAATACATTTTCTTCTTTTCGCCATTCTTTTGTCTTCTTTCTATTAGTTCTATTTTTCTAGGGTTTACGGCTGTTGTAAGGACGGTCACGTCTTTAGTATCTTTCCACTTAACTACCCCAACAGGGTGACAGTATCTGTATGTGAATTCTCCTGGTTGTAGTTGTTCTTTCTTACTTTCTTTTTTGACAAAATCTTCAGGAAGTCCTTTTCGTGATAGTCTAACAGTACCAATAGCAAATATTCCTTTGTAATATAAATATTCCAAAAGAGCGACAGAGGAAAAAAAATTGTCAAAGACTATCAATGTGTCCTTTGGTACGTTAACACACAGATTTTTCACCACTCTGTAACCCAGTCCTTCACTGTCGGCATTTTTATCTTTACCTGTATAGATGTCACATTGGTAAAGGTATCCTGTTTTCGCATCACATCTACACCACGCCTTGTACCCTCGTTTAATCGGTTTACCCGGCATATACTGTTTTTTGGAATCACGACCTTTAAACTTTATCATGCTTTCATCGATTGATTGTGATTGAGAATTGGTAGCGTTTTCTTGAAAAGTTTTATTTAAAATGTTCAACATTGGCCTTATTTTTTGAAGTTTATCATGATCTTTATGATTTTTTGGTAAATGAGTAGTAATATCGCAAACGTGTATATTCTCTAATATTTTTTTAAATCTTTTACAAGGCATTGTTGCAGATATTTCCTGATTATTGTAAAATGGGTCTGAATTCCAGTATAATTCGATATCTGATTGTGGGGCAATTCCCATAAGAATCACTATAGCCAAGAATGCCTTAATTTCATTACTGTCTACATCCTTCCAAAACTGGCTGCCTTTTAAGCTCGCATATTGTTGGTGTTTTCGACAATGAGCTGAAATAATTCATCAGGGAACATATCCATGAAATGGTCAAATGGGGTACCTCTGTTGTTGTGTTTTGTAGTAGGTTGTAACTTTCTACTAAAATCACGATCTTCAAAGTAACCTACTTTTGTACTCCACTTTCTTTGCTTCGCCTGTAATTCAGCATAAGTTGGCTCAAGTAGCACACAAAGTTGATCATCGTCGGGAGCTAAGGAAATGGCCAACTCTTCTTGTTCAACTATAACCTCAGGAGTTAGCTCACAATCTCCCAGACTCTGAGACACATTTTCTCTGTTGGTATGTGGAAACTTAGATTTCGGCAGATGTTGAGATGAAGTTGTCGCGGTGTTATACGGAAATGTATATTCTGGTGAAGCATCGGGTGAAATCGTCCTGGCACCAAGTAGCGTAGGTGAAAGCTGGGAAGGACCAAAAACAGCATTGTCCAGATGTGCCGGTGTCTGCAAAAACTGGGATGTGCTGGCCACAGGTTCTGGTGTGTCGTGTGCTGGTGGACTCTGAGACATAGGTGAAAGCTGGGAATGACCAGAAACAGCATTGTCCAGATGTGCCGGTGTCTGCAAAAACTGGGATGTGCTGGCCACAGGTTCTGGTGTGTCGTGTGCTGGTGGACTCTGAGACATAGGTGAAAGCTGGGAATGACCAGAAACAGCATTGTCCAGATGTGCCGGTGTCTGCAAAAACTGGGATGTGCTGGCCACAGGTTCTGGTGTGTTGTGTGCTGGTGGACTCTGAGACATAGGTGAAAGCTGGGAATGACCAGAAACAGCATTGTCCAGATGTAACGGTGTCTGCAAAAACTGGGATGTGCTGGCCGCAGATTCTGGTGTGTCGTGTGCTGGTAGACGCCGAGACAAGCAATCTCTGCATGTGCATATTAAAGTAGGTAGTGTGCGCTTTGGTGGACACTTAGATGAAGCTTCTGTGTCGCCCTGTGATGGACCTAGCATTGCATCAGCAAGTGAAGATTTCGATACAAGATGTGATTTATATTTTTTGTCGACATGCAGAACCTCCTGGTCTGAATTTGACAAATAGTGGTCATTTTCTTGTAACAGTTGTGCTTGTGCAGGACTACCCTCAAGTATATGCAACAAATCGTCATTCGAAATACCTTGCATGTTGTCCAAAGCAGTGTCCATAACTTGAGAATAGTAATCTTTAAGACTCTCCTCGCAATCGTCATCCTCGCTACTTTCTTCCGACGACTGCCAACATTGGAGGATGTTCTCAATTTCGTGGTCTTTAACGGTTTTCTAAAATAGTATAATCATAATCAGGCAACGGTAGCATAAGTCCCACAAAACAAAAACATTAACAGGCAACGGTCACATATGTCCCACAACATTTGGGAAGATATTGTGATAAATATTTACAATAATCTACAAAAAAATATGTTAAATCCACAAGAAAAACAAATAATCTACAACATATCCAAAAATTACACGACTTACCTTTTGTTTTTTCGACATTATTAATAAAAATGTTCACTGTGCTACGAAAACAGAGGCGCGCAACTGACTCACGAAATCAAATGGCTGTCACTTTGACATTTGCGTTCGGATGCACAGTTTTTTATTCTGGACCCATAGATAATATATTTAGGGTAGCCATTTTTATAAATTGTGGAGTTTCTATTACCAGAACCTGGAAAGGACAACGAAAAAAGATGTGGGACCGAATCGTACCGGGGCCTGGTTAAGGGCTATTTTCCCAATCACTGGCTAGCTGATGTAGTGTCCTAATTGAAATAAAAGGACTTGATCTCAATCCATGGGTGTTAGTGTTCAACTCATATACCTTTATCTTTTCTGATGGGTTATTTCTCCACAATATAAGTTGATATTTCCTATCGTCAGGATGTATCCAGGTCATTCTGAACATCATTTTGATATCTGTTGTGAAGACAATCTGATGAAGTCTGAAACTCATTAAAAACCTTGTGATAGCATTCTGAAGGGGCTCGCCTGAATGTAAGCATTGGTTGAGTGAAACACCTGATGATGTCTTACAACTTCCATCAAACACTACTCTGAGTTTTTCAGTTCCCTTCTTAAATATACGATGATGAGAGATAATGTAGTGTTCTGAGTCAAATTTAAATGATGATTCTGACATGTGACCGAGTTCCTTATACTTATTCATGAATTCTCTATATTTGACAGCAAATGTAGAGTTTCTTGACATTTTTCGCTCAAGCGCCTTTAATCTTTGAATAGCAATCGCCTTAGACTCACCTAGTACCGGGCGTTCTGTTAATAATGGTAGGCGCACCATGTATTTTCCATCAGGCATCCTAGCCGTGGTTGATTTATATATTTCCTCACACTCCTTATAATCTGGGTGACTGACCTTTTCCATTGGTGGTTCCTCAGATTTCCAAAATCTTTCCACTGCCTCTTCAAGACGCGTTATCTGTACTCCATAATTCAGAACTGATGTGCGCAGCTGATCATGCTGGTCTGACGGATTACTTGAGAATGATTGTCCCATGATGACATAGCCAAAGCAGGTTCCATATGCTGCTATTCCTGATGAAAGAATGATTCTTGTACCATCATACACATAATTCAAGATATCTGTACCTAATATTAAATCCACCTCCTGTGGTACCCCAAATGATTCATCAGCTAACCGAATCTGACCCTTACAATTTTTGAGAATATCTCTTGTTTCGAACAATACGAACAATAACGAGTCACCTGTTTCGAATCATTCACATTCCTCACAGGGTCCGCAGCTATGGCTCGAATGTTGTTCTGATTCTTGAAGGTAACTTCTGCAAAATTAAAAATAAAAGTAAATATGACCATTCTGATATTGGCATCTGAAGCTTTTCCAAAGCCTGAACACTTTCCCTAAGGGGGTCATAGAAATCCCTTCTGATGTCAGTAGTTCCGCTTACTGATGGTAAATTTACAACCTTCTCTAAATATGAGTCCGTCAACCTTCGGATATTATCGTATCTATTTTTAAGAAGATCGAAAGCCACTCCATAGTTTGCTCCGTCCATTGGCAATTGTCTGATGATTGATAATGCTTCACCACCTAGTGAAGCCCTAAGATAATAATGCTTTTCAGCGTCTGAAATGTCTGCTCTGTTGTGAACTAGTGATTTAAACAAATCATAAAAACCTAACCAATCCATCATATTTCCTGAAAATTTAGGTAACTCAATAAATGGTAATTTAGCCTTCAACTGACCTGTATTTGGCATACCTGATGACGTAGATGGGCAAACATTGACCTTCTCCTGTTCTGAGACCATACTTTCAATCTGAAGGAACAACTTGTTTATGTTCCCAAATTGCTCCTTTATAAGTTCGAAATCATCCATATTTTCGAAATCTGATTCATAA
The DNA here is from genome assembly GCA_036375495.1 of Agrotis segetum. NCBI lineage: Eukaryota > Metazoa > Arthropoda > Insecta > Lepidoptera > Noctuidae > Agrotis > Agrotis segetum. Next base: position 3,486,156 of record JAQSVV010000002.1, read on the forward strand.
TGCAATATAGTTTCATAGCATGATACAAACTCTAAATAATATTTATTGAAATGCTTATAGGCAACTGCCGAGGCCACACTAGACTCTCTATTTTTAATAGTATCTGAGTAGTCATTTAACATACGAAACCTAGCCTTAAATTTGACCTTAGCCGCTGAAAATTCACCCTTTGACATGATTGTTCACTGAACGGTTTATGGTAACTTTTGTACAAGTGTTAAATTGTCCACATGTCATTACGTAAAAAAGTCAAAAGTTTTGTTATAAAGATCAAATGACAAAATGTCCATACGTCAAAAAGTGAAAATGATTTTATATCTACAAATTAAATTTATTAACGACATTGGAACACAAAGAGCTTTTGAAATAAAAAATAATGAATTTTTTTCTATTACCTATCTAAAAAACAAACCCAGGCGTCGTTTTATCACAAAACCTAGGATTTTGAGCTGTGTACAATATTACTTTTGGACATTATAACACTTGTTGATTTTTGCAAAACTTCATTCCAACCAAATACAAATATGACATTATGTTATTCTGACATGTGGACATTTTAACACTTGGACGAATATTACCATAAACCCACTGAACTATTAATATAAACCTAATATTATGAATTAATGACAAACTTTGATAGGCTGACAATGAAAATAAACAATATCAATAACTCAACAGGTTAACTCTCTGTCACTGACTTTAATTGATGTTGACAAGTTAGTTTGACATTGACATTGAGTGAACTAGTCACGTTTCGTCTACCCAAAATGGTTGACCTGACCAAAGACAATGATTGAACGAATGAGAAATATGGCACTGAATGAATTGAAATACAAAATAGAAACTAATTTTCTTAACCTAAAAATACCTTGTACAAAATGTTCTGTTCTGAATCTTCTGATGACACCTTATTATCTTCCTTTGACGAGATACACTGACACACTGATTTTATGTTTCAACACAATTCACCAACACACTTTTTTTTTCATTCTGATGTATGACGAAGTTGATGACTGACGACTCGTCGACTGATCCGATGATTCCCAATTCCGATCAAACTGATGATTCAGCCACCTCCCGACTGTTTGTAGTACGATGAATGATGATTTTTCTTGAAACCCGCTGACGACTGACGCAGGCACAAGCGGCGCGAGCCGGTCCAAACTTGTTGCGCGTGCGTGCCTCAACCCAAAGTGCCGCTCCGGCGATTGTACTCACGCGATTCCGTACGCTGAGTTCTTCTGACTGACTGATCTTCCCCTCATGGGCCACCAAATAAATGTATGATCCTTACATTCGGTTGGGCCCTGACCTTGATGAATGAAAATGAAAATTCTTCTGAACTTGTAACACGATTTTAATCTGATATTATGCGGGTTCGTTACATAAGTTGATGCGATGAATACTGTTTTTCCACCGAAAAGATAAGTTCCACACAGAGTTACGTCTCTTTGATAAATTCTGAGATCTGAATAATGGCGTCAGATCTTCGTTGGTTTTCTACCGCCGGAAGAAGAAGGATGACGACAAACATAGACAAACTATACTAGAACATTCTGACAAGTGTTGCCATACACAATATTTTTTTGAATTTGCCTGACATTTTAATACAGTAATATAAATAAAAAAAATAAAACATGTTAATTTTCAATCAACATTAATTACAATTTTTTGTGATAGCATAAAATAATCACAGAAATATTGTGGCATAAATGCTTGGTTGATTCGACTTAAGTTTTTGTAAACTTAACTATTTCGTCTAGTTGTTGATACATATTTTTTGTGTTGTGTAATTTTAACTCAAGTATTTGATTGTCTTGACTTTATCAGTTTTTAAACTCAACTATTTAATATAACTAACTGGCATATCTAGTAAGTTGTTAAAATATAGTTGTTTCAGTGGTTGATATAACTTACATGTTTAGTTAATTTAACTTATAGTTATATGGTTGGTTACCTCAATTGTTTCGTTTTGTTATTTCAAACATGTATTAAATAGTAGAATTAATATTCTTGATACTTAATCGTTTCTAATGAGATGTTAAGTTGTTTCGTCATAATGCAGTTTAAAAAAAAAAAACTTTATTGTATAGCTGTTTAAAGTTACTGGTACGAAGTTCTATAACATGATGGATTAAGAAATGTGTTCAGTTGTCTGAACTTGTATATTTGTTACGTTAACTTTTTCGTATATTTGTTACAACCTAGTAATAAATAGTTGAGTAAATATTCTTGTTATATTGTTGTATTTATTAAATGCCCAGTTAAATTGACTTGATCAGTTTGTTAACTCAACTTTTATACGCAGTTAATTTCAAATCTATGATAAATAGTTAAACTGATTATATATATTTAACTTGTTTATTTTGTTGACTCTACTTCGTTAATATGTTGACTTGACTATATTATCAGTTAGATTCGAATATTGCGTCGTTTTAACCTCTTTTATTGGTTGGTTTAACCTATTAATTTTTAACAATTTTATTTTTGTAGAAATAAATGTCATACAATAGTTGTTTAAACATAATAAAAGGTTAACGCAACTCACATGAGATCAACTTTATGGAATTCAACCTATTCGGTTTTTCAGTGCACATCAACTCATGTGTTGCCGTCATCTTCATCACATAACACCGACAAACCCTGCGAAAGGTACAACATGATCTAGTAGAATGTCGGTGATGTACCGATCAGCTGTTAGCTCGCCTCCTCGGCCGCCCCCAGGCCCGAAAACAAGTCCGGTTTTCCCCCCTAAAGATATACCAGCCCACATCATGCAGGAACTGCCGCCATATGCCACTGTTTCAGCGAAAAAATATTGGGAAAATCGTTCCGCCGGACGCCTGTAGACTCGGCCTCTCCTGTCACTGCCATGCAGACACATTCTGCACTCATCAGTAAACAGGACGGATCGCCATTGCGCAACGCTCCAATTGAGATGCTCTCGAGCGTTGCCAATACATTTGACGAAGTTGTCCAATTTCTTTGGTCGAATGTATGTACATTACCAAGATTTTTGATAAATGTAATACCACTCTAAGCTAAATTATTATTTTTTAATCTTTTGTATTCTCTGTGTTGTATAAATTCATGGATCCTTTGTTGTATAACTTTTTGTGCATGAATAATAATTTCAATTTTCGTGATTTTCCTGCACATGTATCACGCAGTATATGCCGCCGATGTTTGGACCTTTACTTTTTCAATTTACCTAACATTCTTTATTAGAGTTTCCTCTGACTCTGTCGGACCCTTTGAAGATGACGGCGTATTTAAAATTAAATTAGGCGAATTTTTTCGTCATTACCTTTTTCATCACAGCAGGTAAAAAGATAGTTCACATCAACTCATGTGTTGCCGTCATCGTCATCACAATTTGAAAATTTTGAGTAAGGGCTATAGGGCTATATATTAGATATTACTAAGGAATTGAAGGCGTACATAAAACTATTTCCATCAGGATTCACGTTGCGATAATTCATCGCTCTTAAGCGACCAAAGAAATTCTCAAGAGGATCTTGATTTATAGATCTGGAGTCCTTCTCTGTAAATAGTAATTTGGAAAGACCCAGAAAACTCTGCAACGTAGTGATCCACCCTTCAAGGCACGGAGGACGCACATGTCTCGGTTTGGCAGTCTGAATAGCCAATTTACTATTGGTGTCAATATATTTAATATTTTTTAGGGATATAATTGCGTTTTGCTAAAATTCTTGTTGTGGAAAATTTGGTTTTACTGGGCATCTAACTTTGTCACTTAGTTGACCTGGCGATCCATTCAGACTATCATATAGGTCGTCAAGAACACCACTACTGCTTTAGTCTCCATGGCCTCTATAGGAGTGTTGAGCTGCTTATCTGAAATATTAAATTTGTTTTAAATAAATATTACCAAAATTTACAGCTTAAATAATGTCACTACCTAGCATAATTATATCATCGCTGTCATTCCAAAAAAAAATGATGTACTTCCAGTACCATGGTGGAACGATAAAATAAATGCAAACAGAGTGTTATCAATTCTTATGAAGTACTAAAATACTAAATAAAAAATCCCAGTATTGAAAATTTTACAAGAGGCTAGAATAACATTCTCAATATATTTATTTAAAACTTCCCCTTATTCACAACATTCATACTTTACATTTACAATACCTCTATTACAATATATTATAATCTCAGAGTGCAACGCAGAGGTGATGCTGGCTGTAAGAAAGACAATCTTTGCGTAGAGATAACTTTTTTAATAACTTTACTGAATATTGTCTATGACTATCGGGTGTGGGAAAAAACTTGAAATGTAGTTGAGTTCAGTAATTAAAAACTGTGTAAAAAATGAATAAGTAATAATCAAACAGATCACAATCTAATAACGCTTCCAGTAAAACCAAAACCCACAAAAGATTATGTTCCCAGCATAATAAAAAGTAAAAACAAGAAATCTACGTGAGTAAAAAAGTAAAAACTTACATTGTAAAACTATAAAACCAAAATGGACGATGTATCCAAAATTTAACAGCTAAAAAGCAACGCGGATTTTCCGATGTGGAAATTCGAACTTGATATCCTGCTAGAAGTCACGGATTACAAGACATAGTTCAAAATAATATCAATGCTATTCCTATACTATCCGACGACAGCGATAATTCAGAACAACGTCAAAAACAACATGCAGAAGCATTGACAAGAAGTAAAAACTACATATAATGTCATGTGAAAACGCCAGAAGCATGTATGAAAAACTATGTTTTTTTATTCCAAAGGAACACCGACCGTGAAAAATGTGAAATGATACAGCAATTTTTCAGATATGAATGTGCACCAGATAAAGATGTATCCTTCCATATAGGTACACTTCAAAATATTGCTTACCAACTAAACCTACTTGGTGAAATGGTAAATGAGAACATGCTTATGTCTAAACTATTAAGTATATTTTCTTTGGAAAGGAAAAATTCGATCCGCGGGCAGGATTCGAACCCACGACCTTCGGATTCAGTACATCCGACGCTCATTTCCAACCGAGCCACCGAGGATCTTATCTGCCGCGGCGAATTTGTCCTTCCATATCTAACGTCTCATGGTGACGTTAGATATGGAAGTTTTTCCTTTCCAAAGAAAATGTTTGAAATTCGCTACGCATGCGTTAATGCGTTTAATATAAAAATATTAAGTACATTTCCAGAAAGCTACAGCAACTTATGACTGCCTGGGAATCAAGGACACTTTTAGAAAAAACCATGCACAATCTGACAGCCCGTCTGATTGCAAAGGAGCAAAGGTTCAAAAAGAATTCCTCAAGCTCGACCCAGACACTGATAATAATAATATAGCTTTCGAGCAAGTGAGAAAAAGCAAAATAAAGCGATATATTCAAATAACAAGAAACAAATAGGCTGTAAAAAGAACAATCATAAAACAGAAGACTGTTTCTTTTATAAGAATAAATGTTGTAAAATATGCAAAAGACACCATAAAGAAAAATACTGTTTTTTCAGAAAAGATAAAGTAGCTTTACTTACCTATGAGAGAAACAAAACTACAAAACAATAAATTTGTACTTCACATATGATTAAAGACAATTTTTTTTTAACAGAAACATGTAAATTGTAAATATAAATCTGATATTACAACCGCAAAGAAAAATGCTACAATTACATCACAAGCAACAGGTACAGTGAAGACTTCAGAGAAAAATCATTTAGAACTCCATTTTGTACTGTATGTACCCGACTTGCAAAAGAATCAGACTCTACCATTGCCCAAGTAGAGCAAAGTTATTTTAATGGGATTGAAACTTTCAAATATTTACCAAGTGTCTTATTTTGTGCTCTGGGGTTGTATCACATTGATGATAGGGTATGCCTCTTTGAGAGAAGGTACTATGCAGAGCTGATCATTACAAAAGCCTGGCCCACTGTAGTGACGCTTCAGTTCGGTACTGTGAGGCTCAACTCCTTTAGTATGGACACAGAAGTCCTGGAATCCTGTTGAGTGTTGCCGTGTTTTCGTGCCAAATCTAGTAAAAAGTTTGAAGACGTGGCAGAAGAACCCGGCCAAGCTTTAGTGAAATCAATAACTTGACTCTGCTGAAAATCTTCTTCTGTCAAGCAACTCCTGACCATTGCTGACAAAAATGACACCTTAGAAATGATGAAATCGACAATCAAGCAAAGTTGCCGCAACAACGACATCGGTTAAAGGAAATCGGGATTCCAGACCCTCCAGCATGTTATTTTTGAGCGTAGCTATTACGAGAGGCTCATCGTCACTTGTTTCTTCAAGCAATCTTTTCACTTCTGAACGAAATACGAGAACCAGATTCATAGTGGGCTGCGTTTCTGAACTAAGAATTTCAACGATTTTCTTGAAATTCTCTAGAAACTTTATCAGAGCCTCAATGGTTTCGTATTCAATATCTTGCAAAACGAGATCACCTCGTCTAATTTCGTTGAGGAGTGTGTTTAAAGGCTGTCGATTTGCGTAATTAGAAATACTTTGTAGCATCATCAAGATGCTATGCCATCTTGTGCTTGTGCTCGTTTTAATGGTTGGAGGGGGTTGCAAACGCTGTCCAGAACTTGAAGCTGTTTTAGGTGTCTCAGTTGTTTCGGATTCCGAGTCGGTTGAGTCAGCATTTTCCAGATGATCGGCAAATTCTTCAATAAAAGTAAGTATTCCTTGCTGATCTGCAGTTGCAGCGGCTTCAAGGCGTGGTGCCCTGTATCGAACATGCTTAACAATCTTTTCGCATTTCGTCAAAATTTTGGCTATTTCTCTGGTGTTTTCGATGCCATTTACATTGACTAGATTATATAGACCATGATCAATGCAGATGTGGTTGTTAAAACCTAATACGTTTGCAGATCGTTTCATATTACTACCTGCATCTGTGACTAAATAAATCTCTTTTTGGTCTATTTTAAAACTGCAACACCTCCATAATTTCGTCACGGATTGTGTCGCCGGTATGTTTCTTGGTAGCCAGTGTAAATTTGATGAGGGTCATGTCTTCAGAAATAAAGTGGTACGTACATGTGATATAATTGCGCCGTCTGTATGAATCTGTTCACATATCGGCACAGAAACCTGAACTTGCTGGTGTAGTTAGTGAAAGCAACGATGGCGTATTATGTGGTGGTGAAGAAGTTCGTTGTTCGTTCGATAAAAGCAAAGGTGGTGTAGTAAGCGGTGGCTTAAAAACTGAACTTGTTGGCGTAGTTGGTGATATCAATGTTGGCGAAGAATGTGGTGGTGAAGAAGCAGAAGTACTTTGCCTGGATGTTGAAGGTCCTTGTAAAATTTCTACGAGTGAGGAAGTAGGTAGCTCTGTTTTGTTTGTAGTGTCATTTGAAACAGGGTCTAAAGTTTGTTTACCAAATATTTTCCTCTAAACGCCTCTCGACTAAGTCTTCTGAGTTTGTACGGTAAAATGAATCCGTTTGACTTATCAGGCTACCTCCATAAATATCATCATCATCAGAAGTATAGATGTCTGATAAATCAGAAATATTCTCTAATATATTTTCAAGTGTTTTATCATTAATTATTCAAGACATGATCTAAAACAATTAATATCAACAATTAAAAACGATAAAAAGATCAAATACATAATCCTCCTTTTTTGGCTTCACCGCAGTAGGGTAATAAAAAAAATTACAAAAATAAAAAGTCGACAGAAATAAAACCCTACATTTTATATATATTGACGCAGTATGGAGTTCAGGAACGGGCAATCGCAACTATTTTCCCACTTGCAAGACAATATTTCAAATGAATATAAGCCACACAAATATAACATTTTTGTATTGAATATCATAACAATGTTACACAGAATATAATATACTAGTCGATAACGGATCAAATATCTACTTACCAGAATCTTTCTTGAAGAAACTTAACAGAATTATGTCTCCACTACATGAAAAACGAGCAATTTTTTCAATAGTGACTTTAGTTTGATTCTGACGTTGACATTTGAAAGAATGGGGTTGTCTATAAAATAAATCAGTAACTAATCAAGAATATATTACGACTGTTTATGACGGGTGGGAAAATAATTCCCGTGCCCGATTAAGGGTTAAAGTCACAGAACCATACACGTTTACTCGGTAAGATATTCGACTCGACTGCGTAAACTTCGAGTGAGTGTAGTAAAGCGAACGCCATCAGGCCGCGCGTGCGAGCGAGAAAGCAAGTTGCGACTCGGCGTTCTTCGGCGGCGGCGCGCTGGCGCGGCGCTCATATCTAGCACAGTATCTAGTCCGAGTGCGAATTTTCTTTTAAATATTTTTTGACTAGCTCAGCTGAATTTTCCACACGCGCAATGAAATTGTAGTTAGCATAATGAAGGCTATGTTTGCCGTCCACATATTCCTTAAATTGCGTAAATAGGTGAACTTCTCCACAGAAGTTCACCTATTTACGCAATTTAAGGAATATCTGAAAAGCCCACGCTTTTCGGCAAACATAGCCTACTTACAGTTATCACAATCTTTTATGCCTCATTTACATTCAGCTGTAGTGAGCAGGGAAGTGGGCAGGACGAGTATGTAAACGTATACTTCTCATGCCACTGCTTAATGCCACTCGCGCTGCCCAGCGCTCCCCAAAAGAGCGGTTTTTATGCGGACTTCAAAGGACCGGCAGCGCGAGCGGTGGGGCGTGTTTACATTCTGCTTAATGCCTCGTAGAATTCTTCTGCATTATAAAATATTATCTTAACCAGGTTGGTAGGTAATTAAAAGTTCTATTACGATGAATAGATATCATCCACCATCTTCTACGACGTCTTTTCTTTCTTTTTTTCATTTGATTTATTTTTAACTGACGCACATAATTATGTATCGCTAAAAGACACAGCGCCGGACACTGCAATAATTTCAACGTCTGCCATTGTCGAAACTTGAAAGCGAAGTGAGAGGCAGGGCAGTATGTAAACACACATTTCCTTCGATCCTGCCACAGCAGTATTTAGGGAATTATTGCCGGCAGCGCGAGGAGCAGCGATAGGGGCTGAATGTAAATGAGGCATTATGTATTTTTAAAGATAAAACCAGAGACACATGCTTGTGTTTCCGCTGAGCTCTCTATTTCATCGTCAGACACAGAAATTATGTCATGCTCACAGACATTGGGGCCAGACTCGGGCATTGGATCATCATTTTTTTTTATTGCGTTTATTCTTACAGAACAGGTACTGAAAATTCTCCACTAATTCGCCATTATCATCCTCACAATTTCTGTAGTTTTTCACAATGTTTCTTAAATTGGTAATAATGCCTGTTTTCAAGCCGGCAATGAACTGAGCGACTGTGGTTGTGTTTGTCATTTGAGCCACAGTTGGCTCTAATGCACCCAAAGCAATTTTCCAAGGGATCTTAATTGATTCTCCTTGTGGCGATGCTTTTTATTTGGTGCTTTTTCAATAAGTTATCCCACCGACACTCATATCCATTTAATAATTTCAGCCAGCCCCCTTGGGATGGTGGTTTTCTTCTACACCCAATAAATTCTAGGTCATTGATAAGTTTTACTGATTTCTTTAAAAAAATCTTTATGTGGACTCTTCGCTGTCAAATTTGTTTTATAAGGCTTTCCTTCCTGCCTGTCGGCTGCATTCTGCTTTGAGCAAATCAAATAAATTATTAAAGTGCTCAAGAAAAGTTGCTGTAGCACCAGCTCCTGCTGGCAGCTCATCTTAAACAATCAAATATTACAAGTTTTAAGCAAAAATATATTTTAACTTGGCAACAGCATTTCTAAACATATGGGCCTACGCTGGACAAACGCTAGTGTGAAGGCGGTCTTAACATTTCTCAAGTGTTTGTTTTTTTGTTAGGTAATAATTTTATTTTTGGTTTACTTAGTAGTCCTTTGAATAAATTCCCATTGCTACGAGTGACTAAAAATCAGGGTAGCCAACTTAACCCTCATTTTCTCCTTTCCGTTGGGTTGGATGTGACGTTGTGAGAGTTTTGGGGCGAAAACAAAATGTGGGTTGCAATTGTCGCGTTCAAAGAACTGCTCAATGTGCTTCCAAGACGTGATACCTGAAATATAAAAAAGCGCTAAAAAAATTTTTTACATTAGTATTAAGATAGATTAATTGATAGATAGGTAGATAAAGCGTTTATTTAGACTAGATTTAGCGTTCAAGTTAGACCAGGCATTAAATAGTAGGTATTACCTGTTCCTATTGCATTTCCTGTAGTTGTAGATTGGACAGGGATGGGTAATTTAACATCATATGACATAAATAAGTTCCTGAAGCACTTTAGGAGATGCGGAGGGTCTGGCAAAGTAATTATTTCTTCTCCTTCAAATACGAAGAAAGGATTATCTGCAGTGGAACCCAAGTTCTCCAGTGCCCATGTCGCAAACTGTTGCTCAAACGTTGATTCCCGTTTTGAGACATTCTTGAAGAACCTGCAATTAGTTATAAACACATTGTTTAGGTTGTCTGGAAGAAATCACTTTCACTGTGTATACTGTTAGAATTTTATGGTTTATCCTATCGTATTTTGTTATCGTTTCAATTAATCCAGTCCAGAGAGATTTAAAGATAGAACTTAAGTTTAAAGTCTTTGCTCCAGTCACACTGAGCCGTACGTGTTTTTAATTTTATTTATAACATAATTATGGAATAATACAAATCATTATTATCCAAATTAAAACATTAGGTATGTAGTTTTATGAACTTACTGGTAAACATTTTCTCTATTTTTTCCAAGAGTCGGGAACCCCCGGCCTCCGTAGGCGCAGGCATGCGGGCAGCTAGTAAAGGGCAACTCGCTGCCCGACCAAGGACCATGCCCGGGTCGACGGCGCGTTGTGTCCCACGCGCGCCTCAAAGAGCGTCAGTATAATGACTGGGCCCCCCTCTCAGAGGGCCAAAGCCTGCCGGGGTCGCGGGATTATTCCCTTACCGTAACCCCGGAACATAACAGGCTATGAAGGACACCGTGGATTTTAGTCAGTAGAAGTCTGACAGTAAGGGGTTGGAGGACTCATTTGATGATTTTACCACGCTAAAAAGAAAAAAAAAAGAGTCGGGAACCTGTGCATCCTCAACTCAGGGTTTGATATCTGATTAGCACCACACTTGGAGCATCTGAAAAATTACATCGCATGACTGTTGCCCTCGAATTTCGATGGCGCGGCATTTTCTAAATTTATGAATAGACGCTCAATTACATTTAAAGTTCTTATAAAACCTTTCTGTGAAGGCGGCTTGCACCTGGCCCCAATAAATTCAAGTTTCTTGAATATGGTTCTCATTTCTTTAAAATAATTTATGTGTGGACTTCTTCGCGTAAAAATTTGTTAGGAATATTTTTACAAACGGCGAAAGCGACTTTGTTTCAAACTATGTAAAGATTATTTAAAAAAATTAAATTACCTGGCATAGACTTTCCATCATTTTGCAAACCTCGAGGGCATTTGATGTTGTACTTCAGCAAATTATTCCTGAAGCATTTGATTAGGTGAGGTGGGTCCATAATTGTGAAAATTTCATAGCCTTTATAGTCAAAATACGGTTGTACTAATGAGGAACCGAGACAGTTTAATGCTTTGATGTTCACACCAAAGTTATCTGATACAGTAGCAGCAACATTCAACCCAGAAACAGTATTAAGCCCATACACGTGGCCTGAAATCTTGCAATAAGGCTTGCTAAAAATACATCAAATTGAGCCACAAGTTCAAGTAAACCCAAAAAAGTCCCATTGTGCATAGATCCAAAAGACACATCATGTCCCCTAAAGGCCAAACCACGTTCTGCAAACCTTTGTATACTGCTTTAACGGGTTGGTCCATAGAAAACATTAAATCATTACAAGTTGGATTGAAGATTTCTAGACAACGTCGATTATTTTTGACGCTTGTGATACATTCATTTATGAAACAATTTGATATTATCTGCTCGGTAATTCTTCAAAAACAATTTGATATTCGGCATTCGCATCTCTTATATTAAACGGTACTTTAACTAACTTAGACCGATTTGCTGGGATTATAGAAGAAAGAAAGAAAGAAAATTATTTAGTTTATCATATTTGAAAATGATCTAACTACACTACATGCATGCATGCAAATTACTCAAAAAGAAAACAGCTGTGAGAGACCCACAGCACAGCGCTGGTTTTCAGTGGTCACCGGAAGAAGAATTGTCTTCGTATAATTTGCTATGACGCGAATTATACATTAACTAATTTAAGAATTTAATTTAAGATTAATATTCGATTCCCATTTATTTAATAAATCAATCCATAAAAATAATCATGAAACCTTTAAATATAAGACGTTAAATCGTTACTATCGTTGAATTCCTGAAGACAGGGCAATAAGTTAATAGAATAATCATTACGGCGTGGCATGCACATTTGTCACTTCAAAAGGATCGTAATTTCACAGTATATGTGAGTAACATTTTTTCACAGTTTCAGGACTAATGAAGGATTGGTCATCGCCTGTATCAATAGTAATTTTAACGGTGGATCTGAAATACGTAAGTACGTGAAGTAGGTACCGTTGCGTTTGTAAATTGATCTCTGTTTTAATTTCTGTTATACCCGGACCTTTCTGAAAATTGTCCTGGCTAGGAGACGTTGATTTCGCGATGGATTTCTCCTCAGGGGTTGTATGATTTTCATCTGGGTATGGAGCTATTTGCTGGTTCATCCACGCGTATTAACCAATGTCTGCCTTGCTGTGGCTGCAGACATGGGTACTCGGGTTGAGTTGTAATATCTCAGGGGTGATTTTTCATTGTATTTTAATAGAAACATAATTATTTAAAATGCCTTTTATTTTTTGAAGTTCAAGAGCTATATTTTCTAAAATCACGTATCTCTTGTCTTCAAGCCTAAGTCTCTCTGCAGACATATTAACCAGCGTCTGCCTTGCTGTAGCTGCAGACATGGGTACCATTCGGCGCTGCCGAAGACGCGGGCTACGTCTCTGAGTAGACGAGACGCGTGGCGCCGGGGCTGATGGAGGGGCCGGGAGGTCTGGGCTAGCGGAGGGAGGGTGGGTGGCAGTCGCATGCGCGAGCGTGTGTGGTGAAGACGTCGCCGCTGTCTGCTCAAGAGGAATTAAAGTAAACAGTGAAATTATATTAAACTCCAGGACAGTTAATAATATCATCATCATCAAAATCAAAGAAACCACTATAAAGTTTAGTATACAAACTTACAATATTAAAAGATGGATCCACTCTTACCCCAGGAAGACCAGCGCCAAAATCTTCCCCCAATATCTGTAGGAATTTTAATTCCAAATCCGTCAATAACCTTCTCTCGTCTGATGGCCCACCTCCAGTTCTCTGCAGACAAGCTCGTGCGCTGGCGACTTTAGATTTAAGCTTGCATTTATAGTCATTCCAGTACTGTAAAACGGCGCATGGTAGTACCAGAATGTATTTAAGAATAATGTAAAGCAATTTCAGTAACATCCAACATTATGTTTATTTACCTTACACCAGCCCTTCCTATATTTTTCGGTACCAACACCCTGAGAATTTAAACTGTCTACCGCGATCTGCCACATCCTTTTTTTAAGCTCTCGAACTTGGGAAGATTTGAGGAAGAGACTGAGACGACACCAGATCCTCATAACTATAAAAATCAGATCACTCTTACTGTGTTTTTTTTAATTGGCCATTTTTACCGAATCTACAAAGTCAAAAAAATCATAAACTTTTTTTAATGCCATTTCTACCTGATGGTGAAAGCTATCAGCCGACATGAACGTATGGCCTGGTTCAAAATATTTTACGGTAATTGATTCGGCAGCAATCAGCTGACTATTTGCTATGTTCACCAAAAAACACAAAAACGCCAAGTTTTTGTTTTGGGCCGCGCAATTGTCGGCCCATACAACGATATGTTTCATGTCGCGTTCATGTATAAAAAACGATCTGAATGCTGAAATTTTATCTTCTTGGCTTCTACCAGAGACAGTTTCATTCCAAAGCACTGCATAAGGAACATTTGTACCATTACCATTATCTAACGAAACTTTCGTTAGATATAATAACACGAGGTCAAAATATCGCTGTTTTACGACCTGCATCCAGCGTCTTCCGGCGACCAGATAGAATACTTAGAGTAAACATTTGTAAATAAATAAAAAAAAATTAAGATAGATAATTAGGTACTTACTCCTCGATAACTACAAAAATAATACCTACTTAGGGCGCTTTTAGTGTCACGCGGATTTGCTCACGTACGCGGGATTGGACCGCATGCGTAAAATTTCACGCTGCGGATCATACGCAGCATGAGTTTCAGTTTTCTACGGGCTGCGTAACGGTATAGACGTGTTCAAAAATGATCAATGTCAGAAGAATATGTGTCGCTTACATACTTTACAAACGACGAAACAAGAAGACAAGAGTACATGTTGATCCCTTTCTTGAAAATAGGCTTCTTGCTGGGGCGTTTGTTACACACTTTGGAAAACTACAAAATAATGAACGTAAATTTAAAAATTACTTTCGAATGTCCATTCGTTCTTTTGATGAACTGTTGTGTAAAATTGAGAATAAGCTACAAAAAAGCAGTTTACGAAGGATTACAATACAACCGATTGAGAGGCTCGCTATTACATTAAGGTAAGTTTTAAATTTTAAATATTTAATTTCCTGCTATGATTTAGTGGAAAGGGATTTGAACAGGTAGGATAAACGTTTTTTGACTTCAAATTACTGTCATGTGTAAATTTACATGTGCAAAAAAAAAGATTTTGTCATGTACTCTGAAATTTCATTGTTCATAATTTCATTCAATTTCATGTTGAAATTTCATAAAATAAGATTATTTCACTCATAAAATGTCGCCATTAAAGTGGAATCATTCCTACCTTTCATCACACGCTACTTATTTTAATATAGATAAAAGTTATAGGTTTGCACATGACAGTAATTTAAAGTCAAAAAAAGTCCTTAATTGGTTTGGGATTGGTACGTTCAACCTACATACACAATCCTTTTTAGGGTTCCGTAGTCAACAAGGAACCCTTATAGTTTCGCCATGTCCGTCCGTCCGTCCGTCCGTCTGTCCGCAGTTTAGCTCAGAGACGCACAGTACTAGAAAGCTGTAATTTGGTGTAAATATACGGATTTGTTGTGCCGAAAAAGTGGTAAAATAAAATCTCGTAAAATATTTTTTTTTAGGGTACCTCCTGAACTTACACGTAAAGTGAGGTTTTTTTTTTCTCGCGTACCCCTTAGTGTGGGGTATCATTAAATAGGCCTTTAAAAAATAATGATAGCTTCCATTAACAGTTTTTTGATAAAAAAATTCGTTTGTGAATTATTAAGCTTTAAAGTGCTAAATTTTTCTCGATTCGAGTGTCCCCCCCCTCTAGAGTCGAAACGGTTATGTTTGGGGGTGTGAAAAAATTCACAATAGTAGTATATATAACGAAGTTTAAAAGAAAATTATCATGACTAAGTAGGCTTTACAACTTTACGAGTAATAGTCGACCAACTTATAAAATGTACTTGGGAAATAGGTTTTCTTAAACAAAATGTATCGGAGAATATGTACTTCAACTGCAAATGTAAGTTTGTCAACTTTATTTTTACAGCTTTAATAGGTATGTTTTTACGGTATGTTTTTTGGGGATAGGTAGGTTTTTATCTTCAACTATTTTTAACTAACTTCTTAAAAAGGAGGAGGTTTTAAATTCGTCGTAATCTTCTTTCTTATGTATTTTCCCTGATTTCTCAAAGACTGCTGGACCGATTGTGAAAATTCTTCTTTTTAAAATTAAATTCAGCGAATCAGTTTAGTTAGTTCGCATATTTTGATGGGCAACTACGGAACCCTACACTGTGCGTGGCCCGACACGCACTTGGCCGGTTTTTTTTATCTGATAAAGTACACATGGCCACAGATCAAGTTACCCAAAACCAGCATAAATGGAACTCGCGCCTTGCGTATTATCATACTTAGGTAACCCGTCGGAGTCCCGCTTATACTGGATTTGAGTAACTTGATCTGTGCCGTGTGTACAACCGCACTCATATGACTAAACAAACAATTAGAGAGAAACTGGAGAAAAAAAGTTAATCGTACTCATTTTAATAAAAAGAGTTTTATTCATAAATTAAAAAATTAAATTTTACATCATTCATTTCTTTGTAAATTTGTATCCTGAGCGTTGACATTACTTTCGCCTGTAGATGATGTTGTTGCTGGGGTATAAATTACGTCATAAGACGTGATATTAAACAGGCCGCTTTCAGTCGAAATAAGAGTTTCATTGTCATTCACTGCAGCAGAACTAATAGCATTGTCGTTAAGACTCGAAGTATCCTGGATTATACTATTGGTTTGGTAATCTTGATTTATCGGTGACAAACTGTCAAGCTCAGTAAAAGCACTAGAACTTGTTGTAGGTATGGGACTGTAGTATGCAGGTTGTGTTTGACTTTCCATTTCCATAACTATATTTAACACTTTTGTTCTGAACATTAGTTTTTGATATCTAGTGAATCTTTTTAATGAAGGCTGCAGAGACTGAAAGAAAGCCAAATCCTCACTTTCTAGCTCCAGTTGATTAGACTTTAAGCATTCTAATAACTGTGCCTCAAATTCAGATGGTGCTTGCTTTTTAGATTTTACTTGTTTTTGTTTTGATGTTGGGTGAGAACTTTCTTGACGTGAAGTATCTGGTTGCGTGGACTCATTACGTGTTTCTAAATTACGTTGTGATGTTAGTTGAGAACTTTCTTGACGTGAAGTACCTGGTTGCGTGGACTCATTAGGTGTTTCTAAATTACTTTGTTCAGACATTTCTTCACAGAGTGACTCTTCTCCAGCAGTTTCCGTTGTACTGTCTAAGAAAGTCAAAATGTCATAGTAAGAATATTTCTTCTTCTTCTTACTCCCAGAGCCGGATGGCTGATTTTTTTCAGATATCTTGTCTTTCTGGTAAGTGTCCCTTGCTGTTCGCCAGCGTTGTTGTATTTTCTTGTCTGAAATGACAAAATATAATAAGTAAGTGGAAAAGTACACACAGTTTCAGATCAAGTTACCCAAAACCAGTACCAATAAACGGAACTTGCTAGGGCCTCGCCGAGTCGTCTACGATAATAAACAACGCATGAGTCCTGTTTATACTGGTTTTGGGAAGCTTGATCTGTGGCCGTGTGTACAAATCTGATATTAGTTGGAAATTTAACTGCATTCGATTAAAGGCCCTCCTTAATTCACACATGTTGTCAACTTTACACTGTCTCATGAAGCATTAGATAAATCAAGCAATATATATATACCTATACAGAGTGGAAAAATAAGGCCGCAGTTGAAGGAAAAGTACCCTTAATATTGATGATGGCAAATTTTACTGAATAGAAATAATTCATTTTTTACAAAAATAATTAGAACTTCATTTAAGGATTTTTGGAAAAACACCGGATTGAATCGGGAAATTTGTTTATTTGTTACAGTAAAATTTGCCATCATCAAAATTAAGGTGAAAACTTCCGGAAGTCACTAGCGCTGTAAGTTTTTAATTTGTTTTAACAAAAATTTGCTTTATTTGCATCTGTCAACCTTCATGAAGGAGGACTTCTGGCCGCAGGGTGTCGTGTTTCGGAAGTTCCGAGGGCGGCTGCCCGCTGACACCGTGCACACGTCGGCGACATTACGTGTGAAATAATTAAAATAGTTTTTGTATATAAAATAATATGTATGTTAGTCTGTAAGGTATATATCTATGGGCCTCTGTTTACATTACCATCTTGTAA
Organism: Agrotis segetum; assembly: GCA_036375495.1. NCBI lineage: Eukaryota > Metazoa > Arthropoda > Insecta > Lepidoptera > Noctuidae > Agrotis > Agrotis segetum. The sequence goes on from JAQSVV010000002.1 coordinate 3,503,917, forward strand.
TGTAAATATTGCCTGAAATAAACGATATTTTATTATATTATATATATTTATTAGATTCCTTTCATTTGCCGGAAATTTTACCATAGGGGTTAATTTATACAGAGAAGATTTCTTATAAAATATTTACAGCATAGTTATGTGTCTCAAATCTGCTAAAAGTGGCCACTTTTAGCAGATATGAGATACATAACTATACTTCGAACTTTTCATATGAAATCATAACTGCATAAATACCCCCCTATGATAAAATTTTCGGCAAATCATAGAAATCTAACGTAGCTATAGTACTGTAGTTAAAACGAATTAAAAACTTCTAGCGCTAGCTACTTCCGTGCCCTTTCACCTTAAGGGTATTTATTTTTCTTCTGAAGTAAAATTCGAGCGGTGCATGCTGTCTTATGTCTGATGTCAGCATTATTAATATATTATGTTATCATATTATTAATATATTGTTTTTGTTTTCAGATATTTGGCAACTGGTAATACATTCACTGATCTACACTATTCCTATGTGATTGGAATTGCAACAATTAGCGAAATAGTAAGACAAGTTTGTTACATAATATGGATTGAACTAAAGTCTGAATGTATTCCACAGCTTAATGGGATCAAATGGAAAGAAATCGCAGAGGGATTTCTCACATATACAAATTTTCCTAATTGCTTGGGTGCTATTGATGGAAAACATATAAGAGTGATTCGGCCGCCGCACAGTGGATCACTATATTTTAATTATAAGAAATATTATTCTGTAGTGCTCCTCGCAATGTGTGATGCTGATTATAATTTTACATATATTAATGTCGGTACCAGTGGAAGCAACGCCGATTCAACCATCTTTAGAAGGAGTCAATTGTATACGAAACTGGAAAGTAACACGTTGGGTATCCCTGACCCGCAAGAGTTGCCTATTATTTGCCCCGAAGTAGCTTATCCATCTAGTGTAAGAGCAAAGTTGCCGTTCGTGATAGTGGGAGACGAGGCATTTGGTTTATCATCACATGTGATGCGGCCTTATGCTCGTGATAATTTACCTTACAAAAAGAAAATATTTAATTACCGTCTGTCCAGAGCTAGAAGGTACATATAATGCACTTTTGGAATTATGTCAAATAAATTTAGAATATTTCACAGATCCATGAATGTCAAGTTAGATCTAGCACAATTAATAGTCAAGACGGCATGTGTACTTCACAATTTCATAAGGAAACGGGATGGCTACAAGGTCAGCCATACATTTGTCACAAATGGTTTTACGGGACCACTACCCAGGCAGCAGACTGAAAGTAGTAATACGTCGGCAAGTAATATCAGAGATATATTTGCAGATTACTTTATCAATGAAGGAAAAGTCTCCTGGCAACACCGATATATAATTAATTAACTAAACTCAAAAGGTTTTTAGGTTTTTAATGTTATTTGTGAATTAAATAATTATGCTTATATTAATAAAGTAATGATGCTTGTATAAATAAAATAATGAACCAAACACATACCCGCCTCTTTTCTTTCCTCTTCGCTCAAATTTTCGTAGTTAGGTCAGGCCTGGCTCACTCCGCAGTGTAGGTATAAAACTGCAAGCAGCGGCGGGAACCACTTCGGAGTGGACATTTAGTCGGTTGCCGCGCGCCCCCCACTACGCACGCGCTTACCTAAATAATATTTAAGTTTGGTGTTTGGTTGAATTTACGCATGAGTTTAAAAAAATATATATATGATGAAGAAAGAAAAATACTGCATAACGTTTGGTTGTTTAAATAATGACAGTGATAGGAGCCTCACGTTTCACACACTACCGCGTGATTTCGAAAGGTAAGAAAAAAAAGTGAATATTTATCTATGTAGTACATATTTAATAATGATCAAAAAACTATCTACCTGCTTGTGGCGTGCTTATTAATGTCATTCAAGTACCGGCTAGTAATCATGATCAGTTAAGCATGATTAGGTAGGTTACAAATTTGGCCTACAAGACGACCAAGATAAATAAAATAGACGATTATCAAACCTGACATCACTCTCACTCACTTAATCTGAATACGTAGGTAGGTCGAATTATGATCGGTAGAAATTAGGAAGATGTTTACGTTATTGTTTAGACACGTTCAAACTCAGAAAATGGCTACACTACGCATTCAAGGTCAGCGATCGTAATTCTCTTCGCGACTTTTTTACCTACTTACCTACAAAGACACGCAACACGGGGCCTGTGACAATGAAATGAATGAAATGATAAGGACTAGTTACCTATTTTTCCGTAAACGATAACAATCGATCTTTAAAGTTATGACTACAGCTTGGCCAGAACGGATTGAAACGGAACTACCTAATCTTTTTGTTTCCGACAACGTTTTAAAATCTTTGATATTTGATGTAAACAAAGACCGCAGGTTTGTTAGATTTATTATTGTGCCACAAAACTAACGTAATAAGAGAAAAAAAGGCGCGCGGCGGAGGCATCGCACGACCTGGGTGGCGATTGTCACGGATGAGGTAATAAAGGCTTACATTTCAAATATTTTTTAATTATTTTTCTTAAGATGAAAATATGTTTAAAAATATAAAAATAATACGTAGAAAAGATAATAATTATTATAAACCTTGCGACCTGACTTATTATTTTTAAATTTTGAAATCTCTTAAATACATATAATTATTATTTTATAGTATAAACGTGTTTTAGTCATTGGATACATAAACTGGGCTGCCGTTGTAAGGTGACTAAAAAGTCACGGTGTATATATTATTCCACACGTAAGGTGCCGTAGGTACCTACTGTTAACATTCTGTGCTACCAATCGATATGAATATGAAGTAATCGATAACGAAACAGAAAAAGATATAGGCTGATGATAAAAACAAAATTCCTTGAGGGACTTAAGGAGGTAATGAGGAGTGATATATATTTATGTTAATATTAATTAACATAAATATATATGTAATAACAATAATAAATAAAACAATGCATAAAATAGGTACGTATTCCTACCTAACTGTGCCCAAACTCGCGAGTCGCAACCCTATTGAGCTTGACCGACAGTAACCTTTTAATGTCGTTGGCGTCAGATAAACTAAAATGAACTCTCGCACGGTACTATTCAGTTCATTTTTGCTTGCGCACGGGAAGTTTAGGCTATTATAAAAGTAGGTGGGTGATGCGGGTGCAAGTAAAAATGGACTCTATTCTTTCGTGCATAGATTTTACATTTTTTTGTTTTCTTTTTGGGAGTAAGCCTTCTGTGCCTTTAGGTACTATTATATATTCTGTGGTTAGGTGCCAATTCCTTCAAAATATCTCTCCATGCAGCCTCCCTCGCGTCCCTGTTTTTGTATAATTCATTGCGTTTATCCCACAAAACGGGCCGCAGATGAACTTCAATGATTACTCGTTCTGTATCGATTTTCATTTCGGTAGTACAATACGGCGCGTGCGCCCCGCTCGACTCTAAAATGGGCACTGAAGTTGTAGGCAGCGCTTACGCATGCGGATACCCCGCACCGGGGTGACGCCCCGCACAGCGCCCCGCGTCCCGCGTGCGTTTATCACGCTTTACAATAGATACCTATATGAAATTGTTCTTTGCGGATGCTACGCATGCGGTCCAATCCCGCGTGCGTGAGAAAATCCGCGTGACACTAAAAGCGCCCTTACACAAGAAAGCACACATACATGACATGCACAATTACACATAATAATAAATTATGGTAAATGCTGCTCTTTCGGCTCTGACTGCCGTGATGTTTTTTAGATAGACTCTGGCAAAGAGCTGCATTTACCATAAAACAAAAAGCTACCCACGTGTATGATTGGAAAGAACTAGATTTTCTACAAGTCAAAATAATTAAAAACATTAATGCTTTCCTAATTTTGCAAACAAGAATTCACCGAGAGGAATAACAATAGAATGAAAAGTTAGAAAAAGTTAGAATAATAGCCGACTTACCGACCTTTGATGCCTGAAACCAGGAGAGCTTTTTGGTTAAACTTACCTAAAACGTCCCGAGCTTTGAACCTAGACTAAAAATATTTAATTAGTCATAAGTTACACTGAAAAAACATTGATTTCAAATTAACTTAAAATAAAAAAGTAGATTACATTTTTTTAAGTTTGTTTTTAATAATAATGATTGTGTTCTTTAACTAAGATTTGACTTAAGATTAAGAATAATTTTGAAATGTTTGTTATTTAATTGTAGTATAGTAACCGTTGAATTTTAAATGCTGTATAAATAAAAAAAATTGCTGTATGTTGCTCCACTTGGTAACGAATCATTCCACAGTAAACATAATTGATCATGTTTTCTACGAGTCTGGACATAGTCACATGGAGTGTGATTCTATTCACTCGAAAATAGAACAGAAATGTAAAAATACAGCAATTTACACTCCGGATGGATGGATACAGGTGATGAGACTAGCCAGAACTAATCCTCGGCCATTTAATGTGAATGTCTTAGTTCATGACGATTTTTTAGATTTCAACTCCAATCAGCGTCAGTTTGTGGAAGCGAAAGAATAAAGTTAAAAGAAATAATGAATAAGAAGACAATGGAGCACTAGAGGAGACAAGACCCAAAGTGAAGATAAAGGGGTTTGAAGATTTGTGGCATACCTACCGCCGCCATTTTGATTTTTTTTCAAAATCGCGGCCGGCTATGAAACCTTTTTAGATCGTTAGCTGACATTAATGCCAACAAAAAATATTATGACAACAACCCGCGTAAAGTTCCAGGTTTCCGAGATAATAACCGTGAAAGTTAATCACGTGACATTCACAATTCTAAGCTAGTGTATGTGTTCGAATGTATCAAGATGTTAAAAATAATAACTTTTTGTACGTAATATGTATGTTGCATTATATCTGGATGTTATTTAAACATTATACGTCTGATATAATCTACTTTTTGAATTTAATAACTTATTTTTAGACCGTCTACACTTGTTTGAATGTAATATCCTCATATGATTTAACTATCAATACGATAGTTTTACGTTAAATAAAAGTATAAATATGACACAACTCGCCTCACCCGCCTGCATTGAAGGTGTCTCGCTCGCACCTTTGAAATGTATGATGCGTAGAAAGAGAAGAGTATAATTCATCTATGGTATGCTGTTTTATATTTTAGTGATAAATATACATAACCTAACCATGTTACGAGTATGTCACCTTTACTTTTTGCAATTTTGGTAGGGATGGTTAGATTTTGCCACATTTTTAAATATAGAATTTCTTGTTTGTACATGAAGCCAGAACTTAGCCGTTACATTGTATCCCTATCATCAACAATTATGACCACTACAGACTTGGATTGGCTTGTACCGGAAGAGTATTTACTTCTCGTGTAAAAAAGGAGATATTTTGATTTCTTTTCTAACGAGTCTGTGCTCGAATATTCTCACAGTCAGACGTAATACAAAAAGTAAAAAAAATGCCTAATTGTGCCGTATTGAGTTGTAGAAACAATACACAAGAAGTAGGACGACTATGCCAAAGTTTGTATACTAAATTACAGTTGTACAGTTGTATCATCAAAATAATTATCCATGCAAAATATGACACGCTCGTCTCGATACAAATCTAAGAACATAATGCTTCTATTCAAATAATATTGCTGTGATGGCCACAGTAAGCAGAAACATCATGAGGCATGATAAGTACCTAGTTTTAATATCATTATCAATTCATCATCATCATCATAACAGCCGTAGAAAGTCCACTACTGGACTAAGGCCTCACCCAAGGATTATCCATTTGATGGTTATTGCCATACTCGCCACGGTTGGCCGGCGGATTGACGAACGCATTTATTTCAGCTTATTAGTCTTCCAACGCTGCTGCTCATTGAAAGAGTTTTAAGTTGAGGGGCTATAGATCTTACATTTTGAACTATCCCGCGATCGACTTTTACCTACGGTCTGCCCGGGAAGAGAAATAACTGGCACATTCTACGTTTTTCTTTTTCTCCCAGACCAGGATTATCATTTACTTACTAAAATATTTTATAAAAAAATATTAAGCCTTTGTTATTCCGAATTAATGTGGTCAACTTTAACACTTTATATCTCAGAAACCTGAAACTTTACGAGGGTTGGTGTCTTAATATTTTTTGTTGTTATTGATGTCAGCTATCGATTTATAAAGGTTTCAAGGCTGGCCGCGATTTTGAAAAAAAATCAAAATGGCGGCAGTAGGTATGCCACGCTCCATAGTAAAATCTTCAAACCCCTTTCCAAGATAGTGTGTGGATTCCATACCGTAAAGACAACCCTAAATCAAAATTTATTAAAACTGACTACAATGACGAGACCTTTAAAGAATTTAATATAAAACCAAAAAGAGGAAAAAGTACGTGCATAGTACCAAAAAATATTTACACAGAAAGAATGCCCAGGGCCGTAGCTAGGGTCGAATTTGAGGTAGGGCAGCATTAGTTACAGGTAGGGCGGAAGTAAAAAAATTATCATAATTGATCTGCCGTCGAAACACGGGCTCCTAAATCAATCACCATGTATATCACCATCATGTGAATAGTTATTCGTAGACAAATAATTACTGTGACAGTGCATGAGCATGGATCTAAGAACTATTAAATCCTCAATGATGAAGAACAAGTGAATAAGATGGTTGAACTTCCAGATTTGGATGTAGAGATCCACGTCTGAGTGAGAGTGAGGTAATAATTAATTATTGGGTGGGGTGATACGAGTAAATAGAAACGACCAAAAATATCATTAAGATCACATTGTTTTTGCGTACTTATTATAATAATTAACTAACATAATAATAAAAAACATTTAAAACAGCTGAATTCTACGATTCGCCATGTTATTAAAAATGCGAAGAACTTCGTTCAGATCAACTGATTTTGTTCTTTTTTTTCAAAGGCCAGAAATACCATACCAGCCATTCTCTCGTGACCCATTGACAGCCTTTGAGGCCTATTGATTGCAGTTAAAGTTGAAAACGTAGATTCACACACTGCAGTGCTACATCCTATGGTCGCCACAGACGCAAAAAGTTCATATGTATCTTTGAACGCCTCTCGTTGCCTGTACAAAACTTGCAATGTATTTTCCATTATATCCTCGTTACGACTCAAGTAAGCTTTAACCACACTAGCCTCTTCTCTTGATGGAACTTTCAGACCTGAAAAATTAGTTAAAATTGTAAATTGAACATGACAATTTTTTTGAATTATTTTTTTTTTTTAAACTTACCCAAATTTTTCAGTGGAACCATTTTATCTACATCCAACTCATCAAGACTTGCAATCGAATTAATTAAATCATCGTTGTCCGAAAACCTTCTTTGTAATTCAGCAATTAAAATGTCCAACGTTTCGAAATACTCAGACTTAAATGGCTCGTCGTTCTCATCTATATTTTGTCTGGCGGAGGAACAGGGGGTGTACGTCAAATAGTCATCCATCCGATTTGGTTTTTTACTTGCCTCTTCGAGGTCTGTGTCCTATTTTCAGATTCGCCGCAGTCATTGCTTGTTAAAGACTTAGCTTCTTCCAGAATTTGATTATACATTTGATTTGATCTTAATTTAATAATTTCATCTTTGACACACTTTATGATTGTTATGGCATCTTTTAATCCTGCGCTTCGGGCTTGCAAAGCTGCGTCTGCAGGTTGTAGCGTGGATAAGATTTTTTTGGCCACAACCATGGCTATTCGGAATTCCAGATCAAGCATGACTTTTTTAATACCTATACTCTTGGCGACGTCATCACCGTTGAATCTGCCATTTTTAATTTCTTTCTGCAAAATCGATGAATAATTATCGTATACAACTTTTGTAACTGCTAAATGTCCAGACCAGCGTTGTTCGAGGAGTCGGCCAATCCTTTTTCCATCATATAAGGCAGCTATTTTGCCATGATGAAAGAATTCATGTAACATGATGCATTGGTCAAAAAATAAACGAATAAAAGTCATTTCTGAGATAGTCCTGATGACTATTAAGTGCAAGCGATGGTTATAGCAGTGGACGTAAGGAATTTTCGGCCCAATTTATTTTCTATTCTAGTCGCAACTCCTGAAACTTTCCCACTCATTACACTTGCGCCATCATAGCATTGGCTAAGCATACAAGAGGGGTCAATGTTATTTTCCGTGAGAGTATTTAACGTTAATTCCGTGAAAGTGGCTGCATCAAGATTTTCAGTAGTCTTAACCATCAGCAACGACTCATTGACGACACCATCCTTGACGTAGCGTATTGCTAATGCAATATTTTCGCGGTTATTTTTATCTCTCGTCCCATCTTCCATTAGAGTAAACCATTTCACGTCAGATTCATTAATATCTTTGACAATGGAACTTCGTACCGCTTGAACCATTGCTTGAATTATTTGATTTTGAATTTCGGGTGAACGATATGTTGCGTTTTGTGGTATATGAGTGAGAACCTCGTTCAAATTTGGATCTTTCATACATGTGTATTCAAATAAATTCTGAAATAATCCTTGTTCTTTTTCTTCTTCCAAAATATAATTTCCACGCAAAGCTAATTCGTTGACAATTAGAAATTGTATTACTTCCATGACAGACTTTACATAATACCTATATTTTTCTAATACTTTTTGATTTATTAACGTTTCAACACTGCTAGATGCAGATATTCTTTGTAATTTCTCCTGCCACATCGACATAGCTTGAATATGAGAAATTGATTTTCATGTTTTGGAAAACCAGTTTTAGAATCAGTGGCATTTTTCCAGTTTCTAAATCCTGTGGAAGTGTACGAAGTCTGTTTGCTTCCATGAGGTAAAAATTGCTGGCATGGATAGCAAAAAGCAGCATCTTTCTCGACAGAATACTGCAACCATTTATAACGCTTGAACCAATCGGAAACAAAGGCCCTGTTGTGTTGTTTTGGATATGTGTCTAAAACAACTTGTTCTATTGGTTCTCCGATTTGTGCAATATCAGACGGAATACCATAGCTAACGTTTCCTGTTGCTACGGAACTAGGAGTAGCGATTGTATTTGGTGCTTCCACCTGTTTTGAACAGTTAGGTTTTTCGTGGTCAATTTGCTCCTCAAGTCTTCGTTTTTTTCCAAAGAAAGCCCGTATATCCATCGCGAAATAAATGAATCTTCAATTTATAGCAATACAAATAACAATTGTATCGATTTTTGTCTAAAGCACTCTTCACCGTACACTTCACTTAACCAAACTACAAACAATCATAATCAATCTTTAGGTCAGGTTTAAAGGGGAAGAATGTAACACTTTTTTTGCATTCACTGATAAAACACCTGAAATTCAATAAAATATAAACAATATCCATTTGAGGTTGTTTTTGTTTTGACGTTTTGTTTTTATTCAGCAAAATGTCATCATGACATTTGTCATTGGTGCGTTCCGTTTCATCGGCTTTAGTTTGAACCAATACAAGAGTCTTACCATCACATTATAAATTTTGTTGCAAACTTAGATACCTATCGCTACATTTTTTTTCTCAAACTATGAACAAACAATTTAATTATAATAATTTATCTTAGTTTTAGATATTTTTAAGGTAGGGCATTGTGGTTTCAAGGTAGGGCATTGCCCCACAATGCCCCCCCCTAGCTACGGCCATGAGAATGCCCATTTCCAAACAAAAAAAAAGAGATCTCTAAAAACTCGTACCGATAACCAAATCCCAAAATATTACCATTCCTTTTATAAAAACCTCCGAAGATTCGGAAGCTATTGAAGGTCGCTTGCCTGAACCAGATGCTGAAGAAGATGAGAAACTGTAGGAGTACCTACAGTTTACAGCTTCTTACACTACACTTTAGAGCTTCTGACTAACAGTAACGACTGTCAAAGATCTACAAATGACAGCCGGGACCAACGGCTTTACGTGCTTTCCGAGGCACGAAGGAAACTCGCTATGATAGATGGTCACCCATCCACAGACCAACCTCGGCAAGCGCGGCTTAACCCGGAAGATCGGCCTGTGCGGCTGTGATTATTTAGCCACGAGCTCCTACAATGCAACATGTAATGTAATATTCTGCCTTGGACGTGTGGCGCGCGCGGTACGCGCATTGACTATGAATCATTCGAGAACATCTGTTCCCGCATTTCGTTAAGCTCTGGTTTCCTCCAAAAGCGGTGCCATCATGTAGCGGCCGTAATACAGCGGTGAATGACGTCACTAGAACGTTGTCTGTGTAGACAATATGGCGCGGTTTCCTAGATAACGTTAATTGACACCGTAACGTCAAAAAGCGGTGCCGCCATTTGCATGACGTCCGTCTTGTCGGTCTCAAAGGGTCTGTCAACGTCAGCTACAAATGTATGCCTGGTGTGCGGCCTGCTTAAGACGAAAGTATTCTCTAAACTTTTCGTCATTGCAATACAGACGACGACGCACTAAAATTTCAAAAGCACCTTCGGTAGTCCGAGCTTTGTATAAATCACTCTCCTCCGTACGATTATTTTCGTCTTCTGATGATTGTTCATCTTCCAAATATACAACTAACGCCTAATCAAGTTCGTCCATTTTCAACCATTGACACGTACGAACAGACCATCTGTTCACCGTAAAAAAACATTCAATGCAGTCTCGAAAATTCCACATTTTTACGGCCGTCTTTTTGCGGCCATCATATTGCAAGCGTTTAAAAATGGCACCGCTTTTGGAAAAAACCAATGTACTCTTTTGTGTGATGCTCTGGCCACAAATTTAGATATACGATGCTTGGCTTCAAACCTCATCGTCCAGATTTGGGTAAGTGGGCCAAATTTTTTTAACATTTCTGGATAATGTGTAAGAAAATGAAACTTTGGCTTTAAGTCTGTTTCAGCAAATTGTCGATAGAGCTCGTTTAATTCAGCTACTGAAAATTTTACTTGATCAATAGTATTTTCATGAATTCTATGACTCAAAAGTTTATCCAACAATTGTCTTAATTTGATGTATAAGAACCAAACTTCGTTTTCATCTGGGACATTATGTCCGACAATCAGCCCAAAATATCGAACAAGGGTAAGCATTTCAGAAGCCGAACATTTTAACTTTAATGTTGAGCCTTCTTTTGCTACAGAATTGCATGGTGTCGATGTAGAATCAGGTCCATAATTAAAATACCGTATTCTTGATATCAAATTGTCAAAAGAAATTAGCCTCCGAGTGCACACTAGATTCTGTATCACAAATGACATCACATATCGACAAGCACCCTCGAGATAGTCATGTAAAACATCTACGGCAACGTTTTGAAATAAGTCAAACCCATCTAAAGCAAGCCACGGGCATTTTTCTTTAAGACCAGTCATATAAATGTCATTTAAATGTAAATCATTTTCATAATTGACATTGTTTCTCAACAACGTGTCATCTTCATAAAGCAGTGTTTTGATTTGTTCTTTAATAGCAGTACAAATTCTACATGGCCGATTTGCAGAAAAACTTTCAACAATACCTAACATAGCATTCAATCCTAAATTATCTCCCGTCACAGCTGCAACATAAAACTTAATTTTGCCGGTATACACATCAGTTTCAACATGAATACCATTGTTCTTTAAATCATTAAGAACATCAAAAACTTTTTGAAAAATTATGTTGTTTCCAAAGCTTGTTCTATCTGATGAGTGAAAAAGAGCCAATAATAAAATATTTTGCAAAAGCGACACGTAGTGAAGTGGAAGACATGGTACTGAGGCATAAATAGCTCCAAGTTTATGAATCCCAGCGTGGCTTCCTAAGGGATTGCCTATTTCAAAATCGTCAAAGTAGATTATTAATGGTAAAATCATTGCATCATGCTCTACAGAATTTTCTGTCATTTTTTTCCATACTGAACCCTGAACAATATTCTCAATACCGAAAGAGTCATTTTGTACTGTGTCCAAATATTTAAGAGTATCCTTCATGAAATTTTTTGATGAAAAAATTCGTTTTAAATTTTCTTTTAACGGAATCACCTGCATTGTACAATTTTCTTGTACTAATAACGAACCAGCCGCTGTTTTTTTAGCCTCGTTACGTTGACCCACAACCACTTCAAGGGGCTCAGAATAAGTTCCTATTTCATTAAAATATTTTAAACGTTTGTGTTCCGAATCTAAATTCTCAAACGCATCGCTGAACGCGCTAAAGATATTTTTAAAGCATTTTTAACATGAACATTATCTTGGTCTGGTGGTACCAGATCATTAAACTGTCGCTCTATAATGCATTGTGATTTAGAATGAAATAATTGAAGATTTTCTACAAGAACTTGTACGGCTTTACGCGGTATTATTGGGTTAGCATATAGAGTGGAGACGAGACATGCAGCATGGTGACCATGGTGACCAAGAGAGTTTTCGTCTCTTTGAGTTGGTAGAGATTCCATCGTATTTGCTGTTTCGTAAGTTTCTTTGCTTGACGTTGAAGGTAAATTTGAGATATTGGCATCTGTATCAATCGGTTTGTTACTATTTGGATCAGGCAAGACTGACAATGATGACTGGTGGTCTCTAACTAAGTGCTTTTTGAAAGATGCAGAGGAAATATAATGACGATAACACCCTTGTTCACCACACCGAAATCCGGAAAATCCTACCGTTAATTTACAGAAAGTTCGCACATGAGTTATAAGTAAACTCGGAGACACACTGGCTTTTTTGCAATAGTAACAGGTAAACATTTTTAAAGTATTAACTCTAGATCAGTTAAAAGACTATTCACAGCCTGTGTGGGCCTGTCAAATTTAGTTTTAATATCGTAGAAACCCAATTGAATAAAAAGCCATATGTCTCCAGCTTCCTCCGGGTAACAAGCTCCTATCGACTGAAATACTTTAAATGCACAGTCTACAGCTGTCACTAATTTGTTGTAACTATACAATGTGTCATTTATTACCACATATGCTACTTTTACCTCAGTAACGGTAGGTAGGTGAGTGTAAATTGTGAACTTTAAGTTTGGTTTTATAGTAAACAGCTAAGGCCTGGATTCTTGGGCATAGAAGTACCGCTTGGACATCCATAGTGTATACTAATACATCTTCTTCAGTATTGTTTTTGTCATTATCCTTACTTTGTCTTGCATTTTCTTTTTTCTTCAAGTGACTCCTGTACTCATCTTCATTAATATTACCATTCTTGTAGGCTAAACACTTGTTGCACTGGTGTTTTCTGGGTTTAAAAAAAGACAAATTAAGCTCGCGGTACTTCCTCTCGAATGTCGCAATACAATATTGTCTCTTATTGTTTTTTGAGCAAAACTTTTTGTATTCAGCATACAAATCACCATGTACACTATTCCAGATAGGTTCTAGATATAATTTTGAAGAAGACGATCTGCAATAATGGGACTCTACTTTCGGCAGACTGTCGAAAAATTCTCGAATTGAATCTGATGCATTATTTTGAGTCCTTGCATTACCATTTTGAGAGATAATACTTTCTGTCGCATCTTTATTAGAAACCACCCAATCCCTCAGTTGTCTTTGGCCAATGCACAAAGTTTTCATAAACATTTGCTTACAAACATGAACTCTCTTATCTTTCAAAGATAGGAAATATTTAAATGCTTTGTCTTTTCTGGAATCCACGCTTGAAAAACGTCGATGTTGTGGTGCAAATACACTTACTAAACTTTGGACGTATACTTTACGAGTTTCCCAAGAACTTAGTGCCCAATAATAATCAAAAATCAGTTTTCTTCGGTTAACATTTCACATTCAAATCTTTGTCTCGGTCCCCCATGCTTCACTTCAGTATGCCCACCACATCTTTCCTGTAAACCTTTAGCTGGTCTTAACCGGGTTTTCGGAAATATTGTCTAGGAACGACAACTGTTGGTACCTTTTGTCTTTTGCGTTTTTTGCTGCGGCTTACCCAGTACCCGCCTTATTTTTTTATATCTTGTATAGGAATCACGTATCATTTTCCATTTTTTCTTGCAGTTATCACCTAAAACCAAGAATTTGAGTGAGGTATGTTTTAAACTCATCCAGGACTTTGGTGTATTCTACGAACTTAAATACACAACTACATCAAACTATACTAGTATTGTTTAATATTTAAATAAAGGTAAACAATGATGTAACTTTTTAAACAAAACACATTTCCTGCCTAAACTATTGTTGTACCTATTTAGAATGGTTTTAGCTGCATTTTATTTACTGAGTTTTTTAAATTAAAAAGAATAAACACATAGACATTAAAGTTTAGCTAAATACCTAAACAAAATCGTTTATTCACATTTAGATTAGAATTTAGTTTTTTAATTTAGATTTTAGACATTTGACCGATTCTACTTTTGACATCATAGTCTACATAATATGTAGACTATGATGTAGAATGTAGAATCCGTCATATGTAGAATCTGTCATATTATGACAGATTCTACATATGACGTATTCTACATAATGACAGATTCTACATATGACAGATTCTACGTATGACAGATTCTACGTATGACAGATTCTACATATGACAGATTCTACATATGACAGATTCTACGTATGACAGATTTTGTATTTGACAGATTTTGAAAAAGTGAGACAAGTAACGGACACCTTGTGGAATCAAAAATAATACTGCTTTATAGTAATCACTATATTTATTGATAAGCATAATTTGTTTTTTTATCTAGTATTAAATGTTTGTATTATTGTACTGATATTTTTAGAAACAGTCACAATTACCAAGTTAACGTTAATTTTTTTTTTTTTTGTTGACATAATTACGTATAAACAATCACAGTGGAAACGTTATTAATTAACAAGCAGCAATCCTTTTTATCACATTAATTATAATTAGTATTCTCTTTATTCATTCTAAAAAAATACAAATTAGTAACATAGTTACATCGGTATTTAAACAATCACATTAAAAAAAATGATACTTATTTGTAAGTAAATAAAGATTAAAAATAAAAATTACAGGAGCAGTTCTATATGTATAAATTATTTTTTTTTTTAATCTTCGACCGATATTTCATCGCTTTGAAGTTTCTTGACAATTTTGCTGTATTTTTTATCAAAGTTAAAGTCGCGGTACCGACGATTTTTTCGCACAGATTGGAAGAAGCTATTACGAAAGCTAATATTGCAGTGGTGGGCTTCTTTACGCAACTTTTGGATAAAATTGAACAGGCTTGGTCGCTTTGGGATTAGGACGTTAAGTCTGTGATGCCACCCTTCTAATGCATTGTTCGTCCGATGACGTTGGTTGGCACAACTTAAAATTGAAGGACTCAAACTGGACCATTGCCTCTTGTAATAATTACTGAACTCTTGCATTTTATCTGCGTGTCAGTTCAAATGAACATCCTTCTTGTTCATTTGAACTTAGTAGATTGTCCACACTATCCTCCTCATTACTCTGTGGAGCCCTTGGTGATGAAGGTATATTTGAGCCACCCGATCTGTGTTGAGGAACACTTTCCAGAAATGATAGCAGTAGATGTCTCTTGTCTTTCGAGTGTTTAGGAGCAGCTGAACCTGTACCTAATTTATCTTTTTTCTTGAATCTATGATATCCATCGCGGATAGCCTTCCATTTATTTTTACATTCGTCACCTGTAATAAACAAAAAATTATTTGTTACAGATTCTTGGCCACCGGTGAAACATATGAATCCTTATCTACTTCATTCCATATATCAGTGTCCTACATAATTATCCCGAATTGTGAATCGTCTCATAACATTAAGGGTACTTAATGTTATCACATAGACCTTATTTGTACTTAGGTCTTGTAAGGAATTAAAAAACATTGGGGCACTTAAATCAGTATATTTTGCATATGTGCGTAGCGTTTTAGAATAGGCGTGCCCAATTTGGTCCCCGCAATACATAATTTTTATGTTTAAATTAGAAAGAATCCAGAAAAAGTTTACTAACCATCTTAATTATCGCCTTCGTAAGCCTCCGATGTCGTACGAGGATAGCTGTAGAACATATGGTCTGCTAACACTCGAAGAAAGGCGTAAAGTGATGGACATGTGTTTGCTGTATGACATACTCAATGGACGTCTTGATAGCCCGGAATTGATGGCACAGATAAGTTTTAACACTCCCCTGCGGCACACACACCAATGTTCCACGTACCTCGGCACTCCACTAACTATGTTAGTAACAGTGTATTGACTCGCATTGTTCGAACTTACAACTCAGAATTTTCAGAGGTTGATATTTTTACTCAAAAATGCATGTAATGTGGTCATTATTTTGACAACCTTGTTTGAGCAAAGTCGACTTTGCGGTTCTCTTTCAAGGAGCGGCCAGCAATGTTTTTGCTGGCCGCTCTAACAGGCCGGCAAAACATTGCCGGCCGCTATTCTGACGTTTCAACGTTTTAACAGTACATTACTGCCGCGGCCTATAATGGCTACTTTGCTGGTCGCACTAATGATGGCCGACAGCGCAGCCTAGCGCAGCTCCAGGCCGACACAGCGCGGTCAGCATGCACCACTTGATGGACGAGCTGAGATAAAGGCCGAGGCCGGAGGCCGAGGCCTTTACAGCGAGGACAGCAAGGGCTGCATGATGGCCAAGCTGGAAGGCCTAGAGCGTAGCTAAGCTAGCTGGAGGCAATCATAGCGTGACCAGCGAAGCAGACGTAGTGGTCCAAGGCTTGTATAGTGCTTTGCTCAAAAATGCAAGTACCTAACCTACATAAAACCAGCAAGTGATTTAAATAAAATATATATTAATTAACTAGAAATTTAATTAAAATAACAATTATGAAAAATACAGTTACTAAAATTCAACACCGACTTTCCCGGTTTCATATTACTTATTAATAGTTTGCGATAATTTTAATGCGATGTTTGACTGCATTTCATTTATTACTTCATTAACATAACCTCGTAAGGCCCAATGACCTAATTTAATGACAAAAATATTTTGGCACTCCGGCCCAAGACAGTTTTTAAAATCATCAAATTGCGGCCCAGCGGCCTAAAATTATGACATGATAATTTTAAACGTAATTTTTGGTTTAAATAATCCCGCCATTTTAAATCTGCCATTTTAAAAAACTATTGTCTATGAACGCATCTCTAATTTTGGCAATGTCAACTTGACATTTAAGAACCAAGAATCTGTCCTTTTGACATTTCATCTCATGTGAACGGAAGTCTCGTGGAGATGGGTAAGTAAATCTATTCATATCTTTATAATCATTACATGGTGATTTCTAAAATGTATTGCAAACAGTTGCGGAAATATTATATTTTGTTCCGACATGTTTTTTTCATATCAAAGTCATTTTAATTCTGTAATATACGAACGATAAAAACTATGTCCCAAAATAAGGTCGGCGGGTTTTTATTATAAAAGTTAGCCTAACTTCTATGTCATAATTTTAGGACATTGGGTGTTTACTTTATTTTCCTTTGTTTAAGCCATGGACGACGAAGCTATAGAAAATCAGCTTAATCTAGACGTATCCGAGTTTGAAGATGATGAAGGCGATGATGATATCGATGATGTGGATTATCGACCTCAGGGCCGAAATCGTCAATCGGACAATTCAGCAGAATCGTCTTCTGATTTTGAAGGTGAGCTTACAGTTTCAAGTCCTGCGATTTCTAATTCTTCTGTTACGCGAGGGAGTAGCTTACAGCGTCGAGGTGGCCGTCGTGGTCGAAGAATTTCTTCGATTTCTCGAGCAAGTAGTAGAAGAGGAAGTTCATCTCGTGGGAGATTGTACCAGCAAGTGAAAGCTGAAGATATCGAGGATATTGGCAATCACGATGGACAAATTGGAGGTTGGAAAGAAAAAGATTTTAATCCTGATATAATTCCCTTTATGCAGCCATCGTATTTACCTCTTAATGACGAAGAATTCTGTAAAATTGATTATTTTCGTCGATACGTGAATGATGAGCTGATGCAAATTATCGTATCCAATGAGATGTATCTATCAAGAAACGGTCAGTTTTTAAATTTGACACTTCTGAGTGCTACATTTTTATTGCAATTAACTTAGCCATGTCTTGTTTTGGATATCCGATTCTCCGCATGTACTGGCAACACAAATTTCGTGTCGCTTTTGTAGATGATCATATGTCTCGGAACAGATTTTTCACTCTTGGGAATTCTTTAAAACTCGTTAATGACAACGACTTTTCTGCCGAAGATAAAAGTAAAGACAAGCTCTGGAAAGTTCGCCCTCTGATCGAAGAAATTCTTAAGGGTTGTCATTCCATACCAAAGAATCAAAAACTGTCAATTGACGAAATGATAATACCTTTTACGGGCGCCTGTGGGATGAAGAAATATTGCCCTTATCCTACAGGTTTAAAAGCTTTTGTCTTGGCGAATCCCACCGGAGAAGTATGTGATTTTGACATACACACATCAACACGGTCTAGGGATATTTCATACTCAATTAAATAACTCGAAAAGTACTGGCCGCATTGGAATCTTTTATACACCGATTTGTTTGTAATTTATCTCAGACTAATTCCAAATTCAAATTTTTGAAAATTCTTTTGTTTCGGTGGCATAAAAATGTCTTGATGTATAGGAGAGGGAATTTTCATTTGTGCTAAATTTAGAAAACAATACGAATTACGTTTAGTTACAGTTTTTTTTTCATTTTAAACGAAAGATAAAGTTAAAATTGAGGTATCGTAGCCATGCAACGCCGACATTTGACGAGGGCGGAGATGTTACGAGCTGTAGGAATGCTGGAAGCTGGATCCGTTCAGCGTAATGTTGCTGAGGCCATAGGGACCCATCAAAATGTAATTTCAAGATTGTAGGACACGCTATCGTGCCACAGGTGAAGTAGCGGAGAGGCACCGGGGGCCAAGTCGCATCACTACCCCCAGACAAGACCGATTTTTGCAAATTACTGCGCGAGCACAACCAAATGCAACGGCGACTCAATTGGTCCAAAGGCTGCGAGTGGAACACCAAGTGCTTGTGAGTGACCAAACTGTAAGAAGGCGACTGCATGAAAGCAATCTACGCTCTCGTAGACCACTCCGGGTCCCACCTTTACGGAGAGGCAATCGTGGACGACGATTAGAATGGGTTCGGAACCACGTGGACTGGGGCCGTGAGCAATGGTCCAATGTGCTGTTCACGGATGAATCCAGGTTCGGTTTCCATCCAGATTCACGAAGGACGCGTGTTTGGCGAGTTCCTGGACGATGGAGCCGTCTCCAGAACCCTCAGGAAGTTCACCCATACCAAGGAGGAACAATCATGGTTTGGGCAGGAATTCGTCTTGGAGGACGGACGGATCTCGTTTGGGTGCGGGGCAATATGACGGCTGAACGATACGTCCAACAGGTGCTGGGGCCCGTAATCTTGCCCCACAGAACACAAATGGGGCAAGATTTCCTGCTCATGCACGACAATGCCCGGGCACACACGGCAAGAACGGTAGCAGCTTGGTTACATACACATAATGTTAGGGCCTTAGACTGGCCTGCTCAATCGCCAGATCTAAATCCCATTGAGCATGCGTGGGATATGCTGCAAAGAAGAGCTCTGAAGGAAGTTCCTGAAAATCTGGCTACAGAAGATCAACTTTTTGCGCACCTCAGAAGGACATGGGACAATATTCCGCAGCAAGACATTGATAACCTTGTTCTGAGCATGCCGAATCGTTGCCGATGTGTTATGAACATCATGGGCGCTTTCTCAGACTACTAACTTCAAGTTTATAAACACAAATTAAATGATTTTTCTATTTTTTTCAGTTTTTACTCACAAATTAAAAGTTCATTCATATACGGTTTCCGTCTATGCTTCATTTTTTTTCCATAAAATCCTGAAATTTTAATCTATACCTTAACCATGATTAAAAAATGGTAGAATATTAAATAACGTATCTTTTAAATATATACATGTCATATAAATAATTAACACATTGATAGCAATTCGCTTTTTTTAAAATATCCCTAGACCGTGTTGATGTGTGTATATCAAGGGGCAACCACATATCCTTCTTATGCTGATACATCATTCGGGTTGGGAGAGAAGGCAGTTCTTGCCTTAACGAAGGATTTGTTGCCGGGACATATAATTTATTGTGATCGGTACTTCACCACCGAGACACTGATTTTGGAATTAAAAAACAGAGGCTTGATGTGCGCTGGTACATTGATGAAGAATAGAGTACCTAAGACCGCAAGATTAATACTCAAAGAGGACAAAGACTTAAAGAAAGCAGGGAGAGGGAGTTGTCAGGTATTGGTCAACGATGAGAAGAATATAGCTATAACTAAATGGCTTGATAACAAACCAGTTACTTTTCTGTCTACTGTGCATGCTGCCCAAACTTCCGACACCTGCCAAAAATGGTGTAAACAGAATAAAGTGTATATTACTGTCCCAAGACCGGAAGTAGTTAAACAATATAATTCTAATATGGGAGGAGTCGATCTTGCTGATCGTCTCTTAGCTGTGGCGCCGTCGAGATATCGAACAAGAAAATGGACAACGCGATTTATCGCACACATGTTTGATTTGGCAACAACTAATTCATGGTTAAATTATAAAACAAGAGAGTTACGCAAAAATGTCCCGGTGAAAAAAATTCAGCAACTGAGGAGTTTTAAAATGGAAATAGCTGAAACTTTAGTAACTGCTAATTTCACCACTAGTTCCGAAACAGAAGACGAAGAACAGTCTCGGCCTAAACGCTCTAGACCAGCTGTACCGCTTCCCAGCGCCAGTTCAAGAACTCATGGTGCACTCCATTTGCCGTCGGCTGGAGAAGTTCAAAATAGATGCAGAAGACCAGGATGCAACAAGAAAAGCACAATTATATGCAAGAAGTGCAACATTTACTTGTACCTCACTAAAGAACGAAATTGTTTTTATAACTTCCACACTGAGATTTATTGATTGATATATTTGTTTAAAATTTTCTTTTTTAAGTGCATTTCTAATTAGTATCGTGATACGACAACTTGAGGGCTATGTTTTGATTAGGTATTTCCGAGTCAATGACGTTTCGTTGTACCTAATCATTCATGCTCAAATGTGAAATATTTTTAAGAGTGTATTTTCATAATGTGTATATGCGAAAAAACATTATTTTCTTTAAACACACTTATTGAAAATAATGTTTTACATAAAACTGAATATTGCATATTTAAATCCGAACAATAACACATTAAAAGGTGTTTTTGTCATTTTCTTTTGCGTTAGGTATGGTATAATGCGTAACGCACATGGCCGCATGATGAAAACAGGAAATTTTTTGGGTTTTCGAAATCCTTTTAGACTAACTTTTTAAAAGCATCCTTTGCAGAATAACAAATGTAATCAGGGGTCTTATTTTCATTTAATATTTTTCATTAGTTTATATTTCCTGTAATAAGGGCTGAAAGGTGGGGCAGGATCTGGCATTGTCATTTAATAAAAATTTGAATAACCAAAAGGGATTGTAAAACTTTATTAATATTAAACGAGTTGTAAATATTTTATATCCAATGTGCTTAAATTATTTTACCTTTATTTTAAAAATAGGTATCTGACACAAAAAAATTGTAATTAAACTTAAGTTCAAGGGAGATCTTAATTAAATATTGTTAAAAAATGGGTAATTTTTTCCTTCATCTGGCATCCCTATACAAACTCACACATAATAAACACGGCCGCCATTGTGGTGCTTCAATCGTTTCTTAGTGAAGTTCCGTCCGCCTTTTTTTTTAGGTCCATGAGGTAGATACAAAAAGATTGCATTCCATATTTAAAAAAAAAATTCAAAGAATGAACAAAAGCGCGGTTCAGCGAATTTTTATTTAGTGACTTTTTTGCTTTATGTAAATGAAGTAATAAATGAAATGCAGTCAAACATCACATTAAAATATCCGCAAACTATTAATAAGTAATATGAAACCGGGAAAGTCGGTGTTGAATTTTAGTAACTGTATTTTTCATAATTATTTTAATTAAATTTGTAGTAAATTAATTTTTTTTTTATAGCCTATTCGGTGTCCCACTGCTGGGCAAAGGCCTCCCCTTTCTTCTTCCAAACCTCTCTATTTTGGGCAATTTCTGGCCATGTCTGCCCTGCGAACATGATCAGATCGTCACACCACCTTCGCCGCGGTCGACCTCGACGACGTTGTCCTCCCTCAGGCGTCCAATGAGTGACGATCTTTGCCCACCTCTCGGGGTGCATACGTTCAACATGGCCCGCCCACTCCCACTTCAGCTTAGCTGTTTTTACTCCTACATCAGCTATTTTAGTAATAGAGCGCAGGGTGGTGTTTCTGATTCGATCTGTTCGTTTCGCACCTATTATGCTGCGCTCCATCGCCCGCTGGCAAATCTTGAGTTTGGACTTCTGTTGTTCGGTAAGTGACCAACTTTGTGCACCGTAAGTTAGGACGGATAGGATGCACATGTCGATTAGTTTTCTTATTAGGGTTTGTGGGAGACTTCCCTTCAAATGCACCTTAAGGGACCAGAAGGTCTTCCACGCATTTTGGATTCGTCTTTCGACTTCCTTGTCTTGGCGGTTTTTAAAAGACACTATCTGGCCCAAGTATGTGTACTCATCGACATATTGCAACGCGTACCCGTCTACCGTGACCCTACGTTTCGTGCTGTTAGTCATAATCTGGGTCTTAGATCGCTGTAAAGGCCTCGGCCTTTATCTCAGCTCGTCCATCAAGTGCTGCACGCTGACCGCGCTGTGTCGGCCTGGAGCTGCGCTGTCGGCCATCATCAGTGCGACCAGCAAAGTAGCCATTATAGGCCGCGGCAGTAATGTACTATTAATTGTAGTAAACCTTCATTCAAAAAACGACTAGTGAAATCTATAGGCGGCGTTTGACAGACTACCATTACAATCTAATCTATATCTCATTTTTTTTTTCATTTTTATCAAAAGAACTACCTAGATTTAATTTTTTTGTGATCATTCAATTATCTTAATAACCGGAATTAGTCCGTTCGCATGTAAACATACGAGTACAACATAGTTACACAGGGAAACCTATAATTGGTATCGCTGTTGGTTACCTAAATAAATAAATAAATAAATCCTTTCCTATGCTTTCCACACATTATCTTTGACCAAATTATTGCGGTAATTTGGATTGGATGTGTCGTAAAGAACTGGATGACCAGCGACAATGTTAATAAGTTTTTCTTCATCGTCATCCGAAAAAGTCGACATTATACGTGTGAAGTCTCTGCGGTTCGCGACACGACTAGCGCTGCGCGCCGCGGCCGCACGCTGCGCGTTGCGTCAGCAGGCAGCAGTGTTGCCGCGCTTAGAATCAATTTCATAGATGTTCATAGAAACGAGTGTTGTCGCTTGCAGTTTGCTGTTGCAGTTAGCGGTCTGCGGCCCGTCTCAGAATTGTACCATAACGGTTCTGCTAAGGTTGTGTACAAGTAGTAGAACTCATAGAAAAGTGTGTATTTGGGTAAATATTCAAGTGTCTTCTCTTTTCTATATCTACCACTACTACATTTGTATAATATTTTTTGTATTTCTTCCTGTGCAATTATACATTGTTAGAGAGTTTTTTCAACTGGGATGCCACATGCTTTCCGTAAATATCACAATCATTTTCTTCGTCTGATGGCATATTGATCATTTGTGATACATTTTTCATGTCTTTTATCATTTCGGACATTTGCGACAGTTTGCTTCGTTTTGACCTCAGTCTTGTCGGTTGATAGGATATTGGTGTGGTCGGCCCGGTTTATGAAGCTAGTGAATTCGCAGTGTTATTATTTTCAGCGTTGGAATTTATATCAGCTTCATCACCAGAAACAATAATATTGTTCGAAGTGTCAGAATTATCCTGAATATAAGTTATAATAATGAGTAAAATTAATAGATTAAAATTATACCTACAAACCTATCTTCACATACATCTATGCTACACTTAATTACATTTTTTCATATTATTCCTTTGCATATTCCAGATGGCGAGGATGAATGGAAAATTATCGAAAACGGATTTAACACCAGGTGGAATTTTCGCTCGTGCGAAAATTCCACCTGGTGTTAAATCGAAAGCATGTCAATGTCTAACAGTAAAAAATCTTTAATTATAGACTACCTCGTGCGAGGCGTATAGTGGAAAATGCTTTTGGAATTCTAGTTTCTTGGTTCCGTATGTTCGAAAAACTAATTCCCACCAGCTTGAATACAGTTGATGCAATCCCCAACCAACATTTTGACGCTAATTTCCACCTCTGTTATAGTTTGTATTGGTTTAACGGGTGTATAAAAGCGCCCAAAACTTTTGTTTATTCAATGGTTATGACTATAACTAAATAACTCATCAAGATGAGTAACAGTAACAAGAATACATAATATGACTAGGGTAGGTATAAAAGATAAAAGCTGAACCACAGTAACACTAGGGGTAGTAACTTCAAGTAACAATAAGTACCTAAGGTAATAGTTAGATTTCTAATAAGTCTCACTATTTTCAAGTGTTCTTAAAGAGTGCTAAGTAAATGTTTTATACCACCTAACTTGCCTAGGAAACGTATTATTACTTAAGGAGGTATAAACGGTACAGTCGCAACCATCATAGCACCTGCTTTTATAAATTCAAGTAACAGAGTAACAGAGATGACTAAAAGTAATATTATAGTTTGTTATAACTCTTTCTACCGACAAGAGCTCTTGAAAATAGTTAGCAAAATATTTTTACCACCTACGTTGCTATAAAAGTATTAATTGCAACTTATTTACAGCTACTTAATTGAGTAATCAGAAACCCCTATTTATGATAGCAATTGGTATTATGGAGTTATTTTTAGAGCCCTAATCGTTACAGTGGGGTTCAAATTTACTTTTATGTTATTCTAAGCCATAATAACACGGAATTTAAACATTGTAACTCTTTATTTTCACTTGAAATCAAAAAAATATATAGTATTACTTTTATCTACTCTCATATCGTAAACTTCGAAATACAAAACTCAAAACGAGTTTATAATGACATACTTTATACCATAGAGTATCGTAATGAAATTAAAAAATTAAATTATAACACTGTTTGTCTAACAAAACAATGTTATAATTTAATTTTTTTTCATTATGATACAGATTACTGATCATAGATACATTTTTTTACTTTTTTATCTGTGGCTGCGCGCGCTTTCTAAGGGAATGTTGGAATTTTGACGTTTGTGTTTCGGTGGATGACATGGTGGATGATTATTAGTGTTTATTAATTTTTATCTTTTATTTGATATGTTCGTGTTCAATGAGAGTAGATAAAGTAGTGAATGAAACTGTACATAACTAGATATTATAACACTCGTGTGATACTATTATAAAACTCGCTTCGCTCGTTTTATAAACTCACACTCGTGTATAATACCCCTCATTATGTACCAGTTACATAAACTACTATTATAGATGCATAATGTTTCTAACCTCTAAATGTTATATTTTCTGATCTGATTACATGCAAATTGTGTTTTAGTACAGTACAAATAAAAACAAGCTTTTACAATCAATTGTGGTTTTATTCAAAATTCCTTACATGATTTTCAATCCACTAGTCTGATCAAAAACAACTAAAACATACAGATGTATGCTTACAAAACATAATACTTATTCAGTCTCATTCACATGACTTTTTTTATATAAATCTAAAACAAAAGGACTTTTGTTAACGGTTTCCTGCCTGCACACGACAGATTTGGGCAACAGAAGAAGAAGAATTATAATGGCTAGCTTAGTCTTATTTACTAAGGTTTTTAAATTTGTAAAATAATAAAAAAACGCTAAAACTATCATCATAATGACTTGCACAGTACCGTAACTTAATAACAACCTAAATATTAATAAAACTTAAACTTCAAGGAGATCTTTTATACAATCATCAAAATAACAACTCAAACAATTGTTTTACTTAATTCAAACGTTTTCTAAAAAGAAAAAAAAAGATAAACTCTGTATATTCAACAATAAGTTCTAAAGTTAAAATCAAAATAATATTAAAAAAATAAGATTTTCTCATAATTATCTTGCAATTAAAACAAAAACTATTAGTCATGTAATACAAATTATCAGCTCTGTTCACTTGTTCAGTGCTCTGTGATTAGTAGTTTCCGTCAGGGTGTAAAATGATATGAACAAAATTTGTGGAGTCCCATACTAAATGCGTCAGCTGACCGCGGCGTTTAGGATGAGAGCCAAAAATTTTTGTGGTTTTCTGAACCATGATGGAGAAAGTTGATCAGTTTCTTGGGCAGAACACACCCTTAATTTTTTATTGTGTAGCATTCACACATTTTGCTTTAAAATTGAGAACCTACCTAGAGCTTGTGTGAATCAAAAACAATTTAACTGAGATAGCAAAAATCGGCTTACATGAGGTTTTAATTTTTTTACTCTTTTTTATTGTATGGAACTAACAAGTATTGTACCATTTTAGAATCCTGATTAAATGCGCCAACTTTTAATGCCACTTGCCACGGCACTCTCGTACATTTTTTTTAAAGGAGGGCCTGTCAAAGTCGACGAATCTTGAAAATTTTAAATTCGTGGTTAAACAAATAGTCTCAATTCTCAGAAATGTGTAATTTTTTTTTTATTAAGATTCTAGAAATGTTATTTAGGATTACGTTTCCAAAGTTCAAATGAACAAAAATTAAAAAGAATAACCACAATAACCGAAAAATGGTACAGTTTGATCAAAATTCTAGGTTTTTCTTAAAATGCCCATAATTTTCAAACTGCGTGGGATAGAATTTTTTTCAGATTTTTCTCGTGATGGTTATGATCAATCCTATCACCCCGTTCCGGCTTGACGTTGAGTTTTGGGACACCCTGTATACATCCATAGGAATAACGGTAACAGATCACATGTTTTTTTTTTTCAAGAAATCGCAATGAAAGGAATGTAATTTTAAAAATTGTACTTTAACTAAAAATATTTCTTTGTTTATATTTAAAAAAAATAATCAACTAATCTGCAAAATCTTATTGCTAAAACACCTTCTGAACAGTTAAAGAAAGAATAAGAATTTCCAAAATATAAGTCTTATGAGGTCAATAATACTTTCTGAAAAGTAAAAGAAAAACTAATAAAATGATTAAAAGAGAGAGAAAGCAATTCAAAAATCAAAATTCTTAGGGGAAACAGGTAGCCTCCTTTCCTTTTTAAGTCATGATTGTTTCCTTCTTCTTTTTATTTTCCATGTATTTCTTAGATTTGGAATGTATTCCTCTGTCTCTTTTCTTTTCTTTCTTCTGTTTTTTCCACGATATTTTCATTTTCTTTGTTAATGAAATTAGAATCTAATTTAATTATGCCATGTGCTTTTCCATTTTCCTTATCGTTATCTATTTTTTCATTTTCTCCGATTATTGAGTTAAAATTTTCTTCCAAATCATTCTTTTTAGAACTTTTGGAGTTCTTTTCCTTCAACGTATCTTCGTCAATTTCTTTTATTCTCTTTTCTCTCTTTTTATCCATGGTTTCATTTTGATTAATAGTTGAATTTGGACAATTTATCTTTTCATTGTAATTTTTTTGGTCTTCTTCAAATTTACTGTGCGCGATGTCACTATCTTCAAAAGTTCCGTCTGAATCTACTCTACTTTCTTTATCATTTGAAGTGTCTTCCTCCCTTTCGTGATCTTCCTGTTCTTCCTCTGTGTTTTCAATTTCATCAATAATAGAGTCGACATCTCCTGGAATTTCGTTATCGTTTGTTGTTTCTTGATCTTGATCAATAGTGCAGTCATTTTCTTCAATCATAGAGTCTAAAGTCTTTGCGCTTTTTTTTTCATTCTCTTTTTCATCTATTCCTTCTTCAACTACGCCTCTTACGATATTATTTTGCTTAGAAGAACTTTCCTCATTATTTTCGGATTTTTCTAAATTTAGATTGAGTGTATGCCCCGCATGATAAAATGCAATTTATTTTTACTTTAAATATCACTTATTTTTAAGGCCCTGCAAAATTGAGATGCAAAACATATATTGTTTTCTCAATAAAGTAACCCTCGCTATAAATTTTAGCCATGTGATAAAGAAATCAAACTTGACTCACCGAGTTATTGACAATCCGTAACTTGAAGTTCACTTAATTTCACCTCCTTATTACCATCATTTTTGAGAAATAAAGTAACACTTTTGGAACTAATGTATATGCAAAACAATAGAAAAAGAAAACACGCTACAGCCCTGAGTTGCTAGTCAACTCTGATCAAGATACATAAAGCAAATCCAAGAAAAAATGGACCTAAAAAAGAACTAATATGTTACTACATATTTTATACCAGTAGATTTCAGAACTTGTGTACCACCTATAGTTTTTATTATAACCATAATACAGACTTTAAAGTGCTTGAGGTAACTAGATTTATATTATACCACCATTATAGATACAAGAAATTGTTTGCCACTAACGCCACCCTATAACTATTATGTAACTCTCAGTGTTAAAAGAGTGAGCATTAAAATCATTATATTACTTATAGCGCTATAAGACGTGGGCCCAATCGAGAGTTTGTAAGGGGTTAGAGCGTGCTCTAACTCCAATTGCTAAAACCATTGTATGACTCTTGCTTGCCAAATGCACTTTTAAATAACTCTTTTATCACCAATTCTTATTACCAAAATGCTAGTTGGGTCGTCCGTGCATCTTGTGCCCTTCATAATTGGTTGCGAAAAAACTCTGATTCCTACATAACAACTACATGTGTAGACAGAGAAGACTCTGAAGGACAAATAATACCAGGTGATTGGAGATCGGCAATAACTCCGTTAAAAAGTATATCTGCCCCCCTAGACAAGTCGCAAACGACAATCGTTAATGATAGATCGTCCAAAAGATTGTTCTTCTAGAAGCTCTTCCAGAAGGACTTTGATCGTCCTGCTAGCAGAACGTTATTTTGTATGAAGTATGACGTACGTCCTTCTGGAAGTACGATAGATACTGGCAGGACATCGTACGTTTATACCTAAATCAGTTGTTGTAAACATTTTTACTTTCCTCCTCATATGATACTCGTAGTTTATCAATAGATACTCATACCTGCCGGGGTCACGGGACTGTTTTAGCAGGAAGCAGGATACCGTGGCCCTGGAACGCAAAGTGCATCCGAAGGAACAGGGTGGATTTTAGTCAGTAGGAGTTTGACAGTCCTTTCCGCTCCGCCCAGGGCGGGAGGACTCATTTCATGATTTTACCACCCCAAAAAAAAAAACAATAGGTACTTATAAGACTTATAATAATGGATATAAACATTATCATTTTTTTGTTATCTGGGTCAAAAAATCAAACACTTATTTATTAAAGTAACAGAAACATTTTAATCTAAAAAATGAAAATTAAGCAGGAATACCATTTGTAATGTGGTACGCAAAACAATTCCGTCCCGTTTGTGGAGCACATAGGACGCATTGTTTTCCACATAATTTGCAGTAATAACTGGCTTTCTGCTATCTTTTATGAATACGGGAACAAATAATGCATTTTCGTTGAACTCTCTGGCGCTGATCGTCTTTTGAGAGTGCTTCTAGCATATGATCTTCAACGACACGGTTTTGATCTACTTCTTGTAATATTTGCCTATTCTGGCCTCTATACATATATCAGCTGAAGACTTAAGTTTGTTGCGAAGGTGTCGTGACTGAGCTTCTCACTTTATATAAAGAACATTGCATAGAGAATAAAAGTTACTGTTACTTCTGGCCAGAATATGAGGGGAACCGAGGGGCAAATGAAGTGTCAACATGTTTGTATACTTATATTACCAAGCTCACCAATGTGGAACACCTGATTCTTTATTCTGATTGCTGCCCAGGACAAAACAGAAATTCAGTGGTTGCTACAATGCAAAGATATACAGGGTGTTTGGTCCATCGTGTGCCAAATTGAAATGGTCGATAGAAGGGGTCATCTGCTATCCTTTCAGACCTCTTAAAACCCCTCATGCCCTGTGGATTTTTTTTTAATCGACTTTTTATTGTTTTACTAAAAAAGACCCAAATTTTACATTCATTACATTACATACATAAAAATCTTTTAACAACTTTGTGAATACACTAGAATTGTGAATCGAGTCACCTAAGGCTGATATTCAAAATGATTTTTTTTTGCTTTTTTGATACCTGACAAACCTTTAAATCTTATCTCATTCGTATAAGGTAACTTTTGTCTCGTATTTCTATGTTTTTGTGGGGTTTACTTGAGAAAAAATATTGCATGTTTAACGTTTATTTCATAATTGTTACAAATCCTGCTCGAATTGTTGGCCTTTGTTGCGAATGCAGGCCCGACATCTATTTCGACAGTTGTTGTACGAAGTCGTATTTTCTCCTTAGGGTCCGTTCACACAAACCGGCTCGGAGAGGAGAGCAGATTCTTATCACGTTGAAAGTTTTTAATATTTGTAGTAAGGTTTATTTTTGCATGTGCACTGCTTTTGTCATTAAGAATGCTTGAACTTGAAATAATAAGAGGAGCTGATTGTGCAGCCGTTTGGCTCCGATTGCGTGCTCTTTCTCGCCCGCGCATCCGATCGGTTCCGATTGCGTCCGCGCTTGTCCACGCCGACCGCCATTTTGATAGCATAAATAGTGTACCATCCGGCTGCGAACGATTCCGACCGGCTGCGAGCGCTTTCTGGTCGCCTCCAGCCAGTCTATGTGAAATAGTTGGCGGCTCCGCTCCGACCAACTCCAAGCGCATACGATCCGGTCTGTGTGAAAAGAAAAATGCGCGCCGATGCTCTCCGAGCCGGTCTGTGTGAAAGGACCCTTAGTGGTTTTGAATGCCGCTTCCATGCGTTGGACTAGTACCTCCCTAGTTGGAACGTCCGTTGCGTACCTATACCAGCCCTTTGGAACGTCCCTAGACATAAAGTGTAACGAAGTTAGACCTGGGGAACGTGGCGGCCATGGAATAGGGCCATCGCGTCCAATCCACGCATTGTGGAACACATTGTTAAGATATTTCCATAAAGTCAAACGCCAATGCGTAGAACAGCATTTTGAAATACCATGGGCAAACGTTCATTAAATACGGGCACATCATCGGTCACTAATTTGAGCACGATTTGTAACAATTACGAAATAAATGTTAAAAATGCTTTTTTTTTACACGTAAATCCCACTAAAACATAGAGATACGAGAGAGATTTTTTTAAGATAAGATATTTTATAAGTTTGAAAGGTATCATTTAATCAAAAAAAAATTAAAATCATAATTTTGCATATCAGCCTTAGGGCACTCGATTCACAATTTTAGCGAATTCACAATGTTGTTAGAAGATTTTTATGGCATGTGGCACATCATTAGCAAGGGGATAGACTGGAGAATTAATGAGGGAGTTGGAAGATCCCGGTCGCTTCTGGTTTCTTTTCTGTAGCCATATAAATAGCTGTAACATGTACAGCTTTAATTTATGTTTTACCTTTGCGAGTGAATTAAAACAAAACTAGGTGACTAATGTCACTAATTTTTTATTTAACAGTACACTTCAACAATACACATCTAAATAAAATTAAAATCCAGAGTCTACGACCGATATTTAAAAAGAAAATTGCATTTGAATGTAAAATTTGGGTCTTTTTTAGTAAAACAATAAAAAGTCGATTAAAAAAGAATCCACAGGGCATGAGGGGTGTTAAGAGGTCTGAAAGGATAGCAGATGACCCCTTCTATCGACCATTTCAATTTGGCACACGATGGACCAAACACCCTGTATAATGATGTCTCCAGTAAATAACATAAAAATTATTGATTACAAGTTTCTCGAGCCACAACATACGCATATGGAGTGTGACAACATGCACTCAACAATAGAACGGGCTTCGGAATACGCCAAAATCTACATTACCGAGGATTGGCTCAATGTTATAAGATTAGCACGAAAAGATAATCCATACATGGTTGAAGTATTAGACCATTCAAAATTCAAGGACTTTAAGGCAATGCGAGGTAACACAATCAAAGCCACGGATGGAACGCTTTTAAAATGGGCAAACATCAGATGGTTACGGGTAAAGAAAGATGTCCCCAATTCGCTTTTCTTCAAATTCGATTACTGGGAAGAATTTAAAGAAGTGAGGTTTACCAGAATGGTAACGCGGTCGGACATTTCTTCTTCTATGGATACAAATCTGTACTCAGAACCACTTCCATTAAAACAAGGCAAATATAAAGATCTCATGGCTATGTGTAGGGATGGAACTATTCCAAAGAATTACCATAGCTATTACGAGAATTTACCTGTAGAAGGAAACGAAAATTCGGACACAGGAGCTACAAATGACGACGACGACTTAAACCTAGCTGCAACAAGAGCATCTTCTAATTATTCTACTTCATTTTATGACTGTAGAAACTCAGGGCTCATTTTTAAATAAGTCTAATAACTTTGAAATAGAGAAGTTAAAATTGGAGTTTTTTTAAAGTTTACAGAACATAAAACTACTGATAAATCAGCCCCGAGTTTCTTTGGGTTAAGGGACATCTCGCCCACAAAAAAAACTGCAGACGTCTCTTTTTTTAAATGTGCATGGGTAGATTCGCCCGAATCAATTTAGTAGAACGGGCCAGATGTCTTCTATTAAATAGTAAATGGATATTTCGGCAAGATTGTACATTTTTTTTAAATATTTCTGTTCTTTAATAATCAGCAAAAGTACTAGGCAATCATAAGTTTAAAGTGGTATGTACGTACAGTCGACACATTTGAATCATGACCCACTAACACGAAAATCCTTCGAAACCGTCAACGTAACAAAGGTTTCCCTTTTTTATAGTGCATGCTGTACTTAGGACGTTTTAAATATCAGACAAGCTATGTCAATACAGGTCGAAGAGATATTTTGAATAAAACTTTTTGGAGTTTTACTCAGAAAAATGTTTTTTTTTTCTAAACTAACGATTATGAAAAAAAAGACAAGGAGTGAAAACTGTTGCTCAGAAATTTGTGTCAATAATAATTTCTATAAGAGAATAAAAAAATATTCATTCATATTTAAATCGTATAATGGCAGAACAAAGAGCTCGGATTATAGTTCTCAGAGAGCAAGGTTTTGGTATACGCCAAATATCTCGAGAGTTAAATATATCTCGAAACATAGTGAGGTCCTGGATCAGGCGATTTGAAGAAGAGGGTACCCTAGAAGATAGACGACGATACAATCTGGCATTCGTCAAATCACGAACCAGCGGAAAACCGACATGCGTCATCATTACGAAGAACAACCGTTTACTCCCACTCGATATTTTGCGACACGCTACGATGTTTGTCTTCAAACAATAAGAAACAATTTACACTTTATCGGACTGCATTACAGGCATCACGCTAACAAAGTTGATCTTACAGATGCACACAAACGTGCAAGATTAAATTTTGCACGGGATTATTTAAATTTGACTGGACTAAATTTCACAACATTTTAAATCTTCACAACACGGTTTATAACACGTGTGTGGCAACTTATATATAACTTGTGTGTAAAAGCTTTATAACAAAGATGGAGACTGCAAAATAAATTCGCTGTGAAATTAATGTCAGATAACAATATGTAACTGGATGGGAAATGTATGGTGTAAGAAAATAAGCTTCATGATTTCTGGGTCATGCGAATTCCATATATGTATTGACTTAAACAATCCTCCTGCCTACCGACAGTGATTTTTTTAAGTAGTTCCAGCTTTTATTAAACGATAACTGCTAGTACTTTTGCTACGGCCAGATGAACAGATATTTAATTTAGAATATACAATTACTAAATTGGTTCGGGCGAATCTACCCATCCACATTTAAAAAGGGGACATCTGGCCTGTTGGCCAGTTTTTTTGTGAGCGAGATGTCCCATATCCCATTTCTTTTAAGGTATACAATTTGATTTTTATAAAGATCTCAGGTGTAAAGCCTTTTTTAAGTTTCATATTTTTAATTCTAATGAGAATTCTAAACATGTTGTAATTTTTTAAGTTTTGTTTTTCAAGATAAAGCTAGATTTTGTTGCAGCTCAATTTAAAATTATCATGTTCAGATTTATGAATAAATTTTATTTTTATAATGCCTTTTTTTGTTTTCACACACGCAAATATTGTTTTTTTTTATAATTATAAAATTATTTTTAACTGTACAATAAAACTAGTTTATACTTCTTTTTACAGTTAAAAGCGTCACAATAATAATGACAAGCCAGACAGGCGTAAGATTTCTTGAAATTACGTTAAGTTCGATGGGTTTCTCATTCCTAAATTGCAACATTTTAAGTTGTTGATAAAGTAATAATAAATATTGGTATTCATATTAACAATTTGAGAAAAAATGTTTTACGTCCATAAATTTCATATATTTTAAGGAGTAAATAATCGACAGGAGCTATTAACATAATAATCTGCCATTTGCCATAACGTCATATCAACCAAAACACTAGATGTATAGAACGACAATGCTTAGCGTCGTATCATCAAATACGACCTAAGCATTGGCGTTCTACACTGCCGCTTGACGTATAAAATACATGTCCTTTTTATACGTCACGGTACGTATGTGCAATTCAACTTAATATAGGGGGCCCCGTTATGTGTAAAAGCTCCTTATAACAAAGATGGAGACTGGGCAGGTCCTTGTTTGTGTACTTAGGTATGACACGATAACAATATCGTAACCACGCTGAAATGTTGATTACGGTTGACCTTTACGCGAATTATGGACCTACCTAATTGTATTTAATGTCTGAGTAAAAAAAAAGCTTATGAGACTGGGGTCATAATTCCATATCACTTTGACAACTTATGCTTGCCAGTACTTTGCTGGTTGTAATTAGGCCATGAATCAGATATTTCCATCGATTTAGAATATACGATGTTTGCCCGAAAATGTATCCGTTGATGTTGACTAAAATTGCCATTCGAAGGCGTCTTCCAATGCGGCAGTAAACAATCCAGATAACGTCCCCTTTTAAAAGGGGACATCTTCGTGCTCTGTTACTCGGACCAGTTTTTTGGTGAGCGAGATGTACAAGCCCATAACCTCGATGTTTCTTCAATAATCGCTGGAGTGACTCAATTTACCGCCCATGTTTCCACCGAATCGAAGGCAGGTCTCATAGTCCACAAACGCTAAGCATAATGGCAAGTTATATTCTTCGGTCTTCTGTATGCCTTTCGCAGCGTATGGATGTGGTCTATGGTACTATAGCCTCTTCGGAAACCGGCTTGTTCGGGATGGAAGTCATCAAGAGTGTGTTCGAGAGCTGATAACCCTTGAAAAATTATAAACATGACTTAGAAGAATAAATGGGTCTGTAGTTCTTCAAAAGGCTTTTATAACCTTTTTTGAACAACAGCACCACCTCACCTTATAATTCAGGCATTTTTTTGCCTAACTGTAGGACGGAAAAACTAGTAAGTATATATAGTTCTTAATTATACAGGGCGTCACAAAACTCAATGTCAAGCCGGAACAGGGGTGACAGGATTTCATAACCATCACGAGAAAAATCTGAAAAAAAAATATCCCATCCAGTTGAAAATTATGGGTTTTTTCCTAAAGAAATTTGATCAAACATACCATTTTTCGGTTATTGATAGTAATTTTGTTCATTTGAACTTTGGAAACGTAATTAAATAATATGTTCTAGAATCCCATAAAAAATATGACACAATTGCCTCAAGTTTCCGAGAATTGAGACGTAGCTTTAACTACGAATTTAAAATTTTCAACATGTCGATTGACAGCCCTTCAAAAAATAGTACTAGAGTGCCTTGGCAATGGCTTCAAAAATTGGCGCATTGAATCCTTTCTAATTGTACAATACTTGTTATTTTACAATGAAAAACATGTAAAAAAATTACAACCTCCAGTAAGCCGATTTTTGCAATCTCAGAAAAATGTTTTTGATTCGATACAAGCTCTAGATAGGTTCTTAATGGTTTGCAAAATGACTCAAAGCCCATTGAAAACTGACCTTCGTAAAGCATTTCTAAGCAGCTGAAGATCAACTTTCGATGTATGCTCGACTATTAAGTAGATTTTTTTAAGAAGATTAGGGCTTGTCCATTGAGGCTCGAAATAAACAATTTGAATTTATTGTCATAAAAATGTTATTTTTCTATCTGACTTTTATTCCAACAAAAAATTAAACGAGATCAAGATTTTGATTATTTTACTAATTTAATAACTTTTTTATTTGGTTAAATTTTCATTATCTATCTCGTACTCATGGCACATACCCACTAATCTTTCTCATCATTTTCTCAAAAACAAGTTATCTAGAGCTTGTTATCACAAACATAACTGAGATAGAAAATCGGGGTTTGTCTCCACGGATCCCGGTACAGATTGAAGTCGCCACGGATCACGGCGAGTTGTTTCCACCGAACCGTGATCCTTCTAACACAAAAAATAAAAAAAATGTGGCCACATCGATCACGGTATCCAGTGGCTACAAGATATAAATTGGGTGTCTCATACCAGGTATCAGATTTAGTCTCCACGGATCACGGCGAGTTTTTCCACCGATACCGTGATCCGTTTCCAAACAAAAAATAAAAAAAATTAGCCACCGATCACGGTATCCTGCTACAAGATATAAATTATATTATTTTTGGAAACTGATCTACGGTGTGCAGAGCACAAGGTGAAAAGAATTAATATTTTTCCAGATTCGATTTTATTTTTACTAGGATTTAATTTCCCAAATCAATTGTATTTTTTAAGTCTTACATTGATCAAGAAATAAATAATTGGTGTCTATAAGAGTTCTCATCAAGATTGTGTATTAAGATTATTAACACTTTTATATCATCAAGAAAACATTCACAAATATTATTATAACTTTCAGTGCTACTTCATTGGCGTGGATGTCGGAACTCAAGATGTATTTTTCATTAAAATAAAGGATTTTTCTAAAATAAATGTTACATGAGTTTAACTCCGAATCTAGTGCTCATGCAGAATGCCTTCGGGTCCCTCTGACCCCAAGACCCCGAGCAAAGCGGGAGCCTCGGGGGGGCCGCCCAAAGTGATAACTGACTGGAAGAAAGCATTAGAAGAGAGCGTAGTTGTAAGTCCCTGCCTGGAGGCTGGTAAAATCATCCATGAGTCCGCCCACCTAGGGCATGAGCCATAGACTGTCAGACTCGTATTGACTAAAATCCACAGTGAACTTTCCCAATAGCCCTTTACGTTCTATGGTCACAAAAGTCGTGAGTTCCGCGACCCCGGCAGGCTAAGTCGCTCTGATATATCAGTCATAATGATGACAATCATTGATTGTGCATTAAGCAATGCCCATGGTGCATTATACCTGGATTAAAGTAAAGATATCTCACCATTATGAACTTTACATACAAACTAATGGTGTTAATAACTGGTATATTGGTACATTTGGTTAAACCAACTATTAACAATCATGTCAAATAAATAAATGGTTTTTTATACTTTGAATGTACCATATTTCCCCCTCATTCTTGAGGACATGTAGAAAAGCATTTTATATGTCTTGAATATCGAAAATAATACCAAACTCTAAGGAATCTATCGAGTAAAACTGAAATAAAATGACATTAAATACTACCGATAGATTTGATTAAATTAATTCCGCGGAATAATGACCCTTCCAGTTATTATTTTATTATTATGTCGTTAGGTAGGTGAGTTTACGCTGTTGGTTGGATGTTGTTAGGTATTTCAATCGTTTGTTGCTCGACTTTTTAAATACACAAATAGGTAATACTTCGTTCTATTCTTCGAGTTCGAAGCTTATTTCTGCATCGGATATACAGTTTCAGATTGTTATATCATGCCTAAAAGGAAATCACAACTTTTCCGTATATTCCAGACATATTAGCACTCGAGTACGACGTACGGAAGAGCCTGCTCTTTAATCATCAGTAAGCTCTCGAGTTTTCGAGGAAAATAAAAAAATATTTCACAAGCACTCGTGGGGAATCTAGCTCCGAGCGCTCGCAGCGGTTGCCAACCAAAGACGATGGAATATCGTAGGCCCGTGCTCGGGAATCTAACTGATACGTTGCAAGAGCCTGCAACAGAAAACAGCGGGCAGTTACAGTCAGAGTCACGTAATCGGAATATGAATAAAAACCCTATTTCCTTTTAGCATTCAGGGTTTATAGCACTCAGTACTAACCGAACGACACTCATATTTTCATCACAATATAAAATGTTTACCGCACAACGAAGTGGGCACGGGTCAGCCTTGACCCAATAACTGAATGGATACGTGATCAAATACATAAAATATTTAACTCTATTTTGTATCTGCACACCGAGATCAGTTTCCATAATATAATTTATTCTTGTAGCGGATACCGTGATGGTGGCTACTTTTTTTTTTCATTTTTTGTGTTGGAAAGATCACATCGGTGGAAACAAGCCGTTTCCAAAGACTTCAATCTGATTTACCGGGATCCGTAAGAGAGACTAACCCTAATTTAATATTTGTAGCCACGGATACCGTGATTTGGCTACATTTTTTTACATTTTTTGTGCTTGGAAACGGATCACGGTATCGGATTTGGAAACAACTCGCCGTTTCCGTGGCGACTTCAATCTGTACCGGGATCCGTGGAGACAAACCCAAAAATCGGCTTACTTAAATTTTAATTTTTTACTCTTTTTATTGTAGAATAACAAGTTTGTACCATTTTAGAAGATTAAATGCTCCAACTTTTAATGCCACTAGCCAAGGCACTCTAACATTTTTTAAAGGAGGGTTGTCAAAGTACGGATGTGAAAATTTTAAATTCGTAGTTAAACAGTCTTAATTCCGGAAATTAAGGCATGTTTCAATTTTTTATTGGGTAGAACTGTTATTAAGGATAAACTTTTCCAAAGTTCAATTGAACAAAAATAAAAAAGAATAACCCATTAAAACTGGTGTAGTTTGATCAAATTTCTAGGTTTTTCTTACATGAATAATTTTCAAACTGCATGGGATAGAATTTTTTTCAGATTTTTCTCGTGATGGTTATGATCAATCCAATCACCCTGTATCGGCTTGACGTTGAGTTTTGGGACACCCTGTATAACTACATGCAAAAAAGCAACGAGCTGACTCAATCACAGGAAAAGAGGGGTTTTGAGGATACGCCCCTATGGTTTGAGACCCGCGATATTATCTACCTTCTGAGGATATGCATTAAATTTTCCATGTATTCTCCTATTCAAATACAATTTTTTCTCAAGATTTCCATTGTCCAAATCTCAAATAACAATAAACTTTTCATACAAAGCTATTTTTTATGGTCATAATATTGTGAGTTTGTGACTAGTGTGATATTTTCGAATTAAATCAATTTGAGGTTTTTTTTTTTAATTTTCGACATGGATGTATTCGAGTAGCACATGGCAAGGTTTATGATTATTCTCAAAAACACGTTGCAAAGCTTGTTATCACATACATACCTGGAGAATTGATTTTAATATGGGTACAGTCAACAGCTCCCACAACCCTTGGAAATCCTGCTATGGCATAAAAATCATTGGCCACATCCATACGTTGTCCAGGAGTAGGCATGCTGATAAATTGGGTGCTCATACCAGCTATTTTAGTACTGTAAAGATTATAATGATGAGTTATCAGATAACAAGCCGTCTTATGCATTGGAATTTTCTGCTAAGATGTTATTTGAACTTGGAACCTATATACGAAATGAAAAGAAGAGCAAAGGTGATAAGGCTATAAGATTCAGATTTCCTTATAGTAAGGCAGGAGCAATTAACATCAAGGTAGTTATAGTTACTACATTTAGAGATATGGTGTATAAGAAGATGGAAGATGGTGATAAGATGGTTATTACTTTTAAACAAGCAGCATTACTATCTGTAGTAACTTTTTCAAAAGCTATATCATATGCATTCTCAAAAGATGCATCTATATTGATGACACCATTATGTGGTGCTGTATTTTCAAGGGAATCTAAACCTAGAATGGCTTCGGATCTAAAGAAAGAACAGATTGAGGTAATTAAAATCATTAATGAGAGTACATGTAGTGGTGGGCAATATCTTCCATCTTCAGATATGGCATGTGCCATAGTTGCAGTTATCCATGCTACAAAGAAAGTAACCAACCAAAATGTTAGAAATGCTATGATAACAAAAGTTATTAAACAATATGCTGCAAAACATAAGACTTATATATCAGATAATTACAATATATTTGCAAAGTATGCCCTTGGTGGAGTTCCTCCTGGTCTAGATGCTGAAACACTTATCCAGAATTATACTAACATACAAACTAATGAGATTAATATGCGTGCTCAAATACTTGCAAAACAACAATCACAAATGAAAGTTTCAATACCAGAAACATATGTTCCACCCTCTTCTGTAGGACTGCAAGCATCTTACCATACTCCAACTAGGCCTAGTACAACTGGGAAAGGCAAGTAATGCTTTGATTTAAATATGTGTTTAGTATTAATTAATTAATTATGTTTAATTGTGTCTTTTATTATTATTTTGTCTAGGGTTGTGGGTTATTTAAGTTAGATATATTCAACTGTTGTCACTTGTTTAGATTATAATTTAATAATAATAATGATAATAATTATGTCAAACTTATTGCATGATATATAGTATTAGATTTGTTATATTAATGTTCAAAATGTTATATCCTCATATTATTACTTATTGGACTTTAGATGTGTAATTTAATATAGTAAGTTAGTTTTAAGAGAAAAAAAAATAAAATTTTTGCTGTCACTCTGTGCACGATTCGGCGAACAGTCGGTTGTTCGACATGGAATATGTCACCAATAACTCGTTGGTAAGAGCCTGTGGTGTAAAACCGTAGGGTTATCAGTATTTGGTCCACTGGTTGAATAGCCCTAGTTCGTTTTGTTATGGGTTTGATGTTGCTTCCAATGACTGAATCCAAATATAA
The DNA here is from genome assembly GCA_036375495.1 of Agrotis segetum. Lineage (NCBI taxonomy): Eukaryota > Metazoa > Arthropoda > Insecta > Lepidoptera > Noctuidae > Agrotis > Agrotis segetum. The sequence goes on from JAQSVV010000002.1 coordinate 3,544,728, forward strand.
AACAGTTCCTTTGCAGACGCGGAACCGTACACGAAATTCCTCGTCGGTATATTTTTCGAACGCAATCAATATAACCTGTATTGCCAACACAATACCTGCCATAATTACAGAATAACTCTTGCCATGAAGAAATTAAAAGTCGGTCACTAAAATTAATTAGCGATGCCGGCAGACTGTTATGCCACACGCACTACAGTGAGACTCAAACAAGAAAACATTTTTTTCTGTCCTGCCTCAACAAGGAAGTAACGGACAACGTAAAAGAACTCACACGTGATCACCTTTTATTTGGCAATGATTTACAAGATCACTTAAGATCCATGAAAGCAATCATAAAGCAGGCACTGAGTTTTAGCTCCCAAACCAAAATTGCCACCAAAGGATATTCAACCAAAGGAACATTCGTCGAGGGCTTTAAACTGGTGGGGCTGGCCACCGCCGCAGTCGCAAGCGCAAGCAGCAACCAACACGCCGTGCAATGGATCGCAGCGCTCCACGGTAATACAACCAGCCTCCACGTCGTTAGCCGAAGTGGACAACACCAACACACAGGTGGGTAAATTAAATTTTATTACCATAAATTGGTCACAGATCACAAATGATAAAACTCCAATTCAGTGAAGCAGTTATTTTATTTAAATAACATTAGTTTTTCTTGAGCATCAAAAACATCATTAACGAATAATATAAGTGCCAACGTACACTTGCAAATAACACACAAAACAATCTTAATCACTACACTTAATAATACTAGTAAAACTTAACAACAGTTACAACAATCTTAAACACTATTACAGAAAATTTAAATTTACCAATAAAACTTAACAGTAACAACGAAACCTTTTGTAACCGACTGCGCAGTGTTCCGCTTCGGACCAGACTTTTTTAACTGACCCCGCAGATTGACGTAGTTAATTATACTGAAAAATTGTCTAAAAGTGAGCCTTATTCGAATGTGTACTCGTATAGTTTTCGAGAAAAAATACTTTGTACTTACTTCGTTATTGTTTTTTTTATAACTGTTTATTTTTACTATGATGTGCCATTCAATTATGAGCTCTGAAGGCTTTTAATAAAATAAAAATTGGTAATAGTATGCTGATAATACTTCAGCTTTATAACTACCTATGAAAAAAAAAGCAGGAATTTTTTCCTCTTCTTCACCACTAAAAAGTACATATCCAAGCGATTTGTATTCAGTAACTGTAAAGCAAAATTTTCAATGCAACTTTGCTATAAAATATGATAAGATGGATGGGTTTGACGCAGATTGTGCAATTCGCAAATTGTGCACTCCTCAAAATGAATCTGAAAATTATCATAATGGTTAAAAATAAAAAATCGTTTACTTACATTATTTTTAATTATTTTGCACTAGTACGATAACAGTACTTTCATGTATTAATAATCACGTTCAGTACCCTTAGCACGAATTTTCACTCTTTTACTTTACAGCTTTCCAGTATTTACAGCGTTGATGTATGAAAAAATGGAACAGCGCTTCAGATGTGCGAAGGAAGAACTAATTTTTTCCTTGAACATTGTCAATTTGAAATTGTCAAAGTCCCAGTTTACGTCTCAAATACTGAAAACTCGTGCTAAGGGTACTGGAAATGTTTTGAATTTGTATTTCAGTACATGTCAGTCATACACATACGAGTACTGAGTCCTACAACTATTTAATATTACATTATTTAAATAAATACATCATAATATTTTTTATGTGTTTAACCTTTTATGTTGTAAAATCCCGAGTGGCAGACTAAGACACTTGTGTATCGCACGCATGAGCAGTGGGTCTCAAATCACTCTCCTCTTCTTCTCCACACTCGCTCCCGACCATCTGGAGCTCGTAAAGCGATTCGACACTCTGTGTGAACAGTACTCGAGCCCAATGCTCATGGGTCCAGTTGACGTGTTCTCGTGCGAATCGAAGTCGAGCTACTCGGTGACTTCTGAGAAGATCTGGGACGCGTGCTGGTCTACGAGCTTTTAAATTCTCTTCCTCCATTCGTCTTCTCACTGTACGTTCACTAAAATTTACTGTGAAATGGAGTCGCTGGCGTATCTCAACAGCGGTGAGGTAGCGATTTCTCAAAATTTCCAGGACAATAAAGCGGTCATCCCGGGCTGACGTGCATTTGACGCCTCCGCTGCCTGGTCTGCGGGAGTAGTGGCCTGTCTCCTGGTTCGTTTCAGCGAATACCGCATCGATAAACGTGGTAAATTCAGCATAACAGCAACTTCTCGCTGTGTCAGCCCTTGTTTGATCAACGCTACAGCTTGTGCAACCTGTGATGGTTTTAATGGCATTTTTATTGGATTAAAATGACCTTTAGTTATTGAAGTAACAGTACGATATTACAATAATTGAATCACCTGACAATAGACTTTCACAATACACAATTTTAAACAGCAACTTTGTCGCTCAGATGACCGGGTTCAACTAAAACTTAAAAATAACGTCATATTGCACTCAAACATGATAAATTACCTTCTTGAACTAAGGGTAAACATTTTTTAGATCACCCCTCATCATAAATAATCATAGGAAACACTTAAAGTTTTGTAATCGCGTAATACGCGCTTGGCCAAAATTCCGTGCCGGTGAGTGTATTTTGCATCGACGATGACGTTATTCATGAAATTGAATCCAACAATGAGAATGAATTAAAATCCCTGGTGGCTGTACCCAACACCCTGAAGATACACCAAGTGCAGGTTGTCAACGACGACTCATTTGACATATTTTATAGAAATTTAAGTTGTTTCTGCAACAGTTCAATGATGAGAGGGTTTTGTGAATGTTTTTCCCTAAAAAAGCATTGTCTGATAAAACAAAAAACACCGAAGAAACGATTGAGACGTATTTCTTTCTCTGACACAGATGTAGATATACCTTTCTTTTGCGGAGACCGGCCATTAGACGCTCAAAATCCATTTCTCTCTCTGAAACAGATGAAGATGGTTTTGCTTTACACAGACAGGTCAACAATTTTATCAGATATTAAAGTAAATTACACACGCGATGAGCTAAGAAATATCATGAAAGGTTCTTCTCGCTACAATATGTCGTCCATGGTAATACCAAAAGATTTTCCGGAGCTAACTAATAAAACCGAAGATCACCGTTGAAAAAAGGAGGTGATAAGAGCGGAAATCGATAAGATGCTGGAACTGGAGGTAAAAGCGCATGCCATTTGGATTAAAGAATTCGCCATCAACGTTCAAGCGGTTGATGGATCATTTTCGGTCCGGACTGAATGACGTCACCGTTGTGGCTTATTTAGACGATATCCTGGTGATTTCCGATAACCTAGATGTTCAAGCCGTTTCTGAACGCATCCAAATGTCACTTTGACAGCGCGATTCCGCGCGCTTTGGGCATTGGGTGACAGCTGCTTCTTCAAGATCGACAATTTTTCTGACGAAAATTATTGATAAGTTGTAAACTAGTAATAAACTTGTAATCAACCAAGAAGCATATTATTAAAGCAGCCCACTACAATCACCCTTTCATTTGGTGACCCCGACGTGATTCAACCCACAACATCGCAACGGGTTGGTCATTCAATTCAAAGGAACGAGCACCTCGAGAAACTCGCCAGCCAGCAGCTGCAGCCATCATTTCCGAGGGAAGTGCATCCTATTTCCATTTTCTATCCTTAAAACCTATCCTGTGCTTTAATTTGTGTGGACATCGTGGGTAATTCCGATGACTATGTCAAAAGTACATCACCGCAACTTCTAAATAGGCTTCTTCAAGGTGTAAAACTTTTAAAGTTGCGGCTTTAGCAACAAATTCCTACAAAATTGTTTATTCTGCTGTTCGTAATAATTTCATTCAGTTTTTAACCCATTTCTTTGTGGTTCATAAAATACACGTGTACCCACTACTTTTATTTCGAACACCAATGTTATAGAGATCATTGTGTTGAGTTAATCTCACATTGTTCTTATATCCCAAAGTATTTTAGACACTATTGTATAGTATCACATTCTCACAAAGTTGCCAATATTTTCAGATACACTCTGGGAGTGAGCTTGTGAAAGTTTAACAACAAATAACGCCTGTTGAAACGTACATGCCAACTACCGCCATGTCTATGGCTGTGTGACTGCATGTGTCCGCTGTGTGGAACCAGTTTGTTATCTGCGCTAGGAGAACCGTAACGTACCCATTCATTGTTTTTCTACTATATTTTAATAACAGTGACATTAAAGTAGGCCTGTTACGTTATTTGCACTGGCATCATGTTGGAATTAAAGGATTTGATTAAACAGAGAGGCATTATCAGAGCTCGTCTCACATTATTTGAAAAGTTTTTACAGTCAAACAAGTTAGATACAAAGGAAATACCTTTAAGACTAAGTAAGTTACGGGATCTGTCTTGCACTTTTGATGATGTCCAGTCGCAGATTGAAATGTTGGATGAAGACTCGGAAAAACAAATTAATGAGCGGGAAATCACAGAAGACATTTTCTTCAAGTGTATTGCTAAGGCACAGTCCATATTAGATAATCTGGAGAAAGATCATGGTGTAGCCGAGTCCTCATCCAATTCAATCAAATTCTCAAGCGGTTTAAAACTACCACCAATTAAAATTTCCACATTTAACGGCGAATCTACTAAGTGGCTTTCCTTTAGGGATACCTACACATCACTAATTCATAATAATGAAAATGTTGACGACATAAGCAAATTCCACTACCTAAAATCCTATCTGGAGGGTGCTGCTTCCTCAGTCATAAGCTCAGTGCCAATTTCATCAAACAACTATGTTATTGCTTGGGACTTACTTTGCCAGCGTTACAATAACAAACACATTTTAATTAATGAACACATTAAATGTTTATTTTCAATTGATCCTTTACAGAAGGAATCAGATACAGGCATACACAACTTAATTGATTGTAATAGTAAACTTATATATATAACTGTATAGTAAACTTAATAGCTGCAAGCCTTGAAGCTGGACGTGGAGGTTATATTAATTTAATTTCCGTATACAATCATTTTATCAATTTAGTTGAAAGAAAAGTTGAGAAAAAAAAATATGGAAGAAGAGAATATGGTGGTGTATGATGTATGAGCATTCATCGTAATAGAACAAAGTAAATACCTACCTAAGATACAATTTAATAGCTAAGTGATCCATCAGGTTTTTCAACAATCACTAAGTTGTTACACCACTCAGTTGGACCCTCTATTTTTTCAATCACACCCCTTTTTTCATAATTATCTAAGGTTTCTTTCAACTTATTTTTAATTATGAACTTGAGGAACTCGCCTTATTGGTTTAATTACAGGAACTGCGTCATCCTTTACCTTTATTTTATAAGTACCTATATCACCAAGACCTTTAAAAACATCCTTGTATTGTTTTATAAAACTTTCTTTGGTTGAATTGGACTGTGACAAACTTTCAATTCTTTTCACTAAGTTTAATTTAATACAATCAGGCAAGCCTATCACTGGCTGCACTGGCAAGTCAATAATATTGAATGTTAATACTTTACTTTCATTTTTGTAAAAACAATCCAATTCAGCCTGTCCTACAGTGTTAATTTTCTCTCCATTATACACAATTAAACTTACGTTTTTAGACCTTTTTAACACACAGTTATTATCTTTAATTTTATTATAAGTTTTTAAGGACAAAGTGTTGCAGTCCGCCCCAGTGTCAATTTTAAATTCTAACTCTTTTTCACACACCTTTATTTTAACCAACCACTGTTATTTGACACTGTTATTAGTAAGGATACTCGACATGTAGAAGTTATTATCGCTGTCATTGCTTTCTTCTAAGTTTCTTCGCTTCATGTTTCTTATTAAACCAGCACTGCTTTGCATAATGGTTGTACTTGCTACACACTGCACGCCTCCTACCGAAGGCAGGGCACTTTTTAGCCTCGTGATGTAGTCCACACTTGCTGCACAACTTGTTCCCTTCGCTTCTGCCTGTTTCTCTATCTCTGCGTTGGCTCCTCACTGTAGTTTTCCTTAGTGCGTCTATATTTTCCTTTGCCATACCACCTATTCCTTGTAGTTGTATTCTTCCAGCTTCTGCGGCCCTACAGATAGTTACTGCACGGTCCAGGTCCAAGCTTTCTTCTCGAAGCAATCTTTCCTTTAAACTACTATCAGCAATACCAATAACCAACATTATTGCAACTAGCCTGTCTTCCATTTCACCTAGTTCACACTTTTTTCCTTGATTTTTCAACCTTGTCACAAAGTGGTCAATTGCTTCGCCATCCTGCTGCCTGTAGTTTAGGAACTCATATGTTTTGAGCACCAAGCTCTTTAATGGCTCTGCATAGGCGTCTAAGGCCGTAAATAAGGCCTTCAGTGACAATTTGTCTTTCTCTTTGAGTGTATTGTATACTTCCACAACTTCTTCACCTCCTGCATTGAGAAAGATGGCAATCTTTCGGTTTTCTCTCACTTTTTCTAAGCCTGCTGCTTCGATGTATATTTCGAAAAAAAAATATGTATTTTTTCCAGTTAGCGTCTGCTCCACTAAGCTTTAGACCCTTTGGTGGTCGTAGTCCATCGACTGAATGAACCGACGGCGTCGCTTCGTCCCCGGCATATTGAATTTTGTTTTCACTAAGATTTTTCACTTTTTCACTAAGATTTTCAGTTCCCCACAAAGGTTTTTCGTCACAATAGTTTTAAACACTAAAGTTACTTCTTTCTAATCGTTTTACACCTGACACCATGTAATATTTGTGCATGGAATAAAAGGCAATCTTCACATTACGACATCTTGTTTTATTTCTGTTGTATCAGTGTTGCCACACCTTATTTTAAAATTATAACCATATAGAACAAGTGAAGTAGATTTATCTGAAAATATAGGAGATATGTCCATCCCAAATTTAACACATTTTGATTTTATTACCTGTTTATATTTGATATCTTATTATGCGTACAGTCCAAGTTTTCTTTGTGAAATATGATGATTATTCGTTTATACGATACTTCGACCAAGAAATGCAATAGGTATAATTTTATTTTGACTAGAGTCTACCTCGAAGCGCGGGTGTCAAAAACGTTCCGCGCTTCTAGTGACTGTCATATCAATATTACGGCGGAATAATTTGAACCTAGTAACTCTGAAAGAATCATGAGATGATGTTCTTAAAAAAATGCATTTAGATCTATTTTTTATAATATCAAGTTTACTTATTTTAAAACAATATTAGATCAAGTTTTACCTTTCGGCATTTAAAATATTTTAGAATCTTCAAATAAGTTTCTGATTTCTTCATAGTGCCCTAGTTAAAAATCAGTCTCCATAATTTTATTTCATTACTTCCAGGTTATCGCAGATACAGCAGCAGTCAAAATGCAAGAATTACAAAAACGAGTGCTACTACAGCGAAGGAAAATAAAAGTACTAAACCAAAAGTGCCGAAGGCTGAAGCAAAAGGTACATACTTACCAAAATATAATAGATGAACTGAAAAAACAAAATTTGGTTCCTCAAGGTGCTATTTTATTGAAGAGTGCGCTGGCTCTCCGGAATTTCTTAGGAGACAAATTGCGCGGCATAGAGGTGAGTCTTGTCCACGATCGTACGGTGAAGACAAGAAAGTTTGCACTGACATTAAACTTTTTATCGCCGAAAGCCTATCGATTCGTGAAGAAAACTTATAAAAATGTACGTCAGGCTGGCCCGGCCCCATGGAATTTAATAATGAGATTGTTATCAATCCAATGTACCCGGGTATACTAATATATGTAACACCTTCATTTTCAATGTACCTCTTTTTAAAAGAAATTACGTGCACTTCTTAGTGGCCGGGCCAGCCTGACGTTTTCAGCCCGGCCACCTTGTTTCCCACTAATCTACAAAAAATACTGGCAATATTGTGCTACAGATGAAATGTACCCTATAATTTATGCATATGTAACACAAAATCGAATCCTAAAATGCAATAGCATACGAAATATTAGCGGTTGCAGGTGGCCGGGCTGAAATTATTTCGTTACTATAAAACAGTAAAACTGCAACACCTACCAAAAAATAATACCAGTACATAATGAGATATAGAGATATAGAATACATGTAACGCTTTCATTTTAAATTATAATACATATTTAGAAAGAATAATCACTTGAAATTATATTTCAGCCCGGCCACCTAAAAGCGGTAATATTCCCTAAAATCTTATGCTAATTTGTACAGTAAAACCTGATACAGCTATGAAATGAAAGTTACATTCGTTTTGTTTTAGTCGTATACCTTTAAGCCTTCTGTTTGACTAGATTATCAAAATCTGAGAAACTTTCCGAAGAGTGACTATCATTTATTAACTAATTTCAGGACATTTGGTTTGTTGAGTGAAACAAAATTGGTAATTGTCATATTTTTTTAATAATCATTTTTGAAATTAGTTAGACGATCTCTTCGGCCTCCAGGCTGGAAACATTTGTACTTATATTAATTAGGTACTATAACAATTGTTAATTATAAATCACAGATTTTCATAATGATTTTTACATCAACTTTGAATTTAAAGTTTTGAAAACTTTCAATTAAAATTATGCTAATATAATTATTACAACAATTCTTAAATAAAGAGAGAACCATAGTTCTTTCAGTGGCAGCTAATGGAAATATAGCTATGTAGTATATATAATTTAACATAATATTAAAATCACAGCTAAAAATCACAATGTTAACTTGTATAATTAAACGTATGCTAATATAATAATCATTGCTAGCCTATATCTGGCATTTGTACTATAAGTATTTTGACTAATTCAAATTTAAATATATTGCTTATTAGAATCGATAAAAACGTACTAATCACTTGATTATGTTATTTAATCAAGCTAAAATGTACGTCAAGGAATGTAAAAATATTAAATCCAAATTACTTTTTTAACACTAGACTGTAAATCGTCATAACACATCCACAGATCTTGATTAAATAAATGGCATTTATAATGTCCTAGATTTTCCCCCAATACTACATATTCAATAGCACCTACAATCACATAAATATTAGTTCTAACTTTGATAGATAAAGGTATATCGTTCAATATTATTTGATCTGTTCCATTTAAATCAAAAGATATAATATTCTTTACATTATAGCTGGACAAAACAGTGCCCGGGCAATCGTGTTCACAATCCTTCGAAATAACGTCTATACAAATTGAGTCTTCTAGGGCTGATATTCCAAATGTTTTAATTACGTTCATATTAATGGGTAAAAATGGTACTGTTCTTTGAAGTTGAAATGCACATTTTTCTTCGGTACATATTGGAAATAATAATAATAATAATTCACATAATTGGAACACAATGCTCATATTGGGTGGGTTTACATATTGGTTTTACAATAATGAACTGGTGCAATAATATAATTTATTTTACAAAATTCATTTAACGATTTTCGTTATTTGCCTGCGATGCCAAAAAAAGCATTCGAAAAATTTAAAAAGAAATTGAATAATAAATGTTTTAATATGTAATTCTTTGTTTTATTTAATTTTTTTCCCAATATTAATTTCAAAAAAGTTTCAGTAGTATAGCAATATCGAGTACGGCGTTTTAGGCTGTATACGATTATTCCTTTGCCAGTGAGCAACAGTGATTTAAAAAAAAAAGAAACGTCATACGACATTAAAATCTACGGCGAAAATTTTTGTTCGGGAGTTGGCAGTCTGATACGTAGTATCTCTAAGTAGTCTGTGGTGATTATTCTTTCTAAATATGTATTATAATTTAAAATGAAAGCGTTACATGTATTCTATATCTCTATATCTCAATAAGTACTGGTATTATTTTTTGGTAGGTGTTGCAGTTTTACTGTTTTATAGTAACGAAATAATTTCAGCCCGGCCACCTGCAACCGCTAATATTTCGTATGCTATTGCATTTTAGGATTCGATTTTGTGTTACATATGCATAAATTATAGGGTACATTTCATCTGTAGCACAATATTGCCAGTATTTTTTGTAGATTAGTGGGAAACAAGGTGGCCGGGCTGAAAACGTCAGGCTGGCCCGGCCACTAAGAAGTGCACGTAATTTCTTTTAAAAAGAGTTACATTGAAAATGAAGGTGTTACATATATTAGTATACCCGGGTACATTGGATTGATAACAATCTCATTATTAAATTCCATGGGGCCGGGCCAGCCTGACGTACATCGAAATGGTATCAGCATGTAGACGCTGAACCAGGGTTTACGGCCGAGGCGGTTTGAGTGTACGTAACGGGGCACTGAGGAAAAAACACTTAGAAAAAATGTTGATGAATTTTTCAAACATAATAATACTTACTTTTTATGGTTTTATCGTATGGAGGACATCAAAAGAAACAACTTTTTCCCGGGAGCTTTTTTTGTGAGGTCAATGACCGCTGAGCTAGGAGGCAAAATTTAACTCTCATTATGAAGGCGTCTGGGAAAAAGACTGAACTGAAAAAGACTTAGAAAGATTTCACCCAAAAACAGCGCCAAAGATAGTCTTCGGGATCCGGTGGGATGTGGGTGTACTAGGGTCGAAACACCGGGGGATGACCTTAAGGTCAATGACTTTGACCCCAAGGTCAAGGTCAAATTAAAAAAGACGCAGACATGGAGTATGCTCAATGCAGTGACCTTGACGCCAAGGTCGGTGACCTTGATCCCAAGGTCAAGGTCAAATTAAACGGAGGTCCGACTTTGCCCTTTAAGCAACTTAGTCCAAGAGCGAGCGAAGCGAGCTCGAAACTTGGGGCACTCCGACTAGGACAGGTTAGGTTAGAAGAGGATGGCGGGGTCCAGTGAGCGAGCGTAGCGAGCGAACAGACCCCGCCATCCCCTGCGTGTTTATTTTTTTTTATGACCTTTAAGAAAAAAAAAAATCACCGTATACTGTAAAATCGATACACACGCTTTTTTTCTTTCTCTGCCATAAACGACGGTTTTGGTTGCAAATGGTCCGTCATGATTTTCACCATAATGGTATACGTTTTTGCACTCGGTTTTTCTGGACTCGTTAAATTGCCCAATACTTCGTAAGCTTCATCACCCATCGTCGCAATCAATGTAGGTAACAAAAGTTCCTCTTTGACACTGTTCACTTTAAAAAACATCTCCATGCGCTCCACGTACATTGTGCAATTTCCCGATCTTACATTATACTCTGATATTTTCCCGATAGACACGTTTATAATTATATCGATACGTCAGCCCGCTTAAAATTGTTTTATCCTCGTCGCCAGTGAGGTGTTTGAATAAAACGAACGTGTGGCTAGTAACGTGGTTTAATGTGGACTGCATTACAAAGCGGCAAAAATTTAGTAGTTGTGTTACTGATTTGCGATTTGCGGATGGAGCCCAACGTTCCCAAACTGTAGAAATAGCTATAGTAAATGTAAAGGTGAAGAGAGTAGCTATAGAGACTCTCTTTATAGTCTTGTCCGGCGAAACCGACTCTTTATTAGGTATGAATTTCATAGATGACCCTAGCATGATACTCGATTTTGATAAGAATCGTTTCTCTTTACGCGATACACATTTCTTTGAGCTACAGTATGAATGCGAGGATCAAATTGTGGTCAGTTCTACGATTGGCCTCGTAGAATATGTGCGAAGAAAAATGACAGATCCATTCGCCACTGAATATTTTGATTTTTTTTTTTTTTTTTTTTTTATTGGGACAAACCCACCACACTATTCCCAAACCACTGCAACTCCTGAAAGCCAGAATCAACAGTGGCAACCACCAGAAAAGCGCCGAGACAATGAAGTCTCGACGTGTCCCGGAGAATGAATTTACCTGTCTTGGATCCTACACGAAATTAATCAGAAAAAATAGTGGAGGAGTAGGAAAAATATGTTTCCACTTCCCTCCATGCAAGCAGGAGACAGAACAGAACAAAATAGGCACAAAGGACATTACAACTTGGAGAAGCCCAGTTGCCTAGCACCACGGGTAAAAATGATTACTAATATTAATGGGTCCTAAATTGTGAGCTGCTATATTTGATTCCAATAATAGGTATGGCAAAAACGCTTGAACGCACGGAAGTTTGTTCGATCCTCGACAAGGTCCGTATAATACATGACTCCAGATGTAGTCTGAACAGCATCCATACATAATAATGCGTTCAAAGCAATATTTGCCAAAGAATACACTCCCAAAGAAATGTTGTGCTGATTTTTCAATTCACAGTCAGGGTTGAACATTGACAAAAAGGCGAGGGAACAAGCTTGAAGGAAAGTGGATTTACTTTAAAGTATACCCCATGTCACGGTGAGAAATTGCAAACAGTGATCCACCTCCAGAAACTTTACTAGCCATCCGCTCACGAACGGATGTAAAGAACTGGTAGAGGTGCCGTCCTTTGATAGAATTATCCCACCTATTTTGCCATTCGGATAAAAGATCCTCCCAGACGTCGTTCTGGGGTTTAAATAATCGAAAATCTTATCACAGTCACGTTGCGGTAGAAAATAGCGTCAGTGGTCTCCCGAAAAAGTACATTGCAGCGCGTCGTTGCACTTCAAGATCTACTGGTAGAAAAGCAAGTACCGGTAAAGCTTCAGTACTGATTGTCCTATAGCTTTACTTAAGAATAACAAAGCCAAGCGCTCACTTTGAAGCAATTTACGTCGTGCCGCACCTATGGTGGCTCATCGGCCCAAACAGGTGCCCCGTAGCACTTTTAGCCCAAGTAAGTAGCGGCCATAAATAGTTTTTAGGTTAAAAATGACAAACTCCAAGTAGATTTAGATATTCTCGTTAGGGCATAAAATATTTTTAGCTTTTTCACCAACCGTTTTATATGTTCTATGAATGTGAAATTCCTCTCCAAGACTAAACCAAGATAGCACACCGATTGTTTTCTCTTAACGGGAACATATTGAATTTAATACTAGGCCACGATTTTAAGGTCACCCTTTAAAATTAGTTGATAGGTTTTTTGAATGGTGGGTAGTCAGGCGGTTTTCGATCGCCCCACTGAGATATTAATCGTAGGCAAGTGTCAGCCAAATTCTCGAGTCCAGCACGAGTACTTGACTGTATGAAAAGGACATCGTCCGCATAACCAGTTAAAGAACAACCACTTGGAAGAGGAATGCCGCGAGGAAATCATCGAAGCCTAGATTCCATAAATGAGGACCGATAACCGAACCTTGAGGACAGCCCATAGTAAGAGGTTTCGATAATTTCTCACAATTATTTCGAAAAAGTACTCATCCCAAGTCTCGGCGAAGAGCGACCAGCTCTTATAATTTATGACGGGCATTCAACGCACGTCGATGCCAGGGTTGTCTATCCTCAAATTACCCCCACATACATAACTTTTGTTGCAACCGCTTGATATACCAGTATTTAAATCTTTCAAAGCAATATGGGATGCACAACTGGTAGAGTGGCAGAGAAGAAACGTTGGTACGAAAATCAAAACGTGGTCACAAAAACTATGGCAGATACTTGGCAACAAACGAACCCCGAAGTCATAAAGAGTGGATTTAAAAAGGCAGGAATATACCCTTTTAATGCACATGTCATACCTATTGAAAAATATGATCCAGACGCTTATCAAAGATCTAAGAAAACTTTACTTGCATCCATTTCAGTTTCCGTCAATATATTGTTTTTTTCGCTTTCTTCGTTTTTTTTTATTTGAGATGGGTTTGCTCTTGACTTTAGTCTAGGTCAGGAATGATTAAGACAAAGTTGACGGTGGAGCGAGCTTACCCAGAAGAAGCCTGTTCACTCTAACTTTGAAGAAATTAGGGTTGTATGCGTTCGGAAACACAGACGCAGGCAGTTCCACTCCTTGGCTGTCCGCATTATAAAAGACGTCTGGAAAAGCTTAGTGCGAATTGGCGGTATAGCAATAAGGTAAGGATGGTAATTTGCCGAGCGTATCTGTAGAAAACCGACAGGCAGGCAACTTTGCCGCGATGAGTCAAGTTATGGAGCTTGGCATTCACCAATTTTATGTCGCCAACGAGCCTTTTAGCTCTGCGTTTCACTGAGTCAAGAGCGGCAAGTTAATACGAGTATTTAGCCGAGCCATCCCAAAGGTGGCTACAGTACTCCATGTAGGATCAATCTCTTTGCTGAAACAATATGGTAACTATGGTAGACACGGTTGTAAGCAGCATATCAGGGAAAAGCCTATTAGATTTTGCTTCACGACGAGGATTGCAGCCTTGCGCTTAGGATATTGCTTATACGCCGACCCATATTATATATGAAACGTATAGTAGTGGTAAGTCTACGAAGAAACAAAATTCTCAGTTTTCATCGACAACTTTTTCACAGGATTACCGTTGATGACGGCAAAGAAAGGAAAAAAAAATGATGACGGGTACAGTTCGTAGTAATCGTATTGAGAAGTGTCCTTTGAAAGATGAGAAGTCATGCAAGAAGGAACAGCGAGGTTAGCATGATAGTCGGCTCGATTTAAACAGCGGCAATTGTGCGGTACGCTGGAATGATAACAGTGTTGTGTTATCAAGTGAATACAGCGTAGAGCCTATACAAACTGCAAGAAGATAATAAGTCAGCTGCGCAAAAGCAAAAAATAAATGTGCCACAACCCAACATTGTATACCAATATAATTGTTTTATGGAAGGGATTGATCGATAAGATGCAAATGTTATCAATATAAGCACATCCAAAAATAACCAAAATCGGAATCGGAAAGCAGTTCTTGGACTCAGTGATCAACTGGGCGGCAATAAACTGGGCCACGTGGACCAGTTGTACATAATTAATTATGCCTACTATTTTTGTGGCCAACTGGGCCGAACGCGCTTTGATCTTGCGGACGTGATTTTATTATTTAATTTGCTGTGGTTCTATGTTCTATGTTCTATGTTAGGGGTTTTGGTTTCCGCACTTAGTCCTTCATGTGGACCATTGTGCGTGAGCCATAGTGGCCTTTGGTGGCTTATTCCAACCAGCCCACCTCCCTCCAGAAGTTGATCAGGTTCTTTGGTCTGTGGAGAACATCTGTGTAAGTCCTGGGTGTCCCGAGGGTTTCTGTCCTGATCTGTGTGACACCTGTGCACTCGAAGAGCACATGCGCGACGGTTTCCTCAGTCTCCATGCAAGCCCTGCACAGGGGGCTGTCCGTTATGCCTATTGTGTGGAAGTGTTTGTTTAGGGAGCAGTGTCCCGTTATGGTCCCTGTCAGCAGGCGCATGCCGGTCCTGTCCAGGCGTAAAAGACGTCTGGTTAGCCTGCCATCTAGAGATGGCAGGGCTTCCTTGGATTGCCTGCAGCCTGGTGTCGAGGTCCACCATCTCTCTGCTTGTGTGAGGGTGCGCTCCTGCAGCCATCTACGTATCTGGTTGAAGGGGATGGGTATAATGGGTTCAGGTCCGCAGACTGATGCGCTGGATGCTCTCCTAGCTAGTTCATCAGCCGCGTCGTTGCCCAATGATCCGCTATGTCCTTTAATCCATTGTAGTGTCACTTTGTTGCGTTTAGATACCGTTAGACGTTCTAGTGCATTGTGACATTCTAGTGTTAAGCTTGAAGTGGTATATTGTTTCTCCAACGATTGAAGGACTGAGGCACTATCAGAGAGTATACGTATATGGGCATCCGTAACTCTTCTGGCCTCTATCGCATATGCTGCTTGTATAATGCCCATGCATTCCGCCTGGTAGACGGTGTTGTACATTCCCAGCGGGCTGGATATATTTATGTTAAGGTCGTGTGAGAAGACTCCAGCCCCGGTTCCGGAATCATTCTTTGATCCATCTGTGTATATCCTCAGCTCTTTCGGGCCTGAGTAGTCACACTGCTCTTCCGCAAGTGTGACATTGTAGTGCTTTTCAAAGTGGTATTGTCTTGGGGCTTTGTCGCATGGTGATGCCATCATTGGTTGTTGTTCGATCGCATCATTCTTAATTCGTGTGTGTTTAATTCTGGAGTCTTTGTTTAGGATTTGCTGTGGTTAAGTGGGCCGAAAGTATACAGTACAGTCAGATACAGATTGTTTCAGTAATTTCAAATAGAATAAATATTTACCTTGTAGGTACCATTTTGTTTTTACTTAAATACAGTATCTACAGCCGTTACGAAAGTAGAGTGCGCTTTCTTTGAAAATAAACAAAGCTACTACAAGACTCTCAGATTACAATGAAAGAAGTAAGACGGCAACAAGGTCCCGATATATTTGTCTCTTTCTACTATTGTATCAGGGGCCCCCCGCGCCTGCGCTGCCCTTTGCCGGCAGTCTGGTTCATGTTCCTGTGGCGTGAATGTGTTTTTGATAATTTTATATATCATTGATGCTATTCAACGTGGAGAGTGTAAATAATGGAACATAGTGGAGGTAAGATTTATATAATTACATATTCTTAGCATAAAAAAATATCACAAACTTCATTCATTACGTTAAAGAAATTTCAATAAGAAGCTATATCTGCTCTTATTGGCGGCCGCCATTTTGTGGCGTCGTTATTACATTGTCATTACATTTTTAAGAATTACTAAGAATGTTTTACGGTTATAATTTTAGTAATTTCACAGTTTTACTATCCAAGTATATTTTACATTATTTGTGCTTATGTGTTATGCTTGGTTAAAAACTTACGTTTGAGTTTGTTATCGTTTACCCACATTTTCGTTTTTATTTTTATATTTTTGTTCGTGCTAATATAAGTACCTCTGTGCACTCCAATTGTTAATTTTAGTTTCTAAATTGTTTCTCAGTAAGTGAATTTATGTATTCTTTATGAAAATAAAGTTGTTCTTGAACCTTAAAAATATATGCTTAACTTATAGCGCTTAATTGATTACTCTAAATTTACTGTTTCTTTTTTTTGGATAACTAGATTTATACAATAATTGCGATAACATATTTTTGATTTGTGCAATACTCTACATACGACCTTTTTGATGAAGAATATACTTCTGCTTTGCTTAACATTACTTTTAATATAAAATTCATTTCAATTTTGTTGCACATAGTATGCGCTATAGTATGCACATATTTTAAGATTACTAGCAATTTAGATTTCAAATTACTAGAATTATTTTAATCATCCAGCAAAACTCAAAGGCTTTTATTAGAAATGGGTTCATATTAGTAGCGTAATGTGTAATTAGGCTGCCGCCGCTGATGCATATATATATAGATGCCATGAAAATATTTACAGGTGAACCAGGGCCATCAAATTCACAAAATTGTATCCAGTGGCAAATAGTAACATCGCAACGAGGCAAACGAGTGCGTCTTCTTCGTGCAGGCCATAGATACCATGAGAAAAGGCGAAATAAAGATGGTTCCTGTGTTTGGAATTGCACTAAAAGAAAAAAATGTAAAGCTAAATTAATTATTGCCAATAATAATACCATTGAACGGGATGACAAACATGACTGCGAGCCGGATTTTGCTTCAAACGAATTAGAAATACAATTTAACAAGTGCTGTGAACAAATCAAGTCTGATTATACTATTTCAATTCCAAGAGCTTATCGGGAAACTGTTGCGGGACTCGTGGATAGTGGCATTGATTTCATTAAAAAAATACCAACATTGGAAAATATTAAGCATAAGCTCCATCGTAAAAGAAATAAATCACTTGGTGTACAAAAAATATGTTTTAATTCTATCAAAGAAATAATTGTGCCCGAAAGATATCAACATTTTTATTAGCTGATTACAGTAATGGACCCAGTAGAATTATAATTTTCGCTAATCGAGATTGTAAAAAATATTAACTAATCCAAATTTACAATTTTATGTGATGGGACGTTCAAATTTTGTTTAAAACCATTTAATCAATTATATAGTTTACATGTAGATTTAGGTAGTAATGACACATACAATAATATTATACCAATTATTTATGCCTTAATGCCGAACAAAAACAAAAATACGTACATAACTATGTTTAAATTAATAAAAAGTCAAATTCCCCAATTTTCACCCCAATTATTTATACTTGACTTTGAACAAGCAGCTATGTCTGCTATTAAACATGTTTCCCTAAGACTAAAATCAATGGCTGCTATTTTCATTTTGCGCAAAGCTTGTGGCGAAAAGCCGATGAGTTAAATATCACAAAATCAAAATTAGCCAGAAAACATGTTAAACGATGCACTGTTATGGCTCATTTGCCTAGAGAGGCTATAGACAATGCTTGGCTATATATAATGGCACAATGTCCTACAAACAAAATGTCGTGCTATTTAACGATTACTTTGTGCAAACGTGGTTGAATGATAAGTCATTCTTTGCAGACAAATGGTGTAGTAATCATTTGCATCGAACAACAAATATGATTGAAAATTGGCATTCGATTTTAAAGAAAAAAAATTTCAAGTAAACCAAAAAACATTGCGCATTTTTTAACAATACTTGAAAAGGAAAACAATTACTATGAAGTTTTATATACCAACGGAACTAGTATTAGAAAAAAACTTCCAGAAACCCAAGAAATAGACCAACATATATCGCAGACGATTGAGGAATTTATTAGAGGGGACATTAATATTGATTTATGCATAGAGCGCCTTGTTTTATGATTTTATTTTAAAATTGGAAATTACTTAACTGTGATTTTTTTTTATTAATTATAAGATTTTAATAATTACTGTTGTACAAAACCGATCTGTGATTTTAAATATTTTTATTAAAAAATCAATGTTGTATCCTGTTATGCTCATAATTTTTTAATTGAGACTTAAATTATATTAAGCTAAGGTAGTTCTATTAAAATTATACTGAACTGATCTGTGATTTTTAGGATTAACCAATTTTATTTGTATTGTGTTATATGAATGTTTATCGTGTATATGTCAATTTGTGATTGCAGTACTGTTTTTTAAAAATTATATTCCTTATTTTAAAACTTAGATTAATAAGAAAAATTATTTACATGTTATACAGTGTGTCCGGGCACGAGTTAGCGATATTTGAAGAGGATGTTCTAGGCTCATTTTCATCGACAAAAATGCTTTAAAAAAAATTCTTACTCCAAAACTTCGCGAATGGCAGCCATTTCAAATTTTTCATCTGTCGAACTGGGGTGTGTACAATAAAATGCAAATATCTTTTAATCCAAGAGACCTAGATTCATGCAAATGACTTTATTGTAAAGTTAAATATTGAGGCTTATCAAAAACTTACGGAAATTTTCTAAATAATATGTAAAAATAGCCAAAAAACATGGGCAAACATGAAATTGTACACAAAAATTACTGAATAATTTCACATTTTTAACTCTAGCTCGTTGAATACCCCTGAATTTTTCTAGGGTTTTTGCATTTATTTAAAAGTGTTTGAGTCAGGCTACAAAATGATATCAAAATTATCACTCTACGTTAAGTATCTTAGGAGTTATTCTCAATTGAACATCACCCTTCCGTCTCGCCCCGCAGCAATAAATCTAGAAACTGTACTATTTCAGTTTAAGGATGGTTACTTGGGGATCATTTACGCGGTGGTCAATAATGCCAGCTCATAAATATTAGTTGGAACGATTTAGCTCAGCCAAAGAATCCGACACCTGTAATATTGGGGTACATGCGCTGAGAAAGGGCTATGTTCAAGTGAGAATAACTCTTAAGATACATAATGTAGAGTAATAATTTTGACATCATTTTATAGCCTGACTCAAATACTTTTAATTTAATGCAAAAACCCTAACAAAATTCAGGGGTACTTATCAAGCTAGAGTTAAAAATGTGAAATTATTCATAAATTTTTGTGTACAATTTCCTATTTGCCCATGTTTATTGGTTATTTTTACATATTATTTAAAAAACTTTCGTAAGTTTTTGATAAGCCTCAACGTTTAACTTTGTAATAAATTCATTTGCATGAATGTAGGTCTCTTGGATTCAAAGATATTTGCATTTTATTGTACACACAGATCAAAAAATTAAAATGGCTGCCATTCGCGAAGTTTTAGAGTAAGAATTTTTTTTTTAGCATTTTTGTCGATGAAAAGGAGCCTAGAATATCCCCTTAAAAAATCGCTAACTCGTGCCCGGACACACTGTATAAAACATTTTATTGTAAGCTAAGCTTTGTCTATACAACTACATTTTGTTGATTTTTGAAATATATACATTGATTGATGATGTTTTGTTTTCCTCTCAAAGTCCCAACACAATTTACCTTTTGACAAATTTATTTTGATACACTTGTGTTCGTAACTATACCAAACTGCCTTAAATTTTTATTGTCGGCCCACTTAACCACAGCAAATTAAATAATAAAATCACGTCCGCAAGATCAAAGCGCGTTCGGCCCAGTTGGCCACAAAAATAGTAGGCATAATTAATTATGTACAACTGGTCCACGTGGCCCAGTTTATTGCCGCCCAGTTGATCACTGAGTCAGTTCTTGGCAGATATGGGTTAAAACCGGGTTTCCAGAAATTTACATAGCCCGGACCTGACTCCCAGTTACATTTTCCTTTTTCAAAAATGAAAAAGAAGTTACGGGGGCGAAGATTTTCGGATGACAATGAGATGAAGTCGGCCGTGGAGAGCCATTTTCAAGAGACATCTTCAGAATATTATTTCAATGGAATGGTAACAGCATAAAATATTCAAAACGATAGTGGCTCTGACTGTAATGTGATAATTCCTGAGGAATGTCAAAACGATACAGGCATAAATCCGTTACGTTGATTCTTAAATATCTTTTGGATATAGTTTGGTTATCCGTCAATCCACTAACGAGACGTAAGAGAGCTCAACCATCGAAACATTAGTAAAGCGAGAGGAACCGAGGGATTATCTTACATTAAAAAAGGTGTTGCTAAATCAGGCAGTGCCAAAGCTGGCCAGCAATGTGATAAATGGATATTTATTTATTTATTTAAACTTCATGCACTTGTAAAAAACAGTACATAGGCGGACTTAATGCCATAGGCATTCTCTACCAGTCTACCTTAGGGTGGTGCAGAGAAACAAACATAGTAGGTGTAATAATACATTAGTAGAAGAATATTCAAGATTATTTATTATAGATAATAAAATATATACCAAATAGAACATAAAAGGGAAAAGAAAAGTTGGGAAAATTATACAACAAATTAATTTTGTGATGAAACTGCCAACCTCTTATGCAAATGCTCAACCCTTAATTTGATTTTGTTTACTGTGATGAACATAGAAAAGAAAATAACAGCAAACGTCCGTCATAGGTCAAGAAAAATAGCAGATATTTTGAATTCTACTGAAAATATACAGAATTTAAAAGAAAATCAAACAAGGAAAATTAAAAAGGGAACTAAAAGACAAATTTCTGCAAAGAAAGAAAATAAAAGACAGAAAAACCAAAAAATTTAAACAGTTCTGATTAAGATAGTGAACAAGAGATTATAACTTTGCGTTATAGTCCTGAATTTACTGAGTGGGATGAGAATGAATGTGCAGGCTGTGGTGAAAACTACGAGAAAACCCTGAGTAAAGATGAATAGCTGCTGTGCATTATTTGTGAACGCTGGTCCCATGAAAGCTGCACTAATTATTCCGATATGTGCGACCGATGCGGAAATACGATGACAAACTGAAGATTTTACTTTTATTTAATTGCTAATGTTACTTGTTGATTTTGTTTTGAGTGTTTAGTATTTTGTTTTAGTTTTGTTAGGACCATCTCTCCTTACTGGGTGGTCCGACTCATCCGTATAGTATGGGAGAGATGGATCGAGGGTACTTTTTTATATTTCAATTATTTCCATAAAGATGCTATTATCGTGCCATATTAAAATAAAAAAAACAGTTGATTATTAATAGTTAGTTTATCACTAAATTGTTTAACAGTTATTAAACTTAAATGTCAACAGACTTGTGACCGTCCTGATGTTCTGAGGCAGCTCATTCCAAAGGAAGACCGCTTGGACAAGGAAAGACGATTTTAGAAAGCCAGAGCGATGAGAGGGACATCGTAAAAGACGATTGTTGGAGGAACGAAGATTTTTAGCAAATACCCCCAAAAATCCAAATAGCCCCGTTTTGCTGTACTAAAATTACAAGAGGAAAAGATATGAAGGAGTTGTTAATATTAAATAAGAAAATTGAAAAAAAAAGTAAATAAATTTAAATTTATTCTGCTTTGATTTTGATTTTGTTTGATGAAGAAGCATCTCTGATGTAACATCTGTTTCCATTTTATTTACTTAGTTTGCATTAAGGCTGTTTCCATCGTCCGTGCTAGCATCACTATTTGTTCCAAACTCAGATCAGAATTACTTTTTAACAATTCAAACTTTATGAGCCTTGAATTCTCTCCTTGAATATGGTCATTCAAATCTTTGAAGTTGCATACTCCAGCTAGTTTTTTAATGCCGATAGGTATTCTTTGACACTTTCTGTTGACTATTGGTTCCGACTACGAAATGCGGCTCTGTCCAAAACTGAAGACTGTTTCTTCGTATAATTTATTTGTAATATTGTGCACAGTTCTCCAAATGGCAAATCAATTGGTTTTGAAGGTGCACACAAACAAGACAATGTCTCAAAAACTTCTGTTGTAATCTTCGTCAGCAACAATGACACTTTCTTCGATTCTAGAACCTCATTTAGTGTAATAATACACTTTAGTTGTTGTTCAAAGAATTCCCAACACACACCACTAACTGATTTCAGGATTCGACATGATTGCCTTTGCTTGTGGGGAACTGGCGTCCTTTAATTTCAATTATTCTTTACAGTACTTCATCAACCGTTTGATATTTGGTATCATTTCCGAACTCAGTTAATTGTTTTTCCAATTGAGATTTATTTAACTTATAAAAAATCCAAGTAGTCATCTATGTTTATCATAAAATTCTTCAATTCAGTAGGAACTTAGTAAACAACGTGACAGATAGCCAACAGTGAACCAAGATGGTGGGCTTCTGGAATCTTCTGCTCGCAACTCGAGTCAATTATAGCTAACTTCACAACAAAGCGTGCTACTGAATGAAAACGTGCTACTTATGAATGTAAAATAGCATTTTTACATTTTTAACCGACTTCAAAAAAAGGAGGAGGTTATCAATTCGACTGTATTTTTTTTATTTTTTATATTTGTTACCTCATAACTTGCGACTGGGTGAACCGATTTTCATGATTCTTTTTTTATTCGAAAGCTGGTGCTTCCCGTGTGGTCCCATTGTCACCGTTTCAGGATCTGATGATTGGAACTTGGAGAAATCGAGGGCAACCCTCAAATTTTATTGGCTGACACATAGTTTTTCGCAAATCTTATGATGTAATTCAAGTACTTGCGTATGGAAATCATCATCTCATGTAGCTGAGCTGATGATGGAAGGTACGACACCTCAAGTAAGAAAATTATGCTTGTGTTCGCATATCTCCGGAACTACAAGTCCGATTTAAGTAATTCTTTTTTTGTTGTACTAGGTATCGTTCAACTTAGGGTATACTGCAAATTTCATTAAAATCGGTTCAATAGTTTTTAAGATAGGGAATGAATGAAAGAGATGTTAACGATATTATTACCGGTGCTACGGATTACTAAATTCTAGTGCTGAAGGTATATAGGAATTTAAACTAAAAAGAGTAAAATAAAAACTTTTTCAAAAAAAATGTGACCGCCTTCAAAAACAACCACAAAAAAGGGTAAAAAACCTACAAAACTTTTCTTTCGGAAGTCGGTGGCAAAAGAGACAATGAAATTAATAAAAAAAATCACCGACTTCCGAAAGAAAAGTTTTGTAGGTTATTTTACCCTTTTTTGTGGTTGTTTTGAAGGCGGTCACATTTTTTTTTATTTATTATATTATTTTAACTAAAACAGCATTTACTTGCAAACAGAAATTTTATGACACGTTTTATAACATGGATGGTTGATGCGAGACAGCAGAAACGGGTGAGCAGCTAACCCAATACAATATTCCGGTATACATACCAAAGATATTTCCGACATCACAGGTGTGGCCAACTAAATCGAAACCGGATTTTGTCCAGTGCTTTAAGTGAACTCTCGCAAAGAATGGATCATAGTGTTGAGCTGTTGTTCTTTTTTTTTAGCGTGGGCGGGAGGAACTGTCAGACTTGTACTGACGACTTAATTCCATGTTGTTCTTCAATAGCCCTTTATGTTCCGGGGTCACGGCAAGGAAATAAGTCCCGCGACCCCGGCAAGCTTAGGCCCTCTGAGTCATTTTGCTGACGCTCATTGAGGCGCGCGTGGAACACGAGGCGCCGCGCCGTCTACCCGTCTATTGAGAGTAGGGCCTAAAACCACAGTTATGACAGCATATACAGAGCCCAACAACAGTTAACTAACCAAGGACAAAATCACTGCTATGTATCCCTATATATTCTCAGGGGTGGGCAAGTTGAAAAATTTTGAACTTAAAATACCCATTAACACTAAGGTACCACTTGATGCTCAACCTGTCAGAAGACAAACATTTAATGTGAGAGAAATAGGAAAAGATTTAATTCAAGAACTACTTGACAACGACATTATCGAACCTGTGACAGGACCGACACCCTTTGTTTCACCTTCACACATTGCTCAGAAAAAGGAGAAGGGGCAGCACCGACTAGTTGTCGACATGAGAATGGCAAATGAAGCTGTATTGCGTGAAAGGGTACCACTTCCTACATTTGAAGAGTTACTGGATGACCTCAATCGCTGTGGGATAGTTGAAGTCGGTGAACAAGCTCAATAGAACAACAAGCTTTTATGATAAAGCCTATAAAAAATGCCAAAGAGTTAAATGAATTAGAAAATGCCTTATATGATAAAACATAAAGACAAAAGCTACATCTGTAGTACTCACTTTTTTTGTAGCAGAAGGCAGCGGCATCAATTGTGCCAATAAAATGCTGGACATTGCCAATGTTCATGGTCATGGTCATGGTCATGGGCAGTAAAGGTGAGCTGGCCAGTGACGATTTTCAAAATTTTATGAGGATGGATCATGACACGTTTCATGAATTATTGACTCGAGTAAGCCCGTATATTACTAAGCCAAACACCATAATGCGAGAAGCTGTTACTTCTGAGGAGCGTTTAATAGTTACACTCAAGTATTTAGTATCAAGGTGGAACTATAAGGAATTCAGATTTAGCTGTGCAATTTCTGCACAATTAATATATTATTATACCAGAAACATGTGATGCTATATGTCGTCTTGAAAAAATACATACATGTAAGAAAATATTATTATTTCTGTTAATGTTACAGTTATACCTTTTATTAAAAATATTAACTTAGAGTAGTACTTAGTAGTTCCTCAAATTACTGCTTAATAAGAAACCATAGAAACTTATATAAAATACATTTGTATACAAGGTTCTATGGTTTTTTAGGCAATATCAGAAAATCTTTTAATAGATTTCCATCCCCTTCATACATAATATTCGCTTGTGGTGTGTGGTAAGGAGTGGAGAGCTGTGGTGAGGAGATTTATTGGTTTCCTATAATAATAGGCAAATCTGAAGTCTGTTGCGTAGAGCTCATTTGGGGTTTCTGTAGGTAGTACTTGATAGTCAATCTCAAGATTAGATAATAATACAATACAATATTGCATAGAATGCAGATAAAAAAATTGAGGCGATGAATTCTTTTTTCGATCATTAGTACGTTTTTCTTTGAAGCGTCCTTCTCCGTTTTTATGAGTACTGACAGTTCAATGTACGTTGAATAACTCTCAAATCCTCGTCACGGGCAGCGTTATACATACGCCACATTTTACGTATTGTCAAGTCTGAATCAAGATATATTATGTTGACACTTTTCGAACGACGATTCCGAAAGTTCCTGAAAGGATTAGATGAACCATTCGACGGATAAATATTTTCGCTGTTCCTGTCACCTACACGCTTCTCTTCTGGCATTTGACCTCCGCTACTTAAACAGCTGTTCATAACTCCCTACATTCAATATATTTTATTATTAATGCTCTCGAAAGTTTTTTGACATACAGTGTAAGTGATAGACCTTCTCGCAACTTATATGTGTAAAGAACTCTTGCAATAATGATGCCTTGTTTCTTTGTTCAGAGCCTTCAAATATGTCACATAGTTTATTGTACATTTTTAGAGCACTTTTACATTTTAAAATGTGCCGTTTTGATTTCCTGTCAGTGTTTATTATAATTCTTTGCACCATATCTTTTGTGATGAATGCATCAGACTTCTCATCTTCTTCTTTGACATCTGACGAAACTGCTGTAGTCAGATTTCCCGTCTTTATGTGGATATTGAACTCAAATTTCCATAATAAAGACGTCTCTTCATTCTTTAGTTTTTCAATCTGAGCACCTCTAAAAGGTATGATCAAGTATATACTTGAGGATTTTATAAATAAGGCTGAGAATAGTACTGGAAACAAGGTGAAGACAGTCAGAAATGATAACAACGGCCTGGAGTTTGTGAACAGGTACGCTAAAAAAATGTTTTTCACAGTACCATACACCCCAGAACAAAATGGAAGGGTTAAGAATGAGAGAAAATTGAACATTGGTGGAAACGACCAGGACAATGATACACGAGAGAAAATTACCAAAGAAATTATGGGCCGAAGCCATAAATACAGCATTGTTCGAGTTGAACTATTTATCATATAATAAATAACTAACATAAAACCTCAAATTGTTTTGTGAAGTTGTGAACTTGTAATTTAATTATTTATGGTTTTTAGAGATGATTAGTTTATAAATAGCGTAAAAACTGTAACAATTCTCATTATTTAATTATTTATCACAATATAATAGGTCATGTTAAGGGTTCACCCTTGTCTGGCAGAACAACGTTTCGTCGAAAATCACTCCGGCTTATTTTGGTTACAATAAAGTCGTTTCGTAGAATTATTCATTTCACCGAATAATTAATTCTTATATTTTTATTTAGCCTAATTATTTCTTAAACACTGTTTTAAGCTTTCACGGTTTGTCTCAAAATTTAAAACGCTGTTGCAAGCGCCATTATCGCGGGTTGACAGACTGTCAACCCGCGATCAAGGCGCTTGCAACAGCGTCGAAATATCGGGAACTCAAACAAATAAATAATCACGGAAGATATCCCGTAAGTGACATTTTAAATTTTAATTATTTTTTTGAAATAATTTCGTTTGACCGAATTTTCAAATGCACTAATTTTATTCAAACTAATGTTTTACTACACTAATAATGATTTAGTCGAAATATCGCATCGAATATTCAGTTAATTAATTATTCGTTTCCTTTCATTGTCTATAAAAAAATCGGGCTCCGCCGAGCTACCTTGGTAGGTGGTTATCAGCAATTTCAACAAGGATGCAAGAGCGAGCGAAGCGAGCTCCGAACCTGGGGCACCCCGACTCGGACAGGTTAGGTTCGTGTTAGGTTACTTTAAACCTTGCAAACAGAAATAGGAGCCCGCGAAGCGGGGCTCCGTCGAGCTACCTCGGTAGGTCGGCAATTTCGTTTCGTCGGTAGTAGATCGGCAATTTGACAAAGGATGCAAGGGAATTTTAATTAAAAACTAACAATTAAAAGCGTATATTACTGTTTATAAAACCACCTACCGAGGCAGCTTGACGGAGCCCCGCTTCGCGGGGCTCCTATTTCTGTTTGCAAGGTTTAAAGTAACCTAACACGAACCTAACCTGTCCGAGTCGGGGTGCCCAAGTCCCGAGTTCGCTGCGCTCGCTCTTGCATCCTTAGTTTAGTTACTGAAAACTATTTACTATGTCTACTCTGACAAATATTTACTATGTTTTCTTTTCTGCATTACATTACACCAATCGAATATTCGATAAACTAAATGTTATACCACCTGAATATTACATCAAATGAATATTATACCTTTTGAGCAATAGCGCAAATGTTGTTATCGCAAATAAATATTCGATGAAATGAAAATTAAGTTAACCGATATTATACAAACTGATTATTTTCTCAAACGTTGTTCGAATTAGTCAAATTATATCAAAAGTTGTTCTACCAAACAAGGGTGAAACCATGTTAAGCCTCTTGTTATTTTGTAAAGTTTCGACGAATATCATTGATTTCCTCTGAAAAGTAGTATGGCTGCCGCAAGCGGGCGCCACATGTGGTGGGTTCAGGGGTGTTCGTCGAAACTAAAACAGGAAGCCCGCCGTTTTCTTTCCGTTCCTGAGCGGCGTACCTGAGTAGATTGAGATAGTGTGTTCAGAGGAGGCTCCGGCAAAGAACTTAAGTACAACCATATTGTTTTTCGGTCTTGCTGTCTTGCAGTTTGTATCTTTGTGAGTTAATTTAATAACTAAGAGTGTCGTTATCAATGTGATCATTGCAATAAATAAGATTGGTTTGCCGAGTTAGTGTTTTCATTGAGTTTATCATATTAATACACAGTGCTTAAATAATAGATAGGTACCTACCTCATGAATACTAATAGGGTTGATCGTGACGTCGGCCTCACCGAAGTCACGATCGCTGATCAAAATGATTTCCCCGGCTTACCGCCGTTATATATGTAAGTTTACCAGAAGGGGCGAACTCAGGAGATAAGTTAAATAATTCATTGTACGGGTTCAAATTAAAGTTAATTCTGTATTAACCAGAGAAGGCTTCATCTATAGACGAAGCGTTTAAAACGAAAAAAGAAGAAGAGCTAAAGAAAAGAGCTGAACTTAAACTATATGCGTTTCTCGCTGAAAATAATTTGCTACTATTGCTGTCAGACGACTAAATTCCTTTTTTGGCTGAAACATTTCCAGATTCAGAAATTCAATTAAAATAATATTGCAGCACAGGTGCAGCTGCAAGATTTGGTAAAATTATACTGACTAAAAAAGAGTTGAAGAGGAAGCAATAACAGATTAATTCGAAAAATAAGGATTCAAATTTAGAAAAACAATAAGTTGATCTAAAAGAAAAAAGATAACAGCGGAGGTAGAATACCCACTCCGTTACACTACTTACAGATATAAACATTAAAAAGCAATATGCACTGGCACTGATATTTTTATTTAACAAGGATGAATTCTTGGTGCGTACTCAATTCCTTGATATCTATGAAGTTACTTCTGAAAAAGCCAAAGACCTCACAGATGCATTATTGAATTGGCTTACAAGTAAACAGATCGATCCCTTTAAAAAACCTCGTTGGCTTTGCTTCTGATACCACGAACAGTATGGTTGGGTCACATAATTCCGTTTTTAGCTGCCACATGATGCATCTGGTGGCAAGCTTGTCCCAAGCTTCCGAGATCTGTGGAAGATTTTTTAAGAAATGTTGGATCACATTTTAGCCGCAGTTCACTCAGACAAGAGAAGCTTAAAAATTGAAGATATTTTTTTAAACTTGATGTCCATACATATTTGAGCCCTTTGGTTACAAGATGGTTATCCCTACTGGCTTGCGTCAACAGAGTATTAGAACAAGACGAGTACTCTCTGAGTATAGTCAACTTCTACTGAGACTAGTTAACAAATGTATGCATACAGGACCCAACCTTCAGAAAGACCATATGTACGGGTTCTTGCTTGTTAATTAAACACTTGATTGTTTCGATGGAAGACAAAATATTCTTGCTGACGTCTTGATAAAATAATTTGCTTATTGCCTAGGTTTTTACAATGAAACGGCCGAATGCGTAGGTACTCAATTATATATTACAATGCTTTAAATGCTCATGCTAACGAATTAATAAAATGCTATGTAATTATACATTAACAAAGCAAAAATTTTCAAACAGACCGACGACCCGAAAATCGAAATCGAAAGTCGAAATATCGGGAACTCAAATATACATATAATCACGGAAGATATCCCGTAAGTGACATTTTAAATTGATGTGACTGGTGATCGTATTGATGATGATCACAGTCAGCGAGCATACGCAAAAATCTGTCTCAATATTAGACAAGCATGTTACCCACATGTGCTCAATGCAGACTGCAAAGGAAGCCTGGCTTTCAAAAGGCTTTTGAAAATACTGGAATCAGCCGGCGCTTACATTTAAAAAGAAACCTTAATAGAATCCATTATTCATTAGATCTATGCTAATCACATTGTTATTTTTAGCTATAGCTATCATATTGATAATAATTTCAATCATCAGGAATGAACTCCGTGTTGTTAGTTTATCTGAAAGAGAATCCGTAATGTTGCGTAAAATCTGCGAGGCTACCGTATCCAATTGTTAAATCACAATCATGGCTTATACTTACAACTTAAGGTCCAATGAACAGGCGTCCGACTTGTTCAAATCGACGTTCCGGGCACCACTCCCTATGTCTGGGTCGGCGATATCCAAACTAGGAGATGTTCCAACCGGCCAAGATTACACGACTTTCCATGGCAGCAACCGCGAAATAGCTATCACAACATGGAACACCCAATGTCATAACTATCCAACTCATGTAGGGTATACGAGGGAAGCAGCTATCGCAGCAGCTGGACGTCAGCGCGCAGAACCGGCCACCACCGTGTTGATAGACGGCGCACTCGGGCAGGTCGTGGCTAAAATGCGAAACATCAATGCCGTGACCAGACGCAGAATCCATTATTCTTCTTTTAACTCCATGGAAAGGTACATATTAGAGATAATATCTACAATAAAAGAATCATGTGAAATTGGTTGTAAAATAGAGAGATATTTTCGACTTAAGTGTCCAGACTTAAAGAAAAATGCTACAATATGTGAACATACAAGTTGTGGCGGTTCAGTTATTCCTACAACTGCAACGGTGGAATGTGAAGAGAAGCAAGGTGCTTATTGTGTATTTCGCCGTATTTTTCGAAATGGAAAGTAAGTATGGATTGAAGCACCGCAGCTTAAACGCGTGTTTTTTTATTGATAATTTGAGTGCGCTTGACTGCATCTCATCTCTCATTACAGAATACGAAATTTAAAAAAAATTGACCCTTGTCACATGATTAAATTAGTAAGAAATTCATTTGAATCTAAAAGTCAATTATTTGACGGGAGCGGAAGGAAGATTCGCTGGCAGTTATTAGAAAATTTAGTTAAGCTTTAAAAAAATGTTGGACTTAATTTTGCGAACAAAATCACCCCTCTTCACATTTATTTTAGAAATGAAGTGATGAAAGTCAAATTGGCAACACAAATCATGAGCAGGAGTGTTGCAAATGTTCTTAAATTGTGTGACGAGATTTTAACATCTTCCCTTTTCATGGACACTAAAGGGACGGTAGATTTTATAGAAATTTGTAATGATTTATTTGATGTTTTTAACTCTAAATCATCCGATTTGAACGGCATGAAAAACCACTTTCTCAAAAAAACGCCAATGACATCATAGCTTTTCTAGAAAAAGCGAAACTTTATACAATGTGTTGATCTGCAACCTAGTCAAATTCAAGGACGTGATTATACTCATGATTCTCGACCCAAATCAACAATAAAATAGGTAGGTATTTTTTTTATTTTATTTTTCCTTTTTCTGAAATCCGTAAGTGAGAACTAGTTTCTTCAAGAGTAGTAGATTCAATTCACGCACACCAGCTGCTCATCGCTGTGTGCGTACGCGCGGACTGTGTAGTCGGGTGATTCTCTTTCATTTGTATTGAATTAAGGGTTTAATTCTGAAATACTGTAAAATTTCAACAACAAAAAAAAAGCAGCCCTTATTAGTTTTGCCCGGTACTGTACTTTCAATTGATTATTTATGACTTTTGTGACAACCACCTGAAGTTTGACGAAAATGCAAAAAAACAGCGTGTATATTGAATCTTCCGTTTTTATCAAATATAGACGCGAGGTTGAAAACGAATCACCATAAAAATAATTAAAAAAAATTGTTGATTCAAAAAATAAATAAGGTTTTTTTGGCTTTCTCGTTTGTATAGAAAGTTTAAAACATCTATACACAACGTTGGTCGAAGGACAACGTTTGCGATACATCGCAACTTACAGGTTGTCTCAAGATCACATTGAAATGTTGTTCGGTGCCATCAGGCGGCATGGAGGTTATAACAATAATCCAAACGTTATCCAGTTTAGCGGAATTTTCAAAAAAATCCTTCATCACCTGGAACTGAAATCTTCGTTTTTAGGGAACTGCCTACCATTAGAAGATATATCTGTATTAACGTGTTCACCACATTAATTCTACAGTAAGTAGAAGAACTATGGAATAAGAAATTGACTCTATCGAGAATGACACTGAGTTAATAAATGCAACTGCTGTAGAAAATACTATTATCACAAATGTCGAAGTGTTTTCGACAATGTCAAATCAAGAAAGCATTAAAAAAACCACTGAACAGATATATCGGTTACATTTCAGGATGGGTATCCAGAAAACTGGCTTCAGTATTGAAATGTTCGACATGCACCAATAGTCTGTATGACAATCAGTGTGTACTCGGAGACATTACGACTA
The DNA here is from genome assembly GCA_036375495.1 of Agrotis segetum. Taxonomy (NCBI): domain Eukaryota; kingdom Metazoa; phylum Arthropoda; class Insecta; order Lepidoptera; family Noctuidae; genus Agrotis; species Agrotis segetum. Next base: position 3,577,014 of record JAQSVV010000002.1, read on the forward strand.
TTCTAATATTAGAGAAATGAATCCACATCTCTGTCATTATTGGTTGGGGATCAGTGCTGAACAATTTTATCAGTTGTTATCACATGTACCACGGCTGGCACTGGAAACTCCTTGTCCGTGTGGCTTTAAGTATAATGTTGTCTTTGGTTTGAAAGTGAAGTGGTTTGGTTGTTGTTGAAGTTGTTTCAGGTTAAACTTAGAACCGGTGACAGCAATGAACGCTTATCAACATTGTTTCGACTTCCTAGAAGCATTTCAGAAAGATATATGTCTAAAGCAAGACATTGCTTGGATAATACATTTGTGCCCTTATATATTTAGGCCTTGGTCACATGTGAATACAAGATGTGGCAGCTAGAAATAAAATCATTCCAGAGGGTTTCTATGAAACCCCGATATGCCAGTGATCGATGGTACTTATGTCTACGTGCATTGTAGTAGTAATTATTCATACCAAAAACAAACATACAGCTTACATAATCGCGAGAGCGGTATATATAATGACTTACAATAATTTTATAGCATGGAAAAGACTCGAAGAAATACTCAATCATTCTTTGAAAATGTTTATAAGCCATCAGCTTATTTTAATAAATTACGTGTGAAGTATAAGCCGTCTTCAATGTGATCAATAAATTCAATGTTAAAAACCACTCTAAAATACTACTCACTTTTGTACTGTCTACTATCTGTTTATATTCTATTTTGCTATTAAAAATAGTCAAATGAAAAAGTTTGTTTAATTAAATATTGTACTGTTTTCCCGCAAATGTGTTGAAAAACATTGTATGTGTACCGCACTAGTATCATAATAGTTATTTATGATAGTGCGGTAAGTTGGTTTTTACAAACGAGTAGACGAATGTAAGCCCGAGCGAAGCCGAGGGCTTACCATAGTCACAAGTTTGTAAATACCTATTTCTGCACGTGTGTCATACAATTTTTGTAACACATTTGCGAAAAAACAGTACAATATGTAATAGATATAAATAAGTAATAATAAAAATAATGTAAAAGTAATTAACTTTTTACTAAGAAATTATGGGATTTTTCTGCTCTTTAAGAGTAATTCCGGGATTTGGAGCACATCAAATTTATTCTTTCGCTGTATGAAATCAGTGTTAGTACAAGAATAACTGCACCCAATTTCGACCTATCCTTATATTATAATATGTCATTGCTTGCGTGTGTCTGCATGGGTTTAATTCTAACTATAATTAAAAAAATATGAATGGCAATCTGTTTGGTACGCTATCACGCCTAAACACCAGGACCAATTTTGATGGATGACTAACTGACGTGATAATAAGATACTATCTAGAAAGAACACATTTGATAAAAGTTAAAATGTATATTTTTTCATAGATAAAAAAAATAAAAACTTTAAAAAAAAAGTCAGTCAGGAATTTAAACATTTTGACATATCGATATCTCTGTGGCTACGACGCGACGCCACGCTTCGCTTTGTCGCGTCAATTGTTTGTTTGTTCTTTTGTATATCATAGAAAAGGGAATTTATAATGAATCCTGTAAGTACCTTTCTACATTTCTGATATATTTCACATTTCAAAATACGTTCAAACTTTTAAAGATTATTTTTTTACAGTCAACTATTAATAAAGCGGCACCAATGACCAAAGATGAGACGATGCTTCTCGTACAACTTGTGGCGGCAAGTGCGTTCATAAACAATAAAGCTACGGATGCCACTAATAATAAAATGAAGGATCAGGCTTGGCAAGCCTAAGCAGTCGACTTCAATTCAGGAATGTCAAGCTCCCGACGAACCCCAGCGCAGCTTCGTTCAAAATGGGAAAACTTGAAGAAGGCTGATCGCAAACGCTGCGCGAACATGAGAATCAGCCATAATAACGTTAGTTACTGATTGTTTTTGGGTAATTATTCACAACGATAAGTTAAAGTTAAAATTTGTAATAAGAACTTTTTTTTCAGACTGGAAGAGGCAAGGACTACTTTCCACCTGATGAAGTTCTGGACAAAGTAGCTTCACTGTTAGGTAGTACATGCCAAGGTTTTTCTGTGGAGTTTGGTGGAGATGCTACCATTCAAACAGACTCTAACTTGGTGATGGGTGAAGTTGAGAATGTGGAGGTTATCAACCTTATTGTTAATAGCGATGGACAAGGTGCCGGTGGTGATAGTATTTGTGTTGGAGGTCTTGATGAGAGGGAGGTGTTGAAAGAAACACAAATTCTTGAGACACCTCTTCCTCCCCTTAAACAGAAAAACTTTTTCTATTATAGAGCTAGCGGCAGTGGCACACTAGGTTGGTGAAGGTTATTTATTGTTTTTTTTTTTGCAATTTGATGGTGGTAATTTTCCATTATGTATTGGAATCATAAGTATTATTTATTGACTGTTTGAGACATGCTAAGTAGAAAATAACACTTCATTTAAGACTACCAAAGAAATCAGTAGAGTTTTAGTTATTAACAGACATAATTTTTATTTTGGTTTTCTTGCAAATTTTTTTTTGTTATCTTAGAGACAAAAAAGACATGAAATCTTGTCTTGAAGTTTCTCAGAATGTTATGTGATTGATAAGTTAGTTTTGTTTATTTAATCTTGTTTGCGATAATATTGTAGAACTTTAAATAATTGTAAGGAAGGTTTATTTTTGGAGTGTTAAAATATTAAAATAATCCTTTTTATTATCTCATATTTACAGTGGTGGTCATATAATTAAAGACACCCTTGAGGTTGACCACATACAACCAAATCAATGATATTTAGAGGCCCAAAATGGATACAAATTCCATTTTAATATCATATAACTTACACTGACATTATATTTAAAAAAATTAAACAGCACAAAAGCTATAATACTTAGAGTTTAGTCATATTTCCTGTTTCAAAATTAATACAAACTTTTTTGTACATACCCTTCGAAGTGCGCGACTTGTTTACGGTTTAAAAACCAAGTGACCATAAAACCGGAGACGCAGAATGTGCTGCTCGGAAAAAAGCAGAGATCAGACATATCAATTCCATCGATTATGAAGGCACCTAATGCGTCATACTCAAACATTTTACATTCTAAAGACATTAAGGTTGTTCTTGTTTTTTCTTGAACAGAGTCAGAATGGATGTTGTGGAAGATTGTTTGAGGGTGTTCTGACTCCCTATAGAAATTGTGTCACCTGTGGAGACGCACGTTGGTTTGCAATTCCTTCGGAGTCCTCCCCAAAGTGAGGTACTCGTCGATGCTTCGACCGGCTTTAAAATGACCTGAGGTTTTTTGGATGAGGTTTGGAAAAATACAATAAGCAATAAATAATACAATAGGCGCTTGGTGGTGTGATCCTATTATTGCCATAAGGACGACAGAAATTTTTTTGAGGTAGCAAAAATAATTGCTGCCTGAATTAGGCGGACAAACGATAGTGACATGTTTTCCATCAATACTGCCGAGGCAATTGGGGAATTGCCACATATTGTAAAACTCTTCAGATGTTAAGTTCCACATTTCTTCTGTAGGAGGCTTCATGTATATGGGTTGTAATGTAGTCCAAATATCATCACAAACTTCATCAACAATTTCTGCGACAGTTGAGCAACCTACTCTATAACTGTTTGCAATACAGCGAAATGAATCTCCACTTGCTAAAAATCTGTAAAAAATATATTTAATAAGCTTTTTTATTCAAGGTCAGCCATTTTTACTATAAATTTGGTTTCTAAGATTCCTCAGTATTGATCACCTTACTAACCTTAACGATCGTTGTATGTCTCAACAATCACGTTATTCTCGTAGTGAGCCTAACACAAGCCAAAATGATCGTTGTATGTCTCAACAATCGTTATTCTCGTAGTCTCCAGTCTACTAATGATTCTGAACTACAGTCTGCTCTGCGTTGTATTCAAGATAATGCTCTGTCACCTCTAGCACCTTCACTGACTGGAGAAGGTCTCGATTACGAACACGAAATAGATTACGACCAACAGAAACACTCAGAAATGTAATAAGAAGGTTTAAGGTGTTACAGTAAAAACCAAAGTACGACGAGCAATGTCCTTTCTAAACATTATGATTTATCAACAAGTAAACATTATAAAAACACTAACAATATTCATGACAATCCAATTCCATCAATGACAAAAGAATGTCAAAACCAGATACAAAAAAAAAACAAATAGAAGAAGAAATTTGACAGATTGAGGTAGGTTGATGTGTGTAATTTGATATTTTTTGTTACCTAATGAGCAAGAAAGAGAGCAGAGTGGAGGTGAAGGCCTACAACTGCCAACTGGTAGTCTCCAGTAGGAGGAAGAGGTGCCTGTCTAGCAGCAGGAGGAAGAGGTAGAGATGACAGAGCAGCAGGAGGAGCCTGCATCGCAAGTGTCGGAATTCGTGGCTCGCAGTCCAGCAAGACAAGTGGTACGTCGTCGGCCTGGCAGACGTCAAGCCATGAGTCACATTATGGCCAGACAAAGGCTGGTTGAAGTAGCTGAGGAGAGATTGATTGTAGAAAGAGAAAATACTGAAACGTGGCGGGAGATACTGCAAACGTTAAATAAAATAGCGTCGGCTGTTGACACGTAAGTACAAGTCACAAACGGGCGCTCTTCAATTTTATTTAAGCTCAAAATTCTATTGAATTTTGTGCTTAAATAAAATTAAGTATTTATTAAAATTGTTTTATTTAACCCATTTATCACCATGCCGAAATTGTAATATTTATCAATAGTAGTAATTGGATAACAGCATCTGGCCAAAAGCACTTTAGCCACTTCTGGCCTAGAATTTTGAAAGAGATTTTTTTGCAGAACTGGCTACGTTTTTCTTAAATTTGGCCACAAACTAGATTGTCCTAGCGGCAACACTGTCCTGTGTAACGGTGTCAGTCTAATCGTGGTCTAATCCGGTAAAACTTTGTTAGTGTTTTGTTTTGTACTTTTGTTTTTTTTTTGTCATATTTAGCTTTATTAAATACGTGTTGAAACAAAAAAAACTTTTTTAAAAAAGAGAACCGACTTCAAAACCAAACACAAAAAATTGTAAAATAACTTTTCTTTCTGAAGTCGGTGGCTTTGTTTTTTATTTCATCGACTGTGGCCACCGACTTCCGAAAGAAAAGTTATTTTACAATTTTTTGTGTTTGGTTTTGAAGTCGGTTCTCTTTTTTAAAAAAGTTTTTTATTTTTCCCTTTTTAGTTTACATATTCAACAAAAAATTTCATATAATCGGCGTCTTTGAAAATCTACAACCCTTGTAAGCAATAAAAACGGATCTATGCGAGCAACTTCTCGAGATATCCATTATTGTTATATACTAAAACTTTATCCAGAATGTTTTAGTATATAACAATAATGGATATCTCTATCTCTATCGAACAGTTTTCTGAAAACCGCATTAAAATCGGTTCAGCCAAACGCGAGATAATCGTGGAAAAACATGCAATCGTCTCTGAAAATCTACAACCTAAGTAAGCTAAAACGGGTCCACGCGGGCAACGTCACGGGATATCTATTAGTGTTTATTTTTAAACCTTCTCCAGAATGTAATGAACACTTTTCTGAAAACCGCATCAAAATCTGTTGAGCCAAACGCGAGATAATCGCGGACAAACGTGCAATCATCTCTGAAAATCCATGATCCCAGTTAGCAAAAACGGGTCCACGCGGGCAACGTCATGGGATATTTATTAGTGTTATATACTAAAACCTTCTCCAGAATGTAATGAACACTTTCCTGAAAACCGCATCAAAATCCGTTCAGACAAACGCGAGATAATCGCGGACAAACATACATACATACATACATACATACATACAGGTCGAACTGAGAACCTACTTTTTTTTTTGAAGTCGGTTAAATAGTGTAAAACATTAAAGAATATACGTTTATTTACTTAGAATGGTCCTAGTTTGTGTGATTCGTGCTGACAATGTGTGCTTACTGATTACGATACTTGTAAAAACTTTCTTTTCACAACTTCAACTTTATAGTGAAAATAAAATCAATTAATACAGGCTGCAATTTAAGTCATAGGCAATAATTAATCTAAGGCTCTACTCACCAAACTGATTCCCAATCTAAAATATTATTATTTGGGAATATGTTGTGTATATGAATATGTCTCCTGGTGGAATTTGGTTTCAAAATATTCACAACGTTTGAACTCTTTAATGCCAATTCTTCATACACATTTTCATCCCATCTATTTTGTGACCAATATTTAACCACTTTAAATAAAATAACCAAAATCTGTTTAAATATTATATTAAAACTAATTGCACAGTGCTAATTATACTTTGTTATGAAAAGAAAACAATGTACTTAATATAATTTTGTATTAAAATAAATAATATTAAATCATCTTCAGGATCGGGACAGCTCTAGTTGGCTCAGGATCGAGAAGACCAGAGACGAGAGATGAGGGTTCGCCTGGCTGCTAAACCTTCAATCATTTCTAGATTGGTGTGGGAGGTAGAAGAATGTTGATTTTCGAGGTGTGTTGTATTTATCTGTCTTGAGGCCTCTAACATCAATTCTTCATCAGTCAGTTCTGGTACTGGGACATTTGCATTATTGCAAATGTTGTGTAATATTACACAAGCATTTACAATAGACGCTGCAACAGGTGGGGAATAATGCAGTACTCTGTGTGTAAACACTGGAATCTGGCTTTAAGGAGACCTATTGTCCTTTCAACAACATTCCTTGTACGGACATGGACACTAGTATAGTGAGCTTCAGGAGTTTCTGGGGTTGGCATCTGTTACTGGAGTCATCATGTACTTTCTTAAGGGGTACCCTGGATCACCTCGAAACAAAAAATTACCATGGTTAATATTTAGTTATGTACGAACCTTTCTCTCAAGAGGCAAATCAGACGCTCTTGAGGGCGTTGCCATAAGCGGTCTTAGCTCATCACACAAATTGTGAACCAATTGTTTACTAAGTCTATATCGCTTTGCAAACTGTAAGTCGTTAATAGCAAAGGGAACACTACGATCTCTTAGCCGTGTTCTTTGTAACTTTGCTTCATCTTTTAATTGTCTGTAATCACTCTCAAGGAATTCAAGGATCTCTAACTCGTCAGACATATTTTTTTTATTGAAGATAAAAAGTTTTACATAAGGACAAAACTTTAAAAAGTCAGAAAAAGTTACTATACAGTAGCGTAAAGTGAATGATTTAGGAGATGTCAATTTTGACATTTAATCAAGCCTTGAAATGTCATGATGTAGCGTGTAATACGAGATTTCCTGGAAGAAGCACAGGCAGAAGTAGGTATGAGGTCATGTGACCGTTTACTGGCCGTCGATGTGTGATCGTAATACCATTAAGCAAGGCAGTTCACTTTAAGGCGTAAACTGAAAGGAATTAAGAGGTTGTAATACACCCCCTGATCATACTGGCCTCCATGTATGAGTATGTGGTTAACCTGCCTTGCCTTGACCATGCTCCTTTCTCCTCGCCCGTGGTACAGAGGTTGTTAGTATCAACGGGCATGAAAACCTACAGATGGTAAACAGTAGCGGCTAGCAGCTATGCTGAAAGGCGACGCAAAGGCAAGTGAAAGAGCGGTGGAAGGAAGTGAAATAGGGACGAGAACAATCTCGTCCCTATTTCACTTCGTCGGCTTAATTGTTTAAGCGAGGTCAAAATATTTATTACCATGATAAGATCAGAATAATATTCGTGCGCCTGTTTATGTAAGGGAACCCAAGGCACAACTATATTACATAGGACATTATAAAACAGGGCGTTACGACAGAACGATATGAAATATCTGCCTGGAGATATCGGTTTCTACGAACCATGGCATTGCAACGTAGAGAAGGAAAAGCAATAATTTACTAATATGAGACATATATCCATAGAAAATACAGGCCCAAGAAGTTTTGTTTTTCAACAAGAGGTGCAATTGAAAATGTTTCTGCAGGGAAAAGATTTATCCGTCCGTCTGTCCGTAAGTCTTTATTAGTGTTTAGTACTAAATCTAAAATGGCAGACTATCACCACGATATGAAAGCTGCTAATTTTAATAAATGGCTACGAGAAAGGCTCAAACCCAATCTAAAAGAGCCAAGTGTTATTGTTATGGATAATGCCAGTGACCATACAATAATTGTAAATAAAGCTCCTTCATCGCAAAGTCGCAAAAATGAAATAAGAGAATGGCTTACACTGAATGATATTCGATTTGAACAAAATCACACAAAAGCAGAGCTACTATGTTTTGTAAAACAAAACGTACCAGAACCAATATATGAAGCTGATGAAATTCTGAAGCAGAATGGCCATGAAGTATTCCGTCTTCCCCTATACAATTGCGATCTAAATGCCATTGAGCTAATATGGAATTTAGGTAAACGGAAAGTGGCAAGTAAGAATATTGCCCTGCCATCTGAGCATTTCGAGAAACTGATTCAAGAGTCGTTTGGAAATATAACTCCACAGGTATGAAAGAAAATGAATGACCATGTAATTGACATTGAAAATAAATATAAAGGAAAGTTTTATAATTAATGTTAAAGATAGTGATTCCAGTGAGTCAGATGAATCTTTTGAAGTGGAAATGCTTGATTCACATTTTGATTATGGAAGTGAATAAAATCAAATAATTATATTGTTGTTTTATAATTCAGATAATCCTGCTATCTTGTTCTACTAATATTATATCCTATTAATTTCCTTAGTAGAACAAAATCCTGTTTTATGCTTCATTCTTCTAGTTCAGGATTAGAGACTAAGCATTCTATAACCATTTCGGATCTAGCAGAGATATAGTAAACAGACAATGTGAAAATCGATAGCAGAGACGATGATATACACATATTCGTTGAAATTTTAAATGAAGTAACGTCACCACCTTCTCGTCCTCGTACATTCTCACCGATTGAACCCTCAACATCTAGTTCTCAAAACTCAAAACAAAATGTTCGAACAGCGAATTTAGAGATTGAAAGAAAAAATGTATCTAAATATTATAAGGTCTTGCGTCTGTAGGTACCACCTAAACAAAAAAAGAAAGTCAAAACGGAGAGAATGGTAGATGACGTCAATACACCGCAACAGGATGTATTTGATAAGTTTTTACGAATATATTGTTGTCATCTTCTTTAATAAGGTGGAACCACGGTTTCCTCCGAAATACTTTTTTTTTTGGATTTATTATCCAAGATTTATTACTTTTTGCGTGCCTGCCTGAACATACCTAGGTAAATATTTGAAAGAAAAACAAAAAAAATCATACCATGTGAAATATGGTTGTCCCGGAATAATCGGAAGCATTGGCGGGTGCTACTTCCATATTTTTACACCGAAGAAAGAGGTTGAACACTCTATTTATAGTAGGAAACATTTCCATTCAATTAATGTTCAAATGGTGAGTACTAGCTGCTCTAAAGTGCTAATTATTATGGCTTATTGTGTCTTGCATAATTTAGCCATTGATTTTAATGTGCCAGAAAAACCAGCACATGTGTCTCCCTCTACAAATGCAGAAAGATCAGAGAGGTAATGTTGTTTTGCAGGAAAGTGAGCTCAACACCTATTTGCAAACCGTTTACCTATTATAGGATGTCGAGAAAGGTGTCGGGAACAGGCTAACAATTAAATTAAGTGGATGTTAGCTATTTCCAATGCAGGACTATCACCAATAGCACTGTTCTTGTATGTGACCTTATGTTGGCAAAAACATAAAATGTATGGCAGTACTGCCAATTATTTACGAAGAAGACGGACTTCATTGGCACCTCGGGGTTCGGTTTGGTTAAGTTCATTTAAACCTTGTAGTCAGAAAAACACCAACAGTATTCTTTATTTCACTACATTTAGTATTCTGTCATGTCACTAGATAATTTTAGTAAGAAGGCGTAATAAACAAGCATATTCCACATCTTCCGGGATTTTGTGATATCCGTAGGGATTTCCTGAAATCCCTGATTTCTTCATTTCCCTGTAACAATACATGTCAGTAATTTGATAGCTGGCTGTCCGCCCGTGCTGTAAAAACGCACTTTGAAAATAATTATAGTTGTTTTATTTTTAGTTACTGTAAAACTTATTCGAATCCCAGAGCACTATTGAGTCTTCAACTCCCATCTACTTCTTCATCAATAGATTTGAATTTTATAGACAGAAAAGGTGAAAAAAAAAAACTCAAACCTTGATCAGAGATGTGGAGGTCGGATTCTTCCATTGACTTTAAAAATGTCTAATAATGATACAAGACCGGAGAACAAATCTGCAAGCCTGTAATTCCTGTTGGATGCGAACTAATCGGCACTTGATTCTAAAAAGACATAGACAAGATGACGTACTACAGGAAAATGAACCTGGAGTTCCTGAACCACCTCCAATTCTACTTGCTAGAATCCTGCTAGAGCACGCATAATGGACAATGATATGAATAATATTTGTCTAGTTACAAACGTGCTCCGAATAATTCTAGCCATTGTATTTTCAGGGAGTGTAATAATAATGAATCTGGATATTTGATACCAACATTTGTTAAAAAAATGATGCTAAAAGATCACATTTATTATGTTCCCATCAGTTGCAGAATATGTGAGATGCATTTATTTGCCAATTATTTTACGATTCAGCAGTTAGAAGACTTGATAGGACTTTAAAAAGAGATCCAGTAACTTTTGATTTTAATAACGTAGAACAAATGGCGCATCACATTTGTCACTATTGGACAGGTCTTAGTGTCAGAGTTCATAGCATTGTATAGTGAAATTCCTTTGGGAAATCTAGTTATTGAACCAAAAACTACATTAGTAATTTATTTGATTAAACTTCGGACTGGATGTTAGATTAGTTAATATTCTATGGAAGAATGGAGTATAATCTGTTAGGAGTTACAAGAGACGCTTGGTGAATTAAAATAAACGTGCGTTTACTTAACACTAAAATATCTTTTATTAAACATGGTGTCAGGTTAAAATGGTAGAAAAAGAAAGTTTCAAATTCAAAGAAGTAACTGGAACACAAATCATGAATAACTATTGAGTCGGCGTGTTTCGCGGAAGATAACCTTTATCATAATTGGACAAAATGATTTCAACGTTTTGAATTTTTTTTTTATTGCCAATAACCTCTAAGACGTTCCAGACAAAAGTAAAATGGCGCTGCTGCTGCATTTAATCGGCCCCAAACTTGTTCGTACAGAACAAGTTTTGTTAAAATACCTACCACCTTGTCAGTATCAACCCTATTATTATTGGCCATATTCTTACTAAAAGTGGATATTGTGGCACCATTTTAAAATGCTAATGAGACGACAACAGTGTTTTTTCTGCTATCTGCGAATCTAGTAAGGTCAAAGTTGACAGACCCTGGTCATCAATTATTTCTTGTTAGTTCTTTAGTGCTATAAGCGCTCTTTTGTATGTGCGTGCAATGGTTAGGATCAACTTATGTTTTTATTACACATAGGCCCATAAAGGCACTTATAAAACGTCGACAACAGGTGCTCGGTTCGGGTTGGTCGATATCATGGAGAAGAATCCAAGAAACTCCATGGTTACTCTTTTAAACGACCCGCATTGTAAGGAGGTTCCTGTTTCTGCTATTGTCTTTTGAAGAATATTTAAAAACTTAATAGTATGAATTTTGGTTACCCTGTTGGAAAGAGACAAGCGCCCCCATCGGAGCTATCTCAGCACGTTCTACGGCATGAGTGCACAGTCCAGTTCGTATATTGTTTGTGTATTTTATCCTTGTGCAAAATGTCACAACTGGCATTATAGACAAAATCATGTTGATCTTTGAGGGGCTATTGTGTTTGTATATAACTAATTATAAATGTGTTTGAATTATCTTACAGCTTCCACCAACATCTGTAATCCATCAAGAGTGTTAGTATTGTATTGTGTGTGCTTTGTGGCTAGAACAGCATTGTGAAAATAGGGATGTGACGTTAACGTGTGCTCGAAATAAGTATCTAACCTAAATGTGATATTTTATCCAATTAAACAGAAACCGTATCTTTCAAAGACATTTAAACATGATTTTAGTTATCACTGATAAAGCACAAATAGAATGCTACATTTAGTATAGTTCGAAGCTAACTTTTATTTGGTGGGTCATAGCTCTATGTAGCAACTGGCATTGTCTTTTGCAAATCACTGATGATCTCCTGTTATTGCCATCAACCCAACAAAAAATAAATTATATAGCTTCTCCAACTGTTCTTTACATTAATAACGACTGTGATATTTTAAGCGTTTCTAATTTTGAGCGTGTTGTAGATTCTATTGAAACACATAACAATTCACCAGATGCTGTGCCTGCACAGCCAGAAATAGGAATGACAACTCCTAATGACAAACTTACACGAAAGAGAAAAATAAATCGAGACTTATGGAAAGATATACAAAACAAAAAAATAAAAAAATATTAGAAGTAAGATTAAAAAGCAAAGAATATTTATTAGTCCGTCATGCAACTGCAAATTACAATGTTATGAAAAAATAAATGAAGAACTGAGAATGCACATTTTTAAGAAGTTTTTTAATATTGGCGATCATGAAAGACAGTGGGATTTCATTGCTCGTTATGTGAAGAAGGAACATGTTAAAAAAATAACAGTGGAACGCAAAAATAATCGTACTCAAACATTAATATACCAAGTACCTGATTATAACGATTCAAAAATTTGAGTTTACAAAACCATGTTTCTAAATACTTTATCTATTACACAGCAAGTAGTATATACAGCTATTGAGAAGTTAGAAAATGAAAATTATCTAAAAGATAACAGAGGAAGACATAAAAATAGACCTAAAAAGATGCCAGAAAGATACTGAGAGCAGCATCATTGACCAAATAAATCTATTTCAAAGAGTTGCAGCACACTATGTCAGAAAAGATAGCCAGAAAGAATACCTTTGTGAAACATTGAAATATCTAAAATGTATAGACTATACTTAGAATGGTTGGATACAAATGAGCGGTTTAATGTGGCATGTAAAGCAACTAAACGGCAATATGAAACCACATTTAATATAACCTTTCCTTCCACAAACCCAAAAAAGATTTATGTGAAGTGTGTTTAATATATAAAACAGCCGACAATACAAGACAAGAACAGTTAAAAGATAACTATGAAAAAAAATTAAGAGAAAAGGAACTAGTAAGATAAAAGATGAAGAAACAAATCTTTTTGATAAAAAGGATAGTGTTGTGGCATATTTTGATCTGGAGAAAGTATTGAATAACCCCAAAGTGAAGTAGGGATATTTCACTACAAACGTAAATATCCCGTTTATAACTTTACAGTTTATAATATTCTGAATAGCTCAAGTAGCAAACGGGCATTGCCTTTTGGTGCCGTAAAAGAGATGTATGACATATCAGATTTAAAAGATAAAATATAAATGAAAATATCACGAAAAAATATGACAGTTCAAACAATCACTGATTTTGTTTAAAAATGAATTAAAAAAGACCTTTCCAAATGGTTACAACATCAAAGCATTGAAAATGAAAATGAGTTTCAACGCGGCACAACAAGTATATTTGCTAAAACTCATTGGTTTCAAATAATTTCAAAGAATTACAGGTAATGAACAAAACAATTTATAATTCTTATGACTCTGTGGACTTTACTAGCAATATTCCTTTCGAAGAAAGTCCTCGTAGAAAAAGTGCAACAAACACTTGTTTAATTTATGTAATGTTTTTCTTCGAACAATTCTGAAAAATCTGGTTGCGTTGTTTGGTCAGTCTCAGTGCAATTTCAAGTCTTCCAATTGAAGTCTGTGACGATCACTTAGTTTTTAAGTTTGTCATTGCAGAAAATTTGCTGTCGCAAAGGTACGTTGTGCAAAATGACAGTAAATATTTTGTTGCTACTTTGCTGACATGATAAATATCTTTAAGACCACCCCAAAAATTACCAGTGATTGCTCCGCAAAACAACTTTTGGGTCTACGGTTGCATTACATATCTATTGATTCCTCTTGATCAGAGATGTCGGATTCTTTCATTGACTTTTAAAATGTCTAATAATGTTACAGGACCAGAGAACAAATATACATAGACAAGATGACGTACTACAGGAAAATGAACCTGGAGTGCCTGAACCACCTCCAATCCTACTTGCTAGAGCACGCGTAATGGTTTGGACATTTGATTCCAACATTTGTTAAAATATTGTTGCTAAAAGATCACAATTATTATCTACCTGACGGGTAGAATGGTTGCAGAATATGTGAGACGCATTTATTTGCCAAGAGGCTGGCAACACTGGGTTAAGCCTGGTGAGAGACAAGATGGCGGCAATAAAGGACGCACGTTCGTATTAAATAAAAATGCATTTTATTTAACAAAATAATATGGTGGCAGCGGTAAACTTAGGAAGTCGTTCAAGTGAACATTTAGAGTCGTTTACATGAAAATCGTCGTGGGTTTTTTTTGTTAAAAAAAAAGAATCTGATATGGGATCTGTAACTTTTTTTTTGTGTTTTTTTTTAACGAAATGGGTATGATGTAATATAATAGGATTGGGTTGGCAACCCTGGGGTCAAGCGGTGCGGCCAACGTTTTGAGGTTATGTCAAGAAGCATGGTTGATAAAGCTAAGACTAATTATTAATGTAAGAAAAAGAAACAATATAGGATTTCTTAAAACTTAATTTTCTTTTATTGAGAATATTAAACCACGTGTTAGTAAATTAAAGTCAAAACAAGTCCCGCTCGACCGTGATCTTCGTGAAGTGAAAATGGGCACGATGGAAGGTCAAATTAACATTATTATGCCGATTGATCTCAACAACTCGGACATTGTAGCGGCATGGTCAAAATGGAAGCAAATCTTTAACAACTTTCCCATTGCCATGAAATATGACAAAGAGAGCAAAGAAAGGAAAATTGCAATTTTATTGCATTTATTGGATGAGCAATGCTTAGATGTTTGCAATTCATTCTCAGAACTAGAAAAACTTTCCGCTAATGAAGTAGCATATGGAGGTATAATATCAGTCAAAGGTTGCTGTACAATGAAATGTCATAAAGATGATCAACAAAAAATGGGGAATCACATTTGTCACTATTGGACAGGTCTTAGTGTCAGAGTTCATAGCATTGTATAGTGAAATTCCTTTGGGAATTCTAGTTAATGAACTAGAACCAAAAACTACATTAGCAATTTATTTGATTAAATTTCGGACTGGGGAAAGTAATCGCAGACTGGCCTTAATATTTAACATGTGCCGATCAACATTAGAGCCTCACATGAAAAAAGTGAGATGTGAACATTTTGTCCCAAGGCACATTGGCCTACAACATATAACGGCACAGCAAATAACCGAAAGTAATGTAGCTATTCCTAATGCTGGCAATCAAGATCTTCCTTTAGAAGACAGGCCTGCCATTTGGATTTTTGATGGCACCTATATCTATATACAAAAAAACACTATCTGTCCCAGAAACAAACATACAATCTTCACAAATATGAAAACTTGGTGGAACCATTCATGACTGTGAGCACAGACGGACATATCGTAGATGTTGTAGGGCCATATGCTAACACACAAAGTGATGCATGCGATATGGCGAACCATCAATTTAGTTAAATTAGATTTATTTACTCTCGGTTCAGAACAATGTCGAGTTTATTATGAATAGGCACCTACTTTACATCACAGTTTTACTTCTGTAATAGGCAATGATATTATAAGTTATAATATAATTGGTAATAGGCATATTTCATATTTAGAGAATAAAAGCAGGTATCAATATTAGATTGAGTAGCTAATAATGAATCTGTTCACTAATATTTGACCCAGTAATAGGTATGGTATCATAATATTCGTGAACTAATATATTCAATAATATGATTACCTAAAAATTACCTTAATATAACATCTCTAATAAATAATAATACAGTGGACAGATTAAAATTGATCTCACTACTTAGTGATGCTGGAAGGATCTTGACAGATCTACATTTAGTACAGACAAAATTAAGAAGAAACTTAATTTTCCCAGTTATAGACAAAAAGTTTTATGATGCTATCAAAGATGTGAAAAGCACACATGCACAACATGGAGTTAATCTTACGATTATTCTTATAGGAGGGAGCAATTACGAAAAAACAACCGCTTGTGGGGGCAATACAAACATCACAAAAAAATAACATTGCTTTAAAAAAAAATCACTAAACAAAACGAAGGTAACCAATTGTGAGAAAGCTATTCCGCGTCTGTTTGACAAAGCTATCATACAAATGGAGAACGAGCACGGTAAAAACGTGGCCATGGCTACGTCTCTTTGCTTTACACGGACATGCACCTGGCTAGTTTTTATTTATATTTTTTTTAACGGTAGTTCACCGTTTTAGAGAGTTGCAACGATCCAAAACTGCCGTCAAAATTGCAGGAAACCACTCGTATAGCTAACATCGTCAGATGCAGAAAGAGCGTACATATATATTCCGAAAGTTGGCAACGTCGCAAACGGTTGTCAAATATTAACAAGTTTTAACTAATTTAGCATTGTTACTGAATGAAAATAAGAAAAATGGCTCTGTAGTGCACTAAAAATGTATAAGGGAATGCAATAATTAATATCATAACACCGAATTTATAGTTTTAGATGTAAAAAAAGCATTTGGTAGCTTTCCAAATGCCTTTTAACCTGAAAAGGTTACAACATCAAATTCAGTGTTTTAATTGCATTCCTATATCATTTTTTTAGTGCACTACAGAGCGATATTTCTTGTTTTCATACAAAAAATTTGCCAAATTAATCAAAACTTGTAAATATTTGACAGCTTTTTGCGACGTTGCCTACTTTCAGAATAGGCAGCCTTAACGAAGCAATAAATTACGCGATTTCTGAGGAGAAACTTCAACAAAAATACAAACAATCTTTGGTCGCAACCAAATGCCATTTATATTCAGAATTACTAAAAATACCTACTATCCTATCTGTATAACGTTTATTCCTTCTATATTGTGAGCTCTTGTATGGATGGATATAAGCTTTGTGCTTCCTTCCACTGTAAGTAGTCGTATTGCTTACGAACCCTTAACTACACCCACACATGGAAGTGTTCTTTAATACAAAACCAAGTATGCAGTACACAATTTCACAGTCTACAACCCTGAAACAAATTCGTTGGATGGAGATGCAAAAGATGCTGTAATATGGATAGATGATTACGTCTCAAAATAGAAACATTATCGTTTCTAATGCGCTACTAAGACTAGCAATTGACAAAAATAAACTTACTGTTTTAAAGTGGCATGATGATGAAGTCTGCACATTGATAAGTTCATACATGGATTCATATCCAATTGAGAAAACTAAATCGATGTAGTATGTTGTCAAAGACATGGGTGAGGTGGACTTAGCGGACATGTTAATATCCTTGTACCTTACTCCTTTGAAAAGTCGAAGATGGTACTCGTCCATTTTCCCGAACATGGTTAATTTTAGATTTTTTGAATATTTTTCTATGACCCCCAAGAAACAGCAGAAAAGAGCTATTTTTGCAAGACATGTGGACCACGATGTGTTTTATGTTCTCCGCAGACAGGAAGAAACTGCTTCATCTACCACATTACGAATGGAATTCCAGCATTATACTTTTTTAATTTTCTTAAAATAAATACGATTTCTACTTTGTTTTAAGTATTTATTTTTCTACTCTATTATCTCAAGAAGTACCCGCGTCTGTTTATACCTAATACCTTTACTTAAAAAGTAAATGTTTTTCACCCCTGCCTTATTTTATCATGCATGAAAATCAAATATTTTCTACCGTTAATTGCAATTAAATTCCCGGGTGCGAGGACTCATTTGATGATTTTACCACGATAAAAAAAGACCTTTAATTTTCATACTCAGTCTACGTAGGTAGGTAATTGCGTAGGTACTGCCGGCAGGACGCAAGTCCGTTGGTTTGTCCTTTCGGAAGCTCCTTCCAACTGGACAAGGTCTTGGACGTTCTATCATTAAAAGGTGGATCTTTAGGCTGTGGAAAAGAGACAGAGCTATACAATGCTCCATGTCAGCAAAGTAGGTACATACATAATTTACGATGAAATATGAGAATCATCCTTGAAGATTGAGATAAAGGCTGATAAGTCGAAAATACTGACGTGACATTATACCAACTGTTACACTTAGTTCTCAGTAAACGTGCAAGAGGCGATGTAATATCAGCACTACACCACTCTTGAAGTCTCTCATCTATTCACATACTTTGAATAACGTGCCAGCAATCGAATACGGCAAAACAAGACATAGTATCAAATCGAATATGTTTTAAATAACCAAATGAGGATTTCCAGTGAAAAAACAAGAAATTTTGGATACCGGTCAATATACGCGGCGGGAACAGCTCTTCCTGCCGCGTATATTGACCGATATTATACTCTTAAACTGTATCTACCATGCTCTAAATCGCAAAAAGTGCAGGAGGAAAGACGAGGATGGCATGATGTCACCATTCAAGCGGCTAAAACCAGGAACTTCCGTTCCTAGAATATTCTAAAAGACGCCTTCGACATTCTTTCTTCGCGCGCGATCGGAGTGCGTTCGGAGTGGTTACTTATTGATAAAATAAGTACTCGTGTTTGTGCCGAAGTAAGTGATAAATCATGAATACATAAGTAATAAACAGTTTTTAATGCATAGATTGTGTTTTTGGTAAAGATTTAGGACAGAAATAGTCATTTCAATAAACATTGGAAGTCATTTGCGCGCCATGGCTGCGCGAAGGCCTGTACATTTCTAGTATTGATGAGAACTTTACACATAATGGAAACAACCGACTTCCAAAAAAAACTACAAAGTCTAAAATAACGTTTAAGTCGGTGTTTTTGGTATTGTTTCTTCGTTTTGAACTCCCGATTTTCGTAAGAAAGGTTATTTCAGACTTTGTAGTTTTTTTTGGAAGTCTTTTTAAGTTTTGTAACGAGCGTGCGAGCGTCGAACATTATTACTTTTCTAAAAGCTTGCATGTTTTAGTACATCTATTTGTATGTGCATGTTTTTATTAGGTGAGGGAAGGCGTCCTCGCATTCGAGGAGCAGGACGCGTCAGAGGTGTTCATGTGCGAGGTGAACGAGGTGGACCTAGCGGTCCATACATATTTATTCTCAACTGCTGGAACTGAACAAGAGGCGCGTGCCAGCCAGCGTGGCAGAGGGCGCTTAGGTCGTGGAGGCCACTCACAGATCCCACATCGACCAGGATCCTTTACCATTAACGAGATAATTTTTGCTTAATTAACGCTTCCTTTTAACCTCTCACCTTACTTATTCTTAAGTAATCAAAATAATTTTGAGTATTACAATTGAATTGTTTTGAATTTTAGACTCAACATCTGCGACATTTCAGAAATGCCAGAAGGGCGGGGTCTTGAGACTGCCCTTCATAGTTAGAGGATGCGCGTATGGCAACCGTTACTATTTCTACCTGTGTATGTTAGTTTTATTTATTATTCTGGTAGTATTAATTACTGGCAAGTTTTAACTTTTGTTTTAAAATGCCCATCTACATTATATCCTGCACCGCCACCACCACCTGCACCACGACCACCACTATCGCCGACGGTACAGCCGTCGACCTCCACTGCCTCACCATCTCCGGCATCATGCTTTGTGCCATCGCCGGCAATGTAAGTCGCTCACGGACTTTTCTATTTATTTCTCAAGATATCGGGTCTTCTTCAACACTGCTTTTGTACCAGGTTTATGGAATGTGAGGAAACGGAGGCTCCTCCGAGCTGGCCGCCCGCCTCACCGATGCCGCCGCCACTGACCCTACCGCCGACTCGGCGTACTCCTCGTCGCTACCTAACAGATGCGGAAATTGACTGCTTCTTATATTGGCAAACTTGTGGTTTTCACCAGATTTAAAACCAATATTTCATGTTTTACAGGTAGCGATGAGAGTGAAGAGAGTGGTGACGAGGGGGGCTTGGCATACCCATGCATTCCAAAGGTGTTTCAGAGCGTCTTGGAGACACCCTTGGACCAGGATGCCCTGGAGGACCCCGTGCCTTCCTCTGACCCCCCTGAAGAGAATGCTGAAGAACGCGAACCAGCCGGCGACCCGGCATCCGCTGAAGTCCCTCCTACGGCCACGGACCAGCCTAGGACGTGGTATGAATTTGAATGGAGAGCGTTTCAGAATCCTCAAATTCCACCTGAATTGAGACGGGAAACGTTTTCCCAGAGTAATGTTGGTCCGAAAACTCCTTATGGCGACCCATATGACATTTTCATTGATATATGGGATCGGCAATTTATGGAGCACATCGTCTCTTTGACGAATAAATATGCTCAACAACTGGCAGACCTGATGTTTGATAACCACAACCTCCATCCCAACAGTCGCATCAACCAGTGGTGTGAAACCACTGTTGATGAACTGTATATTTACTTCGCAATTATACTGGCGATGGGGGTTGTGGTTAAGAGTCGATTAGACGAGTACTGGTCTGCCACGCGTGACATATTTATCACTCCCGGTTTTAGCGCATACATGTCGATTGACCGTTTTTTACTTTTGAGCAAATGTCTCCATTTTAACGACAACAACGACATGTATAGCATGCTAGAACTGGAGTACCCCGAGGCGAGCCTTTTTAAAATAGAACCATTACTGACACATTTGAATAAGCAATTTCAATCAATGTACACGCTTTCTCAAAACATTTCTCTAGACGGGAGCCTTCTGATTTGGAAAGGCTGGCTGGAATTCAGACAGGTTATTCAAAACAAAAAAGCAAATCGAGGCATCAAGACACGAGATCTATGAATCTCAAACCGGATATTTATGGCGGTTTGAGGTTCACGATCATAAAAAATCGTCACCGCAGCATCACAAAGATCTGCTGGAGGCACCTACGCCGTCGATCGGGGGTTATATAGATTATACAGGGTGGAATTTTGTAATGCCACCTGGAAGGAAAGTACTCCTAATACTGCAGATAGAAAATTTTACTTAAAGGAAACATTCCTTTATTTTTGAATAGAAAGCAAACTGCATTCAAAGATTTTCAAAAATTCTCTTCTTCCACACCCGGGAATCGAACCATTTTTTGTAAATGATTAAATTAATTTAAGATTTCCTGGTTTTCGTTTCATTTAATTTATCATGTTTGTTAGAGAGATTTCATCCTTATAATTGACCTTAACGATCGATGCAATAAAAGTACAGGGTATATTTTTTTCAGATTTTAGCCGGTTCGATTCCCGGGAGAAGAAGAGAAATTTCGAAAATCTTTGAACGCAGTGTGCTTTCTATTCAAAAATAAAGGAATGTTTCCTTTGACTAAAATTTTCTATCTGCAGTATTAAGAGTACTTTCCCTCCAGGTGGCATTACAAAATTCCACCCTGTATAATTATGTTGAAAATAATCTGGTAGCATTAAATAAACCAACATTGTTTATGGTATCTATCATGTATGTCTATGGATGTGTCTATGCGCTTCTCAATCTATGGTTGTCTATGCGTGCCTTTAATAAAAAGTTACTGTACGTCGTGTGTACGTCATTTTCCTTTGAACGAAACGGTTGTTTAATTTCTCCATCTCATTAGGTTATGGGCCCAGTATAGGTTTCTCCCCCTACAGGTTTCTAGCAGTAAAAGTACAGTTTTGTGACGATAAAGTACTTGACTAGAATAGGCGTAGGCTGAGGTGTTAAAGGAAAACAAAAAAACGTGTGTTTACAACGAAGTTTTAAAATTGACAGTAATGGATTCCAGTTCGCTTTTAGCAAATGTTCCGAAGCTAAAAGGCTGCGAAAATTACAATGAGTGGGCTTTTGCAATAGAAAACATGTTGGTTTTGAAAGGATTATCAAATTGCATTTTGGCGGTGGATAAAGAAAACGACAACAAAGCTAAAGCCAGATTGATTTTAAGTATAGATCCATCATTGTACGTCTATATTAAAGAAGCAACAAGTGCCGTAAACTTATGAGGAAAGCTTAAATCCATGTTTGATGATTCCGGATTGTCCAGAAGGATAACTTTGTAACGATACTTAATTTTGTACGTCTCGAAAATTGCGAGTCGATGACGAGTTACGTCACGCAAGTAATCGAAACAGCGCAAAGATTATCAGGTATGGGATTCAAAGTTGACGATTAGTGGATTGGCAGTTTGCTATTAGCAGGATTACCCGAGAAATACTTTCCTATGATCATCGCTATTGAGCATTTAGGGATTTCAATAACGGCCGATGTCATGAAAGCAAAGTTGCTTGATCTTGCCGGAAACGAAGGCGGAAATTCATCAGCCAGCGGAGCTTTCTTGAGTAGAGGGCAGCACATCGCCAACAGCACTCAAAAGTTGGTAGCACTGTCGGAAATGACTGTTCCAATCATGGCCGCCGCACAGACGAATCGAATGTAAACAAAGCAGACAACAAGATTGTTTTTAAGACGAGGTTGAAGAATTATATATTCAAATAAAAAGTTCTTTGAAAGAGTTACTCAGAAAATTCGTAGCTACTACGTGCTTGCTCGTCCGCGTGGTCTGCATAATCGTGAGTTGTGGTTATGCTCTTGAGTTTACTACCAAGAGCTAATAAAATGTATTTGTTAGCTACGTTTATGATTAAAGAACTTATCAATTAACAAGGCAGTATTCGAAATATAAGTTAACGGTTTCTTCTTTGAAATAATGCTTTTTTTTAACTTACTAAGTTCTCATTTCTGAATAAGCTGAAAATAGAAATAAAAAACCAAAATCAGCTGTTTCGGTTCCTGGCTAGGATTACTTATTGATTTTTCTAAAATCTAATTACGCAGTTTAAGTGATCGTCAACATAGGTCTCGAGACTCCATTCAAGGTTTTACGATATTCCTCATAGGATACCTAGCCATCCACGCCCAGTTGTTTTTTTATGTGTTACACTTTTTCTTATGCGTTAATAATTAAAAAAAAAACAGAAATTTCGGATTAATTCGGAAAATTTAAATGTGTTAAAAAGTTTCGGTTTCGACCGAAACTAAGAGCAAGGCCGAAAGTTCGGTTTCCGTTGAAAAATCAGTTTCGGTCGGACACTTAAGATTATAGCTTTGCTTTGCTGACTAATAGTAATTCTTAGATTAAACTGTTTTTAAAGATAATAAATTAATAACTAATTAACATTATTATGATATTTGAATTACTTACCTCAATGTAATTACTTACCTAAAGGGTTCCTGAATTTAATAACTTTCTTCTTCTGTTAATGTGGTTTTAAAGTTTAAACCAAATTATTACAACTGGCCTAATATTTCTACTTTTCTAGTGACTTAAATAATGTGGTAACTGCAGAGTTGGTTGAGAAACCTACTGAAGAAGATTCGACAATTTGTGATGATAAAATTCAGTACAAGGATATACAAAGATCTCCACAATGGGTCATCCATAGTTTAAATATTTGTACAGCAGGTGGAGTGCTAGTGTGGAACGGTGGATAATCAAAGCTTGAGAAGAGAAAACTCCGTCAAAGTTTGAGAAACCTCCGTCGCCGATCATGTGAACGTGGATGATGTTTGCATGACACACATAATAAAAGCTCTACATTTTTCGAAAGTGTGTACAATAATCTTCTTATGATTTGGGAAACTTCACAAACAAAATATTAAGTGATAACGAAAAACGTCAAACTCTTAATACCTTTACAGCCTTCTGGATCTTTTCCAACAGACATCAACCAGAACAATAGGTGTTTTTCAAAATCGTACTACATTTCTTGTTCTACCCACTTAATCGTTTTTGGATGTGTTATACTAGACGCTGCCTATTGTCAACACCGCTGGATATTTACTTCACAAAGGAATAATATTTGGTGTACGGGAATTCGGGATTGGTTACATTTATCAGAAAGAATTAAACAGCACAGTTGTTCGAGTGGCTATACGGAAGCATGTGCTGTGTATGAATTTTGGAAAAAAAATGATACTAATACTATCGACCACGAACTGGAAAATGAAATTCGCAAAGAAGCATCATTTTGGAAAATGGTTCTTCAAAGGTTATTCGATATCATACTTACCCTAGCAAAGAATTCTTTGGCTTTGAGAGAACATCGAGAACACTTGAGACGGGAAGGGTACCATGAACACCTTTGTAGAGTTTGTTGCCCGATATGATAACATTTTGCGGCAAGTTTTGGATATGCCAAAATGTAATATTTAATATTTCTACGTTTTATCATTTTATGTTGTTCATAATTATTAATTGTTTTTCTTATTTTTCTTATCTGTATTGGGTTTTATTGTTTTTAGGATCTATAAGATATCTGAGTGCAACAATTTAGAATGAAATGATTGAGACCTTGGGCACCAAACTCGAAACCCATCTACTAGAACAAATTAGAGCGTCACCGTTTTTCGCCATCATAATGGATACGACATAAGACATATCGAAGGTATATCAGCTAAGCATTGTAGTGAGGTAGGGAACACCCAAATACTCCGAAATATTTTATTCCGAATTTCGATATTCCGATTTTCAAAACTCCGAATATCATAATACTTAAGAATCTCGAAATTTATTTGACCGAAAGTCGTATGACCGATTTGTTCGTTTTCCGATGTTCACATATTCGAAAAATGTAATGCTCGATGAGTTCTCATTCCGAAAAACGAAATGCCGATTTTTAATATTCCAAATAAACATATTTTTTCGGAATATTGAAATTCGGAATTTCGTTTCTCGTTCTACAAAGTCAGTTTAATTCCTATTGCAGTTACAGCTGACATAAAATAGATGTATCTTCGAATTAAGGTTATTGATGATCGTCGAAAATATCAAAAAATATTGTTGCGATTTCATAACCTGTTCGCGAATTTAAAGGAGATCATTTTTTTTGGGCCTTTTCTGAAAGTGCCGGCCAACGAAAAAAATTGATACCTATGGGTAGTACTAGTCATTTGGAGCAATAGTTACTATGGCACAAAAGTTGTAGGATTGCTCTCGGCCAAGTTATACAAGTTCGAAGATTCATAATTTTCATACATTTTTTAATTTCTGAAAGTGCCGAGAAACAGCAAATAATGATAAGTACTGCTAGAACTAGCCACCTTAAGCTATTTAACATAAAATATCATCACGCCTGTAATCCCTGAAGGGTTAGGTAGAGACGTACCCAATCAAATTGAATAAAAATCACTTTATTTTTTTGTGAAAAGAAGTTAAAATATATAAATCCGCTGGTGGGGCCAGCATCGGGAACAGAATCGAAGTTGCCTGTGGTAGGGATCTTGGAAGAGAAACCTCCTAACAATATAAATCCTGCTAAAATAACTGCTTTCTGAATCAACCAGGTTTTTTGGCTAATAAAATCATCAAAATTGTGCTACGGTATCCTGCTAAGATAGTCCTGCGACCTGGTAGGCGCTTGGCTCTATATGAGCCACTGAAAGTTCGTTTAGACGCACGTGGAACACGACATACTGTCGTCCTGAGCCTGATCCTGGATAAGACAACTAGCTCCCCATTACTCACCGTACGTAGCTTGATTGAGATTTCGAGGGCGCCCTCTCCTTCACGTGTTCTGTCTCCTCCTTCACTGTCATTGCTGCTGCAGAAGAAACGGATCCTCCTTACCGGATTGCCACGGTGTGCTCTGGACAAAGAAGCCCTCCAAGCATATATGAGTGGACCACCCGAAAAGCCATGATTCCCTGGTGCGATCAGCTTATCTGGTCCCTTCCTTATGGAGACAACGGACACAGAGTTCCCATAAAGGGGCTTTAACCGCACCACTTTCACGTAGAGTCTCCAAAAAGCAACATTTCATTCATACATTTGTTGTTTTCTTAAAGAGCCTCATAGCCTTCGAAACGCGACATTGTCGAACCCCCAATTAGCGCTAAGATGGGTTTGCATCGCCGTCCAGTCAACGAGACTCAACTGGTATTCATCCTTGACATCCCGTGAAAGTTCAAGGAGCATTTCTGGGGCAGTCTTCAAGCAGTTACCCAATCTTGCGGGGCAAACGCCTCTTTTTGGAGGCTCTTTTTTGAAGTGGTACGCTTAAAGCCCCTCTACGGGAACTCTGTGTCCGTCGTCTCCATAAAGAGGACACCCAAACAAGCTGATCGTACAGGGCATCATGGCTATTAGGGTGATCCACACATAGTTGCTGGAGGACTTCCGCTTCCAGATCACACCGTGGCAATCCGGGAAGGAGGCTGCCATTTCTTCTGCAGCAGTAATGACAGCGAAGGAGGAAGGAGGCAGAACACATGAAGGAGAGGACACCTTCGAAATCTCAATCCAGCCACATACGGCGACTACGCATGCATGTCGTGTTCCTCGCGTGCCTAAAGGAGCTTTCAGAGGCCCTTATAGAGCTAAACGCCTACCAGCTACCCTACCAAGTCGCAGGACTATCTTAGTAGAACACCGTAGCACAGTTGATGACTAATAGCCAAATAAATGAAAAAAGATGCTGGCTTCACCAGTAGATTTATTTATTTTAACATGTTTTTATTGCTTTTCACTTAAAATTAAGAGATTATTATTCATTTTAATTCGGAACACCTCTGCGCAACCCTTCAGGGATTACAGGCGTGATGATAATTTATGTTGAATTGCTTGAGGTCCCTAGTTCTAGCAACACTTATCATTATTTGGTGTTTTTGAGCACTTTCAGAAATTTAAAAATGTATGAAAATTCCGAATCTTTGAACTTGTATAACTTGGCCGAGAGCAATCCTACAACTTTTGTGCCATAGTAACTATTGCTCCAAATGACTAGTACTACCCATAGGTACCAATTTTTTTCGTTGGCCGGCACTTTCGGAAAAGGCCCAAAAATGTATGTAGCGTGAATGTTCTCCTTTAACCGAGTTGCCTTCGGTCTTAAGCCCAGTCCCTTTCTACCAAGCTAGTTGCCATGCTGCACTCCATGTTGCACAGCATTTTGTGTGTATTAAAAGAAATACACACAAAATGCTGACAACTGTGTATAAATCTATCGCAGGGCGTAGTCCACGAGGAAGTGTGAGAAAGTTTAAAGACAGAAGAATAAAACGTTTAAAAAATTATTAAGAAAAACATTGCAGAAAAACAACTGAGTGTTATTTACAACAGCTGGGGATCAAAATTATGGGGAAAACTGTGAAAAAACTGATATGCCTGCGCAACTCTTAGAAAAAAAAGAGACCTTGCAAAATTAATAATAAAAACACGAAAGAAAAAAGACAAAAATTGAGCGAGATACTGTTCTACAAAGCTCTTGTTCTGATTGATTAGAGCTTAGGCGAAGCCTATTAACTGGTTCAAATTTTCGAAGAGTGGTGAAAAGACGTAAGAATATTAGTTGCTCAAATCATATAAAAGGCATGCTTTATAAGAAAACTATATCACATTGTAACAAGTATAAAAGTAGTTATTGATTATTTTAGACGGGTAGCGCCATCTAGTAACGGAAACGCGAACTGATAGTAAATAGTTACAGTTCATTGATAGATGGCGTTAGAGAGTAACATATTTATTTACGATACTTTTAATTCTAAATAAAATAATATAAGTACATAGATAAAATTCAAATAATTAATTGTGATCGATTTCAGTTGAATTAAATTTAATTATATAACGCATGGTCTATAGCCTCCTAAGTCCTAGCATCCTTTAAACAGAACAATTTGTCCGACATGATGAAGTCCCGACATTTTTCTCAGTACACTTGTATGATGACCGCATGTTCTTTGTAACACACAAATTAGATTTTCGTTTAAAATTTGGCGCCGAAACACACAAACGTCATTGTCAATGACAAAATTGACAGCAAAAAACAGTTACTATTGGTTAAGCCAATCAGAGAACAGATATTTCTTCTTTCGGGCAGTGTTCAAGATTGAAAATGGAGCACCAACGAACAGCAGGTAAACAAAAACTTGTTTTTTCGTGTTAAATGTTTATAAAATGTGTTAACTTTTTATTTATTATTGAGATATGGTTATGGTTTATAGGTAAATGTTATAGTTTTATCAAAACTTAATCGTCTGGATTGAATAATTAGCCAAATATCAGTATGTTCGTTTTAAAGTACTTTCGGTTTTAGCTTATTAGGCATATTCAATTTGTACGGGAAAAAGGATATTCGGCATTTATTTAGAGTAATACTATAAATGTAATGTTTGGATGTTGTAACTCAATCACATTATAATTACTAAACGGATTTTGATGAAACTTTGTAGTATTATAGCTTATGTTTCTGAATACCACATAGGTTACTTTTTATCCCGAATTTCCTATAAAATTTCATTGATTTGTTTTTTTTCCTATTTAGAATTGACTGATGAACAATTGGAAACAATTTTAAACGAATCTGAATTTGAAGATGAGGATTCGGATACAGCCGAACCCTTCCCAGAAGATTTAGACCACCTTTGTAGTACAACGTCAGAATCTGAAGCCGAACCAGAAGCCACACCGCAACCAGTACAGATAGCAACTAGCCTGAGAAGAGTGCGTACTAGAGGTAGGTTTTAGGTATTTTAACAATTTATATTTTTGGTATGAATATTTCTTCGATGTCTTAAATATTTATTTATTTTTATGCAGGTGGTTATCGTTCTCGAGGTAGAGTACTTACTCGAGGCGGCAGGGCCCAAAGATTTCCAGTTACTCCACAAAATGAAGAACTTTGGGGGAGACGGAGTTTTACTAAGTCAATGCCACATTTGCAAGAGCCTTCTTATCCATCTAATAATGTAAATTCCGAAGATTTAATGAAATACCTTAACGAGTATATTGACGACAATTTGATCGATACCATTGTTCAAAAAACTAATCAGACTTCAATTGAAAAAACTGGAAGAAGTATTAATTTAACTAGGGAAGAATGCTATATTTATTTTGGGATAACATTACTTATGGCGTGCTTACCACTGTCTCAAATCAGAATTTACTGGAACCAAAAATATGCTTTACCTGTGATTACACAAGCCATGACGCGAGACAGATATTTTTTGTTGAGAAATTCAATGAAGGTAGTTTTTGATAATGACATAACTATGGATATGAGGAAACAGGACAAGCTTTGGAAAGTTCGTCCTCTATTAGATAGAATTCTCCAAGGCTGCAAAGCACAAGGGAGGCAGCAGAAAATTTCTATAGATGAAATGATCATTCCATTTACTGGGGCCTGTCCAATACGACAGTATTGCCCTGGCAAGCCCCATCCGACTGGTATGAAAGCTTTTGTTTTGGCCAATCCAAATGGTCTTGTTTGCGATTTAACTATTTACCAAGGAAAAGAGACTTTTGCATATGATAACCAATTTCATTTAGGTGAAAACGTTGTACTTAAACTTACTGAATCTTTAGTGCCTGGTCATTTGATTTATTTTGATAGATATTTTACTACGGTTAGATTGGCAGACGAACTTGCTAAAAGAGGCTTAAAATGTACTGGAACTATAATGAAAAATCGCGTGCCAAAAGAAGTAATCAATAAAATAGACGATGATAAAACTTTAATGAGGAAAGGAAGAGGGAGTTGTGACGTACTAGTCCGAAATGATGGGGAGGTGGCATTCACTAAATGGATGGACAATAAATCTGTGTTACTGCTGTCCACTATTCATGCTGCTGAAAATTTTGATGACTGTAGAAGATACAACAGATCAACAAGACAATACTTATTTGTTTCACGTCCCGAAGTTATAAAAGAGTATAATAGCAATATGGGCGGAGTAGATTTAACCGACAGATTAATAGCAGTATGCCCAAGTAGAGCACGAACTCGTAAATGGACCGTAAGGTTCATATCCCATTGCTTGGACTTATCTATCACGAATTCATGGATTAAATTTAAACAAGAACAGATAGAAAAAGGTATCCGTAGACATAAAATAGTACAACTTAGAGAGTTCAAAAGACTGATAGCAGAAAGACTAATAGAAGAGAATCTCTACAGAGAGGATGATTTGCTGGATGATAGTGGTGAACCGGAGGAAAGAAGAAACGTAAAAAAGAGGCGTCCGCCAATAGTGCCTTTGCCTTCTAAATTGAGACGAAAGCATGGCACTGATCATTTACCAGAAATGTTAACAACTCAGAGTCGTTGTAGAAATGAAGGATGTTCTAAAAAAACATCAGTAAAATGTTTAGGATGTAATCTGTCGCTTTGCTTAACAGCAAAACGAAATTGCTTTAAGCTATTTCATAATTCTGATTAAATTTTTTCTTTTTCTTTATAATTTTATTTTTTATTTTCTATTTTGTATGGAGCTATTAATTATAACATTCCATAATTGGGTTATTAATATTAGCTTGTTCTTTTGTATGTTCCTTATTTTACTAAGAATTCTTATGACATTAACTTTGATAAATAATTCAGACTGATAGAAGTAAGACTTGAGTTTCGTGATTTTATAACTTGTTTTTACATTATAATAAAAAAGTTTAATAAAAGTTGATTATTTTGATTGCAAAAATGTGTTTTTAATTGGTATTATTTATAAAAAAAATCTCACTGTAAGTCCGAGATTCCTTTGTAACGGACATATTCTACCCCGGCATGTTATGTATTAAGACCCAATGGCCTATAAGACGAACAAATAGCACAGAATTATTTTTTATGCCAAAATGATCTTTATTTAAATGTCAATAATGTTTGTTCTAGCAAAAAAAATTGTATGAGCTTTAAGCTCTATTTCGAAGCACGCAAAGTCTCAGGACTTCAGCCACACCTCGAAATAGTTCTTTTTAAAGGACATGCGGACAAATTTACAATGTTAGAAAAAAAAATGTCGGGACTCAGGAGGATAAGGCAAAAGCCTAGAAGCGGGTTTGAGCGATTAGATGACGTTGAACTTTAGGCTTCCCTTTTTCCTTGGAACCTGGACACACGTTATAGACGCTGACTGATTTATAAAACAAAAGAATTTAATTAAAATATTAATGACGCGTACAAGGAGTGGAACAGCGGCGAAAATGAAAGTGTGTTAATATAAAGGAACCGCATATGCGTATGTATTCATAATTGTTTTATGTTTTGTTGCAATTACATGGCATCACCCACCATGATGATTGTATTGAAATGCTCACGGATTCTTTCTGATATTGTTCCCAGGGTTCCATCCATTATTTTAAATAAAATATTAAAGAAAAATTAAACGTCTTCTCTACGCTTGGCACACATGAAGTAAGCTAGGACAAGCTCTGGTTCCAAGCCAAGTATTACATTCTACAAAACACACAGGCTGTGAATGCTGGCTGCGTGGCATGTCCACGGTTCGACCTGGATAGATGGTAGTATGTTCTACCTAAAGTAAGTGTTGTGACTATAACCATAACCTTGTAGGAAGCTTGACAAGTGCTGTGATCCTGTACTTATGTGTGCACCATTAAATTAAATAGCTGAGAAGACATCAAGCATCTCTTTTATTTTACCAATACCTCATGCGAACAGAACCCGTTAGTCTCATGGCAATCTACGCTGGCAGCTGGTGGTAAGAGACGTAAGGACCTTACAACATATCAATTCAATAAAGTATAACGAAAGAAAAAAAACGGTCTGGATCAGTTAGCAAAACAACTAAATGTCCAGATTGAACTGTGTGAGCTTTTTCCATAAAAAAAAAACTATTTCAAAACATCACATTTTCCTCAACATGAGCTAGATTCGGACAATATTTCAAACACGCAGAACATAAAATCTACAACTATCTCTATTCCTAGTAAGGGCGCTTTTAGTGTCACGCGGATTTGCTCACGCACGCGGGATTGGACCGCATGCGCAGCGTTGCCAGTATGATTTCCCAAAAAGGTACGATTGGCTTTCTGAAAAGGTACGGTTTTTAACTTCAAGGTACGGTTGGGTCAGGATACTTCTGCAATCTGCAAGAACTAGATCAGTTTTTTTTCTTCTTCGAGTTGGCTGTCTGTGATAATAGATTAGAACAAAAGCGATATGGAATCGAATATTCAAAGGGACATGGTGAAGTAGAAAATTATTACTGATTGCCAATATTTAACAAATTCATTTGTAAATCAATAAAATTATAGAATGAACTAGAAGAAAAAAAACTGATCTAGTATTTGCAGAAGAATTCCGACCCGTTCGGTTTCGCTAGAATTTTGAAAAATGTTATAGTTACTCATATTCTACAGAAAAACAAGGTGTTTGTCAAAAAAAATGAAATGTAATGTTTTAAGAACTAAGAAAATTCCATTTAAGTATGTAATTTGTGCCCATATTTTAGTATCAAATATGTCAGAAAGTTGAAAAAAGTACGAGTCTCATTATTTTCTATTAGTTTTAGTTTTGTTAGTTGTTTTCTACCTTTGACATAGTGAAATATAAATCACTAGTATAGAAAAGGTACGAAAAAGGTACAGTCTAGCTAAGGTACGGTTGTGGTACGATTGTATGACGAATAGTACGGAAAACCGTACTTTTTGGTACGGTCTGGCAACGCTGCGGCATGCGTAGCATCCGCAAAGAACAATTTCATATAGGTATCTATTGTAAAGCGTGATAAACGCACGCGGGACGCGGGGCGCTGTGCGGGGCGTCACCCCGGTGCGGGGTATCCGCATGCGTAAGCGCTGCCTACAACTTCAGTGCCCATTTTAGAGTCGAGCGGGGCGCACGCGCCGTATTGTACTACCGAAATGAAAATCGATACAGAACGAGTAATCATTGAAGTTCATCTGCGGCCCGTTTTGTGGGATAAACGCAATGAATTATACAAAAACAGGGACGCGAGGGAGGCTGCATGGAGAGATATTTTGAAGGAATTGGCACCTAACTACGAAAATTTGAGCGAAGAGGAAAGAAAAGAGGCGGGTATGTGTTTGGTTCATTATTTTATTTATACAAGCATCATTACTTTATTAATATAAGCATAATTATTTAATTCACAAATAACATCAAAAACCTAAAACCTTTTGAGTTTAGTTAATTAATTATATATCGGTGTTGCCAGGAGACTTTTCCTTCATTGATAAAGTAATCTGCAAATATATCTCTGATATTACTTGCCGACGTATTACTACTTTCAGTCTGCTGCCTGGGTAGTGGTCCCGTAAAACCATTTGTGACAAATGTATGGCTGACCTTGTAGCCATCCCGTTTCCTTATGAAATTGTGAAGTACACATGCCGTCTTGACTATTAATTGTGCTAGATCTAACTTGACATTCATGGATCTGTGAAATATTCTAAATTTATTTGACATAATTCCAAAAGTGCATTCTATGTACCTTCTAGCTCTGGACAGACGGTAATTAAATATTTTCTTTTTGTAAGGTAAATTATCACGAGCATAAGGCCGCATCACATGTGATGATAAACCAAATGCCTCGTCTCCCACTATCACGAACGGCAACTTTGCTCTTACACTAGATGGATAAGCTACTTCGGGGCAAATAATAGGCAACTCTTGCGGGTCCCGATACCCAACGTGTTACTTTCCAGTTTCGTATACAATTGACTCCTTCTAAAGATGGTTGAATCGGCGTTGCTTCCACTGGTACCGACATTAATATATGTAAAATTATAATCAGCATCACACATTGCGAGGAGCACTACAGAATAATATTTCTTATAATTAAAATATAGTGATCCACTGTGCGGCGGCCGAATCACTCTTATATATTTTCCATCAATAGCACCCAAGCAATTAGGAAAATTTGTATATGTGAGAAATCCCTCTGCGATTTCTTTCCATTTGATCCCATTAAGCTGTGGAATACATTCAGACTTTAGTTCAATCCATATTATGTAACAAACTTGTCTTACTATTTCGCTAATTGTTGCAATTCCAATCACATAGGAATAGTGTAGATCAGTGAATGTATTACCAGTTGCCAAATATCTGAAAACAAAAACAATATATTAATAATATGATAACATAATATATTAATAATGCTGACATCAGACATAAGACAGCATGCACCGCTCGAATTTTACTTCAGAAGAAAAATAAATACCCTTAAGGTGAAAGGGCACGGAAGTAGCTAGCGCTAGAAGTTTTTAATTCGTTTTAACTACAGTAAGAGCTACGTTAGATTTCTATGATTTGCCGAAAATTTTATCATAGGGGGGGGTATTTATGCAGTTATGATTGTTATATCTTTGGAGGATATAATGGTGCCAAATTAAAGTCCCGAGAATCGCTTATACAATTTAATAAAAAAGGGTTGTGTTACAAGGCTGGTGGTCGACGGGCAAGTGACGATGACAATTCGTTTTCTTAAAACTAGCACTTTGCGCCTGAAGATATTATTATAAAAGTTCATCATAGGACGCGTGAGATTGCTAACACATTTGGTAAGGCGCTAAAGCCTTAACATATTCCCGGCCATTGAAAGATCTCTTTCAATCCTTAAGTTCTTCTGCCGTGGGAAGTCTGCAGAGCCGTACCAGCGAGCGTCGCACGCAGCCCTTGTTGGTGTGAATTTCTGCTACCCTGGATATACCATCAGGCCCGGGTATAAGCCGAAGAACGCGTCCCATTTTCCATGCAAGAGGGGGCGCGTTGTCATCTGCTAGGAGCACCATATCTCCTACTTCTAGCTTGGAGGTATTGGCTCGCCATTTGGTCCTCTGTTGCAATTCACAGAGATATTCTTTTTGCCATCTTCTCCAAAAATGATGCTGTGTTTTCTCCAATCGTTGATACCGCCGCAACTGACTTTCTTTGAAGTCTTCAAGCTTAGGTGTCGGCAGACCGGTCAACGGCCTCCCAATGATGAAGTGCCCTGGAGAGAGAGGAAGGAGGTCGTTAGGACTGGATGAGAGGGGACACAAGGGACGGCTATTGAGTATCGCCTCCACTTGTGTAAATAAAGTTGAAATTTCTTCAAAAGTGAAGTGGCTATCGCCAATAACACGTTTTAAAAAGTATTTCGCCGACTTAACCCCGGCTTCCCATATGCCACCGAAATGAGGACTGTAAGCCGGAATAAATTTAAATGAAATTGATTGTTGACCTGCAAAATCAGACAGAGGCTCGTGGTGATCTCTTAGGAACGCCCCTATTTCTTTAGCGGCAGCCACGAAGTTGCCTCCGTTGTCGCTGAATATTTCCGTTGGCCTGCCCCTACGAGCGATAAACCGCCTAAGCGTCATTATAAATGCCTCCTTTGTTAGGTCGCTGACAGCTTCCAGGTGGATGCACTTATAACGCAAACAGACAAAAAGACATAGATAACATTTTACTACACGACTGCCACGGCCTTTACGGTTGATAATATAAAATGGGCCGGCAAAGTCCAAGCCAACAGATATAAAGGGATAGTCAGGTGTTATGCGCTGGGCCGGTAAATTACCCATTTTAGGTTGTAGCGTTGCGCCTCGCAGTCGTCTACATCTTACGCAATTATTGACCGTGCGCCTCGCAAGACACCTACCACTTATTGGCCATACCGCTTCTCGCACGGATGCCAACAACAGTTGCGGACCAGCATGCATATTATTTAAATGTTCTCTTTTAAAATATAATTTTGTCAACCTGTGAGAAGCGTGAAGCAAAATCGGATGTTTCTTTTCAAAAGAATGCGCGGACGCGTCTAGTCGTCCACCCACTCGAATTAATTTATATTCGTCTAAGAACGGTGATAACGATAACAATTTATTTTTATTATTTAAAGGTTTACCTTTCATTAATGACTCGTATTCAATAGGGAACATCTGGCCTTGAGCGATAACGCATAGTGAATAGAATGACTCACGTAGCTCATTAGCAGACAATATACCTATGCGCTTATTATGTTTGTTTTTAAGGTTGAAAATAAATCTACGAACATAAGCAAATGATCTTTGTAACTTAGTTAAAGATGAATATTTCTCAAAGTCAATGATGGATTGGTCAACTATTGCCGAATGATGCACTTTGAGTTTAGGTATATCTTCCGACTCATTGACGTTTAATTTAGGCCATTCGGATTCATTTTTTAATAAAAAGTTAGGGCCTGTCCACCACAGCGCCATTGATATAAGGCGTTTTGCATCGACTCCTCTTGATATTAAGTCAGCAGGGTTAGAATCGGTCGGGACATAACGCCAGGCTGAAGTGGAAGTTAAATCTTTAATTTCACTAATACGATTGGCTACAAAAACCTTCAATTTACTGATATCGCTACGAATCCAACACAATACTACTGTTGAATCGCACCAGTGTACTAGTTTATCTGGTTTATACCGGATCGAGTTAATTACCGATCTTGTGAGTTTAGCAGCAAGTAAGGCCGCACACAGTTCTAGGCGCGGTATGGTGCTAGGTTTCAATGGAGCCACTTTAGACTTCGCACACAATAATCTGACAGTGACGTCACCATTATGACTTATCGTTTTCATGTAAATACACGCACCATACGCGTTTTGTGAAGCATCGCTAAACGAATGTAACTCAATGTATTTATATGAGTCACCTAGAACTAGTCTTGGCACTTTTAAAGTGGACAAGTACTTAATATTTTCAGAAAAATTAAACCAATCATCTCTTATCTCGGGAGGGACTGGCTGATCCCAGTCCAGTTTTTGTTGCCAAAGTTTTTGCAACATTATTTTTGGTATAATTACAACTGGACTTAGTAAACCTAGTGGATCGAATATTTTGAAAGCATTTGACATAATAAATCTTTTTGTTATTATTTGATTACTCTCATGTGAAAACCCCTTTATTGGAAAGTGTAATGTATCGCTAGAAGGCGTCCAGCCCAACCCTAGCGTACTTGAGGACTCACTAAAAATTAACTTATCTTGTTCA
Organism: Agrotis segetum; assembly: GCA_036375495.1. Classification (NCBI taxonomy): domain Eukaryota; kingdom Metazoa; phylum Arthropoda; class Insecta; order Lepidoptera; family Noctuidae; genus Agrotis; species Agrotis segetum. The sequence continues at coordinate 3,613,690 of JAQSVV010000002.1, forward strand.
TTCACAATAACATTATCAAAAATGGAAGGATGATTCGTTTTAAACTTTCTTAAATTAAAACAACCTGACTTTAGTGCTTCAGATACAGCCTTATGTATATATATCAATTGCTGTGAATCATTCGTTCCTGTAATAAGATCATCAACGTAGTGATCCTTTTGAATAATTTCTTTAATGAGGTCATCACTCTGTTCCTGCCCTACCTGCCACAGACAGCGCGTGCTTAAATAACTTGCGCTCGCTGTTCCGTAGGTCAAAGTATTGAGCATCAGTGTCTGAATTGGTTCGGATTCCTCTCCCCTCCATAATATAAGCTGTAAATGCCTATCATCTTCGTGCACCAATATTTGGCGATACATTTTTTCTATATCGCCGGTGAGTAAATACTTGTACTGCCTAGACCGTATCAAAATAGAAAACAAAGTATCCTGTACATTTGGACCCACCATTAATATGTCATTCAGTGAACACCCGGAAGTGGAGGGAGCGGAACCATCGAATACTACGCGAAGTTTAGTTGATTCGCTTTCCTGTTTCAGAACTGCGTGATGACACAGATAATAACTTGGGCTTAAGCTACCATTTACATCTAACACTGTTAAATGGCCTAATTCTTCATATTCTTTAATGAATTTCGCGTATTCTACTTTTAGTTTATGGTTTCGTTTTAACCGTTTTTCCATATTAATAAAGCGTCTTTTAGCTAACTTGTAAGTATCACCTAGACAATCAGTCGTGTCTTTAAGCGGTAATCTTACACAAAACCTACCTGTATTGGTTCTTGTTGTGTGAGCGAGAAAGTGTTTTTCACATTTATTTTCATTGTCACTCACAATCGATTTCCCTGGAATTTCTTCCAAATCCCAGAATTTAGACAACATTTTATCAAGAACCTCGTTCTTGTCATTGTCTTTGGAAACAATGCCATGATTGCAGTGCACCCTTTTTTGCGGCATCACTGACTGAATTGGACCGGATACTATCCATCCTAATTGAGAACTTCTTAGCTTAGGATTATTTACTCCTAAGGAAAGCTGTTCATTGCCTAAAATATCCCAGAATAGGTCCGCACCTATCAAGACATCTATGTCAGCTGGCTGATAAAACATGGGATCAGCCAACTGGATATTTTCAGGTAATTTCAATAAACTAACATCGACGGGGATCTTTGGTAATCGGCCCGTAAGTTCTGTTAAAACAAAACATGAGCAATTTATGCTAAACTGACTATTTATTGACTGTAATTTAATATTACAGGTTTCAATAATATTTGTTACTGATTTATTGCCTATGCCAATGACCTTTATAGCGTCGATTGGATGAGACTTTAATGATAATCTGATCTTTAGGGACTCAGTTATAAAAGATGATTGACTGCCAGAATCTAATAAAGCACGAACTTTGATCTTTTGCTGATCAAATGGATTCAGTACCTCGACCATGGCAGTTGACAATAGAATTTGACTTGCATTTTTATCACAATAACTTGCTACTATCTCACCTGGTACCTCGACCGTGGTGAGCTGGTTTACTAACGTTGGCGGACGGTGTAGCAAGCTGTTGTGCCTTTCATTGCAATCAGGCTCTTGGCAAGACCTGAAGCGACAGTCCTTTACAAAGTGACCCTGCCTTAAACAATTTGTACACAACTTATATTTTTTAACTTCCGTCATTCTTTCATCAATACTTTTAGATTTGAATGTTGGACAGTCATAGATTCTATGACTTTCATCACAAATGATGCATAAAAATCCTTTATTTTTATTATTGTTGCTAGTACTTGCAAATGATTTAACAACATTATCCTGACCCTTTCTCTGACCGTGATTATTATAATTTGACTGTTTATTATTGGGAGCAGAACGCTGAGGAGTTGCAGGACTTTTCGAAGCCATAATATTATCAGAATGATTGTTACTACGGTTTGCAGACTCGAGTACGTTCGCGCGGTCTGTGATAAATTTGAAGAATTGTTCCAAATTCGGTTTTGCATTTGGTATTTCATTGCGATACTCCTCCCATTTCTGCAATGTTTGACTATCCAACTTAAATGACAGTATGAAGATAATCAACACGTCCCAATTATCTGTTGGTTGTCCTAGGCTGACCAAAGCGCGAAGATTTTTTCTAATATGATCAACTAAATATCTTAAGGATCGCTCAGACTCACGAGGAAGCTGCTTAATATTTAATAATGAATTTAGATGATGATCGATTAATATTCTACTATTATTGTAACGGTCACAAAGCAACTTCCAGGCTTCGGTGTAATTTTTTGCAGAAACTTCGAGATTAGTAATAATTCTGGCTGCGTCGCCTTGTAAATATGAATTTAAGTAATAAAATTTATTAATTTCAGATATTTGATCATTATTATGAATTAAACTCTCGAAGGTATCTCTGAATTCCAGCCAACGGAAATAATCACCGTTAAACTTTGTGATTTGAATCTGAGGGAGTTTCAACCCTACGCTGCGATGATCATCTACACAACATGAAGCATTATGAACAGAGTTGCGTCGTTGCTCACATTCACTTTTTCGAGAAAACATGGAGATCAGATTTTTGGCAGTGGCTATATTAATAATTATTTCTCTTTCAATATTATCACGCTCATCAATTTCTGCCTCAATGTTTTCAGGACACAGAACCTATTTCACTCTGCAGGTCATCGACCCTAACGGATAATGCCTCAAACTTTGCAAGCTTTAAATTAAGTTCCGTTAATTGAATATCATTTAGCTCATTTTCTTGTGAAATATTATTCAAATAATTTTTAAATTTAGTAATCTGTCCTTTGGCGGACGATCTTTTAGTGAACAATTCTTTACAACGCTGCTTACTTTCAGCCATCGTAAATAAACACTGCTAATGATATTCAAATAACCGGTTTAGGCAATACCACAAGAACAAAACGAAATAATAAAATGAATGGGCTCACGTTCCTCGTTTCGGTGTCACCTACTGATAAGGAAGTCGGGTGCGCACGATCAGCTGTTCGCCAACCCGAAGGTTTTCTTTTGACCAGACCGAGTAGCCGGTAAATATCGAAGTGATGTGACCTGGAATAGTCGGCAAACTACGCTAAACACAATGTAAAAAACTATGGACGAGGTCGTGGACCGTTTTGATCTAAAATTGTGTTTAAAAATAACAAAAAAGAATAGAATTCGACTAATAATTTGAATTCGTTATAATTCAAAGGTATTCTAACGGTATTTTAAGCCTTTGATTATTTTATTTTTATTGAAGGTATCTGAAAATAACGGAAAAATATCTGACGAAATTTGCAATTCTCAGGGAATTTCGGCAATAATATGCACGAAAATCTTTTATTTACACAAGTAGATGCTATTCTCAATATTGGAATAGGAAATTATGGATATTTTGGATAAATGACGGATTTTGAACAAAGGATGGCACTTAACTTTGAGACGGCACGTCGACGTTCTGCTCGATGTGATGCTTAAGCTGCACCACTGCTCGAATCCTGGCTCCTCGTGCTGACCAGGTGGCAGTTCTCCAGCCGCTGGACCCCGTGGCGTTTTGTCGTTCCACTTGAAGGCTCCAACTCGTGAAGTTCGTTGCCGCTGCGCGCGTGTCGTACTCGTACCAATTTTATTGAAGAATCTTCTTAATTTCGCGGATTATTATTTGTAGTTCCCCTCATGGGCCACCATGTTATATCTTTGGAGGATATAATGGTGCCAAATTAAAGTCCCGAGAATCGCTTATACAATTTAATAAAAAAGGGTTGTGTTACAAGGCTGGTGGTCGACGGGCAAGTGACGATGACAATTCGTTTTCTTAAAACTAGCACTTTGCGCCTGAAGATATTATTATAAAAGTTCATCATAGGACGCGTGAGATTGCTAACACATTTGGTAAGGCGCTAAAGCCTTAACAATGATTTCATATGAAAAGTTCGAAGTATAGTTATGTATCTCATATCTGCTAAAAGTGGCCACTTTTAGCAGATTTGAGACACATAACTATGCTGTAAATATTTTATAAGAAATCTTCTCTGTATAAATTAACCCCTATGGTAAAATTTCCGGCAAATGAAAGGAATCTAATAAATATATATAATATAATATAATAAAATATCGTTTATTTCAGGCAATATTTACATTACAAGATGGTAATGTAAACAGAGGCCCATAGATATATACCTTACAGACTAACATACATATTATTTTATATACAAAAACTATTTTAATTATTTCACACGTAATGTCGCCGACGTGTGCACGGTGTCAGCGGGCAGCCGCCCTCGGAACTTCCGAAACACGACACCCTGCGGCCAGAAGTCCTCCTTCATGAAGGTTGACAGATGCAAATAAAGCAAATTTTTGTTAAAACAAATTAAAAACTTACAGCGCTAGTGACTTCCGGAAGTTTTCACCTTAATTTTGATGATGGCACTGTAACAAATAAACAAATTTCCCGATTCAATCCGGTGTTTTTCCAAAAATCCTTAAATGAAGTTCTAATTATTTTTGTAAAAAATGAATTATTTCTATTCAGTAAAATTTGCCATCATCAATATTAAGGGTACTTTTCCTTCAACTGCGGCCTTATTTTTCCACTCTGTATAGGTATATATATATTGCTTGATTTATCTAATGCTTCATGAGACAGTGTAAAGTTGACAACATGTGTGAATTAAGGAGGGCCTTTAATCGAATGCAGTTAAATTTCCAACTAATATCAGATTTGTACACACGGCCACAGATCAAGCTTCCCAAAACCAGTATAAACAGGACTCATGCGTTGTTTATTATCGTAGACGACTCGGCGAGGCCCTAGCAAGTTCCGTTTATTGGTACTGGTTTTGGGTAACTTGATCTGAAACTGTGTGTACTTTTGCCACTTACTTATTATATTTTGTCATTTCAGACAAGAAAATACAACAACGCTGGCGAACAGCAAGGGACACTTACCAGAAAGACAAGATATCTGAAAAAAATCAGCCATCCGGCTCTGGGAGTAAGAAGAAGAAGAAGAAATATTCTTACTATGACATTTTGACTTTCTTAGACAGTACAACGGAAACTGCTGGAGAAGAGTCACTCTGTGAAGAAATGTCTGAACAAAGTAATTTAGAAACACCTAATGAGTCCACGCAACCAGGTACTTCACGTCAAGAAAGTTCTCAACTAACATCACAACGTAATTTAGAAACACGTAATGAGTCCACGCAACCAGATACTTCACGTCAAGAAAGTTCTCACCCAACATCAAAACAAAAACAAGTAAAATCTAAAAAGCAAGCACCATCTGAATTTGAGGCACAGTTATTAGAATGCTTAAAGTCTAATCAACTGGAGCTAGAAAGTGAGGATTTGGCTTTCTTTCAGTCTCTGCAGCCTTCATTAAAAAGATTCACTAGATATCAAAAACTAATGTTCAGAACAAAAGTGTTAAATATAGTTATGGAAATGGAAAGTCAAACACAACCTGCATACTACAGTCCCATACCTACAACAAGTTCTAGTGCTTTTACTGAGCTTGACAGTTTGTCACCGATAAATCAAGATTACCAAACCAATAGTATAATCCAGGATACTTCGAGTCTTAACGACAATGCTATTAGTTCTGCTGCAGTGAATGACAATGAAACTCTTATTTCGACTGAAAGCGGCCTGTTTAATATCACGTCTTATGACGTAATTTATACCCCAGCAACAACATCATCTACAGGCGAAAGTAATGTCAACGCTCAGGATACAAATTTACAAAGAAATGAATGATGTAAAATTTGATTTTTTAATTTATGAATAAAACTCTTTTTATTAAAATGAGTACGATTAACTTTTTTTCTCCAGTTTCTCTCTAATTGTTTGTTTAGTCATATGAGTGCGGTTGTACAAATGTACACACGGCACAGATCAAGTTACTCAAATCCAGTATAAGCGGGACTCCGACGGGTTACCTAAGTATGATAATACGCAAGGCGCGAGTTCCATTTATGCTGGTTTTGGGTAACTTGATCTGTGGCCATGTGTACTTTATCAGATAAAAAAAAGGATTGTGTATGTAGGTTGAACGTACCAATCCCAAACCAATTAAGGACTTTTTTTGGCTTTAAATTACTGTCATGTGCAAACCTATAACTTTTATCTATATTAAAATAAGTAGCGTGTGATGAAAGGTAGGAATGATTCCACTTTAATGGCGACATTTTATGAGTGAAATAATCTTATTTTATGAAATTTCAACATGAAATTGAATGAAATTATGAACAATGAAATTTCAGAGTACATGACAAAATCTTTTTTTTTGCACATGTAAATTTACACATGACAGTAATTTGAAGTCAAAAAACGTTTATCCTACCTGTTCAAATCCCTTTCCACTAAATCATAGCAGGAAATTAAATATTTAAAATTTAAAACTTACCTTAATGTAATAGCGAGCCTCTCAATCGGTTGTATTGTAATCCTTCGTAAACTGCTTTTTTGTAGCTTATTCTCAATTTTACACAAAAGTTCATCAAAAGAACGAATGGACATTCGAAAGTAATTTTTAAAGGATGGTGGGCAAAATACACCCAGCTCCGCCAGCCATATACTAAGTGTGACTTAAAACATCTACCAAAAACATGTATTTTTTATTAAGACGGCATAAAAAATATCCCAGAGATATAAACGTGTACTTAGGTACCATAACTAAAAAAATATTTTTTATTATTTCTGCTTGCGGGTAGTCGAGTTGTTATCTCCGCAATCCTTTTGAGTTACATCGTGGTGATTGTGCGCTCTTTTGTTACTTTACGATACTAAATAATTCCTGACTACACGCTTTGGATTTTGGACTTTGTTTTTGCTTTGTGAATTGTTTTTTGTTGAACTGGAATCATGTTTCATCCTAGCCGTGGAACAGTTTGTTTGATTTGTAATCGATCCGTATTACGTAGAAGACGATTAACTATAACCAACCTACTGTTTGAACAAAACCCAACAGCCGCAAGATTCATCTTAAATAATGTTGGATCACACCAAGTAAGTACATACATACCTATTATTATGTTATTATTAAACATGCACTTTAGCATTATAATTCGCGTAAAGTTCAAAAGTAGCTTCTTCTTCTTATCGTGTTTCAAGGCGCGGGCCCACCGCGGCGCATGCTGTGCTCGGACACGCGGCGCATTTTAGCTGCGTGTAATAAGTTTGACAACGTGGGTCTACGTTTCCACTGGAGTACACGAATATGACCCACGACTATGTATAGCGTGGTACGGCACACCTAGAGGCGACGCACGTACCACTGCAAAACTGCACTGTGATAAGCGAACTGTCACATAGTCATGGGTCATATTCGTGTTCTCCAGTGGAAACGTAGACCCAAGTCGATAGCGTTGAGCTACGTAACCGCTTATTCAAACAAGCTACGCATGTACTTATGACGTCAATTCATGCATAGCCTCTCCATGGGTTGCAGTTAGGGCATGCAACCGGGAAATCCCGGTACCGAAAATACCGGGAAATCCCGGGAATTTGTAAAGCAATCCTGTACCGGTTCTTCGTCCCTTAGACCCGGTACTTTCGATACTTTCGGTACTTTATTATTTTCCTTCTTTTTGTTAATATAAATTTACAAATCATATCCAATAAACTATTCTTTTACAATATTGTTGATATAAAACATTTTATTTGAAAATAATGAGAATTTCATAAACAAAAACTAATCAGCAATGTAAGTAAGAGGTCAGTTGTAATGATGATTATGATTCATTTATTGCATTACTTTCATTTTGAAGAGAATAACTTTAATAATGCTCAGATTTTGTGTATTTATAATTATTTGGTTTATTAATCTCTAAAAAGCTTTTACTTTTTTATGATACTACCTTTATTTTAAAGAAAATAGCGTTTGTTACATTCTTTTCTTGAGTTTTATATTTTTTTCATCTCGCTAAAGCATTATACTAGTTTTGTTTTGCTACAGTTTGTTTAATGATATTTATTTATAGTAGAAGGAAATAAGTGACCAAGTATGTGATGTTAAAGACTTATTCTATAGAGGAAAGAAGAAAGCAATTACGTGACAAAGATAGGCTTATTTCTAATTCAAAATATAGTAGGAATTTCCAATATTCAAAACATATTTTAATTATTATATTTAAAAGTTATTTTTATATCAATTAAAAAAAATACATGTGGTACTCGGAGATTGTGAGAAGCTACCTTTTTTCCACTTCACTCGCTCGGAAAGATTCTATTCATTCGCGCGTTTTGTGTGAAAAATGGAGTTTAATAACTCATTTTGCACGCAAAACGCGCAAAACTCCATATTGCGCGCTAGAACGCAAAGATTTGTTCAAAATTCGGACAAAATATCTTGTAGTCAATTATTTTCTTCACTGGCAGGCGAGGCGCAGAGCCACACCTACTGCATTTCCTCGCTTAGTGAGGTAAAAAGTTGTGTGTTGCATTCGGAAGCAAAGTTTTTCTGCATCTCATACCTTTGAAAAGTTCGCCACGCTCAGTTTTCAATCCCACTTGGATTAAAAACTGAGCGTAAGCAAGACACTGAAAGATAAGCAAGGCTGCAAAGTTGATATTATAACTATTTTATTTTAAAAGAAAATTAAAATGTTTGTGATGCACTACTGTAATAATTTTATAAGTAGGTTTCATTACGAAAACTCTTTTTGTAGCTAGCCGTTTAGAATTAGTAAGATAAAGTAAATTGTTTTTATGACGGATATTTTTCTTCCGGATATGTCGGCTATTTTCGTTAGGTTTTTGTTGGGAATGTCATGATTTGGTCGCCGCGCCTCGATCAGAGCCCGCGATAAAAGCTATGCAATAGATTAAAAAAGCATTTAAATTCGGTTCCTTGAGATTATGTTCTGATGATTATCGTCAATTATAGATTTACGAATAAAACAAAGTTTTATGAACTACTCCATCCCACCCACATTTGTAATGAGTTCATTTTTCAACTGATTTAGATAATTTTATGTAGTGTGCACGCACTCGTGCCTTTCATTCGATAAGTTAATAGCGTTTGTACGTGAGTACCGAAAGTACCGAATTTCCCGGGAAATCCCGGTTCCATGTCCCAGTACCGAAACTTCGGTACCGGGCTTGAAAAAGTACCGGTTCTGCAAGCCCTAGTTGCAGTGGACATAACCACATACATATTCTTACAAATCGAAGCTTAATACACGTGCGTAGCCTCTCCGTGCGCCGTGCCTTTACTGTTTATTTTTTTGCAATTGTATTTTTTATTACAGATTGCGTTTAACAACGCAGAGTTCATTTGTCGTCCTTGTTACCAAAGAGCTTCGGCGTCATCTGGGGCTACTCCACAAAGAGCACCTACATCACGTACTCCTCAAGATGCCACCGCAGCAATCCATCAAGTTCCAGTACAAGACGCACCCGTTGCTCCACTTCAGGCTGACGTACCAGCACAAGATGTCCCCGCCATTCCACATCAGGTTGATGAGCCAGCGCAAAATATCCCCGCTGCTCCACTTCATGCAGATGTTCCAGCACCACATCAGGAGGATGCGCCAATGCTAGGTGCTCCTGATAATACATCAATTGTATTACCGAATGTTTCTCGGCCACCAAATTCCGCCCGAACGTGTATGGTTTTCGGATGTCACCGACACTCACTACATAGAATTCCAGAAAAACAAAGAATTCATTTAATGCAAATACTCAATTACTACATTCCAGAATTTGCAAGGATTTGTGATGTGCATCTGCGCTCAAATGATTGGGAAATAATGACGAACGCCCCAAATGTCATGCATAACTTTAATGCGGAACAAATGACAGATATAATAAACATGTTAAAAAAAGCTGTTGAAGATGCGTCGCGGTTAGATTTTGAGAATATAGAACATTTCGATGAAGACGAACTGTACTACTTCACGGGAAGAAATCGGGAAGAATTCATAAGAATTATAGATCAGACTCCGTCATTATCTGCCACTTGTAATCAGCCGAATACTGCCCTTGGAATAATGTTAGTTAAACTGAGAACGGGAGAACCCAACGAGAGGTTATCGTTGTTATTTCACATGAGCCGGAGAAGCTTAGAACGACTAATGAAGTCCGCCCGTGAGGCTCTGATCGAAGACTTTGTTCCGACATACTTGGGTTGGGATAACATTACTAGAGAACAAATAGCTCAGCGGAATCTGCAAATACCAAACACACTATTTGGAAATGCTGACACAGGCGATATTGCAGATAGAAAATCCGTAATTATTTGTGACGGGACGTATATATATATATATACAAGAGCTCGAATTTTTTGTTCCAAGTTGAAACCTATAGTCCTCACAAGTATACCAATCTATTAAAACCATTTATATTTGTGTGTTCAGATGGCTATATAATTGAGGTCACTGGTCCACATGCTGCTAAAAAATCAGATGCATCAATAATGCAAGACATAATTACCAATGAAGAACATCCATTTCATTGGCAGTTTAGACCAGATGATGTATTCGTGTTAGACCGAGGATTCAGAGACGTTGTTCCAGATCTCGAAGCGCTTGGATATGAGGTGTATATGCCCCGTATCGTTGATAGTGGAGAAACACAACTTACAACAGCACAGGCAAACGAATCCAGAAAAGTCACGCTTATTCGGTGGGTCGTTGAAGTCGTGAATGGTCGTATTAAGCGTGACTTTAAGCTGTTTCGCCAAGAATATTTCCACAGCGCAATGACACACATGTTCCAGGATTTTAGAATTGCTTGTGCATTAATAAACTGTTTTCACGTACCTATTACCGATAGTGAATATGCGATGGAATTCATAGAAAGAATTAATGTAAGACAAGAAATGCAAAACATTTTAGGTGAATTCGTCACAAGACGCCGCATGAACAGACAACGAGTTCCTTTCGAAGAAATGAACGCTGATTTGCCTGGCTTTGAATCATTTCCCAGGCTCACCCAAAGAGAACTTGTTATTTTTGCGCTGGGAACTTACCAATTGAAATTGGCAAAAAGTTATTATAGTGAGCATATTCGGGGCAACGGACACTTCAATATATTTCTTTACCGGGACCCCGAACGACTCGTTGCCGAGCTCAACAATGCTGGCATTGAAGGCTCAAACCTGTGGCTCTTGCGAGCGAAGATAAAATCAAGGTACACGAGGTCGAAGCTCCATTACACATGTGTTAATTAATGAAAATGAGAGTGGATTAAATGCACTGAACCATTATTACTGCTCATGTAAAATAGGAAACCGTACTTTAGGTTGCTGCGCCCACGTAATGGTAATTATATGGTATTTAAGCCTAGCAAGACATGAAGAAAATATCCACAGGCCGGCTCTATTTTTGGACTCAGTAATAATAGATCGCAATAATTAATAATTATGTACAGGTGGAGGTGGGGGGAGTTAGGACTCATTACTTCGTTTAATATAACAATATAAAAATATTTGTAAGTTATGTTTGTTTCATTAATACCTAGTAAAATATTATCAATGTTCAAATATTAATAAATAGAGAACCCTAGGACAGAATTTGATGTCCGTTGGCACCGAGAAACATGGATGTGATACCTTCTAAATTAAAGTATTTAAAGCTGTGGCGGATGTGGGTGTGCCGCCCATACATTTTTGCCCACTATCCTTTACGTTCATTATTTTGTAGTTTTCCAAAGTGTGTAACAAACGCCCCAGCAAGAAGCCTATTTTCAAGAAAGGGATCAACATATACTCTTGTCTTCTTGTTTCGTCGTTTGTAAAGTATGTAAGCGACACATATTCTTCTGACATTGATCATTTTTGAACACGTCTATACCGTTACGCAGCCCGTAGAAAACTGAAACTCATGCTGCGTATGATCCGCAGCGTGAAATTTTACGCATGCGGTCCAATCCCGCGTGCGTGAGCAAATCCGCGTGACACTAAAAGCGCCCTAAAGCTGTAACAATAAATTTTAAAAATTTCATGAAAAGGAAACATTCTGGCCCAACAACCAATTCACCGTAATGGAAATTGTGTTGAATTTACACCATCAAAAGATTTGTTAAATAAAATGACTTCATCAATTTATGAGCAACAAGTGGAACTTCTGGAAGAATGATTATTTCTATTTTTTTTTTTAGCGTTTAAGAGTGGGATACCGGGATGTCAGATTTCAGAATTTCCGCAACGCTAGTTAACGCTACTAAGTTACCCTACGAAAATAGCAGCTTTACAGAACAATTTATTCTCAATATTATAGAGAAAAACAGGAACTGGGGGGGTATTACAACGTCTTAAAACCAGGTTTGTTCCGGTGAGTGAAAGTGACAGAGCTATTCAAGTCGTCTAGCGCTATCTCGTTCATTTACTGGAACAAGCCTGGTTTTTTGCCTGCCGACCGACACCGTTTAGACCGACAGATAGGTAATTTCATACGAATGAGTGCCACAAACCCGGAACTTGTTGATTTCACCCGTATGAATTGTGAAAAATTGGTTGTTTGCTATTGGCACATATCATGTCAAAGTAGCGAAATCATACTGCAGTGAACACGTTAGAGGAACTGGTGTCTTTTCATTTTAGACACCCAGAAGAAATTAGATTTCAAATGAGGAAGAACAAACACTGTTGAAATGAGACATATTCACTCAAAAACTAATTATTGTTATGTTTTGTATAACCGCGACACCGTCACTGAAAATTGTTGCAGCTGCATACACAGTCGTCGCACCTCAGGCAGTTGGGCTCACATAATGTCCATTATTTATTATTTAGCATGGGTTAGGTACGAAGGAAATCTCGGCTGGCGGATCCTGGGTTGCAGAGAGGATCCGCCGCCTGGGATTGAGGGTGGCGCTGCACAAAACCGAGGCCGTATTCTTTCGCGAGCCCCGGCAGCGCCACCCACTTCCCGATGCCCACATTGTCGTGGAGGGCGTCCGAATCGGACTCCAGCCCCAGATGAAGTACCTGGGCCTGGTGCTGGACGAGAGGTGGAGCTTCGGCCCGCATTTCAGCCGGCTATCGACGCGCCTGCTCAAAGCTGCGGGCGCCCTCTCGTGGCTCCTCCCAAACATTGGGGGCCCAAGGCGAAATGCCGGCGCCTACATGCCCATACGGGGCCCCAATCTGGGCGGACTCCCTGCACAGGAGGCAGAACGCGACCGCCATCCGCAGGCCCCAAAGGGCCATTTCACAGCGAGTGGCGAGGGCCTACCGCTCGGTGGGCTTCTCGGCGGCGTGCGCTCTGGCCGGCAAGGAGGGGCCTTGGGAGAGTTTATGAGTGGACGGCGCGCCAGAAGGCGCTCGGAGAGCGCCTCGTCGCCGAGGAGCGGGAGGCCGTGTGGCGGGAGGCGAAGGACGCCATCGTCCTCCACTGGACCGCCTTTGGCCGCCGGACGTTGGACGCGCTCGGTCCGGTTCTGCAGAGCTGGCTCGAGCGGTCCCACGGTTTCTTCTCGTTTCGTCTGGTTCAGGTGTTGTCCTGGCATGGCTGTTTCGGAACGCACCTGCACCGGATTGGGAGGGAGGAAACCCCGGTGTGCCACGACTGCGGCGCAGCGGAGGACACGGCACAGCACGCCCTCGAGGTGAGCCCGGCATGGCCCGAACTGCGCCGCGGTCTGACCGCGGTGGTTGGTCAGGACCTCTCGCTTCCAGCCGTGGTAGAAGCCATGTGGCGGTGGCCGGTAGCGACGGGCGGTCGACAGGCGCGGGGGCGCCTTCGCCTGCATTGCACCTGTCACCACCTTCGTGAGCATTCCCGGGCCCGTGTGAGGGCCCGGCCTGAAGAGCATTCGTCGGCGGAGGGCTGGAAGTGATGGCTGTGCCAGTGATTTCCCAGCCCCCGCCACTAGGATGAACCGGGAATGCCGCTGGATTGTTTTAGTGGGTATACCGGGTCAGACCGGGGAGTCCCTCATAACCCTCCCATCCCCCCGGTGGGAGGGTATGCGTAATGCAGTTTTTCCCAGCGCAAACAAAAAAAAAAGGTACGAAATAAATCCAACCCAGCCTGCTCAATTTTTAGATTTCATATTAGTTGATACTGAAAATAATTACATATTTTGTATACCAACATTAGGGAATGCTTGCTCGGTTTTGTTTTTGCATGGTGGTTAGCTTGGCCGTCAGATGGTAACTCTCGCCGAGATCCGTCTTTGGAGGGGTAAATAAGGTTAAGTTACGGTTGTCTAGTTCTGTCTTTGAATGGTTCACCAAAGTTAAGCAACTATTGTCTATGGTTGGGAGTCCAAACGTTTTACTAAAATTAAACATTGTTTACTCTTTCCATTTAGTGTGCATTTTTGTTGTTTTGTTTTTAGTTTAATTTAGTTAAGGTGCAGCGGGGCAATCTCGACAGCGGGAAATTTCAACTAATCTAAATAACTTCTACATTTTACTTTATTTGAATAAGTGCCAATGAAGTCTCTCAATCAAAAAAACTCAATCCGTTGAGATAGCTAGAAGAAAGGCTTGCGATCCTTTTGTTGTTTATAGTTATTTCGATTTATTAGAAAAGGTATTGAAAGAACTGGACCTGACAGATAAACCGGAGCAAATGTATAACTTAAATGAGACAAGCATGTGTAATCATCATCATGATTCATCATGATTTTGTTGGCGACGAATGTTTCTGGCAACAAAGTTCAGCCATTAATCATCTTTCAAGGAAAACATCTCTGGTCCGAGTGGATGTTTAAAAACGAAAACATACATACAAAAAGCTTACGTCGTAAGCGAGAAAGGCTGGATGCAGACCAGCATATTTGAAATCTGTGTTTGTGTCTTCGCTGGGAAGTGTCAAGCCGGTGCTACTAATATCCGACGGACATGGTGCGGGAAGTGGAAAGTCTTTCGTCTTGAAATTACTCGTCGAACATATTAAACGATGCACCTGTAGTTGACCTATTGCTCAAGGTCAAATTAATTGAAGTGACCCTTACAGGAGTAGCCGCGCGTCAAATATTTGGCAAAACATTGCACTCTATATTCTCACTTCCGATTGAAAAAGGAAATACCATGACATACAAAAAAATTACTGGGCAAAAGCTAGAAAATGAAAGACTTAAATGGCGCCATATAAACTGGTTAATCATAGACGAGATCTCTATGGTATCTTATGAAAATTTGCGAATACACCTGCGTCGCGAAGAATACAAAAATAATGACGAATTGTTCGGCGGGATTAATATATTGCTTTTTGGTGATATACTTCAACTCCCACCGGTAAAGGGCATTGTTGTTTTATTCAACCAACATGGTCTTCGGCTGAAATCAACTTATGGCAGCAATTCTCATTTTGTGAACTTACAATAAATATGCGCCAGCGAAATGCTGAGTTCATTGACCTCTCTAAGCTTGCGGGTTGGAGAACTAACGATAGCTCAGCTACAATTTCTTTGTGAGCGCCGTCACGTGCCTAGATTTTGCCAATGGGTTTGTTGTTCGTATATTCCCTATAATTTTTTTAATAAAACCTTTATAACGAAAATTAATCTTTGTTTGATTTATCGCAAACAAAATTGGCGACCGTGACAGGACCTACAATCGTCGGATCCACTGCCACTCAAATTGTTCCCGAATCCCGCATCAAGGGCAGACGAGACACCGGACGAGATCTACCAGTACCTATCAACGGAAGGCCGTGTTGAGAATAAAAGATCGCCGTGCCTGTGGACTGGCACTACTTTGTGAGCGCCGTCACGTGCCTAGATTTTGCCGATGGGTTTGTTGTTCGAATATTCCCTACTATAAGACAAGTTGACTCATACAATGAAAAAATTACCGCTGAAAATGCTAAGACGTACCGAATGTATACTATAATGGCTGTAGATGAGTCTCGCGAGGCGGCAACCTATGGTAGAAAACCACCGGATAATGTTATTCCTAAAGACATTAATAACTGAGGTGGTTTCTTATCAGTTATGAAGTTGGGTATTGAATCTCGAATCACGTTAAGGATTGTGAATGGCGCCATGGGCCTTATCAAGAGTATTAAATGGCCTGCCTTACGAAGAGACCAGGCGGTCTCTCTGTAGAAAGGAAGAGGAGGACGGTGAGTTGCCTGAATCAGTCCAAATTAAATTTGATGACCCATCAACGTAGGCCAACGCTTAAAAGATGAAGACGGGTGCGTAGCAATCTACTGTTTGCACAACATTCCAAGCGCAAAGAGGATATGGAGATGTTGAACGCAGAATGCTACCGCTCATTATAAGTTGTGTTGTTTTAAGATTGTTGAACCTATTAATAACTGTATGTTTTTTTTTTTTTTTCCCCTGTGGCAACACTACAGCTAACAGCTGATTTTAAATTGTCCTTAATTTTTTATTTTAAAAATTGTTTTTATTAGTTTTATAAAGGATTTTTCCAATTTCTCATCAAGAATATTGCTTATTAAATCATTTTCTGTATTAAATTCACGTATTGAATGTAAATTTTGTGTGTAATTTCAATATGAAATAAGTGACATTTACCGGCTTCAGGGAATCTTGCATTGTCATCTTATTCCAGGTACAATACTTCTTAATTATTTGTTGTAGTATTGTTTACGTGTCGTAATTAAGTCTGCTAATTAAGTCTGCTATTACCTATTTTGGTCAGTTAGTTGTAAATATTGAGGAGAAAAAAAGGAAAAGTGTTGGGCGACCAAGTGTTTTGCGACCTTTGTTTGAAACAAGCGAAAGAAGAAGATGGCGATATGCAATTTCCCAAGTAAGTCCCTGTCCTTATGTGTGCACCCGTTGGCACGTAAGGAAACGGTTGCCATTGGACGTATTTTTTGTCGTTTATTCGCATGTAGCAACACAATATGGCTATATTTAAAGTAATACAGTCTCTGGTAACCGATTTTAGTAACTTTTATTTGACCACAACCCTATTCGGTACCATAAATACAAAAAAATAACACTGACATTTTGCGGCGTAAGGGCGCGTACACATAGAACATCCGTTTTACAGGTCCGTTTAAACGTATATGTTATTAGCGTATGTAGTTGTATGAGCGAGTTCATACAGAATACAGTATTCCGGATCCAGTAAAAAATACTGATCCGACAAAATAAGCAGCAATCCGTTTTACAGGTCCGTTTTAACGTATATGTTATTAGCGTAGGTATGTAGTTGTATGAGCCAGTTCACACAGTATTCCGGATCCAGTAATACTATACTAATCCGTTTTATCGGATTGAAACCGCACGAGGCTTTGCACGGGGGGTGCGATGTGCTACACACAGCCGCCATTTGCCGGTTTCATTCCTAGAGTAGTGCACGTGTCCAGTGCTATCATAATCATGGCAAGCAAGGCGTTTGAAAAATATGTTGAGCAAGAAGTTTTGATAAATTGTGTTGAAAGTAGACCAGTTCTTTGGGACAAAACACTGGAGATTTATAAAGATAAAATTGCAAAAACCGCAGCTTGGCGCGAAATATGCGGTATTCTAAAGGAGGATTGAAAATCTACCCCAACCACCTCCAATGCAATCCCCTGTACCAGAAATGACAATTTTCATTGCTACTTATCCAAATACAATTATTTTCATCGACTCTGAACAAGCAGATTGCTACCGTCCACCAGCTCGGTTCACTGCAAATTATCCAGGCCCTATATTTGATACCGGTACATTCATCGAAATTGCAGATAATCCCAAAGAAACAGCAAAGGTTATAAAAAATAAAACGATGCATCCCATGATATCTAAAATGTGCGACGGTAAATGTAGACGACGTTGCAATAATTTCACAGAAAAACAGCGAGAGGATATTTGGAATGGTTACTGGAATCTTAGCTATACTCAGCGCCGCCAGTTTTTGAACAAATGTGTAAAGATTGCACCAGTCAAAGAGAAATCTGCATCTATTCCTAACTCAGACAAAAAACACGTAAAAAACGAGTCGAGGTATTATTACTTTTGTCTCGGGAATGAAGAGATAAATGTTTGTAAATCATTTTTCCTGAATACTCTGGGTCATCGCACTGATGGTGTTGTTACCGAGTTAAGTAGGGCTCTAAAACGGAAACCATGTTACGAATCAGTGAAAGAAAATCGAGGTGGTAAGAAACCTAGACTATCAAGAACGCCAATCGAAGACCATATCATGAGCTATAACCCGGCATTGAGCCACTACAGGAGAAACAACGCCCCGTTAACACGGTATTTGCCACGAACGCTTACGCTGCAATCTATGCACACTGACTTCATATCGAAGAATCCTGATGTCAAATGTTCCATTGAAACCTACAGAAATACTATGAAATCAATGAAAGTTTCCTTAAAATATCCCAAAGGAGACCAATGTGTTGATTGTGGAGTATTCGTGGAAAAGATTAAAAATGGAAGTGAGGTATCAGATGTGGAAAGATTACAGAATGATTTCGCTCAACACAAGGTTAAAGCTGAAAAAGCTATAAAAAATTACAAAGAAGATGCCAAGAAAGGCAACGATACTACGGAACACTATTTTTCTATGGATCTTCAGAAAGTGACATTATTGCCAGATATGCCAAAAATTAAGGATTCATTTTTTTTGAGCCGTCTTGTGGCTTTCAATTTAACATTTGCACCACTATGTAAAGATGCAAAGATACACAGCAAGTGTGTAGTGTGGCATGAAGCAATGATGGGTCGAGATGCTAATAATATAATAGATGCATTGATGGCTTTTCTTATTTCGGAAAGAGATGTGAAAAAATTAACACTGTGGTGTGACAATTGCACTGGACAAAATAAAAATTGGTTTTTATTTACAGCGCTGCAGCGCGCTGGTAGTGATTGTTAATTCTGAGTGCATTAATACTGATACTATCACTCTGAGATTTCTTACTAAAGGCCATACCCATATGTCTGCTGACGGCGTACACGGGAATATAGAAAAAGAGATGAGGCGTCGAGATGGAGTTTATGATTACGAGGACTACAAATCTATAATAGCGAATTGTAGAAAGAACATAGACGTTATCGAAGTGCAAAAATCATACCAATGGTTGAAAAAGAAACGAGTTCCACGGCGTAACACAAATGGCGATTCAGCTCTCAGTACATTTTTGCTAAACCCAGTGGTTGAAGCTAAGTTCGTCAAAGGATCACGAAATCTGTTCTATAAAACAGATTTTGATGAGTCTTACCAAGAACTGAACTTCTTGATGCGGAATTTTAATGTCAACACTATTCCTCCACTTTCAAATACTATCCCCCGAGGGGTGAAATCATCGAAGAAAGATGGTATTGTTTCAAAATTGGTCCCCCTAATGCCATTGAACAGAAGAGAGTTTTGGCTGAATCTACCCACGAGTGATAACTCCATTGATTTGCAAACTGATGGTCAAATCGTTACCAATAACAACGAATAGTTCATTATCAATAAGAACAATTTTAGCTTAAGGTTATTGTTTTGAGTTTTGGTTGACTGTGGTGGTACCAACCACCGTCGCTAAATCGCTATCTCTTCTGGTTTCTTCGGGCGAACGAATCAAAGTAGCCGACCAGTTTTTTGGCTCTCCTGAACATTTTTGTTGGAAGGAGTTACTATGTTTTGATTTTAAGCAGCCGAGATGCCTGGATACGAACATTGAGTGAGAAAAAGAAATTGAAGAAATCTGGAGCTGCTGCCTCAAATACCAAGCCTTACAAATATCACAATCAAATGTTATTTTTGAAAAAAGTTGTCACCCCAGGTGATACACATGAGAACGTCCCTGCTAATGACAACATCACGGAAACAGTAGAAAGTAATAAAGACAACGAAGATGAACCTGATCAGATTACGGAACAAAGTGGTAGTGACAGACAAAAGGAAAGACAAAATTTAGCCCCGCCGCAACGCAAGGCAATCAAAAGAAATGTGAATGAAGTAGACGCCAAAATGATTGAATACATGAATGATCAGTTAAAAAAAAGTAAAAATGAGTTTGAAGATCCCAATTTATCGTTCTTTAAAGGTATTTTGCCGCAACTGGCTTCACTTAATGGCGATCAAATTTTAGAATTTCAGTCTGGAGTGATAAACCTTTTACAAAATATTAAAAGTAGAAGATATGGTCAGTCAAACTACGAGTGGCCTCCATATTCACAAAGTTCTAGCACTCCTCACTACCACACCCAAGGTTATTTTAGTAGGCCACATCATCTTGACTCTACACCATCAGTAGAAGGTTCGCCATCAGTAGAATCTACGTTCAGCCAGGAGTCAGACTTGCCAGATCTGTCTATGTTTTGAAATAAATCTTCATTTTTGTAAACCTTTTTGTCATTTTAAATTTTAATTGATAATAACAAAAATTAAAGTTTTCACCTTAAAAATATCGCTCGTAAAAACATAAATTTCAAAAACATATTTTTTTATTTTTCTAATCTTTGAATTTTTTTATAGGTTTGATAATGAATTGTTTTGAATATAATTGATATGAATATTTGACGAGGAGTTTTTGACTTATACCATTATTTTAGAATTATGGGATTTACAAATACAATAGCTGTTTACACGTTAACTCGACTGTCGGCAAACCAAAATTTCTGAGAAATTGGTTCTTTTGTTTACAAATTGGGTTTGCTTGCACGTGTTGACTGTTTTAGTACCGGGCATGGTACAAATAGTGTAAGTTTTATCATCTTTTTTTAGCATGGCGAGACTAGCTGCCGAGCCCAGGTCGCGCAGTGTGACCCCTGTTGCGACCGATAGGGTCTCGAGACGTAGCAGTGCTGGCCGGCGGGCTCTCTATATGAACCTGTTTCAGGAAGTCCCAGTACGCGATCCTGAAGCACCTCGGTCCCCTCCCGCTGCGGTAAGAGTCTTTATCATAGCTGAATAACGTATTATATTTAATTTGTTTCAGTGCAGTAATTTCTATTTATCTTTGTAGCCACTACGCCTACCCAGTTCAAGCGACCCCTGGTGGTTCCCTGAATGTACAGGACTAGTCTGTACCCGTGGAGCAGACCCAAGGTGGTCGCGTCCGCATTTGCCAAGACAAGCCAGCCTTGCCTTTGTTGTAAGTTGCATTTCTTCATAGAGTATCTCCACGGTACGTTTTCAAATTAGATTATATCTTTACGATATTATATTTGCTTACAGGTCTAGTGTGGTCGAGCGGGTGGAGGAACTGGATATATCCGAGGAGGAGACTGAGGACCTCATGGACTCGAACGCCTGGCACATGCAGCGGTGGATGAAGGACCTGCCGGGAGCCAGCAGTTTGGCTCGTTCTTCTCCTCTCAGGCCTAGCTTCACATCTGAGATAGCTGTCACCACCGAAATTGATGTTGTTCCATCAACTTCTGGAATAACAGCAATATCAAAGAGTTTGCCTAGGCGTGAAGGCAGTGAACTTTTCCAAAGATATAACATCATCAGTTCCAGATGAGTGGGGTATAGGTCTGAGCGATACTGGCTGGATGAAGTCTGAACTTTTCTATGATTATATAAAAAATGTGTTTCATCCGTACGTAGTACCGATAGTAATCTCCACCACGGGAGTGACACCCAAACACCTCCTCCAGCCTGAAATTACAAGACCTCAAAGACTCGCCCTCGAAGCTGCGATTTTAAATACCTGCAGGATAGTAAGAAAATTCATGCAAATTGAAGGAGATAACATTTCACCTCACCTATACAAACACACGCTACGTTGACTTGGCTTAAAGGGCGCAATAACCAGAAAGTTGGCAACGTCGCTAAGAGCTGTCAAAAATACAAATTTTATAGTAGTATAGTATGGAAATATGGCTCTGTAGTGCACTATTAAAATTGATATAGGAATGCAATTAAAACACATTTGATGTTGTAACCAATTCAGGTGTATAAAAGGCATTTGGAAAATTTCTAAATGCTTTTTTACGACTTCAACTAAATATTCAGTGTTACGATATTAACTATTGAATTCCCCAATCAAATTTTTAGTGCACTACACAGCCATATTTCTTATTTTCATTTAGCTTTGTAAAGTTAATCAAAACTTGTAAATATTTGACAGGGGTAACAAGGGTAAAGTCCCTAAGTGTTAAATAACACAAATAAACATTTAGATACATCCAAACGAGAGTTTATACTCGTATTGTTATGGGATGAAATGGCCTGAAATAAAAATTTATGGTACAACTCAAAGGAGGATCATATTGAAGGATTTCAAGACCATGCTACACAAGGAGTTCTCAACAGGCAGCTTACATATGCTATCAAGAAACCTTAAAGTGGCTTATTATTTATCAAGTGGATTTGTCACAGCTGACAATCTGCTTTGATTAAGGAGGTATTCATTTCTTTTTCACTTTTAGCGTGCTGATTTAACTCTGGCTCTGCTTATAAACGTTAACAAAAAATGTGTATTTGTTGCCGATTTGCCTTACATTTTATTTGGGAACTCTATATTGTTGCTTTAATGCTGGACTAAAAATATACGGTTCATTTTGTGATTTAGATGGGAGTAAACAAGAAAGCTCTATATCAATTAGGAACTTTTGTAGAGAATCCGTGTATAGAAGTGAGCAATCAAAAAATTGTCACACTATTTGACACACCACACTTGCTAAAATGCTTTAGAAAATTCATGAAATATGATTTATATAAAATTTAGAACAAACATTATATCAGACAACAAACAAAGAGCTGGTAAGCCATTTGTTATTTATTTCTGGGACAATAATAGTTCAATTACAAATCATAATATGGTACATGAGACAACACTTCTGAAATCCCCAAAAGGCAAGGTTACCTACCATGTAATAAAGGGCAACGCTGTTGCTATCAACCAAGCACAAATGCAGACTCCGTAACTGCTACTGAGATACTCGTAAGGAGAAACCCAGTAACGCTTTTCCTCACCTCTGAATTTCCTCTTTAACCTCTTAATTATAGTTCATGTACAGACGCCAGCACGTCAACCTACCCGAATCTGTCAGATTTTACCAATCAAACAGTAACCTTCCAGTCTTGTGATAAGGTTGAAATTCTATAAAAGAAATCTGACAGATTGTGGTAGCTTGATGTGCTGGCGTCTGTACATAAACAACGTCATATTTTTAAACGCAATAACGCCTGCGTCGCGTCTTCGTCAAGATTTTGTTAAAGAAGATAGAATATAACTTTAGTTTGGAAGTCGCTCTCTAATTAGAGCTCATTCACACGAAGACGAATCGTGATTTTTCACGAATCGTGTTTTTTCACGATTCGTTATTTTTTTTGACGGGAGCAATGCTTTTTATATACCCATGTTCACACGCTTCACGAATCGTGAAAAAAGACGTAGACGGATACGTCGGTCACTACGGTCATTAGAATGACGATTCGTTAAAAATCTCGAATCGTGATTGGCGCTCGCGCCCCGCGCGCCTGCCTGCTCCGCCCGCCTGTCTGCCCCACCCGCCGCGCGCCCGCTCAATTCAGTACATTCCTTTGACTTGTTAAGACGTGTAGCGCTGCGCTTCAATAAAATCATGTCGAAAAAAGAAAAAGAAAAATTGTATGACCAACAAATAAATCGCGAAGTTTTGATTGCTGCAATCAAAGACAGGCCAGTTTTATGGAATAAATTTTTGGAAATTTATAAGGACAAAACCGCTAAAACAGCAGCATGGCGGGAAATATGCATAATTTTGAAAGAAGATTTTGAAGAAATGGATCAAAAGGACCGACAGTTGTTTGGTAAGTTTTTATTGAGAAAATTTTAAATACAAATCTATACTGCCTATATTTTGTTGTCTTGCCATGGTACTGATCCAGTTTCTGATAGAAAGTAGGTCATAAATTCATTTCTCATTGAATTGCCAGTTCCGACACTCGGTGATACTTCCTGGGGTAGTAAATTTTCAAAATTAAATTCTTTTTCTAATTCAATTCCCTCCTTTTTTATAATCAAATTGTGGAGGACAGTACAAGCTTTCACTACTGAAATAGCTGTTTCTCGTTTAAGGTCTATGGGTCTATGTAAAATTCTCCACTTATTTGCTAGAATGCCAAACGCACATTCCACGTATCTTCTCGCTCTGGTTTAAACGATAATTAAATATTCGTTTACCTCTGTCAAGATGCGTTCCACCAAAAGGTCTTAATAAATGTGTGTGTAAACCAAATCCCTCGTCGCCAATAATTACGTAAGGAACTTGAACTTCTGATTCTGTAAATAAAGGCCTTGGTTCGGGTACATTCAAACGGCCTTCTGTCAACATTTTCCAAAAACTTGACTCTTTAAATATTGATGAGTCGCATTCTTTTCCATAGGAACCTACACTGACGTAAACGAATCGATAATCTGAATCTACGACTGCTAATAACACTATTGAAAAGAAATCTTTGTAGTTCATATATACTGAACCACTATTTGACGGCTTTCGAAGCCTAATATGCTTCCCGTCAACTGCTCCAAGGCAGTGAGGGAAATTGGCCTTTTCATTAAATCCACTTGCTATCTTTAACCACTCTTCTTCCTTATTAGGAAGTGGCATAAATTCTTCATATAAATTATTCCATATACTTTGCGTCACTTCTACTACGATGGTGGAAATGGTTGATTTGCCAATTCGATAACTAAAATGAAGATCTTCATAGGAAAGTCCTGACGCCAAATACCTAAAAAAATATTTCATTAAAACCAAATTAGTGGGATGAAGAAGTCGTATTTTCATTCAGAATAAGCGTTCCCACTAGGCACCCAAACGATTTCATATGTTTGACTGGCTGCCTAGTGGGATAGATTAGTCTAAATGAAAATACAACTTCTTCAAGCGCTTCTTCAATTATACAAATTCAGCTTACTAAGCATCCTCTTTTTACGAAAGCAAAAACCGTTATAAAACGTATGGGGCGTAGCCCGTACAAAACAACCACAGATCAGGTCCCTGTATATTTTATTTATGTATAATAATTCATAAATACACAGACGGACAGCGAACGGCGTTTGTGAATAGATATTCGCCCGACAACAGACCGCTCGTCTTGTCGTGACGTGTTTCGAAACCGTGTCCTTATTATTACAGTTGTTTTCTAGTATATATATATTCATCTGTGGTTGTTTTGTAATATTGGGAATAATGCGATGTAAATAAAAATCTTCTTATAAAACCGTTCATACAGTTTTATGAATTATTGTTTCAGGAAGTTCAGTGATGAAAAGGTGGACACAATTGAGAGACACTTGGAGGAAATCATTAGATGAAAACAAAGAAACAAAAAAATCTGGGTCTGGTACAAAATCTAAGCCCTACAAATATAATCAAGAGATGAGCTTTTTGAAGCCAATTATTAAGCCAGGTGAAACATATGACAATAATCCAAATACAAGAGATGAAGCCCAAAGAGAAAATGCAGATCAACAAGAAAATCAGAAAGAGAAACACTTAGAATCATCATCAAAAAAGAAAAGAATGGATAGTGGCAGCGTATTGGATGATAAAATGATGAAACTTGTTGATCATCAATTAAACACAATTGGAAGTGATGACCGTAACATGAATTTTTTTAAGGGGGTTCTGCCATCCCTTCAGCATTTTGATGATGATCAAATACTGGAATTCCAATCTGGGGTCATTAACCTAATACAGAGTATTAAAACTGGACGAAACTATTCGAATTGGCATCAAAATTATTACAATTCACATCATCACAACTATAATAGTGGTGGTTATTATACTAAGCCTCAAGAATCACCGGGAGGAACGTCTAATAATAATAATACTCGGCCTCTTCCTGAAAGTTCATCGATAGTAAATGCAGAAGTGTCTGCAGAAACGCCCACCCCTCTACAACCTGGAACATCGCTGATCCATCGCGATGATCCAAGTGCATCACCGGCACTATCTACAGCTCTAAGTCAATTAAGTGATTATCTGGATCTATCAAATTTCTAAAAACATGTTCTAAATTATCATAAATATAACCAATAAATAAGAATAATAAATAATATAATTAGTTTTTCTTGCCTTATAGTTATCGCCAACTTTTCTTCAGGGCTAATGGCCTTTCTCATACATGTATCCTGTTTTCTCAAATCCGTATCCAACCTTTGGAGAAGGAAGTCAAAGGTATCTTTAGACATTCTAAAATAAGTGTAAAATTTGGTATCATCTTCTCGTAACGAGCTCATCAAAGTATAAAAATCCCCAACACTTTGTCTTTGCCTTAAAATTGGATGCACCCAGTGTATTCTTCTTGTTTTTCTTTTTTTAGATCGACGATAATACCAGTACAAAATTAAAGTATTCACGTCCATTGTCTTTGGTAGTTTACTCTCAACTGAACACAATCACGAAACAACATGTGAACATCAATTCGGATATTTTGACGAATCGTGAAAAAACACGATTCCGTATTCAATGTGAACATCTATCCGTCAAGGCGAATCGTGTTTTATACCGAATCGTCAAAGACGTATCCCGTGTGAATGCGCCCTAATACAGCATTGATTTGATTGCAATATCAGACGTGCTTGCTGGTTGTTAAGTAGTTTGAAACATTACCAATAGATGGCGCAACGTGTTAAGAGGAAACAGCAAGGGCTGGAGAATTGAAAAATAGGTATTTGTAAAATCTATTGCTGTCGCACAGTGCCAACAACAGAGTTACTGAGCGCGAAAGAGACAACTGCAGCTTGGACCGAAAATACCTTAAAAATGGCACAAAATCAACGATTCGTAGTTCCAGTGTTGCCAACTTAGTGCTTTCGGCACCAGATCTAGTGCATTTCTTGATGTTTTAGCGCTCAAAATTCCACAACAGTGCCTAGTGCCTTAACTAGTGCATTTATAAGTCTGCAATTTATCACGCAATTTCGTAAAAACAAAATCGATCAATGGCTCGTTCTGAAACACACATTTCAGAATGCACCTCTAATTATTATTAGTTATTTATTTATGAAAATGCGTATCTCCATTGTCGTATAGCTGTTTCTGAACAAGGAGAGTGGAACAAAAGACGTCCAATCTGAGTTTTGTTCTCGAGTCTTGGGTAATTCCCAAATTGTTACTTTAGTTGATCTTTTATTCTTTATTTGTCTTATACATTAGCAAACACCAGTCTTTGAGTAATAAAAGTGTCCGTTCATTGTGTGTGTTGTGTAAAATAAACAATAATTTCTTATATACAACATGGAGATGCCATTTTGTAAAAAGAAAGTATCAACAAAACTATAGCAAGGAGTGGGAAAGTGATCCTGAATTTAAGCTTTGGTTACGGCCAGTCAGTGGGACGGGTGGGACCACGACGAAAGCTATGTGTCCATATTGGTTATTTATTTTTAAGGTAGAAATGAGTGCCAGGCTGAATGATATAAACGACATTTGAACTCGAAGAAACATGTCTTTTTTTTTGGTGCCCTATTATCAAAATTGGCACAAACCTAGTGCATTTTAGGTTTTGTGTAGCGCATTTCTTACAATAGCAGTTGGCAACACTGCGTAGTTCCCTGATTACTCCTCCAAAACTTAACCGATTTCACTACTTTTTCCTTTAAAAAATAAAGAAAGGCATTGGCCGTGTTCCTATGTTTTCCTTTTTTTATATAATCTCGTCAAATTTGTTTACTGATTGTTTGAACACAGCGGAAAATCTGGCCATTTTTTTAGGATTTTGAATGTTCATATCTCTTTTCATAATTAATTTATGGGAAAAAGGAAAACATAGAGACATGCCAATAGTGGTCATCGATTTTTTGTAAAAAAATTATTGCTCTACTGGCATTATCCAGGGAGAAAACAGGGGACTACGTTTGTATGGAAAAACGACCGTGCTGTTTCCTCTTAACAGCGTTAGAAAAACAAGGGAACGAGAAATTCAGCAATGTGAGTAGTGGTTGCGATGGCCTAGTGGTTAAGGTGTCTGGAGTACCTATCCAGAAGACGCAGGATCGAACCCTGCTCGCAACAAAAAAAATTCGTTTCTTTAACAATAAACAACGTCATATTTATTTTACAAGAAACCACTTAAACATAATACCTTTAAGGAAACTGAAACTAGAGGACAAAGTTCCAATCCAAAGTGGCAATATTACAGAAAAACCCATATTACAGCCAGCATTTTTCACATTGTGTGCCATTTGAAAACTGAAACTTTAATTAAGTATTCAAATCAAATATTAAATAAAAGTCTAGTCCAGACAAGCCATGACAAATGGAATTATAAATGAAAAAGTAGCAGTCAAAAGGTACATGGAAGACTTACGAGAATGATCTGGTTGTTTTGGAATGCGGTTTATTTAGGAGCATCTCCTGATAGTTTACTGGGTCAAGAAACCATAATTGCAGTTAAATGTCTAAATGCTTCCAGTAATCAGGAAATGAATCCTATTACAGTACCATATCTACAATATGATGAAAATGGACAACTAACTTTAAAAAAACTAATATTTATTACTGCCAAATTCAATATGTAACAAAAAGATTATTTTGTAATTTACTGGTTTTTACCTATAAGGTTTAAATGTTATATTTATTGAACGTGATGAACAATTCATTCAGGATATGTTGACCAAACTTGATTATTTTTATGACAACTTCTTTTTAAATGCTGTAATCAAGAAATATTTCTTTAATGATTACGGTTTTATAATAAAACTTATTTACTAACAGATAGATACAAATCTTTTATTTAATAGTATTTTCT
Organism: Agrotis segetum; assembly: GCA_036375495.1. NCBI lineage: Eukaryota > Metazoa > Arthropoda > Insecta > Lepidoptera > Noctuidae > Agrotis > Agrotis segetum. Next base: position 3,642,235 of record JAQSVV010000002.1, read on the forward strand.
CTAAAATTACAAATCATGCACAAACAAATAAAATTCTAGATGCTAGTGGTACATGATATGGGTTTAATTCACATTTTAGAATCTTGAAGTTTTACCAAGACCTATAAATACGTTCTATAAGAACTCGTCTGCTTGCTAGTTTTCTGTCTTGTCCTATTCTAACACTTGATGTTCGATATTGTTTGATACATCTCACTTTCTTATCTATGTGCTGGACGTGGTGGTTAATTAACTTTAACTAGCTTGTATTCCTGTAGGTTTATTATTTCAATTAACCAATGAACATGTATCCTATGTGCCTCCATACTACAGATTATGGGTATTTCATAGGTACCCATTACTAATATCTAAAACATTATACATATGAATAATTCATGCTTGTTCTAGACACATTAAGCCCCATGTGTAATCATTTAAATTACAAGGGCATTTAAGTAATCAATGTTTCTGTTGGTGATCAACTGTTGATTACACTTATCAAGCTAAGGAGGTATTTACCAGATTTTGAGTTAGCATTTTTATTTGGTATTTCTCAAACTAATGTTGGTAACATTTTTATAACATGGATCAATTTTATGTATGAAATGTGGAGTTTAATTAATATTTAGCCAAGTAAAGAACTGGTTCAATACTTTATGCCAGAAACATTTCGAAGAGATTTTGCAAGTACAAGAATTATTGTGGACACAACAGAAATACCCATCACAAAGCCTGGGAATCCTGTAGCAGCTACAAACACAAAAATACTATGAAAGCTATGATTGGAGCTACACCTGGTGGTCTAATATCATATGTCTCAGATTGTTATGGAGGTTCAGTCAGTGATAGACAGATTATAGAAAGATAAAACCTTGATGAAAATCTGTCTGACAGTGGTGATTCTATCATGGCAGAGGCTTTAATGCGCAGGACATTTTTGCTCCAAAAGATATTAAAATTAACATTCCAATGTTCTTGAAAGGAAAGACACAAATACCAGGTGGTGATGAATTAGCGAAAAAGGGTAAAAACAAAAAAAAAACTCGGATGCGCCACATATCGTGATAAAATGGCAGTAATCATCCCCATTTAAGTGTGCAGAGAAATGTTAAACATGGACGAGTCTACCTTTTAGAGGAAAAATTAAATCAAGGCATATTGGCAGGCGGCAATACTTTGAAGTGTATGTAATTAGTATGTAAGCTCCTTAGGTAGACTTAACCCATTGTGTGCACTTCATTATAGTGATAATGAATATTATGCTTACGTTGTAGTTCACCTGAAATGCGCATTTCTTTATATTTAGTGTGGTACTTATTAAATGGAGTTCAATTAAGGTGGTTGTGTACTTCTTTACGATCCCATCGGACCCCCAACACCACACGGCGACCCTGCCTAAAAGGTCTGCCAAGGGGCTATAAGAAAAGTTTTGTATAGTTGTATACCCGGAGACACACACGATAGGTTTTGCGCATTTAACGTTACACATTGTATATATTTTTTTGTCTGATCGCGACATCAAGCAAGTAAAAGTATGTGTCGATCAACTGTTGAGAAGGAAGAGGTCTTTCTAAGCCAAAACGCGGCCGGCGGAAGCAATGATGTTGCTATCAAAGAAATCGGAGGACACGTGGAACACCTCAGCATCTTTTATCATCCTCGCTGTGATCGCTGTGAAAGCTATTTACTTCGTGCTGAAGATCTACAGGAATTGTCATTGCCACTGGATGCAGGAGGAGATTGGTCTCATTGCCATGCAGCCCTTAAGAGCTTCGATACGTTATAGTACATTGTTCCTATTATGTGTATTGGTAGGCGGGAAGAAAATGCCCAAGGCTTTAAGTCCGCCTGTGTACTATTTTTTGATACATGTGCATTAAGTTTAAATAAATAAATACATGGTAAATAACTGGATTTGTAATATTTTTAGTAGTATATCGACTATAAGTGCCGCTTGCTCAACCGAGTCAAGCAGATTCGGGATAACCAAAGGGGCACTGGTGCACAGTGGGCTGAGTGAGATTACAAAGTTGGGTCTTAAGAACTAAAATGTATTTTTTTAGTATCTAGACATAAATATAAAAAGTTTTTACTCTTTGACTTTTTTTAATTGGACTCGTACTTTCGGAGATATAGCCATATCACATTTGTACGAAGAGTCATGAAATTTAAGTTTAGCAAATTAATTTGAAATTGAAAATAATGTATACTAAACGACCTGAAGTACTTCAATACTTACTTAGTACTTTAAATAACAAAAATAAATTTCATTTTCCACCACCATAGGTAATATATGTAGGTAGGTATGGTATGGTATAGATGTAATTTGTTTTGACACTTATTTCCGGGAATCAAGGGATAGGAATGCGCGACCGCAACATCAAGGTATGACACGTGTCGTTACCTGATTGGTGCAACGATAATAGGGCACAAAATGTACTTAGTATTGCAATCAAACGTAACGTAACCTTGACCTTTTTATTATTTTAAAAAACAGCGGCAGTATTTAAAATAATGACAGTTTATGTAGTGAGATAAGGTCTAAATTTTTAGTCGAATTAAGTGATCAACATGAAAGACTTTAAAGTTATTTTGTGCAAAATTTTGTTATAATTTAAATAGAAGATGGGAAAACGCTCATCGTAAAGAAACTTTATTCAGAACTAAAAATAGCGAATGGTTACAAGAAACCATAATTTGGCCAGACTTTATTAAGTGTTTAATAACCAATAATGAATATCAACCAGCACCGAGTACATCAACTCTGTATGTGTCACCAGCAAAAGTTTCTTTCGATGTCGGTGTCTCCACCTAGCAAAGCCCTAGAAAACCGTTTTGTGAATTAGCGCCTAAACAGAAAAAAAAAGACGAGCAGAAAATTTTCATTTATCTTCGGACGAAATAAAATATGCATATTTTGAGCTGTTGAAAGCGGATGGGAATGAAGAGATTGCTAAAATACTAGAACATTTACTTAAGAATCCCCAAGATGTAAAAAAAGTTAAGAAGTGCATATCTGTTAAAGAAACAAAATCTGTATTTTCTCCGGATGAGGCTTTAGGATTATTTTTATCACTTTAGCTGACAAAGTGGCAATACAATACTTTAAGAAAAAATGTTAACAAGAATAACGGTAATATATTTCTATCTTATTATCAAGTGCAACATGCGAAACAGGAATGCTATCCACCAAAAGATGCTATTACAGTGACGGACACCTCAGCAAAAATAAAGTTACAAGCTCTATTGGATATAACGACAAGAAGAATAATGTCGTCATTCGTCATAGATAGTGGTTGTAAAGAATTTACACTAATCATTAAGTGGGGTTTTGACGGTGCTTCAAATCAAGCCAATTACAAACAAAAAGTGCAAACAAACGATGAACAAGAAAGTTAACTGGACGATTCAAGCATATTTATGGGAAGTTTAGTGCCAATACAATTAATATGCGGCGAACAAGTTATCTGGAAAAACGATTCATCAAGTTCATCATACTGGTGTCGTTCAATCTTTTTCGAATTTGTGAAAGAAAATGAAATAACAATTTTGCGTGAAAAAAGTGCTATTGAGGAAGAGATTGTTGATTTAGTAAAAACAGAAGTTGGAGAAATAAAGATTTCACACTCTTTATTAATGACAATGATAGACGGAAAAGCAACGTCAATTTTATGTGATACTTCATCTCAGAGATGCGATAATTGTTAAGCCACTCCAACTGAGATGAATAATTTGCCCTTAATTGCATCAAAACCGACTGATCTAGATCTCTGTAAATACGGATTGTCATCATTGCATATCTGGATACGAATGATGGAATGCATTTTGCATATAGCTTACAGATTAACGATAAAGACATGGACAGTAAAGGGAGACAACAAGTGCATCATGGAAAGCAGGAAGAAAAATCTACAAGATGCTTTTAAAAATAGAATGGGACTTCTGATAGATGTTGTCAAACAAGGGCACGGCTCCACGAATGACGGAATTACTGCTAGAAGTTTTTTGCAAACCCAAACGTGACTGCTGAGATAACTGGTGTTAGTGAAGATTTAATTAGGCGGTTTGCAACCATTTTAGAGGCAATTTCATCAAGTTACCACATTGTCACAGTCAAATTTCACGAGTATACTCAAATGACCATGACCATGCGACTGTATTTGGAATTATATGGCTGGTATTATATGCCTTCAAGTGTTCATAAAGTTCTTATGCATGGTGCAGCTATTATTGAAAGTTTTGGTCTAATACCGATTGGACAGCTACCTGAAGAAGCTGCTGAAGCTAGAAATAAAGACTTTCGTAGGTACCGCTAACACCATTGCAGGAAATGCAGTAGAAAAACTACAAATGAAGACATTTTAAATAATTTGTTGACCAGCTCTGATCCACTCATCTCAGCTAAACGCCACAAACTTCGCAGAAAACATAAAACTTTGTCAGAAGAGGCACAAAGTTTATTAATAATTGAACAAACGGAAACATTTGATGATGACGAAAACGAAAATTTTGCATTCGTTAATATGGATACTCTTGATAGTGATTAAATTAAAAAAAGTGCAGTGACCAGTACCTGATTGTGATTTGCCTAACGGGGAGACCACTACATAAAAAAAAACATGCCTGGTTCTTAACCTCTGTGGTGGTGTGGAATAGAGAACAAAATTTGAAATTGCGACCAAATCGCAGAAAATCGCAACCCGAGAATAGGTGCTAAAATAGGACAAAAATACGTACTATACGAATGTAGTAGTACGTATTTTTTGAGAAAATTTGAGATTTCTAGATTTTCAGGTTTTTTCGTTTTGCTTCATACAAAAATTACTTTGGTTATTAATAACTCCAAAAATACTCAAGTTATCTATACGACCCTCATTTAAATAATTACTTATAATCAATAGATAAAACCAACGCACTATTTAAAATTTCAGAAAAAGAAACCTTTTTTTTTAAACGCTAAGTCTTCTACCGGCCCGTTTCAGCCCACCTTCACCTTCACCTTTCATCCAAAGTTATCCCCTTTGGATGAAAGGTTAGAAGGCTCTGCTTGATGCAGGCACTGAAGCTGTAGAGAGGAGTGACACGCCTAAAAATGAGGTGCAAATAAATCCCTTGTCCGTAAGTTATAGAAAACCTTTTTTATCTTTATTGTATTTATGCTCACTTGCTTAATAGTGAGTGGTTTTTTGCTTTGCGAGCCTGCACCCCACGCAATTTCTCCGTTGCCTGCACTTCCCAGTTCTCCATTGCCTGCAGTAACTGATTATCAAATGCTTCCACTTCCCACATTTTCCAATAATAGTATTATTATGTAAGTTTCTGTTTATGTCAAGTACTTAACATTCTAGCACTAACTATTGTTAGGTCGATCGTATTGCGAGACCAATCTACAGGCTTTTCGAAGGTTCCACCATGGTTCTCGACTATTCTACTGAAGATTGGTCTGGAAGTTTCTAGAAAATTCTACCCTTTTCTAGATGTTTCGAGATGATTCTGGAATGTTTCAGAAGGTATGGGTTTATGTCGAAGTTTATGGATGTTTCCAGAACATTCGACCATCTTCTAGAAACACCTAGTGGGGGGTGTTTCCGTTTTCATCCCAAGTTTTCATCCCACGAATATTTTATTCCGTTTTCTACCCAAATCTTAGTCCGTGTTCTACCCACAATCATAATAATAGTTGTTTTTTCCGTATTCTACCTAAAATATATTCCGGTTTCTACCCACTGCAGTTTATAATTGTTTTTTTGTACAGACAGAAAAATAATCTTAAACTATTTAAACTTTGTATACTTATAATTTGATGAATAGGTACTTATTTACGACGTCACTTCCTTGTGTGCGTCAGAATGGCTGGTTGCCTGTGGCGTTGGTCAATGAGAGTTGATTCGAAAATTGCTACATAATTGCTTATATTTGCTACATATAATAAAAAATTGCTACATAGGATATATACTTAGATATAAAATATTTTTTTTGACCAGCCATCCTGACGTCAGGATGGCTGGTCACCTCCTAGTTTTAAGTGAAGCGTACAGAGTTTCCCGAAATGTATTGCGTCAAGAATTGCTTCATATTTACTTAATTTATCTCATTTATTTGTATCTTTAAAAATATGCTAAATAAAGGATGTAGCAGTAATTTAAATTATCCCAAGGAAAAGTCCCTGATAAAATAATAAAGGCAAATAGTTGCAGTGCGTCTTCACTCAACGGTATTGATACTTTAGGCGGCAGGCGTTCTAAATAAAATTGTTAAATGGCATGTTCTGTATGAGTAGGTAAGTGGACAATGAGCACATTAAAAGGATATCGTAAATAAAAAAAATTACGAAGAGTAAAAAGAAGATAATTCCACATTGCATAATATGCGAAAAAATAATATGGCAATAAGGTAAATTAATGCTGAGGTTATGGGACAAATTGCCCACGAAAAAAGGTGGCCCGCAGGCCAGATGTCCCTTTTTTAAAATGTGCATGGGTAGTTTCGCCCGAAACAATTTTTTAGCTTATTTTCATATTTATCATCATCATCATCTCAGCCATAGGACGTCCACTGCTGAACATAGGCCTCCCCTTAATTTGATCTCCACATATACCGGTTGGAAGCGACCTGCATCGAGCGACTTTTATAAGGTTGACTGGCCACCTTGTTGGTGGACTTCCTACGCTGCGCTGCGCTTGCTAGTTCGTGGTCTACACTCTAGCACTTTTCGACCGCATCGGCCATCTGCTCTGCGAGCAATATGGGCTGCCCATTGCCACTTCAGCTTGCTAATCCGGTGGACTATATCAGTGACTCGTATGTGATCACGTAGAGAAACACCGAGCATAGCCCTCTCCATAGCTCGTTGAGCGACTTTGAGCTTTGAGATGAGACCGATAGTGAAAGACCACGTTTCGGTGCCGTAACTCATAACTGGTAACACACATTGGTTGAAGACTTTCGTCTTGAGGCACTGGGGTAAGTCGGACGGAAAGACATTGCGTAGTTTCCCGAACGCTGCCCAACCTAGTTGGATTTGGTGGTTGACCCCTTTCTCGAAGTTTACTTGTCCTAAGTAGATATTATATAAGTCAACAACTTCGAGTATTTTCATATTATTTTTACGCATATATTATACAATGTGGAACTAGCTTCTTTTTACTCTTCGCATTTTTTTGTTTACGATATCCTTCTAATATGCTTATTGTCCACTTACCTAATCATACATAACCTGCCATTTAACAATTTTATTTAGAACGCCTGCCGCCTAAAGTAGCAATACCGTTGAGTGAAGACGCACTGCAACTATTTTCCTTTATTATTTTATCAGGGACTTTTCCTTGGGATAATTTAAATTACTGCTACATCCTTTATTTAGCATATTTTTAAAGATACAAATAAATGAGATAAATGAAGTAAATATGAAGCAATTCTTGACGCAATACATTTCGGGAAACTCTGTACGCTTCACTTTAAACTAGGAGGTGACCAGCCATCCTGACGTCAGGATGGCTGGTCAAAAAAAATATTTTATATCTAAGTATATATCCTATGTAGCAATTATTTATTATATGAAGCAAATATAAGCAATTATGTAGCAATTTTCGAATCAACTCTCATTGACCAACGCCACAGGCAACCAGCCATTCTGACGCACACACTTCCTTGGCACAGACGCGCATACACACACACAGGCACAGACACTATGTCTATTTCATTCAGCCGGAGAGGGAGTGAAAGAGAAAGCAATATTTCTAAAGAATATTGCTAATCTGTTATACCCTTTGTTTCTCTTATCTGTTAGTTAGTCGTAAGTGATCGACAGGAGCATAGTTGCTGTGAAAGTGATATTAAAGCAGTTAAAATGCAAAATCCAGGTCCAAGTACCAGTAAAAACATTGATTCCGAAGTTTATTTTACCCTGTCAAAAAGAAACAAGCCAGTGTTAGTGTGTGGTGGTAGAGAATTCCATAAAAAAAGAGTGAATAAGGACAATTCCATAATATGGCGATGTGCGAAAGCGCCTTCTTGCTTTGGCATTATAAAAACAATGGACAGTGAAATTATTAATAGAAGTGGACACAATAGTAATTGCCATGCTAATTATAACAAACTTTTAATTAAAAACTCTATGAAGAAAATAAAAGAACAAGTCAAATCTGCCGATGGTCGCCCTATTCAACAGATCTACGAAGATGAAGTTTTATTAATAAAAGAACAAGGGTTAGATTTAGTAGAAGAAATCCCCAAGTTCTCAAGTGTGAAAACAGCATTTTTCGATGCCCGAAACAGAAGTCAAAATGTTTCTAAATTAGTATTTAAGAACAAAAGTGAAGTAGAAATACCGAACACCTTCAAAGATTTTTTACTGTTTGATTACGAAGATAGCAATAATAGAATAATTGCGTTCGCTACACATGAAGCTAGAGATCGAATGAGTAAACTTGCAATGTTTTTTGGAGACGGAACATTTAAATGTTGCATACGACCATTTATGCAGCTATATGTCATTCATGGTGACATGGGCAGCACAGACACTACAACAGGTATCACACCACTTGTTTACTGTCTTCTTTTAAACAAAAAGAAATCAACATATGTAACACTCTTCCAACTTATCAAATCGCAAATACCAACCTGGAAACCTTTAGAGTTTCTGACAGATTTTGAGCCGGCAGCCATAAACGCTTTAAAAATTGTTTCGCCAGAAACGAAGACAAGAGCTTGTTATTTTCACTTTTGTCAATCAATACACAAAAAAGCCAAAAAGCTTGATCTAACAAAAAAAAACTATTTGAAAAAACATGTGGGTTTAATACTTACGTTACCTTTAATACCTCAGGAAATGATTGATGATGCCTTCCTATATATTATGGAAGACTGTCCCACCTTAAACAATATTGTTAAATTTAATGACTATGTTGTCCAAACATATATGAATGGTGGTAAATATCCCCCAACATTGTGGTCCGCAAATAATAGAAGACACCGAACTACAAATGCACTAGAAAGCTGGCATGCAACCCTAAACCGCTATGTGGCAAAAAAGAAGACTCTCAATATGCTCCAATTCCTCACAATTATAAATAAAGATGCCAAGTTACAAAACACGCGTTTTACTGGACAAGTTTCATCATCAAGGCCACGTAACAATGATGTTTTGGAGAGAGAGAAAATAATTAATTCAGCATTAAGTGATCTTTCTTGTGGTAAAATTAGCATCGGACACTGTCTGGAGAAATTAGTACCATTTACTTTTTAATTTATTGTAAATTATTTGATAATTTTCATATGTAAATCATAAAGCTATAATTTAAATCTGTGATTTTATATGCACAATTTGGTAATAGTTACGATCTGTGATTTTTAGATGTATAATTTGTAATAGTTACGATCAGTGATTTTTAGATGTATATGTAATTGGTAATAGTTACAATCTGTTATTTTTTTAGAAGTAGAATTTATTGATAATAGTAGTTTGTGATTTTTTAGATGTAGGATGAATAATACTTACAATCTGTGATTTTTTTAGACGTAGAATTGATAATAATTACCATTTGTGATTTTTTAGATGTAGGATGAATAATACTTACAATCTGTGATTTTTTTAGACGTAGAATTGATAATAATTACCATTTGTGATTTTTTAGATGTAGGATGAATAATACTTACAATCTGTGATTTTTTTAGACGTAGAATTGATAATAATTACCATTTGTGATTTTTTAGATGTAGGATGAATAATACTTACAATCTGTGATTTTTTTAGACGTAGAATTGATAATAATTACCATTTGTGATTTTTTAGATGTAGGATGAATAATACTTACAATCTGTGATTTTCTTAGACGTAGAATTGATAATAATTACCATTTGTGATTTTTTAGATGTAGGATGAATAATACTTACAATCTGTGATTTTTTTAGACGTAGAATTGATAATAATTACCATTTGTGATTTTTTAGATGTAGGATGAATAATACTTACAATCTGTGATTTTTTTAAAATGTAGAATTGATAATAGTACGAATCTGTGATTTTCTAGATATCAATATTCTAAAGACTTAGTTGTGTTAATTATGAATAAAGATTTTTCTAACAAAGTTTGTTTGTCTGCTAACGTTACTTACATAAGTTACTAAACAGTTATGTACTATGCCGTGGGTTGAAAACGGAGTCCATTTTTGTTGCGGGTTGAAAGCGGAATAATTATTATTATTTTTAACTCCTGGGATGAAAACGTGGGATGAAAACGGAAACACCCCTAGTGGGTCCAGCCGGTGTATAAAAAGGGGCGCCGATCGGCGACCGTGTATAAAAAGGGGCGCCGATCGGCGACCGAGTCAGCCTGGTTTTGACTACGATCGAGGCAACTCGAAGTGAACTTCAAGCGATCTCTAAGTGACTTTTACGTGTGATTAAGAGTGTTTATAAGTGTTTAAGTGTTGAGTAGTGTTTAGTGATTGTTTTAATTTGTGATTCGTGTGTAATTAAAGATTTTTTGATTTTAATTAATTTATCCCAATACCCAGCTCGTAACACTATTAATAACCAGTAATTATTCATAAATTAATGTTATTTATATTTTCAGAAATGAAGATAATAATATTATTATTGATGTTCCACCCACAACAACACAAGACATCATACATTTTACAGAAAAGTAATTAGACCAACTTGTCATATTTAGGAAACAAATAAGTCTGTTAACCATAACATAATATTTCTATTTTGTTTCAGTGAGCAAGAGGCTATTGTAGATAGACAGCGTCGTAGCAACAATCCACATGGGCGTCGCCGTCGTAGACAAAGTACATATTTTAATTATATTATTATAATACATAATTCACTATAATTTAATGGAAAATTAAATGTAAATAGATGTTTTTTACCTATTAACCGATTGTCTACCACACATTTCTTCATTCACTCATTCAATTTTAATCTATGTTCCGGAAGTTATTCTACATACATACATTCAATCCATCATTCATTCATTCATTTTTCATTCTGCAAACGGTTAAGCTGTCGTAAAGAAATTTGTAAAAAGGTTAATAAAAACCTTTATAAAGAAAATAAATCACAAACACCGATAAACCTATGAACCGAAGTACATATTAATTTTGCAGCGCCTTGTCCATCCTCAGAACTGGACCAGGCTCAAAATAGGCTTGCCAATATAGAACAATCAAGAATAGATGTGGAAAGGCTTGTGGCTGAAGGCTACAATAAGATGTCTTTGTAAATTGACGAATCACTGCATTTGCCGTATGCTCCAATATCTACGTAAAGAAATTTATAATTTACATCACATATTGCAAGTAACACGATTGAAAAATAATTCTTGTAATTGTAATAAAGAGATCCCGAATGTTGTGGTTTGATAACTCTAATGTGCTTGCCGTCGATGGCTCCGATGCAATTAGGAAATTGGGCGTATTTTTGAAAACCTTCAGCCGTTTGAATCCACTTATCTCTGGTCAATTGTGGCATCACAATTGGTTTTAATATCTCCCATATTGCTTCACAAACATCAAATACTATTTCCGATACTGTAGGAAGCCCTATACGGTATTCATGACTTATATGAGATAAAGAACACCCAGTAGCCAAATACCTGAAAATAAAATTCACATTAATAAACATAATATTAGTTTTGTAATATGTACTACATTTATTTATCGATTTACAGGCATTACTCTCCAAAAAAGATGGAAAAACCTTAGAGACTGTTTCACAAGAGAGCTGCGCCGTCTTAAAGATGTCAAAAGTGGTTCTGCTGCAAAACGTAAATCACAATACACCTATTTCAACCAATTACTGTTTTTGAAATCAGTGCTGGACACAAACGCAACAGAAAATAGTCTCGAAGAGGCAAGTCAAGAAAATGAAAGTGCAAGATCTTCTGATCTTGAGACTCAACAGTCTGCATCAAAGTCGCTTAGAACAAAAAGGAAGAAAAAAATACCAAACGAAGAATCCGATACAGACCCCCTAATTTCAGTTCTGCGTAAGACCATAGCGACTACACAGAATGATTCAAATTGTGACAGACTGTTTCTTTTATCCCTCCTCGAAAGATTTCAAACAATCCCTGCTGCAATGAAGACCAAAGCAAAAATGGAAATCATGGGAATTATAGAAAAATACCAACCGAACTGTACACCTACAACAGCGCGCATAAACTATTCAAGTAATTTCAATACTCTTAACGACCAAGAATATGACCCGCATCGACCGAGTTATTCAGGTTATTCTACTACCAACAGGATATCAGATGATTCAAATTACAGCGATACTCATACTCATTATTCTGATATTTCTCAAAATTCAGAAATGATAGACCTATTTCCCAATTTGAATGATTAATTGTTCACAATTGCCATTTTTTAAGTTATGAAAATACAAATAATTTGATTATCTACTTCAGTTTTTTAATATTTAAAAACATGTTATAAGCAAGCCCTTTTCCTCTCCTTTTCAAAGTCGTAAAGTAGAATACTACTGAACAATAGTTCATAAATTTTTTAAAGTGGCAAAACCTTGGTCAATGAATTATACAGGTTGTTGTGAAAAACACAACAGTGGTGGTTTAGGGTGATTCAGAATCGAGTCTTGTATAATTCAAATTTACAAAAAAATCCATTTAGCAGTTTAAGTAAAAAAAGGCCCTATCACATTATTTTTATTTTTCCTGTACACAATACTCCATTCCGAAACACCCTTTAAAATATATCACGTATTTTTTAAACATGCTTACCTTATTGTTATTACTAATTTTTCTTCTGCTGGAATGCATTTCCGATAGTTGTTACCAGTTCCAGTAATTTTTGGTTTTATTGTATCCAGTAACAGGTTAAAAGTATTCGTTGACATTCTCATGTAATTAAAGAATCTCTTCTCATACATTTTTAAATCCAAAAAATAAGTATAATATAATCCTTTAGTCTTTCTCTCGCAAAGTAATGGATGCACCCAAAACTGTCTTTTACGTGAAATCTTCCGTTTTCGTTTTCGTAGTAAATACACAAGCACAGTTAGAGTGATTATCTTCTGCATGTCCATCTTGACACACCCTTGGAAGTCGACTGCAATTTTTTCGGCCGTCCACATGTCGCGCTTGCCTACGCACCGGCGACCATGGCCGCGGCGGCCTGGCCGCGTCTATGGTCGCCAGTGCGTAGGCGGCCTAAGAAGCCTGATTGCCCAAAGTGTAGTAAAAAAGAAACTAAATCTAAAAATCTAGTTCACGGGAATTGTGTTAATAACTTTGATCTTGAGTACTGGAAGAATAATAATTGGTTACAAACTGTTACATTAGCATAATGACAGTACATTTTAATTGAAAATAATTTAAATGGAAGACAAGGCATTACTGAGTATTGCTGCAGCTGCATTGTAGGGCGACGCACTGTTGGTTGTTGTGCACATGTGATGACATTGACCTTGGATGGGCTAGGTACCAAAGCAATATAGAACCTCCAGCAGCATATTTAGATGATGTAGTAGTAAAAGAAGATTTAGAATAAAATAATGAAACTAATAAATGTGCTGTTTTATTTTTATTTAATTTCCCAACAACTTTCCTATTGTTTTTCAACAAGTAAGAAAACCAATAATACCACTTATTCGACCAATAAATGAGGGAATTCATGAAGATACTTAGATTAAGCCTTAGATTAAGCGGGCCTCGATGAGGGCAACGGTAGATGCCGTGACAGATTTACCCAATACGGAATTACATAAAAACATTCCGCCTTGGAAAAGCGGAATTGAGTGCCGTAACAGTTAGGGCTATATTTCACCGGGACACCATGGCGGCGCAACCAGTCGCCGCTACCAACAAAATGTATACAACTCTATAGAGAGTTACTCACTTGGTGTCCGTTTGGTTGCGCAACCAATTTGGCGGCGCGACCAACTCGGACGCGTGCACAGAATGTTACTGGCTGCGCCGCCACGCTGGTCGCGCCACCACTAGTTACTATAGCGCTGTATGGTGTCTCACTCACTCGGCCGCCAGGCCGGCGGCCAGTGACGCCCCCACGTCATTGCATGCAACACGTGTGTACTGTTGTTTTGTTTTTTAACTGCTTATTTTAATTGTTTGTTAATTGCATACTGTCTCAATTAATTATTACAAATAATTTTGATACTGTCTCAGTATGGTGTGGCGACTCTGGTGTCTGTATGGTGTCTAGTTTGGTAGCTTACGGACACCACGGTGGCGCAACTGGTTGCGCCGCCATGGTGTCCTGGTGAAATATAGCCCTTAGAGCTCATTCACACGAAGACGAATCGTGATTTTTCACGAATCGTGTTTTTTCACGATTCGTTATTTTTTTTGACGGGAGCAATGCTTTTTATATACCCATGTTCACACGCTTCACGAATCGTGAAAAAAGACGTAGACGGATACGTCGGTCACTACGGTCATTAGAATGACGATTCGTTAAAAATCTCGAATCGTGATTGGCGCTCGCGCCCCGCGCGCCTGCCTGCTCCGCCCGCCTGTCTGCCCCACCCGCCGCGCGCCCGCTCAATTCAGTACATTCCTTTGACTTGTTAAGACGTGTAGCGCTGCGCTTCAATAAAATCATGTCGAAAAAAGAAAAAGAAAAATTGTATGACCAACAAATAAATCGCGAAGTTTTGATTGCTGCAATCAAAGACAGGCCAGTTTTATGGAATAAATTTTTGGAAATTTATAAGGACAAAACCGCTAAAACAGCAGCATGGCGGGAAATATGCATAATTTTGAAAGAAGATTTTGAAGAAATGGATCAAAAGGACCGACAGTTGTTTGGTAAGTTTTTATTGAGAAAATTTTAAATACAAATCTATACTGCCTATATTTTGTTGTCTTGCCATGGTACTGATCCAGTTTCTGATAGAAAGTAGGTCATAAATTCATTTCTCATTGAATTGCCAGTTCCGACACTCGGTGATACTTCCTGGGGTAGTAAATTTTCAAAATTAAATTCTTTTTCTAATTCAATTCCCTCCTTTTTTATAATCAAATTGTGGAGGACAGTACAAGCTTTCACTACTGAAATAGCTGTTTCTCGTTTAAGGTCTATGGGTCTATGTAAAATTCTCCACTTATTTGCTAGAATGCCAAACGCACATTCCACGTATCTTCTCGCTCTGGTTAAACGATAATTAAATATTCGTTTACCTCTGTCAAGATGCGTTCCACCAAAAGGTCTTAATAAATGTGTGTGTAAACCAAATCCCTCGTCGCCAATAATTACGTAAGGAACTTGAACTTCTGATTCTGTAAATAAAGGCCTTGGTTCGGGTATATTCAAACGGCCTTCTGTCAACATTTTCCAAAAACTTGACTCTTTAAATATTGATGAGTCGCATTCTTTTCCATAGGAACCTACACTGACGTAAACGAATCGATAATCTGAATCTACGACTGCTAATAACACTATTGAAAAGAAATCTTTGTAGTTCATATATACTGAACCACTATTTGACGGCTTTCGAAGCCTAATATGCTTCCCGTCAACTGCTCCAAGGCAGTGAGGGAAATTGGCCTTTTCATTAAATCCACTTGCTATCTTTAACCACTCTTCTTCCTTATTAGGAAATGGCATAAATTCTTCATATAAATTATTCCATATACTTTGCGTCACTTCTACTACGATGGTGGAAATGGTTGATTTGCCAATTCGATAACTAAAATGAAGATCTTCATAGGAAAGTCCTGACGCCAAATACCTAAAAAAATATTTCATTAAAACCAAATTAGTGGGATGAAGAAGTCGTATTTTCATTCAGAATAAGCGTTCCTACTAGGCACCCAAAAGATTTCATATGTTTGACTGGCTGCCTAGTGGGATAGATTAGTCTAAATGAAAATACAACTTCTTCAAGCGCTTCTTCAATTATACAAATTCAGCTTACTAAGCATCCTCTTTTTACGAAAGCAAAAACCGTTATAAAACGTATGGGGCGTAGCCCGTACAAAACAACCACAGATCAGGTCCCTGTATATTTTATTTATGTATAATAATTCATAAATACACAGACGGACAGCGAACGGCGTTTGTGAATAGATATTCGCCCGACAACAGACCGCTCGTCTTGTCGTGACGTGTTTCGAAACCGTGTCCTTATTATTACAGTTGTTTTCTAGTATATATATATTCATCTGTGGTTGTTTTGTAATATTGGGAATAATGCGATGTAAATAAAAATCTTCTTATAAAACCGTTCATACAGTTTTATGAATTATTGTTTCAGGAAGTTCAGTGATGAAAAGGTGGACACAATTGAGAGACACTTGGAGGAAATCATTAGATGAAAACAAAGAAACAAAAAAATCTGGGTCTGGTACAAAATCTAAGTAAGCCCTACAAATATAATCAAGAGATGAGCTTTTTGAAGCCAATTATTAAGCCAGGTGAAACATATGACAATAATCCAAATACAAGAGATGAAGCCCAAAGAGAAAATGCAGATCAACAAGAAAATCAGAAAGAGAAACACTTAGAATCATCATCAAAAAAGAAAAGAATGGATAGTGGCAGCGTATTGGATGATAAAATGATGAAACTTGTTGATCATCAATTAAACACAATTGGAAGTGATGACCGTAACATGAATTTTTTTAAGGGGGTTCTGCCATCCCTTCAGCATTTTGATGATGATCAAATACTGGAATTCCAATCTGGGGTCATTAACCTAATACAGAGTATTAAAACTGGACGAAACTATTCGAATTGGCATCAAAATTATTACAATTCACATCATCACAACTATAATAGTGGTGGTTATTATACTAAGCCTCAAGAATCACCGGGAGGAACGTCTAATAATAATAATACTCGGCCTCTTCCTGAAAGTTCATCGATAGTAAATGCAGAAGTGTCTGCAGAAACGCCCACCCCTCTACAACCTGGAACATCGCTGATCCATCGCGATGATCCAAGTGCATCACCGGCACTATCTACAGCTCTAAGTCAATTAAGTGATTATCTGGATCTATCAAATTTCTAAAAACATGTTCTAAATTATCATAAATATAACCAATAAATAAGAATAATAAATAATATAATTAGTTTTTCTTGCCTTATAGTTATCGCCAACTTTTCTTCAGGGCTAATGGCCTTTCTCATAAATGTATCCTGTTTTCTCAAATCCGTATCCAACCTTTGGAGAAGGAAGTCAAAGGTATCTTTAGACATTCTAAAATAAGTGTAAAATTTGGTATCATCTTCTCGTAACGAGCTCATCAAAGTATAAAAATCCCCAACACTTTGTCTTTGCCTTAAAATTGGATGCACCCAGTGTATTCTTCTTGTTTTTCTTTTTTTAGATCGACGATAATACCAGTACAAAATTAAAGTATTCACGTCCATTGTCTTTGGTAGTTTACTCTCAACTGAACACAATCACGAAACAACATGTGAACATCAATTCGGATATTTTGACGAATCGTGAAAAAACACGATTCCGTATTCAATGTGAACATCTATCCGTCAAGGCGAATCGTGTTTTATACCGAATCGTCAAAGACGTATCCCGTGTGAATGCGCCCTTAAGCTCACACCTTTGCTACCGCTACAACAGAAAAAAGATGCAATACCACCTAATTTGAAGGTAAGTAAAGTGCTTTTATTTTTTGATTTTGTATATATTGTTAGCTGCGTCTCCGACCTACACCCCTCCAGAGAGCCCGGAGCACCTGATTTTGCCTATATAAGGCGACATGTAGCGTTGCCAAGGGCCCATTTGCCCATTCGCATTCCATTCACACTCGCCTACTCCTATCGTCCATTCATATCGCTCATTCCCACATTCCGCGCTCGCACTCAATTAATGAATCCCTTTGTTTTTGATTTTTGTGTAACGTAATTTCCTTTGTTTTGTTAAATTAAAAACTTTTGTGAACTTGAATTAGATAATTCCTTAAAATCCCAACTTTTGTATTTAAATACACTACTTTTGTCAAACCTCCGATCGTTATTTTATTCAATTCCTAACAATATATTTATGTATATTGTATTGTAGGCCTCTTCTTAAGTAAAGGTACTTAAGCGACGGTTGTCTAATGTACAACTTCGATTGCAGAAACTTTATTGCTCTGGCATTCTATGCCACAGGCTCGCACCAGACCCTTGTTGGCCAGAGTGTCTTTCACAATGTGTCTCAGACCACTGCCTCAAGGGCTGTGAGGCAAGTAACCGATGCTCTCGATCGCATCCTTCTGCAATATGTCATCTGGACAAAGTAGGTTCAAGACCGAAATAAAATTAAAGCACGGTAAGTAGGCATCTTACTATGCGGAATAACATTTACATAATTGTGTTTACTATACCTACCTAACTGGTTGTTATAGGTTCTATAAATTTGGGATTCCCGGAGTTTTAGGCTGCATAGACGGCACTCACATAGCCATCCTGAGATCGGTTGAGCGATATTTTAATAGAAAGGGATACCATTCGCTTAATGTTATGATTGTAAGTTATCTTGATTTGCACACACACACTTCCCTCTGTGCAACTGCGCTGTGTGGATGTGATTTGTATCGGTGCCGTTAATAATTACGTTTCTCGTGTCTCGTTATCGATTACCGGCTCGTGAATTGATCCTAAACTGTGTGCCTTTGTGCTTAGTGGTGGTATTGTAAGTTTTTAAGTGTTATTACGCGTAATTCATTGGTAAATATAGTTTTAAATTAGTTCATCAGCGCTCGGTGAGTACTTTTTATTTTTTGGGTGTGTGGGTACCGCGGAAGAAAAAAAAAAATCTTTAGTTGTTTCGTCTTGTTTTTGCGATCTTTTAGTAGTTTTGCATTAAAAATGTTGTCCAGTAATGACGAATCGTCATTACTGGACAACATTTTTGGACACTGTTTTTTCCGCCCCCGTCCAGTGGATCGTCATTGACGATCCACTGGACGGGGGCGGAAAAAACACTTCCCGACGCGTAACTTAACCTCCCAGATCACCGACCTCCGTATACTCTAAACGTTTGTTTACCGAAATGTCTCCGTCCTATTTAACACCCGAGGATTGGCCGAAGAGACAACATTTGACCGATTCTGTCGAAAAATCACCGTTATCAATAAATAATGTCAGTAATTCAAACGAAGACTACTGCGATTTAGTTACTCAAGCGTCTGCATACTTGTCTAAAATAAACGACCTTGTCAATGATCAGGGTTCTCGTATTAATGTAGCCAATAAATCCGCGATTATGGACATGACACAGCGGATTACGTCCATTGTTTCTTTGTTAGCCATACGGTCTTCTTCTAATGAAACGAAGTTAGCCAATGTTGAGCGCGAATTGGACAAAGTTAAATTAAATAATAATGTCAGCATTGTAAAAACCGATTCCAATAAATTATCTTATTCAGATTCTCTGAAACTTCGTCTGCCGAAGGTCGCTCCAGCGGTGGAGTCGAAACCACCGCTGCCATGTTTAATAGCTTACCCCTCCAACGAAAGGTCAGCTGAATTCGCAACTTCCTCAGCCACTATAGAAGCGCTTAAAAAAGCGATTAACCCAACGAACGACGGTTTCCAAATTGTAGGCATTTTTAATTCCTGCTTGAGCCGTACCGACCGTTAATCTATATTAGGTCACGGTCCACCAGATGTTATAACTTTTGAGGCCAAAGCCTGCAGTGAAGGGTTTCGAATTCCCTGACCGAGACTGTTTCTGCAAGATTATGACCTGAAGTTGGACAATTTGTCGCAGGGCTAAAAACTGCTATAATGTAACATTATAGATTATTCAACTTTGAGTATTACATTACAATTCTACCTCCTTTATTAGCACTAGAAACAGACATATTATGCACTGTAACAGTTATCAGAAAATATTAAAAAAATTGAAAAAGAAATAGACTAAAACATGCTTCCTCTTTAGAAAACTTTGAGGAAGGCTGTAGCGAGCTACAAGCATAATATGCATGTCTGTGGATTCATTATCAAACAAAAATTTTAAAATTAAAAAAAAGAAGTAGTCTCCAGAAACAGAATTCTGCAGAATTAAGGCTATGACCTGAAGTTGGACAATTTGTTGCAGGGCTAAAAACAGCTGTAATCAGTAACATGGCCCACCCAAGTTCGGGTAATTGTGAACAGAATAATAACAGTGCCATAATTACAAATTTTAAAACATTAAGGTGCTATCACCGGGAGCATTCACGGGTAATGTAACATTATAGATTATTCAAGTTTGAGCATTACATTACAATACTACCTCCTTTATTAGCACTAGAAACAGACATATTATGCACTGTAACATTTATCAGAAAATATTTAAAAAATTGAAAAAGAAATAGACGAAAACATGACTTCCTCTTTGGAAAACTGAGGAAGGATGTAGCGAGCTACAAGCATAAGTCTGCGGATTCATGAAAAGAGTTCGAATTATTCATACCAAAAACTAACATATAGCTTGCACAAATATCGAAATCGAATGAAAACGTTTTTAATAGATGGCCATATAATTGATGTGCTGCGTATCCCGCCACCACTTCAGACGCTGATATAATGAAAAACGAATTTTCTAATGGAAAACCATTGTGAGAATACTTCCGTTAAAGTGATGCTTCTATTCTGGATAGGACAGCCCTTATTGCATCAATATGGACATAGGACGTATGTGCCTACTTCATTAGAGGAGGGTGAGACACAGCTTTCGACAAGTGAAGCAAATAAATCGAGAGCAGTCACCACATGTCTTTGGGTTGTGGAGGTAGTAAATGGCAGATTTAAAAGAGATTTTAAACTACCTCAAAAGTATTTTTAGTGAGTAAGAATTTTTTAAAAGATTTTGAAGTGGCTGCTGCTTTTTTACAGTTTTCACCCTCGAATCTTCAAGGTATCAGTATCTACTGGGGAAATATTAGATCAAATAAATATTCATATGAATGAAGAAATTGAATTAGCAGAATTTATTCTAAGAAACAATTACAATAGGCGTAGGGCTAATTTTCAAACAATAACTGTACAAAACGACAACCTTAATGATTTTCCCCAAATTACTGATAATGAACTCATACTAACATCATTAGACACAAATCAAATAAAGCAAGTACGTTCCTATTTCGGTGAACATGTAAGGGGCAATGATGGCTATGTAATAGAAGTGTGCAGGGAGGTCAACAGCAGCCTACTTCGAGAGCTGCCGGCTTCAAACTCCTCATGGCTACTAAGGGGCCGCATTCAATCAAGACATATAAGTCGCAAAACGTATTTTGTTTATGTTTTAGTTGACAGCTCTCGCAGAGGTAGCAGAGGTATTAGGGAAGCAATATCAAAATATTATTGTAACTGCATCGTAGGCAAACGGACTGTAGGCTGCTGCGCCCATGTAATGTCAATAATATGGTACCTTAGTTGGGCTAGGTACCAAGAAAATATTGTACCACCTGCACAAATCCCAGATGATGTTCTTGTGATAATTGAAGAAGAATAAAAAATATGAATAAAAAACGATTTTTATTTTTAAACTCCTCCCATTCTGTCCCTCTCCATTCCTCTCACAAAATATGCTTAACATCCTGTTTAAATCATAAGAAAATAATCATAAACCTTGACTGCTTGCTTAGCAAGCGAACTAAAAACACGTAGGTAAACAAGAAGTAAAGCCTCCTGCAGATCCACACGATCAGATTAGAAGAATAAGCCGCCCCAAAATCTTAAGCCTGCCGGGGTGGCGGGACTTATCTCATTACCGTGACCCCGGAACATAAAGGGCTATTGAAGGACACCATGGATTTTAGTCAGTACAAGTCTGATGATTTTACACAGTAAAAAAAACGGTGGCGAAAAGCCGCTATTCTTTCCATTTTAATGTGGCCAGTGACACTCGCAAGATTAAGACGAATGGATTGACGTGAGAATCATCAAAATCGGCTTACGCGTTTGTTCTCTAGAAAATGACAATCGCACTTCAAAAATCGGCTGATACATATAGATTGGTAACATAACCTCACTTTTCTTAAATCTTTTATATCTCGGCTCTCAGATTGCCAAAATCTGCAAAATTTTCAGCGATTGTTTGTTAATTTAGTAGCTATAAATTGACACCAGTTTCATCTTTTTACATCCGGGCACAAATTGTATGAAAGCGTACCTGTCTCCTTTCGAAGTTTATTAACGATTTAATTATTTATTCAAAATCCGTAGGTGCACGCGGTGGTGGTGTGCGTACACGTGGTGGAGTACGTCATCGTGGAGGTGTCGTACACGAAGAGGTGCGCGTACACGCGTTGACGAACGCACACGAGATTCAGTATTATCCGAACTCCCCGTATGCAACATTACGTTACTCCTTCTCACCCAAAAGCTTTGGAAACGTAAGTACTTTAAATGTATATACTTTTCATTACCTGTTTTTTACTATTTTTTGTTTTAGAATTTTTTGCAGACCTATGTCAGCATGGCCAAAGGGCTAAACATTAGAGGTGACGTTACGACTGAGAGCAAAGTAAATGATTATTTATATTCTTTAAATACAATTTTGACTGTCTTTTCTTTTTAAGAGGCGTTTTAATATGACATGAGTGTCTGCTGATTTTATTACATTTGATCTTGTGGATCTCTTTTTTAGATCATCGACTTCAAACGGCGCTGGCGGTAGCGGGATGGCGATCGCGCGTTCTCTATCGCCACCTTTGCCGTGAGTATTTAAGTATGTGACTAGTTTTATTACATTTGATCTCTTGGTAACTTTACCGTTTTTCTTCCTCAGATCATCGACTGCAGACAGCGCTACAGACATGCCACTATGTTCTAATCCACCGTCTTCAAAAAATGGGTTCCGAGAATGTGGATTGTATTCATTAAATGAAGATGCTGGCCCTGCAGTCTTGACAAATCGACAAAAATCGATCGTTAAGTCTAATCAATGTCAAATAGATTTTCAACCTTGTGCTTTCGAAGTAAAGTTGAAAATCTATTAAAGGAATTTGATAACGATACGACTTAGCGACCGATTATTGTCGCTACCTAATGTCGAGACTGCAGGGACTATACAAAATGTGTAAAAAATACACAACGCAAGGTAAGAACATCGAAATCCAATAAAAAAAATTAGTATCTGCCAAAGATTATGATGCAGCCTCTAAAATGATTTCGTTAATTCAGGACGATATTCGAAAGCACAACATTGACACCAAGGTAATTTTGGCGGAAATAGATAAAGCTAAGGTAAGGTTCCTTGCAAATCGCCGTTCTAAATCTAAGATACCAAGAACATCTGCAACTTCCAACCAAAGCATTAGCATACTTGCTGATGAAGTTCTAGCTGAAGCTAACACTGCAATTAATCCAGAAAATGTAAGTTTCATTGAGCCTGAATTCGCTATGCAAATCCCTGCATTTCTTAGCCAACAATTAAGCATATTAACCGCTGAGGCAAGAACCGACGCAAATATATTATTATATACCCCTGAAAGTTTATTGTGATAATTCGATAACAGAGTTAATATTTTTGTTTTTATTTCATTAACATTCTAAGAGCTGACTTTGTCAAACAATCAGTATTTTAGAGAGACTGTTAAAGTAAGAACTTGATTTTGTTCAGTTTATAACAAATGCTATAAAGATGTCTCTATTTTGTATGTGAATTTAATTTTGATCTAGTTGATTATTTAAGTAATGATTACACATTGTAAGTGCTAATAAAAATAAAGATTTGATTATTTAAAGATACAAAAATATTAGTTTTTGTTCATAAACACATTCCCCTAGCACGATTTTGCACAAAACCGCTCATAACTCAAAAACAAAGAAAAAATGCGTGTGTTTCTATAATATAATATTTTTGATACACTATTACCTTGCTTTGTATTGACAAACATTCTCAACATTTGATAAATTTTGGTTAGGACAGTCTTGTAATAATGAGTTTCCAAATAGCAGAGAAACACCCATTTATACTAAAACCTCCAGATGTAACGAATACTTTTCTGAAAACCGCATCAAAATCGGTTCAGCCAAACGCGAGATAATTGCAGACAAACATGCAATCGTCTCTGAATCCGTTCAGCCAAACATACATGCATACATACAGGTCGAACTGAGAACCTACTTTTTTTTTTGAAGTCGGTCAAAAATACTAACTCTTATTATAATGACAATGTCACTAAAGAATAAGTCGTGAAGCGGCCTAATTACCCTAATACAATTCTCTAAACGAAACAGAAGTTAAGAATTAAAATTAAGAACAGTCGCAGGAATCTGATGCAACACCGTCATGTGCAACACAGACAGAAATGTTAACTTAGGATTTCATTAACTAAAGCAGTGTAATAGTGTCGTTGTAGTAACCGAGGTAATATTTAACCCCAATCAGGCTATCAGTAGGGCTAGTTGGAAGATATCTCTTACTCACCGTTGGACACTTCAATAAATAAAAAGTTTATTTTTATTTTTATATAACTTCTTTTTACTCAGAATTGTGAATGCGAGAACATTGTTGGTTGTGTAAATTTCCAAATGCCCATATTGTTACCTGACTACGTATATATTATTATATACTTTTTACATTTTTCTTTTTTTATAAATGTTGTTTTTTTTTTTATTTTTTTATTATTATTAGCTTTGGTAGGAAGATCCTTCTTTTTATCGTGCCAACGATGTTCTCTCTTACATAAGTATACCAAACTGTAATAAAAACATTGTAATAGCAAACATTTTAAAAGAGTAACCATGGAGTTTCTTGCCGGTTCTTCTCCATGGAAACGACCAACCCGAACCGTGCCAATTTTTCGAAGTTTTATAAGTGCCCACTGAGGCCCATGTAAAATAAAACATTTTGATTTTGATTTTGAAAAACATTTATAGTATTTAAGGCCGCATATTCTGAAAGTTGGCAACGTCGCAAACAGCAGCTGTCAAATATTTACAGTATTTAAGGCTGCATATTCTGAAAGTTGGCAACGTCGCAAACAGCTGTCAAATATTTACAAGTTTTAATTAATTTGGCAAATTTTCTATATGAAAACAAGAAATATCGCTATGTAGTGCACTAAAAAAATGATATAGGAATGCAATTAAAACACTGAATTTGATGTTGTAACCGTTTCAGGTGTATAAAAGGCATTTGGAAAGCTTCCAAGTGCTTTTTTTACATCTAAAACTACAGATTCGGTGTTACAATATTAATTATTGCATTCCCTTATCAATTTTTTAGTGCACTACAGAGCCATATTTCTTATTTTCATACAGTAAAAATGCTAAATTAATTAAAACTTGTTAATATTCGACAACCATTTGCGAACATTTCGGAATATACGCTCTTAATGTTTTGTATTGTGAACGCAATCAAAAGTAAAATAGTATCATTTTTTTTAAATTAACACCTACTATTCCTCTTACACTCAACATAATCATAAATTGATGGGGAGCTTAAGATTAACTTCAAGTAGGTACATACACATTAATAATTAAGTAATTCCCTGTTTTTTTTAAATGCCACATTCTAAAGACGACATCATTACCATGTTAGACTAGTTTCATATTCCAGAATTTTCTGCAATACCAAGATATATTTAAGTTTTTGTTTTAAGAAGCCGCTTCCATGACTGACCTGTTGGTCTAGTGGTTAGTGAACCTGACTGCTATGCTGGAGGTCGTGGGTTTGATTCCCACTCCAGACAAATGTTTGTGTGATGAGCACGATCATTTGTTCGGTGTCTGGGTGTAATTTATCTATACTATGTATGTATTTAGAAATATATAAGTATGTTTATCAGTTGTCTAGTATCCATAATACAAGCTCTGCTTAGCTTGGGACTAGATGGCATTGTGTGATAGTTGTGGAATATTAATATTATAATTTCTTAACCAAAAAGGAACTTAAGGTAAATATGCATCTGATCTGGTCACCGGTAATGACTTAGAAAATATTAAGAACAATAGGTTTAAAAACATTTGTAAAACTGCAGAATGACGACGACTTAAAAATAAAATATACACCTTTTCAATATAGAAGTTCCTATAATATTCACTTTTAGCTGATTATTTCTAATTTGCTACATGTGAACTTAGCCATTAGATTATCTTCATACTTATGAGGAAGGCTTCTGCTGAGCGACTCAATTGTGATGAGTAGAGAGAAGAGAACAGTTCTTAACTGTTGACCCAAGAACAGCAAGTATTTCAAGAATAGATTACCAAGTACTGAGGCCTTACCTCGAGCTGTTAACGCGATCCAGTTTAGGCTGTTGGAAAGAGACGGCGCTAGACGACTTGTATAGCTCCGTCTCTTTCCCACAGCCTTAACTGGATCGCGTCAAGAGCTCTTAGTAAGGCCTCTGGTCTATGAAAACTCAAATAAACCCATCTTTGCATCTGACAATGTGAATCAACTTTTCTTGCTCTTTACCTGCAAATAGAATGCAACTGACACACATACGACCCCTAAGACGACCTACTGACCAAGGGATAGGAAGATACCAAGAGAAACACATTCGAAAATCCTTTTCACTGACACTTCAAATAACAAAACTTCCACTGTTACGAAAACCTCTTTCCATATTCATGTCTTAAATGCCCCAGGCACTATTTTACATATTACTTACTATTTTTTATATTACTTACGGTTGAAACAATATATAAATAAAAAAACTTCAATCATTACAAAACATATTATTGACCAACCAAGCAAGTGTGATGACAAAATGAAAACGAAGTTCGAGACACCATTTTATTCCAAAAACTGTAAAACGTAATGTTATATTGAATAGAACACAGACTGCCTAAGCTAGGTTTTGTTATACAGTTTACGCACAAGACTGAATTACAAAACATACGAAGTAGCCCCATTTGACAATAAATTGAACATAAATGGCGGCAAATTATTATGAAGAATAAATCTACAGAAAATGCTCCGCACGCATCTCTCACTAAAATAAATGCAATATAATTATTATGTAAAGCTTCTCCAATATAAGCACAACATAGAACGCCAAGCCAATGCCGATAATACCCTTTTACGCTTCTCTCTTCTCTCTCACCTCTCACCGCTTTTCATTTCAACAATCCGAATCCGTCAGTCAGTCACGCTCACGCATCGCATGTCATTTTCATCATTTTTAAAAAAATGTTTTTGGTTTGGCCTCGAGGCCTTTTTGCTAAATAATTTTTATCAAAGATGCTTTCAGTGTTACCAATGATCTGAATACTTTTCGCTAAAGCCTAGGTCTTACACGCACTCGCCCCAATAAAAATAATTTACTTATGGTGAACCATGGATCTAAAAAAAAAGGCGGAAGGAACTTCACTAAGAAAGAATTGAAGCACCCATAGTAAGTCAGTGCGCTTGTCCACACAAGCCAGCACACAAACATTCACACCATAGTAAGTCAGCCGTCGGCCATTACGCTTCGAACGACACTCGCGGTTTCATACGGTGTTATTTTGTCTAACCCCGGCCACTCACATTCGTGCGAATACGCGAACCCGCATGTGTAGGAGGACATTCGCGAATGACTTCGCGAAGTTTTCGTGGCATTCGTGCTTTTCCAAGCTGTGTCGGTTTTATATGCGCGAACCTTCGCGTAGTCTCCTACACATTCGTGGTGTGACCAGTTGCGCACACGATTGCGAAGCAAACGGTCGTGTCCATGGACCTAAAAAAAAAGTCGGACGGAACTTCACTAAGAAACAATTGAAGCACCCATAGTAAGTCAGTGCGCTTGTCCATACACGCCAGCACACACACATTCACACCATAGTAAGTCAGCCGTCGGCCATTACGCTTCGAACGACACTCGCGGTTTCATACGGTGCTAATTTGTCTAATAAAAACCAAAGTATGCCGTCATGTGTTGCAAAAAGTTGTCTAAACCATAGTAGTTCAATTTAAAAAGCCAGGGGATCACTTTTCATAGTTAAACATGTCATTTTGAAGCTTATTTCTCGATTTTACGTCAATAAATTTTACAAACATCTCGAAATCAATCAGTGTTGCAACTATTTCAAGGTTCAAATTATTTTAAAATTGGGAGATTTATATTTTGTTACTATTTATCGTTATTGTATTCTTCTGTATTTTTACAAGTTTCCCCACGGCAAATGATGCATGGAAAAATGATTGTATAAAAAACAATAGTCATTATTAATCTGTTAAAAACAGGGAAAGAAAGTTGTACTGAATTTCATTCATCCTCTAGGGAGAGAATGTGATTTGAATTTCGAATACTTACCGATAGTGAACTACATCAGTCTGTCTTTACACCATTGAGTTTGTATGTAAAGCAATATACAACTTTTTGAAAAAGGAATACGCATTTTTATTATGCAGTTATGATTTAATAAAATTACGAAAACCAACGAGGCCGTATGATCTTGATGCCTTTGCTTTTCCGACCCGCGTTTTGTTTTCTTCAAATACATAAACGTTTAGTTTGTTTTAATTTATTTTTTTAAATAAGTTATTGTTAAATTTAAATGGTTAAATAATGCTTATCTCATATTATTATTATGTTAATTTTTTCGCAAGTGGTACGAAAAGTAGAGTATTTTCCTCGGTGATAAAGCTGTCTTAGTCTTGGGTGAACTTAAATCCCTCGCTCCACTCAGGACTCGTGTTAAATCCCTCGCTTCGCTCGTGATTTAAGTTTCTAACACCCTCGCTACGCTCGGGAGTAAGCCTCGAGTCCTTCGTTATGCTCGCGATTTAAATCGTCACCCGCGACAGAAGACACTGCTTTATCCCCTTGGTTAATAATCTACTATTTCATTACACCTATTCGAAAAGGACGACTTGGTTCGCCTTTAAGTGCGCCCAAAACTGGTGTTTTCTATGGGGAACTTTTAGCGGGCAGTAATGAGTTTTTAATCCTCTTTATAAATGCGCTACGCTCAGGATTCTACTGTAGAATCCCTCACTTCGCTCTGGATACAAAATAGCGCCCTCGCCGTAAAAATATTACTTTGTCATACAATCTACTATTATTTTAATCTTGTTTTAATTATTTTACCTTTATAGGTATACGTCACAAAAACTTTTTTGGTCCATGATTAAAACTAAGTTCGAGGGGAGATCTTATTAAAATATTGTTTGAAAATGGGTATTTTTTTCCTTCATCTGGCAACCCTTTAGAAACCCACACATAGTAAAGCAGTCGCCATTTTGGTGCTTCACTTGTTTCTTAGTGAAGTTCCGTCCGGCTTTTTTTTTAGGTCCATGGTCGTGTCGTTGTTATATTTTGTGTGAGGAAATACTGATCAGTATAAGTACCTATTCATACACCGTTAAATTTTGGTCCTTAGTTTAAAGTTATTAGTTTTAATTTGATCATAGAGTATGCGAACCCATTTGCAAATATATCCACAGCTCACGAACATTTGACAGTTGACGTATCCCAAGTGTGTTGACAAACAGTGGGGGCATAAAATGGCGACCGGCCGCAAATAGGTATTTAATGACGCGAGGAATGAGGTGTTTCCATTTTAGGAATCGTCAAAAACACTTTCATCCTTTTTCACTTACTGAAAGAAGTTAAAAAGAGATAGCAGCATTTTTATGATTTTGGTGTCGATATGCCTCATATTTGAATATTGTATAGATACTTTTTGTATAGTCAAACATTTCAAGTCTATATGATTATTGTTATTATATCTATATGATTATTTCAAGTCTATTCGATATTGGAGTAATTTTGCTGTGTTGTTGCGTTTGAACTCGCTTCTATAGTGGAAATCATCAATTACAAGATGCCCAATTGCAATATAATAGGATGTGGCGTCAAAAGAAGCGGAAATCACCCGAAAATAACTTTGCACCAGTACGTACTTTATTTTTCAGCTTTAATACTTTTAGATTTAGATAATAAACAAAATATTCTGCATTAGTTGAAGAGTTTCAACAGTAAAGCATTCATAATTTCCCTTTTGCCTCTAATATCAACAGTAATAACATTGTATTTCATGGAATCATTTTCTTGTTTATTTTAGGGATAGAGTAGTGCATACATGACATTTTAATATTTATCGATAATGCTATACTAAAGTTCTATAATGGTTTAATGTTTTATTTTCAAGGCTGCCTGCTAATAAAGGAAAAAAAGAAAATTTGGCTGGAAACAACTGGCATTTAAAACTTAAAGATGTCAACAAAAACAATCCACATTTGTTTTCTTCACTTTGAAGAATCTTGTTTCAACTGGACAAATATGAAAATATTGTAAAACATTTTTTAAAATAGTAAGTAGTATGGTGTTTCTTGCCCATTCTTCTTCATCCAACCTACCTTTGCGAATGGGTGTAGAATCAATCCAATCCCGTCCCATCCCATTTCCTTAATTTTAATTATGCGACGTTTAAAAGTGCCTCTTTGATGGCCTTATTGAGATAAATGATTTGGCTTTGAATTATTGTTGACTTTCAATTAAAAACCCTTTCAATCAAAACCCCAAAATCATCTCTCTCTCATCTTGACTTTCAATCAAAAACCCAAAATCATCGGCATGTCAGAAAAGATACGTGTTGGAGATGTCCGTGCTGGGAGCCCATCGCGGATGCAGCGTCATTTGTTTTCTTGTGTTGTGTTTGTGCCCTCCGTCTCGAACGTCTACCTAAAGGCTTGGGGCGGGCCCACCGCGGTGCACGGAGAGTCATTGATACAAATGCGTGGCTTGCTCGAATACATAGCTCAACGCTGTTGACGTGGGTCGACATTTCCACTGGAGTACACGAATATGACTTACAGCTATCTACAGCTCGTTTGTTTTCAGTCATAGGCCTTGTGGGACGGACGCGTTTCGTGTCCGTGGATTGCAGTGGCACGTGCGTAGCCGTGCCTCCGTGCGCCATGCTATACATAGTCGTGGGTCTTGGTATAGGTACTCCAGTGGAAACGTAGACCCACGTTGTCAAACAAATTAATACACGGAGCTAAAATGCGCCGCGTGCCCGTGCACAGCATGCGCCGCGGTGGACCCGCGTCTTAACGCAATACTTGAATAACACTTTTAAGCCTGGCGTCGACTGTAGAAGAAACGAGTTGCATCGATCCAATGTTTATCTGACACGAGCCGAATCAAAGTGTTCATTCATCGCGACTCCTCACCAAAGTAGTTTGTCAATTTCTAACTTAGCTCAACCGTCCTTTTCTCGCGCTACCTTAGAAGAAGGATGTTATCTTTGCGCGTCTCGCAAGTAAGCAAGTTGAACTTGCTTACTTAAAAAAAAGTAAATGTAAATCTGGCATAGGCATACCGACTAAAAGGTAGAAATTCTCCATTTATTTTATAGTTATTGAACAAGAGAATCGGCACCAATATTATCCAAACTAAACATGATTGCACGTGTAAATTTTATCGATGTTATTGTAGAGAAATATCGACATGGGTTTACTCTATTAGCCGTCATTTTATGCCCCTCAGCAAAGTTTAGGTATAGACCGTGGAAGTGTGACGTAACAAGATGACATTTGGGTAAAAACAAACAGGTTTCGACGTGGGATTTTTGTTATTTTATCTTTTTTGTAATTAATAATAATGTCTGCGTCGAACTTCTTGTTACTATTGTGTGCAAAAATTGATGGAACAACATCCTTTTCATCAGCAAAATTACAATTACAAAGACGGTCTTCACGAGTAGGGTCTCTATCCTTACGACTGAAATTGAAAATAATGAGTAAGTCAGCAATACAAGTCAATACAACGAGTCCTCAGACTAGAATAATAATTAATCAGCAATAACGTACCGGCAGAGTGTTTTCCATTTTTTAAAGATTTTTTCACTAGCAGGCAATCTAAAAAACCTGCAGGTTTCTCTTCTAGAGACATGGTTGCAACCGGGAGCAAAACAATAAGGTATTTTATACCTTGTAAACACTAGATAATGTATTCAAAATGTAAATTATCTCAAAATGCAATACGTTCCTGTGTTTGTTTTTACCCAAATGTCAAATTTGTGACGTCATAGCTTCCGCAGTCTATACACGTTTTTCTCGTAGGTATTTCAGGTCCATAGGATTAATAAGTCAGTGTTTCAAATGCATTGAAGTACCGTTCCGTTATAAGTTGAGTTTGACATTTGGACGCAGTTTTAGCACTGTTATCATTATTATTGATTTTGTATTTCGTTCATGCGTTTTTGTACAGTTAATTTTATTTTAATTCTTTATAAGGTTACTTAGTAGTAAATGTATTCCTAGGTTGTCAATCAGAGTTTGTGAAGTTATAGCTGTGAAACGAAACGTTTTTTCGTGCTGAGCGTGACAACCAATAATAATGGTGAACGCACACCTAGCCGCACCGCAGTCTCCGCAGTCTGTTTTCTTACCGATTCTGCGGCGTTCACCTGCGTTCACCTCAACTCTCTACTTAGTCTGTGGTTCACCTTTAGTCTGTGGTGTGGTGTCATTTGTTTGTCATTCGTTTGTGTTTGTCCATGGTGGTTTTCCATGGTTTGTTGTCGACAGAAGCATGGTGATTTGGTACTTTAAAAGTGGTTGATTTCGAATTGTGTAGGTTTTTCTAGTTTAAATGTATACACATTTTAACGGCGCATGCATTCCACATACATGATCGATATTTCGTTCGTTTCTTTCGAGCTGACCCTGACAATGATTGTTCTAAAGGTTTGTACGCGTTATCAAATAACACAACTATTGAAAATGTAGTTGTAGGAATTGATAGGATCGCATTGAACATTTCATAGTCAATTATCAGAATCACAAATGTATATTGCTCTTGTATATTTCAAGAAACCTATTCTCTCTAAAAAGACTTGGAATTTTATCGATCGACGATGTGCTTTAGTTTTTTTTTTCAAACGATGTATTTTAGTTTAGCTAGCTACTTAAATATTTATAAATATTCTGTTTGCCTTTCGATTTCACGTCGAAGCTCATCAGCTGTTGGTTTCAGTCCTTGTCGATAAAAATATTTAAATCTTATATAGTCTTGTAAATTATTCGGCAGTGATGACTCGTGCAGATGCAAGATGTACTTTTGTCAGGCTTCTGAAGAAGTATCTGGAAGTTTATTTGGTCAGTTCTTAGTGTTATTACATTTTCTTGTTCTATCAATGTAGACGGCTTTTATAAAAAATCATGTTATTTTAGACCATGTCTGCTGCAATTATTTTGCTGACTTAAAATAGTTGAGACTCCATGCCGATTGGCTGTGTCATACTGGATCAAAGAAATATCAAATTGAAACTATTGACACTAATTATTGCTAAGTATCAATATTTTGATGAATGTGATGTTAGTTGGTGGTCAGTGGGTCGTCTTAGGGGTATCATCTTACTTCATGTCTGCCAATCAACTAAGATCTTAGAAGAAAGCTTGGCTAGAATCCTTAATTTTGTTTTAAATATTGTCTAAACCTATCATATTGGTACCTATTAGAAGTTGTTAAAAGTTTAATTCTACGTTTCAACCACTAAAATCTGGGCTTAGACAGTTTGTTTATTTTCTTAGTTTTATGATGCTATTTCTCTTTGTTCTAATAGCATTTCCTCCACTAGTGATTCGGGGTGTAGTGAGAGCTTTGTTTAAAATAAAACTGCTGTATTGCATTTTGGATCATAGCACCAATATAAGGATAAGAAGTGTTTTCTACCAAAGAAAATCCTGTTAAAATAAAATAATGATTGCATGATAGTGTTATAAAATTAAATGAAATTACTGTTACCATCAATTGTTATGCTTTAAAAATACGTCCATTTTATGTTTGGAGCACAGGGTTCTTCATCCGATTGCTTGGTGAAATGAAAATTGGACGTCTTTTCTCAAACAACTTTTATTTTGAACTAACATATTAGCTAATAGAACGAAAGGACTATATGAAATCCATTTAAGAGTTTAATATTATGGGATACGACGTGATTGACATGTTTGGGAATAATTACAAGTTTTATTTATCACTGTTTGTGACACAACTCCTATATCAGGCTCGTTAGGAAAACAATCGTCTTTTGTGATCCCCAGACTCGGCTATTGTTGGCAAATGTCCCGCCACGGCAGTCCTTGCCTGCAAAGGGAAAAGGGGCTGAGGCACATATTTTCTTTTATGGCTGGTAGATGCCTGTGGTGTTACTGCTGAAGTATCTGCTTCTTCATACATTTAGTTTATCTTTATGTGCCTTCTAGTCACGATTGAGGTGTAATCTCGGATTGATGTATAATGTGAATGTTCTATTAAATTGTATAAATCTTGGTTCTTCTAACCGTACAGACAGATGTGTTGCTGGGGAGTTTGTTCCGCCACTTCTTCTTCCCAGCCAAAACACTAGGAAGTGTCGAAGGGGGGCGCTTTAGGGGACTGTCTGATGTAAAATTTGACCTTCAAAAAGTGTTGATAAATCAGCCTAATTTGAATAAATGACTTTTGATTTTGATTTGTATTTGTTCTCGATATGAAGTGAAGTAAAGCAATGAATTTGCTATGCCTGCTTTGAAGTCTAGGTGGTCTAGAGTCTCTTTTTTAGGAGTCTCTAACAGTTGAGCCTCTTTTCTGTAGACTAACCATCCAGCAGCCGTAGCAACATCAAAAAATGAAAAATTAGACGAACAGTCCATTTCTTGGTTCGTGCGCTCTTTCTATGAAAACTGATTGCCTTCCCCATAGGGTGTACGTGTTTGTGACTACCAATCGAGTCTGTTGGCTTGGTAAGGGGAGCACTGAACGCTACAAACTGACGATCGGTTATGGGTGTTTTCAGGAACGATGGTACGCACTGAACGCATTGTGTAAAACAGTATTTTTGAGAATGTGTGTTATGAGGCTTTAAAAAAATAAAAGATGTTGTTGTCTGCATCCGTTGTTCTATTCTGTCGGGATTTTTCCTTTTCTTATAAAATGTAAGCTTTTAATGCTCAATATCCAATATTGTCATTGATTGTCCTCTTCGGCCTTTTCAAAGCGATTTCAGAAACAGGCATCGCAGGACACACTGTTGGTTGGTCACTCGCATCATTATCTTCCAAATAGCTTTGTCCAGGATTTCTCCTGGACAACAACATTCCTGGAGAACAATCATTGTCATTTGTAATTTAGGTGTATTCTGTTTTAATATCAAAGCTC
This sequence comes from Agrotis segetum, assembly GCA_036375495.1. Classification (NCBI taxonomy): domain Eukaryota; kingdom Metazoa; phylum Arthropoda; class Insecta; order Lepidoptera; family Noctuidae; genus Agrotis; species Agrotis segetum. The sequence goes on from JAQSVV010000002.1 coordinate 3,677,223, forward strand.
ACAACGCTATTTAAATGAGATCTTTGTAGCGTCAAACTTCCAGTGGTTAGCCGCGCCATCACGATAGGTTTTTTTTTTAGCGTGGTAAAATCATCAAATGAGTCCTCCCACCCCGTGTACGGCGGGAGGGACTGTCAGACTTGTACTGACTAAAATCCACGGTGTCCTTCTATAGCCCTTTATGTTCCGGGGTCACGGTGAGGAAACAAAATCCCGCGACCCTGGCAGGCTTTGGCCCTCTGAGAGAGGGCCCCGTCATTTGCCTTCACCATAGGTTTGAGAAAAAGTGAGGATTTTTATGGCCATTTGGGATATACTGTAGTTGCCTCATCTCCAGAGCGAGAAGGTGGAATCTTTCCTAACTCTACCGCAGATTGATCCACTAGATGTCTCCATCTTTCTCTTATTTTATGTTCTGAAACAGAAAGTATACGATAATATTAGTTAGAAAAAACTTAAAAGTTTCCAAATTGTAATCTTTTTATGGCCAGCTCTATAGTAGCATGAACGTTATCAACTTCCATCTGACTGTGACCAGGTTCAAAATAATAATGTCAAGATTATTGTTAGTAAACACTTGATTTTGGCAATTAACAAATATCTTTTTTAATACGTTATTGTTGTACTAAGCAATCTATGGGGATTTAAAAGCGAATGGTGAAAAAAACTAGTTCTTAATCCACGAAATACCATATCACTGTCATGACATGTCAACAATACAGTTACAGCATTACTGCTTTACCGCCTTACGATTTGCTTCGGTGTTACTGATTAAAATATACCCGAAGTATACTTTGCGACTGATATGCCTACTTGCAACTTTTGCTCCTATCAAGTAGCAATTCGACCCAAATATGACTTCTTCCATCGTTCTATTCCTAGGTTCCCTAGATACTTCTATAACGTAAGATCCATTAAATCTGATGTGCTTTCCATAGAAGAGCGGGCTTGTTTTAATTGATATATCCCACAGGCAATCAATATTGACTCGCTGTAATTTTATTTCGGGAAATCTCTTATATTTTCCCAGTTTACATGTATATTGTGAAAATCTGCCTAGCTGGCTGATGCTCCCTAATATAGTCTGAGGGATCAATCTCTCTATCCGAAAGTTTTTGTTCGTGTTTCTGTAAATTATTTCACGGGCATCAGCCCTCTTCCTTAATTTGGTGTGGTATTTATTTATAAGATCTGCAGCTACTGAAAAATCTACCATGAGATGCTTTGAAGCCCTATTTAAAAGTTACGTATAAATAATTTAAACTTGCTTTTTTAAATACCGTTCACCACCTGCACAACCCAACGACATTATGTAACAGCTCTCGTTTGTTGGCTTGGCTTGTTGTCAGTTGTGCCTTATTATCTTCTGAGGATAACTATATATGTACATTATAGCCACAACTTCTTAATAATATTAAGGAGTCCCTGAAACCTCAATCCAAATAAAAACATCTCAATGCTTGGAAAAATTGACGGAGTGGACTGTTTTTGTAGAAAATTCAGGCGTGGCGTTTCATTTGGATCAGAAAGATAAACGGTATTGAGGTTGCTTGAGAAGTGGTATATTCACAGTTTCTTCGCGAGTACACTTGTTGTTCTTGAGGCGTGCGACACCAGACTACCCGTTAGATTCCCCCTCGCTACTTGTGGTGTATGGTCGACTTGCTGATCTTTGGTTTTGTTATATGTAATTTAATTTCTTTTCTTTATGTTGTTTTTTACTATGATGGATGGTCCTAGTCTATCGTTCTGGTTTTTTTTTTTCGTTATTTCAACTAGTAGGTATTTTTAACGTAGAGACAGATTCATCCCGTCATTACTGCCCTCGAGGTTGTTTTGATAATGAGGATGTACGCCCTGCAGGGCTAACATGCACGTCACGAGATAATTATCTCACGCCATTTTTTCGAGGTGAGATGACATATCTCGACTTCTCGACTGTCGGTAACATTGCACTACATTTTGTCATGTCGTTCTGTCAAACGTAGACTTCGAGAAATTTTCTCTATAAACTGCAACATAGGCGCCATATTTTCTCATAAATAATCGAGTTTTGACATTTAGATTAGATTCATTTGTCGTCGATCATTCTGTTCGAAGAGATAGCTGGAGAAAAATAAAAAGTGTTGCGAAAAATGGCAGTGCCGTATTATAATTATTTATTAACTATTTACGAGGAGAGGTGGAATAAGCGGATCGAAAGGAAGCGCATACGAGACGTCTGCGATCCTCTCGATCTTCGCGACAGCGAGTTCCAGTCGCTGTGGCGGATCACAAAGCCTATGGCTTTATATATAGTTGAAAAACTACGAGTGGACCTCGAACCACGCAATGGGGATGGTTTGCCCGCCCATTTAAAGGTAAGTATAAAATATAAATATAAAAGTCAATAGGTACAATTGATATTTTCATCTCAATTTATTCTAACGACCGCCTTACCTACTAAAAGTATTTTTTTAGCGTTGTCCAAAAGCATTTAACAAACCTTATATAACCATTAGATTTGGTACCTACTTACATCATATCTCTCCTAAATACCTAGCTTAAATTTATAACCAAAACAAAAGTCGATTCTAACCTCACTTTTATTTTGCAATTTCGACATTCTTTTTATTCAATATCAGGCTTTTTTTCAGTTGAGGTGGTGCCACTGCCGCTCCATAACTGCGGCACCCTGAGGGGTCTTAAAGTCGCCGGCGGCAAAATTGGCATGTTCTGCCATATACTGGCACAGATATTTTATCTGTGCCTTGGTACTTCTGACGCTAAAACAATAATAGTATACGAATGTACTAAGATTACGAATATAAATATTAAATGCAAGCAATCGTACGATCACAAATACACAACTATACTGTCAAGAACTAGCAAATTTACTTACGTTTTCTTTTGAAATGCCATTTCAAACAGACAACACACACAAAACAAAAACACAACCGGACTTCAGACATGAATGTTAATTGATTGTGACGTTTCGGTAAAGCCACCGGTTCAAAATTGACAATAGTATTATCCTTGTCATTATTCATATTCGCAAAAGAGAAAAAACATTTTTATTTTTTAATTTAATGAACTTGACAACAAGTCTTTTGGCCTTGTTTCACATTTCATTCGTTCAATTTGTTGTGTGTGGGTAGCTTTAGTCACCATAGACACACATGATTATCAGTGTTTTCATTTAAAAATAAAACTTGACGTTTCGTCATGAAAGGGATATCTCACGACGTGATAATTCTCTCTCGTGGCGCTTATGTTGCGAATTGCGAGAAAATGATCGAGAGTGACAATATTTCTCATCCCATCTCGAATTTTCTCATGACCGCGTATGTTAGCCCTACTGGAGAAATTATTCCCGGGTCGTGGAGAGCAATAACTGCAGCTGACAGTGGTTACACTGAACTTCAAAGAATTCCTCGTTGGCTATCGAACCAAATACGAGAGGAATTAATGAACTATTTCATGTCAAATATCGGAGCAATACCGTTTCACAGCAAAATCAACAAATATGCGTTTAAAAATACCTTTTCTTCCTCAGTACTAATTTCTCTAGTTTCCCTCGGCGTCACAAAGTCTGCAGTGAACAGATGTTTATAGGCAAACCACGGTGAAACGTATATCTCATCGGATCCAGAGCTCTCTTTTCTTCATATCTTTCTGATGCTCTTTGGATAAATATGAGCGTAGACTTTTTATCTTTTTTTTAACACCATTAAGGAGAAAAGTGTGCCTGGGAAGTATGTCCAGTTGATCCGTGCTATGTACAGTCGATGCAGCACCCAAGTCCGGTCTACAGCGGGCACTACCGGCAGCTTCAATGTGGCTGTTGGCTTGCACCAGGGTTCGGCTCTCAGCCCGTACCTCTTCCTGATGATAATGGATGCTCTGACGTCAGACATCCAGGAAGAGGCCCCCTGGTGTATGCTGTTTGCCGATGACATTGTGCTGATTGCCGAGAGTGGCTTAGAGGTCCAGAACAGATTGGAGGTGTGGTGGCAAAGACTGGAGAACGTTGGCCTAAAATTAAGCAGAACCAAAACAGAGTATCTCTTTTGATATTTTGGCGGTCTCTCCAGTCCTGTGCCCATAACTCTTGCCGGAACGTCCATACCAGTCTGTTCCGACTTCCGGTACCTCGGGTCGCTTGTCCAAGGAGATGGCGATGTAGACCGGGACATAACACACCGGATCAACTCGGGATGGATGAAATGGCGACAGGTCACTGGAACAACTTGCGACCCACGGATGCCCCTCAAGTTAAAGGGGAAAATATACAAATCCGTGATTAGACCTGTCGTATTGTACGGGTCGGAATGCTGGGCTGTGAAAAAGAGGGATGAGAAACGATTGCATGTAGCGGAGATGAGGATGTTAAGATGGGTGTGTGGAGTAACAAGAATGGATAAAGTAAGGAATGAGTTTATAAGGGGCAGTTTGAAAGTGGCGCCTGTTACAGAAAAAATGAAAGGGAATCGTCTATCTTGGTATGGACATGTGATGAGGAGGGATGACAGTCATGTGACTAAGAGAGTGATGAGTATGAATGTTGATGGATGGAGAGGAAGAGGAAGGCCAAAGAAGAGATGGATGGATTGTCTAAGGAATGATATGAAAGAAAAAGGAGTAGATGATACTATGACGTGTGATAGGGGAGAATGGAAGAAAAAAACGTGTTGCGCCGACCCCAAGTAAAATGGGATAAGGGCAGGAAGATGATGATGTCCATGTTATATTTAGTAGCTAAAACTTGTAAACCATCGGTCCTCTTTACTTTATTTGTATAAGGTTTGTTATTTGGATCCCAGAACTGTAGAAAGTTTCGGTAATCTTCAATAAAATTAATGTCATTTCGTTTGCCATCTTGTTGTTGAACGCTTTGTGGAACAGAAATCCATCCGACGCGGAATGACGTGTATCACAGAGCGCGCTACGCTTTCAACTGTCATTGCGCACGCGGCAAAGGCATGCCCGACTTGCGCTGTTGACTGCGCTATGACGCAGGCCCTTGATGAACAAAATAAGTGCACAGTGTGGACATAGCTATTTAAAGGTTTCTTTGCACTCTGTGGGTAGATTTTTTTATCTGAAAAAAAAGGCCAAAAAGAAAAATGTTTTGAATTCGTACACAAATCTAATCTTTTATGTTATTGTCTAAATTACTGTAAAACTTTTTATGGCAACGATTCGGAGGTTGGTTGGTAACTGGCTTATATTTAGAAAAAAAAAAAAATTGTATTGGTATCCTATAATGGATCCCACGGTGCGACGAAACACCTGGGATGCAAACTTTACTATGTAATTGTTCCCAAAAACCTAAAACCTTCTCAAGGGAAGAAGGTATCATAAAGGGGAATGATTGCTTTGTTATTTATTTTGTAAAATTTTCTTTTTTTGCCGTCCAGAGCTGCAAAAATTTATTTTTATTGAGCCCGGTTGAAGATTGCTTTTGTATAATTTTTGTGAGGATTTGATTTGTCAACAATATAAATATTTTTAAGATACGTTTTTGGACTCTGTTTAAAAATAGATAGTGCTGCAAATTTTCCTGAGCGTGAATCATCCACCTTAGTCCTTTTTTATCTTCTCGCCACTGTACCTACATTAATAGTATTGCTGTACTAGAGCAAAGAACAAGGTTCAAAAATGTATGGACACCGTCCCCATCCTTGTAGCACCTTAAAACCTATGTCAATCGAAGGATCATGACCGTCTTATTATTTTATTGTTCTACGGCGAAACTGAAATATGCATCCGAAAAAAGTTATATTGACATGAAGGAACCGGAATCAGTCACAATACAATGTTCCCGATCACGATGGTTTTCTCTTTAATTATTACCGTGGAATGGTTTTGTTCCTTCGTGGCTAATTGAGAAGCTCGCGATTAAATAATTACAGCCGCACAGGCTGATCATTCGGGTTAAGCCGCGCTTACCGAGGTCGGTCTGTGGATGGGTAACAATCTGTCATTGTAGTTTCCTCCGTGCCTCGGAAAGCACGTTAAGCCGTTGGTTCCGGCCATCATTGTAGATCTTTGACAGTCTTTACAGTCAGAATCTCTAGAATCTGACCACCAGTCTTACCATGGGGTATTTTTTTTTACGTGGCATAATCTTCAAATGAGTCCTCCGCCCCCAGGCAGGGCAGGAGGGACTGTCAGACTTGTACTGACTAAAATCCACGGTGTCCTTCGGTAGGCCTTTGTGTGCCGGAGGTATACGTATGTCACGCAACCCCGGCAGGACTGTGGCCCTCTATAGAGGGGCTTGTCATTATGCTGACGCTCCTTGAGGCTCGCGTGGGACAAAACGCGCCGTCGAGCCAGGCATGTCCATGGTCGGACAGCGAGTTGCCCTTTACTCGCCGCCCGTAGGCGCGGGCATGCGCGCTTACGGTGGCCGGAGATCGTCCCGCGACATCCGTCGCCGTGGGCGTCTACCACTGCTTCTCGGGCGGAGGGAGGACGGTATCTTCTCCCTCAAGCGGCCTGCCTCCTCCTTCGCGAGCATGACTACTTCGCAGAAGGAGGCGACCGCCTCCCACTCCGTCTCGCACCGCAGCATAGCCGCGACCAATGCCGGGCGCGAGACGTCTCCGCCTATCGCATCCGTGAGGACACGGCGGTACTCCGCCCAAGCAGGGCAGTCCTGCACCGCATGCTCACCGACACCCCGACGCTGCGCCTCCACGCGCCACTCATAGACGCGCTGGAGGGCAGACGCCTCCAGATCCCAGGGCAGCGATCCGGCAAGGAGGTTGACCGATTCGCCGGCGATCGTGCGGTATCCTCGGATCATTCGGATTGCCATGACCCTCTGGCATCCGACCAGCTTTGCTGGCCGCGTCCGAATGCTCAGGGGGCACACGCACACGGGGGCCCCGTAGAGGACCATGGACCGCACGACGCCGGCGTGCAACCTCCGGCAGGGGGCGTTTGGCCCGCCGATATTGGGCAGGAGCCGCCTGTTATGCCCGGTTCAGCCTTGGAGCCAAACGCGAGAAATGTTCCCCGAAGTTCCATCGGCTGTCAAGGATGAGTCCCAGGTACTTCATCGTTCCCCCAACGCCGATACGAATCCCCCCCCCCCCCCCCCCACCGTTATGTGGGACTCTGTCAGTGGCGCATTCAGATGGCCATAAAAAAAACCCTCGGTCTTGTGCAGCGCCACTTTTAATCCCAACTGCCGGATCCTTTCGACGACTGTCGCAACCGCTCGTGTCACCAAGTCGGCCGCCGCCAGGTGCGACACTCCCTCCGCCAGGACGAGCGTCTCGTCAGCGTAGCATATTACGCTGACGTCTAGAGGGAGGTCGCCGCGCTGCACCCAGTCGAAACCGATGTCCCACAGGTGCGGTCCCACGACCGATCTCTGTGGGACACGGCACGACATCTCTCGCCGGTTCCACTCTCCCCGGTGACTACCCCAGATGACGGCTCTGTCCGTCAGGGTCCTCGACTGTGCGACGGAGGTAGGTCGACACCCGGTGATAACGGAGTGCCTCTCTTTCTTCATTGAACTTTTTTCTGCTCCGTGAGTTGTTTCCGTGCGGAAGTTACCATTTAGTTCCAAAGAGTTGTTTGAAAACTCCGAACAAAATCATCCACCACCTTCCTAGCTTTTTCCCAACTATATTGGGGTCGGCTTCCAGTTGAACCAGATGCCGCTGAATATTAGTATTTTACATAGAGCGACTGCCTATCAAACATCCACAACCCAGTAACTGGGTAATACGATACCCCATGGTAAGACTGGTGGTCAGATTCTAGAGGTTCTGACTGTAAAGACTAACAAAGATCTACAATGATGGCCGGAACCAACGGCTTTACGTGCTTTCCGAGGCACGGAGGAAACTACAATGACAGATCGTTACCCATCTACAGACCGACCTCGGTAAGCACGGCTTAACCCGAATGCCGCCGCCGCCTGTGCGGCTGTAATTATTTAGTCGCGAGCTTCTCAATTATCCACGAACGAACAAAACCATTCCACGGTAATAATTAAAGAGAAAACCATCGTGATCGGGAACATTGTATTGTGACTGATTCCGGTTCCTTCATGTCAATATAACTTTTTTCGGATGCATATTTCAGTTTCGCCGTAGAACAATAAAATGATAAGACGGTCATGATCCTTCGATTGACATAGGTTTTAAGGTGCTACAAGGGTTGGGACGTTTTGGGTATTGTTCTTTGAAGAACCAGGCATATGTGGATTTCAAGCCATGTGATTGGTGAATTGCGGCACAGCTTTGCTCCGAGAACCGCTCCACTTTCAGTAAGTGGAACCGCAGCTTTAAGAACTAACACAACACAAAAAAATATTGTGTGCTTTGCTGGACACACTGCACCGTATCGCACTGGCACCGGGTCCTCGTCGTACAGTGCAGAAACGTAAGGATCTGAAGTCAGACGCATCATCTTCATTTCTTCACTAGTGCTCTTTCTATTTATTTTACGTGAATGGTGCTCTCTGTATCTGCGAAAATCTTTGTTACGCGCTTCAGACGCTTTTTCAGATAGATTTTCAATCGTCACAATGGAGTTTTTGATGATATCAGCTCTGTGAACCAACAACTTATGTACTGTTGCTGACATATAGTACCAGTTATATAACTGTTAGTATCTCTACGGGGTCGTACGGGTATAAGCTTGAATTTTTTTAACATCGTTGTTTTCATCTGATGTATGTAATTGCTTGTATATGCAAACCTGCGCACTATTATTTCTTCACCCAAGCCTGCAATAGCTGCAATTTTTTTCAGGAAATTCCTTGCAGTATTACCGTCCCATTTGTTGTCCCCGATCCTTGCTTCACAATATCTATCCGAAGCCTCTTCTCGGAATCTCTCTGGGATCTGTTTCTTTCTCTGCAGTATTACGGGTTTGTTGTGTTCTCTTTTGACAGACCATGTTTTCAAGTCTTGTTTGCATGCTATGTGTAAAAGAGTTGATAAACCAAACTTGATCATATCAGGTGACACTTCTTTTTGCAATACTGCATCCAGATCGTTCATCTGTGGTGGTTTCGCCAAACACAAATAACACACAGTATTGGAGGGGGGAGCTTCTGATAAATAAGTTCACGCTTTTCTATCAATCACCGCCATGACGAGATTATGTTCAACATTGCCATCAATAAATTTGGTTGGGCGTGAAGTTTTTCTTGCTGCTTCCATTTTAGTCATTTCATTTTTTACTACCAATTCACTTCCTTTGACAAATTTAAATTGGACTGGTTGGCAGTATAGTGTAAAGAACGGCTTAGGGTTTTTTCATGTAATTACTTCCTTATGACTTGCAGCTTAGCAGTTAGCATTTAGTTTTAAAGGAACTTAAGGCGTCATAAAAATGTCTTCATCAGTCGGGCCTTTTTCCATTTTTTGCTTGTATCTACTTTGGTTTGATGAACCATCGAAACCCCATTTTGACAATAAAAAAGACTGGTGAGCCGGTTTGTCTGGTAAACTTTTGAGTATACGTTGCACAGTTATGTCAAGGAGAGCTAAACGCGTTCTTTGGAGGGTAACATTCTTGTTTAGCCTGATGTACTAATAGGATGCGGATTGTAGACTCTCGCAATGTAATATGTTGCTACATCGTCCGTTTCAGAGATAACATCAATCCAAGGTCTTTCTCCGTGGCAAAAGTACATTTTTTGTGCTTCTGACTTTTAATTGGTTGCCGCTTCAAGATTTTTCATTAAATAATTAATCAGTGACTTCAGCCAAAATTTTCTTTTCCATCATTCTTTAACTTGCTTACCGTAGTGTGAACTAGTTCATCACAGTTTTGTTGTTTAATATAATGCCACTGTCGAGGCTGTCATCACAATGGTGGCAACCGGGTTTCGGCTCCTAGCCTAGACGGCCCAGGTTCCTACTATCCGAAGCAAGGCTAAAATCTACAACACCAATAACAACCAACACCAACCTATTGTTACCCTTCTATTTGAGCATCTTGTTAAATTGCACTTTGTGTTTTAAAAAATTGTTTCTAAAACATTTCAGCAGGTGGGGTGGGTCCAATAGTTTAAAGTTACCAGTGCCGAGTTTAGAGAGACGGTACGGTAGGACTTGCAGAGCTTCTGGACGAGGACTCTCTGGACCGAGCTAAGCTTCTTCCGTATTCCCAGCTTTTTCGTAGCGGGAGCCCAGGCAGCAGCCGCGTAGGTAACAATTGGCTCGATTGTAGCGGTGTAGATGGTCCGGATTACCTCCCTCCCTGTTTAACCCCAACTAGCTTTGACTGCTCTAGATAGCTGTTTGTAGATTTCCGCAGCCCTTCTAAAGATGTTTGCGGTGTGCTCGTTGAAGGTTAGTTTTTCATCGATGGTCAATCCTAACAGCTTCATGCCCTTGACATAGCCGATGTCGACCCCGGCCATGCGCAGGGCTGGAGTGTCGTACTTAAGCTTGTTGGTTATAAGCATCGCACAGGTTTTGTGCGGTGCAAACCTCAGCATGTTTCGGACACCCCAGCTCCGAACACGGGCGAGGACTGCATTGGTCATCCTAGTTATATCCGTTGCTGTATCACCATCCACCACCAGTACGATGTCGTCTGCAAAGGCCTGTACGTAGTGTCGCTCTTTCTCAAGATCCTGAAGCAGTGGATCCAGCAACGAGTTCCATAGTAATGGACCGCCAATTCACCCTTGGACACAGCCCTTATTTGTCTCTCGTGTGCATTCCTCCCCGGCATATCTAACCCTAACTTTCCTGCTGTCGAGGTAACTGTCAATTAGCCTTCTGATATTCACCGGGCACTTTTCTCTGCCAGCCTGACTTTGATGGCTGGCCACCATGCGCTATCGAAGGCGCCCTCTATATCCAACGACACCAGGACAATTAGCTTCTTCAGCCTCAACTTGTCCTTCACGTGATTTATTAGCGTATAGAGAGCGTCCTCGGTGCTCGTCTGGGGCATAAAGCCAAACTGGCGAGTACTAATCCGCGGTACCAGATGCTACTTGACTCGTGTCACTACCATCTTCTTCAGGACCTTCCCCAAGACCGGCAGTAGACCTGTCGGTCTGTAGGACTTGGGGTTCAAATAGTCATCCTTGCCCGGTTTCTTGAGGACAACCACCGTGGTCTCCTTCCAGATGTTCGGGAAGTGTGCCAGTTCCAGGCATTAGTTGAACAGGGCAAGGAATGCGTCCGGGTCCTGGTGGATCGCTCGACAGCAGATGTCCGATGTAAGTCCATGTGATCCGGGGCCCTTCTTCGGGTTGAAACCTGCCACGGCTGTTCTTAGCTCTAGCGGTGTAAACGGTGGGTCATGGTATTCACCATGCTTCCACTCGTTTACCTTGCATGCTGCTTCTCTGGTGAGCCTGTGGTCGTCGTTGTCGTCCTCTGCTGTGTCTTTGGGATAGAACGTATCGGCGAGTAGTGTTGCCGACTCCTTTGGGTTTAGGAATGCACCATCGTTACGTAGGGTCAAATCTTCTTTCTTCCTGGCGGTCCTTCCGATCAGACTATATATAGGTTGAAGGCAGTGGGAGGGTCAAGGCGGCAATTGCAGTCTTTGATGATGACCTAGACCTCATCCCCTACCCGAAACTCACCACTAACAACATCGTTGTGGTTGGGATCCGGACCAAAGCCTGGGAAATCGCAGTATATCCTATTACTTTGAGCCAGACCAACCCATAGGGCCCTACCTGGACCAGTTGACCCAGATCAAACGAGAAGTGGCCATCAGTAGATTGCTGATAGGGGCGACGCAAACGCGAAAAGCAGCTGGTGGGGTAGCACCGTAGAGGACCCTAGGGGTGAGGAGAAGCTAGGGACCCTAGACGAGTTAGAGCTTCAGGTACTAAACGCTGGTGACACGCCTACCTTTGACACCATCAGAGGAGGGAGAGTGTTGATGAGCCACGTTGACGTCACGGCATGTTCGCTCGACCTATTTGACCTGGTGGATGGCTGGCGGGTAGACACTGGTGCAACGAGCTCGGACCATAACACAATTTTCTTCCACATAAAGATAAAAAGAGAAAAAGGGATGAGCATAACGAGAACTACTACAAGGTTTAATAGTAAAAAAGCAGACTGAGAAAAATTTAGAGAGGAGTTAAAAAACTTTAAATCAGAAAATAATATTCAGGTAGAAACCGTCAAAAGTATAGAATGTAAAAACAAATTAGAAGAATTAATAATAAAGTATTAGAAGGGAATTGAAACAGCTTGCGAACGAACGATGCCTAAAATAAAAAACAAGGTTAAGCTTACTGTCCCGTGGTGGTCCGAGGAGCTCGCTGCCTTGAAAAAAGAATTCACCAGCCGGCCGCCGAGCTGTCAAATGCCCACTTCAACCTGCGATATCTCGGTAACTACGAGTCGCAGCGGTCCCGGGTTTTCACTAGACAGATCGGCTCCTTCCTGTCCAGCGGGTGAAAGGGTTTTCAGGCCTGAAAATTTTTTCAGCCTGAAAAAGCTGAAATTTGGGCCGAAGTTGTTTATCCCGCTATGCTCCTTCTGACCTTGAAAACCGCAAGTCCGTAGGACAAACGGTTTAGGAGCTATTTCAAAAACAAAAAGTTATCCTAATTTGGCAAAATGGCCAATTTTGTCAATAACTACAGTTTTGGGGCTACCTGGCCCAAGTTTGGACTTGAACTAGCTGTAATAACTATTCTAAACACATATACACAATAAAAAAAGTAATTTTATCCTATTATTTACGAATTATTAGCTAAAACCGTTTAAAAATCTTTGTGGTTATTTGATGAAAAATTTTGAAAAAAAAATTAATATATTGTAAAAATAGGGAGCTTTACTGTCAAATTGATTTACTAATTTTATGTCTTTATACTGATATCAAAAATTTTAAAAAGTGATTTTATCGATTTTTCAGCGATTTTAGGAAAACAGTCAGTCTGAAAAATCTAAAACTAAAAACTTAAGGCCAACTAACGAGCGTGCAGGGGCCTGCAGTCGCAGATCTTCGAGATTGCTCTCCGTTGCAGAGTTAATAATATGATGGTGCAATTTCGCAATTTTTAAATAAATAAATAAATAATCGAAACCGAATTTCGTGCCTGTATCTTCGCTCGTTCTGTGTTTTCAGCGCACGTGATTTTTCGTTTTTCCTGAATAACTTCTGGAATCGATGCGACCGGACGCCCTGGAGTGGTCCAGATGGTAGGGGACCGAAAAGCCCGCAGGGATGCAAAATAAAATTTGGGGGTCGTCGATCTCGTTTTTGCAGCGTTCACTTTTTTTACTTAACCACGTTTCACTTAATGTGTTTTAAGAGGTTAACTGTTCAGGCACTGGTCACAAAAAAACTTTTTGGGCGGCACTTTGTGGGGCTCGGTTTTGCGCATCCAACGACACACACGTTAGGATAACTGCAGAAAAACCTATTTTAAGCGAATTTTTTGTGCGGAGCGCGTGGTTTTTCGTGCCTCACTGCTCGGCTGACCGAGTGCAACTTATCCCAATGTATTGATTGCCCGTAAATTGACGCGCGCCGTCCAAGTAACTTACTTGCAATACAGCGCCAAAATAAGCACTCATAACCTGAAAGTTCATATTTAGTTACCCGTGATTATATTCTTATGTATCATTAATATAAATAGTTTAAGGCTAAGATAATTGGATCAATTAGAAAAACAAACAGAAAACCCACCTCCTTAATAAGTACAGCTAATCTATCGGCTGTGACGCAGGCTCCCGAAAGTAAAAGGCTATCGGCTGTTCCCACGTTTTTCTAACTCCAATAGCCACAAAAGTTAGGGCATGGCTTGCAACTTCTTGAGTTCGGCTCTGGGCATCATGATCCTGGTAGCCATCTAATTGGTCGAGTTAAGAGTTGTAGCTCAGGTTTTCCCTAATTGCCAAAAAAAAAAAAATTGTTTAGTTATGCCTTGAGTGAACTCACACTAGGCAAACAAAATAGTCTAAATAACAGCCTGTAACATGAATCGCTTGTAGCGCGTCGTTTCCGGAAGGGCTTCATAACATTTCGTTTAATTAGGTTCTTCCTCTTCCTAAGGTATGCATTATACAAGTTTTACCAAAAATCCTGTTGTTTCTTGTTTTAAGAATTGATAAACATGCGTAATAAAATGAGTCACTATTAAAAATTAATAAAAGTAAATATTCCATCATTATTGTTTGTAATATTTAACTGGTTCGTTACCTCTGCTGCAATACTGCATGAAGCGATGTCGCGAAACCACAAAGAGATAAAACGCTACCTTTGATCGATGCCGCCGCGCCGCTGGCGCAAATATTCAACCATTTTCCCACGTTTTTATTAACTCACTTTTCTTGTTTGTTTGTTTGTCGTTCCGGCTTGACTTTTGCAACTCAATTTTGAGGCACTTCCCGATAAGCTAGAAGGCTGAAATTTTGCACACACTCTGAATTCTGAAACAAATCCAATATGGCGCCCTCCCCAAGATGGCGGACTGACTGTTTGAAACCCACCCTCATGATATGGGTATCAAATGAAAGGGTTTGCTGTCAGAAATACGACAAAAATAGTCGCGTGACTTAAACCCAATATGACGGACGTCCAAGATGGCAGACTGGCTGTTTGAAATCCACCCCCATGATATGGGTATCAAATGAAAGGGTTTGCTGTCAGGAATACGAAAAAAATAGTCATGAGACTTAAATCCAATATGGACATATATCTCTCAGCGATACCAAACTTTCTACCATGTCAGTTACAGAATGCCATCGGGTAGAGCAGTCTAATTTAGGTACATTTTTATCATGTTCTCTAATAATTCTCACAAACTGTGGTGTACACAAGGGTCGTACAACTTCTCTACAACTCGAAATTAGATTAGTAAAGGCTAGGTCATCACAAGCATCATGTAGCGCTAACTGAAGAGAATGGGCCAGGCCACAACAGTGCGTTGCGGCGTCGCATCGCAAAAACAACATTGCACAGCTATGCGATGCGATGTCGCAACGCAAAAATTTCATCGGATACGACATCGTACGACAAGACGCTAACCGTCAGTTCAGTTTCTAGTGAGACATGGACCGCACTGCGCGTGTTCTACTTCTGCTTGCGTTAAGGCGTATTAAGAAAAAGAAACAGAAAAGAAAGTACTGGGTGCACCCATTACTGACAATTATGAATAAAGATGGAAACCACTTCAAAAGGAAATATGAGGCGCTAAAAGTGGACGAGGTTAAATTTTTCGATTACTTTAGGATGAGTGTAGTAAGTTTTGAAGAACTTCTTAGTTTGATAAAGCCTCATTTACAAAAGAAATACATATTTAGAAAACCCATCGAACCTCTGGAGATGCTGGGATTAACTGTAAGGTAAGAAAAAAATAAACTATTTTTACTGTAATCATACTGTTTAATCATTTTCATAATTTAGTGTTATTCAAAACTCGTATTCCGATTGTGTGTCATTTGTCAAATTTGTTAGTTCCTCATCGAAATCAATTTGTTCTGGCTCATTTACATCATCATTCCTTGGCGTTTGTGGAGACGATTGCATAGGTGCCGGTGATGTTTCGCATCCGCTTTGGAAGGCACTGCGTTGAATGGATGTTTGATAGCCACTCTGCATAGGCATTTGAGCTGATTGGTAGCCACTCTGCATAGACATTTGAGCTGTTTGATAGCCAGTCTGAACAGTTGTTTGAGATGTTTGATAGTTTGCTTGGACGGATGTTTGTGAAGTTTGATAGTGGCTGGGATAGTATGATGGTTGGTGTAAATCACTTAATATCTGTAGGACACGACTTTGGAAAATTATTAGTGACCGACCGAAATTTCGGTTTCGGTTTCGGTTTCGGCCGGTTTCGGCCAAAATATCTAGTTTCGGCCTAAGTTTCGGTTTCGGCCAAAATATGGCCGAAACTTTCGGCTCCGCCGAAACTCAAGTGTTCCTGCATTTTCGTGCGTCGTTCGGTAAAATTCGTAGCTAATACGTACTTGCTCGCCGGCGGGGCCCCGGCTCAGTTTGCCACCGTCCGTTTATTCGTGAGACGAGGTTATGTTTTTGAGTTTACTGCCAAGAGTACCTAAGTCTTGTATATTCATGTCATAATACAAAATTTTTGTTACGTTCGTTAATGATTAAAAACTTATCAATCGTCAAGGCGATTAGAATTAGGATTAGGCGGTATTCGAAACATAATTAAGTTAACGGTTTCTTTTTTGAAATAATGCAATTTTTTTTAGTGTAATGTCTCAGTTATTTCGTATTGCTAAATTAATATAGTGCGATTTTTGAGACTTCAAATCTAGTGAAACATTGGAAACAATGATTTTTTTTTATAATTTCGAATAGATTATGTTAAATAACATAGAAAAATAGCAATTCTTAAGATCGCCTATCTATCTATCTATCCATAAGTTTGCTGTATTTCATTATTACCCAGAATTTGATCCTTACTATTAATCTATCAAATGGTGTAAATAATACAGGTTGTGATTTTTTCAAAATTAGCGGGTTCGATTTTTGGCCACGATTATTGATTTTTCTAATTCAATGATAGTTTTAGTTTTCGGTAAAATCGGTCTCGAGACTCTATTCAACGTTTCTCAATATTCCTCATAGTTAAAAATATAGCCGTCCACGCCCTGTTGAAAAATTCGCTCTGTGTATTTGACACTTTTTCTTGTGCCAGTAAATGTAAAAAAAAATAATATAAAAAAAAAATCGAAATGTTAAAACTTTTAAAAAGTTTCGGTTTCGGTTTCGGCCGAAACTGAGAGCAAGGCCGAAGGTTCGGTTTCGGTTTCGGTTTCGGTTTCGGCTGAAAAATCAGTTTCGGTCGGACACTAAAAATTATTGTTTGATTATCATTCAATTTTTCCAATGATGGCAAAATTCCTTTAAAAAAAGATAAATGTCTACTTTCAGGTGTTTTTAAAGCAGCTATAATATTCTTCTCAAATTCGTCTTCGTCAATTTTTCTTTTACGCGATGCAGGCTGGTAACGTGGCATGACAGGTTGCTGGCTTTGTTGGGTTGAGGTGCTTGGTCTTATTTCTTCATCGTCAAGATGTTGTTTTATTTTGAGAATTCTTTTTCAGAAATAGGAGCTGGTCGTATAGATGATATTGTTTAATTTTTTTGGCCCCAGCTCCGGATTTACATTGCTCGTTTAATTTTTTTTCGTATTTTGTAAAATTATCCTTGATTCCTCTCCATTTCTTTATGACATCGTTACCTAAAAAAATATGACGAATAATGATTTATTTTGTTTTCTTTCAGGTACCTGGCGACGGGAAATACTTTTAAAGAAATGCATTTCACATATTATCGTGGAAAATCTACAATAACAGGAATAATAAAATTTGTTTGTCGTATTGTATGGAACATTCTTAAAAGGTTGGAATTACCAAAAATTACAACAGAGCTGATGGAACAAATTGCTCAAGAGTATGAAAAAAAGACCAACTTTCCTAATTGTATAGGAGCGCTAGATGGAAAACACATTCGTATATTGAGCCCGGATCACAGTGGATCCCTATTTTTCAATTATAAAAATTATAATTCCATTGTTCTATTAGCACTTGTTGATACGAATTACAAATTTATATATGTCGATATAGGTGCATATGGTAAGGAATGTGACTCTACTGTTTTTCAGAACTCAAATCTATACGACTTATTAAAAAAAGGTCAATTATCTATACCTCCGCCAAAACCGTTACCTGGCTTTCAAAAAGAAATTCCTTTTGTCTTCGTGGCGGATGAAGGATTACCACTGACAAATAATATAATGCGCCCATATTCTGGGAAGTTTTTATCGATAGAAAAACGAGTTTTTAATTATCGTTTGAGCCGAGCCAGACGATATGTTGAGAGCGCTTTTGGCATACTCGCAAATAAATGGCGCATATTTCATCGACCCATTAATGTTTCTTACGATTTCACAATAGACATTATAAAAGCATGCTGTGTATTACACAACTTTGTATTGAATCGAGATGGCGCACAAACGTTTGAAGAAATGATTATTGACGATTCTTTGCAAATTTTACACGAAACAACACATGAAAGTCGAACAGGAGCTAACATAATCAGAAACGAATTTTGTAATTATTTTAATAGTAACATTGGAGGTCTTAGTTGGCAGTTAACAAAAATATAAATGTTTATAAGTACTTACCGAGTTTTGTTTTTTCAACACTATTTAACTCCTCAAAATTTGAATATAAACTTGTACACACTTCCCTCCATGCTTCTGTTTTTAAAAATTTGTCTTTGAATTGTGATATAGTTTTGTCCCAAAGGACGGGACGTTCGTAAATTAAAGATATCAGGTGGTCGACATCGTACTGCGCCATATCGCTTAAAAAACACGTGCAGGTCGTTCAAAGTATGGACACCGACTAAACGGCAAAGCGTTGTCGCATCGCAGATTTGTACGCTGCGGCAGCGCATCGGAAATTTCCACGATGCGTTGTGCGGCGTCGTTGATTTTTGCGATGCGACGCCGCAACGCACTGTTGTGGCCTGGCCCTATGTGCGTCACATCTTACTATACCAATTTTATACTCAACATTTTCGCCAGTAATATGAGTAAACTGCGCTCTGAGTATATTTATTAATTGTGCAGTATATGCTTCTTCGACTTCATAATAAAAACCAGAATTTTCAAAGTCTGAGTCAGAATCATTACGTGTATCTGCGATTTCATTTTCACTTTCGCTAGAGCTGGGGCCGGCTTCTATAATGTTCCTGTCAAGGATAATACAACTGTCCATTAAGGAGTTTGGTCATTTTAATCATATTAGCTCCATTGTCAGTTGTAATGCAATAATTTTTTATTAACTTCCGTGTCACACACGAATTTTCCAGACAAAATTCGATTAACCGATCTGCACCAGCTGTATAAAATAACATTTATTGTCGTATTCATAAAATACTTTACCAACTCTTCCTTATGTGTAACGCAGTTAAAAGGAAAATCAACCATTACATCTGCTATTAATAAAATATTCTGTTTAATTTTCTTTTCTGGTAAACTTTTTTTTAATTATGCAACTATTATTTTTTGTAGATCATTAAAACTATTTTCTAGTGCTTCATTAGGTTAGCATAACCATCTTTTATTTTCGTATTCTTTAGCTTTTATGAAAGCACTTCTATTTTGGTCTCCCTTCTCGATTAGGTTTTTGCCTACACCTTTTTGAAGTTTTTACAACTGTTCGTGGCGAAAACATAAATAAAATTATTTTGTGAAATCAATTGAGAATCACTTTATTGGACATTATCTATAATTTTTATAAACGCACACCTTTCACTTTTTAACGTTATTCCACTATGATTTTTTATCGTGACTTCCTTAGTTTATCGCAACACCTTGTTGCCAGTAACAAAAGTAATGGCATGTAGCCAGCGTAATAAAAATAAAATATTTAAAATCTATGTTCGGATACGAACAACAACATTTTTTAGACATTTCGTCAGGACCCAGCCGCAGACATAATTTCTCTGACCTGCATCAGTTTCCTTAGGGTACTTAAAATGTCTTCATTGATATCAATTATGTCGTAAATTTCTAGAGAGGGATCATCAGAAGTATTAGAGTCGTTCTCGTCTTTTTCCGACATAGTTTTTTTTATTCTCTCAAACACTGTAGGGACAATCCCTTGGTGTATTTTAACTGTGCTTAGTAGACGCTTCATACACTTAATAGATGGCAAAATAAAGTAATAGCGATGTTGAAAATGGCTGGGTTTAATAGCATGCGGGTTTATTTAATTATTTATTTACAACACTCAGAGAGGGATCAGGAAATCATTATCTTCTGCAAACATGTCTAGAACCCATCTACTGTATTGTAGTCTTGGCTCATAATCAGAGGGAAGTAATGATTGGACGCGACGATAGTGGAATGGGTGCGGGCCATCTTCTTTGAGGACTCTCCACACGCGCATATGGTTTGTTTATTATTTTATCGCGTACTTCGCGTTGGATCGTGCTCAAACAAGTCCAAGACTTGCTCTTCAATATCGTCTCGAGTCCTCGGTCTGCCAGCGTCAGCTCGATGTTGGTCTCATCCGTGGACGCCGGTATTGTACAGACGCATGTGCAAACGTTGGAATGCCATTGCCGACGGTAATGGTAAACTTGCAAAACGTTCTTGATAGAGTCTGCATGATGCTGCATAATTGCAATCACATTTCCCATGACACATCAACATATTAAAATATTCTGCGTTAGAAAAAGACATGTCTACGTAAACAAAACACAAGTCACTACGCGGGAGACCACTGAGTAATTTTATGTAAACGAAATAGAGACCTCTCTCGGTAGCTAAAATAGGCAAGTTTTAAAACGCCATCTGAATTCGTTTTATGGAACTGAGAAACACTCACACATAAATACTCACAATATCTGTGTGTGCATTGCCCCTGTACCCTCTTGTATTTCATGCGATTTTGTTTAGTAATCATGTTATTATGAATTACTGTCTTGTCAGCCATTTTATTGTTACTCGGTTTATGAATAGAGTTCAGGAAACAAAAAGCTGACAATCAATAATTCATGTGCAAAAAAAAACAAAACTTTTTAAGTATTTAAAGTAAATTTATTTTAAAGGACGCTTACAGCATTTTTATAATATTAATTTTGCATGTACTTTAAACTTATCCTCATCGTCATTACAGTCCATTTTTACATTTAAAATTTTATTTATATCTTTACAGTAGTTAAATAAAAAGAACCGCAATGTAACATTTATTAGATGATTAACAAATCCTTGTTTGTGTTCTTCACAGTCTGGATGCGCGGGTTAGCTAGACTAATTGGCTATGACGAAAAAAAATGGGAATTGACGTTCTGCCGGGAGACACAGAGGGTTTGAATGCAGAACAACCTAGGGAAGGAGTGCACAGTACCTTTTTTCTCCGGAGAGGTCGTTCATGAGCGGATTCTCTTCTTCTGCTGTTAGTCTCTTGAAGCTCGATAGCTAAGAAGACACTTTGCGAATTTGCAGCATAGGCGCGCGCGCGATATAACCGTTCGTCCCGAAGGTTGCGAGCTAACCGTGGTCACTTGACCGACGGCGAGTAGGTCAGTGCATGAAAAGGAGTAGGGTAGGACGTCACAGCCAATCAGATTAGACGTCCAATGACATGAACTGTCGAACAGATTAAATCGATCTGTCAGCGTAACCACAGTCTAAATAATCAAAATCTACTAACATTATTACAAAAGTTTTTATTATTTCTTTTATATTAGGTTGTTCAAAATTTTGTTTAATAATTGTTTAAGTAATGTCTTGGACTGCCGATATGCTATTGACATCCGATTCGGTCGGACTGCAAAGCCACTGACGACCAGCATATTCTCTACATTTTATATATTCAGAGCCTTCAGCAGAAATTGTGCTTTTATTGCATTTTTTGCAATTCTTAAATTATTATTTTCATTTCTCATGAAATAGCCGCTGACGTATTCTAAAGCTCCTTTAATGCGGGGATCATATTTTACCTTTATGTCTTCTATTACAATATTAATTTATTAGGAGATGGGGATAATTAAACTGCACTGTTTAAGGTTAACTTCAATACAGACTTTTATTTTAACCTTTATATTATACTTCGAAGTAATGTGACTAGTTCCTAGCACACAAACGGGACGAATGAAAAATTGAACGGAGACGGAAACAAATTAATTTTAACTCAAATAAACCCGAAATACAATATCTGTAATTAAAATTATATTTAAACTGGTTGATGTGGCTTTGCAGTTATCGGTGACGATGGGGGCATACAATTTTTTTGCGAAGTGTTCCTCACAATTTGCTCCAGTAGGGGCATGGACACTTGAAATGTTATTAATCAACATAGTGGTGAATGCACTTTCAAATTTTTCAGGTGAGGGTTTTGTGATACGGCACCCATGGCTCCTAATTGCACCAAAAAAGTTTTCTAGTGGATCCTGATTTAGGTGCCGTATCCACACCGAGGTTACATTGTAATCTTTTTCAAGTTTTTAAATAAAACTTCATAGCTATCAAGTGGCCATGCCCATTTATTTAATGTAGGTACACTTTTAACCTTCCCTGATACTGGATGTACAAATCTCACTGTTTTCATTTTTTTTTTGCCTCAG
The DNA here is from genome assembly GCA_036375495.1 of Agrotis segetum. Taxonomy (NCBI): domain Eukaryota; kingdom Metazoa; phylum Arthropoda; class Insecta; order Lepidoptera; family Noctuidae; genus Agrotis; species Agrotis segetum. The sequence continues at coordinate 3,699,285 of JAQSVV010000002.1, forward strand.
CCCACTCTTTGTGGTGTATTGATTTAGGCGTAAACTAAGAGTAGACTAAAAAGAAGATTTAGGAGTGACTGGCCCTACAAGTGGCTTTGCGTATTTTGCATCTATTTTCCCATAACTTCCATTGCAGGAATCAAATAGATTATGAAACAGTATTAGGAGATCAGCTGTTTGGGTGCATTCTTTAGGGAGAACGCCTTTATCTGGAAAAAAAAATTAAGATTTGAAATATACTGTCCTTGTCAATTTAATGCTAATGAATAGAGATGGTTTAGTTAAATAACGTTTAATCATAGTTTATAAGTAAGGGGGTTTCCCTTACATAAAAACGATGATTAGACGTTGCTATCTTAAATAGCTCTTTGTGTCAATTGCCATCTCTATTCATTGACATGTAACGGGGAAAGAGTTTGGCCATGAGGTCCGAGCATCCCTAGTGATTTCATAGTTGCTCCTATAGTAAAACATGCTCTATGTATAATGATGTAAACAAATTTGATGTTCTAAAACTTTTGTAGTATAAATATGAGTAGGTATATTACCTGAAAGGTATCCCATATTTGCGGCTACAGTCCTGCTAATATTTGAGTTGCATATTTGACTTTCATTTTATTTCTTGCCAATATTATTAAAACTCTTTTCTTTATTTTCTACTAAGATTATGATAAATAATGGTGTAATATCATATTTCCATCCGTACAACTGTGCACAGATGGTACTAAAAGCTACTAAATTGGTAATAATAAGGAGCATCGTCTCAAAAATAATATTAATAACTTCAAATACACCAGTGGTTTTAAGAATGATAGTTTACTTACTGCAATTTATGCGGCGTAATATATGACTGGTGATTCCATTTTAAAAAGTTCTCTAATACCTCGGGCCCATGATTGGAAATCACTCCATTTAAGTTGAGTGTTTGGATGTGCTTTTAGCACTGAATCCAACAATAAATTGGCCAATTCCTTTCTCTGGCTTGAATCTAGGAGACCACTAACAGCTTGTAGGCTGTTAACCTGTAGGAGACTGGTTATTATGGTTGCCAGTTTCAGTAGTTGGTATTTCTTCAGTTTTATCATTATTCGATTTACATTTACTATTAGCTTCTCTACATTCCATTTTACGATTCTGGAGACAGTCGTACAATTTTCCCTTAGCCAATCTCCTTACTTTAAGCTTGTTGTTACTTAAATATCTACAAATATTTTCTTTTCGTAAAAGCGTTGTAATTTCTTGAACGTACTTCAGAAGTGTTGAACCAGAAACCCTTTCTAGTGGATCTTTTTCTAACATGTGCTTAACAATAATATTGCAGATTTTTCTTCGGCCGTTACTTGATAACAGACCACTTTCGGAATACAAATTGAGTTTACTTTACTAACACTTTGACGTTACTTAAATATTCATTAGTAAAAAAACCGGTTAAGGACCTTACTAAGTATTTATGTGTTTACATTCCTATTTACTTTTCAGGACATAACGAAGATATAAATTGGTTGAAAAACTCTTGTGATCCTTGGGATACGGTTGCTAAAAAGTGGCGTAAAACCGCAGAGTTTCGTCGAGCAGAAATTATGAAAGAAGGCACCACTATTGAGAGCTCTATGAAAACGTATCCAGCTTTGCAGAAGCCTGCAGGATTTCACCTCCTGCTTTCTGATTTTGCTTATCAGTATCCAGAATGCAATGACAATTTTTAAGAAAATTTTCCTCTTTATAAACCAAAAATACTAGACCTCATTGTCAAAAAGTTCCCTACGGTACGCGTTGAATCAGGTGCATTTTTAAATGCACTATCGATCACCGCAATAGAAGTAAAATACTTTTCTTCCGTCGCGAAATAATCCTCGATATCATCAGGACACAAACGTTAAACCTCCCTATTTATATCGTCGTATTGTTTTAATGACGTAACCAAACGTACACGCATCTCTTGGAACAATGCTGTTGCACTTTGAGAAAACTGTTCAGAATTGCATAAGTTTTTAATTCTAGAAATGCCTCCTTTAATGTGTCCTCTATCCTGTATTAAAACCTTCAACTTTTCCTTGCCTTCTGGGTCCGACATCTTTGTACATGTTGCAACAAACAAAGCGCCAAAACCCAATGAATACTTTGCACAAAATTATACCAAAAGCCACTTGCAGATGCGAAAAATTTAGAAGTTACCTGTTTTGTTTTTCGATATTACCATGAAATAGTGTGAAATACCATTATTTAACTTAATTTTAAGCCTTTTTACATTAAAATTACGACACAAATAATGACATAAAGAAATCCATTTGACAATTGAAAAAAGGCATGGGGCCTGCGCTCTTCGCTGTGATTGGACGAAAATCTTTGTTGAACGTTCGGATACACACGGAGTTGCCACTCGGACACGTAGAACGCCGTAGTCAAGATGATGAAGGGTGCAGGAAAACAACGAAAAAAAAAAACCTTAAATTTTTAACCTTTTTGATGGTTGGTGAAAACGATGAATAATTGCAGTTTTCTTCTTGTAAAATGCCTCCCGCACTGTTTGCAAGCGTTGAATGCTGCTACATGCGTTGCATACTGAATGTCGCGAATCAACGAAGTTGAATACAGACAATTTACGTTTATAATAAAGAATACTCAAATTACCATGTGGAGCATTAAGTACTTTCTGAAAATCGAATGGAGCTGTTAATATTTTTCCATTCGAATATTTTGCTGCTTCTTTATCCAGCAACCTTCTTGTACGCGCTAGATCTTTATTGCGCAGATGTGAATCATAAAGCTGTGTTTCATGTCGGTGTAAAGGTCATTGGGCACCTTAATATGGAAACCATACCCATGGCGGACACAAACGAAATATTGCAGAGTGTATTGATATATGGCTCTGATTTACTATGGCATTAGTCGCATTAATGTGAGCCACGGGAATCTCGAAAAATTCAAGTGTTAGAAAATGAAATAGGGAAAATGAATAAAACACTAATTCTATCATGTATTTTTTATTCAATTTGATCCAAATCAAGCATCAAATCATTTAAAAAAGCAGCAGGTGCGTCTGTTGCTTCCTGATGTCTGGCCCAAGATAGATAATAAACTATGCTAGCGATATGGGCGCAGCTCCCGACAGTGCGGCGGCCGTGTATACATGAGCCGTAGTATTCTTCTATTCTTTTTCTTCCGTTTTGTGTTGGGTTTAACAAAATATATGTATAAGGTCAACCGGGGCAATTGCGTACCAAAAATAACTTAGCCGCTTTTAATTTTTTTTATTACACTTACTATAAATTTCTTGGGAAAACCCTTAATGCAACTGTATAAAGCAATTATCTGTGCGCAACCTTAGTTAATCGTTTATTTCATTAGTTACAATAAATACGAGTAAATACTTTTTTTTTTAAAGGGTAATTTTAGACGCATTTTCCCGTTTCGGGGCAAACGCGTCTTCATTAAATAAGTTTTAAACCTGTGATGTTTGAAGGCTGGAATAGATATATTTTACTTAAACTAAAGTTTTACACACAAATCTTTCAGTAAATTAAGAAAATATTAAATAATTATTACATCAGAAGCGATGTTATAAAATCTGGGAAAATGCGACTACTTTTTCGTAGACGCATTTACCCGCTGTCAAATCCAGAGGTTCAGAACATTTTATTTTTGAAGGTAAAATTTGAATAAACTCTTATAAAAATACTTGGGTGGTAAATAAAAGATACATGGAAATTTTTGAAGTTTAATCAAAATCAAGCTACATAAGGTAGATGAATACTAACATGTATATTTAGGGACTTTACCCATGACGCGATGCGATTGCAATTCGACCGATTCCAACTACAAGTGAAAATCAACCATGCTACTACGATATAATTCGATTTACTTGTCGTTGTGGCGATCGTGTTTTATTTTTCATCTACTCGTATACAACCGCGCATTTTATGTCATACGGCATAGTGGTAAGGTTGATTTGCACGTGTAGTTGGAATCGATCGAATCGCGTCATGGGTAAGCTCTCTTCCAGTCAGAGCTCTTTTGTACTTACATTATTTAAAAATAATCACAAATTATGTCTCACATCAATATCAGTCTTTACATACTCCTAAGTACAAAACTATTTGTATTTTAAAGCTGGTCCATCTATTTTTATTAATATGTATGGCTATTATAATAATTGACATTCACAAGATCAAATCTTTCATATTCTAATATCACAATAAAATCAGATCAAAATTACGGGCAAGTTTTACTCTTCGAGGAGCACACCGAATTTCCTATTCCACATACATACGGGCCCGTATTATAGAACGTCAATCAATGTTCAAGCATTACTTAAAACTAGATTCAAGGCATTTGAATGGATGAAACTAGTTTTAAGTGAGTACTTAACACTTGAGTTTTCATGTGCGTTCTGTAACACGGCCAATTTATTACGAAATTCGATGATGCCCTGATTTAAATTTAAGTATAAAATATTTAAGAATCAACACTTGTTGTATCTAAAATAAGATAATAAAGCCTTTATCAAAAATAGCTTTAGCGAGATCAATTCTCTACTCCGACAAAATCAAAATATAAAAATAAAATCAAAGTCTCTCAGTCGAAAATATAATATCACTAGCTTTTGCCCGCGACTTCGTTCGCGTGGACTTCAGGTTCGTCCCGTCTAGTCTAGTAATAAGTAAGAAATACGGTAACTAAGCACTGCAGAGCCCTAATCATAGGTCTATAGTATGCTCCTATAAACTACATTTAACGATCTTTTTCCTTCAGCATAAACATGCAGATTCTTCGCTTTGGAAACACGTGAGCAAGCCACATAGAACTGACCGTGAGAAAAACATGGCGTGCCCAAATGTAGGCCTGCTACCTTCAAGGTTTGACCCTGCGATTTGTTGATCGTCATTGAAAATGCGACTTTTAATGGGAACTGCAGGCGTTTAAAATTGAATGGCAAGTTGTTGGGTATGATTGGGATGCGCGGTATAAGAACATTGTCTCCCTTGGCTTCTCCAGTTAAAATTGTAGCCTTCACTATATGCCTTCCTAATTCGGTAACTCGCAACCGAGTACCGTTGCATAATCTTGGCGCATCCAGGTTACGCATTAACAAAACGGGTACACAAGGAGTCTCAATTTTTGGTGCCAATACGGTTCTTTCACACAACCAATTTTCGTCAAGAATATTTTGTTGCAGATTCGGAAAAACTTGTTCAATAAGTTCGTTTTCTGTCTCCACAGCATGACAAAATTGCTGTGTGAAAAGAACCTTACCTTCTTGGTCGATGCTTAGGTGGCCTTCACCAATTTCTAGCAGTTTTTGAGCATATGCTCCTGATCCGACATCGCTGAATAACTGGGGGCCGATTCTACTAATTTGCAAAATTACATAGCCTATCGCTATTACGCAACGGTTCCATTCCTATCGCCAAACAATGGTAACCTAAAATGTTATTCTGCTATTTGTTACGTTAGACAGGGAACGTAATCGATGCGTAATCGTAGCGGGAATTTACGACTGTGCTAGGAACGTTATCCTGTGATACCAGCAAGACGAATAGAAGGTTTTAATGATACCACAGTATAAAATATGAAAACTACTAAATAGAAACAGGTGCTATTTATGTGTTTTAAAATATAATAAATGATTCAAATGTTATGACAAAACATTTTACTGATACAACAATGGCAAATATCGATGGTTAAATAATAAATTCTTTGGAGAACGTTCCATTTTAATTCTCTTGCAAGCCGAAAATGTGAAACGAAACGTCTTGGTAATGTCAAATGTGATCCAAATATAAACAGACAGTAAAGGGCGAAGAAAAAAAATATATAAACAGACAGCGTAAAGCAAAAACTTTTGTAGCAAATTCATCAAAATGACCGATTTACTGTATCTGTTTAATTTTATACTATTACATACTTATTTATAAAGTCTAAAATGGCACCATGCCCCGATATTTTTTTATCATAGGAAAAGTTGTACGATATGTCCTGAAAATTAACACATTTACGACCTACTTGAGGGTTACGATCACACGACCCAAATCACACTTGATTTGACTTAGAATATAAAAAAATAATAATTATGTGACATCTTGCAGATTGGTGCTTTCTAATTTCTGGCATATTTATAATGGAAGGGCGAAAGACAACTTCGTTTCGACAACATGAACTTCTGCTTTTTTAAAAACCTTGCTATGGGGCAAATGCGGTTTATAGAAGGACGACCAACCTCAGCACTCTGGAACAGTGTGCTGAAATTCAATTTTAAATGCTGAAGGTGTTACAAGGGCTTAGGCGCAAAACGTCTCTTTCGCATAATGCCACCTGGTCGTAAAACGTCTCTTTCGCAGAATGTCTCTTTCGTAAAATGTCTCTTTCGCAGAATGTCTCTTTCGCAGAATGTCTCTTTCGCAAAATGTCGCACCTGGGACTTAAGATTTTTTTTTTTATTCTTTTGATCTAAATTTTGAATGTGCGTAAAATGATTGATACCTATTGATATTGTTTTTATTTGAAATACATACTTAAGTTTTTAACATCATAATTGCACTATAATTTTAATAAATAATTTTTGTTTTGAAAATCAAAATTTTATTCTTAAGTCCCAGGTGCGACATTTTGCGAAAGAGACATTCTGCGAAAGAGACATTTTACGAAAGAGACATTCTGCGAAAGAGACGTTTTACGACCAGGTGGCATTATGCGAAAGAGACGTTTTGCGCCTAAGCCGTTACAAGGACACCTAAAGATTGGTATAATAAAGGTATGCTTTTCAAGTAATGTTGTTGACATAAAAAAAAAAAAAAAAATATATTTAACAAAAATTTAAATCTATAGTTTTGGAATGACTACAAAATATGTCGAGTGCATGCTAAGGTCACTGATATCAATAGAGGTTTCAGTGCTACAGGGGTGGGACCGAGTAGGGAACCAGTTTTAGCTCCCCTAGAGGAAAGTGTGGCTGCTGGCTGCTCTTTTAGGTTGAAATGTTGTCCAACTTACTGTAGTCCGTCAAGATTCAGAGATTTAGGTAAACTGATGTGCTGGTGACTCTATCTTATTGACCATAAACTTCCTATAATTTTCAATTATTTAATTAATTTTATAATTATTTATGAATTGTTTCAGAGATTTTCGTTTAATTCAAGAGAATACTGGTGCCCTGTAAATATATCCCCAGATGTCAGCAGTAGGACGGCAACACTGGAGACACCAGCCGAATTTTATCCATCCAGAGTTTTAACCGGGTCTCTCATGTATGGCTTGGCTGTTTCGTTACTTCAGAAAATATAAATATCGCATCACCTTCACGACGGTACCGAAACGGCGAAGCCATGAATTTTTACTGATATGTAGAATTTGAGAAGTTAGGGTCGGTAGAGTTAGGCCGTGTAGATTCAGAAGCTAGGCTTAACATGAGATTTGATATCTTTTTCACGGGGGCAAACATTATGTGGTCGTCTTGGAAATATTTTACATGAAATGTATTGGTGGGATACAATAGTATATTTTATTGGATATTAAGAGTTTTTAAATTTTCCTTAAAAATAACATGACCTCTACGGGTTATTTGGGGTTTTTCAAGAAACTTTACAATGTCAGCTTCATGTCGAAGAACTAAAATATCTTCGACATCGGGGTAGTGGAAAGAATTAATTTTACTATTTTTAATTTTCTTTAAAAATTTTTCTTTAGGGGCCACTATGTCGGAATCGACATCCATTGTAATCATGTTCCCAACAAAGTGCTTTACGGTTTTCTTTGTTGCAAACTTAACTACAATCCAATCCTCGACTTGAGGACGTCTAGGTTCGTCCAGAGTGACCGTCTGTCTTGAATCGATTCTCTTTTCATAATTTAGTTCACTTAGTACTTGATCGTTACCACGACTCTAGTCGTGGTCAAGAAAACAGTCTTCTTCTTTGTCGTCTTGAATAACGTTTTCACAAAAAGTATTCCAATCATCAGATTCTGTGCCATCGCTTACTCGTAATATTATTTCTTTATCAGTAGGTTTGTGTTTGGTTTTTTCTTCTTAGAAGCTATAGACTTTTCTTTATTTGTGGGTTTACTTTTATTTGCGCGTCTCCTTGACTGTCGCAATGTTTTTTCTTCCTCAAGTTTTTGCTTTTCTGCTTCTTCATTTCGTAACTTTTCCAGATAATTTTCGCGTGTAATGACTTCACAGCCTTTCGCAGCTTTTCTTTACTTTATCTGTACTAACCGATTTTTAATCGTGCTAAGCAACAAATTCTCAAACGATTCTTCTTGTCTATATGAAATGATACGATTTTCGAAAATTTTGATTCCCGAAGTTCCATTACTAATGCCGGGTATTATAATGTCAGAGGGTTTCCACTTTGACTGTACAAGATCCCAGGGCTCCGAGCTGCTTTTCAACCATTTAAGATCTTCTTCTGTGTTGTCGGTATTCTGTATTGTATTAGTCATAGTCATTTATTTCATAACAAAATACATTGTGTAGAAAAAAAAAATCAATTACAATATTATAATAAATAAAAATATGAAGTTCATTACAATAAGATTCAGTGTAAAAAAAAAGATAATAATTAGGCCATAGCATAAATAAATGATTTTGAATTAATAAAAAAAGAAAAAACAATAATTTAACAAAATAATGAATAAATTGTAGGTAATTCAATAATAACAATTACATATAAAATGTCTAAAAATAATTAAATTAATAAAAACAAGTAATAATAAATAGAATTCATAATTTCTTCAAAACAAGTTAATAATAATACCCATACCGTAGCTGGTGATCTTTTAAAAATCTAAAAATAATATAAATAATAGCAGTATCACAACATGATCGTCATAAAATTGTTTTGTCACTTATGAATTCGTCAATGCTATAGTAGCTCTTTTATTTATTTAATTGTTTTCTTTTATTTAATTGTCAGTGATGGAAGCGGGCGGGGTGATAAAGACGATTGGTGAGAACCAATCGTCTTTATCACCCCGCCCGCTTCCATCACTGACAATTAAATAAAAGAAAACAATTAAATAAATACCCTATGCTGCGGACTTGAAGTTTTCTTTCTTTGGAATTAAGAACACCTAACTTTTGGTATTTACGCCTTGTGTTCATCAATTTGCTGACCAACTTGCCTCTTGCTTGATGAGTTACCCTCTGCGCGGTCACACATGGTGGAATATAATAAGTTGTAATTCTTTCCTCCGGAAACAGCACTTTTATATTTTTTATCCAACTATTATATACATTGCTAGTAATGGGTGAATTTTTATTTTCCTTTAAAATTTCTTTGGTAATAGTTGATGCTAGCAAATTCCTTGCATTTTCATTGTCTAATGATTGAAGAGATTCAGATTGACCACTTCTTACTTTAGTCAAATGAATTCCTAAAGTGGTAGCAGGACGATCAGACCTGTTACAAAGAGACGGTGTTTGTTCTGAAATAGTCGTAAACTGATTTTTAGTTAAAGCTGTCAAAAAATGGAAGTGATTGTCATCAATTGCTTCAATATTTCAAAATCCATTTCAGACCTGTCTTCTAATCCCCATTTATACAAGTTGATTATGTCAAGTACATGAGCATTGCTGAGTGAGCATTACATTTATGAGTGTGTCAGAAAATAAAAAAAAAAAGGATTGATTGTACGTGAATTAATAAAATGTGTATTTCTGGTTTTATTGACATTAAATAGACTTTATTACCAAGTTTTAGATATCAGGATGGTTAATGTTATATAATTACTGTATGTAAAGTATCTCTTTATGACATTTGTACAGGAATGGGTTTATAAAGAAAATCACAAATCAAGACTAAGTATTTATTTCGAAGCTACTTCCGTTCGCAAACCCTAGGTCTTCGTGGAGAAGAACGGAGAAAGAAACTCCACGGCAACATATTTTATCAGTACACACATTTATAAAACATACAATATCAGTAATATTCAGATCTTAATAAACATTGAATAACTTACATTTTCACCGTAGAACATTAGTACACAAATTAAAACTTTCAGCATCACTTTCTTGTATTCTCAATTATTACATCACATTTCACATTAATTAATTAATTAAATAAAATAACACTCGGAGCACAGCTTTTTCTTGTAAAACGATCGGATAATAATGACCACGAATTTGACGGTACATCTGTTTTTATAAACTTAGAATTGTACCACTTCCAACAAAAATTGCCGCCATTGTTGACGAATCACAGATTGTCATACATTTTAGCTAAATAACTAATAAAACAAGCAATAACAAACAAATCTTATGTAGTAGAACCTTTTTAAAACTTGATTACTTAATTTAGAAATTAAGTTTTTATTTATTTGCAACCTTAATTAATTTCGATACAATATTTGACTGTCAACTGATTTCGTTCGGAAATCAAATCATTTTTGTTTTAAATATATTACTATTTTTAATTAAATAAGGGCTATGTATCATAAATAAATCCGACACGGCCATTCTGAAAAAAACTTCGTTCTCGAAGTTTATACCTTTTTGATAAAACATATTAATTAATAAATCTTAATACACATGATTTAACATATACACAGTACATGATTTAACATTAACATACACTGTACATCATCACACAATTATACTCAGTACATAATTTATCATCAATACATTTTCATACTATCTTAATAGCCACAGAATCCACAGGCTCAGTCTAAGTCATAAGTCACAGTCTCAGTCTAAGTCATAAGTCATAGTCACAGTCATGGCCACAGGCACTGGCAACAGGACAGTACTGGCACAGTATACGCCACGGGCACAGTCATAATGATATTAATAAATAATTATATAGATATTTTTTTTTTTAAATAGTCTCTGGCCTTGACATATCAGTCCTATCACCTGCTGCGCGTGAATTTCAGAAAGATATCAGGGCAGTGACCGACCAGCAGTTATACATATACATAATACTTTCATAAAATAGTCTCTGGCCTTGACATACCAGTCCTATCACCTGCTGCGCGTGAATTTCAGAAAGGTATCAGGGCAGTGACCGACCAGCAGTTATACATATACATAATACTTTCATATAATAGTCTCTGGCCCTGACATACCAGTCCTATCACCTGCTGCGCGTGAATTTCAGAAAGGTATCAGGGCAGTGACCGACCAGCAGTACATATACATAATATTCATAAAATATATAGTCATAAAGTCTATAGTCAGTCCATAACGTCTATAGTCATTTATTAATGTCAACCTTATTGGGCAGACCAAAACACCCCGCCGTCGGTGAAGCTCAATCACCCGCAGTCAGTGAATGTCATACCACAACTAAGGTTTTACTTCATACATAATACAATCATCATTGTCATAATCATCTTGGAAACTAATTATAATAAACATTCACCAATGTAAAATACAATACAATACATTAACGATAACAAAATAAGACTTACATCAAGTAATCTCTAGATTAAACCTAGATTGTTTCTTTTTTGTTTTAATTTGTATTTAGATAGTGGACATAATTAATATAACAAACAATGATGTCATTTATCACTTAGTTATTTTTCATTTTCCTTTGCATATTATTCTGTATATCCTCAACCCTGTACTTATATACTAACACATACTATTCCCTTTTTTTTTTTTTTGGAACATGAATCATGGATTTGCATTTTATTTTCCAAAGAAATTTACGGCTCGGCTATTCTGACAATTATTATTATTGGAATAGTTTTGTCACGTCGAGACCGTTTCAAAATCACAACTTTAATCGATTTGCAAAGCCATACTTATAATTTTAAGACTTGGCTTAAAAATGTATTTGAAATCCTATCATAATCTAGTTTCATAGTAGTCAAGATCTTGTTACATTGATCAATCCTATGATCTTATGATTAGTTAATGATTTTATGAATGTCAACATTAAAATAATTTCATAATCAAACCGCCTTTTTATTGTAAAATATAGAAAACAAGTAAAACTAATTTTTACCAATATACCCACTAATTACAAAAAAGTTTTTTTTTTTTTGTTTGTTTGTAGATTAATGTTAATTTTCTTATAAAAATGACCTTTAGTTTAGGATCCGATCACTGAACAGAGGATCTACAACTACTTTACTATCTATGTCAAGTTTAGAGTATGTACACCGCCAGGAAAACAGTCTATCTGTATTTTGCAAATAATCTTTATCAATTGTTCCCTTTACTCAATGCTGTAACAACTTGTTACCCTTTTTATTTGTAACCTTTAACAGTTTTTCATACTTTTTCACTTTTAATTTATATTCCTCCCCCTTTTTTTTTAGGTTCGTTAAATTATAACGAAGCTAAACTTTCAAAAACAATTATGGTATAAATCTATGATCTTTTCGACTCGCTTTTAGTTAGATTACAACATAATAAAACAAGAGCCTCCGAGGGCCTTATTGACATTAAAACAATAATTTATACTGTAGTGCAGAAGTTCCCGTTTCGTTATTCTCGGCATGGCTTCGCTCCTTTTCAGCAGCTTCGCAGTCCCGCTGTTCGAGATGGCAGCACTTCTTCATCGCCCTTCTAAAGATGATTCGTCCACCCGATGACGAAACAGCTTTCAGCAGGGATGTGCAGATTGATAGCTCCAACGTTGATTATGAAAAACAAAACAAAAGTTCATTAGAATTATTAAATAGGTTAGGGCACAATCCCACTTCTGATGTCAGAAAATAAAAAAAAAAAGGATTGATTGTACGTGAATTAATAAAATGTGTATTTCTGGTTTTATTGACATTAAATAGACTTTATTACCAAGTTTTAGATATCAGGATGGTTAATGTTATATAATTACTGTATGTAAAGTATCTCTTTATGACATTTGTACAGGAATGGGTTTATAAAGAAAATCACAAATCAAGACTAAGTATTTATTTCGAAGCTACTTCCGTTCGCAAACCCTAGGTCTTCGTGGAGAAGAACGGAGAAAGAAACTCCACGGCAACATATTTTATCAGTACACACATTTATAAAACATACAATATCAGTAATATTCAGATCTTAATAAACATTGAATAACTTACATTTTCACCGTAGAACATTAGTACACAAATTAAAACTTTCAGCATCACTTTCTTGTATTCTCAATTATTACATCACATTTCACATTAATTAATTAATTAAATAAAATAACACTCGGAGCACAGCTTTTTCTTGTAAAACGATCGGATAATAATGACCACGAATTTGACGGTACATCTGTTTTTATAAACTTAGAATTGTACCACTTCCAACAAAAATTGCCGCCATTGTTGACGAATCACAGATTGTCATACATTTTAGCTAAATAACTAATAAAACAAGCAATAACAAACAAATCTTATGTAGTAGAACCTTTTTAAAACTTGATTACTTAATTTAGAAATTAAGTTTTTATTTATTTGCAACCTTTATTAATTTCGATACAATATTTGACTGTCAACTGATTTCGTTCGGAAATCAAATCATTTTTGTTTTAAATATATTACTATTTTTAATTAAATAAGGGCTATGTATCATAAATAAATCCGACAAGTGCATAACAATTGTTAAGCGCTCTTCCTTTTCCTGACCCGCAAACTAAGGATAACTTTTTTTTAACCTGTTCGTGCAATCTTTCTCTTTTATAGCATCATTAAACACTTCGAGAGCCAAGACATTGTCATAATAACAAATAGGTTTAAACGCTAACTTAGTAGCTACGTTATCTTGTAGGCCCTTTCTTATAAATTCCTCGATTTTTGTGCTAAGTGTTGATAATTTGAGCGGAATATTTTCTTGTAATTTTTCTATATTCAGACGTTCTTCCAAAGTTAGCTTATTAGGTTTTACTATAAAATTGGGATCGACAAAAAACACAGTTTCTGATGATGACCCTTGCTCTACGTCGGCGACGTAAGATGTATCCGAAAATGCAACAGTTGGTTCCTCAGCTAGAGTAACTTGTTCTGGTCCATGTGCAGGTTCTTCTGATGGAGCTGCATAAATTACGCTCTATTGCTCAATATAGTACTCGTATAAATTTGCTACTGACGAAACATTTTCTTTATTCTAAAAACAAAGAAATTAAACTTTCTTAGACACACTTTTATAAAGTCACTTTTGTTCTATTGCCTCCGCTGTATTGCTACAAGTATATTGAAGCAAGTGATCTGATAGTTGTCGAAATTCAGATGTACGATCTGCCAATGCTTCATTTATGGCCGTAAGAGACGCCGTACTAGGCACGTCCTGTATACTTTTTTGAATAATTTGCCCAGGCCTATCAAAACTGTCGGCTGTTTTTCTCTTAAATGAGTGCCCAACGGTATTTGCTTCAGTAGTATTATGCAATTTCAGATGGTGAAGCGGCTTTTGGGGTTGTTTCGTCAGGTTGTCTCGGGAATACTTGCTTAATGCAGTTGTGAGATTGATATATGTATACATCTGCCAACCAAATCAGTTTTTGGGACTTTTTCAATGACTCAATATTCACAGTGCATCAGTAAAACTGTATCGGCTGTATGAACCCTTTTGTCTACCGGCACAGTATAAAAATCATACAGAAGGACGACGCCTTTGATCTCGGGTAAAATGCCGACGTCTTCTAGACAGTTATGCATCGGCCAGGGTTGTCACAAGTAAAGAATATTTATGAAATTATTTATTTATTGCAGATCAACATGGATAGCACTATTATAACGAAAACAATATTAAACACTTTATCTTTACTGCATGTATTATTAAGAAGTTGAATGACAATAAAAAACGCAGATAAGGCGTATACTAAGCGATTTGAAAGTTGAACTGATGCATTTGATAACTAGTTACTGTGACACTTACGACGTGGACTGTGATCTTTTTAATTGAAACTTCCAAAAAAATAACTCAGTTGTCAGTGCGACATACGGGTTTGGCAAAGGTCACGGCTAGAATTCTGCCCGTTACAGTTCATTCTAAATCTCTTAAATTGTCATCGTTTTAAGTAGCATGCATACGTATAGATAGTCAATGAAAAAGAAATATTTGATTTGGTAAGTGGTAATGGTGTCAATAAATCAATGCCATATTTTATTTCACCCACCACAATCACAATAACTATAGCAATTTGGCGTCAGATTCATGACGTCATTATCACTGGCCGGTATACTGATATATATTACGGAATACACCCTACATTTTTTTATACTTGAAAGTGAAAAACTACCAAGTTTATATTTTTGATTAACTAGGTTTTGTAAACCTAGTTAATCATTATTGCCGGTGTAATTTGCTGCTTGCTGAGGAACAATTCAAATAAACATATAATGGCAATAAAAAATTATAAATGGGCCATGGACAAATATTTTCGGTTTCTCGATGTATTAGATTTGAAATTTCTGTTGTTGAACTTAATTATATAAAAAATTCTCATCCTAATAAACAATATCAACAAAAAAAAATACTGGGAAGCGTTCACATGTTTTTGTACTATATTCTACTGAACTCAAATGTTCAAATAATTTGAGCCCAATGGTAATTTCAGAAAAAGCTCGACATAAATTCTGTCTCCAACCTATGAAAATCGATTTTTCGAAATTCGTATTTATGAAGTTCAAAGAGTTTTTCGTATTATGGTAGTGTACCTGCTTGCTACATGAATTTCTGGGTTAACAAGAATGTCACAGAGAATCGGAAACAAAAATAAAGAACGCCTCAAACAACTCATGGATGTGTGCCGCATCTTGTGCAATATACAATATGCAGAATCAGTCATCAGACGAAACTACGCCATATTCTCCATAAACAAAGATCTGAAAGAGCATCTATTCATTCTTCTTCTTCTTCATGGCCTTATCTCTTTTTAGTTGGGGTCGGCGCAACACGTTTTTTTCATCCATTCTCCCATATACATCCATTCATTATTATTCTTTTTTTTAAAAAAACGTTGCGCCGCACTAAGAATTTCTCCTGTGTCGTGGGACTCGTGGGTGCGATTACAAACATAGATACTCACATTAAGTACGACATTATAATAAATATTTACCTGCAATAGGTATGTCACTATCGAAAACTCCCATTAATTCAACATCTGTTTGTTCGGCAAGTGCATCTTCCAGAACTTGTTCTTGGCTAGACGTAGATGGCAAATAAGGGTTTAAAGATCCACCCCCCTGTCCTCATCCTTTCCCTTTTTTCATTAGCCAATTTAGCTTTACGCCGGGTTTTTAAATTATCCCAACATTTTTTGAGTTGAGCTTCAGTTCGCTGAGAAAATAAAAGATGAATTTTATAAATAAGGTTGCTTGAATTATTGTTCACAGAAAGAAATACTTTTGATATTAATATAATTAAGGTCAGAAATGAGATTGCAGTTTACGTTAATTAATATCCTTGTATTTTGTGAATTCGTTATTACTCTCCAATGACTCCATTTAATACAATGTTCGGTAGCCAATTTAGCAAGCCACCGATCAGTCTTCTCCAAAATGTTGATTGAATCGTTGTACCTTTTGTTCGCATTTCTTCCTGTCAAAAGTCCCCGGCGGAAGTCGCTCCCAACCAATCGTTCGATCATAGAAGATATCAATTATGGTGACGTGATCAGAAACCAAGTGTTTCTCAAGTACGGCGGCAATTTTCGTTTTCCGACATAATATTGCGTTTTTGTATGTTCTTTTTGCAAGTCGCAACCAAGCTCCTAGTAAGTGGCAAAATTAGCTGTTGGCCCGTCACAAGTAAGTGCAACTATGTTTACGGCAGCTTCCTCCACCATTTCGATGCAATTTTTTACCAAATGAGCTTTTTGCTCTCCCCGTAAGAGAATTAATCAGAAAATATCCTACTGGGAGCTTCCATGCCTCATTAAGGGCTGTTAGAAGCATCACAAGCATTCGCTGGCTTCCTCTGTCGAATCCGATTCTTCTGTTATCCCTGAATTCCCTCTGCCATATTTTTTTTCATACAATTTTGTAAAAATAACTAAAACTTGTAAATACTTGATAGCCACTTGCGACGTGAAATCATGTGGTTTTTTTTGCGTTTCCAATTAAAACTTTCGAAATAAATGTCTTGGAAAAAGTCATTTAAAAAAAAATATATGAAAAAACAGTAAGTACCGGCCTTCACCATCTTCATCACTCCCCTTGCCGTATTTTATTCTAGCATGCATTAATGCTTTCGATGGCTTAAATTTTGTGGCATTTTTACAACTGCTTTGATAGCCATCAAAGCTGCAATTGTGTCCGTATTTAGATGAAACTCGAATGAGTTGGGACGCGTGAACCTGCCTGGCACCCCGACTCGGACGCTTAGGTTTAACCACCTTAGTGGTGCTATGACTCAGGATGCAATAGCGAGCAGAATGTGTGTTGGGGCACCCCGGTTCGGACTTTTCGACCTGCCGGACCCGAATCGGAATTCTAATAATCGGAATTTCAATATTTGGTATTCGTGTTTTCGATGTTTCGGAAAAAATATTTTAAACGTTAGGAATTTAGAAATTTCGGTATTATTAAAAGAGAAATAATGATCCATCGGAGTTGTTAAATTTGGAACCATTCGGAATTATGAAAATCGACATTTTAAAATTCGTATTTATGAATTTCGGAATAAAGTTTTTCGTATTATCGTAGTGTACCCACTTGCTACATCAATTTCTGGGTTAGCAAGAATGTCACGGAGGAATTTCAGGACAGGAACAAAAATAAAGAACGCCTCGAAACAACTCATGGATGTGTGCCGCATCTTGTGCAATATACAATATGCAGAATCAATCATTAGACGAAACTTCGCCATATTCTCCATTATCAAAGATCTGAAAGAGCACCTGACAGACACTGTAATTGACAAATCCGAGTTTCAAGCTATAAGGGTAACCCTAAAGGTGTTACAAGACATTTTACTACCTCAGTAATAGAATATGAGGCGGTAGTAAGTGTTAGTAGACACCTTACAAATTAAAGATGGGCGATTGTGAATGACATTATTCGAATGATTCGATTGTACAAGTCATTCAAATAATTCGAATGACCTTACAACTCATTCGAATTTGAACAAAAGCGAGATGCAAATAAGAATGTATTGCGTCGTCTCGTTCTTTCCGATTCAAATTTCATTGTTACTAGTTAGTATATTCGAAAATCCGTAACGTCATCCAAAAGTAAACTCTATGCACTAAGAAAAAATACCCAATTTCGTATGGCAGATGAAATCATTAAACCATCGAATTTAACGAACATTACTAGTTTGTATTTGAATACTTATTCGTAGTTTTTATTGCGCGCGAATGAGAAACTATTTTGATTGTAAAACCCACAGACAGAGCATGGACCAATTATTATCTAAAATTACCATACTCCTAGAAAGAGGCAAAAACAATTTTAAAACCATCTGTTTCCTTACTGTAAAACATAAACAATGTCTATGGTAATGTAAAGGAATGAGATAGATGGTCATCCAATTGTTTCTATCTCTTTCTAGAGAGTATCCGCGCAATGTTGAACCGACCATTTGGGCGTTTAAAACCGGTTTTTTGAACCAATTTCAAATGGTCAACATTACATGATGTATAGCAATTTTTATTGTCATTTGGCTAGTCAAGGCACAGTCCTTGCTCTATTTGTCTTGTACGAAGGAATAAAAAGATAAACGAAAAAAGTGTAAGCAAGATAGAAATACAACCCGGGCGCAATAACTTGACACCTGACTCGAAACTCGATCTCGCTCCCGCTACAGACATTTCGGGGTAGCGGGAGGGGGATCGAGCTACGAGCCAGGTGTCAAGTTATTGCGCCCGGGTTGTACATACAATCATCATGGCGTTAGCTTCTTCTTCCGTACCCGCCATTTCGTATAGACGCCTTACGTGCATAGGAAGGTAACGGCAAAATTATAATATAAAAAAATACGAATTTGTATAGCGAAAGTGTATTAAAAATATAAAAATTACAATGCTTGTATTAACTTTGAATGCTATGAATATGAGGTAACAAAAAACTTTTTCTTTCAGTCTTAATTTAACATAAAATTACTTACATTTGTCAACAATAGAAAAAATACAATGAAATAAATCTTCTTTTACGTTTCTAATAATGTGTTTTTATCTAAATTAAATTAACAAAATTTGCTCGACCGTGTATTTTTAACACACTTACGTTATGAGAAATAAGATCAACAATTTGTATCAAATGTTTTATGTAAAAAAAGCAAACAAAATATGAAACAATACAAATCAGTTTAAGGAATCATACTAATTAGTCCGATGTAACATTTTATAGCGCCACGGCCACACATACGTAACAAAAATAAAATTTATTCATTTAAATAAAACATACAACTAAAATAAATTCAAATTAGGAACATCACTTAGGTAAAACAGTTTTTCTTTGGACAAAACAATAATAAAATGTCAGAAATTTCCTTGCTATATTAAATATTGCCATTGAGGAACATAATTTGGTCCAATTTTTGGGAGCCCAGACGATTACGGCGATCGCTCAATACGTAACCTGCTTTTGAAAAAAGTCTTTCCGATGGAACGGATGTTGCTGGAATAGCCAAATATTTTTTAGCGAGAGTATATAGCCTTGGAAAATTTTTTGCATGATCTCGCCAGTAATTGAGAGGGTCTTCGTTCCTATTTATCAAGCCACTCTCCAAATATTGCTTTACTATTATAATTGCCGACGTTGTAGTAGATTGAGTTTCATGGTTTTGGGCAACTTTTTCGTCAAAATGAGCCCATAACGTTGATCCAGTAGTACGATTGGTGCTAACACGAGCAGGATTATTATTTCTGTTTGTTTCTGTCACCGCTCTCTGAGCTTGGTCTTGGCTTATAAGGTGTGAAAGTTCGTCAGTCACCCATTGTTGGGCATTTTTTGCGTTATCGTCATGTCCGAATCCTGCTTTTTTGAACCGTGGGTCTAGAAAAGTAGCTTTAGCTACAATTTTGTTTGTTTCCAGGTGTCCAAGCCTGCGAGATACCATGTCAATTAGTGACATCTGAAGTGCAGTGCCGATCAGTGTTGTTGGCAAAACGTTTCTCAGTGAAAATTGTAATCCTCTTATTAAAGGCACTATGGTGGACATGGTTATGTATTTTTCTCCAGAGATAATTTCAGTCAATTCTAGGAATGGCTTTAAAATTTGCAAGCAGTCTTTAATTGTTGCCCATTCATTACCTGTTAAGTTTTCAGGCGCTCTGTCAGTTAAATCAGCCAGAGCTAGTGTTAATGGCTGTTTTACTTCTACAAGTCTTTCCAGCATAATATAGATACTATTCCACCTAGTAGCGACATCTTGTTTTAATTTTAGTTCTGGCAAGTTAAGCTCCGTCTGTTTTTCTTTTAACTTGTAAGCTGAAACCGAACTCTGCTTGAAATGGGTGATAATGCTTCTACATTTTGTGAGTAATGTCGCTAAATCCGGGGATATTGCATCATTAACTGTTAAGTTAATGGTGTGGGCTACGCAGGGATGGTGGTGTTTGCATAGATTCTCACACACCGCTTTCTTCATGTTTGCGGCGTTGTCAGTAACTACTGTCACCACTTTTCCATAAGCATCCCACTTTTCCAAAATATCAGTTATAACCGCAGCGGTGTTGATTGCTGTGTGCGATCCGAGTACTTCCTGGGCCGCTAGTGTTTTTGAAGTTACCTTATCATCATGGATATAATGCGCAGTAAGGCTGAGGAAAGTCTTGTCATTGCTCGCCTTCCAGTAGTCGGATGTTATCGCCATATGTTCAATATCTTTGAGAATCTTTCCAAGAGCTTCTGCATGAGCTTTGTAATAAGCGGGCAAAAGTTTTTCACTTAAAGTTTTTCTAGAGGGCAGTGTGTAACCAGGCTCTAATTTGTGTATTAAGTTACGAAAACCGGAGTCTTCGACTATAGAAAGCGGCTGGTAATCCTTTACAATCATTTCCACCACAGCTTCATCAAAACTTGCGATTTGCTCTGGTGTTAGAACTGCATCTTTTGCACATAAACGCAGCTGCCTTTGATGCTTAGTTGGTTGTTCACCTCGCTGCATCAAATTTACATTTTCGTGTTGATTATTTTCATTTTGCGTAGAACTATCTAACTGACGGGTTCCAGGACTTTCAGATGTAGATGGTAGATTTTGTCTCACTGGCCCAGCTCGTCGGTCTTCTTCAGCACGAAACTGAATAGGGTGAATACGTTTTAAATGGTCCTTTGAATTTGATGTGTTCCCGTGATTTGGATAAGATTTTTTGCACAGTTTACATGTTATGGTCTTATTATCCGCAGCCACATCAAAAAATGCCCACACAATGGACCGTTTTGCGGTTGGTCGAGGCATTCTATATCAGTTCGAAATCTTGTAACACTAATAATCTAGTAAGTCTAGTAACACTCTTGCTTTCAGAAATAGCAATAAAAACAAAAATTTAATCACGCACTTTTATCTAACGGTGCGTACAGACTATGTAACATAACATGTTATATAACATTGTTTTATAACATTTTTCATAGTGTGGTCATGTTATATAACATTTTACATACATTTGTAGTGTTATATAACAATGTTATATAACATGTTACATGGTCTGTACGCACATTTAAACAGCTTTTATCACCATCTGTCAACTATTATGAACACAAAAAGAAACACTCAGTTACGTACTTTTGCATTTGCATCCACAATGTTCAAGAAAAAGTTAGCCACCACCAGTTTTTTCTTAATTTAATGGTTAGTTTATGTTAAATGTTCTTAATTAATACCGAGAAATATACCAGTTTACTTTTTGTTAGTTTATCCTGTAATTAAGCACGATTGACCGCAAAATTATTTAATATTACAATAAGCAATGCACAGCACATGCACACGTGTCTACTAGCCTTGACCTTCTTTCGCATTCGTTGGTTCCTTGTTTTGGTGTGCACCTGTGACCTATCTCAATTCTAAATAATCGTATTATAGCTGTGTGAGTGTGTGTGCGCGCAATTCGTGGAAAGGGCTTGGACAACATTTTACTCGGAAATTAGTACCTAACTAATTATTGCTATAACTAAAAGTAATCTTTATTTTTACCATTTAAAAGCTCAATTTTGTATGGCAAACTGAATGAATGAACTAGCGGTTCGCAAGTCAGTTACTTATTACTACGAATATCAAATAAAAGAAGACTTTATTGTACGAGAAAACGGCCCAATTTTGTATGGCAAGGTGAATGAATGAACTAGCGGTTTCATTCGAATTTGCGAACTAGCGATCGATTGTTTTTGTATTCGATTGTTAATATTAGTAGTATCAAACCGTTCGATTATTGGAATCAGTAACAATCGCCCATCTTTATTACAAATGCTTTTAATGGTTTGAGTCTCGCAAAGCTATAAGATAATTTATACAATGGTTTCGGTAAACTTCATGCTATCACCTTACTCGTAAGTTATATTTACTTTCTTTATTACTGTTATACCACTGGAAAGTTTACTTAGTTATAACTAACCCCACTATACAGTCGAATATTGCAATCGGAGTTCTTATTTACCTCATTTAACACTAAGAGCTCTAAAAAAAGGCTGCCGTAAGCACTAAAATGTTTGTTGGGTAAAAAATCTAGGGGATTTTCGTTGGCTGTGTAAGCTTGTAGAAAGTTCGAGACGCCATTGTTTACTTCTTGAAATCGCCAGTCGTAAAAGTGGAAACAAAAATGGATTTGTCGCATCCGCAATCAATATCTGGAGTCAAATTAAATGGAAGTGCGACATGGCGTACCTGGAAATTCCAGATGAGAGTCATTCTACAGGCAAAAGGCCTATTCGAGGTCGTGGATGCTTCCATGCCTAAACCTGATAAAGATAAACCGGCGGAGTATTAATAGTGGATTTCTAAAGGTAGCAAGGCGCAGGATTGGATTGTTTTCCATATTGACCAAAATATGACGCACTTGTTTACTACTACTACGTCTGCCGAGCTGTGGAATAAGTTAAATAGTATTTACGAGAAGAAGTCCTCTACATCTTTACATCTCGAACAACAAAAGTTTTATTCACTAAAATGTGATACCTATGATTCTCTATTTTTCTCTAAGATAGAACAGATTCAACATCTGTTTGTTCGGTAAGGGCATCTTCCAGAACTTGTTCTTGGCTAGAAGTAGATGGCAAATAAGGGTTTAAAGATCCACCCCTCTGTCCTCATCCTTTCCCTTTTTTCATTAGCCAATTTAGCTTTACGCCGGGTTTTTAAATTATCCCAACATTTTTTGAGTTGAGCTTCAGTTCGCTGAGAAAATAAAAGATGAATTCTTTATATAAGGTTGCTTGAATTATTGTTCACAGAAAGAAATACTTTTGATATTAATATAATTAAGGTCAGAAATGAGATTGCAGTTTACGTTAATTAATATCCTTGTATTTTGTGAATTCGTTATTACTCTCCAATTAATACAATGTTCGGTGGCCAATTTAGCAAGACACCGATCAGTATTCTACAAAATGTCGAATGAATCGTTGTTCCTTTGTTCGCATTTCTTCCTGTCAAAAGTCCCCGGCGGAGGTCGCTCGCAACCAAACAACGTTCGTTTCGTTTCTTTTTTTTTCAATAAAGCTTTGTACAAGACACCTGCTATGTACAAAACGACCTGTTCTGAATACTCATTCTGTTATAATTTAAGGTGATCCAGGTACTTCTCATACAGTGTACTACTATCGCCAAATGCGTTCCTTATTAATTTAATGGCATGTCAGGGGTCTACGAAAGCAGAAATTTTTCGTTTTCCGACATCCAAGCTCCTAGTAAATGGTAAAATTAGCTGCTGGCCCGTCACAACTAAGTGCAACTATGTTTACGCCAGCTTCCTCCACCATTTCGATGCAATTTTTTACCAAATGAGCTTTTTGCTCTCCCCGTAAGAGAATTAATTAGAAAATATCCTACTGGAAGCTTCCATGCCTCATTAACGGCTGTTAAAAGCATCACAAGCATTCGCTGGCTTCCTCTGTCGAATCCGATTCTTCTGTTATCCCTGAATTCCCTCTGCCATAATTTTTTTCATACAATTTTGTAAAAATAACTAAAACTTGTAAATACTTGATAGCCACTTGCGACGTGAAATCATGTGTTTTTTTTTTGCGTTTCCAATTAAAACTTTCGAAATAAATGTCTTGGAAAAATGTCATTTGTGAAAAAATATAAGAAAAGCACCGGCCTTAACCATCATTATCACTCTCCTTGCCGTATTTTATTTTAGCATGCATTAATGCTTTCGATGGCTCAAATTTTGTGGCATTTTTACAGCCGCTTTGGTAGCTATCATAGCTGCAATTGTGTCCGTATTTAGTCTGTTTCTGTTTTCCGAAACTATTATTATTTCCTTCAAGGAAACATGGGTGGAATGAGGGGTGGCATAGGAAACTATGCCACCCCTCATTTTTAGAATTTTGTTTCAATATTCTTCAACTGGTAGACTTACCGGTTGAAGAACAAGGCAAGGCAAAATGTTTAGTTCGTTGAAGTCGAGAAAAGCGTGTTTCTTCCATTCTTTATGCACATTTTCTGTATTAATTTCAATATATGGGAATCTTTTTATTACGCTTGATAAGTTCCGTACTTCAGACTTTTGCGCTTTGATGAGATTAGAACATTTTCTAACAAATCAAAAAGAGAATCTTCAAAACTAAAGCTTATTAGTATTTGTGATAAGGCGTCTATATAAAAAGATAAACATGTTTTTCGGAAATCGGCAATTTGTATTGGAGGTATTTCTATCGAAAATTCATCAATTCGTATAGCGCGTACGCGGGCTGCGCGCCCGCTGCTAATCCGCGTTCCGCGCGCTTGCTACCCGCATATTAGGAAAAACATGTATCAAATGATAGCATGCGGACAGTCCGCATGCAGGCGAGACCCGCGGGCGTTCTCTAAAATACGCGTTACTAGTAAAGGGCCTTTAGGACTTATGTCAAAAGACTCCTTGAACCCTATTTAACAACATTAAAACTGACCTTTCAGTGATCAGTTAGCGTTATACTTGAAATGACCTTGGCTACCATTAGACAGTGCGATCATTATTTTCGAATTGGATAGATTCCTTTTCTTGAATTTTTATGGAGCGTTCATGGGACAGTTCAATGCTTTTTGAAAGAAGAACTTCTTCGACTGAGTTTACTTCTTGTTGCAAAAGGTTTTGCTTAATTTCCAATTTTTTAACCCTTTAGTTCTTAAGGAAATGAAATCTGTATTTTTGAGTTTTTTTTTTTTAGTTTATATGTTACAAATAGTGTATATATGTACAGAAAAATGTGTTAAAAATCTAGCTTGTGTAGTCTTCGGAAAAACATACGTTAAAAATACTCAACGTTGCGATGTATTGAAGAAATAAGGTGGTAAAATAAACGTTGAGTATTTTCGACATCGCGATGTATGTAGGTTTTTATGAATTTAATAAAACAAACCCTTATTCACAATTATCACGCATTTTATATAAAAATACGATTGAAAAAGACAAAAAGAACAATCAGTCATGGCAATTATAAAAATGAACGATAAATCACTTTAGGTATCTACTGTAACACATGATAGATAGAAGAACTGTTCCTTTTTGATACAAAAAAAAAAATCGTATGATAAGATTTTTTCTGATTTTTTCGTACATTTTGACCGGCATGATATCTGCAATCGGAAGATATTTTAATTCACGACTCCAATATTCCTATATGATGATATTTCTACTACGCCCATCATAAGAGTTATGGCTAAAAAGTCCCGATAGAAATATTAGGAGAGATATTTGTCCCCATAAGAGATATTTGGCGGCATCATTTTGTACAGAATTTAAGTATGTATGTTGTATGATCTTTAATCAATTATTGCCAACATCTTCTGAAAAAAAAAAACCTGTAAAAGTAGTCTAAAGGGGACATCGCTCTTGAATCCAGCGGAACTTCAAATACACTGTTGGTTCTAAATGTGCTGCATGTCTTAATTTTTCAGCAGTTTTCCATTTACCCGTTTTCCACGACAGTTTTCTCGCTTACTTGTTGTTTTATAAGCTTTAATCTTAGTTATTGTATTCGCTTGCCTCTTGAAGCGATATATTTGTAGAAACTTGTGGCGATAAGACAGATGAAACTTAGGTGACAAAATAGATGAAACTTGAGGTGATCAAATAGGCGAAACTGACTGGAGAACTGGAAAGTGATGTGAAGTTTTATATGGAGGGAACATGTTATTCATGACGAGTCTTATCCGATGAAAAAACTGTTCCATCGACCAGTTTTTTCATCAGATAAGACAGACGTGAGAGACTCATTTGTAGAACTATCAAGGTCCAAATTATTTAGTGACTAAGGCTATGACCAGGGTTTGGAGCTAGAATAAGAGGTTTCACGTTCTTTCGTCCTGTCTTCAAATAACTTCGTCAGTACTAGTAGGTACTGCTACTTTCTTGATGGAGCATTCTTTGGCGAAAATAGTGGCATAACTTTCAGCGTTCTTTGCCATATTGGCTTAAGTCTGAAGCTAGCAGAACAAAAAAACATGAAAACACATCCATAGCATGTCAATAAATAAAATATATTGGACAAAACACTAATATATATTTTTTAAATATGTATTCATGCAAAGTAAATCATTAGCAAAGCCGCAATGTTGAACATGCTCAACATGCATATTACGAAGTACTTTTCCGGTTAAGGCGTAACGTTGAGAATATTCAACATATCACTTTATGAACTCTGTGCTCGCAAGTTAGTCAATACAATGTAGTAATTTGTAATTATAATAATACAATAGCTTTCTAGAAATATAATACCGGTGTCCACTATCAGAAAAAACTCTCAAAAATATTTTTTCTGCAATTAAATTATTTGTAATCCGCGGTGTCACTGCGACCGTGATGCCATTTTGCAAAAACCTGACGTAAAATGTCTACAGAAATGTCAAACTATTTTCTTTTTATAATTGCTTTTAGTTATTAACTAAAACAAGAATTTGGAGCAATTCAACATACAGGGTTGATTTTAATATACCCTATCATTGGAGTTTCATCTGATGGGATTTGTAGGGACTTAGTTATTGAAATAAAATGCCCTTTAAGTGACAAGACAATGAAAAGTTATGTGAGAGACGGTGAACTATTTGAGAAATATAAAGCTCAGATAATGAGTTTGAGACTGTTTTGTATTGCTGATCCTAGTTTTGAATTGACAAAACTCCAACATAAGTACTGGGTAGATTATGATGAAAAATATGTGACAGGTTTATTAGATGCAGCTGAAGAATTTTGGAAACAATTTATTTTTAACTAGCTTTTGCCCGCGGCTTCGCTCGCGTTAAGAAGTGTTATTATTAATAAGGTATAGTTTTTGCGGTTTTACTTTTGTTTAGCGTGTGTAATAAATTAGGGCCTACAAAACTTCTTTGTACACAATATTCTTGACTATTCTGTCATTAGGCGCTAAAACTATCAAGCTTTTGGGTGAACTTACTCGTGAGCAAGCAACATAAAACTGTCCATGAGAGAAGCAATTTTCTCTCAAGTCAATACCCGCAAATTTGAGAGTTTGCCCCTGAGCCTTGTTTATTGTCATGGCAAAGCAGACTTTTAGGGGAAACTGTAATCGTTTAAATTCGAACGGGATATCATTAGGTATTAAAGGGATTCGTGGTATAAATACAGTTTCCCCTTTTGCACACCCAGTTAATATAGTGGCTTCCACTATATTGCGATGTAACGCTTTCACTTGCAGTCTCGTACCGTTACATAGTTTTGGTGGTTTTAAATTTCGCAACAACATAATAGGAGTGCCCACACGCAGAATAAGCTTATGATAAGGCAAACCTGGCGGTTTTAATGAATTTAAAAATTCTACAGGGTAATTAGTAGCGTCATCTGTATTAACCACAGTATCAATCGAAGTATAGACCTTTTCTTCGCCCTCAAACGACATGAGCAGAATATCGTTGATAGCTGCTGCTTGATCGTTCTTTGGAGTAAGTATGGCACGCTCACATAACCATTCAATAGGCTTGTCATGTATTTTAATAATGTCTGGATAAACCTTAGCCAGCAATTCTTGAATCGTAGTAACAACTGTGCACAATTCATCCGGGATGGTTATCATTCCATCAAACGATGGAAAATCACCATTACCGATTTTAAGAAGGAGATCTGAAAATCTACCAGCAGACTCATCCCCGCCCAAATGTGCTCTCATATTTTTAGAGAGCTTAAGAATATTAACCTGGGGCCATAAATTAGATTTCTTAATGCACGACTTTACTTCGTCAGCTCTGGTTCCTTTTGGCACCGCTGGTAGAGTCTGCCGAAAGTCTCCGGCCAGCAAAACTGTTACGCCACCCATTAATTTTGTATTACCCCTTATATCCCTTAGTGATCTGTTTAAGGCTTCAATACCACCTTTATGCGCCATCGTTATTTCGTCCCACACGATTAATTTTGTACTCTTTAAAACTTCAGCAAAATTACTTTGTTTGGAGATGTTGCAAATGGGAGTCTCGGCAGTGATTAAATTGAGTGGTAACTTAAAAGTAGCATGAGCAGTTCGACCACCTTCGAGTAATGTAGCAGCTATGCCGGATGACGCCACAGCCAGGGCAATGCCGTGAGTACTTCTTACTTTTGCCAAAAGTAAATTAATGAGGAAGGTTTTACCAGTTCCACCTGGAGCGTCTAAGAAGAATATTTGACCATCATTTGCATCTACACTTGTGATAATTTTATTGTAAACTTCCTGTTGCTCGTCATTCAAGGATGCTTCATTTTTTCTTACTGCGTCTTCTAAGGCCACTGTATCGTAACTGGTCTCCTTCAGGTACTCTCTGTTTTCAAAATGTATTGATGTTATTGGCTGAGGTAATCCATACTCTTTAAGAGGACGGCCGCCTAATGATAATACGGCATCCTCTAATACCGACAGGCATTTGTTAAATATCAGGTCCGATGAGTGCTCTACATCCACGTCACCTTGCCTTTCCAGTTGTTTTTTAAAGTCTTCAGAAAGGTAATCTTTGTATTTTTCCCAGAGACATAAGGGGTCGGAAACCTGACAGAACAATAAAATGATAGCAAAAAGCTCTCGAATCATATGCGGTGTTTGACAAAGTGCTGCCTCTTCAAGAGCTGAATCCAAATGCCAATCATCTTCGAGTAGACCTAGAGCCTTGCACGCGGATTGGAAAGTGGGATGTAAGTGACCATCTACAGTTTTCAATGCTTCAAATGAAATTGGGCCTCTGATCTCATGTAGAAGCATTCGAAGGTGGTAGCATTCTGTATTGTTGGGATGAACAGTATAAACCCTACCTAGAACGTGTTCTTTTTTTACCCCTGACCATCCTTCAACATTCACTCCTCTCTTCCTTCTCTGAAACGATCGCTTGTTCCAAACGTAATACGCAGGGACTTCGGAGTATAGTAATGTTTTTGCAAAGTCATCCACGTTACACAGATCGAAAAAGGAGAGGAGTGTAGTTGTAGGCGGACTACTCAATTTGTCGCACAAGTTCTGCTCATTAAAATAAATTCTCTGTCCATTTTCTAAATGGACAGCAAGGTGCACTACAGGAGGAAAACGCTCATGTATTGGGAATTCAAGGATTCGCCAAACTGCTTCAGCTGAACTTATATATCGACCACTTGCGTAGGTTGTAACTTCATCCTTCTCATCCTTCCCATTCTCTAAAGTAAACGTAGCCTGATCTGACCCTTTATTTACATATTTGCAAACGTATTTGATTGACTTCACTGAATGGCAATACTCTACGTTCACGTGAGCGTTACATGTTCTTAATAGCACTGGATTATATGGAACCACCCAACGATTATCTATTGTAACACCCTTAATATTGACAGAGAATCCGCCGTCATCCAGAGAACGTCTTCTGTACTGCGGATAACCATCATCACCGGTTTGAGTTTCTTTAATAAGAGCCTTAGGATAACGTTTGCTGCAAGAATTATTTTTCATGCATGGAGAATTTCGGTTTAAATTTCCACAGGGGCCATGTATCATATTGCTTTTAACAATTTCATAAAGCTCAGGATCACGATCGGGGTTAGGTATTTCAGCACAAATAATGTTGTCAATTTGATCCGGAGTGATGCGATGTTTTAGCCATAAAAGTATATGAATATGCGGAAGACCTCGCTTTTGCCATTCCGTCGAATACATATAGCATCTCACTTCACCGAATATTTTCCCTTTTATCAACAAATCCATGACCCTTTTTACCTTTAATCGAAAGACACGCGAAATAATATCGTATCGATCATGAGATTTTTGTCCTGAAAGTAAGTGCTCATTTATTTCACTCCAGCGTGGGTTACATGTAAAAGTAATAAAAAGGTCGGGACGACCGTAATGTCTAACATAGGTCATGGCATCTTGCGTTTTTTCGTGCATGTATCTTGGTCCACCGGTAAAAGATGATGGAAGTACTACCATTTGTCCCAGCTGATTTGCTTCAGTATCTTGCCGCCCAATTGCATCTTTTAAATGAATATAATTATCTGTGCGCAATTTGGCTTGATTGTTTTTTATGTAGTTTAGTCTTTCAGTTTCTATTTTTGCGTATTCATCTACCAAATATTGACTAAAAAGAGCGCGATATTTAACCAAAAAGTTATCTTCTCCTTCTCTGATCATTATTCTATATGAATAAAAACTTACAGCAGAGACTGTTTTTTTTAAGGGCAACTTAGTTGTGGGGATCGCATTGTGGTATGTTGATTGAATAGCCATCATCCCCCCAGCAAAACATCAACGGGTACTGCAGCGCGTCATAAGCTCGATGTATCTCACTGATACGCTGAAGTGAGTTACTTCGGCTTTCGAGGATGATGTCTCTTCGGTCAAAATGCTGATCTACCAATACAACAGCCACTTCATTTGCCGTTGGTGCATTAAATCTGCCTCTGTGTTCTCTTTGTGGTTTTTTATCTGCATGTATTACGACCTTGAATGACTCTGAAGGCGATATTTTATCAATGGCTGTTTTTAGATCTTTTATGTATGGGTTCACCTCATTTAACATAAGCTGCAATTGTTTAATTAAATTTGGTCTCAAATCAGGAAATTTAGAACATCGAATATTAGCTTCTCTATCATCTTCACCGACGAAATAAATTTGCAGAAACTGTGCATCCTGCCCAGGTTCCGGTAATATACTTCCGATTAAATGGTAGACTTGTCCTTGAACTTTAAAAGTTGGTGAAAATCCGCCTTCTTGTATTTGTTTTCAACCGAAGGAAGTCATTTGAAAACAGGCATTATATTTTCGGATATTATCCATGAAGTGTACATGATTTGGATGTTAATCATTAACCAGACTGTAAAGTGGTTCAGGCAGTGTTTTAAACGGCTCAAGTTGTACTTTACCGGCACTACAACACATGCCAGGTGTCTCATCTTTCCACTTCAAGGCGTTACACCACTGACACTTGTACGTCATAGAACCTAAGACTACACTGCTGTCAGTTCCATAAGCAATATCTGGGTCATACGCCAAACCCGAAAGCAACTTGCTTCTCCATACACGTTGAATTGTATTTTCTCTGTAACGTGACTGAATCACTCTATGCACATCGGTATTCCTGGCCTGATATAGTGCACCAGATTGTCTATGTTTTTCAGGGTGTGCGGCCTGGTAGGTGGCGACAGCCTGCCTGTGTTTTTCAGGGTGTGCAGCCTGGTAGGTGGCGACAGCTTGCCTCTGTACATCAGGTTTTTTTTTCTTATATTCAGACACAGCTTTACGGTGGGATTCAGGTAGAGTCTGTCCATATTTTTTTTGTGCCTTTTTTATTTGATTCTTTCGTGTGTAATTAGTAAACCTTGCCCTACGTTTGTTTTTCTTTTTTTCTATTAATGTTGTTATATACTGAGATAAACTCTTTTATTAATTAAATATGAATTTATTTACTCACATGAAAAGTATGACACTTTAATAACATGGAGGCTTGGTGCGAGAGAGCGAGACAGCAGAAAACCGATGAGCAGCTAAGCAAATGCCACAACGTTCCAATATACGTTCCACCCAAGATATTTCCGATATCACACTCTCCGCCACCATAGCTAAGACAATTTTAAACTATATTACTCCTATAAAACTAAACACTTATAAAATAACAATTTCACCACTAACTTTTATACAATTTATGTAATAAGTCACCCAACTAACTCATCCACAGATTGATCACAAGTACGAATTTGATTTAGGTGTCTTTTCCATTTTAAACCCCCCACATCTATGTAATAGGTAACCCCCGGACAGGATTCATCAATTATAGTTCACGTTCCACCCAAGATATTTCCGATATCACAAATGTCAAAGACTCAGATTGGGACAATAAACTTCTTATTAAATTTTCATCATTATTTATCGAAGATACAATAGGTGAATGTTCACGCTCTAAAACAGGTACCTCCTGACAACCCTTATCAACTTTTTGTTGCAAAGGTGTATCAATTCTAAAATCATGTTCTTCCACAGCTATCTCCATACGACGCCGAGTAATTTTCTCTGCTACTATGGGAAGATAGGCATCAAAATGTCCACTGGACAAATCTTGGCTGAATCGTAGTCGCCTTACCGGATAGTCGTTACATCCAGATTCCGTATATATGATACCGTTTCTATAAACTTCAAACTTAAATGGGAATATTAATCCTGCTGCTATTAACTCACAAAATCCGCCATAAGTAGCATTTTTCATCATATCAGCAAAATATTCGTCAGGTGTTACGTAGTTATCACCATTCCTGTCGTGGGTCATAATTGAAAAATTACACCAGTCATTAACCACATATCTCACAATTTCTGAACGCACCTCCATCGCTCTATCTTGTGTTCCGTACATTAAATAAGAGAGAGCACGAAACAAACATGCACCGTCACCAACAATAGGGACGACAGTACATTTTTCAACTTCTCCATTAACATTCAGACTTTCTTTAGCCATTTAAAAAAAGTTTAATTAATCTACACTTAAACCAAACGAAAACAAAACAAAATAAATGCCAAATACAAAGCAGAGTCTTTAAGGAAAACTACTAAACCGAAACAAAGCAAATGCAATCCAAAATATGTCAAGATAAGAACAGCCAAAATCACCAAATAGAATACGCTAGAACATTCAAAGTACTTATGTATCGGCATGAGAATCTTAACACCGTGATTCAGGAATTGATCTCAAATAAAAAGCACCATCTATCGACAATCAATGAACTATTTTATTGCAATGTTATGATTTTAAAATGTTATGAAAAATATTTAGTTTTAATTCCGCGACAAAAATCCAGGCTTGTTGCAGGATGCAATCCCACCCTATGCAGTCATGCATATGCACATGCAGCAAAGGACCCACCCTCCCGCCCTCATGCATATGCACACATGCAACAAACGGAAAAACAAGCCATGCAATCAAACCTATACTCGACACGTGTTTCGCCCCTCCACGGGGCATCCTCAGGAGATGTTGACTCGACAAGCGCTCGGCCTCGAATGAGCTAGTTTGACAGCTCTCGCCTCTTTATATAGCGTCGTGATGACGCATCGATAACGCAACGAAACGTTATCGATACAAACGTTATAAAGACGTTTGTATCGATCTACCTGCAATCATACTTAAAAGAGGTGATGTAATTAAGTTTGTTTGTTCATTCAACAGTGTATTATTATTATTATTATGTTTGGAGATTTTTAACTGCTCCAACACACACAACCGGAAATTTTTATTACAAACATGGAGAATTTTATACGTGTTATTGTCGCTCAAGGAATGGCCGGTATCGATTAAATGTTTTGCGAAATGTGATTTGTCTGGATGGCCATTCCTGTAAGCGGCAACATGCTCCCTAAACCTAACCTCGAAATTACGGCCTGTCTGACCTACATAGACCCCGTTGCAATCATTGCATACTAATTTATAGACACCGGATTTTTTTGAATTTTCTAATTTATCTTTACCGTTACAAAGATTACGTAAGTTGTGATCTGATCGAAAAGTTACGAAAACATTGTGTTTTTTAAGAATATTCGCGATTTTATCGGAAATGGGGCCTATGTAAGACAGACTTCCGACATACTTGTCAATTCGTTCGGGGGTACATGCATAAAGTAGTGAGCGAACCCTGTCATTCTGTTTTTTCTGAATTATATTATCGATAACTTGTTTTGAATACCCGTTTGAAATCGCGATTTGATATATTATTTTAAGTTTTTTGACGTAATTATCTGTGGACAGTGGGACTGACATTAAACGATGGACATAGCTGCGGAAGGCTGCTAGTTTGTGTTGTGATGGGTGACATGAGGAGGCGGGAATTGTTGTGTCGGTGTGAGTGGGTTTTCGGTAAATTTGGAAATCGAGTTTGTTATTAACTCTAGTGATTGTTAGATCTAAAAAATTGAGGGATTGGTTGGATTCTAATTCTAATTTGAATTTAATTTTAGGATGGAAAGTGTTAAGTTTATTAACGAAAATGTCTAATTGACGAATAGTACCCGTCCAACAGATAATTACGTCATCCACGTATCTATAATAAAACAGAATGTTGGGTTCGCCCACCAAATATTTACATTCAAAGTAGTCCATAAATATTTCCGCCATTAAAGGACTTAAAGGTGATCCCATTGCTAACCCGTCTTTTTGGCGAAAATATTCATTATTGAAACGAAAATAATTTTGTTGCATGCAAATACGCGTGAGGTCAAGAAGGTCTTGCATTTCTCCAGGATGTAAACGTTGTCTCTCCAAATGGTTCCCCAAAATACGTAAGCACTCTTCAAATGGAATATTTGTAAATAAACTGTCAACATCCAACGATAATAATTTTGAATTGTGAGGAATGTTGACATTTTTTATTTTTTCAATTAAATCTAAACAATTTTTTAAACTGTATTTTGGTGAAAAGGAAGACTTAGTTTTTAATAAATTGTTGAGATATTTAGCCAAATCGTATGTTGGGGCACCAATGTAAGAGACAACGGGGCGAATTGGGATATTATCTTTATGAGTTTTGGGTAACCCATACAAAAAAGGAGAACGCGGGTTCATAGGGATTTTATATTTTAATTGATCTGGAGAAATACATGACATGTTATTTATAGCATTCTTCAACTCTACGGTAAATTTTTTGGTGGGGTCGGAACTAAGACGTTCAAAATCCTCCCCTTGGATAACGTCGTTAACCTTCTGGTGGTAAGCAGTTTTATCCAAAATGACTACGGTATTGCCTTTGTCGGCTTTTGTAATTATTAAATTATCTTGATTAATTTTGGTTTGTAATGACCGATATATCTGTAATTCAGAATAATTTTGAGGAAAGGAGGGAGATGAAACTTTTTTAATCTGAGCTGCCACCTGATGTTTAACGGCGCTATCCGTTTTACTTCTAACACAAGCCATTTCTAGTGGTAGGCGCCCACGGCGACGGACGTCGCAAGATGATCTCCGGCCACCGTAGGCGCGGGCATGCGGGCAGCGAGTAAAGGGCAACTCGCTGCCCGACCAAGGACCATGCCCGGGTCGACGGCGCGTTGTGTCCCACGCGCGCCTCAAAGAGCGTCAGCATAATGACGGGGCCCCCCTCTCAGAGAGGGCCAAAGCCTGCCGGGGTCGCGGGATTATTCCCTAACCGTAACCCCGGAACGTAACAGGCTATGAAGGACACCGTGGATTTTAGTCAGTAGAAGTCTGACAGTCCCTCCCGCCCTGCCCGGGGTTGGAGGACTCATTTGATGATTTTACCACGCTAAAAAAAAAAAAAAAAAAAAAAAAAACACAAGCCATTTCTGAATCCACCACCAAAGTTTCGAGCGATTTCTGGGATAACCGTGGTCTGATGTTATATTTTAGGCCTTTCTCTAATAAAGAAATCTCAGAAGAAGAGAATTGGATATTTGTATAATTTTTAACGCGTGGATAAAAAGAGTGAATTGTATCTAAATCATTATTTTCTGAATGGTTGATATTACTGTTCCGGTTATCCCGAAATAATCGCTCCAACTTCCTACTCTGTGTTATAAATTTATCATGCGCTACTTGGGAGGCAAAGTCCCGGGCTTTGTTATCTAAAATATCAAATTCCACATTGTGTAGTTTGTAACTCAATTCTGAGTACAAAACTTTCAAGTGAAGCTTGATATTGTCCCTAACTGAAAACCAATGCCTACATTCCTCATTCAACCACACCTGTTTTGCCTTCACCAATGCTAAACTACTTGACCGGCTGTGTGTGTTGGTATGTATATTAATATAATGGGGAAATAATTTTAATTGTTTACACTGTTGATTGAACCAAACGTTCTGAGAAGCTAAGCGATGGAGTTTTGTCAACTTGATGTAAAGTTTTGCCTGCTCAGCTATACCTGCCGACTTAAGATAAATTATGGAATCAGGCGTTACTTTGCGGAAATCCATGACATTAAAATGTTATGAAAAATATTTAGTTTTAATTCCGCGACAAAAATCCAGGCTTGTTGCAGGATGCAATCCCACCCTATGCAGTCATGCATATGCACATGCAGCAAAGGACCCACCCTCCCGCCCTCATGCATATGCACACATGCAACAAACGGAAAAACAAGCCATGCAATCAAACCTATACTCGACACGTGTTTCGCCCCTCCACGGGGCATCCTCAGGAGATGTTGACTCGACAAGCGCTCGGCCTCGAATGAGCTAGTTTGACAGCTCTCGCCTCTTTATATAGCGTCGTGATGACGCATCGATAACGCAACGAAACGTTATCGATACAAACGTTATAAAGACGTTTGTATCGATCTACCTGCAATCATACTTAAAAGAGGTGATTTAATTAAGTTTGTTCATTCAACAGTGTATTATTATTATTATTATGTTTGGAGATTTCTAACTGCTCCAACACAATTATTATCTGTTGGACGGGTACTATTCGTCAATTAGACATTTTCGTTAATAAACTTAACACTTTCCATCCTAAAATTAAATTCAAATTAGAATTAGAATCCAACCAATCCCTCAATTTTTTAGATCTAACAATCACTAGAGTTAATAACAAACTCGATTTCCAAATTTACCGAAAACCCACTCACACCGACACAACAATTCCCGCCTCCTCATGTCACCCATCACAACACAAACTAGCAGCCTTCCGCAGCTATGTCCATCGTTTAATGTCAGTCCCACTGTCCACAGATAATTACGTCAAAAAACTTAAAATAATATATCAAATCGCGATTTCAAACGGGTATTCAAAACAAGTTATCGATAATATAATTCAGAAAAAACAGAATGACAGGGTTCGCTCACTACTTTATGCATGTACCCCCGAACGAATTGACAAGTATGTCGGAAGTCTGTCTTACATAGGCCCCATTTCCGATAAAATCGCGAATATTCTTAAAAAACACAATATTTTCGTAACTTTTCGATCAGATCACAACTTACGTAATCTTTGTAACGGTAAAGATAAATTAGAAAATTCAAAAAAATCCGGTGTCTATAAATTAGTATGCAATGATTGCAACGGGGTCTATGTAGGTCAGACAGGCCGTAATTTCGAGGTTAAGTTTAGGGAGCATGTTGCCGCTTACAGGAATGGCCATCCAGACAAATCACATTTCGCAAAACATTTAATCGATACCGGCCATTCCTTGAGCGACAATAACACGTATAAAATTCTCCATGTTTGTAATAAAAATTTCCGGTTGTGTGTGTTGGAGCAGTTAAAATCTCCAAACATAATAATAATAATAATACACTGTTGAATGAACAAACAAACTTAATTACATCACCTCTTTTAAGTATGATTGCAGGTAGATCGATACAAACGTCTTTATAACGTTTGTATCGATAACGTTTCGTTGCGTTATCGATGCGTCATCACGACGCTATATAAAGAGGCGAGAGCTGTCAAACTAGCTCATTCGAGGCCGAGCGCTTGTCGAGTCAACATCTCCTGAGGATGCCCCGTGGAGGGGCGAAACACGTGTCGAGTATAGGTTTGATTGCATGGCTTGTTTTTCCGTTTGTTGCATGTGTGCATATGCATGAGGGCGGGAGGGTGGGTCCTTTGCTGCATGTGCATATGCATGACTGCATAGGGTGGGATTGCATCCTGCAACAAGCCTGGATTTTTGTCGCGGAATTAAAACTAAATATTTTTCATAACATTTTAATGTCATGGATTTCAGCAAAGTAACGCCTGATTCCATAATTTATGTTATGATTTTATTGCTGTGCGGTTTAACATTCGTCTTAATTGATTCGTTCCATTAGGTACTGATAGGTTCTAACTAATACATTTACATCCTCCATCATCCCTTATTATATCGCCATGGGGGTTGAATTTATCAAAATCCTCCTCTTAAGGGGTGCCTACGTCATAGTAGCTTTATGCATGCAAAGTTTCAGCTCGATCGGTTTAAAATTGACGCAGTTTCATATAAACTTTCATCCCCTATTTCATCCCCTTAGGGGTGGAATTTATCAAAATCCTTTCTTAAGGGATGCCTACGTCATAGTAGCTTTATGCATGCAAAGTTTCAGCCCGATCGGTTTAAAATTGACGAATTTTCATACAAACTTTCATCCCCTATTTCATCCCCTTAGGGGTGGAATTTATCAAAATCCTTTCTTAAAGGATGCCTACGTCATAGTAGCTTTATGCATGCAAAGTTTCAGCACGATCGGTTTAAAATTGACGAATTTTCATACAAACTTTCATCCCCTATTTCATCCCCTTAGGGGTGGAATTTATCAAAATCCTTTCTTGCGGATGCCTACGTCATAACATCTACCCACATGCCAAATTTCAGCCCGATCCGTCCAGTAGTTTGGGCTGTGCGTTGATAGATCACTATGTCAGTCAGTCACCTTTGAGTTTTATATACACTCTTTTGCAAAAAAAACGGGCACCTAAGGAAAAGTATGTTCTAATTTGAGTTAATTAAATGAAATATATTTATTTGACGTAGTCTGTATAATTATAATCGTGTAAATTAAAGCGCGTGAAGTGAATTCGGGCAATTAAAAGAAAAAAAACGATGGATTCTCTAAAACCGATGTGTACACGCCCAAACAATAAGAAGTGGTCGGAAATAAAGACAAGATTTTTTTTAACTTTTTTTAATTAAATAAAGTTAAAATGTAAAAACTTAA
The DNA here is from genome assembly GCA_036375495.1 of Agrotis segetum. Taxonomy (NCBI): domain Eukaryota; kingdom Metazoa; phylum Arthropoda; class Insecta; order Lepidoptera; family Noctuidae; genus Agrotis; species Agrotis segetum. The sequence goes on from JAQSVV010000002.1 coordinate 3,738,347, forward strand.
TAACGAGTGTGACCTCCTCTTGCCAAAATCACAGCTTGAATCCTTCTGGGCATGCTTTCCACGATGTTTTTAATAAGGTTTTGAGGAATGCGTTCCCACTCTTCTGCAATGACTCTTTTTAGCTCCCTGATGTTTTGTGGAGCAGGTTGCACTGATCTTACCCGTCTCTTTAGAACATCCCACACATGCTCAATTGGATTGAGGTCGGGACTTCGAGCTGGCCAATCTAAACGACGGATTCTAACTTCTTGCATGTACTCTTCCACGTCGCCAGAACGGTGCGGGCGAGCATTGTCGTCCATAAAAATTGAATCTTCCCCAAGTGCAGTCAATGTGGGTTGTGCATAGGGAATTAGGACTTCCATTATGTACCGGTGTGCATTTAATGTTCCATTTTCTATGAAAACTAACTCCGTATGCTCCGTCGAATTAATTGCTGCCCAAAACATAACGGAGCCTCCGCCATAAGGAGTGATTTCTTCGAAACACACTTCCGCATAGCGTTCCCGTGGTCTTCGCAGCACTCGTCGGTGTCGGTCCTCTCCGCACAAAGAGATTCTAGCTTCATCAGAAAACAATACTTTATTCCAGTCCTCCAGAGTCCACGAAGCACAGTTCCGAGCAGACTGAAGTCGAGCAACGCGGTGCTCACGGAGTAATTTAGGGCCCCGAGCTGGGCGGTAACTCCTGATATTGGCAGCCAAAAGCCTCCTCCTGACCGTCCACAAGCTAACTTCTACTCCTCTTACTTCTTCAAGGCTCTTCTTCAGGTCCACACTTGACGCCTTACGATTCCGCAACGCCTGACTCACCAAAAAGCGGTCATCTCTCGGGTCTGTGCATCGTTTCCTTCCCGAACCGGGTCTTCTTTTAACCGAACCGGTCTCTTGATACCGTTGCCAAGTCCCCTGGACAGTTGAACGACTAACATTTAGCCGTTGAGACACGTAAGTTTGCGAACAACCTTCTACCAGTAGGGCTATAATTTTACCGGCCCTTATCGCTTTATCACTCATATCAAAAAGTGGTATTTAATGTAAAAAGAAAGATTAAATTGTTTAATTTGCAGAAAATATCCAAAAAGTTTTAAAATATCGTAATCAGTTAAAAATCGTTTCAGCAATTAGCGCCATTAGTTAAGCAATTTTAGAATATAATCCACAATAATCATTATTTTTCTTTTATTAATTTCAAATTTTGAATTTGGAACGTAAAGAATCATGCCAGGATGCTTCAAATAACATGCCTGATACATCGTCAAACTAATAAAACCTATATCTTGTTCTTCATCATTGAAGTAGAGCAAAAAATCTAAAGTGCCCGTTTTTTTTGCAAAAGAGTTTATTTAGATACTGTTTTACAAAGTGCAAAATAAAAACCGTATACATAGTATTTGTCTTTTATTTATTATTTTGGGGCACTCTAACAATTTAATCAATCAAAATACAACTTACAAACAATAATAAACTAACTGCTATAGGTGTACACTTAAGAATCGAACTAAAATATCAACACAAACAAACATCAAATAATTCTTTTATTCATTCTTAATAATAGAACTATGTAGATTTATCAACCCGCATGCCACAATAACTGCATCATCTGCATGTTGAATTAATTTATTATTTATTACTCAGTGTGGTTTCAACAATTTAAATAGCCTTACTCTTCTAATTACCCTCTCAACATGGATACGCAGACTGGCAATGACCTTGCTTTTGATAGCATCCTGCTTTGTCAATTTTTGATCTTTTGCAACACTGGGTGGCCGAAGTAGATTATTCTGATTTCTACTTAGTAAAGCATCAATATGTTTAAATCCTCTATCTACCAATACAGTACACTTTGGTGGCAGCACATCCAAAAAAACCACTGTTTTCTACAATACTGGCATCAGATGTATGACCTCCAAAACCGACAAAGTTGACAAAACCATCAGGTGTTGTAGCTATCAAGCTAGACGTATGGAAAAACGAATAGAATCGGCTTTATCTAGCACCATTGATTTGATGTTGTGGGAATTGAAAGATTGATGCTCCCTTGCATTCATTGGAATGAGTTTTGTGATATTACGAAATGCAGTGTCGTCTATTAATTCAAATGGACGACCATGCACTGTCACGAACTGAAGACACTCTTGCATTGCACACAATTTCGTGGATTTCATACCTGCATTAAAGGTTCCTTCTCCACAGTTCTCCTTATCTTCAGCATCGTTGGCTAGGTTATTGTATGTTATTACCTTATTTTATTCTTCAACATGTTTTGAAGAAAGATGATGGAGCAAATTTGTTCCATGATTTCCCTGTAACGAATAAGTTAATTAAGGGTTATGACTTATGTATTTTAACAGCTGGCTATGTATGTATGTATTTGCATTTGTTGTATAATGTTGTTGTATGTTTAAGTGTTGCTCGCTAGAGTTTGTTAAATAACTTCTACCATACCAACCGATGGTTATAGATATTTTTGATCGAAATCCGGGTTGTCAAAAATAGCCCCCAAAACCCAAATAGCCCCGTTTTACAGTACATAGTTGTATTGTGACACCACATTTGTCAAAATTGTTCCACAGGTTATAGGTCGGCGTTCGCCTAAGTTCGTGTGTCGGCCCGACTCTTTGTCACACACACAAGCGATGCGCGCCCTTTGACTATTGCCGACGGCATGTGTAAGATAGGGGTAATTTTTATTTCGGTAACCGGTATTGATACTGCTTATGTATTCACTTTAATAATAAAGGTAACCTTTAAAATTACCTGTAAAAGAAAAAAAGGTTGTTACCGAAAAAATACCCGTATTGATCATACCGGTTTCATACTCTGCATTTAAAGCTCAAAAGGTCTTATAACAAGTGTCGATAGCTTGTATGAATGTTTTGATTTCATTTAATGACTCACCAACAATAAACATGTGAGGCTGTGATGTTACCCCTTTATTCTGTAATGTTTTTAGCCGAAGTTCTAGAGACTGACCGATTTCAGCGTCAGTTCTTAAATGTTTGATGAATGCATCCCGCGTTTCTGCCTTAGATGGTTTCCAGCTGCAGCTAGGCACAAGTTTTTTTTTTGTTTTCTCTTTGTTTTTTTTTTGTTCGAGAAGCCATTAAAAATATTGCGCGGCTGCGCGCTTGTGATACTAGTTGGCTGTCCATTAAAGAAACTGTGACCAGAATATGATCTCAATGGGAAGAACTCAAATTGCATTTCTCTTTGAACAAAGATAATTGCTACACAGCAGAATTGCTTCATTCGATGTATGCCGATGAAAGAAATCGCCTTATTATGTGCTTTTTAAGGAGAATCTTGAATAATGTCCAAATTGGAGTTAAAAGTTTTGAAAGTGAAGACTCAAATCCGATTGCCCTATTGAACAGATTGATGATATTGCTTTGCTCTATTTGTAACAGAATAGATACTGATGCCGACGGCTGCAACGACTGACAATGATTTTATGTCCATCCAAATAGAAGCCCACTTTAATCCAGTACCGTATTTAGGATATCTTTTTGAATCACATGTACAAAAGACCAATTTACCAGATGATGTCATTAATACAGTCAGGAAACGTGTCTATTTTACTATCAAATTAAGAAAAGGGATTCAGCAAAGACTTCCGTCTAACTATGTATATTATTTTGGAGAACATGTGTCAACTGAGTGTGGAAAATACTCTTCGCCAAGGCAAAGACAACAACGGGCACGCCGCAATTGCGGCGGTAAGACCCCTCTTTGAGGAGTGGCTGGAGAGAAGTCATGGCGTCCTGACCTACCGCTTGACGCAGGTCCTCACCGGACACGGAAGTTTCGGGAGGTACCTGTGGCTGATGCGAAAGGAGGAGACGCCTGGGTGTCACCACTGCGAAGATCGCCCGGAGGACACGGTGGAGCATACGGTGCAAGACTGCCCAGCTTGGGCGGAGCACCGACGTGTCCTCACGGCTGCGATAGGCGGAGACCTCTCGCGCCCGGCATTGGTTGCGGCCATGCTGCGGGGCGAGACGGAGTGGGAAGCGGTCAGCTCCTTCTGCGAGGCAGTAATGCTCGTAAAGGAGGAGGCAGGCCGCGAGCGAGAGAGGACAGCGTCCTCCCTCCGCCCCAGCCGCAGTGGTAGGCGCCCACGGCGACGGACGTCGCGCGACGATCTCCGGCCACCGTAGGCGCGGGCATGCGGGCAGCGAGTAAAGGGCAACTCGCTGCCCGACCAAGGACCATGCCCGGGTCGACGGCGCGTTGTGTCCCACGCGCGCCTCAAAGAGCGTCAGCATAATGACGGGGCCCCCTCTCAGAGGGCCAAAGCCTGCCGGGGTCGCGGGATTATTCCCTAACCGTAACCCCGGAACTTAACAGGCTATGAAGGACACCGTGGATTTTAGTCAGTAGAAGTCTGACAGTCCCTCCCGCCCTGCCCGGGGTTGGAGGACTCATTTGATGATTTTACCACGCTAAAAAAAAAAAAAAAAAAAGGCAAAGACAACAAACTAGTAGAACTCGCCATAATAAAAGGTGTGTGTGATCATTAAAACTCGTTTCAACCAGTGTAGTTACATAACACAAAAATAGACACAAACTTTACTTGGCTGATTTAAATTTCTCCACGATGTTAAGTTGTACAGACTTGGGCAGAGGAAAATAATATTGTGGAGAGAGTACAAACAGCGCGCCAGTACCGAGACATAGTTAACAAGGAAATGAACATAGCCTTTTATATTCCTAAAAAAGACCAGTGCGACGTCTGTATAGCATTTAAAAATTGCCTTCCATATAAACCACAGCACAAGATCAGTACAATAAACATATCCAAGATAAAAATATAGCGAGATCTTTGAAGAAACATGACAAAAATGAAGCTACTTCTAATCCTGAAACTTTAACTTCGGCTACCATTGATTTTCAAAAAAAATTGTCGACACAACACGGAGAAACCAGTTCATTTTATTATGGGGCCCCTCAGAGGGGCCAAAGCCTGCCGGCGACTTATTTCCTTACCGTGCCCCTGGAACTTAAAGGACTATTGAAGGACGCCCTGGATTTTAGTCAGTACAAGTCTGACAGTTCCTCCCTCCCGCTGCTGCCCGGGGTGGAAGGAAACATTTGATGATTTTACCACGCTAAAAAAAAAGGTGTACATGTCAGCATAGCATGCAGTATGCTGCGTGCTATGCTGACATATACACCTTGTTTTTCCCAAAATTTTATCAAATTTTTTGACCAAAATTTTATCAAATTAACATTAGTATCGCTCAAATTTTGTTCAGGAATACAATTAAGAGTTTCGCCTGTTAAAAAATGTCCAGGTGTTAAAAAGGAATAATCATTAGGATCAGCTGTAAGAGCAGTTAATGGACGAGAGTTTAGTACACCCTCAATCTCTACTAATACAATATTCAGTTGTTCATAAGTCAGTAAGGCTTTACCTACGACGCGTTTCAAGTGGTGTTTTGCACTTTTGACGCCACTTTCTCAAAGTCCACCAAACATTGGACTATAACTATGCTTAAAGTGGAAAAGAGTTAGGGGACTTTGAGTAAGTATAGATATATGTGTATATGACTAATGTATGTGTATAGTCTTGTCCATTGATACACATCTACCTTTCCTGTTTTTGTAACTCAAATGCTCTTTCATAGTATATTTGAATCACATTTGCTACAAACATCTGTTCTAAGTTGTTTAAAAGATAAATTGAATTTCTTTTTAAATAGATTTCTATATGTGCATTTCTTTATGAAATATTTTGTACTCTTGTTCCAATAACAAAACTGTAGCCGAATTGATTCCGATGACTATTCCTCAAAATCTTCCCACCCTCTTATGTCAAAATTGACATTTACGTCACGTTCAAATAACATTATGAAAATGCCACAGATAAAATATCACACTCTATATCAATAAAATAACTAATAATACTAAAATGTAAGGCTAATAAAATATAACATTTTTTTCTCTAAGTGGCATTTTCGAGCATGACGAGAATCTACAATTTAACGTAAGAGCCAGTCCATATAAAATGACAATAGTTTTAATTTCATCTTCGTTTCCCAGAACACATCATCTTTATCTATAATTTCCGTTTTGATGTTGTGGATGTTATGGTTTTCACCACTCCACACGGCAAACAAGAATTTCTTTTTACGTGTCACATGAAGTTGCCCCTGAATCTAATAATACCAATTACTGTTTATTTATTTATCACACTTTTTGTCACGTTTGCCATTACGGTTAAAAACTAATGCATACTGTTCTTGTTCAATTATGATACCATTTTTTTGTTATATCTCCATATTTTTATTTTATTCTCCCTTATGGCATTTTCTAGGCCATTTTTGAAAGCCACTATAGGACATTTGATTTCTACTATTGTATCTTGGCCTATCAAAATGTTTGGCGTGGTGCCAATAAATGGGTATTCGTGGTCTACGAACAACCCACAGGGATTAATTGTCACATTTTCATGAATAGAGAGTTGTTGTAAAGCAAGTTGTTCAGTTTCCACGCCATGTGCAATTGCAGTAACTTTGCTTAGGTTGCATTTATACAAAATATTTTGCACTAATTTGACTTTGCTACTGTTTTCTCGTCTTTTAACTACCATTCCAAAATTAGACGCAGTTAACATATCTTTCTTAGATCTGACCAGTCACTGCTTTCCCTCTGATTTATAGTGGACTGCTGTATGTTATCTCTGTCCGAATTCAATTTATTTGAATTTTCTAAGAACAGTTCTTTGGCTCTGACGAATTCATTAGGTTCCATATCAGGAGTAGTACTTTGAGGTCCATAATCACGTTGAACTACATCTTCTTTATTTTGTATTCTATTCTTCTTCAGTAGTTGATCTTCAAACTTTTTCAACATACATATTATATTACAAATAATAATTATTTCATTGACTGAGACACTACTTATTTCGCTCTCCTCTGGCCCCCAGCTGAACTCTTTCAAAAAAAACCAGTTTTGAATTACCAGTCGTGACGCAAGCAGAGTGAGTAATATAAGTACTTAAGTAGCCAGTCTTTTCGTCGCAACGAGTCCATACGGTGAAAACGGGATAGTAGCCCCACTTTTTGAAAAGGCTTTCTAATTTTCAAACAGTACGTTTTTCATTAAAAATTTCCATGAATGTTAATAGTTGGATTTTTGTACTAGCAATACAACTCGTTTTTGTGGATTTAACATTAACAGATTCTGCCTATATGGATAGATGCCTCACTATGAAAATGCTGAGGAGGATAGATGACCGTAATGTAGGATAGACGCCCTATAGATTGAAATGAGTATAATACATAGTTTTGTTATGTTTTATTTGCACTATTTAGGTAAATGCACAATGGTATTCTTAAAAATAATAAAATTAAACAATTGTTTAAGAAAAAAAAACTTAATTTTAATTTGCACAAGCAGACAAGCTAGGTAATATTAAAAATAATATTTAAAAAAGATCATAAGATTTTTAAATCAACGTAATTAAATTTTGTCCTTAATTTAGGTCGAATTAGAAAGGGCTTCCAGTTTGCAACATCTTGAGCAATAATTTCTAAAAAGTGTACAATGTGACGTGCAGCCACATCTGGCACGATATGCACTGAATCCAATCAGATTTAGAATTCGTATGTTAATAGCTATCAAAGCATTCTATGCAATAAGTTATCGTCTGTATCTTTTGGGCTTTCTTGGTTATCCCTCTTTGTTTTCTTTACAGGCAAACCTCGAGATCTTTTTCCTCTAGTTTTATAGTATGTAGTTGTGGGTGTTTCTTCACTATCACTATATGTTGTATCTTTCTGCGATGCAGTTTTGTGTGGTATCCCTAACGCTGTGTTGCGATTTTGCGAAGTTAGGTTTTTAGAAAATGGCCTCACCTATCCAGCTGCGGCATCTATCCCGGATTTACCCTACATTATAGCCCCGTTTTATAGGCTTCATGTACATATATATATCGTATAGTGCGAAATGAAGTTCTGCCCTTGAATTTTACCATACACTTTTCCACGGAATAAACAGTTGACTCTTCTGCCTGTTGTGAGAATATGAAGTTTAGTTTGTTTATTAAAGGCCTGAGTTTGAACTATTTATTAAAATTTGGTGACCCACGCGGTGTTACATTATCATTGAGGTGTAAATTTTTCAGCTTCTTATTGAATCTGGTTAAGCTAAGTAGAAGAAATATCTGGATTTATATTAAAACGAACCGTAGACCAGCAGTTCAAAATCCGGAAGTGGTGCAAACTCATCATAATCACCACATCAAGAAAATCTTCTATCTCTTGTTGTTTTGTCGGGAGATTCATATGTGTCCTAACTCAGGGCAAGGCGGAAGGGAGTGTCAGACTTGAACTTACTAAATAAAATCCACGGTGTCCTTCAATAGCCCTTTATGTTACGGAGTCACGTGTAATGAGATAGTTCCCGCGGCATTGGCCTTCTGGCCCCCTCCAAGATGACGGGGCTCCCCGGCCCCGTCATATAACCTTTATGTTCCTTAATAACTGCTTAGCCTCCCCACTTAAATGTCCCTTTAAATAATAAAATCTCAAAATAAAACTAGAAACTCTTTCGTAATATAGCTAAATTATGAAGTACAGCTGTTGCTATGTTTATGCCAGGTACTCTATGAAGGTGTAATAATTTTTAAAATAGGGTGAGTTTTTCGAATTGTTATAAATTTATTTATCATTTGTTTATATTTTTATTAATTTAATGATGATCGAATTGGTCCATAAAAAATATACTTAATTATGTCCCTGGATAATATAGCGAATCTCCTCTTCCATATACCAAATGCCCGTTCAACCACATTCCTCGTCTTTAGTTGTGACTCTTGGTAAAGTGTCTCTCCTCGTGTATTCACATTGTTTTCTGACAGAGGTGTCATCATTAAGTTAGTTTGGGCATAGCCACTGTCACCTAGCAACAATTTATCATTATATTTGCCCTGCAAAAAGTTCCGTTTTAATGCACAGTTATCCCAAATGTTGGGATCATGTGCTGATCCATGCCACCTTGCCACAACGTCTAAAAACATAAGGTTTGCAACAGCTACACATTGGATGTTTATTGAAAAATATCCTGTCCTATTTCTATAAATTTCAGCGTTGTCACCACCTGGAGATAATATCCTCACATGAGTGCAATCTTACGCACCTAACACTCTAGGGAACTTTGCAATTCTATAAAAATCATACGCTGTTTTATTTTGCTCTTCTGTTGTGCTTGGAAATTTTATATACATCTTATACAATAATGCAATGGCATGAGAAACACGATGTACTATTCTACAAGCTGTGCTTTCATGTACACCAATCATGTCACCACAAGTTATTAGCTGACTTCCTGTCGCATAAAATCTAAGCGTACATTAAAGTGAGTGACTGATTTGATCCTGCAAAACAAACAAAAATTAAGCTAATTAGCTACCTATCTATTTATTGAATATTCAATAATAATAATAAGTACATTTCCTTACTTGTTGCTGGTTTTTAAATGTAGGGCTATTTGCTAACAAAATTGTAGTGGTTTTTTTCGTTAGACGAAACCTTCTGAAGAATTTGTTGTCCGAATACATTCCAAATAAGTCTGCTCTCTTAAACAATTCCCTCGGTCTGTTGATATATTCTATAATCTCCTCATCGTTGTCAGAATACAATTCCCACAATTCCATCTTACAAAGTTCCTACCGAACTCTTTTGAAATCTTTTAGTGCCTACATTTTTGTTGTGAGACGCTAAATATACTCGTAATTAGCAGACTAAATGCGTTTACGTCGCTCTTAAACGTATTTAACGACGATGCGCAAGCCGCCCTTATTGAAAATTAATTTCAAAGTTTGACAGTTATTCTGTACAGAACTGTCCCATTTCTACCAAACTACTTTTCAATTGTCAATTGATTTTTTCTATACTCAAATGTTTTATAATTTTTAACTTTTCTCAAATATATTTCTATTAAATAAAAAACACATTAATGCAGCTTTATATCTTAATTAATTATAATTTATTTTCTAATTTTAAACATTGTCCCATCAAAGTAAAAAACGCCCAAAAAAGTAACAAACATAACCGCATAAAGTTGCGAAACACAAGAAGCTAATTGCCCATGGTGCCACGGCGAGTGTTTTGCTGGTTCTTTACTTATATGTTTTTTGAATCAACAAAAAATTCATATTTAAATGATTCTTGTCAAATAGTTATCATTATTTATGCGATTAAAAAAAGAAAATTTATAGATGTATATGTTACAGTCATAGTGATTAAATAGATATTATACATAATGACTGGTCATTATATATAATAACAAAATTGACTAGACAATATGATAAATTAATCACTTCATCCGGATTTTATTCATAATAGCGGGTCAAAGTTAGCCAAAGTAATAAATACGGTCTAACTGACTTGTTACCCCTCCCGCTCTTCATCCCACTGCCGCGTCGCGTGATCGCCGCCATCTTGTAGCTGACGCAAACAGTGGTCGTCATCGTTTTGTTATGAGAGGTCGCGCCGCGCGTGCCGCAATTTCCGCGAGTTTTTACATTCGTATCAGTGTCTAATAATGGCAGATGAAATGAAAAAACGTTTCTATGAAAATATCACTGTACTCGTTGCAAGTAAAGGAAAAATAATCAGTTGTTTACATGTGATCAATATTTGTCTTTAATTTCAAAAGTTAAAGAATCAAAGAACAAGGTTATTAAGAAAACACCTGAAGATTACCAGCGCCTATCAAGATACGATGTCGTCAAAATTGGAGCATCAGAAAAACTAATAATTCCGGTGAAAAACGAAGGTGATCCCATTATTTACTATGCCCACTGTTAGGGAAAAAAAAAAGAACATTGTCTATGATGTTTGAGAAAAAAAAAAAAAAGAAATGGAAGCTCTCTGGAAAAACCTACAAAATGGACGTCATGTTAAAAACCTGTGTTCATGTTTAAAAGTGCATAATTAAAGTAATAAAGTGATGAAAACTAAATATCGTTCTTTTTTAAATGTATAAATATACCTAGAATAGGGCGTCTCTGGGCCCATAACCTATTCTAGGACAGAACAGAACGATTAATAACAACCGGTTACAACGTGATGCAAGCTAAAATTAAAGACAAAGAAAATGGACAAAGGAGATGCTCAGATTGAAAAATTAAAGGATGAAGAGACGTTTTTGTTATGGAAATTTGAATTTGACATCCACTTAAAGGCCGCAAACCTGACTATAGCAGTTTCGCCAGATGTGAAAGAAGAAGTTAAGAAAACTGATGCATTTATCACTAAAGATGCCATGGTACAAAGAATTATAGTAAACAGTATAGACAGGAAATTAAAAGGGCACATTTTAACATGTAAAAATGCACTAGAAATGTACATGAAACTATGTAACATATTTGAAGGCTCGGAACAAAGAAACAAAACAACATTACTGCAAGAGTTCTTCACATATAGGTTGCAAGAAGGTCGATCACTTACAGAATTAATAAGTGACATAGAAAATCTACAGTTTAGACTGAACCAGTTGGGTGAAAACATTAACGAACAAATAGTTATGTCTTAACAGTCATGGATGACTACACCCATTTTACCAAAATCTACCTTCTGAAGCATAAAAGTGAAGTGAAAGACAATATAAGACATTATGTAGAAGAAACAGAAAGAGAGAGAACAGAAAAGGTGTCTACCATAAGATGTGACAACGGGGGTGAATATACAAGTAATGATTTTAGAAAATGGTGCACAGAAAAAGGAATAAAACTAGATTATACAGTACCATACACTCCTCAACTAAATGGTAAGGCAGAAAGATTAAATCGGACATTATTAGATAAAACCAGAGCATTACTATTTGATTCAGAATTAGATAAAGAAATGTGGGGTGAAGCTATATTCTGTGCTACTTATATTATAAATAGACTACCTAGTGAATCTTTGAAAAATAAAACACCTTATGAAATGTGGCATGGTAAAAGACCTAATATATCTAACATACACAAGTTTGGTTCAAAAGTATATGCTAAACAACTACATACAAATATAAAGAAACTAGACCCAAGAAGTAAAAAGTTAATAATGATTGGATATACTAATAACGGTTATAGACTATGGAATAAAGAAGAAGGAAGAATCGAAATAGCAAGGGATATTGTCATACTTAATGATAATAAGAATAATGAGGAAAGAGAAAAAGAAACAAGAAGGTTGGTGATAACAGATATAATATCAGGTAATGAAGAAGAAACAAATCAAGAAGAAGATAGTGATGATAGTTATTATGAAACACAGGAGTTGGAACTACAAAGTAATGAACCAGAAATAATAGAAGAAGAAGTTGAAATTAATGAAAATGTAGAAAATGACACTGTAGAGATAGAAACTATAAATACACAAAGACAAAAGAGAAAACCAGCTTACCTGCATGATTTATGTATTACTTACCTATGATGAAGCCATGAAGTCCGCTGAGAAGAAGAATTGGGAGAAGGCCATCAATTCGGAGAAGGAATCATTGGAAAGTAACAACACATGGGAAATCGTTGATTTAGAAAAGGCAAAGGGACACAAGATACTGTCAAATAAATGGGTATTTTGTATCAAAGAAAATGGTATATACAAGGCAAGACTCGTAGCAAGGGGTTTTGAACAGCAAGGCATCGACTATCAAGAGATATACAGTCCAGTAGTAAGTCAATCAGCATTAAAATCATTGATAGCAATTGCTGCTTCGAAGGAGTATGAGATGATTACTTTTGATGTAAAAACAGCATTTTTATATGGTGAATTAATAGAAGACATCTTTATGAACATCCCAGATGGATATAAGAAACAGCACAATAAAGTTTGTCATTTAAAGAAAGCATTATATGGGCTAAAACAAGCACCTATGACATGGAATAAAAAATTTACAGAAACTATGGAAAAACTTGAACTAAGAGCTACAAAGTCAGATCAGTGTGTTTTTTCTAATGAAGACAATACGATAATAATAGCAATATATGTTGATGATGGTTTGGCTATATCTAAAGAAAAAGAGAAATTATTACAGATCCTATATCACTTAGAAAAAGAATTTATGATAAAGATTTATAAACAACCACAAAATTATATTGGGTTTGAAATCAGAAGATCAGAAAAAGGAATTTTATTACATCAACAGACCTATACAGAAAAATTACTGAGAAAGTACAATATGTTTGATTCAAGGCCAGCAGATACACCATGCATTGTGGGGAAGGTAACCGAAACTGAGATGACTACATCAAACTTTCCATACAGAGAACTGGTAGGAGGATTATTGTACTTATCAACTAGATCAAGACCAGACATCAGCCAAGCTGTGAATGAAGCTAGTAAAAAGGTAGAAAATCCATTGAGACAAGACATATAGCAGTAAAGAAGATTTTGAAATACTTGAATGGGACAAGAGATAAAGGAATTATGTACAACACCGGAATAGACATTACAACATTACATGCATACTGTGACTCAGACTATGCAGGCTGTACTGATACTAGACGCAGCACAACAGGATTTATAATAATGCTATCAGGTGGACCCATATCTTGGTGCTCCAAGAGACAACCGATAGTGAGTCTGTCTTCAACTGAAGCCGAATATATAGCGGCTGCAGATTGTGTTAAAGAGTGTTTATATTTAAAGACTTTTATAAGTGAGTTAATTGGACATAGTGTTAAAATAAGTCTAAATATTGATAATCAGAGTGCTATCCAGTTAATAAAAACAGGTTCATTCAGTAAAAGGTCAAAACACATAGATGTGAGGTTCTATTTCATTCATGAAAATTATAAGAAAAATCATTTGGATATAAAATATTGTCCTACTAATTTACAGATTGCTGATATGTTTACAAAACCATTGTCTAAAGATAAGTTTAAGTTTCATTGTGAAAAAGTTGTTAAGTAAAAAAAATAATAATAATTAGTTCTGTTGCAAAGAAGCAAAATTGTATAAGTTTATTTTTTGAATTTTTCATTTTAATTAAGAATATATAAAAATTAAAAAAATAGGAGAAGGTGTTAGGGAAAAAAAAAAGAACATTGTCTATGATATGTTTGAGAAAAAAAAAAAAAAGAAATGGAAGCTCTCTGGAAAAACCTACAAAATGGACGTCATGTTAAAAACCTGTGTTCATGTTTAAAAGTGCATAATTAAAGTAATAAAGTGATGAAAACTAAATATCGTTCTTTTTTAAATGTTTATATATACCTAGAATACCCACTTAGACGAAACTTTTCAAATAATCCACGACTGTCATATTAGTATTGGACACGGCGGTAGAGTCAGAATGATGAAAGAGTTAAAATTAAGATATAAAAATGTAACTGCTGAACTCGTCACAGTGTATTTGAATCTGTGCGAATCTTGTCAGAAAAAGAAAAGTTTGCCAAAAAAAGGTCTTGTTGTAAAACCGATTATCAGCAACGAACTTAATTCAAGGTGCCAAATAGATCTCATAGACATGCAATCACAAAGTGATGGTGATTATAAATTCATCATGGTCTATCAAGATCACCTAACAAAATTCGTGCAGCTGCGGTCTTTAAAAAGTAAGCGAGCAGAGGAGGTAGCGTATCATTTACTGGACATTTTTACTACATTTGGAGCAAAAATCGTTTACAAAAATCATTTAAATTAAAACAAATATCACAAATTTTCGTCTTCTGATCGCTTGTCTAGAAAATGCCAAGGCTATGAAAATCACACTATAATGAGTGAACACATTACTAACTGTGCAAGAAAAACTTAGAAAAAGGCACTATCGAATGAAAATAGAATCAGATAAAAGCTTAAGCAGCTTGAGAATATAATTGAGACAATGCAGGCACGTGAAGAAGAAGTGTTTAGGAAAAATTTAGAAGAAGTGTTGTCAATTACAGCAGCACAGGAACATTTACGAGAAGATTTAACTCCATTCAAGGCAGAGTATTTGGAAAGCTTAGCAGCGTCCATCTCTTACACAGCCAACACAAGAAATTTTGGAAACTACAGGAGCGACTCGACGATATCAGAACAAGACCCTTCTTTGCAAAACTTGACAGTTACCACATCAATCAGTCAACCTGCACACGATCTGTTGTTGACTGCTGAGCATACATTGCATATCATCAAACGCTGCTGAGCATATTATTATATTATAAATTGCTCAATCATGTTCAGTGATGAACAGCAGCTTGTCCACCACTGCATCTTCACCAATACCTGTACCTTCGATTTTTTTTTTTTGTCTTAGGGCGACACACAGTGGTGGAATTCAAGCGTGCAAGATGACATTCCAAATGATTCCATGAATGCACAATAATATATTATTTTTTACAATTAACTCTATAATAAGTTGATTTGTTATAAGCTAATTACCATTTGTTAATGTTTGTTTTGTAATCACCTCACCAAAGCAAGACTGATATCGAATAAATACATAGATAATGATAGTATAGTGATTATCCAGTAATCGTTTTAATTTATTTGAATGTTTTGATTCATACCTTAATATAATCTTCCGATGCTGTGTAAATAGCTTGCAGAACTTTCACCAAAAAGTATCTTATAGTACACCTAGGTACTCTAAATATTTCTGATAATATTTGAAAGCAATTTCCTGTAGCTAGATATTTTAAAGTTATTTCAATTTTGTACCTGCAGCTATAGTTTGACGCATATTTGTATCGCTTCTTTGTATAGATGGTCCAATTACTTGAAGTAAATATATAAATTGTGTTTTCATAACCCGAAACATATTTTTGAATGTCTCTTCATCTTCCAATTGTAATTCCAGGCACAACGTGTTGGATGCTCCCAAATTATTTCTTCTCGCTCTCCATTTTTAACCCAACACCTTTTTTATTTGGCCGTTTAACTACTTCTTGTCTCATAAGAGCAGAAATAATCAAAACACCCTCGCGTTCCGCACTCAAGGTAGCAACTGACAAAAACTCGACGTACCATAATTGCTTGAAACTGACTCAAAAAGTAAGTATTTTTTGCCGATGTCATTATTTTTTTAGCCTTTTTCGTTGTAGTAATATAGATTTCTTAATGACTGGTAATTAGTGAACGATACTTAAACACGTGATTATGCTCATGATAACAAACAATTTTTATTACGGGAGAGAGCCGAAATCGTCAAAAAAATATGAGCTGTTCAGTACACCCTTAACCGCATGATTTTTTTATTTTGGGCCGAGAAAAATCCCAGGGGTCCTAAATGAGGTGTACATTAAAGGAAAAATAATGAAAAAAATCAAACTACAGTTTTTTGTGTTTTTTTATTTTATTTATTGATGTAATATTACATCATCATGCAAAATCGTCTTAAATTATCATACTAAGGAGAAAATCTGTGAAACAGTTGTTAGTTCCGTTCAAACACAGAGGGATATTGCATTTTGAGCATGCCCATTGGGTTGTGCCTTTACATTGAGGAAGTTTACAGCGAAAACGCTTTGAAAATATGGGCCGGTGCGCAACACCATCTGAACGCACGTCCTAACAAGGAAGCGGATGAGCTGGTTCTCTTCGTTTCTTAGCTTGTTCTTCTAAGCAGCTGTTGCTTGGCCGACCTCTTTTGCTACCGTTGCTTTTGCACAGGGCATCTGCCAATTCATTTCGGAACTCTCCTAGATTTGGCAGCTGCTTTTTGGGGGTACCTTTTGCAGTCATGTTTTTCTTGAAGAGAACCCACGAGTTGATGACGGCGAGGTCTAGCAAATGGTAAAATAGTCTCATATACATTTTTTTACTTTTGACTCTTATACGATACCGTCCCAAGTAACTGTCCATGAGGTCAACTCCCACCATGTGCATATTATATTCTGTACCACTTTAGGGCATAGGACGTCAATTTTCTGTTTCAGTTTTTTATCGAACCGTTGCACTTTACCTGCTGGTTCTGCACCAACATACGTAGATAATAAAGTTACTACCTTATTATCCTTCCAAACAGCAGCTGAGAAGTCCACGCCATCGTGATGAGCCACTTTTTCTTCGTAGGTTCCTCCGGGGACGTATGTTTTCATGAGCGTCTTTTTATCCGGAAGTCGACAGTTAGGTAAACGGTATTGCTGGACAGTGCCGACAGAGTGGATACCCTACTTGGACAAGTAGTAGGCCAAAGGCAAAGAGTTGTAGAAGTTGTCAAAATATATGACGTGATTTTGCTTCCGCGGTACTACTCTGACCAGACGCAAGACCACATTGTTTGTGATCCCTAAATCAGGTTCGTCAGCTGGCTTGTCTTTGGTATTGTCTTGTCCAGAATAGACTTCAAACCGGTAGGCATAACCCACGGTATTCGGCTGCCAACATGCTTAAGGCCCTTAAACTTCACAGATCGGGTGAAAGTATCAGAAAAGCAGCGAAAACGCTTTCAATATTGCTTACCCAACCTTGCGACGGTACGTAGCACAAAACTTAGACGTCAAAACAGAGGATCGTGCCGAGAAGAGATTAGTACCGAATTAAGAAAATCATTTAATGTTTACCGCAGAACAAGAAAACAATTATAAAGAGTACATAATAGAATCTGCTCTAAAATTTTATGGATTGACCACAAAAGACTGGCGTAAAGTGGCGTACCAGATGGCGAAAGTAAATAATGTGACAATGCCAGACAGCTGGAAGCACGAAAAAATGGCAAATATGTCTGTTGATATACAAGCAAAACGAGTTCTTAGTTACTTGAAAGGGACAAGGACATGCAGTTTGATGTATGAGAAGAATGAAGAAAATGAACACCTAATTGAGACGTTTTTTGAATGCTGAATGCGGAGGTAACCACTCTGTCAGAAAGAGTTGAGTGGGTATGTGACATTCTACAATGGCAACTTCATATCTTGGTTTTAGAGGAAGCAAAACTACGTAGCCCTGTCCACGACTGAGGCAGAGTATACAGCTGCAGCGGTGAGTGCCGGTGACCTATTTTGTGTGAAAAGACTGTATTTTGATTTGAACCAACCAAAGTGCCAAGAATATTGATGAGGTGCCCTACAGCTTATTAAATCATTTGAAAATTCAAAAAGAGCAAAGCACATTGATATTAAAACTCATTTTGTTAAAGACCTTGTAAACGAGGGAGAATTTGCTGTTGAATACGTACAATCTGATTTCAATCATGCAGATATATTTTCTAAAAGTTTATGCTATGAAAAGTTTACTAAGCTAAATAAATTGTTGTGTGTGTTATTTACGAACGCCGAAACCCTTTCGCACGAAAGGCGCACTGCAACAGGTTATCGGCCCAAAATGGAAGGTTAGAAATTTTTCTTTATTTTTACAACTGAAACAAAAAGGGTTTCGTCAAGAAGGCGATTTAAAATGGGCGATAATGATTCCTCAAAAACACCAGGAATATCACACATTGATAAATTATCAAGGTGTGGCAAATTATTCGACGTGGAAATTTTGTATGCGGATGGTATTGGTACTGGAAAATCTGTGGGATACTGTAACAGGGGACGACATGGATCCCGGGCATTTTCAGAAAGCGTTGGCCCCTTATATGTCCTAGCATTCACAGTAGCTTGATGCAGAATGTGCGGGATGCAAAGACTGCTATTAGCAGTCTTGCTTCCCATGCTTCCTTAGCAGTCTACTAAGGAAGCATGGGGTAAACTATCCCAAATTTATGAAGATAAATCTCTATAGACGAATTTTACTTCTGAGAAAACTTTACCGTACAAATTACTCTGAATTCTCCAACATGAGTGAGTACATTAATGGTATTATGACCCTATAACAACAGCTCGCGGATTATATGAAAAAAAGATAGAGGACTGCGAACTGGCGGAAATTCTCCTTAGTGGCCTGCGTTCTGAGTTTGAGGTGCTTGTGTTGGGTCTGGAGACAGCAAACATAAACAATGAGTGAACTGGTGCGGACACGATTATTACAGGAGGATCATAGAAGGAATCGCAATGACACTTCTAAATTCTAATCCAGTATCGAGTACGGCCTATGCAGCAAATAAGAAGATGAAAGTTTGTCACTATTGCAAAAGAACGGGACACATCAAGGCAAGGTGTTTTAAATTGAAAAAGGACAGAGACGCCAAGAAAGAAGAAGAACAGAAGACTTGCCTGACGACTGTAACTGACACTGCTGATGATGACTAACCAACTATGACTGCAATGTCTGTGCGTCATCAGAGTAGATGTGATTGTGGCCTCTGGCTGTTCGATGCATATAAGTAACAACAGTGAAAATTTTATGAACTTAGAGCAAATTAAAGTGAGGTATGCGTTGCTAATAGTGATCAAATGGTTAGTGTTGGTAAAGGAACTTTACAGATTTTATTAGATAATAACCATAAAATTGTAGATAATGCTTTGCTTGTCCCAGAGTTAACGTCCAATTAATTGTCTGTAAGGTTATAATGTAATATTTAATGATACAGGCTGTCAAATCAACGAAAATTGTAGTAAATATGTATATAATCATAGTAAATTTAAATTGATGCTGTCACTTTCTTTTTGATACAAAATGTAATGGCATGAATTTATTGTCTCCGTTAAACTAATGTTGGTTTTGTGCAACTTCACAAGTGTTTTGTATGCATTAATTACTATGCAGTTAAATCTTTTGAAATTAATACAAAAATAATTTAATTTTCATAGAGCATCAAATGGTCATCACCAGGATCAAATGATAAAGATATAGAAGATTGCATAAAAGTTTGGTTAAAACATGCACCGGAATGGCTGAAGAGACTCAGCATCATAAGTGAGAAATAAGGTATTTAAGTATTGTTTTCTTTGTGGTAATATTGACCTTGTACAATAATACAACAATATTATAATGTGTGTAATTTCATTGCAAAAAAGCAAGCTCAGTCAGATACTAAGTTGCCAGTTTCATTGATATCATTATTTATACAGTAAAATTTAAATTAGCATTTGAATTAATATCAAAATAATTTTAATTTCAGACAGCATCTACAAAATTAATCATAAATCGTTTACCAGGACTAGGATTTAATAATGATAATGAAGACTGCATGCACGAAGGCGGCGAAGAGGCAGAGTGAAAAATTACAAAAAATCCTCAAACATTTAGTTTATAGACCATAATAATAAAATTGTAAATGTCATTTAATGTGAATGGTCTTCCTCTCTTTAAAAGTAAAAATTTACTATTGTGGCCAATTTTAGGACTAGTTAAAAATTATTGCAATGCTAAGCCTTTTGTTATTGCCCTGTATTAAGGAAACATGAAACCTTCGCCGTTAGACATGGATGTTTCTTCAGAAGTAAACATTATACAATTGAAGTACACAGTTTTATTTGTATGTACCAAATCCCATGGTGGGTATTCTGCTTGCGACAAATGTTTTGAAGTAGGTGAATATGTTCAAGGGCGCATAGTACACTAAAGTGTCACTGTTGTGTTGTGCTCTGTAGCAACGCCACCTTACATTTTTATATTATGACTAGTATTTGCGCGTTGCGCGAGCTGCAAGCAGCTCGCGGGGTCGTGTTTTGAAAAGTATTTCTTACTTAGAATTTTTTGCAGTCACCATTTAAGATTTTGATTTTGACCTTACTATCGGCTTTAGCATCCTCGAAAACTATTAATACGACTCCCATGATGAACAATTCAAAAATGATCGCAGCCGCCATCTTAGATTCTGATTTAGACTTCACTATCGGCTTTAGCACCCTCGAAAACCATGAAAACGGCATCCAATAAAAAAAAAATGATTTTTTGAAGTCGCCATCTTGGATTTTGATTTTGACCTCACTACCGGCTTTTTATCATCATCAGCTTATTGCTGTCCACTACTGGAAGTAAGCCTCCCCCAAAGAGCTCCAACCATCCCGGTTTTGGGCAGGCCGCATCCATCCACTGCCAGCCACCTTCCTTAAATCATCGACCCATCTTGCAGCAGGGCGTCCTACACTACGTTTGCCCATTCGCGGTCTCCACTCAAGCACATGTTTGCTCCATCCGCCGTTTGTCCGTCTACAGACGTGCCATTTGGTTCTCTGGCATGAATCGTGCATCGAATGACTTCATTACGAATTCTATCCACCAGAAAAACCCCGAGCATTGCTCTCTCCATTGCACGCTGAGCAACCTTAAATTTGTGGACCAGGTCGATGGTAAGTGTTCACATTTCGGCTCCGTTAGTTATTACGGGTAGGACACGCTGGTTGTAAACCCTGGTTTTAAGGGATTGTGGGATCGATGATTCAAAGATATGACGCAGCTTCCCGAATACCACCCAGCCCAAGCGTATTCTTCTAGCTGCCTCCTTCTCAAAGTCGTGCCTGCCCAGTTGTACACTTTGGCCTACATAAATGTATTCTTGCACAACCTCGAGGGCAGCAACATTCACGATTACCGGTCTAGGGTGACGTGACCATTAAACATGACTTTGGTTTTGTTCAGCCAGATTCATTCTGAGACCCACACGCCTTGAAGAATCGCTCAAGATGTTCAGCGTTTTTTCCAGCTCCTGCAGAGACTCTGCTATGATGACAATGTCATCCGTAAATCGGATGTGTGAGATGTACCGACCGTTGATATTAACACCCCGTCCTTTCCAATCAATCGTCTTGAAAACGTCCTCCAACGCGTTTGTAAACAGTTGGATTGGTTTTGTGCTCTGTTCTTGTACTTAGACGGTCACTGTTGCGGCCTTATACATACATCTCATCACCTCAACGTAGCGACAATCGATGAGGCATCTCTGCATGGACTCCAGAACAGCCCAGGTCTCGACGGTATCGAAAGCCTTTTCGTAGTCCACATACGCGAGGCACAGAGGCTGGTTATACTCCTCGGTCTTTTGAATCACTTGCCTAAGGGTGTGTATGTGGTCTATGGTGCGGTAACGATTTAGAATAACCCTCGAGAACAGCTTATAGATATGGCTCAGAAGTGAGATGGGGCGGTAGTTTTTAAGGAGCGATTTATCGCCCTTTTTGAAGAATAATACTACCACACTCCCATGCCATGCCTCCGGTGTTATGCAAGTGTGGACGGAATTGAAGAGTTTACAAGCTCTGTCAAGATTGGTATTCCTCTTGCCTAGAGCAGCTCTATGGTTATTCTAACATCCCCTAGGGCTTTGCAGTGGTGAAGCTGCCTGAGTGCCATTCCAATCTCACCCATGTCAATGTCGGGAAGCTCGTCTGTGAGATGGCGTGTCAGTTTGGCCCGTTGGTCATCCGCGCCGTGGGCCTGAGGTGGGCAAGGTTTTTGAGCATATAAGTCTCCGTAGAACTTTTCGACTTGGGTGCCTTGTGACGTTCTGAGCTTTGTCCGGCAACAGCGGGAGGTATGGGCTTGGCAAATACCTTCGACCCTTTATTCCGAGCTAAAGCTTGCTCTATAATTCGGTTATTTGCACTCCGTGTATCGCGTATGAACTGCTTTTTGACCTCCCCGTTAAGAACCTGACTCTCAGCCTGTGTGGCTTTGTGAGTTGTCGTCGTTTCCTCATTAGTGCCAGAGTCTCGCTGGTAATTAAGTTCCGACTTACGTCCATTCCTGATCGGTCGAAAAAGTTTACAGCCCACCTCGCAGACGACACGCAGCAGGCCTTCGGTGACGTCGTTTAGTCCTCCTGGATTTTAAACCTCACTATCGGCTTTAGAATCCTCGAAAACCATGAAAACGACTCCCATGATGAACAATTCGAAAATTATCGCAGCCGTCATCTTGCATTGCCGTTTTGACCTCGCCATCAGTTTAACATCCTCGAAAACCATGAAAACGACACCAATGATGAAAACACAAAAACTATCCAAGACAAAGAGAATTTTTCAATTCCAAAACAAACTTTTCAGTTTAGATAAAAATATGATATTTCAAAATTTAGTTGTGTTAGGTACGCGCTTACTGCCCCTCGAACACTCTATGCGATCATAAGATTTGGATTTTAACCTCACTATCGGCTTAAGCATCCTCGAAAACCATGAAAACGACTCCCATGATGAAAAATTCGAAAATTATCGCAGCCGATATCTTGGACTTTGCTTCTTACTTCACTATCAACTTAAGCATCCTCGAAAACCATGAAAACGATTCCCATGATGAACAATTCGAAAATTATAGCAGCCACCATCTTGGATTTTGATTTGGACTTCACTACCGGCTTTAGCACCCTCGAAAACCCTGAAAACAACTCCCATGATGAACAATTCCAAAAATATCGCAGCCGCCATCTTGAATTTTTATTTTGACCTCACTGTCGGCTTTAACACCCTCGAAAACCCTGAAAACGACATCCATGATGAACATTTTGAAAATGATCGCAGCCGATATCTTGGACTTTGCTTCTTACTTCACTATCAACTTAAGCATCCTCGAAAACCATGAAAACGACTGCCATGATGAACATTTCGAAAATTATCGCAGCCGCCATCTTGGATTCTCATTTTCACCTCACTATCGGCTTTATTACCCTCGAAAACCATGAAAACGACAGCCATGATGATATCTTTGAATTTTTTGCTGTCGCCATCTTGGATTTTGATTTTGACCTCACCATCGGCTTTAGCATCCTCGAAAACCATGAAAACGACTCCCATGATGAACAATTCGAAAATGATCGCAGCCGCCATCTTGGATTTTAATATTGATCACACTATCGGCATAAGCATCCTCGAAAATCATGAAAACGACTCCCATGATAACAATTCGAAAATGATCGCAGCCGCCAACTTGGATTTTGATTTTGACCACGCTATCGGCTTAAGCATCCTCGAAAACCATGAAAACGACTCCCATGATGAACATTTCGAAAATGATCGCATCCGCCATCTTAGATTTTGATTTTGACCCCACCATCGGCTTTAGCATACCCGAAAACGACATCCATGATGATAAATTCGAAAATGATCGCAGCCGCCATCTTGGATTTTGATTTTGACCCCACCATCGGCTTTAGCATACCCGAAAACCATGAAAACGACATCCATGATGAAAAATTCGAAAATGATCGCAGCCGCCATCTTGGATATTGATTTTGAGTTCACTATTATCTTTATTGCCCCCGAAAACCATGAAACCGACATCCATGATGACATCTTTGAATTTTTTGCTGTCGCCATCTTGGATTTTGATTTTGACCTCACTATCGGCTTTAGCATCCTCGAAAACCATGAAAACGACTCCCATGATGAACAATTCGAAAATGATCGCAGCCGCCATCTTGGATTTTGATTTTGACTTCACTATCAGCTTTATTACCCTCGAAAACCATGAAAACGACAGCCATGATGATATCTTAGAATTTTTTGCTGTCGCCATCTTGGATTTTGATACTGACCACGCTATCGGCTTAAGCATCCTCGAAAACCATGAAAAGACTCCCATGATGAACATTTTGAAAATGATCGCATCCGCCATCTTAGATTTTGATTTTGACCCCACCATCGGCTTTAGCATACCCGAAAACCATGAAAACGACATCCATGATGAAAAATTCGAAAATGATCGCAGCCGCCATCTTGGATTTTGACCTCACTATCGGCTTTAGCATCCTCGAAAACCATGAAAACGACTCCCATGATGAACAATTCGAAAATGATCGCAGCCGCCATCTTGGATTTCGACTTTGACTTCACTATCATCTTTATTACCCTCAAAAACCATGAAAACGACATCCATGATGATATCTTTGAATTTTTTGCTGTCGCCATCTTGGATTTTGATTTTGACCTCACTATCGGCTTTAGCATCCTCGAAAACCATGAAAACGACAGCCATAATGATATCTTTGAAT
Source organism: Agrotis segetum (assembly GCA_036375495.1). Taxonomy (NCBI): domain Eukaryota; kingdom Metazoa; phylum Arthropoda; class Insecta; order Lepidoptera; family Noctuidae; genus Agrotis; species Agrotis segetum. Next base: position 3,763,075 of record JAQSVV010000002.1, read on the forward strand.
TTTTTGCTGTCGCCATCTTGGATTTTAATATTGATCACACTATCGGCTTTAGCATCCTCGAAAATCATGAAAACGACTCCCATAATGAACAATTCGAAAATGATCGCAGCCGCCAACTTGGATTTTGATTTTGACTTCACTATCAGCTTTATTACCCTCGAAAACCATGAAAACGACATCCATGATGATATCTTTGAATTTTTTGCTGTCGCCATCTTGGATTCTGATTTTGACCTCACTATCGGCTTTAGCATCCTCGAAAACCATAAAAACGACAACCATGATGATATCTTTGAATTTTTTGCTGTCGCCATCTTGGATTTTGATTTTGACCTCACCATCGGCTTTAGCATCCTCGAAAACCATGAAAATGACAGCCATAATGATATCTTTGAATTTTTTGCTGTCGCCATCTTGGATTTTAATATTGATCACACTATCGGCTTTAGCATCCTCGAAAATCATGAAAACGACTCCCATAATGAACAATTCGAAAATGATCGCAGCCGCCATCTTGGATTTTGATTTTGACTTCACTATCATCTTCATTACCCTCGAAAACCATGAAAACGACATCCCTAATGATATCTTTGAATTTTTTACTGTCGACATCTTTGATGTTGATTTTGACCTCACTATCGGCTTTAGCATCCTCGAAAACCATAAAAACGACAACCATGATGATATCTTTGAATTTTTTGCTGTCGCCATCTTGGATTTTGATTTTGACCTCACCATCGGCTTTAGCATCCTCGAAAACCATGAAAATGACTCCCAACATGAACAATTCGAAAATGATCGCAGCCGCCATCTTGGATTTTGATTTTGACTTCACTATCATCTTTATTACCCTCGAAAACCATGAAAACGACATCCCTAATGATATCTTTGAATTTTTTACTGTCGACATCTTTGATGTTGATTTTGACCTCACTATCGGCTTTAGCATCCTCGATAACCATAAAAACGATTCCCATGATGAACATTTCGAAAATGATCGCATCCGCCATCTTAGATTTTGTTTTGACCCCACCATCGGCTTTAGCATCCTCGAAAACCATGAAAACGACTCCCATGATAAAATTGATGAACAATTCGAAAATTATAGCAGCCGCCATCTTGGATTCTCATTTTGATTTTGAAAAATGATTTTGACATACTCTGGGCCCCAAGAAAATGTTTCAAGTTTCTTCTGAGATCCACTTAAAGGAGGAGAAGGGGGTGAAGAGGGGAGATTTTGAAAAAAATGGTTTTTCTTTTCCAATCCTCCTCTATACGAATCCGTAAAAAAACACCAAACAAGGGTCTCTTAGTTTCTGAGATACGATAGGGAGGGGGGGGAGGCCAAAAACGGGGAGGCTTGGTATTTTTGCCCTTCTCATGAATGTTACTTGTAAGTTTGCTTGTCTTCACCGCCGAGTTACGCTTCACCCACTCAACCTTCATTAAGCTACGGAGGTCGCCGGCTCGCTTCGCTCGCCACCTCCCCCGTCGGTCCACTCGGTCTCGCAGGTTCGCTCCACTCAGAACCTACCTACCACCGGAAAGCTATCGTGACCTTTTCCCTACGCTACCTAGTTTCTGTTATACGATGGAGGGAGGGGTGAAGGGGGGAATGGGGTGAATTTTGAAAAATGATTTTGACATACTCTGGGCCCCTTGATACGAATCTGAAAAAAAAATGTTCCAAGTCTCTTCTGAGATCCACCTAAAGGGGGGGATAAGGGAGGCAAGGGGGGGGAACTTTTAAAAATGGTTTTTACTTTTCCGAGCCTTCTTTATAAGAATCCGTAAAAAAATAAAACACGGGTTTCTTAGTTTCTGAGATACGATTGGGAGGGGGGGGGGAGACGCCAAAAAGGGAAAGCTTGGTACTTTTGCCCTACTCATGAGAGTTACTTGTAAGTTTGCTTGTCGTCACCCCTGAATTACGCTTCACCCACTCAACCTTCGTTACGCTACGGAGGTCGCCGGCTCGCTTCGCTCGCCACCTCCCCCCTTCGCTCCACTCGGTCTCGCAGGTTCGCTCCACTCAAGACCTACCTACCATCAGAAAACTATCGTGTCCTCATCCCTACGCTTCGCTTTACCGCTACATAATTTTTCCGAGTTACGATGGGTGGAGGGGTGAAGGGGGGAGAGGGGCGAGTTTAGAAAAATGATTTTGTCATACTCTGGGCCCTTTGATATGAATCTGAAAAAAAAAAATGTTACAAGTCTCTTCTGAGATCCGCCTAAAGGGGGAGAACGGGGTCAAGAGGGGGATACTTTGAAAAATGGTTTTTACTTTTCCGAGCCTTCTCTATAAGAATCCATAAAAAAACAAAACACGGGTCTCATAGTTTCTGAGATACGATTGGGAGCGGGGGGGGGGAGCAAAAAGGGGAGGCTTGGTACTTTTGCCCTACTAATGAGAGTTACTTGTAAGTTTGCTTGTCGTCATCGCTGAGTTACGCTTCACCCACTCAACCTTCGTTACGCTACGGAGGTCGCCGGCTCGCTACGCTCGCCACCTCCCCCTTCGCTCCACTCGGTCTCGCAGATTCGCTCCACTCAGGATCTACCTACCACCGGAAAGCTATCGTGACCACATCCCTACGCTACGCTTCGCTTCGCTTTACCGCTATGGGGGGGGGGGAGTAAAGAGGGGGAGAGGGGTGAGTTTCGAAAAATGATTTTGACATACTCTGGACCTCTTGCACGAGTCTGAAAAAAAAAATCCAAGTCTCTTGAGATCCGCCTAAAGGGGGGGGGAGGGGAGGGGGGCAAGGGCAAACTTTGAAAATGGTTTTTACTATTTCGAGCCTCCTCTATACGAATTCGTAAACAAACAAAACATGGGTCTCTTAGTTTCCGAGATACGACGGGGGGAGGGGTGAAGGGGGGGAGAGGGGAGAGTTTTGAACAATGATTTTGACCAACTATGGGGCCCTTGACATGAATCTGAAAAAAAAACTGTTGCAAGTTTGTAAGCTTCCGAGATCCGCCTAAAGGGGGGGAGAAGGGGGGCAAAGGGTGCGAACTTTGAAAACTGGTTTTTACTTTTCCGAGCCTCCTCTATACGAATCCGTAAAAAAAACAAAATACGTGTCTCTTAGTTTCCGAGATACGATGGGGAGGGGGGAGAGGGGGGGCGAAAAGGGGAGGTTTGGGATTTTTCCCATACTCACCAGAGTCACTTGTTTACGAATCTGTCAAAATATACCCACCTCCCCCTTCACCATCTGGGAGAACAATTATGTCAATCAGTCAGTGGTAATCGAGCTTTATATAATATAATAATAACTAGTATTTGCGCGTTGCGCGAGCTGCAAGCAGCTCGCGGGGTCGTGTTTTGAAAAGTATTTCTTACTTAGAATTTTTTGCAGTCGCCATTTGAGATTTTGATTTTGACCTTACTATCGGCTTTAGCATCCTCGAAAACTATTAAAACGACTCCCATGATGAACAATTCAAAAATGATCGCAGCCGCCATCTTAGATTCTGATTTAGACTTCACTATCGGCTTTAGCACCCTCGATAACCATGAAAACGGCATCCAATATAAAAAAAAAATGAATGTTTTGAAGTCGCCATCTTGGATTTTGATTTTGACCTTACTACCGGCTTTAGCATCCTCGAAAACCATGAAAACGACTCCCATGATGAACCATTCAAAAATTATCGCAGGCGCCATCTTGGATTTTGATTTTAACCGGCTTTAGCATCCTCGAAAACCATGAAAACGACTCCCAGGATGATTATTTCGAAAATATCGCAGCCACCATCTTGGATTTTGATTTTGACCTCGCTATCAGCTTTATATCATCATCAGACTATTGCCGTCCACTACTGTACGTAAGCCTCCCCCAAAGAGCGCCAACCATCCCGGTTTTGGGCAGGCCGCATCCATCCACTGCCAGCTTCCTAAAATCATCGACCCATCTTGCAGCAGGGCGTCCTACACTACGTTTGCCCATTCGCGGTCTCCACTCAAGCACATGTTTGCTCCATCTGCCGTTTGTCCGTATACAGACGTGCCATTTGGTTCTCTGGCGAATGACTTCATTACGAATTCTATCCACCAGAGAAACCCCGAGCATTGCTCTCTCCATTGCACGCTGAGCAACCTTAAATTTGTGGACCAGGCCGATGATTAGTGTTCACGTTTCGGCTCCGTAAGTCATTACGGGTAGGACACGCTGGTTGTAAACCCTGGTTTTAAGGGATTGTGGGATCGATGATTCAAAGATATGACGCAGCTTCCCGAATACCGCCCAGCCCAAGCGTATTCTTCTAGCGCCTCCTTCTCAAAGTCGTGCCTGCCCAGTTGTTCACTTTGGCCTAAATAAATGTATTCTTGCACAACCTCCAGGGCAGCATCATTCACGATTACAGGTCTCGGGGTGACGTGACCATTAAACATGACTTTGGTTTTGTTCAGCCAGATTCATTCCGACACCCACACGCCTTGAAGAATCGCTCAAGCTGTTCAGCATTTTTTCCAGCTCCTGCAGAGACTCTGCTATGATGACAATGTCATCCGCAAATCGGAGGTGTGAGATGTACTGACCGTTGATATTAACACCCCGTCCTTTCCAATCAATCGTCTTGAAAACGTCCTCCAACGCGTTTGTAAACAGTTGGATTGGTTTTGTGCTCAGTTCTTGTACTTAGACGGTCACTGTTGCGGCCTTATACAGACATCTCATCACCTCAACGTAGCGACAGTCGATGAGGCATCTCTGCATGGACTCCAGAACAGCCCAGGTCTCGACGGTATCGAAAGCCTTCTCATGGTCCACATACGCTAGGCACAGAGGCTGGTTATACTCCTCGGACTTTTGAATCACTTGCCTAAGGGTGTGTATGTGGTCTATGGTGCGGTAACCTTTTTGAAACCCGGCCTGCTCCGGTGGCTGAAAATCATCGAACTTTTGGGCGAGACGATTTAGAATAACCCTCGAGAACAGCTTATAGATATGGCTCAGAAGTGAGATGGGGCGGTAGTTTTTGAGGAGCGCTTTAGCGCCCTTTTTGAGGAATAATACTACCACACTCCCATGCCATGCCTCCGGTGTTATGCAAATGTGGATGACGGAATTGAAGAGTTAACAAGCTCTGTCAAGATAGGTATTCCTCTCTCAATGGTTATTCTGTCATCCCCTGAGGCTTTGTTGTGGTGAAGCTGCTTGAGTGCCATTCCAATCTCACCCATTTCAATGTCGGGAAGCTCGTCTGTGAGATGGCGTGTCGGTTTGGCCCGTTGTTCATCCGCGCCGTGGGCCTGAGGTGGGCAAGGTTTTTGAGCATATAAGTCTCCGTAGAACTTTTCGACTTCAGTTAGAATCTCTGGCTTTGAAGTGACGGTGGTGCCTTGTGACGTTCTGAGCTTTGTCCGGCAACAGCGGGAGGTATTGGGCTTGGCAAATACCATCGAGCCTTTATTCCGAGCTAAAGCTTGTTCTGTAATTCGGTTATTTGCACTCCGAGTATCGCGTATGAACTGCTTTTTGACCTCCCCGTTAAGAACCTGACTCTCAGCCTGTATGGCTTTGTGAGTTCTCGTCGTTTCCTCATCAGTGCCAGAGTCTCGCTGGTAATTAAGTTCCGACTTACGTCCATTCCTGATCGGTCGAAAAAGTTTACAGCCCACCTCGCAGACGACACGCAGCAGGCCTTCGGTGACGTCGTTTATGCCCTCCTGGATTTTAAACCTCACTATCGGCTTTAGCATCCTCGAAAACCATGAATACGACTCCCATGATGAACAATGCGAAAATTATCGCAGCCGCCATCTTGCATTCCCGTTTTGACTTCGCCATCAGTTTAACATCCTCGATAACCATGAAAACGACACCCATGATGAAAACACAAAAACTATCCAAGACAAAGAGAATTTTTCAATTCCAAAACAAACTTTTCAGTTTAGATAAAAATATGATATTTCAAAATATTATTGTGTTAGGTACGCGCTTACTGCCCCTCGAACACTCTATGCGATCATAGGATTTGGATTTTAACCTCACTATCGGCTTAAGCATCCTCGAAAACCATGAAAACGACTCCCATGATGAAACATTGGAAAATTATCGCTGCCGCCATCTTGGATTTTGATTTTGACTTCACTATCATCTTTATTACCCTCGAAAACCATGAAAATGATTCCCATGATGAACAATTCGAAAATTATAGCAGCCACCATCTTGGATTTTGATTTGGACTTCACTATCGGCTTTAGCACCCTCGAAAACCCTGAAAACAACTCCCATGATGAACAATTCGAAAATTATAGCAGCCACCATCTTGGATTTTGATTTGGACTTCACTATCGGCTTAAGCATCCTCGAAAACCATGAAAACGACTACCATGATGAACAATTCGAAAATGATCGCAGCCGCCATCTTGGATTTTGATTTTGACTTCACTATCTGCTTTATTACCCTTGAAACCCATGAAAACGACAGCCATGATGATATCTTTGAATTTTTTGCTGTCGCCATCTTGGATTTTGATTTTGACCTCACCATCGGCTTTAGCATCCTCGAAAACAATGAAAATGACTCCCATGATGAACAATTCGAAAATGATCGCAGCCGCCATCTTGGATTTTGACTTTGACTTCACTATCATCTTTATTACCCTCGAAAACCATGAAAACGACATCCATGATGATATCTTTGAATTTTTTGCTGTCGCCATCTTTGATTTTGATTTTGACCTCACTATCGGCTTTAGCATCCTCGAAAACCATGAAAACGACTCCCATGATGAATTATCGCAGCCGCCATCTTGGATTTTTATCTTGACCTCCCTATCGGCTTTAGCACGCTCGAAAATCCTGACAACGACATCCATGATGAACATTTTGAAAATGATCGCAGCCGATATCTTGGATTTTGATTTTTACTTCACTATCAACTTAAGCATCCTCGAAAACCATGAAAACGACTGCCATGATGAACATTTCGAAAATTATCGCAGCTGCCATCTTCGATTTTGATTTTGACCTCACTATCGGCTTAAGCATCCCCGAAAACCATGAAAACGACAGCCATGATGATATCTTTGAATTTTTTGCGGTCGCCATCTTGGATTTTGATTTTGACCTCACCATCGGCTTTAGGATCCTCGAAAACCATGAAAACGACTCCCATGATGAACAATTCGAAAATTATCGCAGTCGCCATCTTGGATTTTGATTCTTACTTCACTATCAACTTTAGCATCCTCGAAAACTATAAAAACGACTGCCATGATGAACATTTCGAAAATTATCGCAGCCGCCATCTTCGATTTTGATTTTGAACTCACTATCGGCTTAAGCATCCTCGAAAACCATGAAAACGACTACCATGATGAACAATTCGAAAATGATCGCAGCCGCCATCTTGGATTTTGATTTTGACTTCACTATCTGCTTTATTACCCTTGAAACCCATGAAAACGACAGCCATGATGATATCTTTGAATTTTTTGCTGTCGCCATCTTGGATTTTGATTTTGACCTCACCATCGGCTTTAGCATCCTCGAAAACAATGAAAATGACTCCCATGATGAACAATTCGAAAATGATCGCAGCCGCCATCTTGGATTTTGACTTTGACTTCACTATCATCTTTATTACCCTCGAAAACCATGAAAACGACATCCATGATGATATCTTTGAATTTTTTGCTGTCGCCATCTTTGATTTTGATTTTGACCTCACTATCGGCTTTAGCATCCTCGAAAACCATGAAAACGACTCCCATGATGAATTATCGCAGCCGCCATCTTGGATTTTGATTTTGACCCCACCATCGGCTTTAGCACACCCGAAAACCATGAAAACGACATCCATGATGACAAATTCCAAAAATTGTCGCAGCCGCCATCTTGAATTTGGATTTTGACCTTACTATCGGCTTTAGCATCCTCGAAAACCATGAAAACGACTCCCATGATAAAATTGATGAACAATTCGAAAATTATATATGGGAGGCCAAAATCGGGGAGGCTTGGTACTTTTGCCCTTCTCATGAATGTTACTTGTAAGTTTGCTTGTCTTCACCGCCGAGTTACGCTTCACCCGCTCAACCTTCATTAAGCTACGGAGGTCGCCGGCTCGCTTCGCTCGCCACCTCCCCCCTTCGGGCCACTCGGTCTCGCAGGTTCGCTCCACTCAGAACCTACCTACCACCGGAAAGGTATCGTGACCTTTTCCCTACGCTACCTAGTTTCCGAGATACGATGGAGGGAGGGGTGAAGGGGGGAAAAGGGGGTGAATTTTGAAAAATGATTTTGACACACTCTGGGCCTCTTAATACGAATCTGAAAAAAAAAATGTTCCAAGTCTCTTCTGAGATCCACCTAACGGGGGCGATAAGGGGGGCAAGGGGGGGGAACTTTTATAAATGGTTTTTACTTTTCCGAGCCTTCTCTATAAGAATCCGTAATAAAATAAAACACGGGTTTCTTAGTTTCTGAGATACGATTGGGAGAGGGGGGGGAGACGCCAAAAAGGGGAAGCTTGGTACTTTTGCCCTACTCATGAGAGTTACTTGTAAGTTTGCTTGTCGTCACCCCTGAGTTACGCTTCACCCACTCAACCTTCGTTACGCTACGGAGGTCGCCGGCTCGCTTCGCTCGCCACCGGGCCCTTCGCTCCACTCGGTCTCGCAGGTTCGCTCCACTCAGGACCTACCTACCACCAGAAAGCTATCGTGTCCTCATCCCTACGCTTTACTGCTACATAATTTTTCCGAGTTAAGATGGGTGGAGGGGTGAAGGGGGGAGAGAGGGGGAGTTTAGAAAAATGATTTTGTCACACTCTGGGCCCTTTGATATGAATCTGAAAAAAAAAATGTTCCAAGTCTCTTCTGAGATCCGCCTAAAGGGGGGAGAACGGGGTCAAGAGGGGGGGGACTTTGAAAAATGGTTTTTACTTTTCCGAGCCTCCTCTATACGAATCCATAAAAAAACAAAACACGGGTCTCATAGTTTCTGAGATACGATTGGGAGGGGGGGGGGGGAGCAAAAAGGGGAGGCTTGGTACTTTTGCCCTACTAATGAGAGTTACTTGTAAGTTTGCTTGTCGTCACCGCTGAGTTACGCTTCACCCACTCAACCTTCGTTACGCTACGGTTCGCTCCACTCAGGACCTACCTACCACCGGAAAGCTATCGTGACCACATCCCTACGCTACGCTACGCTTCGCTTTACCGCTATGGGGTGAGGGGTGAAAAGGGGGAGAGGGGTGAGTTTCGTAAAATGATTTTGACATACTCTGGACCTCTTGATACGAGTCCGAGAAAAAAAAATCCAAGTCTCTTTAAGGATCCGCCTAAAGGGGGGGGGGGGGGGGGAGGGGGGCTAGGGGGAACTTTGAAAATGGTTTTAACTATTTCGAGCCTCTTCTATACGAATCCGTAAACAAACAAAACATGGGTCTCTTAGTTTCCGAGATACGACGGGGGGAGGGGTGAAGGGGGGGAGAGGGGAGAGTTTTGAAAAATTATTTTGACCAACTATGGGGCCCTTGACATGAATCTGAAAAAAAAACTGTTGCATGTCTGTTAACTTCCGAGATCCTCCTAAAGAGGGGAGAAGGGGAAAAGGGGAGGGGGGACTCTAAAAAATGATTTTTACGTTTCCGAGCCTCCTCTATACGAATCCGTAAAAAAACAAAACACGGGTCTCTTAGTTTCCGAGATACGATGGGGAGGGGGGAGAGGGGGGGCGAAAAGGGGAGGTTTGGGATTTTTCCCATACTCACGAGAGTGACTTGTATAGGAATCTGTCAAAATATACCCACCTCCCCCTTCACCATCTGGGAGAACAATTCTGTCAGTCAGTGAGTGAGTGGTAATCGAGCTTTATATAATATAACTAGTATTTGCGCGTTGCGCGAGCTGCAAGCAGCTCGCGAGGTTTTGTTTTGAGAAGTATTCCTTACGTAGAATTTTTTGCAGACGCCATTTTAGATTTTGATTTTTACTTACTATCGGCTTTAGCATCCTCGAAAACCATGAAAACGACTCCCATGATGAACAAGTCGAAAATTATCGCAGCCGCCATCTTGGATTTTGATTTTGACTTCACTGTTTGCTTTAGCATCCTCGAAAACCATGAAAACGACTCCCATGATGAACATTTCGAAAATTATCGCAGCCACCATCTTGGATTTTGATTTTGACCGCATTACCGGCTTAAGCGTCCTCGAAAACCATGAAAACGACTTCCATGATGAAAATTTCGAAAAATAGCAGCCGCCATCTCGGATTTTGATTTTGACCTCCTATCAGCTTTATATCATCATCAGCCTATCGCCGTTCATTGCTGGACGTAAGCCTCCCCCAAAGAGTGCCAACCATCCGGTCCTGGACAGCCCGCATCCATCCACTGCCAGCCACCTTCCTTAAATCATCGACCTATCTTACAGCAAGGCGTCCTACACCACGTTTGCCCATTCGCGGTCTCCACTCAAGCACATGTTTGCTCCATCTGCCGTCTGTCCGTCTCAAGACTTGCCCGGCCCACTTCCACTTCAGCATGCTGATTCTAAGTGCAATTTTTCGGTTACTTTGGTTCTCTGGCGAATGACTTCATTAGGAATTCTATCCACCAGAGAAACCCGAGCATTGCTCTCTCCATTGCACGCTGAGCAACTTAAAGTTTTGTGGACCAGGCCGATGGTAATTGTCCACGTTTCGGCTCCGTAAGTCATTACGGGTCCGAGAGTCCAGGGTTTACAACCAGTGTGTCCTACATTGGTTGTAAACCCTGGTTTTAAGGGATTGTGGGATCGATGATTCAAAGATCTGACGCAGCTTCCGAATGCCACCCAACCCAAGCGTATTCTTCTAGCTACCTCCTTCTCAAAGTTGTGCCTGCCCAGTTGTACACTTTGGCTTAGATGAATGTATTCTTGCACAACCTTTTTCTTGCTCTTTGGCGGAATTCCAGAGGGTGACACTTAGTGAGTTGACCACTACGTAAGACCCAGACCCGTTACTTGGGACTGGGCAGACAACTAAATTATGACTACTTTTGTTAGCTTGGGTATTACCTGTAATGGCAATTGTATGTGTTAATGAAATAAATAAATAAATAAAATAAATAAAACCTCGAGGGCAGCATTATTCACGATTACAGGTCTCGGGGTGACATGACCATTGAACATGACTTTGTTTTTGTCCATCCAGATTCATTCCGAGACCCACACGCCTTGAAGAATCGCTCAAGCTGTTCAGCATTTCTTTCAGCTCCTGCAGAGGCTCTGCTATGATGACAATGTCATCCGCAAATCGGAGGTGTGAGATTTACTGACCATTGATATTAACACCTCGTCCTTTTCAATCAAGCGTCCTCCAACGCGTTTGTAAACAGTTTCGGAGAGATGACGTCTCCTTGTCTTACCCTCGACGCAGTTGGATTGGTTTTGTGCTCGGTTCTCGTACTTGGACGGTCATTGTTGCGGCCTTATACAGACATCTCATCACCTCAACGTAGCGACAGTCGATGAGGCATCTCTGCACGGACTCCAGAACAGCCCAGGTTTCGACAGCCTTCTCGTAGTCCGCATACGCTAGGCACAGAGGCTGGTTATACTCCTAGATCTTTTGAATCACTTGCCTAAGGCTACTGCACCATAGACCACATACACACCGTATGTGGTCTATGGTGCAGTAGCCTTTTTGAAACCCGGCCTGCTCCGGTGGCTGAAAGTCATCGAACTTTTAGGTTTGGCTCAGAAGTGAGATGGGGCGGTAGTTTTTAAGGAGCGCTTTATGCCACTTTTTGAAGAATAATTTTACCACTCTCCCATGCCATGCCTCCGGATACCTTCTCGGATACGTCCGGGAGGAAGACCAGTTTTTCGGGCCGGTGCACCCCGGGATGCGTGCAAAAACTCTTTCTTAAGCACTGTGTGCCTAAGTGGTCTCTTTGCCCGTATGCGAATAGCCTGTCGTGTGGACACTCCAACGCGTGTCCCTCTGATTAGCAGAGGGCACAGCGACGGAGCGGGCTTGCGGACGGTGAGTGATGGGTAGCTCGCCGTCCGAAGGACCAAGCCCGGGTCGGTGGCGCGTCGTGTTTCGCGCCAAAAGCCTGCTGGGGTCGCGGGTTTTTTCTTAACCAGAACATCAAGGGCATAGGAAGGAACACGGGTGGATTTTAGTCAGTAAGAGTCTGATAGTCCCTTCTGCCCCAGGCCAAGCCAAGCCTCCGGTGTTATGCCAGTGTGGATGACGGAATCGAAGAGCTTTACAAGCTCTGTCAAGATAGGTATTCCTCATGCCTTGAACAGCTCTATGGTTATTCCTTCATCCCCTGGAGCTCTGTTGTGGTGAAGCTGCCTGAGAGCCATTTCAACCTCACCCATGTCAATGTCGGGAAGCTCGTATGTGAGATGGCGTGTCAGTTTGGCCCGTTGGTCATCCGCGCCGTGGGCCTGAGGTGGGCAAGTTTTTTGAGCATATCGAGTCTCCGTAGAAATTTTCGAATTCAGCGAAATTCTCTGGCTTTGAGGTGACGGACTGACGGTAGTGTCTTGTGACGTTCTGAGCTTTTGTCAGGCGACAGCGGGAGGAGGTATTGGGCTTTTTTTTTTTGGGCTTCGCAAATACCTTCGTGCCTTTATTCCGAGCTAAAGCTTGCTCTATAATTCGAGTATTTGCACTCCGAGTATCGCGTCTGGACTGCTTTTTGACCTCCCTGTTAAGTAACTGACTCTCAGCCTGTGTGGCATTTGTGAGTTCTCATCGTTTCCTCATCAGTGCCAGAGACTCGCTGGTAAGCACCGACTTACGTCCATTCCTGATCGGTCGTCCGTGGTTTCCAACATATCGGCTTTAGCATCCTCAAAAACCATGAAAACGACTCCCATGATGAACAATTCGAAAATTATCGCAGCCGCCATCTTAGATTCTCATTTTAACCTAACTATCGGCTTTAGCATCCTCGAAAACCATGAAAACGACATCCATAATGAAAACTTTAAATTTTTTTGCAGACGTCATCTTGGATTTTGATTTTGACCTCACTATCGGCTCTAGCATCCTCGAAAACCATAAAAACGACTCCCATGATGATCATTTCGAAAAATTATCGCAGCCGCCATCTTAGATTTTCATTTTAACCTAACCATCGGCTTTAGCATCCTCGAAAACCATGAAAACGATATCCATAATGAAAACTGAATTTTTTTGCAGATGTCATCTTGGATTTTGATTTTGACCTCACTATCGGCTCTAGCATCCTCGAAAACCATGAAAACGACTCCCATGATGATCATTTCGAAAGTTATCTCAGCCACCATCTTGGATTTTGATTTTAACTTTACTATCGGCTTTAGCATCCTCGAAAACAATGAAAACGATATCCATAATGAAAACTTTGAATTTTTTTGCAGACGTCATCTTGGATTTTGATTTTGACCTCACTATCGGCTCTAGCATCCTCGAAAACCATGAATACGACTCCCATGATGATCATTTCGAAAGTTATCAAAGCCGCCATCTTGGATTTTGGTTTTGACCTCACTATCGGCTTTAGCATCCTCGAAAAGCATGAAAACGACTCCCATGATGAACATTTTGAAAATTTTCGCAGCCACCATCTTGGATTCTCATTTTGACCTCGCAATCGGTTTTAGCACCCTAGAAAACCATGAAACCGACATCCATGATGAAAACTTTGCAGTCGCCATCTTGAATTTAGATTTTGACCTCACTATCAGCTTTAGCACCCTCGAAAAGCATGAAAACGACTCCCATGATGAACAATTCTAAAATAATCACAGCCGCCATCTTGGATTTTGATTGAGACTTCACTCTCGGCTTTAGCACCATCGAAAACCGTGAAAACGACATCTATGATGAAAACTTTGAATTTTTTGCAGCCGCCATCTTGGATTTTGATTTTGACCTCACTATCAGCTTTAGCATCTTCGAAAACCATTAAAACAACTCCCATGATGAATATTTCGAAAATTATCGCAGCCGCCATCTTGGATTTTGATTTTGACCTCACTATCGGCTTTAGCATTCTCGAAAACCATGAAAACAACTCCCATGATGACTATTTCGAAAATTACCGCAGCCGCCATCTTGGATTCTCATTTTGTCCTCACTATCGGCTTTAGCATCCTCGAAAACCATGAAAACAACTCCCATGATGACTATTTCGAAAATTATCGCAGCCGCCATCTTGGATTTTGATTTTGACCTCATTGTCGGCTTTAGCATCCTCGAAAACCATGAAAACAACTCCCATGATGACTATTTCGAAAATCATCGCAGCCGCCATCTTGGATTACCATTTTGACTTCACTATCGGCTTTAGCACCCTCGAAAACCATGAAAACGACATCCATGATGAACATTTCGAAAATTATCGCTCCCCCCTTCGCTCCACTCGGTCTCGCAGGTTCGCTCTACTCAGGACCTACCTTCCACCGGAAAGCTATCGTGATCTAATCCCTACGCTACGCTTCGCTTTACCGCTACCTATTTTCCGGTAGGGGGAGTTTTGAAAAATGATTTTGACACACTATGGTCCCTTTGGTATGAATCTGAAAAAAAATATGTTCCAAGTCTCTTCTGAGATCCACCTAAAGGGGGGGGAAAGGGGGGCAAGGACGGGAACTTTGAAAAATGGTTTTTACTTTTCCGAGCCTCCTCTACATGAATCCGTAAAAAAACAAAACACGGGTCTCTAAAGTTTCTGAAATACGATTGAGAGGGAGGGGGGAGAGGGCAAAAAGGGAAAGCTTGGTACTTTGTCCTACTCATGAGAGTTACTTGTAAGTTTGCTTGTCGTCACCCCTGATTTACGCTGTCTCTTCTGAGATCCACCAAAGGGGGGGGGGGGACAAGAGGGGCAAGATGTGGGGAACTTTGAGAAGTGGTTTTTACTTTTCCCAGCCTCCTCTATATGAATCTGTAAAAAAACAAAACACGGGTCTCTTAGTTTCTGAGTTACGATTGGGGGAGGCCAAAAAGGGGAGGCTTGGTACTTTTGCCCTACTCATGAGAGTTACTTGTAAGTTTGCTTGTCGACACCCATGAGTTACGCTTCACCCACTCAACCTACGTTACGCTACGGAGGTCGCCGGCTCGCTTCGCTCGCCACCTCCCCCTTCACTCCACTCGGTCTCGCAGTTTCGCTCCAGTCAAGACCTACCTACCACCGGAAAGCTATCGTGACCTCATTCTTACTCTTCGCTTTACCGCTACCTAGTTTCCGAAATAAGATGGGGGAGGGGTGAAGCGGGGGAGAGTGGTGAGTTTTGAAAAATAATTTTGACCAACTCTGGGCTCCTTGAGTTGATCTGAAAAAAAATGTTGCAAGTCTGTTAACTTCCGAGATCCGCCGTAAGGGGGAGAAAGGGGGTCAAGAGGGAGAAATTTGAAAAAAATGGTCTTTTCTTTTCCGAGTCTCCTCTATACAAATCCGTAAAAAATCAATACACGGGTCTCTTAGTTTCTGAGATACAATTGGGAGGGGGGGAAGGCCAAAAGGCCAAAAAGTAAGGCTTGGCACTTTTGCCCTTCTCATGAGAGTTACTTGTAAGTTTGCTTGTCGTCACCCCTAAGTTACGCTTCACCCACTCAACCTTCGTTTCGCTAAGGAGGTCGCCGGCTCGCTCCGCTCGCCACCTCCCCACTTCGCTCCACTCGGTCTCGCAGGTGCGCTCCACTCAGAACCTACCTACCACCGGAAAGATATCATGACCTCATCCCTACGCTTCGCTTTACCGCTACATAGTTTTTCCGAGATACGATGGGGAAAGGGGTGAAGAGGGGGAGAGGGGGGAGTTTTGTAAAATTATTTTGAAATACTCTGGGCCCCTTGATATGAATCTGAAAAAAAATATGTTCCAAGTCTCTTCTGAGATCTACCTTAACGGGGGGGAGAAAATGGGCAAGGGGGGGGAACTTTGAAATATGGTTATTGTTTTCCGAGCCTCCTCTATCTGAATACGTTAAAAAAACAGAACACGGGTCTCATAGTTTCTGAGATTCGTTTGGGAGGGGGGGGGGAGGCCAAAAAGGGGAGGCTTGGTACTTTTGCCCTTCTCGTGAGAGTTACAGTTTGCTTGTCGTCACCGCTGAGTTACGCTTCACCCACTCAACCTTCGTTACGCTACGGAGGTCGCCGGCTCGCTTCGCTCGCCACCTCCCCCCTTCGCTCCACTCGGTCTCGCAGGTTCGCTCCACTCAGGACCTACCTACCACCGGAAAGCTATATTGTGACCTTATCCCTACGCTTTGCTTTACCGCTACGCTACGCTTTGCTTTACCGCTACCTACTTTTTCCAAGATACGATGGGAGGACGGGTGAAGAGGGGGAGAGGGGGGAGTTTTGAAAAATGATTTTGACCAACTCTGCGTTCCTTGATATGAATATGAAAAAAAAATGTTGCAAGTCTGTTAACTTCCGAGATCAGCCTAAGGGGGGGCAGAAGGGGGTCAAGAGGGGGAACTTTGAAACAAATGATCTTTTCTTTTCCGAGCCTCCTCTATACGAATCCGTCACAAAACAAAACACGGGTCTCTTAGTTTCCGAGATACGATGGGTGGAGGGGTGAAGAGGGGGAGAGGGGGGAATTTTGAAAAATGATTTTGGTCAACTCTGGGCCCCTTGATATGAATCTGAAAAAAAAAATGTTGCAAATCTGTTAACTTGCGAGATTCGCATAAAGGGGGGGAGAAGGGGGGCAAGGGGGGAACTTTGAAAAATGGGTTGTACTCTTCCAAGCCTCCTCTATACGAATCCGTCACAAAACAAAACACGGGTCTCTTAGTTTCCGAGATACGACGGGGGGAGGGGTGAAGGGGGGAGAGGGGAGAGTTTTGAAAAATGATTTTGACCAACTATAGGGCCCTTGATCTGAATCTGGAAAAAAAAACTGTTGCAAGTCTGTTAACTTCCGAGATCCTCCTAAAGGGGGAAGAAGGGGAAAAGGGGAGGGGGGACTCTAAAAAATGATTTTTACGTTTTCGAGCCTCCTCTATACGAATTTGTAAAAAAACAAAACACGCGTCTCTTAGTTTCCGAGATACGATGGGGAGGGGGGAGAGGGGGGGCGAAAAGGGGAGGTTTGGGATTTTTCCCATACTCACGGGAGTTACTTGTTTACGAATCTGTCAAAATATACCCACCTTCCCCTTCACCATCTGGGAGAACAATTATGTCAATCAGTCAGTGAGTCAGTGGTAATCGAGCTTTATATAGTATAATATATAATGTAGCCCATTTTGATGTACGTCTAACGTTCATAACGTACATGCATCGTTTTTTAATGTACGACTTTTAATTTAAAAGAAAAAAGCAAATCAATGTGGCGTTGCTGCGGAAAATTCTCTGTAGCAACGCCACCTGTAACCATCATTTGTAGATACAATTTCAGCTATTTCTCTGAAGATATATAATGTACAAACGCTGTGTATTATGTACACGTGTTAAGTATGAATGATAAACGCACAAATTGTCCCATAAAGGTAATTAATTAGACTAAACAGATTGGCAGGAGAATTAAAACAACTAAATAGATTTCATAGTAGTTATTTTTAATATAAATAAGTACAGTACAAATAACTACTATGGTACACGGCCCATTCAAAAAAGTTCAAACCCCTTTGTGAAGTTAGGGTCTGTAGAGTTAGGCCGTGTAGATTCGGCTTTTTACCCGACTGCGCGACGCAAAGGAGGGTAATGTGTTTATCAGTCTATGTATGTATGTATGTAAGTATGTATGTATGTATGTATGTATGTATGTATGTATGTATGTATGTTTGTTTCTATGTGGCGTTCTAGAGACCAAATGCGTTAGCCGATTTTGATAATTTTTACGTCAATCGATTCGTCTTAATCTCGCGAGTGTCACTAAAGACATGACAGTAATCAAAATTCACCACAGCGACAACCAGACGCCATATTGTCAAAATGAAAAAAAAAAATGTCGATGAACTATGTCATGTGGGGTATCGTTGAATAGGTATTTTAAAATCATTATTAGGTTCCCTTTATCATTTTTCATTTTAAATAATGTTTTAGGATATAACGATTTAAAGTTGTTTAGCAAAACAATAATTCTCTGAATAGTAACTAAAAAGTATGAAATAAAAAAAAAAAATTAACGAAAAACAAAAAACCCGACTGCGTTAAAATAACTAAAAAGAAAGAAACAAGTCCAGTAGTTAAGAATTCACTCATTCACACTCACAGTCGGGGCCCATTCAAATTATACCAATCAAATCATCACAACGGGCCCCGACTGTGAGTGTGAATGAGTGAATTCTTAACTACTGGACTTGTTTCTTTCTTTTTAGTTATTTTAACGCAGTCGGGTTTTTTGTTTTTCGTTAAATATTTTTTTTTTTTACAGAGCGAACCTTATCTGGTCGTCTTGGCAACATTTTACATGAAAAAAAAAAAAAATTGTTGGGATTTCAGTTCTTTTTGTAAGTTGATCCCTTTCATTTGATACCTATATTGTAGAAGTGCATTAAAAATAACTATTTCACCATCTTGGATTTAAAATGACGTCATATTATTCTTCGAGTTGCTCTCAACGAGCCCTTTTATTTGATACCCGTTTTTGTAGAAGAGCATTAAAAATAACTATTCCACCACATTGGATTTTGGGATGACCTCGCGTACCTAATGGTGCATTGTCATCCAAATTAAACGTAAATACAGAATTTCAGCTCAATCGGTTGAAGATATCTACTTCAAAATTGAGTTCAAAGATTCCACCCCAAAATACATGGCAATTTCAAACCCCTACCGATGGCTGGGCACGCCGCAATTGCGGCGGTAGTATCCCTCTTTGAGAAGTCGCGCGCCTCAAAAAGCGTCATCATAATGACGGGGCCCCCTCAGAGGGGGGACTTATTCCATCGCCGTGACCCCGGAACATAAAGGGCTATTGAAGGACACCGTGGATTTTATTCAGTACAAGTCTGACAGTCCCTTCCGCTCTGCCCGGGGTGGGAGGACTCATTTGATGACTTCTTTTTTTTTACCACGCTAATAAAAAAAGAAGTTCCACCCGCCCCAAAGTTAAGGGGATGGGGTTTTTTTTTGTATACTGAACTTTGTTTACACACCCAGCTTCTAGCACTTCACGAATTACCCTAACATTTTAAGGTCTCATAAATTAATTCCAATTTAGAATAAGACCTACTTAGTGAATTTTTGAACGGTCTCTTAGACATTTTCCCTTGTAGGTAGGCATGGCATGCAGGTTTTATTCAACTCACGGAATGACAGACTAGATAGTCTGCCACCCACGGCTCGATTTTATTCATAATTTTACTAGCCCTTCCCGAACTAGGCTAAGTCTGAGTTTTTTTAGTAAATAAAAGTGCAATGGCGACAAAACGTAAAAAAATTGTGTCGGTGTGTCTCGAGGAGCAAAAGGAAGCGTTTTTTAAATAAAAAGATTTATTTCATAGTATTAAAAACTTTCCAACCAGTGAGTCCAGTGTGTATAAAGCTGTGAGCAAGGATTTGTCATATCGTATGACAGCAAAAGCTTTATATCTTTCTGTAAAAAGAAATTTTATAACTTTTTTTGGTGATTTTACACAAAATGAACAAAGTACCGTCAGCAGCAGTAACGATTTTATAAAAGAAGATTCAAGTTCCAGTGACGAAAGCATTAGTAATGTTGATGCGGAATGCGGAAATTGAGTTCGATTTGTGGCATGAAGAGAAGCCTGAGTTGCGTATCGGCAAGAAAAATCCAAAAAAACCTGCAATCAAATATCAAAGTAGATAGAAGAAGAAAGAGATACATGCCTAAATCTAAATGGACGAGTATTTTTCAAGAGTATCCACTCTTGAAAAATACTCGTTTGGCAAAGAACTACTAATAAATGCATTTGGAATTTCAAAAATAATTCTGTTACCGACGATTATCATGTGACGTGCAGAGGTACCTGTAAAGTATGTAATGGTAAAATACTTATCATTACTAGAAGAAATGACAGGAATGTTTTACTCAAATGTTCGTTTGATGGAGTTGATAAGGATATGATTCACAGTTGTCAAGTTAAGAACAAATTGACAGCCCATAAAAAATGAATTAATTCCACAATTACAAAATCAGTACCCGATTGTAGTAAGAAATAAATTATCAAATCTATCAATGCAGAATGAGACGCTGGATCCACCTTTTAATCCAAATTTAAAATCTCTTCAAAATATAAAATACCGAAACGAGAGTAAGAAACGCTTTCATAAAATTGTTATATTATCCCTGTAGATGATGTCTTTTACGCACCCGTTTAAAGACGTAATTAGAACTGTATACATTTTTTGTTCAGTATTGGACTGAGCTGCAGTTGCAGTTATATAAAAAGCATTCTTTACACTCAGGCTATTTTTAGTATAGACGCAACTGGATCGATTTTCAAAAAAATTACTCCTCCTGCTGATCCCTTGAATTTATACGAAAGTAAACATTTGTTTCTTTATGTTATTATTTTAAAGTTGAAAAACAGTTGTGTCCCTATTGCGCAAATGATTTCGGCCAATCAGACGATGGATAATATATACCAATGGCTAAGAAAATGGATTGGTACAATGATGCGGCCAACGAAAGTTATATGCGATGACTCAGCGGCTTTAATAGGAGCTATTGTGAACGAGCTATTTATCATTCATACTTAACACAAATGTTTAACACAATTGTATCTACAAATGATGGTTACAGGTGGCGTTGCTACTGAGAATTTTCCGCAGCAACGCCACATTGATTTGCTTTTTTCTTTTAAATTAAAAGTCGTACATTCAAAAACAATGCATGTACGTTATGAACGTTAGACGTACATCAAAATGGGCTACATCATAATAAAAAAATGTAAGGTGGCGTTGCTACAGAGCACAACACTCACTGTTACCCGCAGAACTGATTTACAATTTCGTGAACAAACGGATGAAGATAATCACATTTCCAAAGCTCTTGACGAAAATCTCCTGACTCTCAACTTAAAAAATTCATAACCTCCAAAACAACAGCTGGTCGACCGCCATAACATCTAATACTAAGATATCACACATGCTGTTGTCACCAAAAGTCGCTCCCTACACACTGTACCTTTACAGCAATAGATCATACTCCCTCAATAAAATACCTTGGTATAACACTTGATGAATATCTCTCATTTAAATCACATATTAATCTGCTATCTGGTCGCATTAGGAAGCTGATATACTTGATGAAGAAACTACGTGACTGCACACCTAAGGAAATTGCTTACAATTTACTTCGGCATATGTCAGTCAGTTCTTCAATATGGGATTTCTGTTTGGGGTGCATCTGGTAAAAGCACTCTCATAGAAGTAGAAAGAGTTCAAAGAGCGGTGATAAAAGTGGCATTAAGGAAGCCCTTCCGATACGCCACATTCCAGATCTAAATAAGCTTAAGGGTAGGTCATGATTGAACTTTGTCGATTGTACATAAAACCCTCAAAAAAAGGTAGGATTACGAACTAATTGCCTCTGAACGCGTTTTCAGCATTCCACTTCCCGAAGCAAAGAGCCTCTTAGCCAGACGTTGACCGTATTACTCACATATACACACTTAGTGTCTAAACACACTATGCCGAACGTACGCGACCGAAGTTCCGCGGTTGATTTTACGTTCCAACGTATTCGGCTGATATGACACACCATAAATTCAGTTGCGCAATTTTGTGTGTATATTCAGTGTTTCGAGCGATGTCGTGGCGTCGTGTCGTGTTATCTAAACAAAAAAAACAGACAAATGCAAAATAAAGTGATCTTGTTAGGGTTCCGTTATTACTTTTGAGGTGCGAAACCCGAAAAATGGACTATTTTACAGTAATGCATCCATTGAATTCTACGAGACTACAAGATGGCCAGTTTCAACGTTATGCAAAATACAGAGCCTATCCCGTTCATTTTTTTTTAAGTATTTTCTCATGACAATACAATCTTTCGACGAACTGTTATTTCTCATCAGTAACAACATTTTGAAAAAAGATACTACATTCAGAGATTCCATTTCACCTGCAGAACGATTGATGATCACTATACGGTAAGTAAATAAAATTATCCATATTTGTAAATATTCATTTATTTATAAGTATACAGTTGTACATTATACTCATCTAATCAATCAATCATCGATCATCATTAAATGTTAAATCAAGTTTTCTCCGCTAATTTTACACCATTCAGCCTCTTATTAACTATGATCAGCTTGTTTATTGCTCGCATTATCTCCTTATTGTTTATGGTTCACTTTCAGGGTTGTTATTAGGCAATAAGCCTGACTGGGTGCCAATATTCTGAGTTTGTAATATCTCTTCAAGGTCATCACTTGAATAATGGGTATGTGCGGGTCCTATAACTCGAAGGATTATACCTGTATTGATTATATTGCACCGTTGATGATCTTGGTAGATATTCATATGTACTGGTAGATGGAGCTGATGTTGTAGGTTTGCTATTCTTCATTCTTTTTATTGCATTCATAATTTCGAAGTCGAATTTTTCACTGTCTGACATTTTTTTCATTTTGAGTAATAAGGATAGCAAAAATTTTTTGTCGGGATCATTTTCTTCATTGACAGGCATTCTATTTAATATAGATTTTTGAAATGGTGTTCACTTCTTCTTATTACGCTCGGAATTGGTTAGTGTGTTCGACGGTAGCAATGGTGGAGTAGTTGATTTGATTTATGGGTTATGCTATTACGTGCTGTATTGTTCTATTTTTATCTCTGTCTTTCTCTCTCTCCCTCTTCTCCATTCTGGCCCGGATACCGGTCTTTTGGTCAATAACAAAAACATTAACGTAAGTAATTAAAGTTCAGAAGTCATTTTATTAACCTTACCCTCCCTTTACGTAATTATACGAATTTATTTTAATAAAAAAGCTATGCGCTTTTTAGTAACAACAAATAATATGTAAGATATTTTCAAGAAGTAAAATACTACAATTCAGAAAAATGGCAACACAACCTGCAACTAGCTGTCAATGTCATGTTTGTTTAATATGTCAAGAAATTCGTAAAGTGAGGGCGCCTTTTTTGTATAAATTTTCACAAATAATTATTTTTGTAACTGCAAAGTTTATTCATCAAGTTATAACATAATGGGGAAAAATCATCCCAAGAAAAGAAAAAAAAAAAGATGAAAATCCATCGTCTCTCTCGAGGTTGGCCGTTGGCGAGCTCCGAAGACGACTGAGAGGACTCGAAGTTTTTCGGTGGAATCTACAGGAACTGAAAAACAGGACAAGTATCGCGAGTTCAGAATTCCTGATTACATTCGGTCATATCCTGAAAACGGAGGCAATTTTGAATATGTAGTATTTTTAGAAAGTATTGACTCGGTCCCGATCGGCGATAGAGACATGATGTCTCTCTCAACCAACATAAAAAAATATAATAAGGGTGTTAAACAATTAATACGTATGAATCGCTTTAAAAGGGTCAAAGAACTGGTTTGGCCAATACAGCATTAATGAACCGGAAATTCCTTGATGGTTTCAAATTAAAAGTCAGTATTCCTGCTGCTGCTACAGAAAATACAGGTGTAATTATGCACGTTTCCATTGAGTTAAGCAACGAACACATTTACAATGCTATATCCAGTACAAAAAATATTATTTCAATCAGAAGATTTATGCGTCGCACTGTTTCAGAAAGAAGAGAGGTATCCCTTCAGCCTACGAAGACGGTGTCCATCACATTCTCTTGTGCAGTTTAACCAGACAGTGTGGATTTGAATAGTTGGCGATTTGAAGTACGTCCCTACATTCCACCAGTAAAACAATGTCTGAAGTGTTTAAGGTTTGGCCATATAGCTAAGTTTTGTAAAAACTCACAAAGATGTTCCATATGCACAAAGGATCATAATTATAAACAATGTACAGTATCATCAACTGAGGCAACATGTTGCCACTGTCAAAGTAAAGAAGAAGAAGTTCCAAGTGCAAGTGTCGCTTTAAACATTTTTTTAATTAAATTAAGAACCGGCGACAGTAACGAAAGGTTATCTACCATTTTCAAAATGTCACGTAGAAAACTTGAAAGGCATATGGCCAAAGCCAGAAACAGTCCGTTGCAATATTTTGTGCCCCTATTTCTAGGAACGAATTATACAACAGTTCAACAGGTTGCTTCAAAAAACAAAATAATACCAGATGGATTATTTGGAAACCCAAAAATGCCTCCAGATACAAAACCAGCTATCACCATATATGATGGAACTTATATTTATGTCCAAAGCCGCAGCAACTATACATACCAAAAACGTACATTTAGTCTTCACAAACATTGTAGTTTAGTGAAACCTTTCCTAATTGTTTGCTGTGAGGGCTACATTTTAGATTACTTATATAGGGCCATATAAAGCTACAACAAATGATGCCACAATAATGGCTCAAATATTTGAAGATACGGAGGGGCCAATGCGAACATTTTTTAGCAGGAAGACGTGTTTATTAGGCAGTGGTCAGGCGAAACCTATCTAGTCAGTGCAAAACTCTCAGTCAAAACCACTTTTGACTGGTATCAGTCAAAACTCTTATTAAGTTAAAATGCGTTTTCTGCGTTAAAAATATTATGTTGATTTAGAACGCCTCAGTTGTAATTACCTAGTCCTAGAATTACATGTTTTTTTTAAGGGTCACAAAAAAAAAACATAACCTAATATGTATATGGAAACGTCATAGTTATTGTTAAATTAGTTTTGACTAGTCAAAAGTATTTTTGACTAATTTCACCAGTCAAAAGTAGTTTTGACTGATTAACAGTTATGACTGTGACCGTCTATATATAACATAGATGTACTTCTAATAAGCACACTCATTTGAAAAATTTAATAAATTGTTAACTGTCAAAAAATGGTACTCGTGTCGTTACATATAAAACGTGCCTAAGTCCACTATAGTAATGAATAAATGTTTTTGATTGGCCGGATTCTTTGTACAAAAAATTAAATATTATTTTGGATTAAACCAGCTTAAGTCCTCTGTAACTGGTATAAATAAGGCTCAAAATATTCGTTTTGTTTTCATACAAATCTAAGTCACAACGTCATTTTAAGTCAAACTCGCCTAATCCGATTCGACCAATGACAGACAGCCCTGCAGTGTCATGGCCGCAGTTGTTGGCTTTGTGTCGTGGTGTTTGCGGCCATTAGATAATCACTATTGCAGAGGCAAAGTTAAACAAAGAATATATCTGGATCCCAGTCTAAATATAAGTAAAATATACAGGATGTATGAAGACGAATCGATGCCGGGATATTCAGTGACTAAAAGTTTCTTCAGGGAGGTATTCAATACCTCTTTTAATATTGGATTTGGGTCTCCGCGCCAAAACGTCTGTTCAGACTGTTTACAGTTGCTAGAAAAGTTAAAAATAACTCAAAACGAAAGTGAAGAACAGAGTTTGCGAACCCAATATAGAATACACAAAATAAGAGCAAAATGCTTCTTTGAGAAATTAAAGGAAGATGATCCAGAACTGCCAAAAAAAATTACCTCTTCCAAAAGTACCCGACCAGTCGGCGTATTATTCGCGACAACTATATATTTATAATTTTACAATTGTCGAGGAAAATTCTCACGCAAGCCTGACTAAAGATAATGTTGTTTCGTTTAAATGGACTGAAGACGTGGCTGCAAAAGGTTCTAATGAAATATCGTCTTGCTTATACCACTGCCTGAACCGAGTAAACCTTGATGGCAAAAAGAAGATAAGGCTTGTTGCTGACGGTTGCGGCAGCCAATGGCTGCATGAAACAACACAAAACATAGTAGAAGTAGAAATAGTATTTCCTGTCACTGGACATAGTTTCATCCCACCCGATCGGGTATTTGCTTTTGTGGAAAAACAAATAAAACGACTAGAAACTATATGTAGCCCTCAGACATTTCGTAAATGCATAGGTGTTACCAGTTCTGTCTCTTCAGTTGACGAAAATATTTGTGACTGGCGATAGTTTGGAGTGTAGTCAACATTTTCAGTCGTAGCATTTTCTTCTTTCTGACGTATCTTTTCAGTGTCATAACTGCCAGTGGCGCAGGGCAAAAAATTTTGAAGGTGAACCCGGACCAAAATGTGAATCCTAGTAACTGTAGCTTTGGGCTAATTTTAGCATTTTAGTTTAAATATTCAACAACAATTTGGGGCACTAGAATTGTAATATCCGTAGCAACGGTTATAACATCGCCCATGTACTTACATAATAAGCTAAAAATGCTCATAAAATAAAAACTACTGAACCTAACTAAATTATTTTTTATGGGAACAAATGGCAGGAATCGGCAGGCATCGAATAATATAACCCATATAGGTGCAAAGTTCTCATCAATATAAATGAATTAAGTCCAAATACAAGATAGCTGCTATAAACCGTTCAGGAGTTCCCTGAACTGTTCTTCGTTTTCGTCATCAGACCCCTAATGACAGTTACAACCCGTCTAGGTGAAAAGATCTCATCAATACAAATTAATCAAGCTCAAACACAAGGTAGCTGCTGTGAATCGTTGAGGAGTTCTCTCAACTATCTCCCAGCTCCATCATCAAGATATTATACTCCAGACCTTTATTTGAAATACTTAATGAAAAAAACTTACAAACACACTAGTCGCCCCTAAGATTTTTGAAAGTTCCAGTAGACTTCTCCTTTGGTCCTCTATCATCAAACCCCGATTTTCGACTCAGTGATCAACTGGGCGGCAATAAACTGGGCCACGTGGACCAGTTGTACATAATTAATTATGCCTACTATTTTTGTGGCCAACTGGGCCGAACGCGCTTTGATCTTGCGGACGTGATTTTATTATTTAATTTGCTGTGGTTAAGTGGGCCGACAATAAAAATTTAAGGCAGTTTGGTATAGTTACGAACACAAGTGTATCAAAATAAATTTGTCAAAAGGTAAATTGTGTTGGGACTTTGAGAGGAAAACAAAACATCATCAATCAATGTATATATTTCAAAAATCAACAAAATGTAGTTGTATAGACAAAGCTTAGCTTACAATAAAATGTTTTATATAACATGTAAATAATTTTTCTTATTAATCTAAGTTTTAAAATAAGGAATATAATTTTTAAAAAACAGTACTGCAATCACAAATTGACATATACACGATAAACATTCATATAACACAATACAAATAAAATTGGTTAATCCTAAAAATCACAGATCAGTTCAGTATAATTTTAATAGAACTACCTTAGCACGTTCATCGCCGACTATTATTTTACAAAATCATAAAAAAATGTCATTGGTTTTTATGATTATTTATAGGTTTATTTGTTCATATATAAAAGTTTTACAGTGATATTTGTTTATTTTGGCTTTATTTTAGGGTTTTTTTAAGTGCCGGTCATTACGACCCGGCGCGGCCTAAACGGAATAATTATTACATTCAGGCCTTGCCGGTCACAATGCCGGTCAGCGTACTTACAAACGTTATAGACACGTCTACTACGCACGGGTACCGCGCGCCTAATGGATGCTAGCGCGGGAGTACACCGTGCGTGCGGTTGTTGTTCCCGCCTCCCTTCACCCCTTTCACCTCTCCCTATGACTCAAGCCTATCACGGATTGTTTTCGTTAGTTCGCATTTGTTTTGGTCATCAAATGCACGCTAAGATTTTGTTTAGCAGAAAAAATAGTTTTATTGTTAAAATGGACACTTTTTTTGACTTTGAGTTTACACAAGAACAATTACATGTAATTGACAGTTTAGAGAGGTCACATTGCAGTACTGACCATGTCATAAGTGAGGGTGATGAAGTGATAAATATTCCACGTACCAGAAAACGTCGAGTTATTTTGTCGGACAGTGAAGAAGATGACCGTGACTTAACTCCAGCTTTATCCGGCCATACACCTGAATGTGAGTGGTACCAGCCACGTGGTAAGCAGCCTCGTTTAATTCCTTTTACCGAAATACCGGGACTGAAACCTTACTCACTTCGAAATCAACTAGCCAATGCTACACCTGTTGATTTCTATTCCCTCTTAGTCACTGACCAGTTATTTGAAAATATAGCACATCAGACGAATATATTTGCCCAACAAAGTATCGATAAAGGTGGCATTAAAGATAAGTCGAGACTACGGCTCTGGACGCCAACCGACAAAGAAGAAATAAAACGATTTTTAGGCGTGATTATTTGGATGGGTATAGTGAAGTTACCAAAAATCGTAGACTATTGGTCTAATGATGAAATGTTGGGTCAATCTTTTGCAAAAAAGACTATGAGTCGCAACCGCTTCGAAGTTTTGCTTAGAATGCTCCACTTTTCCAACAACGAAGAAGTTCCAAAAAATGACCGGCTGGGTAAAATACGAAGATTGGTTGAAATATTGAACCAAACATTTTCAATTCATTATACTCCCGATGAATGTTTATGCGTCGATGAAAGTATGATACCATTTCGTGGGCGTATCATTTTCCGTCAATATAATAAGTCGAAAAGACATAAATATGGCATCAAGCTATTTAAATTGTGTACTACTCCTGGCTATACGACAAAGGTGGAGGTATATGGAGGAAAGACATTAGATTCACAGGATAATACTCCAACCAACGTTGTCTTGAATTTAGCACGTAACTACTTTGGAAAAGGTCATACCATGTTCGTAGATAATTGGTATACAAGCTTAGATCTAGCTGAGAAGTTAGTTCAACACGATACTCATTTAGTAGGGACCCTACGAAAAAACAGGAAGAACTTACCAAAGGACGTCATGACTGGAAATCTGAAACCGGGTGAGTTTATGGCAAAAGAAAACAAAAACGGAGTCACGGTTATGAAGTGGAAGGATAAGAGGGACGTGTGTTTGTTGTCAACCAAACATTCAATTGGTTTTACAAAAAAAAAGAACAAAAGAGGGGTTGAAACAATTAAACCGAAAATTGTGATTGATTATAATAAAGCCAAAGCAGCCGTTGACTTGTCTGACCAAATGAGTGCTTATTCGAGTCCATTGCGAAAGACGTTAAAGTGGTATAAGAAGCTCGGTATCGAATTATTACTCAATACTGCTGTAGTAAATGCAAGAGTACTATATGAAAGTACAACGAAGAAGAAGATATCTGTCGTCGATTTTAGGCGACTGTTGGCAAAGCAGTTGATTGAGGGTAGTCAAGAAAATACGGGATTGACCACACCACGACCCAGAAGACAAAAACACGAGCTTAAGAAAAAAGAAGGTGCAGCAGTATCAACAAGAAAATTTTGTCGTGATTGTTACAAATCAAATGTTGAGTTGCATGGAAGAAATGTGGCCAAGAACAAAACAAAGAAGGTTTCTTGGTTTTGCACTATTTGTCCCGGCAATCCCCATTTATGTCGTCAATGTTTTGACAAATGCCACTAAAATGTTTGAATATCCATTTAGAGTTGAATTAATCTTTAGTTTGATTGTTGTTCGTATGACGATTTGTAATTGTGGTTTGATAAAAAACGTTCCTAATATTTTTTGTTCTATTGTCTTTCTTTTTTTCTTAAATTTTGATAAAAACATGCCTAAAATTAATAATATTCTGTTGTCTTTTCATTTTTATGCATAAATGCAACTTATAACAGAAATAAAAATATATGATTCGAAATCCTATGTTTTTTCATTAACTTTTTTCTCTAAGTCCTAAAAACAGGTATGTATGCCATCAAAAAATCAAAAAACCAAGTAGTTACAGGTGTTCATTGGGGCCGCGCCGGTCACATTGTATGGTTGAATACACAGCTTTTGCATTCTGCGGCGCGAACGGGCTTCGCAAAGGTAGGTCTGGCGTGCCGGTCATTTTGACCCCCCATGGCCCAAATGGCTAGATCAAGTGCCGGTCATTTTGACCCACCATGGCGATGAACGTGTTAGCTTAATATAATTTAAGTCTCAATTAAAAAATTATGAGCTTATCAGGATACAACATTGATTTTTTAATAAAAATATTTAAAATCACAGATCGGTTTTGTACAACAGTAATTATTAAAATCTTATAATTAATAAAAAAAAATCACAGTTTAAGTAATTTCCAATTTTAAAATAAAATCATAAAACAAGGCGCTCTATGCATAAATCAATATTAATGTCCCCTCTAATAAATTCCTCAATCGTCTGCGATATATGTTGGTCTATTTCTTGGGTTTCTGGAAGTTTTTTTCTAATACTAGTTCCGTTGGTATATAAAACTTCATAGTAATTGTTTTCCTTTTCAAGTATTGTTAAAAAATGCGCAATGTTTTTTGGTTAACTTGAAATTTTTTTATTTAAAATCGAATGCCAATTTTCAATCATATTTGTTGTTCGATGCAAATGATTACTACACCATTTGTCTGCAAAGAATGACTTATCATTCAACCACGTTTGCACAAAGTAATCGTTAACTAGCACGACATTTTTGTTTGTAGGACATTGTGCCATTATATATAGCCAAGCATTGTCTATAGCCTCTCTAGGCAAATGAGCCATAACAGTGCATCGTTTAACATGTTTTCTGGCTAATTTTGATTTTGTGATATTTAACTCATCGGCTTTTCGCCACAAGCTTTGCGCAAAATGAAAATAGCAGCCATTGATTTTAGTCTTAGGGAAAACATGTTTAATAGCAGACATAGCTGCTTGTTCAAAGTCAAGTATAAATAATTGGGGTGAAAATTGGGGAATTTGACTTTTTATTAATTTAAACATAGTTATGTACGTATTTTTGTTTTTGTTCGGCAGTAAGGCATAAATAATTGGTATAATATTATTGTATGTGTCATTACTACCTAAATCTACATGTAAACTATATAATTGATTAAATGGTTTTAAACAAAATTTGAACGTCCCATCACATAAAATTGTTAAATTTGGATTAGTTAATATTTTTTTACAATCTCGATTAGCGAAAATTATAATTCTACTGG
Organism: Agrotis segetum; assembly: GCA_036375495.1. Classification (NCBI taxonomy): domain Eukaryota; kingdom Metazoa; phylum Arthropoda; class Insecta; order Lepidoptera; family Noctuidae; genus Agrotis; species Agrotis segetum. The sequence continues at coordinate 3,793,964 of JAQSVV010000002.1, forward strand.
GTCCATTACTGTAATCAGCTAATAAAAAATGTTGATATCTTTCGGGCACAATTATTTCTTTGATAGAATTAAAACATATTTTTTGTACACCAAGTGATTTATTTCTTTTACGATGGAGCTTATGCTTAATATTTTCCAATGTTGGTATTTTTTTAATGAAATCAATGCCACTATCCACGAGTCCCGCAACAGTTTCCCGATAAGCTCTTGGAATTGAAATAGTATAATCAGACTTGATTTGTTCACAGCACTTGTTAAATTGTATTTCTAATTCGTTTGAAGCAAAATCCGGCTCGCAGTCATGTTTGTCATCCCGTGTAATGGTATTATTATTGGCAATAATTAATTTAGCTTTACATTTTTTTCTTTTAGTGCAATTCCAAACACAGGAACCATCTTTATTTCGCCTTTTCTCATGGTATCTATGGCCTGCACGAAGAAGCACTCGTTTGCCTCGTTGCGATGTTACTATTTGCCACTGGATACAATTTTGTGAATTTGATGGCCCTGGTTCACCTGTAAATATTTTCATGGCATCTATATATATATGCATCAGCGGCGGCAGCCTAATTACACATTACGCTACTAATATGAACCCATTACTAATAAAAGCCTTTGAGTTTTGCTGGATGATTAAAATAATTCTAGTAATTTGAAATCTAAATTGCTAGTAATCTTAAAATATGTGCATACTATAGCGCATACTATGTGCAACAAAACTTTTATATTAAAAGTAATGTTAAGCAAAGCAGAAGTATATTCTTCATCAAAAAGGTCGTATTGTAGAGTATTGCACAAATCAAAAATATGTTATCGCAATTATTGTATAAATCTAGTTATCCAAAAAAAAGAAACAGTAAATTTAGAGTAATCAATTAAGCGCTATAAGTTAAGCATATATTTTTAAGGTTTAAGAACAACTTTATTTCTCATAAAGAATACATAAATTCACTTACTGAGAAACAATTTAGAAACTAAAATTAACAATTGGAGTGCACAGAGGTACTTATATTAGCACGAACAAAAATATAAAAATAAAAACGAAAATGTGGGTAAACCGATAACAAACTCAAACGTAAGTTTTTAACCAAGCATAACACATAAGCACAAATAATGTAAAATATACTTGGATAGTAAAACTGTGAAATTACTAAAATTATAACCGTAAAACATTCTTAGTAATTCTTAAAAATGTAATGACAATGTAATAACGACGCCACAAAATGGCGGCCGCCAATAAGAGCAGATATAGCTTCTTATTGAAATTTCTTTAACGTAATGAATGAAGTTTGTGATATTTTTTTATGCTAAGAATATGTAATTATATAAATCTTACCTCCACTATGTTCCATTATTTACACTCTCCACGTTGAATAGCATCAATGATATATAAAATTATCAAAAACACATTCACGCCACAGGAACATGAACCAGACTGCCGGCAAAGGGCAGCGCAGGCGCGCGCGTCCCATGATACAATAGTAGAAAGAGACAAATATATCGGGACCCATGGACCTAAAAAAAAAGGCGGACGGAACTTCACTAAGAAACGATTGAAGCACCACAATGGCGACCGTGTTTATATGTGTGAGTTTGTATAGGGATGCCAGATGAAGGAAAAAATTACCCATTTTTAAACAATATTTAATTAAGATCTCCTTTGAACTTAAGTTTAATTACAATTTTTTTGTGACAGATACCTATTTTTAAAATAAAGGTAAAATAATTTAAGCACATTGGATATAAAATATTTACAACTCGTTTAATATTAATAAAGTTTTACAATCCCTTTTGGTTATTCAAATTTTTGTAGACTTGTCTTTTGCTATTGACACTTCTAGAAATCCCTTCTAATTTACTTAAATGGTGAAAACGAATGTTTAAGTATTTTTCGCCTATAAATATTTAATTAAAGCTATTTTATGTTTCATTCCTACACGCAGACCCCTCTTTTCCACTGGGCACTCTGGGCAAGTGCCCAGGGCCCCGTGATCGATAGGGGCCCCCTCGTCCCTGCCAGATCACTAAACGATAACCGATTTTTATTGCCGAAAAACTTTTTTGATTCGAATACAACGAACCTAAATTACTGACTACAATACCAATTTGCTTACAGCTTTTGCATGTGCGAAGCTAATCTACTCCTACCCAAAAAATAGGCTTTTTGATTCCAAATTGAAAAGAATAAAAAATGAATTAAGAAGTAGGTACAATGCTTCAGGAGAGATTAACCAGCTTGTCGCTGATGTTTATAGAATGTGATGTGCTCAAAAACATTGATTTTGAAGAAGTGATTAACGACTTTGCCCATCTCAAATCGAGAAGGGTTCCTCTTCAATCAACATATATTATAGATTCTTAAGTACTAACCTGTGAATGTTAAATGAGTTACTTTTGTGGATTATATTACAACATTATCTATTCATTTAATGTGACTGTCAATAAAAATGAATCTAGAAACTTGCTCATCTACTTTCTTTGTTTATTCTAACAAAATAGTGTACTGTCAAAGTCATAGGGGCCCCATTATCCTAATATGCCCAGAGCCTCCAATAAGTTAAAGACGGCTTTGCCTACACGTCTACATTCCTATTCCATGTCTATACTCCCTTATTATTTTTATACAATCATTTTTCCATGCATCATTTGCCGTGGGGAAACTTGTAAAAATACAGAAGAATACAATAACGATAAATAGTAACAAAATATAAATCTCCCAATTTTAAAATAATTTGAACCTTGAAATATTTGCAACACTGATTGATTTCGAGATGTTTATAAAATTTATTGACGTAAAATCGAGAAATAAGCTTCAAAATGACATGTTTAACTATGAAAAGTGGTCCCCTGGCTTTTTTAATTGAACTACTATGGTTTAGACAACTTTTTGCAACACATGACGGCATACTTTGATTTTTATTAGACAAAATAACACCGTATGAAACCGCGAGTGTCGTTCGAAGCGTAATGGCCGACGGCTGACTTACTATGGTGTGAATGTGTGTGTGCTGGCTTGTGTGGACAAGCGCACTGACTTACTATGGGTGCTTCAATTCTTTCTTAGTAAAGTTCCGTCCGCCTTTTTTTTTAGGTCCATGTCGGGACCTTGTTGCCGTCTTACTTCTTTCATTGTAATCTGAGAGTCTTGTAGTAGCTTTGTTTATTTTCAAAGAAAGCGCACTCTACTTTCGTAACGGCTGTAGATACTGTATTTAAGTAAAAACAAAATGGTACCTACAAGGTAAATATTTATTCTATTTGAAATTACTGAAACAATCTGTATCTGACTGTACTGTATACTTTCGGCCCACTTAACCACAGCAAATTAAATAATAAAATCACGTCCGCAAGATCAAAGCGCGTTCGGCCCAGTTGGCCACAAAAATTGTTGGCTGTATAGCGTTAGATCCTTGCCTGTGTCTATGTTTTTAAATGACTGCTTTCTCTTTCGCACACTTATATATCTCTCTCTCTCTGGCTCTGTACTCGCGACGGCTCACAACCACTGCCTATATTTAATTAAATAAACTCTGCTAAACCAAGTAATTATTGTTTTACTGGCCATATCCCATCAGGTTATGCGCCCAGTAGATTGCACAAGTGAAGTCGCGAGTCAATCAAAAGTATTTTACGCAATAATCACATCCAAAGATTTGTCAGCCACGCGGTCGCTGCTAGACAAAGGAAAGTGCAGGAAAGATGGACGTTGCTTCGCACGTAATTGCCCGGCGTTTCGACGGTCAAGGTTTCCGCCAATGGAAATTCATGATTAATTGCGCGTTAAGAGCAAAAGGATTGAGCAATCATCTCACTGAGGAGAAAAGTGAAGATAAAACGAACGATGTGAAGACGGAAGGAAGTTCATCCGTGCTTGAAAAATGGCGTCAAGCGGATGCGCAAGCGATGTTCATAATTACATCGGGACTCGACATGTCTCTCATTAGTTTGGTTGAAACGTGTACTACTGCAAAGCAAATGATGATTAAACTGGAATCCATTTACGAGCAGAAAAGTGAAAACACGAAAATGTTATTATTGGAAAAGTTCCACAGCTTAAAGATGGCGGAAGGCGATTCGATGGCTCAACATGTTACAAAAATCGAAAATATCGCGCAACAACTTCGAGATGCTGGTGAATCGGTCTCGGAGATAAGCGTGATAACCAAAATATTGGGATCATTACCCGACCGATATCGAAACCTACGTCAAGCATGGTTGTCACTGGACGAAAAGAGACAGACGATTATCAATTTGACAGCTCGACTGATAGACGAGGAAGCAAGTTTTAACCGTGCTGAAGAGCAAGAACCCGCTGCTTTAGTTTCAACACAAAAAGGTAAAAACAAGCAGAACACGCGTTCCCGAGCAAAATGCTTCAAGTGTTCAAAGCGCGGTCACTATGCGCGTGATTGTAAACAAAGTGTTCCCGTCACTGACACTGTCATGCCGGCGCCAGCGAGTAACCGCACGGGCCGCACTCAAGCGTCTCAAAAATCTGCGTTCGTCAGTGATAACAACATAAACATTGATAGTAAATACGTGTGGATATTGGACAGTGGAGCCTCCGCACATATGTGTTGCGCTCGAGAATGTTTCGCGAACTTAATTCCCTTCGAATCAACAGTGCGTATCGGCAACGGAACTGAGTTACAAGTGTGTGGAAAAGGGACAATAAATGTAAACAAACTACTCAATGGACAGTGGTACGAGTCTACCATAAACGATGTTTACTTTGTGCCAAAACTATGTAAGAACTTGTTCTCGGAAGGTGTTATAACCTCAAAAGGTTTTAAAATAGTGAAAGAACAATCCAGTGCCAAAATATACGATAGTTCGGGAATGTTAGTTGCGGTCGCAAACAAAAGTAGCAATAATAACCTATATAAAATGCAATTCAGTGTTAAAATATCTCAAGAGGCGAATGTATGTGACATTGAACTGTGGCATAGGCGTCTTGGACACATCAGTGTGCACACTATACGAGAAATGGTGCGAAGTGGACTTATACCAGGTATGAAAGTAGAAGAAATAAACAGTTTTCTCTGCGAACCGTGTATATTAGGGAAACAGCACCGTTTACCCTTCAAACAATCACAAGGAAGTGCTAACCTTGCTGGAGCAAAGGTGTATAGTGATATTTGTGGACCCATGCCTGTCAGGTCAATAAGTGGCAAGAGATATTTTGTGACCTTCATCGATCAAGCAACAAGGTACTGTAAGGTTTATTTATTGTCTAAAAAGAGTGAAGTTTTTGAGTGCTTTAAAGACTATTATAAGCAAATACTCAGTCAAGGTGTCAGGCTCAGTGCCCTTCACTCAGACAACGGTTGTGAATACACAAGCAGTCAGATGAAGCAGTTTGCATCAGAACATGGAATTCAGTTGTGTCGGACAGCTCCCTATACCCCCCAACAAAATGGTTGTAGTGAGAGAATGAACAGGACACTGATGGAATCTGCGCGTGCGATGCTCTTCGACAGCAAGTTACCTGCAAGTCTCTGGGCAGAAGCGGTGAACACTGCAGCTTATTTGTACAACAGAAAAGAAAGAGATGGCATAACTCCATTTGAAAAATGGGTTGGAAGAAAGCCTAACCTTTCTCATCTCAGGACATTTGGCTGCACAGCCTACGTTCATGTGCCCAAGGAGAAACGCAATAAACTTCAGCCGAAAAGTATGAAGATGACACTTGTAGGTTATGACAATAACTCGGACAACTACAGATTGATGGATCTACGTACCAAGAAAGTGGAGATATCTCGAGATGTAATATTTGATGAAACTACTACCTGTGATGAACGAAAAGTTGAGGAGAGCTTGTTCCAGCTGCCCCTAGATGATGAAGATAGCTTGGTGTGTCCGCTATCAGAGAAGGGAGCAGAAGCAGGATCCTCTCCGCAGGCCTCGATGCATACACCGGTCAGCACCGTGTATGATGCCAAGGAGACTCCGCAGGCCCCGATGCATACGGTGGAGTGTGTCCCATCGTGTGATGCCAAGGAGACCTGTGCGCTTCCAACTCCGCAGGCCCCGATGCATGCTGTGGTGAGTACCCAGCGTGATGCCAAGGTGTTAGGAGGTGCCACCAGCAGTGGTTGTGAGTCGTCGACATCAAGCAGAAGCCAACATGGTAGTAAGTCACTATTTGACAAGAATGTATTTGAAAATTTCCTGAATAAAGCCCTGGGTAAGCAGTCTTCGGAAGAGTGCTCGGAACACCCAGAGGAAGACACAATGACCTATATTGCAGAGGCATTGATAGCAGATTGTGAAGTCCCAACAACATACCAGGAAGCCATGGTGTGTCCGGATGCAGAGTACTGGACAAAATCAATCAACGAAGAGCTGGAAGCTCACAAAGAAAATAAAACGTGGGAGCTTGTGAGTTTACCTACTGGTAAGAAACCTATAGGGTGTAAATGGGTATTTCGTGTAAAAGAAAATTCAGATGGTTCTATTCGATTTAAATCTAGACTTTGTGCTAAAGGGTTTTCACAAATAAAAGACATAGATTATTCTGAAACATTTTCACCTACAGTAAGGTATGATACCATTAGAGTAATGTTGTCACTAGTTACCCATTTAAAACTTAATGTTAAACAATTTGATGTTAAAACCGCATTTTTGTATGGTACAATTTCTGAGGAAATTTACATGTCCCCTCCTCCAGGTTTAAATGCAGGTGATAAAGTTTGTAAATTAAAGAAGTCACTATATGGTCTTAAGCAAGCACCAAGGTGCTGGAATCAAACTGTAACTGAAATATTGAAAGATTTTGGTTTTTCAGCTTGTGAAGTAGATAAATGTGCATTTATATCAAATAAATACAGTAATGTAATGTATTTACTTTTGTATGTAGATGATGGACTTTTGTTTTGTAAAAGTAACACATTAAGGGCGCTATGACATACTGAAAGAACACAATTCCTGTCAATTTGACATCGTGATGCCCCCTGCATAAAAACAAAACACTAACGAAACAGCTATGCCTCGTATACCATCAAGAAAACATCATGACCTTTTGCCACTTTTGTTTCGAATAAACAAAGTAAGATTCCGGTCTTCTAGAAACTACTTATTTTCATAAACGAATGTATAATTGATAAATATATACCTATCAAAATAAAATAAGGTTCACTCATTATATTACACTTTAAACCGCACATTGTGTCACACTGCGAATTGGATATGTTTGTAATTTACAAAGTGTGCATTAAAGAGATTATTCAGTTCCATTCTATACGAGTAAATTATCTTGTTATGACTTCTTCAACTGTTAATTTTGTTTCTAGTGACTAACTGGAATTCATAACTTTTTAATTAAATTTTTGAAATTATATAGAATTTACACAATCCAAACAGTAATTTATGCCATCTATTCAGAGACATAATTATGGACGCAAAACCAGCACTTGGGGTGATTACGGTAAGGAGATATAGCCAGAAATGGTCGGTTTAATGATCGAATATTTCCAACCAGTGGTTCAAAATATTTGAAACTAGTGTCAATTAAGAGACGAGAGAATATCACCAAACGCCGTGATCCAGGAAGAAAGTGAGCAAGGCCCAAGAAGACGTTAAACTGCGCAAAGAGAGCGATAATCTACTACGTAGATCATACAAAGTCCATTGCGACCAGCCACAAGCTCCCCTTTAATTGACAAGACAATTTCGAATCGACACCATGAAGATTAAAAATATTCGAGAAGATTCTTGTGGCGAACCAAGACTCTTCTCGAATATTTTGCAGTTAACTGTGAGCGGATGGTGCAACCCGTTAAACATTTGCAAAGGAGAATATTTATTGAACTGTTTTGACTGGGCTTCAGTGCTGCTTATACTGGGTTACAGCTGGGTATTTTTTTTAATAAAGAGAGATCTATCAGAGTGTAGAGAAGATCTAAACAACAGGGTTTCAGATCATTTAACTCTTGAAACAGAATGTTTCGGTGAGCTCTAAGTTATAATCTCTATCTCGAAAAACTGAGCTTACACTTCCTAATGAAGTTACGTGACTGCTCAAAATTGCGTAGAAAATGTGGTTCAACTCCACATTATTCCATTCGCACAGCAAGTAGTACCTGAGTTCATCTTCGATCAATTGCGACTAACAGTGCATAGATTCGTTTATGCTCGAATTACGATGCTACAATTGGTCACTCAGGCTTTTTACCTAATTTCTATTGAAACGGTATAGAAAATGTTCGTTATTTAATAGAGAACATTTAATTTTCACCTTCAGTAAAATAACACAGGGTTTAAGAGACAAAAGAACATTATTTTTTGGATTTCATTATTATTTATGTATATGAAACTTGACACATTCCTGTAATTTCTCACTTTTCATTCAATTTCGCTTATTTTTACGATTTATTTGAATGCTAACTTATTTTTTTGTATGTTTTATTCTGAGTAGTATCTCATCATCATCAACATCATCAGTAGCCGGAGGACGTCCACTGCTGAACATAGGTCTCCCCCTTAGACCGCCACTCCGAACGACAATTCGCCACTTGCATCCATCGGATGCCCGCGACCCTCAAGATGTCGTCGGTCCACCTAGTGGGAGGCCTGCCTACGCTGCGCTTTCCGGTCCGTGGTCGCCACTCGAGAACTTTTCTTCCCCATCGGTTGTCAGCTCTACGAGCGCTGTGGCCTGCCCATTGCCACTTCAACTTGCAAATTTTATGAGCTATGTCGGTGACTCTGGTTCTTTGCCGAATATCCATGTTCCGGATTTTATCCCGCAAAGAAACTCCGAGCATAGCTCTTTCCATTGCTCGTTGAGTGACTCTTAGTCTCTCTAAAAGGCCAGCAGTCAAGGACCACGTTTCGGAGCCATATATCATCACTGGCAACACACACTGGTCAAACACCCTTCTCTTGAGACACTGGGATTCTCGATGAGAAAATATCACGTAGCTTCCCAAACGCTGCCCATCCGAGTTGGATTCTTCGGGCGACCTCTTTCTCGAAGTTGGACCTACCTAACTGAACAATCTGTCCAAGGTAAGTATAATGGTCTACAACTTCGAGAGTATCGCTCCCAACAACAACCGGTAAGGGTGCCACATGGACATTCGACATGACTTTCATCTTGTCCATGTTAATTTTAAGGCCGACCCGTTGGGAAACGATACTAAGGTCGCTGAGCATAGTATTGAGGTGCTCCAACGATTCTGCTATGATGACTAATATCATCGGCAAAACGAAGGTGAGTGATGTATTCGCCATTGATGTTGATGCCGAATCCGTTCCATTCCAAGAGCTTGAAAACGTCCTCCAACGCGTTCGTGAACAGTTTCGGACAAATAACGTCTCCCTGTCTCACGCCTTTTATTGGATTGGTTTCGTGCTCTCTTCCTGCACGCGTAGCATGGCGACTCTATCTCTATTCTACGAAGAAAAGACAAAGTTATTTCTACACAAATCGACTGTTTTTTTTGCACAAATGTGACACCATTTGAACACTATTGAAGAAAAGAACGTTTTTTTTCCATGTTTTTCACATAACCATGCTTAAAACGATAAAAATATTTCTACGTTCTGTCATTTTGTCTATTCTTCCGTCGAAAAACCCCTTTCTACGGCGCCATGCTACGCCTGCTGAAGTCAAATGGACATGGTAGCGTTTCTATACAAACACTTCAACACTTTGATATACCTATAGGCTGGAAGTCATCAAACCTGCGTTCGAGACGGTTCGTAATGACTCTTGAGAACAGCTTGTATACATGGCTCAGAAGTGAGATTGGCCTGTAGTTCTTCAACAAGGTGTTGTCACCTTTTTTGAAGAAAAGAACAACCACACTCCTGTGCCATGCTTCTGGCGTAGAACCTTTGAGTATGACGGAATTAAATAACTTCTGGAGGACTAGAAGTACCGGTTTTCCACCCGCTCTCAGAAGTTCTGTTGTGATTCTGTCCTCACCCGGCGCCTTGTTATTCTTGAGCTGTTTAAGAGCCATTCTAATCTCGTACAAGCTGATGTCCGGGATATCCTCAGTGTAGTGTCGAGTCAGTTTAGCTCTTGAGTCTCAAGATGTACCGACACTGGGTTGTCGTGTTGATGTATATCCTTCCTTAGTATCTCTAGTTTAGTCGAAATGATGCTGCCGTCGTTAATCTTCAGCTTTGTCATTTGGCTCTGCCCAATAGACGAATTTGCGAACATTTTTGAGCCCCGGTTCCGCTCGATTGCCTCTTTGATCCGTGCCGCACCAAAGGAGGGCAGGTCACGTTGCATTGAGTTTGCCATATTCCGACATATCAGCTGAAGATTGCAGCCTCATCTCGGTCCGGTCCTGCATCAACCGGATTTTTCCGTTCGAGAGCTTTTGAGGCTTATTGCGGCGCGGGGTCTTAAAGAACTTGGACCCCACAGCTTGGAAAGTTTCCACCAACCCATTGTTAATCTCGTCCACAGTTTCGCATTCGGTTAGGCACTGGAAGCGATTGTGTATGTCAAGTTGGAAGTCTTCGGGTTTCCTGAGTAGTATCTGTTTTTCGTAATATCAGGCAAAAGAGCCATGGCTGGTTGAGTGCTTGAGCTTCAATGCTGCTAAGACGTGAATTTTTCCGCAAAAAGGAGCCAATCCGACTCGGTTCTATCTTTCTGAGGTGTAACCGTAAAAATGACAGGCTATCTTGACCTTTTGGAGGTGCCGTTGACATCGACCCACTATATTAGTCCACTTATTGAGTTGTCTGCAAAAAAAGTTAGGTACATGAAGTGATACAGGTTTGCCAAATCCCAACTCGATGCACTTGAGTCAATTTAATAGCGCCCGGCATTGATCGAGGCCACGATCTGCGGGGCAAGACGGAATAGGAAGTAGTCACCTCGAATCCTTATGCAAAGCAGTCATGCTAGCGAAGTAGGAGGTGGAACACGTGAGGGAGAACAGCCGCGTGACCTACGGCGCCGAGAAGCGATTTCTATTTGAGGGTAGGAGCATGCCTTGGTCACTGGACTGTCTTATCAGGTAACGGTGACACTGGAACGTAAAGGGCTACTTAAGGATCACCATGGATATTAGTCAGTACTAGAGTCTGGTAATAAAACCCGTCCCGCTCGGGAGGACACATTTGATTTTACAAAAAAAAAAAAAAATACAATGCAGCTGCCAAAATGGAATACCACAATTGACTGGATGCCGAACCTGATACAAGACTTCAACTCTCTTCGATCAAACCTAATAAAAATACATTGATGAAAAAAAAAAACTTACCGACATCAAAAACGAATACAAAAAGTTTAAAACAAAACTTTTCTCTGGTAAACCGCTACCTCAAAACGATCAGATCAATTTTTCACGGATTTTCGGGGCGCACGTTAGAGAGCCAAATCCTGCCGGGCGTCGCGGAATTGTCTTATCGGGTATCCATAGCCTCGGATCGCAATGGGTTATTGAAGGACACCGTAGATTTTAGTCTGTACAAGTTTGTATGTCCCTCCTGTCCTTCCCTGGGTGGAAGGGCTGATCTGATGATTTTACCACGTAATAAAAAGCCATACCACCAGGGGCATGACCGGTGGTATGGTGGGTCCTGCAGCGAGCTATATTATCCAAACGAACTGGAATGTTTGGGAAGTTAGCAAGTCTGAAATTACATATAAATACCAATTCAGAAAAAAAGCTATCAGAATTATTTAAATTGTTTTTTTTTTTGTATTATTTAGGTAAATTATTTTTTTTTACAATTATATCCACATTCGAATATAGTAGGAAAATTCAATCAAATTAATTCAAAATATTAGCTTGTATCAAGAAAGGTAGGTTATACTGTATTCTTGGCGACTGGGAAAATTACTGGCCACCACTCATGACCTGCGGAATATTCGAGGTACTACATTTTCCACATGGAATTTGATGTCATGACAAAGACACTGGCGCCGCGTGTAAAGGTCATGAATGGTGGCGTGTATTTTAAATTTTAATAATTACGTGACTAATGTCAAAATGGTTGCGAGCGATACGTCCTCCCTCAGAAGGCGCCCCGCGCCGTCTAAATCAAAGAACAAACCGTTCTTGGTTTTATATTGAATTTTGTCATTGCATATTATAATTGTTTAATACTATTATTTTACTTTTAAATGAGCTAATTATTTTTTTAATGCAAGCTAACATAGTAACATTAGTTATTCAATACTTTTTGATTGAATATTCAGTAAATCTTGTTAGATAAAAAATATAATTTCGGACGAAAAAATGTCAAATTCTTCCTGTTTTGAAACATTATTTTTGGTTTATTTCTGAATGAAAAATAAAAAAGTGATTAATGCAGTCCAAATATAATCTTTCAGATGTACCATGGACATTTTCAAATGTTATTTTACTATTATCCCTTCTATGTAATTCGGTACAAAAGTTTGACAAAAATTAGAATTTTATGAAACATCCTTAGCAGAGACAAGGTTTTTACTTATGTATGTAAACAAATCTAAAAATGTGTTTAAAGCACTCCACGCAGAAAGAATCAAACTTTCTCGAGTATATGTACTTTTTTTATTTGTGGCAATGTCATACCCAGAATCAGGTTCCAAAAGTCGCACAAAAACAACGAACCGTGTGAAAGCACTCTTAATGAATAGATTTCTATCAGAGTTACAGAAAAAGTTTCAAATTGTAGTTACTGAAAATATAAAATGTTTTGTTGGTATGCAAATAGAAATGAGTGAAAATTCAATTTTTGTACATCAAAGAAAATATATTGAGTCATTGTTGAATAAATTTCAATTGGAAGATTGTCATCCTGTTTCAGTGCCTGCTGACCCAAATATAAAATTGTGTAGACCTGAATTTCCTGAAAACAAAATATTGTATCGTCAGATGGTAGGTGCACTCATGTTTCTTGCAATAGTCTGTAGACCAGATATAATGTTGGCAGTAAATATTGTAAGTAGGTACATTGAATGTCATGATCAATCACATTACAATGCTGTGTTGCGAATTTTGAAGTATTTAAAGGGTACCAAAGACTTAGGTATTTTGTATACACATTGTGAAAATTTAAATATAGAAGCATACTGTGATGCAGACTTTGGTTCTGATATAGACTCACGTAGGTCAACCAGTGGTTATGTAACAATGATTAATAATAGTGTTGTAACTTGGGCAAGTCAGAAGCAAAGTTATGTAGCATTGTCTACCTGTGAGGCAGAATATATTTCAGCCTGTAATGCAACAAGAGAAATTATTTGGCTTAAATATCTACTAAATGATTTGTGTAAATTTAATGAAACTGTTGCTTTGTTTATAGACAACCAGAGTGCTATAAAGTTAATTAAGAATGAAAGTTTACATAAGAGAAGTAAACACTTTGATATATTGCATTATGTTAGAGAAAAATTTAATGATAAAAGTATAAGTGTACACTATGTAAACACTAAAGAACAAATTGCTGATATTTTGACAAAGCCGATAAGTAAGTTTCAATTTATGTATTTGAGAAAAAGTTTAGGTATTGTGTAAACCAAGCTATGTATTTACTTAATCATTTTTAAGTGTAGGTATAAACAGTTTGTAAAGAAATAGAAAGTTGTCATTTCGTGGGAGTGTTGGCTGTATAGCGTTAGATCCTTGCCTGTGTCTATGTTTTTAAATGACTGCTTTCTCTTTCGCACACTTATATATCTCTCTCTCTCTGGCTCTGTACTCGCGACGGCTCACAACCACTGCCTATATTTAATTAAATAAACTCTGCTAAACCAAGTAATTATTGTTTTACTGGCCATATCCCATCAAAAATAGTAGGCATAATTAATTATGTACAACTGGTCCACGTGGCCCAGTTTATTGCCGCCCAGTTGATCACTGAGTCCGATTTTCTCATCATGGGACCACCTTTAAAATATCTACTTTCCAACAAAAAAAGAATCATCAAAATCTGTTCATAAACGACGAAGTTATCCCGCGAACAAAAAACAATAACATTGTAATATTCATGGATACTTCGTTCGTAACCCGTATCGTATTGGAGTATCCTCCTTGTCCACCTTTTCTGTAGTCGGTTATCCAATCATAACAATCTAACAACTAACTTCGAAAAATTCAATGTTCCCAAAACCTTATACTAATCGCCTAAAGATCTTAACACCGCGATTCAAAAACGTGATGTAATTGCACAACGCCATCTAGTTGAAAACTTCTAACTAACATACACCGTTTTACGGTGAACATTTTAAAAAACATTATCATTGAACTGAACGAACCATGTTTTTACTGCGCTAACTACGCAAAACTTATCATTTTTAAAAACAATACAAAATTAAATGCAAATGGACAGTTGAAAACAATTTATTCAAAACTTTAAAAAAAGGCTAGCCAAAACAAATGTGAATCTGTCATCCAAATAAAACTATCTAAACAAATTACGAAGTCCAGTATCATTCCATCTCGTTCTGGCGTACGCATTTCATATCTCTGTCCTTATCATAAGCCGGAGACATTCGGCTTGCCAGCGTCCTTAATTCAGCGGTGTTATGTAGCGTCAAGCTCACGATCGCTACAAGCGGAACTATGATCGGGATTCCTGATTTGCCGTGCGGCTTACAAACCTTTCTGTTTTGCGGGAGTTGAAATTGTTTATTATTTCTTTGATTGTTAGTTTTATTTTTAGAGTGTTTTTCTTTGATTGTTATTTTTACAAGTAATGTAGCTTCGTAAATAATATTTTTTTTAATGATTGAAAATCATTGATACTACTTAATTTATTGCTATATTTCGAAAGTAAACCCGGTAGGAATCGGCATGTTAGGAAGCTTCGCTGCTGATAACTGCTATCCCGTACTCTTTGGCAGTACCACGAATACTCTTACCCCCTATAACTTTGTTAACAGCCACCTCCAAGATCTCCTTATTGATAGGTACTCTTTTTCTTGCACCTTGTCTTGTTTTATACACTCTAGGCATATTGAATCATGAAATTATTATTAAAAATAAACATTACACACGGGGACACTTGATGACACTTGAACAAATAGATAATGACTAGATTTAAAGTGATGCTTATCCAAGATAAGTTTATTAACCAATTATTTAATCAAAATAAAAAATTACGAAAAATATTTTCCGGCAACACGAAACACACTAGCCGCCATCTGCTCAACTGTCAAATTTGACAGTAGTACCAACGTTAGAAAGTTAGAACGTACAAATATTACTACAAATATTCCTGCTCTAAAATTATATCATGTTCACAGAGGCTCTTTAAATCCAGGGTATCTAGTCGCCGTAAGGATCAAGTGTCCTCGGTTTCCCCTACTAATACTCGTGTATTTTTTCCTTTAAAACAATCTTATAATTATTTATCCTCTTCTTCTAACTAATCTAGAATCATATTAATGTGTAACTTCTTATTAATTTAAGAATAAACAGGTTACAAAACTATCACATGATTAAAACCAAAACCCGAAACTCAGCCAGATTTTAACGCAAATTTAGTTTCGGTGATGCACCAACAGGAAAAACATAGAACGAGTTTCGGCTTTTGGTGCCGTTAATTTTTGTCTGAGGTAGAATCATCTTTATGTCTGTCAGTCTTATTTCTGGAAGATCTGGCTCTAAAGGGTTACAAAATTTCATCTCAGTCTTGTTTTTTACTATTAAGTAAGAAACACCATATGCATTGGCACTTATTACTTCAGTAATCAATGCGACGTAGAATATTTCTTGCTTTTTTAGTTTTTGGAAAACAACATGTCCGTCCTACCGAACATTGCCAAATAAGTAATAGCCGACTTACAAAGACTGTCCGGTGTGATGGACAGTCTCAAAGGAGGGTAAATAATAAAAACTAATTATTTTTGTTATTTTATGTTAAGTTATTTTAAAAATGTAATATAAACATATTAAAATGTAATTTTATTTGGTGTGGAAGTCTAAGAAACAATTTCTGGCATTTTTACCAGTCACGAAACAAAGTCAAGATTGGCATATTATGCAGAACACCACAGTCTTCTTTTGACAAAACCTGCAGCGTCCTTCATCCATCGTCGATGGGAAATGACCTAGATTGTCAAATTTTACTGGGCTAGAAGGGCGTGCCACACGAGGTTTGACCACTTTTGGTGAAGTTTTTCTGGTCCTTTGGGCACATCGATTTTCATTTAAAAGATTCTCATACACAGTATATCTGAATGCTTTCAATGGTATTTTTCGACTGCTTCCATTCTTTTTCGATGTACCAGCCAATTTATACAGCGATGCTACAACTCCGCCTATGTGTTTATTGTACTGCCGCACAATTTGGGGACACTCTACTTCTACTTTCTTCTTCTCGTCTTTTGAATATCTCACGATCTTCTCTACAGGCTCGCTAGCAACAAAAGAACTTATAAATGTCACGACCTTATTGATTGATACGGGAAGCTCAGTAAGTTTTATCAATAAAGAAATAGTCAAGTTATTGGGCCGGGCCAGCCTGACGTACATGGACTCAGACTCAAAGAACATCGCCAAACAATAACTTTAGCGTCTTTAAATCAAACATCTTTTGTAGAAGGCGTCTGTTTCGCTACAATAAATCTATATGGCCACGTTTATAAACAAGTCGTTCCAGCGAACAACTGCCAAACGGTTCTTGTCACAGCTAACTTCAGCAAAATGCCCTCTTGGTTTCTTTTTTTGAAAGCCTTTTCATCGCCATCTGGTAAAACTTTTTCTGCAAAAGTAATCCAAGGGAGAGGCGTGTTAAGTAAGACTCTAATTCAAAACAACTACATAACATCAATACCACAGTTCCATATTATGCGTTTGGGTTTAGTACGTGATGTGCTGTGAGGGATCTTTATAATAAAAGACTATATTAGCGAATTAAATATTATATTTTTGACACGCGCACTTTTACATCTTGTTTTTTTCTAAAACATACTAGACAGTTCTACTCCTTATTTTTAATATTTAAAAATCATTGAGCGGCTGGATGCTGCCAGCGCTTACAAAACTATCTGAGGTTAGACCTCAGAGTAAAACCTCTACATCAGCTACGCCCACCCTTAGAAATAAAAGGACAGACGTAGTTCTCTTAAGAACAAGTCTTTTATTTCTTAAATCCGGCCGCTCAAATGCCTACCTATATCCAGGAGTCCCTATCCTATGTACAGGTATTTACATGTGGTACGCCTTTTGAAAGGAGACTGAAGTCATGATGACTGGTAAACAATTTGGTAAGTTATAAAAGTTTAAAGTTACATCATATTTAAAATTACGCTGACTTCATCACGAAATAGCCTTATCGCATCAAAAACTGCACCAAAAATCTACGAAACGAACCGGCTAAACAAAGATATGAAAATTCATATCGCCCAGATGGGGTTGAATAAGAAACAACTCTTTAAAACTTATTCTTTATCTTCATCGGACGCAATTGAGTCGGAGGAAGGGAAAAAACAAAGATCAAAGGTCATAACCTAACTCATGCTCAAACTCCAGATTAAATCTACAATAAACATTTCAATCATCTATGCATTATTAAATTATCTAAGTTCATTAGCTATAATGTGTCAAATCAACACCCTTTACAAAGGCTATGCCTCTTCAGTAAAGTTGTGCACTCTAAAGTTAACAGGTTGACTGCCACTTGCAAAAATTGAAGGTCACCGGGATCCAAATATTTTTTTTTGTTTGATCGACTTTAAAAGTGATTATATAAGATTGTAATTATACTTAATTATCTATATGATATTTTACAGTATTTTAAATGAGGAGGGCAACTACACCGCACCGGTGCGTGCTAGGCACTGGGAATGAAATTTTCATTCTCAGTGCCAAAGAACGCACGGGTGCGGGTTATGAATTTATTACGTTTTTATGGTTAATTAGGAATAATACGCTTTTATTTATTTAAATGTGGTTTATATTAGATACTTCTTGCATTTTTGTAATGAAATAAACTGCAAAATCAACATTAATTTAGAGAAAAGTAAAACAAATAAATATTTTCTAATTGAACTTTACTTAGAAATGGCATTACACTTTGGCATCAATGTGAATAAAATATCTTATAAAACAAAAACAATCAGAGAAAAACGCAGAAATTATCAATCAACAATGTCATATTTAAAAAAGTTATAAAACCATGAATTATAACATTTACAGAGGAAGTTCTGAGTGGTAATTTTCAAAACATTCCACACAAAGTCCAGGTTTGTCAGGACAGGTGTCACAATACCAAGGAGAGTCAGTACGCTTTTTATTCTTGGTGCACTGACGGCATGTCTTTCGTTTGAGACGCCCATTTGAAGTAGTTTCAGTGGCTTTCTTTATTTTATGAGTTTGGGTATTTGAAGGTCTATTTCCTGGTACATTTTCGGGCAGCAGAGCATTTATGACATTCATGCGATAATCATAGAGAGACATTTTACGTTGCCCTGAATATTTATTGTACATCTTCATTGAATTCAAGAAAAGTAATTGGAATGTGTGGATGGCTAATTTCAGATACCAGCGTAAAGTTTTTCTTTCGCAAGGATAGTACGCTAGAAGCTGATCTTGCATGTCTACTCCTGACATGTAATCGTTATATTTCGAGATAGCTTCTGGCTTTTGAGTAACTTGGCCACGTTTATTTTGGACTGGAACCATTCTGTCTTTATACTGGGTAGTAATATACGTCACAACGCGTTTATCTTTCCACACGCCAACATGCACTCCTTCACGAAACATTGAGATATTTTCTCCTTTCTTAATATTTTTTTTCCTGATTTCCTGAGGATTTTCTTTCAAGTCTTTACGTAGAGTGCCCGTACAATAGGTGTTGTGATCAAGCAGCTTCTTCGCCAAACCAAAACTATTATAAAAGTTGTCCATGTACAATTCGTGGCCATTATTTAGTTTTCCCTGAAGCAGCTCCATGACAACTTTCTCAGCGTGACCCTTCCCAGATACGTCTGTATCTTTTCCACCTGCATAAACACGGAACTTCAATACCAATCCATCTGGTTCAGTTAGCATATATAACTTTATGCCGTATTTGTGGCGTTTATTTTTGATGAACTGCCGAAAACTCAGTCGGCCTCTCCATAGCACCATACTTTCATCCAGAGATAATTGTGCTGCAGGATAATAACATTCAGTCATTTTGTTGTTGAAGTAATCAATGACACTTCTAACCTTGAACATTGGATCCTCACTTTCTTCCTCTGAGGTAAAATGCAAACATCTCAGTATGAGGAGAAATCTGTTTCTGCTCATTTGTTTCCCAAAAATTGGAATTGAAAACAGCCTATCTTTTTTCCAGTAATCCTGTAAACGACTGAGAGGGATAGTTCCCATGTGGAACAGCAAACCAAGGAAAATTTTCAGCTCGCAGACAGTGACCTGTTTCCATCCAGAAATCCTGGCAAAATCTCTACTTCGTCTGCTTGAAACTTCCTGATTATGTCTACTTATCAACCTCTGTGCCTGTGCATTTGTCTCAGTACAAATCATCGTCAAAAAATCTTCAGTAAAAAAAAAATTAAAATAATCAATAGGATTTGCTCCTGCAATTTCACCATAAAATTCGTTTGATTTTGTAAAATAAATTTCTCTCATCTCGCCAGTTGTAGTCCATTCAGCGGTTGAGCCTACTGCAGAGGGTTGGTTCAGCTGGGCTTGACCTTGAGTGTCTGATACAGATGGTGAGTTTGCAGATGGTGAGTTTGGCTGCAGGTCTTGATCCTGAGCTGTAGGTGACACTAATTGACGTGCTGGAGAGCGTAATTCGATATCTAAGGGGTGCTCCTCACCTTCACTCTCTGATGCTGACTCCTCGTCACCAGGCTGATAATCGTCTTCAGAATTATCAGAAAACAATACCTCTTCTATATCACTGTCGTGCATAATAGAAAACAATTGTTTTCGCTGCCTTTTAGGCCTAGAAGGGCCTTCTTCGCAATCCATTTTACTTGATATTTATTTCTGCATAAACACTCAACCGTCAAACATACGAAAAAACCAAAAACACGTTACGAAAATTTAAAATTTCAAGCGCAGTGCCGCTTCAAACACAACGTTCTTGGCCCAGTGCCGGCGCCAAACTGAGTGTATGAATCTCCTAAAGCTGGCCATTGACGATCAGTCCAAACATAAAACTGCGGCATAAAACTAGGGCGTCACTCCAAATGGTTTTACTCCATTTAGATTTGCCCATTCACTGGCGTCACTCCGGCTCTTCATTTTTCGATCGGCCGCGGGGCAAAGCTGACGAAAAGTGAACTAGGTACTTATATTTGTGTAGAAAATGAATTCTGGTTCTGAAGAAGAAACATTAATTTTAACTGTGGCTACTATTTGTTGCCATATAATAACCGAGAAACGTGAAAGAAAGCAATGGATGAAGGAATGGCTTAGAAAAAGGAATCAATTCACTCACGTCAATTTGTTGAATGAGTTATCATTAGAACCATTTGGTTCTAATGATAACTCATTCTGGACTACGACGTGGACTACGACGACTGGAGAAACTACTTAAGGATGGACGAAACTACATATTTCAAGCTTTTGAAACTTGTAACTCCATATATTGCTAAACAGGATACTAATATGAGAGAAGCTATTAGCCCTCATGAGAGATTGAAAGCCACTCTTCGTTTTTTAGCTTCAGTTACCACGATCGCAGCGAGCGATTCGAGTAAACTGAAGCCTTGGAATGACGATCGCGCATTGACGGTCAGTTTGGCGCGACGCGCCGCTTGGATTTATGGTAGTCACGGAAAATTTCCGTGGCGAGTCGTCAGTTAAAACTCTGGAGTGACGATTCGCCATTGACGGTCAAATTTTGGAGTGACGCCCTAGTTTTATGCCGCAGTTTTATGTTTGGACTGATCGTCAATGGCCAGCTTAAGGCGCGAGACCGCACCGGTGCGTGGTCGGCCTCTCGCATGGACACCCCTCCCCGCACCGGTGCGGGGGTGGCAGCGAACTTGAACCAGTAGTGTCGAATCAACACTCTTTACAAAGGCTATGCCTTATCAGTAAAGTTGGTTATCACTTTTGAGTCACTCGTTAATAAGTAAAAATATTATTTTAGAATCAAAACTATCTTTATTGACACGCGCACTTTTACATCATGTTTTTTTCTAGAACGTACTCGACACTCTAACACAAGACCACTCCTACTCTCCATCCCAAAATGGTTGGTCCTTCCCAAGAGAAGGTGCTAGTCCTGTGGGTAAATCTGAAAATATTCTTAATGTCATAGCTAATAATTATGCTAATATCAGTACTAGCCAACCCTGCAGAATCACTACCTGACTACGTTGCCAATAAATTGATATTGATCATTGAACAAATCCACAACATTCCATCCCCTAACATCCTGCAATGGAACGCAAGGAGTATTACTCCCAGTAAACCTGACCTTCTCTATTTAATTAATAAATTTAAACCATCGGTCTGCGCCATTGCTGAGACATGGCTTCTTCCTGGAAGTAATTTCAAGATTCCGTGCTTCAGTAGTGTACGCCACGACAGATCCGATGGATATGGAGGATGTGCTTTGTTCATCAATACAAAATTGGAAGATAGCTATAGCAAAAGAACTAGATGCACATGAAAAACAAGGCACTTAGAAATTCACAGATCTAACACAAAGTAAAAGTGCCATTAACACTAAATGGGTATTCAGAACTAAAAGTGACGGATCAAAGAAAGCAAGGTTGGTGGCAAAACGATATCAGGAAGAGACATGCATAAATGTCTGTGTACTGTGGCAAGAATGCCTACTATAAGGATGTTAATGAGTCATAGTTTACAAGAAAACCTCAGTGGGACAGTTAAATGTGCCTACAACATTTTACACGGTAATATAAACATTTTACAGAGCTTTTTAGGTTGGGACGAATTTCCCCAGCCGACGGAGCACCCGAAATATCTTAACTCATATTAGAATTATTGGTGCTCTGTACAGCTTACCGAACCATGGAACCAGTAAAGACAAGCAGCAAGAAAGGAGGGCAGCGCAAACAGACAAAACGGTCAGGCAACTTTAGGGAGAAGAAGGCCGAGGAGTTTCATGCAAGCCGCGACATATACATACGAGAACAGCTTTTCGTAGGATGCTCCAACTCAGAGGGCGCACTACCATCGGTCGGCGAGGTTGTGGCTAAAGAAGCCATTGCAATGCCAATCTCCACCAGGGGAGTAGGCACAGCCGCGATCCACATGGCAAAGACTGTTAGCAAGTTGACCCCTGCCATCGAAGTCGACGTACGGAGTGTTTACCGAGCAGGCCTTGGTCTAGTTGAGGCAAGATTAGCTCGCCAGCAAGGCATGTTTAATAGGCCAAACCCCTTGTCGGGTGATTCTCTCGATGTTGATGTCTCAAACCCTCTTATTCACACCATTCGTCATATACCCATGGTACCAGAGCCATTCTTTAGGTTAGTAAATTGACACGAAGAACCGAGCTCCACGAAATGTTAGTGGCTGAATGGAAAGAACGACTTGCGCAACCCAGATGGGGGCTCGCCACAATATTGGCGGTCAGACCAGTCATGGAGGAGTGGTTAAAAAGGCGGCATGGCGCCCTCAGTTTTCGGCTGACGCAGGTCCTTAGTGGACATGGGTGCTTCGGGAAGTACCTGCGTCGCATAGGTCGGGAGCGGACTCCCGTTTGCCATCACTGTGTGAATTGCCCCGAGGACACGGCACAGCATACTCTAGAAGAGTGCTCAGCATGGGATCAGCAGCGCCGTGACCTAGTCTCAGCGATCGGTATGGACGACGGTATTTCGCTTCCGGTTGTGGTTAGATCCATGGTCGGAAGTGAAAACGCGTGGAATGCCGTCGCTTCATTTTGCGAAGAAGTGATGCACGCCAAGTGTGGCTGAGCGGGAAAGAGAGCATGCTTCTCACTCTTCCCGTACCAGAAGATCAACCGGGCGTCGAAGAGCGCAAAATGATCTCCGCCCACCGTAAAGTGGGGCCTGCGGGTGACGAACATCGGGCTTAATCGTCGCTCGACCAGCTAGGCTCTAACAGGAGGTGAGGTACAAGGAGAACGTGCGATGAAGTAATTGGACTTGGAGATAGGCCTGCCGTTAATAGCGGGCCGATACCAGTTGGGGGTGCGAGCGAATGTTTCATATATATCCCGGGCCCCCGACCAATGGTATAAGAAGGAAAGTGGGTTTTTAGTCGGTTTGAGTCCGACATAACCCTCCGCTTGCCCTATTCGGATTATTTTCCCGGAGGATTTTCCCACTCAAAAAAAAAAAAAGGTTAGTAAATTGTATTGGCGTACTCAAGCACCAGGGCGACGTATATCTACCTGTGCTCCCAAAGGAGCTTCACGTGCGGGGCGTCTTTACTGCACGCTGTCATACGGTCCTATTGTCAAATCTAAGGCGTACTGTCGAAACGTTACATAACCCCAGAACACCACGATTGGTTCGCGAGGAGTTTTACAATCACTCTCCGATACCAGGAGCAAGATGGGAGGGTCGTCGGTTAATGAATCCAGATGACATTATACCACCAGACTACGACAATACCGCTTTTAAAAGAGATCTTGACCACCTCAACGACTTGGCGATATACCTAGAACGCAACTTACCTAAAATGGCTGGCGGTCCAGTGGACTTGGCATCTCCCGGGAACCAAGCTCAACTGCTAAGCAGTGATCTCTAGAATTTGAAGGTCCCGGACTACACACAAGCAACACTAACGCAGTACACCAGAGGAGCCGAGCAACAAGGAAAAGGAAGTTCCGACAAAATCATCATGGCGAACTAACGTTATAATGTGAAAGGTTGCTTTTATAAAAAAAAATTATAGATCATATATTCTAATAAAGTGGTTCTTAATTTGACCTCACGAAGTAATTTTTATTTATGTTTTCGCCACGAACAGGATGTGTATATTAAACCACCACAAGGGGTAAGTATTAAAGAAGGAAAAGTAATGAAACTAGAACGAGCATTGTATGGCCGTAAAGAAGCACCAAGGTGCTGGAATGAAAGATTCCACAAATATATTGTGAGCATGGAATTTGTATAATCACAACGTACAAATTATGTACTCTGTGATCTGTGATTGTCTGTGTCCACTCGATGAAAAATGTGGATCTCTCAAAGGAAAATAACTTACAAAGTTTCTTCAAGAAAGTGCTTTTATTCTTATGAAGATAACTGCCCATACATGAAACCCATAATGATTTTGACACCTGGTATATCATTAAATCTTTTTGTTATTTCTGAATGGAATAGTTCTGGGGCAGCATTTGTACCAAATGGTAGTCTCAAGAGCCTATATCGACCTGGAGGCGTTATGAAAGTACAAAGCGGATTCTGGCGAGAACTTTAAAAAAGCGCGCGCAAGAAAAAAAAATCAAATTCATTTCAATTAAATTGTTGGCTAGTTTTTTGCTCAAAAGTTAATAACCACACTCCTCCTTTGGAAGTTGGTTAAAAAAAGAATCATCTCTGAGCTAAAGAAAGTTGGGTGGAACAACATAAGTAACAGTTTCAATAGAACTACTCCAATAAGTAAAATCTGGAATCATTTGAAGATGTTCAGAGGTATTAGACCTGGTAACAAATCATATAAAGATGATTTTAGTTTTTCCATTTTTAGATAAATTATCTGATAATACCAATTTAACTGATTCTAGTAACATAAAAAAACCTTTATCAATAATAATTTGAATTCAAAATTTTTACTAGATCCTTTTTCATGGGGCGAATTTACAATGGCTTTGCAAAGTAGGCGAAATACGAGTACAACACCTGCTTTAGATGACTATCCATACATTATTATTAAAAACTTACGACGAATCTGCCCAACAGATATTTCTTAAGATTCTTAACCTGCTTTGGCATACTAAAACTATCCCTCAATCATGGAAAACACAATGTGTGGCTCCAATACTACAATCAGAGAAACCCCCAGAACTTCCTAGTTCTTACAGACCAATTTCATTATCTGCATGTCTTTTTTTTAGGTGGTAAAATCATCAAATGAGTCCCGCCCTGGATGGGGCGGAAGGGACTGTCAGACTCTTACTGACTAAAATCCACCCGTGTTCCTTCAGATGCCCTTTACCTTCCGGGGCCACGGTATCCTGGGTTAAGAAAAAACCCGCGACCCCAGCAGGCATTTGGCGCGAAACACGACGCGCCGCCGACCCGGGCTTGGTCCCTGGTCGGACGGCGAGCATCACAACACATCAGTCACCGGCCGCAAGCCCGCTCCGCCGCTGTGCCCTCTGCTGATCAGAGGGACACGCTTTGCTGCGTCCACACGACAGGCTATTCGCATACGGGCAAAGAGACCCCTTAGGCACACAGTGCCCAAGAAAGAGTTTTTGCCCGTATCCCAGGGTGCACCGGCTCGAAAAACTGGTCTTCCCCCCGGACGTATTCAAGAGGGAACTCCAGTCCACGGGCGCACGTAGAGGTTTGCTGTCTTAGAAACCCATTATCTTCATGTCTTGGATTTTTTTTTTAAAACATTATTAAATTTCGTCTTGATTGGTATTTTGAATCTAATGGTATCATTCCACATGTCCAATATGGCTTATGTCGTGGCCGTAGTTGTGCAGATAGTTTTATTTGTCTGATTTCTGACCTGAAACATGCAAAGAATAAAAAATTACACACAGTTTGTACTTTTCTAGATGTTCAAGGTGCTTTTTACAATGTAGATCCTGCAATATTTGTATAGCCTGTACACTCACCTCAGGCTGAATATTTCTGGTTTCGTTTTCTGCGCTTTCATAAGCTGCAGCAATTTTAACCGCTTCTTCAAATGAAAGGCTGTCTTCAACGGTCAACAGCTTTTTAATGACCTGCTCTTTATACAGCCCACAGACCAAACGATCTCTGAGTGCTTCATTTAAAAATGAGCAAAAGCTGCATACCGCAGCTTTTTTTTTAATTTCTACCACAAAATCATTCAACGATTGTCCTTCTTTTTGCTTACTCATGTAAAATTCATAGCGGCCGGCTATGGCGGACTTCTTGGTTACATAATGTTGTAAACTCGCAGGCGTAGCTGGAGACACAAGATTTTTTTATACGTTATACGTTTCAGGTCCAATCAATGTAATGAGCATCGGTACTTTCATTGGCTCCTGCACACCATTTACTATAAAAAATTGTCCATTCGTTCACTATAGTCCTTGAAATCTTGTTTTTCTAAAATGTAATGTTTTCTGCTCCCAATCAACGCCATTTTTCCCGTAGTCCTCGTCGCCAGTTTTGTATATTTAATAAAACTCTTGAGTACTTGAGGCGATTGTCTTTATTTCAGTTGGCGTCTTGTACAAAACTGAAAACTACACAACCAGTGGCCACCATATTGGATGCCACACCCATGCGTCCACGTCAGTCATCCGTTTCCAGTGTTGCCATCAATATGTAACAGCATGAAGCTGAAGCTAAACGCGGTGCTATAGAAATAGGATCTTGTTTGCTTAAATACATACAGAATTTAAAGCTTAAAGCTGAAGAACTAGATTCAAAATTAGATTTGGTTTTTATTCCGACAATTGCTGTGGTCAGCAAAAGAACCAGTACATAATAGCTCTTTATGTATAATTATGCAGCTTACCATTTCGATTTTATTAATTAAACAACCCACAAATACCTAATAAACGGGCACACAAAATGTGGGTGATAATGTCCACTCTCTTATTGAAAGAGGAGTAGGTAAAGCTCTAAAGTCTGGACCCATATATGTATACACTTGACCAGCTGATTGGTGACTTAGAAGAGGTAGAATCTAGACCTGGATCAAGCAGTAAGCCTAAAAATGAAATAATTTGACACTCTTTGGGCCACGCGTGGAACACAACCCGCCGTCGATCTGGGCATGGTCCATGGTCGGACAGCGAGTCGCCCATTACTTGCCGCCCGCGCCTATGGTGGCCGGAGATCGTCTAGCGACATCTGTAGCCGTGGGCGTCTACCGCTGCGGCTGCGGATAAGGTAGAACGCTGTCCTCTCCATCACGCGGCCCGCCTTCACGAGCATGACTGCTTCGCAGAAGGAAGGTGTAGTCTGTACTTGCTTCAAATTTTGTTGGAATAGACTGGAATACCAAGAAGATTGCAATACCTGTAATATTCCAAGTACAGGCGTTTTGAATTTGTTGCACTTTGTTTGTTGGTAGCGCGTTGCCAAAGCTCTGATAAACATGGTGGTACATCCAATTCCTAGCAGCAAAAGAGGACGGCCCGCATCTAGTGGTAGCAGTCCAGTAAATTCACCAGTTACTCCAAAAAAACACCGTTTTAGAACTGAGACCAGCAAGCGAAATCCAGTATGACACCATCGAATATTTGTCAGAATATATTTCACCAAAAAAAAATATTTAACGTAATCTATCGAACTAGGTTACTATAGATGTAAGATCATATGCCTATTTCTTTGATCTGAGTAGATTGTGATTCCTGTTTCTCTATTTTCCTGAATGATTTAGATGCTTGAAATACTACTTCGTTCTCATTTGATATACTGCTACGTTTTTCACGTTCTTTGATCAATCTTAGTTTTAATTTGGTTAAGGTTTTTTCTTCTTTAGAGGTTGATTCCCATGCTGTTACAAAATTTTCATATTCTGCAGATAAAAACGTTAGTATTTTTGATTCAATTAAGCTGTCATCCATGGAGATTTTTAGCTGTTGTAGTCTAAAAACGAGGTTGTCCAACTGAGATTAATTTTGTATCATGTCTTTGTTGTTGACGTATTTAAAGTTGAAAAAATCTTGCATGATTTTATTTTTATGCCGTTCTTCTGTACCGCCGAACATATCACAAAGTTGTTTGTACTTAACACTTGCTGATGTGCATTGGAATAACATAGTAATTAACCTTTTGTCCACCGTCTGTATTAATATGTACTTTGCTAACGCGTCCTTTTTTCTGTATTCGGCCTTGAGTTCCGGCTTGTTCGAATCTTCCATTTTTATGTCGTCCTTTATTGTATCTGACAGCCCCTTGGCTTGAAAGATTTTATCGATCTGAAAACGCCACAGCTGATACGTTTCGATATCGCTAAGCTTTTCTATGTTTCTAAGTTCCTCGGTCGTAGACGTAGACATTTTTGCTGACGAACCACTGGAAACGCGGCGACTTAATCAAATCGGATCGAATCACAAGGTCTCTTTTAATTTTTATTTTATTTGTACGAATTTAATATCAACAGGAGGCATCTAGGCCAATAAATTTTTAAATGGAAACACAAAAAACTGGTTCAGATAGATTTTAATGTGGAAGCAGAGCGGAACATGGACGAAGAAGGAAGGAGCTAGTGTTGCCACACACACAGAAAATATTAGGCAATGATATGGAAAAAAAAATTAACGAAAAACAAACAACCCGACTGCCTTAAAAAAAAACTAAAAAGAAAAAAACAAGCCCAGTAGTTAAGAATTCACTCATTCACACTCACATTCGGGGCCCATTCAAATTATAACAATCAAATCTTCCCAAGGGGCCCCGATTTTGAGTGTGAATGAGTGAATAATCGTTATATATCCTAAACTGTTATTTAAAATGAAAAATGATAAAGGGAACCTAAAGATGATTTTGAAATACCTATTCAACGATACCCCACATGACATAGTTCATCGACATTATTTTTTCATTTTGAAAATATGGCGACTTGTTGTCGCTATGGTGAATTTTGATTACTGTCATATCTTTAGTGACACTTGCAAGGTTAAGACGAATCGATTGACGTAAAAAATATCAAAATCGGCCTACGCATTTGGTCTCTAGAACGCCACATAGAAACAAACATTGACGAGACTGATAAACACATTACCCTACTTTAATTGCACTTCTAGCTCACAGAAAAAACCTTAACAATATTTTTATTGATGCTTTATAATAATTCAGGTCCGAAGGGGTTCAAACTATAGCTTCAAAGATTTTTTTATAAATGCCATATGCTTTTTAACTTCAGAGAGGGTATTCGATTTTGTATTAACTTTGGTGGACCCACTCGCGTGTTCTTAGCGTTCTATCTGCCTATTTCTTTGACCTGAGGTGTACACTATTAAATTACAGTACTTTCTACCACTGCATAGAACTGCATTTGTATTTGATAGTAGTTTGATGTGCTGGGTTTTAAACATAAAACATATCATTAAATCTGCTTGTAAGTATATGGGCATTTAATTTCAATTATAGTATCAGACCCTAACAGTGCATCTGGTGAAGCAGCAAGATATGGTCGCTCCTGACATATAAAGAGGCCACATGGTGAAGTAATGAGGTCGTAGGTTTGACAATAATTTTGAAGAGCAACTTTTTCATTTATGATACCGTGGCTGGTGGTTCTGGAATTAAATTCTATTTGATGCTATAATTGACTAACATAGCCTTTAATTGAGGTTGGCCTCAAATCACATATTGTGTGAAAGTTGCTAGCTGTTAATCTTCTTCTTTGTGTTAGCCATTTCGCACTAGCTGTTCTCTAGAAGCCTTTTCTATCAGCTGAATTTGTTCCACTGTGATTACCGAGAGCTGCAGACCTAGTAGAACTTGAGTTTGTAGATCAGTTTCCAAGTAATTATGGTCTATTTCAATACCATATGGGTTTGCCGGTTCATACATTTGTTTTAATGGCATTGAACTATTCCAAGTTTCTAACCCTGAAATTTTAGTTCTGTTTATCTATCTTCTTAATTGATAAGGTTCAAACAAAACTGACATATTTTGTCTCCTCCTTGGTAATTTCCCTGCACGTGCTGGTGTGCCACTATAGGGGTTTTTAGGTGCATGAAAACTTTGTGGTCTTTGGGTGCAAGTATCAAAGAGTAATAATACATTTTTTATTGACCATGCTTTCAACACCTAAAAGCAATACAGCAACATGTTTACAAGTTGCATTGTTACCACTACCAGCTGAGTACTGGACATTCACAGTGTGTTTCTCCAATGCTACCAAATTCATCTTATTTTATGTTAACTTCATAATGTAGATTTTTCATTGTTTTCCTGTATGTGCCTTTTAAGTACCTAGGTGTTCTTGATGGCATCATCATAAGAGCAGGCTGTAATTAAATGGCTGATAGGGCTGCACTTCGTTGTCCATTTTCTTTTCAGAGCTATAATGATAGAAAAAAATGTCTGTTAATAGATTTCGTATGTAGTTCATGGTAAAACAGGTCGACAATGGGCATGATGCTCTTCGTCTAGGTGGGCCGACAATCTCACGTGTGGTTAATTCTGATTTACCAGGAATTAGTAATTTTACATAGGGTCGTTGCGTCTGCTTTCGGCCTTTTAGTGGAGTTGTCAACTTATGGCACTAGAAAAAATATTGGTATTATTTACGTGGTTTACGCCTAGTGCTATTGCTGTTAACACCTGAAAATATATAAGGGTCGAGCTATTGTAACTGAAGAAGGTAGGTATTCGGAAGTGGTTTGCTGAACTTATGAAGCATTTAGAAGACATAAATGCAAATGACATTTTCACCGACCCTAACCGAATATTTAACGGTGATGAAACTAGTTTTTATATATGCCCCAAGACTGGAAAAGTCATTGCACCAAGAGGATACAAAAATGTCTACCAAATTGTAAAAGGTAAGGAAAAAGAAGCTGTTATCAAAAGATGTTATTAACAGTATGCCTGATGGATGGTTATTGTAAAATTCAGAAACAGGTTGGATGAAATCAGATTTTTTTTTTCGATTATATTGTTAAAGGTCTGAACGAATGGGTGAAAGAAGAAAAAATAAAAAAAAACTGTTCTCAGTTTTGTTGATGGCCACAAGAGCCACTTAACAATGCGTCTCATCTAATATTTTCACGAAATCGGTATTATCCTTTATACACTTCCACCAAATGCAACATATTTGATTCAGCCAGCTGATGTTAGTGTATTTAAACCTTTCAAGGTAGAATGGAAAAATACTGTGTACGAATGGGCAACCTAAAAATGTCAATAGTGTTTTGACTAAGGCTACATTTTGTCCATTACTTAAAAAGGTCTTAGAGAAAGCAAATTTGTCATAAAATAAAACTGCGTGTCCAGCAGGGCTATCATGCGCAAGTCGTCAAAATTTTGTCGACACATTATTGCGTGCTGAGACGACATATGTCTGTTTGTCGATGGGAGCTAACATGCAGGGCTAACATGCACGTCACGAGATAATTATCTCACGCCATTTTTTCGAGGTGAGATGACATATCTCGACTTCTCGACTGTCGGTAACATTGCACTACATTTTGTCATGTCGTTCTGTCAAACGTAGACTTCGAGAAATTTTCTCTACAAACTGCAACATAGGCGCCATATTTTCTCATAAATAATCGAGTTTTGACATTTAGATTAAATTCATTTGTCGTCGATCATTCTGTTCGAAGAGATAGCTGGAGAAAAATAAAAAGTGTTGCGAAAAATAGCAGTGCCGTATTATAATTATTTATTAACTATTTACGAGGAGAGGTGGAATAGGCGGATCGAAAGGAAGCGCATACGAGACGTCTGCGATCCTTTCGATCTTCGCGACAGCGAGTTCCAGTCGCTGTGGCGGATCACAAAGCCTATGGCTTTATATATAGTTGAAAAACTACGAGTGGACCTCGAACCACGCAATGGGGATGGTTTGCCCGCCCATTTATAGGTAAGCATAAAATATAAATATAAAAGTCAATAGGTACAATTGATATTTTCATCTCAATTAATTCTAACGACCGCCTTACCTACTAAAAGTATTTTTTTAGTGTTGTCCAAAAGCATTTAACAAACCTTATATAACCATTAGATTTGGTACCTACTTACATCATATCTCTCCTAAATACCTAGCTTAAATTTATAACCAAAACAAAAGTCGATTCTAACCTCACTTTTATTTTGCAATTTCGACATTCATTTTATTCAATATCAGGCTTTTTTTCAGTTGAGGTGGTTTTACCGCTATACTTATTGTATTGTATTCTTAGGAAATACACCATATTCAATGGATAAAATCATTGTTTTAGGTCCTATGTTCCATTCAGCTACTAGCTAATGGTGGCTACCAGCGCCAACTAGGACAAGACCATTCCATGTGCCAGGCCCAAACCACCATAAGCAGCTTTTTGGACCAATTTTTAACATCCATCTACAATAGGTAATGTATTAAATGTGGTACTCTATTGATTGTCCTAAATCGAAATTTCTGTGATAAACAAATGTTTGTTGTGCACCTCAATGTCTGGGTGTTATTCATCTATATGCAGTGCATATTATGCACCCAAATTCAGTCACCATTTCACTTCAGTCCATTCAGTCTCAATTTAAGACAAATCTTCATTGCATTTTACTTCACAGCGGAAAATAAATAATAACATAATAAAAATAATAATGATGATCACAAGACACGTGGAGTTTCTTGCCCATTCTTCTTCATACAACCTACCTTAGCGAATGGGTGTAGAATCAATCCCATCCCATCCCTTTCCTTAATTTTAATATTCGACGTTTAAAAGTGCCTCACTGATGGCCTATTTAAAATAAATGATTTGACTTGACTTGACTTGACACAGTTACACAGTTATTCCTTCATTTTGTTTACAAGAGTTTTGTAGACGATGGTTCATAGTTTTATTGAAATATGCATTACAGGCTCTTGGCGGAGTGGGTCCATTTTCCAGGAAATGAGCAAGCCCGGAGAGAGGTGGCTGCTCTCTTTGAGGATAAATATGGTGTGCCAAATGTGTTGGGGCTGGTGGACTGCACACATGTTAAAATTTTTCCCCCTCCCGGACCACAAGGCTCCCAATATAAAAACCGTAGAAAGAGCGCACATACAATAAATGTGCAATGGGGATTGTCTTAATTTTTTAAACATTCGATTTTATTTTCTGCAAATATAGAGCATTTTGAGAAACTAATTTGAATATTTTAATGATTGGCTCAATACTTTTTTTATTTTTAATATTTTAATTTTTGAGGTAGGTGACGTCACCATTGGCCTAAAAGTTGTACCGTTTCCTTACTAGAGCAAAATTAAAAAACTGTCAACACAACGTCAACTGTCTAAACGTCACTTACATCCCGCTAGGTTATTATTTACAAAACAAAATTAGCTCCTAGATGAAAATACAAAGGAATCTAAGGCTTCTGAAATACTAACATCAAAGTGATCTTCGCAACAGTACATTGTATAAACCTTGCAACATTCCACACCGTCATCAAACACCACTTTTCTCTCAAAACTTCTTTAGTACGTACAAAATGTTGATTGGATTATTATTAGTATTATTGTTGCAAGTTGGGACAAAGCACTTCCTATATTCTATTTTACTTGTAGTTTATGTTATATTGCCGATGCCGATTTAACAGATTTAACCGAGATAATGAAGAAATTTGCAGTTACAATAAAAACTTGTTTGTTTACATCTTTGACATTTACAAATTGACACTTCAGAAAATCAGGGATGTCAGACGGCCACTGTGATGTACCAATATGAAATATTGGTACATCGGTAAAATGTGTTGAAAATCAAATAGGTACGAATGAAAAATCTTTTTTTTTTTTTTTACTGTTAATAGAGGGCAGTAAACACTAAACACGCAGTCTTACCAACCGTATAGTGGATAAATACTAACAACCGACTGCGATTTTTGTCCGTGCTATATCTGAATACCTACATGTTCAAAAAAAAAAAAAGATTTTTTATTAAGCGATACTCGATTGTAACTAAAGAAATAGATAACAGAGTACAGCTAGCGTGGAAGAGATATTGATCACACAAGGTTGTCAAAAATCCTCGGGTTCCTCACAAATCTAAGAAAATATTTGATTCCTTCATTTTAACTATAATGACGTAAGGATGTCAAACTTGGAGCATTACTAAACAAAATATGCGAAATCTAGACCCCTGTCAACATAGCATGGAGCGTAGCATGCTCAACGACAAGTAAAAAGACAAAATCAAACTAGAGACATTACTAAACCAAACTAAAATCAACGAAATCACATATTGCATAAGGAAATTGAAATGGAGATGGGCAGGTCATATGTTGAGGAGTACTAATAATAAATGGGCTAAGGACGTAACCAAATGGTGTCCGAGATATAACAAAAGAAAGAAAGGCTCCGTCTAAGATGGTTAGACGACTTTTGAAAGATGGCTGGTGCTACTTGGAGGAGGATGACCCATAATCGGAAGGCGTGGCAAGCTACAGGGGAGGCCTTTGCGAAATCGCAAGACAATCTCAATATCGGTGTCTAATAATACATATATAGATATATAAAAGATAGGGAAAAAAATTTAAATTCCCTTATTTTTTTTATTTTTTTTTGTAAGATTGTTAAATAAAGGCTATAATAATAATAATACTCGATTGCACCCTAAAATTTGTCGTTTATTCTGTATTGTTGGTTAACGTCCAATCTTGGTTTTTTTTTCTCGAGTAATAATCTTGGTACGTACATGGTACGTAACACTTTGGTACTTATGCCTGACATCCCTGAAAAATACTTGTCACTTATTTTTTAGGGTTCCGTAGCCAATGGCAGAAAACGGAACCCTTATAGATTCGTCATGTCTGTCTGTTCGTCCGTATGTCACAGCCACTTTTTGTCGAAATTATAAGAGATAGCTCTTATAATTTCGACAAAAAGTTGAAACTTTGTAAGTAGATGTATTATGTGAACCGCGTTAGGACTTTCACACAAAAATAAAACAAAAACCAATTTTGGGGGTA
The DNA here is from genome assembly GCA_036375495.1 of Agrotis segetum. Taxonomy (NCBI): domain Eukaryota; kingdom Metazoa; phylum Arthropoda; class Insecta; order Lepidoptera; family Noctuidae; genus Agrotis; species Agrotis segetum. Next base: position 3,828,603 of record JAQSVV010000002.1, read on the forward strand.
CCTCCCGTACTTAGAATTGAGACTCAAAATATTTTTTTTTCGCCTTACCCATTCGTGTGGGATATTTATGAACAGGTCTTGAAAAATTATATTGAGGTAGTACTATTATTCTGTGATTGAAGTTACTAACATATTTTTTCTAAAGTGAACAGTTTGCTCGAGAGACACTTCCAAAGTGGTAAAATGTGTCCCCCCCCCCCCTCTGTAACTTCTAAACTAAGAGAATGATAAAACAAAAAAAATATTTGATGTGCATTACCATGCAAACTTTAATTGAAAATTGTTTTGTTGCAAAGTTACAACCAACTACAAGAACTTTACTTGCTGCTACGGAACCCTTTATGGGCGAGTCCGACTCGCACTTGGCCGGTTTTATATTTTTTATATTTTCTGTTTTCTGAGGCAAAGATACAAAACTGTGTACAGCCAAAAGTTTGAAGAAGGTGTTAAACATTTGAAGGGCAAGGAAGGTCAAACGTATTTTATTAAAAATATCAATGAAAATGTGAATATTTTTCATTTTTAATTAGTACATAATGATCAGTAACGCTATTCCTCGAAATGGTTTTTCAATTACAGCATATTAAAAAAAATTAACAATGCCCATTGGTAAGCCAATTGACAAATTGTATCCTAACGCAACTACCAATATTAGTTTCTATAGGCTTAGAGAGCCTTTGTACCCACTACCTATACCAAAATAAATGGAACAAAAAACATACAACAAAATTAAGATAGATAACCATATGAAACATCGATTTATTTACTTACAGGTTGCTGGCGCAGATTGCAGGATTTTAAGTGTGAACGCGCGGTACCCTGGCAGAGTTCATGATGTTTTATATGGCATAATTCGACCGTAAGGGGCGAATTGAAGCGAATCCATGATAGTAGGATTGGAAGTTACTTTCTTTTGGGTATGTAAAATAACATTGGCAAAACTGTTTTTTCACAGAACAATTAACATCAAACCGCAACCTAAAGGGTAAACCAGACCCAGTTCTAAACTAGGCCAGCATCTTAACGTGCCTTTCGAAGTATGGATCACCTTTCTTATCAGACTGCAATATCCTAACAAGACTGGAAAGAACAGTACGAAGAGTATATATTATGAGAGCCTTGGGCCCTTGGTTGCAGTTATAAATCTATACAACCATTTTTTAAATTTCTGTAAGGCCGCCATTGTCATTTTCATTCTAAGAAGTTAAATAAAAAATTGTAGTAAATAAACCTTCTTGAACAAATAAGATACCTTTTTATGACTCAGTTTATATAATTAAAATCATTCATTTATTTACATCAGTCTTTTTAATTAAAATATTCAAAATCAACAAAAGATAAATCAACTATTTTAAACATACATCACCTTTTAAATTAAAATATTTAAAATCAACATAAGATAATCAACTATTAATCATCTTCTTTATAATTTTCTAAATTTTCTTTCTGCTGCTTCGCCGCCTGTAACAAAAACATTTGTTAGTATTTTTATTTGTCTACTTTTGCTGTAGGAGACTCAGGCTACCCGCTAGAACCATGGCTCATGACTCCTGTGCTGAACACAGAGCCCAACACCCCTGAGCAGCGGTACACGGATTGGCACTGTCGAGTGCGCAACGCTGTTGAAAGAACCAACGGCTATCTGAAGGGATGTCTCCGGTGCCTGGGGATAGACAGGACACTTCACTATTCCCCTGAGAAAGCATCTCTTATCATTTACGCTGGGTGTATCATCTACAATTCATGATTCATTTCGGGTTCGTTATATTTTTAGACCAATTGTGACATGCACTTCACATTGCACAGTTAATAATTTTTACACATTATAATTTAATTTACAGGGTGGAGAGAACAGAGGGACAGGCTGATGATGACGATGGCAATCTCGATGATAACTCCGAGATTTTTTAGACCGTTGAGACATTCCATTGTGGTATCTAGTAAACCCTTAAGACTATCTGAGCATTCTATTACAATACTTTGACTCAATAAGCACTTTAGTAAACAATTCGACAGAAATCGTTTATTATTATATCTGCTATTTAACAATGACCAACATTCCTTGTAGTTGTCGGAAGTTACTGCAATATGTTTGACCAGTTGGTCTGCTTCCCCCGACAATAAACCCTTTAGATAGTACAATTTTTGCACGTTTTCTAAGCTCTCGTTGTTGTGTATTAACGATGTAAATAAATCTTTAAAGGTTGTCCACTCTGCGTAATTGCCCGAAAACTTTGGTATATTGATTTTTGGCAATCTGACATTATTTGATACTAGTGTGTGATCGACATTTGACATATTACTTTGATCCGCATTACTGTTACAAAATTTATTTAACACTTCTTTTAAATGTGTTTTGTACCAAATGTACAAGGAATGATGGCAAGCTAGACGGGCGGAAATTACGCTCAATATTTCCATTGATAAGATTAAAATAATATATTTCAAATTACCTTTTTAAATACCTTATATTGTTCTCCTCCTGCCGCAGCCTGTTGCTGGTTTGTAATTCTGCCAAAATTTCCTGAAAATTATAGGTTTAATTAGTATATTAACGTGGAAGTCAACTAATGCCTATAATATTGTCTGTGAAGTATAATGAGATTAGCTTTTGCTGTACAAATTTCCATTACATAAGTACTGTTTTCATGTAAAATAATTCACTCAACTAATAAATAAATATTACCTATTTAATTGAGATTTTTCGCATTTACAATGCTATTTTTATATTAAGATAAATAATATTAGAAAAATACTAGAAAAACTTGATATATTAATTTAATGAACTTGACAACAAGTCTTTTGGCCTTGTTTCACATTTCATTCGTTCAATTTGTTGTGTGTGGGTAGCTTTAGTCACCATAGACACACATGATTATCAGTGTTTTCATTTAAAAATAAAACTTGACGTTTCGTCATGAAAGGGATATCTCACGACGTGATAATTCTCTCTCGTGGCGCATAAGTTGCGAATTGCGAGAAAATGATCGAGAGTGACAATATTTCTCATCCCATCTCGAATTTTCTCATGACCGCGTATGTTAGCCCAGATGGTGACACTTATAATGTCGTGTCGTTCTGACATAGAACTCATGTCATTCTGTCAAACTATTTTTGTCGTCAGGCTTTAACATGCGCGCTGTAAGTTTCTCGTCGATGGTTTTCGAAGACGAGAAATCGCCACAACAGTGACTAAAAACTGAAAAGGCGTAACAGTGTTCTGTGAACTTTTAAGTATAATGGCGGTGCCGTACAACAATTATCTTTTAACTGTGTATGAGGAGAGGGAAGCAAGAAAAATACAGAGGAAGGTGATTCGCGACGTCTGCAACCCATTTGACCTAAGGGATAACGAGTTCCAGACCCTTTGGCGAATTACAAAGCCTATGGCTATTTGTTATAGATAAGCTCCAAGCCGATTTGGAGCCTCAAAACGGCTGTGGCTTACCTGCCTTTTTAAAAGTAAACACCTATTTACCACCTAAACTACTGATAGTGAAATTCCCAAAATATTGATTTGAATATTCTTAAATATTTTAACCAAAAGTAAACTGCAAAATTGCAATAAGTAATATCAGAGTCCAATATAGTGTAGCTGCAACAATACATCATCCGTTCACGACCGCTGAATTTCATACATTGAGCGATGCGCGCCGGCTAGCAATATTTATATGTGAGGCACATGCGCCACACCGTACAGGCAACCGCCGCGCGCGCCACCACACGGATATTTTGTGGAACCATTTTGTTTGCGTGTATCAACTCCCATTGGCTAGTTCATTTATTATGTTATTGTAAGCCCACTACCTGTAATATATTTTTAGCAATAAGTTTGCATACATTTTGTAAATAGTATTCATTAAGCTTCAGTTCTTCTCTACCTTAAAATATACAACATCGTTATTATCTGGGGTTTCAATTAACACCAACCAAGCGCTACAATTGGTGACCCCGACGTGATTATCAAGAAGAAACCAACGTGATTTAAAAAGAAGTCTCCAGATACCACAGTCAAGTTTTTATCATGGCCAACAACGATCCCGGGTCGACGGCGCGTCCCGGGTCGACGGCGCGTTGTGTCCCACGCGCGCCTCAAAGAGCGTCAGCATAATGACGTGGCCCCCCTCTCAGAGGGCCAAAGCCTGCCGGGGTCGCGGGATTATTCCCTTACCGTGACCCCGGAACGTAACAGGCTATGAAGGACACCGTGGATTTTAGTCAGTAGAAGTCTGACAGTCCCTCCCGCCCTGCCCGGGGTCGGAGGACTCATTTGATGATTTTACCACGCTAAAAAAAAAAAAAAAAAAATGGCCAACAACGATCAAGAACTTTCCGGTGTGTCGACTTCGCCGCGCATTCCACCCATCTGGCGCGACAAAATTCGTCTATGGTTCGCGCAATTCGAAGCCATCATGTCCGTGCAGAAGAAAAGTGACCAAGCCATGTTCGAGCTCGTCATCGGTCAACTAGAGCGACAAGACCTCGACGAAATCTCAGACATAATTCTCCAACCACCTGAGAAGAACCGATACGACGCGTTGAAGAATCGATTGTTCCAAGTTTACGAGGAATCCGAGCAAAGAAAAGTGCAAAGGCTGCTGTCAGAAATGGAACTTGGCGACATGAAGCCTTCACAGCTGCTACGTCGCATGAAAAACCTCGCCGCTGACAATATCTCCGACTCAGCCCTGCGGATAATGTGGACCAACCACCTACCGCAATCTGTTCGCGCAGTCCTCGCCGTCAGTGATAACATCGCGAAACACTCCGATATCCACGAGCTGGCAATGATGGCAGACAAAATCCTCGAGCAGACGCAACCACTTGGCGCAGTCGCCGCAGTTACCTCCGTTCCCACCGCCCCGAGTGCATCTACGTCAATTGAAGAGAAAATCGACGCGCTCACCAAAGAAATCGCAGAGCTAAAAGCATACCGATCGCATCAAAATCGACGCAGATTCGACAGACGACATTCAAGATCACGTTCATCAAGCCGAGCCAATCGCAGTCGCGCACGAAACGACCAATCAGAGACTTGTTTCTATCATCGCAAGTTCGGCAAAGAGGCCCGAAGGTGTACGCGTCCCTGTAACTATGTAGACAGCAGCGCCCCCTCGGGAAACTAACGCCTGCGTTGGCTGAGGCGGGAACCGGCGCAAGCAACACTTCTTACCGCCTATTTATAACAGACAAAAACTCACGTCTGTCATTCCTTATTGATACTGGCGCCAACGTCTCCGTAATACCACGAAGAAAAGGCGGAAATACTACATCAACAGATTTTTGCTTGTATGCAGCGAACAACACAGTAATTCCAACGTACGGAGAGAAAACATTACAACTGGATCTCAACCTACGAAGACCATACACGTGGAAGTTCATCATCGCTGCAGTCAGCAAACCCATCATCGGTGCCGACTTCCTGAAACATCATCAACTTCTTGTCGACATAGCCGGCCGATGTCTAGTCGACAAAGTTACCAATCTCACAGTCAAGGCACCAGTCACCTATTCCGCTGAGCCTACAGTAAGAAGCATCGACATTGACCAGCCATATCATCAGCTTCTCAGCAAGTTCCCCGACATCCTACGACCATCATGCATGAAAGATACTCCAAAGCACCGTGTAGAACATCACATTGAAACTACCGGTCCTCCAGTACACAGCAAGAGCAGGCCGCTACCACCACATCGGTACTTGGCCGTGAAGAAAGAATTCGAGTCTATGATGCAGCAAGGAATATGCCGTCCAAGCAAAAGTCCTTGGTCCAGCCCGCTACACGTCGTCCCAAAGAAAAACGGCGATCTTCGTGTATGTGGCGACTACCGCAGACTCAATGACGTCACGAAACCAGACCGCTATCCAGTGCCACGTCTCAAAGATTTTACCTACCTGCTCCACGGGAAGAAGATCTTCACGACACTCGACCTAAACCGCGCTTACCAACAACTGCCTGTTTACGAACCAGATATTGAGAAAACAGCCATTACAACACCCTTCGGCTTGTTCGAATTTCCACGAATGTGTCCTGGTCTCAAAAACGCCGGACAGACATTCCAACGATTCATTCATCAAGTGCTCAACGGGTTAGACTACGCATTTCCATTCATTGATGACGTCATCGTCGCATCAAATGACGAAACTAGTCACATCGAAGATCTACAGGAGGTGTTACGCAGATTAGACGAGTATGGCATCACTATAAATCCATCAAAATGCGTCTTCGGCAAAGAAAACGTCGAATTCCTGGGTTATCAAGTGTCCAGCAACGGAATCAAACCACCACAAGATAAAGTCACTGCCGTCACCGCTTATCCCAAACCCGAAACAATAGAAGACTTACGTCGATTTATTGGAATGGTAAACTTTTATCGTGACAGCATACCAAACGCCGCACACATACAAGCACCTCTCAACGCGTTCCTGCACAATTCGAAGAAACGCGATAAGACAAAGATCAACTGGAACACAGAAGCGATACAAGCATTCGAGTCATGTAAAGTCAGCATACAAAACGCAGCTTTACTCGCTCATCCATCTCCATCACCAAACGACGCCATCTCCCTCATGTGCGACGCTTCAGATACCTGCGCGGGAGCTGTACTTAAACAGTATGTCAACAAGAAATGGATACCGCTTGGCTACTTCTCAAAGAAATTCTCCGAAACACAACAGCGATACAGTACATTCGACCGAGAATTATTATCAATCTACATGGCAATCAAACACTTCCGAAAAATGTTCGAAGGAAGAGAACTAACAGTCTACACAGACCACAAACCGCTGACCTACGCTATTCGCAAGCCTCCGTCCGATAACGATACGCAACGGCGCACGCGTCAGCTATTGTTTATCAGTGAATTTACGACCGACATCCGGCACGTTAGCGGTGTGAACAACGTTGTCGCCGACGCGCTCTCACGCATCGAAACCATCGACTTCCCATCACCCATAAACTACGAAGAACTATCCCAAGCACAAGAAAAAGACAGCAATATACCAACCCTATCACAACAAACAAATATTCAACTCAAGAAAATCGTCATGCCCGGAACTAGCAAACCAATATTCTGCGAGACGTCTACGTCACACATTCGTCCATACCTACCAACTGAGTTTCGTCGCATCGCATTCAACGCCGTGCACAGTGCAAGTCACCCTGGTATAAGAACTACGCGCAAACTCATGCAAGAGCGTTACTTTTGGCCAGCAATGAACATCGACATTGGCGAGTGGACGAAAACATGCACTTCGTGTCAACTATCGAAAGTACAACGACACAATCACAGTGACGTCACATCATTCCCACCGAGCGAACGATTTCAACACATCCACGTCGATATTGTTGGACCGCTACCTACATCTTCGTGTGGACATCGATACCTACTCACGATGATTGACCGCTGTACACGATGGCCCGAAGCAGTATCACTTCAAGAGATAACCGCCAAAGTCGTCGCAAGAAAGCTGTACGAAACATGGATATCTCGTTTCGGTTGTCCTACAAGAATAACGACTGATCAAGGACGACAGTTTGAAAGTCGACTATTCCAAGACCTTGCACAACTACTTGGAGTAGAAAAAACCCGTACTACTGCCTACCACCCGCAGAATAACGGCATCGTCGAACGCTGGCACCGATCACTGAAAGCCGCACTCATGTCTCGACTAGAAAACAGCAACAAATGGATCGACGAATTACCTACTGTTTTAATGGGTCTACGAGCCGCCACGCGCACCGACACCAACACAAGTGCCGCGCAGCTCACTTACGGTCAAGCAATACGACTACCCGGCGATTTTATATCACCATCACCAGCCGTAGCGAAGATGGACCACACCTACGTCGATCAGCTGCATGACGCAATCACGAAGCTGACACCTACATACAAGCCGCATTCAAACAAACGGTGTATGTTCGTGCACAACGACTTATCAACATGCAGTCACGTGTTTGTACGAGATGACACCGTCCGCAAGCCACTTCAACACCCATACAAAGGCCCATTCAAGATTATAGAGCGCAAAGAGAAATACTATACGATTCAACTACCAGATCGACATACCAACATATCAATCGAACGTCTCAAGCCGGCGTACTCTATCAACATCGAGGACAAACATACGAGTAACGAGACACATCAACCAGCGGCAGCTACCACTGAAGATTACTCCAGCCTTCCTCCAGCGACGAACACCAGCGAACAGCGCACGAGATCAGGCAGGATCATCAAGACACCCGTACGCTTCGCTAAGGGGGGGGTCTGTACCTGCAACAATACATCATCCGTTCACGACCGCTGAATTTCATACATTGAGCGATGCGCGCCGGCTAGCAATATTTATATGTGAGGCACATGCGCCACACCGTACAGGCAACCGCCGCGCGCGCCACCACACGGATATTTTGTGGAACCATTTTGTTTGCGTGTATCAACTCCCATTGGCTAGTTCATTTATTATGTTATTGTAAGCCCACTACCTGTAATATATTTTTAGCAATAAGTTTGCATACATTTTGTAAATAGTATTCATTAAGCTTCAGTTCTTCTCTACCTTAAAATATACAACATCGTTATTATCTGGGGTTTCAATTAACACCAACCAAGCGCTACAATAGGTATTGCTAATCCTTTACCGCATACTGTGACGAATTTGGAACACTTACAATTTCAAATTACGCGGCATAAACACGGTTTTTGTTTAAGAGCCATCTATCCAACAACGGAGGAACTTTTAAACCGTTGTTTGTAACAGCGGGGGAAACTTGAACTGTTTTATCGACACACGCCATATTGAATAACTAATCGACTGGCGACGGGCGTTCGACAATACGTGAGGTGATGTTTGAAGTGTTTTTGTGTTGTTTTTCAAGTTATTTTAACAAAATTTAAGGTAAGCGATAAAGAATAATATTGATACTTGAAGTTTAATATATTTCTGTGACCTTATGTCCATTATCTGTACAAATACGGGAACTGTTACACTTAGCCCGCCTAATACCTAACATGTTCAAGTGTGACAGTGTCACGCTTACCCCAGTCACATATTCCCCAGTCGTCTTGTATACGCATACCATGACTAGTGATGGGACAACGTATTTTTTATGTGAAATTTTTATTCGTATTTTTTGTGAAATAATAATTATAATGTCTTGTCTATCGTGAGAGCAAATTATTATCTCAGAGTCAAGATAAATAATTGCAAGTACCTACCTATGCCATTTTTCATTGAAACGTTTCTTTTTTTCTGTTTTAGATGGCACGAAATTATAAAAGGAAAACGACCGACAAATACCCTCGAGAAACTCTGCTGGCAGCTGTTACAGCAGTACGGGAGAAGCAGATGACGGCGTTGAGGGCGTCTACAGTTTATGGTGTTCCTAGATCAATCTACACTTAAATGGTGATCGGGGTATTAAATCGAAAACTCATGGGAGACCGACAGTATTTACGATGGAATTTGAGAAAGATATGGCTTCAATGTTACACACTATGGAACGGCATGGTTTCGGTTTGACTCAACGAGAAGTCAGAGCTCTTGTTGGGCAATACGTCCGCAGAAATAATATTGTCACTCTTCGATATAATATAAAATAAATATAAAATAGATTCGAGGCTTTAAAACAAGAAATAAACTGACTATAAAAAAACCACAATCAGTAGAAATAGCAAGAAAGAAGGCAGCCGATCCATTTCTTGTTAATGAGTTTTATGATTTACTAGAAGAAATTGTGCAGGAGCAATACTTAGATGGCGACCAGATTTGATATGAATCTTGATGAAACAAGTTTTTGCCAAGATCCAGGCAAGTCGAAAATCGTCGGATTAAAAGGCTTTCAAGCAACAAGAAATACCAGTTCACCAGGTCGCGATAACACAACAGTGTTGTTCGCATGCAACAGCTGGGGTCAGAAAATAATTCCTTTAATAATTTTTAAAGGAACATATCTCTGGAACACAAGTTTGCCCCTCATGTCTCACTTACATCAAAAAGGTTTTCTTCTTTTAGGGACGATACAACTAAATAGGGCACGAGATCTTAATTTGCAAAAAAAGGCTCTGCTAAAAGAAGAACGTGGCTACTGCGTAGAAAAATCTACAATTATTGACGATGTTAAATTATCAGTTACTACATGGGTTGATAATAAAGCAGTTAGTCTATGTTTTTCATATGTGGGCAAAGAACCTAAGGGGATGGTAAAACGATTTGATAGAAAAAAGAAGGCTAAAATTGATGTCCCTTGCCCAAAATCAATTATGGTCTTTAACAAATATATCGGCGGTGTGGATTTGCTAGATTCGATGCTAGGATTTTACAGAATAAAGATACGAAGTAAGAAATGGTACCACCGGCTATTCTTTCATTTTATTGATCTAGTTTGTGACAACAGTTGGCTGTTGTGGAGACGAAGCATGAAAGACAAAAATAATTTATCTACCTTTACTTGATTTTAAATTAATGTTAGCAGATGTACTAATGCACCCAGAGGCCAAAGTTTTTACACCTACTACACGCAATCGAGGACGTCCATTAAATCAAGATAATATTGAGAATATTATAAAAAATAAAAGGCGACGACGGTTAGATATGCCTCCAGTTGAAGTAGCCGAAGATGGCATTAATCATTGGCCTGAGTGGAAACTAGATCGCCAACGGTGCAAAATGCAAGGATGTATACAAGTCACAAGTTATGTGTACAAAGTGCAAAGTTTATTTGTGCTTGAACAAGGACCGCAATTGCTACACACAGTTTCATGACTAAATACGTCGTCAATTATTATTGACGTTTATAAAATTTACTTCTCGTATTTATTAAAAGATGCGATTTTTTTTATTTTCCTAACACATTTCTGCATGATGTTCCGAATTTGGAACTACTTAAAATAAAAGCGCTAACGCTAATGCATGTTGTCCCAAATCTGGAACAAATAGTTTTTTTTTAAATATTTTTTCCATTTATAGTTGAATTTTTTTTTGTATTTTTTCCAGTCTTATTTTGGCAAATAAATGATATATATTTTTTTCAAGGATTTTAAAAAACCCATGCGGTAAAGGGCTAAAGGTGTGATTGTTCATGTTTAATTCCCGATTCTGTGCTGCATTCAATTTTTAGCAAATGGATGTTACCAAAGGCAGGTTGGGCAGGACCTAGGGTTGCCAACTATACTGTTTTGAACAGTATTATACTGTTTTTCACTAAATTATGTTTTTAACTGTTGAACAAAAAAAAAGTATATAAAATACTGTTTTCAGCATCAAAATGCAGACACATAATAATGTTACAATTAGATGCTCACAAATAAAGTAATTTATGAAAAAATATCAGAAGACAAAGAATTTCTTGAAATGAGTACTAGCCAAAAATGGTGCCATTTATTAGTAAACACTTCAGAAGAAAAAAACATAACTAAAGTTATTGTTTCATCATCTACTTTCTGTTCCTGCTACCTCAGCATTTACTGAAATAGTTTTTTCAGTAATGAATTCTAAGTGGCGGGATGATAGAAATAGAGCATCTATAAATTTAATAAAAAATAGCTTGTCATTTATTTTAATTTCAGCTTAAATTGTGATAAGGCGTATATTTAAAAAAAAATGATTGTAAATTAGAAACTTGTGCGAGAAGCTCCAAAAATATGTATTTAAAACAATAAATAAATAAAATACTGTTCGTTTTTCTAAAATACTGTTTAATTATCTTCATAGACCTGAAAATACTTTATTTCTTGAATAAATAGTTGGCAACCCTAGCAGGACCATACATTATGCCAAGCACAAACTACATTCAGCAAGTATCTTGACCAGTTTCTGCAATCAATTTATAGGAGGTTGGTCTAACATACATTTTGTACTAATAAGGAAGTATTATGGTGCCTTAATGTTATGGTACCAACTTTGTTTAGTTACTGCGTATTATTTACAGACTCTGCCCAAAGCAGTGTAGCCTTAGGTTTTGAAGAAAAATTTAAAATGCCAGATATATTAGGGCTAATAGATTGCACCCATGTTAAAATTTTCCCTCCTGGGCCACAAGGATCCCAGCTCAGATCAAAGAAATAGGCAGATAGAGCGCTCAGAACACGCGAGTGGTTCCACCAAAGTTAATACAAAATCAAAATCGAATCCCTGTACCAAGCTACGCGTCGTACCAAGCTGCGTGTCGTTATTGTTGTTTGCCAAAATATGCCGTCACGTGTCTTTAACCATTGTAAAAGTTGTTCTCAAAAACAAAGAAAACATTATGGAATGTAATTCGATTTGATTTTGTATTAACTTTGGTGGAACCACTCGCGTGTTCTGAGCGTTCTATCTGCCTATTTCTTTGATCTGAGGATCCCAGTACAAAAATAGAAGGAAGGATGCTCATACGCTAAATGTCCAACTGGTAATTAAGCATCAATCAACCTATTCATTTTACTTCGTCATCATCATCATTAGGTTTCCGCACTTACTCCTTAAATTGGACCATTGTGCGTGAGCTTCATTTTACTTACATTTATATTAATCATATAATAATTTATTGGTCAGACCCAAAACTGTATATTATTTTGAACCTATATATTACACACACAAACTGAAGCGGCTAAGGGCTGATTTTTCAATAGTCAGATAACTTTTAACTGAGGAATAAAAATGGCGGTTTGATAGCTTATCTATAGAAAATATGTCAAACCGCTATTTTTATTCTTCAGATAAAAGTTATCTGACTATTGAAAAATCAGCCCTAAGAAATAATTTCATCACTACATAGTATAAAACAAATTCGATTCCCGCTGTCTGTCTGTCTCTATGTATGCTTAGATCTTTAAAATTGCGTAAATAGATTGATTTGAGAGGAAGGTTTATTGTATAATAAACGCTGGCGAAGCCGCGGGAAAAATCTAGTACACAATAAACTAATAAAGACTTACCAATTTTAAAGCTAGGAAAGAGATTTCAAACTCTTAAATGAGGTGTAATTATGTGGTACAGTCAAGAATGTAACTCTGTGGCTCCGTTTATATAAGGAACAGATAGTCAGCTTAGTTCAGTAGGTTCAGTATAGCTCAGCTATGTCTACATTATGTATACGTGAACCTCTTATCACTACTTTGATACTGATGTTTATAATGCAGTTTGCCGATCCAGAATGCAGTATACTTAGCGTGAACGCCAGGTATCCTGGCAGAGTTCACGATGCATTTATTTGGAGCCATTGTGCTGTGAAACAGGAGATGAGGAGGCTGTACGATAGAGGGATTAGAAGTTATTATCTCTTGTCTAATTAAAGTAAGGAGCGAAGGAGTAGCTGGTAAGCTGGGTACAACTAAATAATTTATCATACTTAATGAGACGACGGATTTTTATTTAGTATTTATGTTTGGTTACTTATTTGACTCTAAAGCTTCTTTTAAATCAACAGATAAATAGCAAAATTGGTCATTGAGGAACAATATAAACATTAAAAAATCAATATAACATTAACAGTTATTAATATTATAAAATCAATATTTCTCCTTTCTTCCCAGCATCTTTCTTCCTCATTCTTCTATTTTAGCGTCTGCGGCTGCGCTTTCTGCAAAAACAAGAAAAACTGTTTTACTAATATTTCCTTTGTTGATGCAGGAGTTTCAGGGTACCCATTAGAACCATGGCTCATGACCCCAGTGTTAAATGCTGAGCCAAACTCACCAGAACAGCGCTACACAGACTGGCACTGCACCTATAAGGAAGTCAGAGGTGCTTGGGGATAGATCGGGTACTGCACTACTCACCGGAGAAGGCTTCACAAATAATATATGCCAGCTGCATCATTTATAATTTGACGAAGCATTTTGGGTAATTTTTTTTTTCTTTACAAATTGTACCCCTTCTATAATATTACAGTACTGTGAGTAAGGTTGTATTTTTTAATTTTTACAGGGTTCCATTAGAAGAGCAAGAGGAAGATAACCACGACGATGGAGATATCAATAATGAATTTAACGAAACACCTGTACGTCTGCTAAGGTTGTCCCAATAGTACAGTCAAATTAGGTCATTTTTTAATAAAGATTGGAATAAATTCTCTGGAGAGACAAAAACATTTCTGATGATTTCGTATGAGTCAAAGATCAAGTTTAAAAAACAAATTTCATTTACCCCCCCTACGGAAGGGGGTGAAAACTGATTTTTTTTTTGTTTGGTCATAACTTACCAGAGAATACAGGTGTACTCAGCGTAATTTTTTAACTTGCTTTAGAACACCTCAATCTACATGATTACATTTTATTTATTTTAATCGGACAAACGCAGTGCCAGAAAAAAAATAAAAACTAAGAATATTTTTTTTTGGTCATTGCGGCCTCGGGGAAAACTGTGTAGTTCTGTAAACTGAGGAAAGGGATATACATTTAGACCTAAATACATTTTTGATTTTGAACCCTAGTGTGACATTTACGGAAATTAGTTTTTCACGCTTTTCTGTCGCTGTACTTCGGGGGAAATTTTGATTGCTTCAAAATCATCACAATCATATTAATTTGGTTTCCTTTATATTTGCACCCTATAAAAAATTAGCATTTTTTTAAGGAACATACATTTTTCTAGTATTTTAGTGATAGTCAAGGAGCAATTATGATATGGAAATTCCACGTTAACTCTACATAAACTTCCAGTTATATATTTCTTATTTTTATTAGGTGCGAATGTAGTATATTTAGAATACATTGTTTATTAAAAAAAACATGACTACAATAATTTACCCCGAAGTACAATTACAAATATTGTAAAATGCCGGTTTCCTAGGGGTGCAAAAGGGTGCTAATGTAACTAGGTGGGTGCAAAAAAAAAAAGAGTGCTTATTAGGAGTTTGCACCATCAGACTAATTTCCCTTGAGGCGCAAATTAAAAATAATAATTTATTAGCGTTTCTTACACCTTACACTTTTTTAGTGAAAAGTAATTATCCACCAACGGGGTATCTACATATATCTAAACATACCAAAATAAGTTATTAATGAAATTTCAAAATTTTGGGACTTTTATGATAATACCTAATATTAAACGATGTTCCGTACATAACAGGAATAGTGCAAACTAAGAGAAAACTTATATTCATGTCTTCTAATGATTCCACAAAAAATTACAACTACACGAGTTCCTTCCAATCTTTTTGCTAATTTGACTGTACTACAAGCCAGACGAGCTGAATTGATAAATCGCTTTGTTTGATGTAATAAAACTTTTATGTATAATATATATGGTATTATTTTGAAATTTTTAATGTAACAGCAGATTTTTGGAGATGGTCCATAAATCTGCTGTTACATTATATGTGCCATAGTAAAAGTTGTACGTATCAATGGGTACTTTCACCCCCTTTCAGCTTGAAGTTGCATAGTAAGTTAAAGATTCTTACATTAACTGCAGGTTCCGTTTTTTTAAAGTAAGATCTGCTCCTTCAATTTATTAAGCGCCATTTAGACGGAGCAAGAACTCGTATGCGAATTTAACTACATTGCGGCATTTGTTTCATTAACTAAATTTGTTTTACCTATAAATTCCGCAATGTAACGCAACTCGCGTTCGAGTTCTTGCATCGTCTAAATGAGGCTTTATTCTGCTCTTGCAAGGTGTCATTACGCTCTCTTAGTATGTTGCTGTGGCGTGCCTCCTTCACTAGCTCCTGAAATTTATTATCAAACGAAACAACTGACAGCGATAATTCCCTAATGATTCGACATCACACGAACAAGAATTTACCACCTTAAGCAACACAGGCTCATGCGTAACGAAGGCAGACTCAAATGTAGAAAATTCTTTGCCTCCTAAACCAAAGAAAATTGAAATTCACGATATTCTGTTACTACCTAAATGGATTCCTAAAACAAAGGAGCTAAAAGGACTGTTCCTAAAGCTATATGTTTGACACCTGTTCAGCCGTCAACTTCCAAACTGCAAACTAACAACACACCACAACAGCCAAAGCCTACAAGAAAAATGTCTGTGTCTGCAACAATCAAGGGAAAAGCTTGTTCTTTTTGCACGTTACTTTATCATGTGCATTGCCAAAGTCAGTTTGCCTTTGCCGCAATCGGGTAATAAGTTCAATAAATGAATATTTTTTAAGTAAATTGTAATATTATTAAACTGAATCTTTGAACGAACGATGATAAATGCTTATTATCCACTTACCTACTCATACATAACATGCCATTTAACAATTTAGAACGCCTGTGTATGTAGCAATGTGGACATGTCGTTATCAATCAAAGATTCTGCATGGGTTATTAGAACACCATGAGTTATTGAAACACTTTTATCTTGGCTTATGTTGCACAGACTTTCTGGAGTTTTAACAGGACTAAGCGGTTAAATTGTTCAATTGTAGAAGCAAGTCTTCGTCAGCCTGGCTTTGTGGAATGGTTTCAAAGGACACCATTTCAGTCAAGTTGATATCATCTAAGGTGGGTGGACCATGTAAGGCCACTCTAACGAATAAACAGATTTTATTTGTTCATTTACTGGATAAATAAAAGAAAGTAATCATTAATTAACACTTTGTTTTATTGAGTATCATAAAAAATACTTATTTTTATTCTAGATGTAATCACTTTTTCTTAAACTTAACTTTTATAAAGCTCTTCTAAACGGCTTTGTAAGGAACAAGGCTCCATAGAAGGCCTATATTATAAATCAGTCGTTCAACTTAAAACTAGTATTGAAATAATCAAAATATTCGCTTTTACTAAAACTACAGATAAAGCTCTTTAATTTAATTGAAAAATTAAATGCCTAACATATTATAATGTTCTTTAAAAAACTCAACAAACATTCCTTGAACATCATCGTATAACTAAGAATATATTAATGGAAATTAAATAAAAATTATAGTGGTGAGTATTATATCGATAACAAATAAGTTTCCAATGCGTTTTACAATAAAATAATTAATATTTTTTTAAACCCGTAATGGCCTTCTTATGGGTCCGTTATTTGTAAGGCCAAAATGTTCTTAAGAAGGCCAAACTAACAATTATCATCTATGAGATCCTTTTTTACATTTAATGAAATACCTGATAGACAGTAGGTAAAGACTATGTTCTCTAATTATAAAGAAAGTATAAATGGCACATAATCAGTCTTGTGGTCAAAATATTTCAACTCAACCATACCTAAAATTAAAAAACGAAAATATAATATAATAATAATTTTTATTTCAAGTATCATTGACTCATACATTGAATACACACTATCAGTCACATTACATAAAACATACAATATTATAAATTCAATTTATCATTTCATTAATTTTAAAATACACAAACACAATCAAACACAATTCACATTATAAATAATAATAAAATAATATTTTTTTTTTTTTACAATCAGCCTTTCAAATGTCGCTGACAACAGTGGGAGATGATGGGGCAATCCAGTCTATCCGCGAGCGCGGCCAGCATGCTGTTAGCGCTCCCCCGCACTCGCCGCACTAGAGACGTGCTTCTTTTGCGCATAGTGGTGTGGAAGCAGTCTACGCGCGCTTCTGCAAACATCTTCGATGCACTGCAATAGCGGGGGAGCGCCAACATCATCCTGAACGCGTTGTTGAACTGAACTCGAAGGGCGCTGTACGTCTTTTGCGTATAGCTAGTCCACAGACTGCACGTATACAGTGCAGTGCAGTAAGCTCTAAAAAGCGTTATTTTAACCTCTGCAGTGCACCGTGCAAATCTGCGTATGACCATGTTCGCTCTGACCGACAGCGCCCTTCGCTCCCGCTCGATGTCTGCATCGTCTTTCAGGGTAGAAGTCACGAAATGTCCCAGGTACTTAAAAATTTCCACCCTTTCCAAAGGTGAGCCATTCAGCTTAATGAGTGGCATTTCTAGCACTTTCCTGGACCCCCCCTGAAAAACCATACAGACTTTTATTTATATTATACCGCAAACCATGAATAGCTGCGTAATCCTCACATATTTTTATCAGCTTCCTGAGTCCACAGACCGAGGCGCTCAACAGCACCATATCGTCCGCGTAGCTGATGTTATTAAAACAGACGCCATCAATGTGACAACCGATATGTTGCTCGCTGAGCGCCTCGATCAGTCCATTCACATACAGGTTAAAAATGGTGGGCGAGCTTAACCCCCCCTGCCTCACCCCGCATTCCAACCTATATGGATCCGACAATGTGCCCGCCCACTTTACGTTATTCACTTGGTTTCCGTACCAATACCTAAAGATATTTATGAGTTCACACGGTATGTGGGAAGATCTCATCTTATTCCACAAGATATCGTACGCGACCAGATCAAAGGCTTTGGAGAGGTCGAGGAAGCAAGCGTACACAGATGTTTTTCTGTCAGTATAGTATCTGACAGCACTCTTAAGACACAATATCGCAGCTTCTGTGGAGAATCCCGGTCGAAATCCGAACTGGTTATCGTGTAACTTTATATACTTGTTTAATTGTGTATTAAGAATGCTATCAAACACCTTTGCAATTATTGTAGCTAGAGATATAGGTCTGTAGTTAGATATGTCCGACAAATCCCCAGCTTTGTTTTTTACCACAGGCACTACGATAGTCCTCAACATGTCAGCAGGCAGGTATGAGTGTGAAATACAGAAGTTGTAGAACATAGCCAGCACCCTGCACATATGATGCCCAGCATGCCGGATATGCTCCACCGCTAAACCATCATGACCAGGAGACTTCCCATGGGAAATCGATTTTAAAGACATTGAGACGTCTCTGGCTGATATTCTAGTACTAACATATTTCCCACACACACCCCCTTCCCCCTCCAGTGCCGAGGACGCTCCCAGCGGTGACCTCACAATAAAATTGTTTTTAAATTTATCACCTATAACTTTCAAATCGTTCGTCCCGTCGACACTCACAGGAAGACCAGGGCGCATCTTCAAACAGTTGGTACTTTTCCAGAACCCCTTAAAATCCTTCGTGCTATGTCTAGAAGCCAGGTCATCCATTTTTAACTGGTTTTGATGGTTTTGACACCATTTTAAACGCGATTTAAATATTTTTCTGGTCTCACACATATTTGTAAACATAACACCAGTAGTAGGACTACCACACAAGAGCCATTCCCGAAAACTTGCCCTGGCTGTCCTGTGACTGTCGCTCACAATTTTGCTCCATCCTACAATGGTTCTAGGTGGACGTTTACTCTGCTCACGCCTACCTCCCCGCCTCTCCCCCGATGCTTGGGATAACGCAAGCACGATGTCGGAATACATCGTGTCGATAACTAGTCTATGAGTAGGGTCATTACAATACAGATCACTACACAGTTGAAATTCAGACGGAAAATCAATAAGTCTGAGACGTTTATGACATTCGGTTCGATAGTGTAAGATGTCTTCTGAGGATTTTTCTCCCCACTTGACCCCACCGTTATCAGCTACACTTGACGGAACTCTAACTGGAGTCAAATGTTCTAATGTACATTCACATATCACGGGTAAATGATCCGACCAAAACACGTCATAGTTTACACATATATTGCACACAGAGACCGCAGCTGATTGCGACATAACACAATGATCAAGCCAGCGCTTAGACCCGCAGGCTTGATCTATATAAGTAAATGTCTCCGAGGTCAATCCTAACATATTTACATCCACTATAATCCAATTAAACTCATTACATAACATAATTAATTCATTAAAAAATAATTCTCCAGGATGAGCATTAAAATCCCCTAAAACACAAATAGGTTCGTTTATATAATCATTACTAATAGCACTTACAGTTCCCATGCAGTCCGTAAACAATGGCAGGTTATCTGATTTGTTTGTCGGCATATAGACACACACTACTATCAGTGGACCCGCGGCCTCGTTAACACGAATAGCACACACACGCGGATTTTCGCAGTCAATCACTGTTACACTAGGAAAGACACTAGTATTCCAAAGCAGCGCTGTCCCCCCATGAGGCCTGCCGCGCAGTAGGCCCGCCGTTGTGTCAACCGCCGAGGTCCCTCTGGAACCAAATCTACTATCTATGCTGTTCAGATACACCAACTCTTCTGGAAGCAGCCATGTTTCTTGTAGTGCTATAATCACACACTCGTCACATAAACGTCGAACATCGTTGACGGAGCTCTTTACGTTTTTACAATTGAAACTGGCCATCTTGTAGGTCGTACTATGCATCGTTAGAAGATACTGGGCCGTTTGCAGCTGACACTATGTCCGCCTTTCGATATTTATAATGTACAAAAGGCCTAAAGATAATACCCTCAGGCCATGTCGTTTCGTCTAAAAACATGTCCACTTTAGACTCTGATACAAAGAATTTATATGCTTTATGACCCAATACCTTTTTTGTGTTAATCTTTTCAAGAGATACCTTCTCCTGTGTTTTCATTTTTATATGGTCCACGATGTCGGATTCCAACGTATCAATATGCACATTTGTTATGAAAATAGGTATCTTCTTGTTAGCGGCTTTAAAGGAAGATATTGGTGCGAGAGCTTTACCTCTTTCGCCTAAGTACCTGTACTTTTGTTTCTTTTTCTTATTTACGGTTTGCCAAGAAGTATCTTCTTTTTCACAATTTGTTGTTGCCGTCAGCTCAGGTAGTAGACCCTTTACTATACTAACTCCATTGTCAGTGGGTTTTTGTACCACAGGCTTCGTATGTTTGAAAGTACTTGGGCTCATAATCTTAGATAACGGCTTGTCTCGCCCCTCCACACCGCCAACACAGCTGATCGCTTGCGCGACTGCCGCCGACCCCAACGCAGCGACCGGTACACTTGGTGTCGGTGAGTCATCCTTGCGCCTGACCCGAGGTAGCGGAGTACACACAATACCATCTTGACCATTATTATTCAAAGACGAAATCGATGCGGGGGAGGTTACCTGTATACTATTATGCGACTGTTTCACTTCGTGTTCGTCTGATGTATAATTGTGGCTCAAAGTCATCCCTATAGGTCCACTCTCCAGATTCCAAGCACCCCGTCTCATATTCACATATCCCGCTGGTTGAGTTGGCGGGGGCAGCGATGCGTGCTTTAAATCTCGTATATCTGCTCGTAATTCCTCAAGCTGTTTAATGGTAGCATAAGTGTTGCTGATATTTGCAATTTCTGAGTTCAACTTAGTTATATCTTTTAGTAATTTAGTACAATCAAGATGATCGAACAATATTGGGGGTAATTTTTCAAGTACCTTCGCCACAAATACTGGAATTACATCAGGATCAGTGCTTTTGAATATACTAACAATGTCATCTAAATCTCTTTCTTCCTTCCCTTTCCTTTTCCTTATGATTTTTCGTTGATCCGTTGGCAACGATTCGAATAATAACGATTTTGATTTGCTGATTTCAACGCTTGTGAACGCGGAAACACAGATTCTCTTGAGCGTTTCTTCGTCAATTACTGATATTTTATTTTGCACATATGCTAATAATTCGTCGATAACAATATTGCAAACGTTACATTTTAACACTTGTGACATTATTACAAATTGCGTCGGCGCACTTAGCGCGTCACACGTAACACTTTACAACCGACCTTGACCGCGGCGCGCGGGTGACTTGATATAAGAAAGTAATAACTAAAATTCGGAAACAAACTTATCAACTAAAAAGAGTAACAACTTTGGGTATTTTAATCACAAACTGAGCATAAAAATGCGAGATCTTTTTTAGTGAGACCAACACACTCCTCGTGATACCACTTTTGACATTCGATGCATTGCCTCATGACTTCGATTCTACACTCGCCACATGCGTGGCAGTACCATTCCTTTTCTTCACCTTCTGCACCTCTCTTATCTATTAATCTTTTGCTTCCTGTTTTGAATCTTTTGCTTTCTTTTTTCACTCTTTTGCTGTTTTGTTGTTGTGCTTTTCTTTTCAGTAATTTTGTGGAATCATTTTCATTGGTATTTTTCATTTTTTGTTCTCGCTTACTTGTAGATTTTCCTTTTTTCTTACTTGTCATTTGCTTCAACTCGTCTTTTTTTTCTTCAGTTTTAAATAAATCTTTAACTATTCTTTGTCCTTTATAATTAATAGCTTTTTGTCGTGGACGAGTAGATTTTATCTTAGCGTAGTTTGGAGTAGGCAAAAAAGTATGAAAAGATTTTTCCAGAATTAGGTTAACTAACGGCTCGTCATCATCCGAAGATCCAGAGGGACTTATCTCATGACTTTTTTTTTGAGCTTTTGTTTTAGGTCTGATTAATTGTTTTTTTGGAGTGATTTGTTCTTTCTGATCGGGATCTTCATGAGATGACGAAGAAGAAGTGTATAATTCGGAGACTTGAAGTTTACTCATGTAGTTATTTTTAATAAATGTGAATACTAAGATTCAAGTCAAGATCAGATTCAGGGCTAGAATAATCGTCATTTTCTTGTAGCCCGGACGTACTTGGAACCGGATTATCATAGAGAGATGGTAGAGCGTCATCAATCGTATCTGCGTCGTTGAACTGGTGTACTGAAGTTCGCAGAATGTGGCCGCACTGATCATTGACCGAATTATCTAATTCCATGTCAGAAGCATCAGTTGAAGAACTGTAAGGAACAAGAATTGGTTTTCTATTTTCTGTCGCAGCTGAAAATTTTGGTGATGTTGATACGGTTTTCTCTTCTGAAGTTGATGGAAAAACTGAATATACGTAAGCATGAGCTGGCCTGCTTTCGTCTATCAGCGACGGAGATTCAGACACAGGGGACGATACTTGAACAGGTAGAAGCGGTTGGTCGATCTCGTTTTGTAATGTTTCTGGTAAAGGTCTTTGAGATAGAATTGAAGGAGCATATGCATCTTCGGGTATAACATCAGGATCAAGAGGGTATAAGCCAGTGGCTTTGAATCCATTTGTTATATTGGGTTGAGTTATACATTTCGGCCATGTCCGCGAGAAAATTTTATTAAATGCAACTTTGTTTAAAGTTCTCTCTAGAGAATTGCTAAGGTAGTTCAACACTTCTTCATCCCAGTGATGTTCGAAAGACCGATTAACTGATTTGTCCAGAGGTTGGAGTTCGTGCGTAGTGTTAGAAGGTAAGCAATTGTAGCAGCTAGATAACATATCCTGCTACTTTCTTGATAACAGCACAATTGATGTAGAACAGTAACGTTTTTTGGGGGTTAGTTTTACAATGAAAGCCTGGAACATAAATTACACTTCGAAATAAATAACCTTCATTGTATATAGGTTATTTACGCTTCAGGTAATCTGAAACACTAATCACTTTGAGATAGAACGCTATTCATGTCTTATAATTATGTACGAAAAATTCGACAATAATCAGCATTTTGACAGTCTATGATGATGATTTTTTCATTCATCCCGTTGAGGATAGGGAAAGGTCTTAGACCATACAGCCTGGTCTGTGATATTTTGACGGTCGAATTACGCAATAACTGTTGATCAGAACTATGACATATATATGCTTTTCGGAATCCTCGTTGGAAGATCTTTCCAAATATAATAATGGTTTTCGGATTTATTACACTTTTAGTTTTATTCTTAATCATGTAATAAATGTCATACTCCATTTACACATGCGCCTCGCTATTCATACGAATGTGTAAACGCACCATCAGAATTGCGTTCCGTTCCAACTCGTTGTGGCTGTCTATGACCATTGCAGTCATCAGCGTTTAAATATTTGTTATTTTTATGTGAACTACATAAACTCGACAAGGGAGTTATTTTTCTTGTCATGGATGTGGTAGGGTGTCAATTAGTTTATGCTGTTTTAAAACTAGAATTAGAAAAATAGTTAAAGTATTTTCAATGTCAACATTTCGTGTGGAACGGACCGTCATCTCTCCGTGTCGACGATTTCCGGATGGGATCGAACAGTCTGGAAAAATGATGGCTTGAGCAAGTTGCGTGCCGTCCGTCTCATCTACACGACGCCGAGAAGATGGCGCAGCTGAACTGTATATAGCGCCATGATCGCTTCTCATTTCTCCTTGGGTTTCTAACTTTAAAAACTACAAAATATGGCTAATCTTTATATCCCGATGGATGATTAGTCAACGTAAAAGTGCGTCATCAGCCCTGATTTGCTCGATGACAATTTTCTGTACCGCGTGCTCCGTGCGGCAGTCCTAAACTTCCGAAGGGAGGCCTACGCGGCGGGCCTTGTCCGCTGGGAAAGCTTTCCCAGTGGACGATCCCAAGGATCTTCAAAGCCGTTGCCAGCCGGGATATTTTCCGTGTGCTCCTGGTCGACTTCGCGGAAGGTGCCCTGCGCCCACGACGTGGTGCGCCGGCAGATGGCGTTCGTCGACGATCCTGGACGATTGACGGTCTTAGTGGTCGCCATCCCATCGTGATGCCAGACCAGCTTCATCGCCGGCGTTCTGCTCAAAAATCCATGGCTTCCGAGGCCACATCGTGAACGTGTGAGTGCGTGATCGTGGTACCACGTAAGTCTCTTGTATTCTTTTGGCCAAACTAGAGTCAGTGCGCGTTTTGCATATCACAGGCACCGATGCCCGTCCCGTCTTTCTAGAACTTTCGGGTCTCAGGATTTTGCTACATCAATTTCCCTAATCTGTCTATAGCTGTATAAGTGCTATAAATTGTAATATACAGTTATCGTTTACAATGTTAATTTCTTCGTTTTATTCCAAATGAATCACCCATAGGTTCCCTTTAGACAAGAGGTCCTTGAAACAATAGCCCAATGCTGAAAGCCGAGAGTTTGAAGGCCTACTGTATTACTTTTTAACTTGTAACATAACGGTAACTTTTACAACCCAATATTCTTTCTTCTTTTTTTTCTTTTTTTTTTTCACACCGTTACACAATACAGCACTATATTATTTTTATCTGCCTCTTCCAGAGCCTCGTATGTTAAATGACACTTTGCACCATCAAAAATAAGGAGACACTTACCGGGTGCTTTATGTTGAGCAAAATGTTGAATGAACTCTACGAACAAGCTACTGGTCATGCTGCCTTTGGGTGCCATGCTCACCTTTGTTCCATGTGGCAAATTTGATCCTAATTCTGATCTGTACCTAATTCCTTTAAAAATAATCATTGGAGGTATGGCATTACCGACAGCATTTACACACATTGCTATAGTAACGTTCTCAGCGTGCTCCGGAGCAACAAGATGTACTCTGTTGTTCCCTTTTTCTGCCTTGTTCTGCTTTTTTGAAGCCATTTGCGTCCAGCCATTCTTGTAGACATATATGAACGAATGCTTGATTTTGAACCTCTCACAAAATAAAAAGGCTTGTTTCCGAATAAATTTAGGAGTAAGTGGTATACCCAGTTTAGCAAAACGTTTGATTCGCTGCGATAAGTCTTCTTCTAATTGTTTTGTAAGGATAGTTCTCTTCCCAATAATTTTAGTACTTTACCACTTAGTAAATGGTTTCTAAGGGTGCATCTTGGAATATTGAATTTTAACGCAGCAGCATTTGTATTTAGTTCATTGTTTTGTACTGCTTCCATGGCACGTCTTAAACTATCTTCATCCCATGTACTACCCCTTTTTCTAGGTTTTGATCCTGACATTCTTGTAATCTGAAATAATGCGTGTAAAATTTAAACAACTGTTCAATTATCGACTTATTCTTATAGCGACATTTACAGACATGACCATCTCATAAAGGAAATTTAAAGATATAACTGTAATAGAATAATTTTAAAGAAATAACTATTCAGTCTAAATTATAAAGTTGAATAATCCTTATAAATAATAAAATTATAATAATTGAACATTGCTTCAACTTCCCCGTAACGTATTATTATAATAAGTAAAAACTAAGTGTTCAAATTTTATTAGTAAATGTTCCTGGTAAGGCCCGTGTACCCTAGCAAGGCCAACCGTCAAATTTTTGATTGGCCTTATAAGGAACCACCGGCTTTCATAGGAACACTATTGATATTTTAACTAAAATCAAACAAAATTGTTATATTTTTTCTATAGTACCACAAAAAATCCTAATATAACAACTTACAGTAAAAATAATACGATAATAATAGGTTATTTACATAAAAACTCACCTTTAGCTGAGCGCGCGAATTACAATTTTGACGTCGACGTCCGAAGTCTACAAAGCGAGCGACCGCATTGACAAAATAGCAACGCGAGCGACTCGCCGCCGCGTCTGTGTCCTTGAGTTTGATGGAGCTTCGTGTGAGTGGAAGGAATTTGTCATCACGTGACTATAAATATGAGTTTTTTATAATCGGCCTTCAAAGGAGCATGGCCTTCCATGGTCCACCCACCTTAATTGGCTGGTTATATTATTATCTTCGACTATTTGAGATGTTGTATTATTGACTGTTGAGTTCGTCAGGTCTTCAGAGCATGTTTCGTATAAAACGTTAAAAAATTGTATCTGGGAAGAGTTTCTTTTCAGTTTCTTCATCTCCTTCAACATAACAGCCACGTTTATATTTCTTTCGGCCAGCGTCGATTTTAAATGTTTCAAAACCTTTCTTGTGGAAACTAGGACTGCGTTAGTTATTTCTTTCGGGCGTGTCTTTGATTTGTTTAATATTTCCAGGGTATTCTGAACACACTTCGTGTAATCCACTGCATCGGGATCAAATGGATAAAGCCCGCATTTTTTAAAGTCATTAATTATATTTCGCTGCATATTTAAAATAGTTTGTTTTCTGGCTTCGTCAAAAACTTCCTCACTACTTTTTTCCATTCTGATTTCAAAGGCCCAAAAACACTGACATCTGCCGGTTGAAGTATGTGCGTGGTATTAGGTGGCAGACCGTAAAATAATTATTTCCAATCGCTCGCACATCACGCTTAACTCAATTGACTTTATGAGATCAGTGTCCATCAACCAGTAAGAGAATGGGTTTCTTAATTTCGTTACTCATCAACCAATTATTAAAATATCATGGGTAGCATGCTATCTGCTATTTGTTTTGGCGGGCGAATATAATATGGAAAAACTATTAGTGGAGGGCATACTTGTCCGTTATTATGTCACCAAAACACTAAAATTATAAGATTCCGGTACCCTCGAGGACCAAGGGCCTTTCCTGTTTTAGGGCAAAGGGCTAATCCACTCTCGTCTCCATTGAATATACGTTCCGGAGATTTCAATTCACGATGATTTGATTCTACCAGAAACGCTTCAAATTCTCGAAACCAGAGCTTGATTGACTCCTTCTTTACCCTAGCTCTCGCCTTGTTTATTCCTTCGGCGGATCTTTGTGAAACCGATGCCTTTAAAGAAATTCAAAAACCAGGTTTGTCCAGGACGGTCGTCTTTGAAAGGAGTCTGCATGCGTAAGTCTTTTATGATTTTCTGAACAGTGTCTAGCAGTTCTGATTTTTTATAGGAAAACCACACTTAGCTATGTCAATAAGCCATTCCACTATTTTTATTTCGATTTCATGGGTAAGTATAGGATCAGGATCTGGAGTTTTAATTGAATCACTACTTCTTCCAGATATTAGATCTTGTACAGTTGCCTAAGAACTCCCATAATTTCTTATGGACGCATCAAAAATAAATCATGAAGACGAAGATTTCATGGAAGCAAATGCTAAAGCAAAAAGCATCAGCAACGCATTCCAGATAAATACTTAAATATTGTAAAGTCTTGCGAAGCCGCAAATGACACGATAAACATCCTCAAAAATATGTTCGAAAGAAAAAGTATAATTTCAATAATTCACTTGCGAAGAAAATTATTCAACTTGAAACAAAAACCCGATGAAAAATCAGAAGACTACTTTGAAAACTGCGACCCACGGTGAACTCTATCAGGAGGACTCATCAAAAACTAATGCTGTAAGGCAAAGCGTATATTTTAAAAAATTATCACCAGTGCAGAAACTGAGAATAAAAAGCAAAATTCAAAATATTATTGCTGATGAAATACAAAATATAACTACCCCTTCGACATCATCAACACCAGTATCACTTTCTATAATACCTTCTCTGGTAAACGGACCATACAACGATAATTCAACGTCGGTGCGCCACTACTACGAAAATGATCCGCTGGATCTACATGAGTACGAAACTTCAACAAATGACTCTACTTATTAGTGTCAATATAAATCAATGATAGGTACCTACTGTCTTGCGATTTGTTCTGATTTTCTTTTTAGTACTTGAATAAACCTTCAATTTAATTTATGGACTTCGTTTTTCTTCCCTATAATAAACAGTCAGCGAAACTCGACCTCAAGCGTCTGTTAGGTGTTAGTTATCATATTGAATAAAACATGTTTGAGTCTTCAACATAATTATTATATTTGTATATGAACATGGAATTACATTAAGCCATTATCTTAGTTCTAGTGAAACTACCATAGTCAAGTCTACTCTATACTATTAGGGATGTTGTCTTCAATAACATAGACTATATTACTACTCGACTATCTATACTTATAACATCCTTCCCTTTTACATTATATTTGAACTTATGATATACTGAACTACACATACATAATTGTTAGGATATTTATAATATAATCTGTCCTTATGATGTATATCAGTCTGTGATGTCTATGGTTCCTCTAGAATAGAGAATGATTGTCATTGGTACGATTCCGCCATAAGTAAACGTAATGCAACCGAGCTCGGTATTTCATTTAATACAAAGTATTGAAAACCTCGCCTCCTGTCTAAATAATAATATATTTACTTCAATTAGGAACAAAGTTTTACAATTTTCTCTGGAAGCTAAGTCATTCTTATTCAACAAATATTGAAATCTATTTTTGTATTAATCAACAAGTAATGAAGAATATTATTCTTCATACAATGTGAAGATACAACTTCTTAATCACTAATTAAACAAAATCTTTAAAATAACTTGGTCTTTTAATTACTCTACCTGATCTTGATGTCCTACTACCAGTAACTCATCATTATTCGAAACCAATTGTCTTGTATAACCATTATAGTTATCTTCAGGTGTAATATTGGTTTGTATGTCTTGCCCTTGAATTCTCTGTTTCTAAGATTAATTCTTTAAGTTTTTCATCTGACATTCTAAAACTATCCATAATCATGGCCACATGTGTTTCTACTTTAAGATCAGTGTTCTCTTCTGTTTCTAATAAATGAGATCTACTCAAATGATCTGCTACTAATAGTTCTTTACCTGGTTTATAATTTAAATCAAATGAATAAGGTTGTAAAGCCATTCTAATCTTTTGTAATCTTGTTGGACATCTATTCAATGGTTCCAGTGAGTGTCAAATCATCTTCTCTTAGTAATCTATCCTTTAATTTATCTTTCAATTTAAATGGTACGTGTCTATTTCTTTCAATTTTTCCTCGCCAACCTTCTTTTAGTTTAATATCATATTCATAATTTTTCATCTCACCTATGTATAATTATAAGTTTTTTTCAAGTCAAAAGTTGCGTGGATATCCTGGGTTTCCTCTCCCATACAATGTAATAATAGCGAGGTCTGTACCACAGTTGGTTCATTCTTAGCACCCGACGCCAATCTATATATATTTCAAATCTTTGCATGAACTTTTTATATTCCTCCATTGTTAGGTTTTTAGGCCTGTTGGGGGTTTTAATCCCAATATTCCATTTTTTTCGTAGATTCCGCCTTCTTGTTCGCGTCGCTTCTTGGTAACACTTCGAAGTAGATGTGTCGTCAAAATATAATATTTTCGTTCTTTACTGACCTTTTCGCAGCGCCATGTTAGATGTTAGTTATCAAATTGAATAAAACATGTTTGAGTCTTCAACATAATTATTATTGTTACGTCGATCGAATTGCGAGACCTATCTACGAGCTTCTCGAAAGTTCCACAAGGTTCTCGACAATTCTACTCAAGTTCGGTCAGGAAATTTCTAGAAAGTTCTACCCTGTTCTAGATGTTTCGAGATGGTTCTAGAATGTTCTAGAAGGTATGGGAACATGTCGAAGTCTATGGATGTTTCCAGAACATTCGACCACCTTCTAGAAACATCTAGTGGGTCCGGCCGGGGTATAAAAAGGGCGCCGAGTAGCGAGCTCAGTCAGTCTAGTTTTGACTACGATCAAGGCAACTCGAAGCGAACTACAAGCGATATCTAAGTGAGTTCTACGTGTGATTAAGAGTGTGTATAAGTGTTAAAGTGTTGAGTAGTGTTTAGTAATTGTTTTAATTGTTGATTTGTCTGTGAATAAAGTTGTATTTGGTTTTAATTGGTGTAATTAATTTATCCCAATACCCAGCTCGTAACATTTGGTGTCAGAAGTGAGGGATAAAATGCCAATTTTGCCAAAGGACGACACGGACGGTATTCGTACCAGAAGTCAGCGCCAGCAAGACATGGACCAGAGGCGGTTTGGTGGTTCCCCGATACAGACGCCGAGTGGTGCTCAGCCTACGACGGAACCAGCCGCTGGTCCATCTGCAGTCTCTTCAGCACCAGCGGGTCCAGACCTGTCTGCGCTTATGGCGCTACTTCAGGAGCAGGTTCGCCGCCAGGAGGAGCAGGCTCGACGTCTGGAAGAGCAGCTACAAAAGGACAAGGAGGAACAAGCCCGCCGCCAGGAGGAGCAGGCTCGCCGCCTGGAGGAACAGCTACAAAAGGACAAGGAGGAGCAAGCTCGCCGCCAGGAGGAGCAGGCTCGCCGCCTGGAAGAACAGCTACAAAAGGATAAGGAGGAGCAGGCCCGACGCCAAGAGGAGCAGGCCCGCCGCCAGGAGGAGCAAATGTTCCTGATAAAAGACCTGCACTCGACATTTGGCAAGGAGCTCAAAGTGGTTAAAGAGCAAGTCAATCAGCACGAGAATCGCATCTCTGAAGCTGAGGTCCAAATTGCCGGGGTGAAGAAAGCTTTGGGTGAACTTCGGTCTGGAGACGGGGTTGTGTGTCCAGTGATTGCTGCACCTTCGGCACGAGGGTTTAAGGTGCCACCATTCGACGGAACATCTTCATGGTCGGCATACAGGATGCAGTTTGAGGCCGTCATGAAGGCGAATGGGTGGACGAAAGAGCAAGCAATGACCGCGCTGACCTTAGGCTTACGAGACCAGGCCCTGACCGTACTTGAGGCTCTTGGCAAAGATGTGACTTATGATCAGCTGCTGGAAGCGTTGGAATCCAGGTACGGCGACGCGCACTTGGAGCACGTATTTCGCGCTAAGCTAAAGGATCGTGTTCAACGTAGTGCTGAGAGCCTACAGCAGTGGGCCCTGGAAATTGAAAAGATGGTCCGAAAGGCATACCAGTCTGCTCCTGCTCTGATCAATGGTAATCTCGTACAGGCATTCGTCGACGGAATACGTGACTTGGAAGTCAGAGCCGCCGTAAGACTTGGGCATCACGAAACATTAAAGGATGCCTTGGCTCATGCGTTGGAAGTAGAAGCAGTGAGGCAAGATCATCGCACGCATCGCGTCAGAGAAGTAGTGGAATCACCTGTACGCGACCGACCACAAGGGTACAGTCCCAGGTGCTATACTTGTGGGGAAAAAGGTCATCTTCGGTCCAGCTGCCCCAAGCGAAATACAGCAAGAGAAGATCAATCCCAGCAGGGAAGAGGGGCTGATAAGACTGCCCAGCAACAGCAGGGAAACGAGTAAACGCCAGGACTGAGGGGCGGGTGCTGGCTGGTATGGAAAGAGCCCCGAGGATCTCGATCTCACAGGCCCATGACGGAAACAGCCTGATCATCAAAGGCGAAGTCAACGGAAAACCATGCAAATTGACACTCGATACAGGAGCTTCTCACACGGTCGTCAATTCAAACCTAGCAAGTCGGTTCCTTGGGGACTTCTTCAACAACCACGACCGCATACAATTACTGACAGCTACCGGTCAGCACATAACCGTCCGAGGCAAGAAGGAGGTGAAGTTAAAACTAGGTCATAAAGCATATTGGCATAATGTCATCGTGGCTGACATAGTAGACGATTGCATCTTGGGCTTGGACTTTATGCGGAAATATCGTTGTGAGATCGATGTTGATCGAGGAGTGTTGAAATGTGGTAAAGAAGAGATCTTTATGGAAAGTACACCGTCAGAAAAAGTGCTTCGCTTGAAATTTGACGTGTCAACACTTCTGGAAAACTGCGATCTAACTGGCGTAGAAATGGATAAGGCTAAGAAAACGTTACTCCAGTATGCCGACATGTTCTCTACAGATGATGCTGACATAGGGAGAACAGGGCTGGTTCAGCACAAAATTAACACTGGCAATGAGTTACCAATCCGACAACGACCAAGAAGGGTGCCGGTTGCTCGCGAAAAGGAAGTGAAGGAGATGATTGAGCGCATGGTGAAGAACAGTTTTATAGAGCCTTCATCTAGTCCGTGGTGTTCTCCTGTGGTCCTAGTGAAGAAAAAAGACGGCAACACGCGGTTTTGTGTGGACTATCGACGGTTAAACGACGTCACGAAAAAAGACAGTTACCCACTACCTAGGATCGATGACACATTGGATACGCTGACAGGAATGAGGTGGTTCACAACGTTAGATCTGAAAAGCGGCTACTGGCAAGTAGAAATAGACCCTAAAGACAAGGAGAAAACTGCATTTTCCACAGGAAAGGGCCTATGGCAGTTTAAAGTCATGCCATTTGGATTGTGCAATGCTCCTGCGACATTTGAAAGGTTGATGGAGCAAGTACTTGCTGGATTGATCGGAGACGCATGTCTTGTCTATTTGGATGACATCATCATCGTGGGCCGGACATTTGAAGACCACCTTCAAAACCTAACTAAAGTGCTGTCGAAAATCCGAGGGGCAAATCTTAAGTTAAGTCCGGAAAAGTGTTCATTCTTCAGGAGACAAGTGAACTTTTTAGGACACATAGTTTCGGAGGAAGGTGTTCAGACAGACCCGGAGAAAATCATCGCCGTCAAGGAATGGCCAGTTCCGAAAGACAAGACGGAGGTCAGAGCATTTTTAGGTTTATGCTCCTACTATCGACGGTTTGTCAAGAATTTTGCTGATATTGCAAAACCTCTACACAAACTTACTGAGGAATGCAGAAGCAACAATTCTGTTGGGACGAGAACTGTGACATCGCATTCCAGGAATTAAAGAAACGTCTGTGCAATTCACCTATTCTTGACTATCCTGACACTGAAAATGACTTCATAGTTGACACAGACGCAAGTAATACTGGAATTGGTGGGGTGTTGTCTCAACGGAAAGGAAATCAGGAAGTTGTTATAGCTTACTACAGCAAATCTCTATCGAAACCAGAAAGAAATTACTGCGTTACGAGAAGGGAATTACTTGCCGTAGTAAAGACTTTGCAGCACTTCAGTAAGTATCTGCTGGGACGAAAATTCTTATTGCGAACGGACCATGCCGCATTAAAGTGGCTATTGCAATTCAAGAATCCAGAGGGACAGGTGGCGAGGTGGATTGAGCTACTACAAGAGTTTGACTTCGTAACTGAACATCGCAGTGGGAGGGCACATGGTAACGCAGATGCACTGTCTAGAAGACCTTGCCCTGAAGACTGTAAGCACTGCAACAGGCAGAGGCCAAGGAGGTAGTGCCTGTTAGAATGCTAAGAACGGATCTCAGTAACGAATGGAAGGAAACCTTACAGCATGCTCAGCAAAATGACGCAGACATTAAACCAATTTTCGACTGGATTAAAGCTGGTGCTCCTAAACCCAAGTGGAGTGATGTAGCTGCGATGAGTTCCATTACTAAGAGTTATTGGGCGCAATGGAACAGCTTGGTTATCCAGGAAGGAGTCTTGTGCCGTAAATGGGAAAACGCTCGAGGAGACAACTGTCACTTACAAATGGTTGTCCCCAGAGCCAAAGTACCGGATGTGTTGCGGCTCTACCACGACGGATGTTCAGGTGGACATATGGGTGTAAAAAGGACCCTACTGAAAATACGTGAGCGATTTTACTGGATCCATTGTCGTGAAGATGTGGAGGACTGGTGTCGGAAATGTACCAGTTGTGCGGCTGTGAAGGGACCCCAGACACGCAGCAGAGGTGCTTTGCAGATATACAACGTTGGAGCCCCGTGGGAACGGATAGCACTAGACGTGGCAGGACCATTTCCAGAAAGTGAAAACGGGAACAAGTACTTCATGGTTGTCATGGATTACTTCACAAAGTGGCCAGAAGTCTTCGCCATTCCTAACCAGGAAGCTACAACAGTCGCAGATAAATTGGTTCAGGAGGTCTTCTGTCGTTTTGGAGTACCCTTGGAAATACACAGCGACCAAGGAAGGAATTTTGAATCACAAGTATTCCAGGAGACTTGTCGGCTGATGGGTACTCACAAGACTAGAACGACTTCCTACCATCCACAATCTGATGGAATGGTGGAGCGGTTCAATCAAACGTTGGAGAGATACCTGGCCAAGGTTGTGGAAAGCAGGCAAAGAGATTGGGATAAGCACATACAGCCATTTCTTCTGTCATACCGTAGTGCAGTTCACGAAAGTACAGCTGTGACACCAGCCTTCGCGAACTTTGGAAGGGAATTACGGTTGCCTGCTGATCTCATCACCGGAACCCCTCCTGATACTCCATGCAGTGTAACCGATTATGCAAATGACTTGCGTAACAAGTTGAACGATGTATATGAGCATATCAGACAATCCGGCCAACAAATGTCTGAAAAGATGAAGACCCGATACGACCGGAAGACAAACAATGGAGGTTTCGACGAGGGGTCACTTGTGTGGTTGCATAACCCAGTGCGTAGCAAAGGGAAGTCTCCTAAATTACAAGCAAAATGGGAAGGACCATACCGAGTCGTGACCAGGATTAACGACGTCACCTACCGGATACAAAAGGGTCTACGTGGCGCGCCCAAGATTGTCCATGTTGACCGTTTGGCGCGATACAACGGGACTAACGATGCTCGGGACGAGCATGTCTAAGGAGGGGGCAGTGTTACGTCGATCGAATTGCGAGACCTATCTACGAGCTTCTCGAAAGTTCCACAAGGTTCTCGACAATTCTACTCAAGTTCGGTCAGGAAATTTCTAGAAAGTTCTACCCTGTTCTAGATGTTTCGAGATGGTTCTAGAATGTTCTAGAAGGTATGGGAACATGTCGAAGTCTATGGATGTTTCCAGAACATTCGACCACCTTCTAGAAACATCTAGTGGGTCCGGCCGGGGTATAAAAAGGGCGCCGAGTAGCGAGCTCAGTCAGTCTAGTTTTGACTACGATCAAGGCAACTCGAAGCGAACTACAAGCGATATCTAAGTGAGTTCTACGTGTGATTAAGAGTGTGTATAAGTGTTAAAGTGTTGAGTAGTGTTTAGTAATTGTTTTAATTGTTGATTTGTCTGTGAATAAAGTTGTATTTGGTTTTAATTGGTGTAATTAATTTATCCCAATACCCAGCTCGTAACATTATATTTGTATATGAACATGGAATTACATTAAGCCATTATCTTAGTTCTAGTGAAGCTACCATAGTCAAGTCTACTCTATGTTATTAGGGATGTTCTCTTTAATACCATAGACTATATTACTATTCGACTCTATATATTTTTATCAGCGTCTTTTAACTCAGAAATCTCAAACGTAAGTTAAAGTAACACTAGATATCTTCGTTCACATAGTTCCCAAACATTCTGTTATATTAAATACATGACCTTTTGGCCAAGATTCGCTGAAAATTTTAATAGAAAAATTAAGCAAAGGTAAAAATGGCAAAGATAGTTGGAAATAAGATTTAACATGAGATCAACGCCATTTATTGTTATGCCGTTCTTTATTTGACCAAGATTAAGTAGTAAATTATAGAAATTACACAACCCTCACCTAATCGTCAACACCAATCTTTCTTCCACACTTATAGGTATTTTGTAGTTCGTTACCATATGGCTGCA
Source organism: Agrotis segetum (assembly GCA_036375495.1). Taxonomy (NCBI): domain Eukaryota; kingdom Metazoa; phylum Arthropoda; class Insecta; order Lepidoptera; family Noctuidae; genus Agrotis; species Agrotis segetum. The sequence continues at coordinate 3,864,364 of JAQSVV010000002.1, forward strand.
ATCGTCTTTGATTATGTTGCATTGCATATGTAGCAAATGATTCTTGTGACATAGACATATAATCACAAAATGCAGACTCATCTCCTCGTAAGTCAAAATATTGATTGTGAAATTCACCACGAATTCCTCTCAATTTCAACAAAGCACTTTGCTTCCCACGTATTTTTTTTTTTCATTATTATCGAAGCCCGTAAAATAGGTCATACACATGTTTCCCGAAAGTAAAAACTGAGAATTATCGACGTCCATGGTTAACACCGATGCCACACAAAATGCGTACCTAGCATCGCAGTCGCTCGCGTCGTTAATTCGCGCGATGATCGCGTACTCGCATTCTATTAGGACACCTAGTTTTTGTTCTCGTGCGACCATACGATGATCGCATCGCTTACTCACGCGAAAATCGCGTAGTCGCGCTCTCTTAGGACAACGCCTTAAAGTGAAATTGGGTAATCAGCATAAATTTCGCCAGAAATACCATATTTCATCGAACATTGTTATACTTGGTGCTCGCCGTCCGAACTGATTGACCATTTATTTTTCAAGTGATAATGCCTGATGTAAGTAAACTTTTGTTATTATCAATGCTAGGTTAATTAAGTATGTGCATTGCATTTAATTAAGGTAATAACATCAGAAATTTCACATAAAACAAAAACGCGCGACGCGAACCCTCGAATTTCGAGGGGCCGACATACAGGGGATTGTCTTTTCCTATGTCTGAGAGTTGCTGAACTAATCCAGTGACATTTTCTATGTATTCAGTCATGCTGCTAAACTTACTGTAGTCAACTCGATGTAACTGTCTAAGTAGCAGAACACGGCGATATAGAACTTTGTCCTCGAATGTATGAGCTAGCTTCTCCCATGCTTCTTTAGCTTTTGATGCTGATCGAACTATTTGGTACAAGTTGGGTTGTAGTGCCAGGCAAATACGCGCCAAGGCGCGGCTATCACGCACGGCGTCAGTATCGGTGCCGATCACACAATCCCACAAACCTTCTAAAGTGAGTAACATCTTCAATGAAAACTTCCAGTTCGGATAAGAAGAGATACCACTCAGCTTCTTCACGTGATTATTGATTTGTATCGCTGGTTGCGTCGCCATGTTTCTTCTTTGAAAAAATAAATCTGGTCGACAGTGAGTTTTTGGTGATAAATTCAACGGTGATTATGCGTAGATCCCTCGTTGCACGCCTTTTTCTCTTTTTCACTGGGCCAAAACCTGTTGATGCAGGTGTTGGGATACGCAATGGAATGTATGGCGTGTCAGGCGTGATCAACCAAATAAACACTTCGATTGAATATCCAGACTTTTATTTATCAAAATATAAGCTGATATTACACGTCCATCATAAATTAGATAAGATGAATTTGAATTAATCATTAAATTAGATAATATTGGAGACAACACAATAACGTATATTATATTTATCGGTAAAGAGCCATGAGCAGGAAGTAAAGGTGAAAATAACATTGATTGACAGGTGACAGATTCAAAATGTCATTTAAATTAATATGGCTGCCTTTCAGCTGCGTTCATGTAGAGCTTACACAATTCCTAATACTCCCATGTCTCTTATTTGTCACTAGCTTGTGGAACCACAATTTGTTATTGGTATATAACTTGTCAACACATATTTCACACATAATCATTTTTATTAATTTTTGCAATCCAACCAGAAATATAACCTGTAATTTGTTTGACTGATTCTGAGCAATTTTCACTATTCAACATTTCAGAAAGAATATTTACGTTATTTTCACAATTTTTGTCACTAGATGTAGGGTTATCTAATTTTTTCAGTTTTCAGTTTCATCTAAATCTAAAGCACGAAGTCCTGATGACGAGTTAATATTTTCGATACCTGATGATGAGCATGTAAGTATAGGGATATGTTCCATAGGAATGCAATTTCCACTAAAGGCGCTGTGTAATTCTAAGTAGTTGAAAATGTTAAATTTTTCATCTATAGAAAAACGTCGGCCTTTCGGCTTTTTATTAGACTGTAACTGCATGTGTACGAGTACAAATAGCTGTGCAGGTTTTCGCATATTTTTATCACATGCTGGAATCCTGTATCCTTAAATAATTCAGCAGCATTTGCTAATCTCGCCTTATAAGAAACCTCTCTTCCTCAAACGGCTTATTTCGGACTGCAGATCTTGGCTTTTGCGGCAAAAGGCTTCAACTGGACATCATTGCACGTCAGTGAACCCAAAGAAACTGAAAAAGAGATTACAGATTTAATAAAAGCCTCTTTTGCCTTTAAAGAAGAAAAAACCCCAAAAGAAGCCAAAAAATTCAAGATGGAGAATGCCGAACTGTTAGCAAAATTGCAACAACAAGTCACCCTACAAATCCAGTTCATCGTGGAGTTAACAAATAAGCTCGAAAATGTCAGACTCACTCTGCAACCGGTGATAGATTTGACTCTTACGCAAGTTTACAATGGCATGTCTACCCCACCGCCATCACAATTTTCATTCAAAGGTACAGATTGGCCAGCATGGGTAACAAGGTTCGAACAATATCGCGACACAACGAAACTAAAAGCATTGCCACAAGAAAGTCAAATAAAATCACTTTTCAAGTTGGCGGAGGATGATGCCAAAAACTATAACATTGTCAAAAATAAGTTTGATTGTTATTACGTGGCGAGGAAGACAAAAACGTATGCTCGTTTTAATGAAAGAATACAAGGACCGGACGAAACAGCGGATGATTTAGTACTTGGTCCTAAAGCTGAAGAAATTGCAGTCACAGCTCAACTCTAAGATGAATCTCGTAAGGTTTATTTCAGTGTTGCTACGAATACGTCTAATAAAGGAAACTACATTTTCACGTGAAGACTACACAATTACTAGGTTTATTTTGAATGTCCATTTGAAGCAGCTGCTACTATAAGCCATGCTATTCTAAACACGTTTAGTGCAGTTAACACTTACCTATAATAATTTTAGAAGAAGTATGTAGATCGGCGGTTAACTTACTAAAGGATAAAAATCCAAATATTATGAAAGCAGGCTCACGTTTTTAATAATATATTCAAGCATGCTATGAACAAATTAAACCTTGATGTAGAAACTGTCATATTGAAAATTTACAGCCACTGCGTTGAGCTGCGAGGAGGGTAAATTTAAAGGGATTTGTAACATTTGCGGAACTAGAATGGACTGAGATCAACAAACACTTAACAAAATTATAAGACTGGATCTCACAACGTGCTATAATAAAAGATGACAAGCGATGTACGACAGATAAAGGCGAATCATCAAGAAGAAATTTCTCATACGTATATTATATTGTATAAATGAAGGCGATGCGATGGAAGGAGACAAGTGTGTCAAAAATTTTCAATAAACACGCTTGACACAACGCAAAAGCTTCTGTTGTACACGCTTGACAATGCAGCCGAGGGATTTTAGACGAAAGAAAAAATAACGGCGGTGGTAATAAAACTAAAGAAGAAGTAATAAGTCATGCGAAACAATTTTTAACATCTTTACCTCTTGTACCCCTCGCATTACTGCAGAAAAGATTCGACTCACTCACCTTTTCTTACCTGATGATTTTAAAAATGTTTCTAATTCGTATTGCATTTATTCAAAAACTGTGCTGATAATGGTGTTGACAAAATGTGTTTCACAGTTTTTTCAAATTGGTTAAAACCGTCTACAATATAGGATTTCATGTCCCTAAACAAGACAAATGTATGATTCAGACTTATGATGACAAAAACGAAGAAGTCTTGAACTTTGAAAACTACTTGAGAGAAAAAAAATAGTCCTATAAAAGATTTAAATGCCAACAGATACCTAATGCTCAAGATGCAAGTGTGATATGTGCAAATTTTGATATGCAAAAGGTACTAAATACACCGCACGATGAAAATATGGCCCTGTATTACTCAAGGAAAATAGACATCAGTGGAGACAGCCTATGGGGAACCGTAGGCACTACATCGCAACCTCTTCTACTACCAGCAGGACGGTGCTCCTCATGTGCTCCTGTTCCCCCTCACTATGGTCGGCAAGTACGCGAGTACTTGACCGACAAGTTTGGTGACCACTGGATCGGGTCGCCGATACCCCGGGTGTGACAAGTTTAACAGAATTAAGTGCAAGGATCAAAGTGTCGAAAGCCACTTTAAAAACGAATGTGTTAGTTTTACGTGCTCGATTGTGCCAAGACTGTAATGGTGGCAACTTTGAACAATAGGTACCTCCGGGTAACATAAGTAGGTAGGTAATTTATTTATTTGTACATTTTGTAAATACGTGGTTAACTAATTGATTTTATTTTTGTAAATAAGTTGATTTCAAATTTGTATATAATATGACAATTTATGAAAGCAAAACACAGGTAGGCTACTGCAATGTGTGGACCGAGGTTGATGCTCACTGCGGAGCCAATGAAATTTATACTTTCATCTTCAAATACCTTCAAAAGTTAGATGAAAAAATATAACGATTGTTGTGTATGTTAAGATATTTGCTATCAATATCTAACAACATAAACGTAATTTAAATGAATTACTTGATGGACACACTTATGTGCCTATAAACAGCGTGCACGCCACCACGAACGTGCTGTAAAAAAGACAACTATATGGGCACCGTCTCATTGGCCGATTGCTATCGAGATGGCGCGTAAAAATCCTGCTACATATACTGGGTGTATGGGACAACCCTCAACAAACTTTAGGACTTGCTCAATAGACGAAACTGAACAATCTTCCACAATTTATTTTTTGGGAAATGAAAAAAATCAGTTTATCCATACAAACTGTCCGATCAAGTTTATAATTTTCTATGGTGAGGCTGATTTTTGCGAAAAACGATGTGTGGTTCTCTAAAATTTGAGGGCTGCCCTCGATTTCTCCAGGATTCAATCATCAGATCCTGACATGGTGACAAGGGGACCACTTCAGAAGCATCTCCTTTCGAACAAAAAAAGAATTTTGAAAATCGGTCCATACTCCATAATTGCATTACAATTCGGTAAAGGAGAAAGTTGAAAAAGGATACGTTGAAAGAGCCAAAAAAAACTATATTATGAAAGTTTCATCCCAAAGAAACACGAAAGGACCTTCAGAAAGTTTTGAGAGTTTTTTGACCGATCTACAAAATAAGAGCCTTTCTTGTGAGTTTGAAGAATTGTGGGAGAGCCTAATCAAAGACATGATTATTATTGGCATAAATAATCTTACCATAAAAGAGCGGCTTCTAAGAATGGAAAACTTAAATGTCAATAATGCTATTAAAACATGCAAGGCATCAGAGTTATTGCAAAAGCAAATAGCTGAATACACTGAAAACAAAACGGTCTTAGTAGTCAATTCAACATCAACACTGGAAAACAATGTATTGACAGTCAGTAATAAGGATCAGCAAAAGCAGTGCTACAGATGTGGATTCAAGAGATGGGATCCATCACATAAGTGTCCTGCAATTGGAATTTGTCAAAAATGTAAAGGCCGGAATTATTATGCTGAAATATGACGTAGTAAAGAAAATCTGTATGCAAATAGCACATGATAGAGAAGACGAAGAGGAGACATTTTTCATAGGAAGCGTTGAGGCAACGTTACGCTACGTTGTCAACGTTACAATATGTCAAGAAAAATAATCTATGAACAGCAATTAAACAACGTAAAAAAAACAAAATGATATGTTGCGCAAACGACTGATTCCCAGCAATAATAAATTGAAGAAGCAATACCCTAAAAGCCCGAGGACCAAAGCTGACAATTTAATATCAGATCTAAACAAAAAAGAAGAATTTAAGAAAGCTCTCATCTTTGCTTAAGTAAAGAAAAGTAATCTTGAGTTCAATTATGAAAAGTTGAAAACAAACGAGATAAAGAAAGTTTTTAAGGAGAACATTGAAATAGGCAGTAGGTCCCGGGTTCGATTCCCAGGTCGTGTTATTGGTTTTCCTTAAGGAATTTCTCAGTAGCAGCCACGGGAGTCTGGATTTGTACCAGGTTGATTGCAATAGGTTCGCCTCTTAATACATGGGACTTCAACATTACGCGAAATGTGGGTGTACTTATCATCTTTTTGAACAACATTTTCTATGGGACCTACCTTGAAACCGCGAAAAAATATCAGCTGTTCCCTGCATTTTGACGAGTATAATTAGCAAAAGTACGAGGTTTCATTGCTATTAGACTATTAGTGTTTGATCTGGGTCTCTTCAATGAGTGGACTGTATTTTTAATGAAGGTTTAATGAAGATGAATGACAAAATTATTGAAAACTACATGAGATTGGTATTATATAAAATGGCGGAACGCCCCGCTCGCTTGCAATGTTGTCGAGTCCCTGTTTTTAGATGGAATGTGTGGCCGCCGGCCGCGCGCCGGGCGGCGCGGCGGCGAATGGCGAGCAGCGTTGCCGTCCCGCGCCTCGCCTCCCCGCGTTATGGGTGCGTTCGCGCGTGAACAATTAGTATTTGAGTTATTGTCAATCAAGCAGCATTATTTGGTGAGACGCATTATCTTCGAAGACGACCCTGACTATCAAGATGTCACCGATAACGCACCGCAAGCTCCCGAAGTTGTTCCTGAGCCTGTCGAAGTTGTTCCTGAGCCTGTTCCTGGTAATTCTCAGGACGTTCCTCCGCCTTCGGTTCCTCCGCCTCCGGAACGTGACGAGTCTGCTGTTATTCGACTGGCCTGTTGGTCTAGTGGTTAGTGACCCTGACTGCTATGCCGGAGGTCGTGGGTTCGATTCCCACCCAGGACAAATGTTTGTGTGATGAGCATGATCATTTGTTCTGTGTCTGGGTGTAATTTATCTATAATATGTATGTATTTAGAAATATATAAGTATGTTTATCAGTTGTCTAGTACCCATAACACAAGCTCTGCTTAGCTTGGGACTAGATGGCGTTGTGTGATAGTTGTGGAATATTATTATTATTATTATTATTGCTGCTGCTCCACCCGACTTTGATGACTCTGACAGCGACCCCTTTGACAATGAGATTATGGCCTCCCAGATTGCCATGTTCTATGAAAATCTTCGCAAACAGGGTACTTACTGGAGTAAAATTTGTGTCCAGTTTGCGACACCTCGTACTGTTAATTACCACTTGTGCCAAAAATGTGCGGATAAATTTGTTTATTCTAGTAAGACTTGGATATATTATGACTGTGTATCTTTTCACAAAGATTGCTTTCGCGAAGGTTTTTTTTGTAAATACTGTAGTACTAAGTTATATATTTTTGTTGATTAATGTTAGTTAAGGTCCACTTCTCTCCGCGGTTCATATACTACTGGTGGATTGAATTCATAATCGTATATTTTATTTCTTAGTTTTGCGTATATCTCATTTGTGTCGACTGGTGTTAATTTTAGTTGTAATAATTTTATCCATAAATCTCTTTATGGATAAAATTATTTGTTTTTTTTTATTTCTACCCCTTATCTCCCATTCCGCGAATATAAAAACGTCCCTTCGTATTATCTCGAATACTGTGCTAGTACCTCTACCAAAATAAAGTGCCAAAGCGAAAATACTTCCACTGGCTAGATATTTGAAACAACATCGATATAATTAAATTTTCAATTTAACAGATGAAATAATATGTTATGTTTATTTGTTCACCAGAATGCAAAAAATGGAAGAATCTTTGGATGAATACCTTACTACATTGAATAACCTAGCCACCACATGTGAATTCAATAATTTAAAAGAAGAATTAATCAAGGACATGCTTGTAATAGGTATCACTATCACACACATAAAATAAAGACTCAAACAGGAGGAAAATCTTCCAGTTGAAATGGCGATGAAAATAGCGAAAAGTCTAGAATTGACTCAAGAGAGATCAAATAAATTAACCAACCAAGAAATTAAAAGGGAAATCGTTCAAGGGATCAAAGAGGTAAAACAAAATTATAAAAATAGAAGTCGATCAACCCATGGAAGTCGGTCGAGATATAGAAACAATAGTCACAGAAGAAACAACAGTCAAGGAAGAAATCAGTCAAACAACAGGAATAAATCGTCAGGAATTGTACTAGATGTGGCCAGATTCACAAATATACATTCAGTCAAAAAAGTATCGGGAATGGACGATGTGTTTATGGTTCCAAATTAAAATTTCTGTTTTTTTTTGTTGTTGTTAGATTGGCACAACTGTTTTCCATATTGGCGCGGAGTTTGAGTTGCATCTGTTATTTGTATTAAATACAGTGCTGTTTTTAGTTATATCTTATCTAGTGTGTATTGCGAATTTCATAATGGACAAAAACATTGAACAAAGAGTTTGTCTTACATTTTGCATCGCCAATGGAATTACGTGTTCGGAGTCACTGAAAATGTTACAGAAGACTTACGGTGAATCGACTTTATCAAAAACACGTGTTTATGAGTGGTACAAAGCGTTCAAAAGCGGTCGAGATGTGATGGAAGACTTGCCTCGCTCTGGTAGGCCATCAACGTCTGCAACTAAAGTTAACATCGCATAAGTGAAGGAAATAGTCACTGAAAGTCCTCATTCAACTTTGAGAGAGATAGCCGCCGAACTTTCTGTATCTCACGAGTTGATCCGTACCATTTTAACTAATCATTTGGGTATGAAACATGTTACCGCTCGGTTAGTCCCAAAAGACCTGAGTTTTCTCCAAAAACTCAATCGCATGAGAGTCGCTGAGGACATGCTAGAACGAGTCAATTCCGACCCAACATTCGTAAAACACGTTGTTTCCGGTGACGAGACGTGGGTTTACGAGTTTGACAAGCAAACTAGTCAGTTTTCAATCGATAGAAGATATAAAAGAGAATTCGCGGCGAGAACTAAATTCAATTCCGGAAACAGCGTTTAAAAAATGTTTTGGTGGTTGGATTATTCGTTGGCGTAAGTGTATCGTTTCTGAAGGAGCATACTTTGAAGGTGATAAAATAAATTTGGATGAATAACAAACATTTTGTGTATTATTAATCTTTTCCCGGTACTTTCTTGACAGAGTGTAAAAGCCCAGCGCAAGACATTTGTATCAATTGTAAAAAACTAGGACACTTTGCTAAATTTTGCTTTTGCAGGAAATCAGACAATAAAGTTGGTATTATTTCTTACATTTCTTTTTATTACCAACTTTTCTAGCTCCTATAAGTAAACACTCTTTTTCCTTAATTTCCTTTATCTTTCTTTCAATAAAGTCATTCGTTGTGATCACTTCAGCGCCTAGTCTCAAACGTTTTCTTTTTTGCTTTGGTTCCTCTTTTCCTCTTGAGATAGTTTCTAGCAATAAAATTCCAAAAGTAACATTGGTACTATGATCATTTCCTTTTACCTCGGAATTTTCTATAACAACATTATTTTGACTTATTATTTTTAAATCATCAGAATCACTTTTTAGGGTTCCGAAGTCAACAAGGAACCCTTATAGTTTCGCCATGTCCGTCCGTCCGTCCGTCCGTCCGTCCGCAGTTTAGCTCAGAGACGCACAGTACTAGAGAGCTGTAATTTGGTGTAAATATAGGGATCTGTTGTGCCGAAAAAGTGGTGAAATAAAATCTCGTAAAATATTTTTTTTTAGGGTACCTCCAGTACCTACACGAAAAGTGAGGATTTTTTTTTTTCTCGCGTACCCCTTAGTGTGAGGTATCATTAAATAGGCCTTTAAAAAATAATGATAGTTTCCATTAACAATTTTTTGATAAAAAAATTTGTTTGTGAAATATTAAGCTTTAAAGTGCTAAATTCTATTCGAGTGTCCCCACCCTCTACCAGCTAAACGGTTATGTTCGGGGGTGTGAAAAAATTCACAATTGTAGTACATATAACGAAGTTTAAAAGAAAATTATCATGACTAAGTAGGCTTTACAACTTTACGAGTAATAGTCGACCAACTTATAAAATGTACTTGGAAAATAGGTTTTCTTAAACAAAATGTATCGGAGAATATCTACTTCAACTGCAAATGTAAGTTTGTCAACTTTATTTTTACAGCTTATAAAGGTATGTTTTTTGGGGTTAGGTAGGTTTTTATCGTCAACTATTTTTAACTAAATTCAAAAAAAGGAGGACGTTCTAAATTCGTTGTAATCTTTTTTCTTATGTTTCTCAAAGACTCCTGCACCGATTTTGAAAATTCTTCTTTTTAAAATTAAATTCAGCGAATGGGCAACTGTTAGTGTATAATGAAACGCAACCAAATTAGTTTATTTTTTATGCGCATGTGGCGCCACTTTCTTGAGTACTTCGCTTTTGTTCCGGTTTTCATGTTCTGTGCAAATAGTGCAATAAAAGTCTGATTATTATAATTAAACATCTTTAATTATTTACCACAATCACGCAGTTTATTCCTTTATGGTAGCAGAGCGTGGTTCAGAAGTGGTACAGTTGGAAATATCAGAAAAGTTAATTAACTTCAATCCGTTAAAATTGTTGGTGCAATTTAAATTTGAGGTTAAGAAAATTTACGATCACAGTTGTAATTGCATATTCTGGTGAAGAAAACCAGCAGGATGGGTTCAAATATGTTCAATTTAGAGAAACTGATCGGAAGAGAAAACTTCGCGACGTGGAAGTTCAGTATGAAAACATATTTGGAACATGAGGATCTATGGTGCTGCGTCGAACACGCCGATAACAAACCTGTGGATGCAGCTAAAGATATAAAGGCGAAGTCGAAGCTGATATTGTTGTTGGACCCACAGAATTACGTACATGTTCAGGATTGCAAGACTGCAAAACAAGTATGGGAGAATTTACAAAAGGCTTTTGATGACAATGGCCTAACAAGAAGGGTAGGTCTACTTAAAGATTTGATAAATACTACACTAGAGTCAAGCAATAGCGTTGAAGACTACGTTAGTAAGATTATGAACACTGCTCACAAACTGCGGAATATTGGATTTGATGTCAATGATGAGTGGCTTGGCACTTTAATGTTGGCGGGCTTACCGGATGAATACAAACCGATGATAATGGGATTAGAGAGTTCAGGTATCCAAATAAGTGCTGACTCCGTTAAATCTAAACTCATACAAGAGATTAACACATCAAAGTCAACTGCATTCTACACGAAAAGTAAGAAAACTGGAAACAGTGCGCAGTCAGAGAAATCAAAGGGACCAAGGTGTTACAACTGTAATAAGAATGGCCATTTTGCCAAAAATTGTAAACAGCCCAAGAAACAATCAGCAAAGAAAGGAGAAAGCTCCAGTTTTGTAGCAGCTTTTTCAGCGACTGTCAAAGAGAACATCAATGATAACAAGTGGTTTCTTGACTCAGGTGCTTCCACCCACATGACATGTAGGAAGGACTGGATGTACAATGTCACCGAGCCATCTGTAAAGAGTGTAACTGTAGCCAACAGACAGCCATTAGCCGTGAAGGGAGTTGCTTGTGTGGACATACACATAAGTCAAGATAATGTGATACAAGTTAACAATGTTTTATATGTTCCAGGGCTAGCTGCCAATTTGCTTTCAGTGAGCACTATTGTAAGCAAGGGACATAAGGTCACTTTCAATAAAAATGGTTGTGAAGTTCAAAATGGAAATGGTGAGGTGGTATGCACTGCAACATTGAGCAACAAGTTATATTCCATAAATACCAGTAAAGAAGATGCATATTTAGCCTCCAGTTCTCAGAATAGTAATAATACTTACCTGTGGCACCTCCGCATGGGCCATTTGAACATCCCAGATGTAAAGAAGCTACCCAGTTGTACTGACGGTGTGACTCTGACTCAGGAACAAAGTAATGTCACATGCACTCACTGTATGGAAGGCAGGCAAGCACGGACACCGTTCAAAAATGTAGGTTCTAGAGCAACAAGGACGCTAGAATTGATACATTCCGACTTGTGTGGCCCTATGGAGAATACTTCATTTGGTGGTATGAAATATTTTATAACTTTCATTGATGATTTCACACGAATGGTCTATGTATATTTTCTGAAAGATAAACTGAATGTTTTAGAGACATTTAAAGATTTTAAATTGAAAGTAGAGAATGAATTTAGTCATAAGATAACCAAGCTACGTACTGATAATGGCAAGGAATACTGCAACATTAACTTTGAAAAGTACTTATCTAATCATGGTATAATTCATCAGACCTCTACTCCGTATACTCCCCAGCAAAACGGCATGGCAGAGAGAATGAACAGGACTTTAGTAGAACGAGCGCGGTGCATGCTGTTCTATGCTAACCTAGAGAAGAGATACTGGGCTGAAGCTCTGGCAACGGCTGCATACATCATAAATCGTTCCCCGACAAAGTCACTACAAGGTAAAACCCCATATGAAATGTGGAAAGGTAAGAAACCTGTATTATCTCATATGAAAATATTTGGCTCTGAAGCTATGGTTTATGTACCAAAAGAGAAACGCCAAAAGTGGGACAGAAAATCAGTAAAAATGATATTTGTGGGCTATTGCGATAACACGAAAGGATATCGTTTTATGGACCCCAAGTCACACAAAGTTGTCAAGAGTAGAGATGTCACCTTCATTGAAAACTATGTTCAGGATGTCAGTGTAACAGTTGATTGTGAAACTTATGTTCCAGTAAAAGACAGTCAAACAGCTACTGCCAGTTCCGGTTTACAAGAAAATTCAAAATTAGGCAGTCAGAAAGACAAGATGAACATGGAGGAGTTGTCCACTTCTGCACCTGTGATGTCCGGTAAAGACTCAGATACACAAGGTAATAATGATGACTCAAGTGAGTATGACACTGACACTGGGGAACTAGATGAAACTTACTATCCTCCACATGCTATTAGACAAGATTTCAATAGTAATGTGACATTAAGGTCAACACGATTAAAGAATAAGTCAAATAAGACAGGAGAAGACAAGACGGGCTTATTGTGTTTATTTACTGATTTAACTGACCCACAGACTGTTGAGGAAGCACTCGCTTCTCCACAAGCGACAGAATGGAAGAGGGCCATGGATGAAGAATATTCCTCTCTGATGAAAAATAAAACATGGACGTTGACAGATCTGCCCCCAGGTAAAAAGGCTCTTCCATATAAGTGGGTGTTTAAAAGAAAAACAGACCAAACTGGAAATGTTATGAGATATAAAGCAAGGCTTGTGATAAAGGGCTATGCACAAAGATGGGGCACAGACTATGAAGAGGTATACTCACCAGTGGTCAGGTATACAACTATCCGCTATTTATTTGCTCTAGCAGCTAGATATGGGCTAGAAATAGATCAAATGGATGCTGTATCTGCTTTTCTACAAGGAGAGATTGATAGAGACATTTACATGCAACAACCAGAAGAGTATAAGCAAGGATCTCAGGTATGCATGCTACACAAATCTATTTATAGACTCAAGCAAGCCAGCTGACTCTGGAACTTGAAATTAAATTCAGTCCTGCATGACTTAGGAATGACACAATCAAAAACAGATCCTTGTGTCTATTATAATGCAAAGAACAATACTTTCATAGCCATCTGGGTAGTGATTTAATTCTGTTTACTTCTGAAGAAAGCACAAAAAATGTTTTCAAGGAGAAATTAAAACAACACCTTGAAATGAAAGATATTGGTCCAGCAAGTCAATGTGTTGGTCTACATATTACTAGAGATGGGGACAAAGTATTACTAGATCAAGAAAATTACATAAATGAAATATTAGCAAGATTTAGAATGTCAGACTGTAAACCAGTGAAAACACCATTTGAAGTTGGTATGAAATTTGGTGACAAAATGAGGAGGACAAGATCACTGACTGTCCATACCAACAGGCTATTGGCTGCTTATTATATGTGGCTCAAGTTACACGACCTGATATTTCATTTGCAGTGAACACACTGAGCAGATTTAATAAAAATCCTACAGCTGCACACTGGACTGCAGTCAAACGAATCTTCAGATATCTGCAGGGTACCAAAGATATGAAATTGATATACACCAAAGATGGTAATGAGGAAATCACTGGTTATTGTGATGCCGATTGGGCGAGCGATGTGCGCGACAGAAAGTCGTGCACGGGTTACATATTTTTGTTACAGGGTGGTGCTATTTCTTGGCGGTCTCAGAAGCAGCAGACTGTGGCCCTGTCCACTGCCGAGGCGGAATACATGGCGATGTCTTCGGCGGCGCAGGAGGCGCTGTGGCTCCAACAACTGCATGCTGAACTCGGGCAAGAGCAGAGCAATCCGCTCGTTATTTTCAGTGATAACCAGAGTGCAATTAAATTGTCTAATAATGATTGTTACTTGCCCAGGTCACGACATATTGACATTCGTTATCATTTCTTAAGGACCATGTTAACAATTTAGATATAAAGTTTTGTTATGTTAAGGGTGAGGAAATGATTGCAGATAATTTAACTAAGGGCACTACAGCCGAGAAACATTTGTATTGTGTTACTAAAATGGGGTTGCGTTCCAAGGGAGGATGTTAGTGTATAATGAAACGCAACCAAATTAGTTTATTTTTTATGCGCATGTGGCGCCACTTTCTTGAGTACTTCGCTTTTGTTCCGGTTTTCATGTTCTGTGCAAATAGTGCAATAAAAGTCTGATTATTATAATTAAACATCTTTAATTATTTACCACAATCACGCAGTTTATTCCTTTAGCAACTACGGAACCCTACACTGTGCGTGGCCCGACAAGCACTTGGCCGGTTTTTTTTTTTCTTGGGATAAGCTTTTTGCCAACATTTTTAGCAGGTCCTCTGTTTGCATAACCAAATATTATTGTTTCCTTTAAATGTTCAGCAGCAAATGTTAGTTCCTGTTTTTCTAATTCTCTATTTATTTCTTGCCTATATGTAATTTCAGTACGATTTCTTCTCCGAATTTTTGTTCCAATGGTTGTTGAATTATCCGTGTTATTTCGTTGGTTTCATCATTCTGTTCATGTATTTGTTGACTATTCTGAACAATTTCTTCTTCAAATTGTTGTTCCTGTAATGGTCAAATCATCAGTGTTATTTCGTTGATCTCATTAGTTTGTCTGTAGTCTTGTTCTTCTAGAGTTTCCTGTATAATTTTACTTTCAAATTCTTTTCCCAGTTGTGGAATTATTTATGTTGTTTCATCTGTTTCAGCATTCTGTTCTCGTATTTGTTGAGTTTGGGTGATAAATTCTACTTCTGTAATTTTATTTGCAAATGATTTTTCCAGCGCTGTAGTGATGAAGGATCAAATTTATCTTTTCCAATTTGGTTCCTATCCAAAGGATATATACCAGTTTTTCGAAATCCGTTCATCAATATCACTGGTTCAAGGTCATTCTAAGTCTCTACCAAAATTTCAGTAATTTTTTTTTTGTAAGTTTTACCAATATTAAGTCTTTGCCATTTAATTAAAAAGCATCCTCTAATTGAGTAATGTAATATTATTGTAGAACCTTATTAAAACCTATCATCACCTGCAATCAGATTGTTTTAATACGAATACCTACTACAACAATTCAGAAGCTTTTGTATATAAAGGTAAAAAAAATCATACATCCAAACCTTCGCGTTTAAATAGGAGGATCTCGTGGCTAAATAATTACAGCCGGGTTAAGCCGCGCTTGCCGAGGTTATTCTGTGGATGGTTGACCATCTGTCATAGCGAGTTTCCTCCGTGCCTCGGAAGGCACGTAAAGCCGTTGGTTCCGGCTGTCATTTGTAGATCTTTGATAATCGTTACTGTTAGTCAGAAGCTCTAAACTCTGACAACCAGTCTCACCATGGGTTATTATATTACCCGATTACTGGGTTGTGGATGTGCGATAGGCATTCGCTCCATGTAAAATACTGATATTCAGCAGCATCCGGTTGAACTGGAAACCGGCCCCAACTTAGTTGGGAAAAGGCTAAGCAGATGATGATGAGTACTACCGCAAGAATGTGTGGAAATAGCCACAGTGCTCAAGTTCTTCGACGAATTATTTGACTCCATGAACGATAGTTTTGACAATTTCGAAATGAGAAGGGGAAAGCTATTGCTGGGCCCAGTATCACCAAGATCGAATCATAGAAATATACAGTGTCAATCTACAAAGGTTTTGTCCTCAATGAGTTTTAAGAAAAATAATGGAAAATCAGTAACTGTACACTCTATTAAAAATTGGTTACACAATATTGATAATTTGGAATATCTTGTAAATGTATTGCACACAAAATATAAGCTGACCTCTCTTTGGATGCGCCACTTCAACCCGGACCCTTTAGTAAACTTTTTTGGAAGCATAAGAAGCCATGGTTACATATATAGAAATAATTCTCCTTCTTGTGCTTCAAAGGAAGCACTAGAAAAGAAAGGAAAGGAAGCAAAAGTTGCTTCCTTTGAAGCAGCTTTTGCCTCAGTCTTGATCAATAATATAAGAAGTGTGCATTCACCGGGGTCCAACTGTTAAGTGGATTCTTGCAGCATATTTAAATCTTTAAAGATCTTGTTTTATAAGTCAAGTGAGAAGTCAGCTTTAAGAACAGAAGTAGATTTTGAAGACATTGAGAGTGACATTTAAAAATGTAGAAAATAAGAGCAAAGCTGGATAACGTGACTGGATATGTGTTGCGCAAGTTAAAAATAAAGTACAGTATGTGTAAAGAATCGCTGTAGGAAAAAGACTCTTGTGAAAGAATAGTAAAAGCTAGAGAATATTTCAAAAATAAAACTTGCCTTACATATCCATCACTAACATTAACAAAATGTTTTTGAAATATTCAGAATGTGGTTATGGCAATATTAACACGTTCCGGGACAGTAAATTCCTATATAATACGACACAACGTCTGTCGACGGCTGATTTTGAGCTTCGAAATATGACAGCCCGTCAAACAACGGGCGTCAACCATGGAATATATAGTAGGCTGACGTATTAGTGTCGTATTACAAGAACTTAGAACTATCTAGTGTCACATCGTGAAGTTTTATGAGCACACAAGTAAACTACTTGCACACATGCACTAAGGGAAAAAACTTGATGACAAGAAAAAAGAATGACTCCCGACGTTATGGTCCTGGACAAGTTAGCCAAGCAGCTGCACTTCCCATAAATTCAGAGCACTGGCCAGTCCAGTTGAGGCACCCCCAACAGGAAAAAAGAAATTTGCATTCTTGACTTGCAAAGTATGCGCAAAAAAGAAGCTACGAAAGGAAACTGGTTACAGGTGCCCAGGATGTCCTGATTCTCCAGCACTGTGTCCAACTTGTTTCAGAGAATGGCATGAATAAAATTTAAACTAATGTTTAAACTTTATTCATTGCCAAACGATTGTATTTGAGGCTGATTTCTAAAATTTTTGTGATTTATAATAATTAAAACAGAACTATGTATCTCTCTTTTTGAGAATATATTAGTATTTTTAGGAATCGAACTCTTAAGTTAAGTATACCATAAATGAATACCTCAAAATGTTCCTAAACTGATTATTGTGACCTCATATCATATGTGATTATTTATTTGTAGGTTATTTTATATTATCAATAGTGATTGGATACAGTTTTATGAACAATATGGCGCTCCTGACACTCTGTGCCGCGGGCCTTTCGGGTGACGTCATGCGCTATCGGCACGTGTTGATAAAACATCTGTTGCACCTTTGTTTAGCATAGCAGCCGTAAGCAATTTATGTTGCTGGAATTGTTATGAAATAAGCTATAGCTCGCGGCACGTAAGTTGAACTAAAATGGCGGCCATCCGCGCATGTACAATTATGGACAAAAGTGTTAAGACGCATGCTCCGCGGTTGCCCGGGAAGTTAAAAGATCTTTAAGGAAAAACCGTGATGTTTTTTTTTTTCATTCAAATTATTGTATTTCTCGAACAACAGTGGCGTGGGAAGTGGTTATTAGCTATTATAAAATATAAAAATAAAGGAATGCTAATAAAATGAAAATTTAATAAAGAAATAAAAAATAAAAGTTAATGTAGGTATAGTTAGTAGTAGTAAGTTAGACATCTTTAATCACTGTCACTCATTGGCATAACACCTTCTACATAATTTTGAAGTGGTATACCAGAACTTGGGCCGGGAGTTGCGATTTCATTTTCTATGTCAGTGGAAGAATCCAATTCGGAATCACTGCTGTCAGAATCTCCAACTCGTATTATAAATTCTTCCGTCATATTATCAACGACGTGGTCGCTTTTGACGTAAGCTTCTTCGATTGTCTTCACTTTGTCGCATAGCTTTTTCCAATCACAGGGTCCCATTGCATTTACTTTTTCATTCACTAACTCTATAACACGAGGCACATTCCATCGTACATTTTTGCTACTTACATAACCCTTTATAGCCGCCCATGCCATTTCTATAGGGTTCAGATCTGGATGGTAGGGAGGCAGGCGGAGTACGTCATGACCATGATCTTTAAAAATCTTATCTATACTAAATGTTTTAAACCGATCTTTGTTAGTTTTTATTAAGTTGTATAGTTGAGGCTTAAACATATCGGACGTAAAAGGTATTTCTTTTTCTGAAAGCCAAGCCTGCTTATCAGTTTTCCTTGAATTTGCATTTGGTGCTAAATTATATTCTTTATTATGATATGATGCATTATCTAAGACTATTACAGAATTTGGGGGAAGATTCGGAAGCAATTGGGTTCGTATCCACTTCTCATAATTCTCAAAATTCATTTCGTCGTGATAATCCCCGGACTTCATACCTGACTTGAACGTTAATAAGGCGTTAGGCACAAAACCATTCTCCGATCCGGCGTGTACAATAACAACACGTTGCCCTTTGATATGGGTTTTTTTAATCCCTTAGTGGACCCATCTGTCCAACCTTTCGGTGCTGTGTGAGTAGCGTGAACATATGACTCATCAGTGTATACAATTGGTCTGTTTTGTTGTCGATACTGTCTTAGTTTGCTTAAGTAATTTATTCTTAATAATCTGATGGCTGATGTTTCTATTAAAACTTTCCTATTATTCTCGGTGGGTTTCCATTTAAATCCGAGTTCCTTAATTATGCGGCGAAGACTTTTTTCAGAACCTTCATAATTTATATCCGAGCGTAATTTTGCACGAAGTTTACCAAGGGTCGGTAATTCGTTCTCAGTTATATGGAAATTGTGAATGCATCGTTTTATAACACCCTTGTCAAAATCGTCTATGCCTGTGACTGGTTTTATTCGTTCTCTCTTTTTACCAGGGGTCCTAAATGTAATTATAAATTCTGAACGTTTACTTTCTTTTACAATCCTTTTAACTGTGGACACAGACTTTTTCGTAGCTTCCGCAGTTTTATTCTGAGAATCAGTTACACTATTTTCTTTTAAAAAATAGTTATAAACGTCAAATACCATTCTTCTCTCCCCTCTCCGTAAAGTGTGGTTGTGGTCGTCTCATTTTCTTGAAATAAAGAAATGATCACACATTTGACAGAAATATAAATGTAAAAGAACTGAAAACTTCGTGCGCGATTGTACTCCAGGGCCGCGCGGAGAGTGCGGGGGAAGCGAAGAGCGAAGTGCGACTGCGTGGTGGCAAGCGTCGCCGCGTTGTTATGGTTACGCGCGGCCCCGCGCGTCGCACCTCATACCGCACTTCAATTGAGACCCGAAAATGTGTTTCTGCGCATTCAATGTCATAGTTCAACTTACGTGCCGCGAGTTATATCAGTTTTAAAATGTTTTAGTTCGATATTGCATTGTTATATAGTGTTGATTCAATTAAATCAGTGTGAAAAAAATTTTGCGAGTTTATTGTACAAAAGTATATAGAAAAAGAATAAATAAACATTATTTCACTAAGTATTTATTCTATTTTCATTAAAAAAATCCATTAATATATCACACCGCCCCATACATTTTTTATGCTTGTAAAGTCAAGGACCACCCACTGTGACAAAAAAAAATGGGTGCGTTTGCACTTCAGTTTCGGCACTTGAGAACGCACGGCGGCGGCGGTTCACGTTCATATCTTATTACAAAGAATGATTCTATCGCTGACGGAGTGGTACCGGTTAGAATTGCTTGATTAATAAACAATATTTGAAATATTATTTTACAATTCAAAATGACACAAGGGTATGTTACCGTGCCGATGATTACTGTGGTTGATGATGGCTGCTGGTCAAAAAGATCTTATCGCAAGAATTACAATGCTTTGTCGGGTGCCGCAGTCATAATAGGCTGTAACGTTGTGGATTACCAACGTTGCATTTCAAAACTATAAATAGTTCATTATTATAAATTCGTAGGTATCTAGTAAAATATTCTTGAATTACGTCGAGACAAAAAGTAATTTATAAGTGGGTAGTTCTAAACTGTTAGTAACATTTGACAGTTCTGTAGTGACAGAACTGTGGAATGTTCTAGCTGCGGATAAGTGAGTGGCAATGCTTATGCTGTCTCACTCTCACGCGTGCAAAGTCCAATTCCCCTTCTCTTTGAGCGAGGCATTTTGTAGCAATCAGCTGGGACTTAAAACATTACCGCGAACGCTGGACGTAGTAGTAGACGTAGTTCCTCACTATATTAGGACTATCTAATTTTACTCGTCCCAGACTTAGACAGTTTTTTAGTCAAATAATAAATACCTAATTATTATTTAAATTCTGTGTAATAACCCCGGCTTAAGGGTAAGTTGCCAAACCAAACCTTTTTAACTGCTAGCTATTGTGTTTATATCTTTTTGTATTGAGCAGTTACCTACAGACTTATTATTTTGTGTTCTAATTTTCTTTGTTAGGTTTTTATTCCGTTAAGCCTCGAATGTTCCATACGCTCGTAGGCCTATGAATGATGTTTTGTGTTAATGCTTCACGCTAATTTAATATTGTGTACCTGCCATGTAAACTCCGTTCTGATGATGACCAAACTCACAAACGCCTCAAGCGCTTTACGTCCTAGGCTTTCGCTTACGCTGCGGGGTCATCATCAGAGAGGATTTGCAGTGGACCTTTTATTTACCGCTGGACGTTGATTCCAGGGAACAAGATTGGGGTTTGAAATACCCATCCTCAACGTTCGTTGAGTTCGACAGCTGACTCACGCTACCGAACGTTCGAGGCCTGCGCACACACAGCACCTAGCCGCACACAGCTGACCAGCCGGCGCATCCACCATCCTGTCCCTGGGGTCTCTCTCACCTCGGGACAACTCCTCGCCCATCGCGTCTCTGCACTACGCGATAAGCCAGGACAGTACTTAGTGCGCCTACTTCCACGGAACGATTAAATACCTAGTGACGGCTGTGAACCACGACCTATAGTAAATTTATTGTAAACGTTGGTGAGTTATTTTATTTAAACTCACCCGCTAACCGTTACATTGGCGCCCATTTACGTGGTTTTTTTATTAAGGTCGCTTGGTTTTTTTTGTTCTGTGGAGGTAGTAAGTGTGTTATTTTGGTGTTTTGTGTGTTTTGTGTTTTATTATTTTTGTGTTTGTGAAAACGTTTTCGGTTATACGCAAGCAAGGTGTACCTTACCCTACACAATTTTTTTCTTTTGTTTAAAAAAAGAAAGTAACGATTTTTTTTACTTTTCTTTTTTTTTTTGACTATTATTCTTTTTTTAAACTCATCGTAGTAGTAGGGCCCTTGTGAAGGCCCGTCCGGGGAAGTACTACCACCACACTTATTGCAACCGCAAATCATTTTTGTTTCGGTTGTAGGGTGTGGGTGCCGGGATTCCATTACAGGCACATACAACCTTTTCACCTGGGTTCGTCTGCCTATAAAAGAATTATTACTTTCTTTTCTTTTATATAGGTAAATTGTTTTTTTTTAAATTGGTTATTGCAGACCCTACCTCATTCTGGCAATACCAATATTTTTTTTTCAATTAATTTTGTTCAATATTCATAATTTGAAATAACTTTTGTAAAACCTAAGTACAATTATTATTGCAGACCCTACCTCATTCTGTCAATTTGTTTTTTCATTTTGTTTTAAATTGTTATTGCTTTTTAAAGCTTAACCTTTTGTAAAGCGTACACATTGGTTGCATTAACTCCTTTTGTGTGTTTTTTTATTTTCATTTCGGTGCAATTGTTTTTTGTGCTTGTTTTTCTAGATTGTTCTCAACCAAAACGTTACTAGATTTTTAAATTCAAATTGTTACAGACGGAGTGTTAGTACACATAACCGTTAATTTTATTTTTCTCTTTGAATTTTTTTTTTTTTGGGTTTGGCACTTACCCTACACTTTTAATTTTTTTTTTTCTTTTGAAAATTTTTTAAATCATGGCTTATCCAGTTAAGTTTATGTCGCTTCATAAGTCTGAACTCGAGTACTTAGTGATTATTAGAGGCGAATCATCGTTAGTCACGGTACGGGACTTACATAAACGGATAGATGATAAATATGGGCCATTCTTTCCATTATGACAGTCTAGTTGTCTTTATCATTATAACTTTAACTAAATGTTGACATTCTAGTTAGTCTTAAATAAATTATAACTTTAACTTTATTATTTTGACATTCGTAAATATACCCGTAAATTTTAAATCTTAACTTTTTAATATTTTTGAATACCTATTACTATACCGAACCTATCTAACCTACCAATTTTTTTTTCTTTGTTATAACTTTTGGTCTACCCTATAGTTATTTAAGTATAATGATGGCCTACCCCATTCATTATATTTTATTTTTTATACCTATCGGCCCTACACCGAAGGTATTTATTATATTGATCGTGGCTCTAACCCAACGATCACTTTGGTTTTGTAATACATGGTTGTGTTTTTTTTCTTACATGGTTGTGCTTTCTTTCTTTAGAGCGGTAGCAACTCTTTAAATAAGCCCTTGCGGGAGCGGTCGATTACTCCTTAAATAAACCATAAATCATGAAGCACAACTGTGTCTATAGAGCGGTAGCAACTCTTTAACTAAGCCCTTGCATCATAAAAACACAACTGTGTCTATAGAGCGGTTGCAACTCTTTAAATAAGTCCTTGCAGGAGCGGTCGATTACTCCTTAAATAAACCATAAATCAAAAGAAACAAAACCAAAGGACATAGCTTGTTCACTTAATACTGATGGTCTACACCATTCGTGTTGTTTACTTAGAGCGGTCGCAACTCTTTAAATAAGCCTTTGCAGGAGCGGTTGGTAACTCCGTAAATAAGCCTTAAACCAAAAACATAATTTAATCATCTAAATTTAGATTCAATTACTTACATTAAAATTTAAAACTGGTAGGTGGATTAGTATTGGTCGGTAGATGGTTAAAAGGAAAAGAAATAATTTAACAATAACATTTTATTGAACTCGATACATACGATTGCATTATTCTCTCGCTTAGTACACTTTCATCTTTGAAGAAAACTATTGTAAGGCATCAGGTTAATGACAACAGGATTCCTATATATTTTATATTGTGCGACAGCTATCTCTCGTATCACTGAATACAATAGCTGCCGCTGGTTATGATTGTGAGAAGTACGAATGATGATTTTTTGATAGGTAAAACAATAGTTAGATCTAATTCTTTGTGCGGATTTTGTCATTATAGAAGACAAAATCCTTGACTGTGCGAGGGGGTATTGTAACGTTGTGGATTACCAACGTTGCATTTCAAAACTATAAATAGTTCATTATTATAAATTCGTAGGTATCTAGTAAAATATTCTTGAATTACGTCGAGACAAAAAGTAATTTATAAGTGAGTAGTACTAAACTGTTAGTAACATTTGACAGTTCTGTAGTGACAGAACTGTGGAATGTTCTAGCTGCGGATAAGTGAGTGGCAATGCTTATGCTGTCTCACTCTCACGCGTGCAAAGTCCAATTCCCCTTCTCTTTGAGCGAGGCATTTTGTAGCAATCAGCTGGGACTTAAAACATTACCGCGAACGCTGGACGTAGTAGTAGACGTAGTTCCTCACTATATTAGGACTATCTAATTTTACTCGTCCCAGACTTAGACAGTTTTTTAGTCAAATAATAAATACCTAATTATTATTTAAATTCTGTGTAATAACCCCGGCTTAAGGGTAAGTTGCCAAACCAAACCTTTTTAACTGCTAGCTATTGTGTTTATATCTTTTTGTATTGAGCAGTTACCTACAGACTTATTAGTTTGTGTTCTAATTTTCTTTGTTAGGTTTTTATTCCGTTAAGCCTCGAATGTTCCATACGCCCGTAGGCCTATGAATGATGTTTTGTGTTAATGCTTCACGCTAATTTAATATTGTGTACCTGCCATGTAAACTCCGTTCTGATGATGACCAAACTCACAAACGCCTCAAGCGCTTTACGTCCTAGGCTTTCGCTTACGCTGCGGGGTCATCATCAGAGAGGATTTGCAGTGGACCTTTTATTTACCGCTGGACGTTGATTCCAGGGAACAAGATTGGGGTTTGAAATACCCACCCTCAACGTTCGTTGAGTTCGACAGCTGACTCACGCTACCGAACGTTCGAGGCCTGCGCACACACAGCACCTAGCCGCACACAGCTGACCAGCCGGCGCATCCACCATCCTGTCCCTGGGGTCTCTCTCACCTCGGGACAACTCCTCGCCCATCGCGTCTCTGCACTACGCGATAAGCCAGGACAGTACTTAGTGCGCCTACTTCCACGGAACGATTAAATACCTAGTGACGGCTGTGAACCACGACCTATAGTAAATTTATTGTAAACGTTGGTGAGTTATTTTATTTAAACTCACCCGCTAACCGTTAACCGTATAAGGACAAAGAAAGTTTTATATATGGCAGTTAAAATTAAGTATTACATGGTTTGTTCTAGAGCGGAAAACAGAAAAGTTGCAATTCCAGAACACATTTGCTTTAAAAATTACACAGGTTCTTCAAGTGCCATGGAATCCACAGCTCTGGTTGAAGGTTTCAAAACTTCAAAAGACACTCATAGACTAATTTATTCGAGATTGATTGCCGACGGTGATGCAAGTACACATAAGAATATAGAAAAATCAAAACTGTATGGCAACATGTTAGTGGAGAAAATTGAATGCACTAATCATTTATTGCGAAATTACTGCACAAAATTAGATAAGATGACTAGTAACACAACCTACCCATTAAGGTACCGAAAAGCTGTACAGAAGAATATACTGCGTTTAAGGCGTGCAGTTACTGGCGCTGTAAAATATAAATGCGCAAGATGACAAATCCTTTTCTCAAAATATTAATTGTAAAAAGTCTTGTCAAAAGCATATTTTTAAGGCAAAAGAGGGCTTTTATGAAATCTATAATCTCTTTTTTCACTTTCTTTGGGTTCATTGACGTGCAATGATGTCCAGAAGCCTTTTGCCGCAAACGTCAAGAACCTGCAGTCCGAAATAAGCCGGTTGAGGAAGAGAGGTTTCTTATAAGGCGAGATTAGCAAATGCTGCTGAATTATTTAAGGATACAGTATTCCAGCATTTGATAAAAAATATGCGGAAACCTGCACAGCTATTTGTACTCGTACACATGCAGTTACAGTCTAATAAAAAGCCGAAAGGCCGACGTTTTTCTATAGATGAAAAAGTTCTTGCATTGTCAATGTACAAGAAAAGTCCTGTACCCAGGGGGGTCCTACCTTTTTACCCCTTTTGGCCTTCTCAGCTGTCTACGCTGCATCCTAGTTGCTGACGCAGCATTCCTATACTCCTCAACTATCTTTCGCTCGGTCCAGCACGCCAGTCGTCTCCTAACCATCATCTTGTGCACTTGTCACTTGTACATAATAATCATCGTGTAATATAGTACTTAATTCCAGTATCTTTAATTTCATTTTTTTTAAATCCTACACACTTACTTCCAGCAATCAATACTTTCATTTTTTTAAATCCCTTCAAGGTTCCCGGTTCTAACAGTCCGAAGGCATATTTTTTATTATATAAATATTTTACATAGCCATCATCAAAGGCAATGAAACGCCTGCTAAGCCAAATTAAGCTCTTCCCTGGTAATAATCCCATTTGAAAAAATAAAAAAAAAGGTTATCCAGTCTTATATTTGACGAAATGTCTTACCCGTCAAATATTTTATGAAAAGCACAAAGATGCATTTGAGGGTTTCGCCAATTCTGGCGGTGTAAGGTTTGCTGATCACGCTTTAGTTTTTATGATTAAAGGCTTAAAACACAGCTTTAAACAGCCAGTCGCCTATTATTTTACAAACGGTTTACAAATAATGGAACTAAAAAAATTTATAAAATGTGTTGTATCCTAAGTACACAATTCAGGACTTGTACAATAATTGTAAATACTGTCTGCGATCAAAGCTCCGTCAATGTTAGTACTATAACAGAATTGGTGAATGAGACTTGGCAAAGAGTGGCGCTATGATCGTTTTCAGTTAATGGACAGAAAATTATTCCATTGTATGACGTTCCACATCTTATAAAAGGACTAAAGAATAATTTAATAAACAAAGAAATGCTGTATACTTCAAACAATGAAAATAAAACGGTAAAATGGGAGTACTACCAGAAGGTATACACAGCTGACGAAACATATGGTGAGACTATTATATAGAATAACCAAAGTACATGTCCCTGAAAAAATTAATAAAATGAAAGTAAAATCTGCAACGCAGATATTTAGTCACAGTGTAACTGTGGTGACTGAGCATTTGGTAGCAAGAGGGGATTTACCAACAGAGTGTAGGGCACTAATTGATATTACGCTATTGCTGGATAACGTTTTTGACAGTCTTACTGGCAACACAGTTTATATACCTCATGGTAAAATATATAAGGGGCCCATAAGAAGGCATTCACCACATCAAAAATTGTGGCAAAATGCCAAAGAAGTTTTCAAAAGTGTAAAATTTGTACAAAAAAAGATCAGTGGAAATAAAGTACGATTAATAGAGACAACTTATTCCATCTTTAACTAATTTTATTAAAAGCATGAATGGTATTGAAGCAATTTGCAAAGTGTTGTTTGACAAATATGGTTTTGATGCAGTATTAACACATTATTTTAATGAGGACCCTGTAGAAAACTTTTTTAGGAATATCAGGAGCTATGGAGCCAGAAATAATGCCATTAACACCAATTCATTTGAAGGGGCATTTGAAGCATTGTTGCTGAATAATAATAATAATATACCGCAAACAAAAAAGGAAAATTGCGAAGAGGATATAAATAAGTGTTTGCAAGGACTC
The DNA here is from genome assembly GCA_036375495.1 of Agrotis segetum. NCBI lineage: Eukaryota > Metazoa > Arthropoda > Insecta > Lepidoptera > Noctuidae > Agrotis > Agrotis segetum. The sequence goes on from JAQSVV010000002.1 coordinate 3,891,375, forward strand.
AAATATTACCTTACTGAAAAACAGGATGCTCTTGATACTCCCAAAGAAGAAAATATTATTTTGGATGAAATTTTATTGCCACAAAATCGCTCCCTGCAAGCTGATCCAGGGCAAAGAAATTATGCGTGTGGTTGGGTCCTGACAAAATGTTTACAAAATATTGTTAAAACGTGTAAATATTGTAGGCAAAACCTATTAGATTCCAATGAAAACCATTCTAATAATCATATAAAAGCCAAAGAATATTGTAAAAAAATGGTTTTGCTATCCAAATAAAGCATTAGAAAATTGTTTCCATGAGATTCAGAACATAAGAATCATTAAAAAAAAGATGCTCCAATTAGCAATGTAAGGAGCACTATAAAAGCGGTTACAGATCTATTAATAGATTATCCTTTTGATTGCCTCACACACAAAAATAAATTGAAAGAATATTTTACAATAACTGTTATGTTGCATAGTTGGTGTCGATCTATTAATCGTATATTATCGGGTAAATTGAGTTATGATGGTGAAGACATACTTAAAATTGCAGCACAAACGTATTATAATAAACACAGACGTTATAAAATAAAAATGAGATATTTTTTTTCCTGCATTCGAGCACGTGGACGAACTCACAATAACCCCAGCCCTTTGGAATTTAGATACAAAATTACGAAAATTTCTGTTTGAAAATTCCATCAATAAACTTTTGATCATACTTTTGAGGCGACACAACACACGTTTTTGATTGTGATCAAAAGAAAGTATCTCTAATTGACTCCACAACTGACGACGACAGTGATGATTATACTCAGAAATGGAAAACCAAATACATGCTTTAGAATTAGAGTCGACAACAACAGTCACAGAATACCAATAAAATATTCTATATTGCATGACAGGTATAATCAAACAATAAAGAGGCAAAACAGAGACGACTGTAAAAATATCTTTCTTCTAGTTTTCAGCTGCGATCAACAGATCGCAGCTGAAAACTCACAATCCGATCACTTCTATAACCTAAATGTTAATAGGTACCAGTCCTTTACGGTATTTGTAAATAGAGGGAAGATATGTTTCCCCTCTACTGAAGCGTACTCTATAGTAGTGTATGCTGATAAAGTATTTAAAAATATGTCAAGAACAAAATGATAAATTTGGTTAACCCTAGAAAGATAATTAATATACGTCCGCGAGACGTATCGTTAAAGTTTTCGTTTTAGTTTGTTGTAGACGACGAATGTACAGAGTGACACTAAAGGTGAATTCATCGATGAAGCTTTGGATATACCCGAAGTCTCTGCTGAACACCATTCCATGAGTCTACTGCCGAATACCATGAGTCTACTGCCGATCTGATAGCCGCATAATTATTCCTTCTCAGCGCACACTCAGGTAAAAATAATCATTGTTGGGCCACAAGCAAGGGTCGAAGTCACGGTAAAACCTCCGCAATAAATATTGTTCGATCAGGTAGAGGATCAACGCGTATGTGTAGAATCTTTTACGACTCCTTGTTTTGTTTTAATCTGCTCGTAAGTGATGAAATACCAAGGGTCTGTTTCACAATGTACTGATAAGTTTTGCGCTAGTTTCGAATAGGCTATTTGTTACTTATTCGTAGGATAATTACAACTGTTGCGTTTCACGACTGGCAAATGGCGGTATGAGTGACAAAGTCCACCATAAATTATGGGTCAGACGAAGTGGCAAACAGCACATTTATCCTAAACATAAGTAATTTGACAGTTACAATTAAATAACGTCATTTTGTCTTTTTTTCGTTCGTGTCGTGTTGTATAAACTATCTAATTACGTAAAACACATTTCGTATAAGTTTTACCTACAGACATAACTGTCCGTTACGGTACCTATTTATTGTTTATTAGAAAGGAATCAGCGTGGTGTTTTATTTTAATTAGTAACCTAGGTTAGGTAGACAAATTATAACGACAAAAGAGATTTTTGAGACTCTTGAAGATGAGTTTGATGAATATTTTGATAGCCTCATAATACCACGCAGGAATCCTGTGTATCGGGAAAGAATAAACTATATGGAGACTTCAGTCGAAACGGACTTTAGGGCGCGCTTCAGACTTACTAAGAAAGCTGTGATGTTTGTGTATTCAATTATTGAGGATTGAGGAAGCAATATCTGTCACTACAGAAAGGTAAGTAGCAAGCACATACCTCTTACCTACTACTTACTTATATACTAGGTACCTTATCTTACTCAAACTATGTCTTTTTCAGGAATCATGCTATAAGGCCGATTTCTCGTCTACTGTTAACATTGAGGTTTTACGCGACGGGAAGCTTTCTCACAGTAGTAGGTGATTTCTCTGGTGTCTGCAAAGCTTCTGCCAGTCGCATTGTCTACCTGGTTTCACAAGCTATTGCACGATTACGTCCGGTGTTCATGAAATTTCCAACCAACACTCAAAAAATCCAGCATGTTTTATAATATAGCTAAATTCCCAAGACTTATTTGTGCTATAGATTGTACCCATGTTCCTACAAAATCTCCAGGTAAAAAAAAATGAATACTGTTAAGGAAGTGACTGTTAGCGCCATCTAGGCGCCAAGAAAAGGAACATTGCACAAACTCTCGGCGTTCCCGCGCGCAGCCTGTGGCGTCATGCGACAACGACGCGGTGCGCGGTATCCGGTTCCGCCCATGCTCTGCTACCTCGAATCGGGACGGAATGACGTGCGTTCGCGTCTTGTGTCTCTAATTTTTATGTTATTTCAACAATGTTAAACCAATAAGTAATAAACGTAATTTAATGCAAAGTAATAAAAAAACATCATTGAAGAGATCCCAGAGCTGCTGTCCTCACCCTCACCTCACACCAGCTACAGAACACAACAAACTAACATAATAATATGAATAAACCTTATGTATTCAGCAGCAATCTATCAAACTATGTCTCTATACTATATTATGATTAAATAAAGCTCCTGTGTTTTATTAATTCTGTTTTCATCATTCTCAGGTGGAAACAATGCAGAAGACTGGAGAAACAGGAAGTCACAATTTTCTTTTAATGTCAAAACTGTAATGAGTGCAAAATTAAAGATTTTGGATATAGTGGCTGGATGGCCAGGAGCAGCACATGAACAAACAATATTTAATAATTCTTTTATAAAGCAACGAGTTCAAAATGGAGAATTTGGAAACTGTATGATTGTCGGTGATAAAGGATATGAAAATACTTCATACCTACTTACACCACTACAAATTCCCATAACTCCAACAGAACATCTGTATAATGAGTCCCAAATTAGAAGCAGAAATGTAGTGGAAAGAACCTATGGTGTTTGGAAAAATAGAGTGGAAAGAACCTATGGTGTTTGGAAAAATAGATTCCCAAAATCAAAAAAAAAATGTCGTCTGTATCTCGTGTACAGGCTGTAATAGTGGCATGTGCAGTATTGCACAACATTGCAACAGGTATGCGAGATGATCATTTTAAGTCATCCACCCAGAAAATGAGCTAGATGAACATGATGTTGTGAATCAAAGTAGACTAGAAGATACGGGGGATGCAACAGTGCGAAGAAATTTAATTTATGATTATTTGCTTCATTACTATAATAACTGTTTCAGAATTCTGCATTCCATAATGGCAGCAAAAGATTTAAAAATACGGTACGTTGTGATATTATGTATTCTGTGTTGTTATAAAAATAAACTGATTAATGTTTATATGTAGTAGTATTTAGTTTATTTAAAAAGTTTTTTTTTTCCAATGCCCACATTTCTGGTTTGTGCTCTCTTTCTTCCTCTTCAAAGGCCCATTGCTTTCTTTTGTTTAATAACTCTTCCTCTAGAATTTTCTTTTGCAATTCTGCAATATCTAATTTTGATTCTGCTTCTTTTTCAAAAGGCCTTTTCTCCTTCTCAGCAGCTGAAAAAAGACTTTTATTTGTTTTGAATATTGGTAAAAATTATACAAGCTAGTATCAATATCATTATTTTTACCCATACATGTCTCACTGCAGGACATAATTATGTAGGTGTCCTCTGGCCACATTGCTACGTGGTAAGACAAATCAAACCTTGGGTTTAAATAGCTGTCAGTGGATCTACCATTACATCACCAACTCTGTTAAATCAAGTTATGTTGTGCATCAATTTAAATTCATCATCTCAGCCATAGGACGTCCACTGCTGAACATAGGCCTCCCCCTTGGACCTCCACAGATACCGGTTGGAAGCGACCTGCATCCAGCGTCTTCCGGCGACCTTTATAAGGTCTGTCTACCTTGCTGGTGGACGTCCTACGCTGCGCTTGCTAGTCCGTGGTCTCCACTCTAGCACTTTTCGACCCCTTCACTTCGACTTCAGCTTGCTAATCCGGTGGGCTATATCGGTGACTTTAGTTCATCTACGGATCTCCTCATTTCGGATTCGATCACGTAGAGAAACACCTAGCATAGCCCTCTCCATAGCTCGTTAAGCGACTTTGAGCTTTGAGATGAGGCCGATAGTGAAAGACCACGTTTCGGTGCCGTAACTCATCACTGGTAACACACATTGGTTGAAGACTTTCGTCTTGAGGCACTGAGGCAATTTAAATTGCCTAAATAATATCATAATCTAAGTTCTTTGTTTATTCAAATGCTAACATTAAAAGCACTTACATAAAAAGCAGGATGTTTTTTGGAACGCAGAGATTTCGGCTTCCAATTGGTCCACTTCTCGTCATTACCAACTCTTTTGGGTGTAGTATGTTGACCTTAAAATTAAAAGAAAAGGTGAGATCATTGTGAAGGTATGCTTATCAACAATACTGAGTCACTACAGGAACACTACTTACTTATCTTTTTTCTTGATGCCTGTTCCTCATCAGAGTCGTCATTCTGTATAGGTTGATATTCAACTGAAAACCAAGAAGTAGCTGAGTTTTAAATTGATTAAAATTTTGTTGGTAGTGTTAGAATTGGCCGTTACTTAAGTAACTACCTTGTGTGCTCATCTGCATCCACGTATTGTCTGCAACAATCTCTGTCATTTCACCGTTTTCTGAGCCTACACTAAAAACTATTTCTTGGCTAGATTGTATTTGTATAGAATCTGCAACATAAAGAAAATTATACAAGCTGTTTTTTGCATTTCCGTCAAACTTCAGGTGGTTGTCACAGAAGTCATAAATAATCAATTGAAAGTACAGTACCGGGCAATAACTAATAAGCGCTGCTTTTTTTTGTTGTTGAAATTTTACAGTATATCAGAATTAAACCCTTAATTCAGTACAAATGAAAGAGAATCACCCAACTATGCAGTTTACGCACGTACGCACCAGCACTTCAAAAAGTGTGGTATGTTGCTAATAAATATTTGTAACAAATATTTTTTGTTAATCAGGGAATTCTAACATGTCAATATTTTTTTAATTTTCATCTTTGTAGGGTCACGAAAGGCATTTTCCCGATGACGACAATTATGATTGGCAGCCTAATCAAAGGCCTCATGACCTTGATATGTCTTATTCCGAGGTAGATATAAACTATTTTATTTTTAATTTTTAGAGTTTTGCACGCATTCTCCCTCTGACTAATTATAAATTTATATGATTATATTTGTCACATTATCAAAGGGAATTATCATAAATTGCGATTTACTCTTGTAGATACTCAGTGGGCCATTAGGCGAGGAGCTAAGAGTGGATTCGGCCAGTGAGGAAGAGGAGGAACCTATGTCTCTGGAGGAACTTCGAGCTACCCTGGAAGATATAGCCGAAGATGTTGAGGAAGATCCCGAGGAACACGAGAGGCTGTCTGAATCTTTCAATTAGTGGAGCGATTACAGTACATTTAGAGGTCAACCGGAAGTTTATTCCCAGGAATTTTAAAGTAAAACAATACTTTTAGTGTAAAATAAAATAATTTTGTATGCAGTTTGTGTTAACTTTCTTTGCATCTAATGAAATGACAACAAAAAACGGAACGTATGTATATGGTGTTACCACCGCACTTCCGTATAGGTCCCAGATAGTTATGTGTCAGATAAAATAAACTTGTGAAACGCATAGTTTCTTATTCAGAACTTTTATCATCCGAATAATTTATGTGTAACATAGGGATTTGGCACTTTATCCGTACATTGTGAAACAGACCCTAAGTGAAATGGTAAAATGGACAAACGAAGAAATTTCTAAAATTACGAAATATAGAAGCCACCAAATATAACATTTTTACAGACTTTATAGAAGAAAATAAGACACTTTTGTTTTTTTTAGAATGGTAAAATCATCAAATGAGTCCTCCCACCCCGGGCAGGGTGGGAGGGACTGTCAGACTTCTACTGACTAAAATCCACGGTGTCCTTCAATAGGCCTTCACCGTGTCCTCCGGGCGATCTTCGCAGTGGTGACACCCAGGCGTCTCCTCCTTTCGCATCAGACACAGGTACCTCCCGAAACTTCCGTGTCCGCTGAGGACCTGCGTCAAGCGGTAGGTCAGGACGCCATGACTTCTCTCCAACCACTCCTCAAAGAGGGGTCTTACCGCCGCGGCCTTATACTCATCATGGCAAACATCCTGCTCCACCTCCTGATTGTAATGACAGTACAGGGACTGTCCCTCGCGCTCAGTCCCCTCATATGTACAACCCACTCGCCCCCTATTGTGTACAAAATACCAACTGCTAACCCATGTGAGACAGGTCCCATGAATGCAACCCACTTGGTGGTCTCCTATAACCGACCAATACATACCCGCATCACAGGATGGAGAATACGAGTGATGGATGTAACTTGTGTTACTCACTTCTTCTTTTGGGGATCATACACATCTTCTCTGCACTACGAGAGGACTTCCGATATTGAGTTCCCTGATATGGAAATGGGATTGACTTGTCCGACAGGATCCATCCGGTACATCGACGATAAAAAGTTAGAGGCTGACATATGCGAGTATAGCTGGCCCACATCCAAAGAGAAAAGGCATCATGTCTGTTACATTGAGAAGGCAGACCTTTTGTCTTTTGAAGGGGTTATAACTGTCGACGGCCATCCTGTGACAGCTTGCAAAGGATCCGTCTGTGTCATTTCTCCATCAGAGATGTTTTACCATACTAAAGGAGTTGAGCCTCACAGTACCGAACTGAAGCGTCACTACAGTGGGCCAGGCTTTTGTAATGATCAGCTCTGCAAAGTACCTTCTCTCAAAGAGGCATACCCTATCATCAATGTGATACAACCCCAGAGCACAAAATAAGACACTTGGTAAATATTTGAAAGTTTCAATCCCATTAAAATAACTTTGCTCTACTTGGGCAATGGTAGAATCTGATTCTTTTGCAAGTCGGGTACATACAGTACAAAATGGAGTTCTAAATGATTTTTCTCAGAAGTCTTCACTGTACCTGTTGCTTGTGATGTAATTGTAGCATTTTTCTTTGCGGTTGTAATATCAGATTTATATTTACAATTTACATGTTTCTGTTAAAAAAAATTGTCATTAATCATATGTGAAGTACAGTCGGAAATTTATTGTTTTGTAGTTTTGTTTCTCTCATAGGTAAGTAAAGCTACTTTATCTTTTCTGAAAAAACAGTATTTTTCTTTATGGTGTCTTTTGCATATTTTACAACATTTATTCTTATTAAAGAAACAGTCTTCTGTTTTATGATTGTTCTTTTTACAGCCTATTTTGTTTCTTGTTATTTGAATATATCGCTTTATTTTGTTTTTTCTCACTTGCTCGAAAGCTATATTATTATTATCAGTGTCTGGGTCGAGCTTGAGGAATTCTTTTTGAACCTTTGCTCCTCTGCAATCAGACGGGCTGTCAGATTGTGCATGGTTTTTTCTAAAAGTGTCCTTGATTCCCAGGCAGTCATAAGTTGCTGTAGCTTTCTGGAAATGTACTTAATATTTTTATATTAAACGCATTAACGCATGCGTAGCGAGCAGCTTATCTTAACTTCCATATCTAACGTCACCATCAGACGTTAGATATGGAAGGACAAATTCGCCGCGGCAGATAAGATCCTCGGTGGCTCGGTTGGAAATGAGCGTCGGATGTACTGAATCCGAAGGTCGTGGGTTCGAATCCTGCCCGCGGATCGAATTTTTCCTTTCCAAAGAAAATGTACTTAATAGTTTAGACATAAGCATGTTCTCATTTACCATTTCACCAAGTAGGTTTAGTTGGTAAGCAATATTTTGAAGTGTACCTATATGGAAGGATACATCTTTATTTGGTGCACATTCATATCTGAAAAATTGCTGTAACATTTCACATTTTTCACGGTCGGTGTTCCTTTGGAATAAAAAAACATAGTTTTTCATACATGCTTCTGGCGTTTTCACATGACATTATATGTAGTTTTTACTTCTTGTCAATGCTTCTGCATGTTGTTTTTGACGTTGTTCTGAATTATCGCTGTCGTCGGATAGTATAGGAATAGCATTGATATTATTTTGAACTATGTCTTGTAATCCGTGACTTCTAGCAGGATATCAAGTTCGAATTTCCACATCGGAAAATCCGCTTTGCTTTTTAGCTGTTAAATTTTGGATACATCGTCCATTTTGGTTTTATAGTTTTACAATGTAAGTTTTTACTTTTTTACTCACGTAGATTTCTTGTTTTTACTTTTTATTATGCTGGGAACATAATCTTTTGTGGGTTTTGGTTTTACTGGAAGCGTTATTAGATTTTGATCTGTTTGATTATTACTTATTCATTTTTTACACAGTTTTTAATTACTGAACTCAACTACATTTCAAGTTTTTTCCCACACCCGATAGTCATAGACAATATTCAGTAAAGTTATTAAAAAAGTTATCTCTACGCAAAGGTTGTCTTTCTTACAGCCAACATCACCTGCGTTGCACTCTGAGATTATAATATATTATAATAGAGGTATTGTAAATGTAAAGTATGAATGTTGTGAATAAGGGGAAGTTTTAAATAAATATATTGAGAATGTTATTCTAGCCTCTTGTAAAATTTTCATTACTGGGATTTTTTATTTAGTATTTTAGTACTTCATAAGAATTGATAACACTCTGTTTGCATTTATCGTTCCACCGGTACTGGAAGTACAGCATTTTTTTTTTTGAATGACAGCGATGATATAATTATGCTAGGTAGTGACATTATTTAAGCTGTAAATTTTGGTAATATTTATTTAAAACAAATTTAATATTTCAGATAAGCAGCTCAACACTCCTATAGAGGCCATGGAGACTAAAGCAGTAGTGGTGTTCTTGACGACCTATATGATAGTGTGAATGGATCGCCAGGTCAACTAAGTGTCAAAGTTAGATGCCCAGTAAAACCAAATTTTCCACAACAAGAATTTTAGCAAAAAGCAATTATATCCCTAAAAAATATTAAATATATTGACACCAATAGTAAATTGGCTATTCAGACTGCCAAACCGAGACATGTGCGTCCTCCGTGCCTTGAAGGGTGGATCACTACGTTGCAGAGTTTTCTGGGTCTTTCCAAATTACTATTTACAGAGAAGGACTCCAGATCTATAAATCAAGATCCTCTTGAGAATTTCTTTGGTCGCTTAAGAGCGATGAATTATCGCAACGTGAATCCTGATGGAAATAGTTTTATGTACGCCTTCAATTCCTTAGTAATATCTAATATATAGCCCTATAGCCCTTACTCAAAATTTTCAAATTGTGATGAAGATGACGGCAACACATGAGTTGATGTGAACTATCTTTTTACCTGCTGTGATGAAAAAGGTAATGACGAAAATATTTTGCCTAGTTTAATTTTAAATACGCCGTCATCTTCAAAGGGTCCGACAGAGTCCGAGGGAACTCTAATAAAAACTGTTATATCGGAAAAAGTAAGGGTCCAAACTTCGGCGTATGCTGCGTGATACATGTGCAGGAAAATCACGAAAACATTGAATTGTGATTCATGCACAAAAAGTTGATCCATGAATTTATACAACACAGAGAATACAAAAGATTAAAAAAAAATAATTTGGCTTAGGGTGGTATTACGTTTATCAAACATCTTGGTACAACGTACATTATTTTGATTAAAGAAATTGGACGACTTCATCAAATTTATTGGCAACGCTCGAGATCATCTCAATTGGAGCGTTGCGCAATGGCAATCGGTCCTGTTTACTGATCGGTACATCACCGACATTCTACTGGATCATGTTGTGCCCTACGCAGGGTTTGTCGGTGAAGACTTCGCCCCTTCGTACACTAGGCGACTCAAGTCTCCGATACCTTACGACTTCGGTATCCATTGACACGTGCCTGTGAACGAACCTCTATGGCTTTGTAGTCGCTTGGATACCGAAGTCGTAAGGTATCGGAGACTTGCGTCGCCTAGTATACGAAGGGGCTTCGTGTTAATGCACGACAATGCCTCACGCAGAAAAAAACGGGTCAACAAAGCCACAATAAATGCTTTGTTGATAATTTCCTGTCGGAGCAACTAAATATTTTGTTACTATTACAGAAAGAACTTAGTTGAGATTAGCAACTTTTTTATTGTGCGCTGATTTCCCGTCGTTTAATGTGCTAGGAACAATTTAGATTTGTCCTTACATTAAAGTTAATAAAAAAATGGATGTGGTAACAATAAAACGTTTTAGGTGTGTCAATGTGAACATTGTTAATAAATTTGACAAAATAACTATAGTCGTAGCATTAAACTACCAATTGTCGTTCACTATATATGTGGCTGTGGTAACAATGGAACGTCGCGAGTGTGCCAAAGTAAACATTGATAATTAAATCTAACAAAATAACTATAGTCGTAGCATTCAACTACCATTTGTCAGACAATATATTTTGGCTGTGGTGACAATGGAAGGTTACAAGTGTGTCAATGTGAACATTGTTAATAAATCTAACAAAATAACTATAGTCGTAGCATTAAAGTACCATTGTCGTACAATATACATGTGGCTGTGGTAGCAATGGAACGTTGCGAGTATGCCAATGTCAACATTGTAAATAAATCTAACAAAATAACTATAGTCGTAGCATTCAACTACCATTTGTCAGACAATATATTTTGGCTGTGGTGACAATGGCAGGTTGCAAGTGTGTCAATGTGAACATTGCTAATAAATCTAACAAAATAACTATAGTCGTAGTATTCAACTACCATTTGTCAGCCAATATATTTTGGCTGTGGTGACAATGGAAGGTTGCAAGTGTGTCAATGTGAACATTGTTAATAAATCTAACAAAATAACTATAGTCGTAGCATTAAACTACCATTGTGGTACAACATACATGTGGCTGTGGTAATAATGGAACGTTGCGAGTATGCCAATGTTAACATTGTAAATAAATCTAACAATATAACTATAGTCGTAGCATTAAACTACCATTTTTCACACAATAGTATGTAGCTGCGGTAACAATGGAACTTTGCAAGTGTGTCAATGTGAACATTGTAAATAAATCTAACAATATAACTATAGTCGTAGCATTAAACTACCATTTTTCATACAATAGTATGTAGCTGCGGTAACAATGGAACTTTGCAAGTGTGTCAATGTGAACATTGTAAATAAATCTAACAAAATAACTATAGTCGGAGCATTAAACTACCATTTGTCATACATTATAATATGTCGCTGCGGTAACAATGGAACGTTGCGAGTATGCCAATGTCAACATTGTTATTATATCTAACAAAACAATTATAGTCGGAGCATTAAACTATCCATTTTTCATACAATATATATGTGACTGTGGTAACAATGGAACGTTGCAAGTGTGTCAATGTGAACATTGTAAATAAATCTAATAAATTTACTATAGTCGTAATATCAAAATACCATTTGTCATACAATATATATGTTGCTATGGAAACAATGGAACGTTGCGAGTATGCCAATGTCAACATTGTAAATATATGTAAATCTAACAAAATAACTATAGTCTTAGCATTTAACTATCATTTGTCAGACAATATATATTTTACTGTGGTGACAATGAAACGTTGTGAGTGTGCCAATGTGAACATTGTAAATAAATCTAACAAAATAACTATAGTCGTAGCATTTAACTACCATTTGTCAGACAATATATATTTTACTGTGGTGACAATGAAACGTTGCGAGTGTGCCAATGTGAACATTGCAAATAAATCTTACAAAATAACTATAGCCGGAGCATTAAACTAACATTGGCCGTACAATAATAATATCGCTGTGGTGACAATAGAACGTTGCAAGTGTGTCAATGTGAACATCTTTACGTCCATACTAATATTATAAAAAATGCGAAAGTAACTCTGTTTGTTTGCTACCTTTTCACGAATAAACGGCTGATCGGATCGTAATGAAATTTGGCAAGGAGATAGACTATATCCTGGGGAAGGACATAGGCTACTTTTTATCCCTAAAAAACGCGAACGAAGTCGCGGGCAACAGCTAGTATAGTATAACATGAAGTCTTTTCTGCTGTCTGTTCGCTTAGATCTCTAAACTGCTCAACGGATTTTAATGCAATTTTCAGCAATGGATATAGTGATTCAAGAGGAAGGTTTATATCTATTAATACATTACATAATATGGTACAGAAAAGCCGAAAAAATCAAAGATTTGTAATGTGAATTGCACTCGTGCGAAGCCGAGGCGGGTGGGTCGCTAGTTGTAAATTAATCAACATAATAACTTAACAAAAAACAAAACTGACTTCAAACAGGAAACTAAAAAGTAGGTACCCCTAACGTCAACTTTGAACAAAATGTTATGTCAATAACACGGCAAAACCAACCTCCACATCTGTCATTTTATGTAAAGTTTGTTTAAGGGGGATGCTCCAACCAGCCCGCGAAATTCAATTTTTTTTACGTTTTTGCAATTTGCAGGCCAGTGACATGTTGTAGCTTTATAAGTATATGAGTTGCGGTAATAACAAGTATAATTTTAAATATAAAAATTATCAAAAAACTCGCTCCATCAGCTCTCACATAGAAAAGGTGCATCATGTTAAAATCTCCGAAATCTAACTACGATGCACCTTTTCTATGTGAGAGCTGATGGAGTGAATTTTTTGATCATTTTTATATTTAAAATTATACTTGTTATTACCGCAACACATATATTTATAAAGTTACAACATGTCACTGGCCTGCAAATTGCAAAAAACGTAAAAATAAATTGAATTTCGCGGGCTACATCGAAGCAATCACCTTAACATTCCAATTGTGTGACTGAATTAAAATATTGTAGGTAAGTATGTAAAACTGATAGATGTACTTTTTGTTTAAATTCAGTAATTCAAATAAAGTGCCCCAAGCATGTTCAAAGGTGCCTCCTTTTCCCCTAAAGTTCTCATCAATATAAATTAATCAAGCCCAAACACCAAGTAATTGCTGTAAATCGTTGAGAAGTTCCCTCAACATCCTTTCGGCTCCATCATCAGATCGACCAAGACCTTCAGTAATAGGTACTTAGTGCTTTAAAATACCTACTTAATGGAAAAAAAAAACAATGAACGCACTAGTAACAGCACGCAAAGCCACTCGATTTTCGAAGGTTCCCCTGGATTTCTCTGGGATGCCATCATCAGATCCTGGTTTCCTTAGCATGGTACCACCCTTGGGATATCTCATTTCCAACAAAAAAAAGAATCATCAAAATCGGTTCCTAAACGACGAAGTTATCATGTACCTAAACGTCCACCGAAAATTGGTTTGAACGAGTTAAAGTAAGTACCTAGTTTTTTTAATACGTCATAAATCGTAAACCGCAATTTATCTATAATGTTGTATAGAAAATGGTACGGAACCCTTCGTGCGCGAGTCCGACTCGCACTTGGCCGGTTTTTTGAAGTCGGTTCCGACGACTAGGTACCTTAGGAAATTTAACAAAACTCATTTTGTTCTCACGGCAAAGACAAGAAAACTTGTTGAAACACGTCGCGCACGCGCTGCGGTTGGTGGGTGGCGCGAGGATCGGTGTTGCCAATGGTTTTATTGATGGACACCCCGATTAGTTTCATTCAACCGCCGAGATATCAGTATTTAAACAAATATTATAGAGATAACAGTATTGAAACAATAAAAAACCCCAAACGAATGCAAAATGCTATAATTTGTAATGATCACACGGGACACAGGAATAGATACTTACCACACTACTTACGTTCCGTACCTATTCCTGTAAGTAATTCTCTTTTTCATTACTCATGCTCGGAAAGTGGGTCTGAACATTCCTACGGACCGGGTTGAAAGTTATACTTTTCAGGCCTAGGGAGAATCACTTTCAACTGACAGTAATTGACATAATAAAAAAAAACTAGTTCGATTTCACATTTCTATGGAACCATGTTCCAACTTCACATACAGCCACTCAATAACAGCGTGATGTAAAATTGAAATAACATAAAGTTAAGTATTAATTAAAAGAATATATATTTTTAAATGACGTTATTATAATTAAGTTTTAACTATTTCTTTTAAAATAACATAGAATTAGGTAAAATATTTAATATTTTCCCAATGATGAAAAATAATGGCTGAATAGCTGGCCAGCCACAGAAAAAAAAATTAAAATATCGGGTGCTTCGGCCATCTGATCTTCTGTCATTTTTTCTTGAGCTCATAATTTATAAGTATTTACTTTCCTTGTATTCGTAATGAAAAGCACAGTGTTTACCTCGGGTTAAAGACTTATTTAGTCCAAACTCCGTCTCGTGACTAAATAACTAACTTTCACCCCTAGGATAACAATGTACTATTTCATGCTCCTGAGGGTTCAATTTCAGGAAATGAGAACGCCCGTGTCCAATTATATTTAACCCGCTATTTCAGCATTTATTTCAACTTCATTCATTAATGTTTCAAAAAATTTCCATAAAAACTGTATCCCCCCTTACCCGTTTTATTCAGACAGTGCATGAAACCCATTCTGAATTTTAAGTTGCTGTTGCTAACTAATTTTTGCCTGATGCGTGTACAAACAAACAGACAAACAGAGACAATATTTTTTCTGACTAGTATATTTAATTTTTTTTTAAGAACTACTCGGTAGGTACCTCATTTGTTCTTTGGTTAGTATTATTTGTTTTATAAATAACTAGCACTTTGCCCGCGACTTCGTCTGCGTGTGTTTCTAATTTCGAACTCAGTGACTTTAATTCCCGCTTAGCCTCCTTATAGGATACTTTTGGAAAATCTCTAGTAGTTTCAGGGTCTATTCAATACAAACAAACAAAAATACGCTAGGGGTTAATTAAAAAAAAATAATTAAATACGTATCCTTTATTCGATTGAGAGATAATTAATAAATGTGTCCCTTAAAACTTTATCATCCCTTTTCACCAATTTAGGGAGTGATTTTCGGAAAACCTAAAATGGAGGATAGTTTTAAAAAAGTAATAATGCGCGTCTTATTTATTTACTTATACTATATATTCGTACCAAGTTTCAAGTTTATAAACCCAAGAAATAAGATTTACATACAAAGGTTTTCACCCCTTTTCACGCCCTTAAAGGGGGGTTTTCGCAAAATCCTTTCATATTGCTCATCTACATTATAAATTGTAACTACCACCCAAAATTCAGGTTTCTACGTTTAGTGGTTTAATATCCTCCCCTTAAAACTTGAATACACCTTTTCATCAACTTGGGGGGTGATTTTCGAAAAATCCAAAAATACGTGTTTGTTTAATTCTTATCTTGTATATAAATACTGATTTTCAAATTCATCAGCTCACGCGTTATGATTTTCCCATACAAACTTTAATATCGTCTAGATTACCTACCAATGGAGGGTAGTTTTAAAAAAATAGTGGTTCCAATCTTATTCATTTACTAATGTTCTTATTCATGGTAAGTTTCAAGTTTATAAACCCAAGGAATAAGATTTTTCATACAAAAGTTTTCACCCCTTTTAACCCCTTAGAGGAGGTATTTCGCAAAATCCCGTCTTATTGCCAATCTACATGGTGGACTGCAAATGCTGTCCAAAATTCAAGTTTCTGCGTTAAGCGGTTTCGGCTCTAGTCGTGTCAAAAGAAAAACCCCTGTTCTTTTATATATATAGATTAAAAATTTTGGGGAAAAAAAAAACGAGCTTGCAACACTACGCTGGCGCGCGTGGTCACAGAATTTTGTTCGCAGAACAAAGTCGACAGTCGACACCCCTGCGC
The DNA here is from genome assembly GCA_036375495.1 of Agrotis segetum. NCBI lineage: Eukaryota > Metazoa > Arthropoda > Insecta > Lepidoptera > Noctuidae > Agrotis > Agrotis segetum. Next base: position 3,907,478 of record JAQSVV010000002.1, read on the forward strand.
GTGGACCGAGCGTCGCGCCCGCCGCCCGCCGCGGCGGGCGGCGGCCATTTGTATTGTGTGCGTACGCATACCGCAGTTGCCCACTCGGTACTTCGGTAGCAGTGAATATTAAATTATTATATTGTAGTCTTTGATTTGATATTGAATACTCTAACTATACTGGGTCAGTGGGTCGTCCTATGGACTGTGAATATTGATTCTGTGGATAGTGATTACGATCGGTCGAAGAAAATGGAAGAATTTCTTGATTCTGCCCGTTTGGGTCATCTAAAGGACAGTTTCATTGGTAAGTTTTCATGTTATTTGCTTACTTATTAGCTTTTTATCACAGATGAATGAAATGGCCGGAATCATCCTAAGTAGGTACATAACTACCTTGAGATTTGATTCATCATCTGTCTAGCCTTTTCTCATCTATGTTGGAGTCGGCTTCTAGTCTAACCGGTTGCAGCTGAATACTTATAGGAAATTGTTTTTGGTGGTTCAATAATTATTAGGTATCTATATAGGTACCTACCATATTTATTAAAAACATTTAAATAATAGGTACCTACTACTGCACAGCACTTCCACCAACATAATTTCTTTAGGTGTAGCGGGCGTTTTCGCAAACATTATAAATTGTTGACGCCATTTTGTTTTGTTATGTTTTGACCTGCATCACACTAGTACTTACCTACCTTTTTTTTATAGACGCAGGAGTTGATCTTAACATATTATGCATGGCCAACGACCACGAGCTATCAGTTCTGACATCAAGCATTGTAGATAAAATTAAATTAAGAATTGCAATACAAAATCTAAATGTATACCTACCACCATTCGTTTGTATTTTAAGTTATTATTTTTAAAACTCGCTAAAATGATACACTCCTAATGTAGTTGCATAGAAGTAGGTAGTTTTAGGAGTAGAAGTAAGTAGTTTAGTAATCATCATTTGACAGTAGCTTTGCTTTCTGTTCCGTAGGCCGTGGGTTCAATCCCCATCACCGAGAACAAATATTTGTGTGATAATCTGCATGCTCTGTCTGGGTGATATTGTATTACATTTATGTATGCATGTAATTTTTTTTTATACTAAATGGAAACCTACATGGAAGTAGTTTCAGCAGTTAAGAGTTCTGTAGTACTCATCATCCCATCCTCTTTATGTAATTCTATAGCAGTATTACTCTTAAAGTAGGTACCTAGTGATACTTAGTAGGTAATTACATGACAGAATAAATTAATTAACCTAGTAATTAAACTTTTTCAGCAGGAAAAGCCCGTGTTACCTCCTGAAAAGGTAAAATTGTTAGAACGACAAGGTCATATTTACATACAAAATGCTAAGGTAGGTAATCAACATAGAGGTGAAAGAAACACTTCGTCCATTCGTTGACTGTCTGTTGGTTACCTTTTTTAGCATTGCAGTAAAAAGTTATGATAAATGTTATAAATCATCTTTTTTAGGAACTTCAATCATCAACTGCTACAGCAGAAGCATTTCAGTTGAGTAGTACTGGATCATCACAAACAACATCAAACACTTTACTGGAGGTAATCATATTTTCTCTCTTTCTACTCTCCCAGCTTAGAGCCCGATTCTTTTTTAAATTAATTATATCTACTTAATATTATTAATAATATATTTGTTTCTTAGCAAAATAACAGAAACTAAAAAAATAACATTATCAGTCTGTTTTTTTTATTATTCTTATTCTTAGTTAGAAGACATATTGTGTTATTTATTCATTTTATTTTTCAGATTGGAACGGATAGCAATGTTTCATCTCCTATAATATTCATGACAGATGATGGGCCACAAAATACGTCAATTCAGCAGGTAAACCATACTTCAAATTAAAACTACCAGTATTCAGTTGGTTTCTAACCAACTTCAAAAAAAGGAGGAGGTTTCTCAATTCGACCTCGTCGTTTATGAACCGATTTTGATGATTCTTTTATTGTTGGAAAGGAGATAATAAATGAATAATGACTTGTTTTTGAATGAAATTAAATTAATATTGACTTTTTCATGTATTTTGTACAGGACTGGAATTCACTGGCATTCACATTAGACAAAGAGTTGGAAAATTTGGATCGTCAGAATATTGGAGCAGACGGCTGCAAAAATTTGGATGGTCAAAATATTGGAACCGACTGCTGCAAAAATTTACGCCAGTTGTTGTCATCTCTGACTTTGGGCAAATTGCTACTAAAAAAAGCAGACAATTCAGAGAAGCTCACCTCGCGCGACCGTGCGTTAATAGCAAAACTAATAGTGGAGACTGAACTCAGGGCATTACAGGACATTTCGACAACCATTCGAAAAAATATTTGGCAAGAATGGGCACGTGAGGTGGTGTCTTTATTCAAGGGCGAGGTTATCGAAGTGTATTATGTAGCTTACCATGTCGTCGGAGGAAAAGTCGTGCAGGCCAGTGGCCTCTTCCACAACAGGTTGATTACACATCGACGACTACTTCTTTCTTCAGAAACTAAAAAAACGAAAAGGAGCATAAGCAGCGAGAGCAATAGCAGCTGCTCTGAAAATGATAATTCCAAACGTGTGAGGCCTCTTCCAGAAAGTTTTACTGTTGACGACTCTGATTTTGAATCAACCTCATCTCCAGAAGAATGTTTAACGTGGTTGCGGGGAACATCATCGCCCCGAGAGACAGTGGTGACAAAGTGGCTCACCACTTTTCAATTACGAAACAGTCTACTGAAAGCAGAAGGTCTATCATACAAAGAATACTTTGACTGGTTTCCTGCCCTCACTTTACCCAATGGACATGAACTGGTGAGTCTTAGTTGCATTAGACATCAGACGTTTAAAACCTGTCTGATCTCATTAACAAATTGACATATTCCGCTAAGACCCAATACCTATCTGTAATCCCTCATCTTTAATTATATTTAATGTAGTTCTAATTTTACACATGTTTTATGTTTTAATTGTATTTGTTGCAGTTATCTCTGGACTTCCAGACAGTGTACCCAGATGCTGACAAAGTTTTTGAGGAAAAATTCCCAATTATTAAAACAAGGCTTTTGGAACTTCTGGCAGAGGAGGGAAGTTCTTCCAGGCAAGATCAAACTACACTTGAGCTGCTTGATTTAGCTACCGGTAATTTTAATTATAAGATTATTTAATTGCATGTTTTCTAGTATTTGTATTTTGTCACTTTTATTTTTTCAAAAATCTTATTTAGGGACATTTGATAGTACGCAAACAAAAATAAAATGATATTGATAAAAATACAATCAATAGTATATAATAATATTATAAAAAGATTTCATGTAATTTAAAGGTAATAAAGTATTTTCATAATGTAATTTTTCAGTCGGAGAACACCAGGCATCATTAGCAGCATTTTTGGGAATAATATCGCTTTTACGTCAAGTGCCAACTGTTTCTGTGCCAAGGAAGAAAGTGTGGAGGCTGTCGAAGGAAGAAGTACGTTCAAGCTTTCTTGCTCGTGTAAAAACAGCGTCAGATATCGAAAGATATTGCGCCGACAGGGATGCATTTGTGGCTGCTAAAGGTATTCCACCCCAACCATATGTACTTGCTGTAGGAAGTTCGTGGGCTACAGTAACTCATTATGAAATCGTCGTTTATAACGGATTGAGATACCAAATGCCTGATATTTGCTCGGCAATCAAAACAATTTATCACATCTATTGGGCACTAGATTCAGCATACCCAAAAGACTCCGGTATTTGCTGGATGTTTATACAACGTGCAATGTTCAATATGAGGTCTAAGTATGACATTGAGGGTGTACCTCTGCGTGAATTGTTACATGTATTAAACGTATAGGTTTTGAATGTTAATTTACCTTAAAAGAGTAATTAATTTTGTGTAATCATGCCTATTATAATATACAAAGTATTGACCTGACTTGACTTGTACCCCAAGTCGTGAGTTTCTTTTTTCGATTTTGGTTTTTGTTAGATTTTACTGCAAGAAGTGTGGTATAGCTTAAACTGATTATTATGTAACTACTTATGAGAGTAATTCCGTTTGTGTAATCATACATAATATAATATTTTATAATATACAAAGTATTGACCAGACTTGACTTGTACCCCAAGTCGTGTTTTTTTTCCGTTATTTGTAAGATTTTACTGCAAGAAGTGTACTATAGCTTAAACTGATTATTATGTACCTAATTCATTTTGTGTAATCATACCTACTATAATATTTCATAATATACAAAGTATTGACCAGACTTGACTTGTACCCCAAGTCATGAGTTTTTTTCTTTTTTGGTTTTCCGTATTGTGCGTGCCCCCGCAGATTTTGTTAGATTTTGTATTCCAATCCTTAATTTAATTTTATCTACAATGCTGTATGTAAAAACTGATAGCTCGTGGTCGTAAAGGTGCGTAGTTATAATGCAGGTCAAAACTGAGGGCTCGCAATACCAAGAACCTAAAACGACAAAAAACTTAGGACAACAGACTTGGGTTACTACTGGTAATGTTAGATTTTATTGCAAGGAGTGTACTAAATTAAACTGATTATTATGTACAGACGCCAGCACATCAAGCTACCACAATCTGTCAGATTTCTTTAATAGAAATTCAACCTTATCACAAGAATAGAAGGTTAATGTTTGATTGGTAAAATCTGACAGATTCGGGTAGGTTGACCTGCTGGCGTCTGTACCTACTTATAAGAGAGTATGTAATTAATTTTATTTCAATTTAACAATACACAAATACCCTAAAAATAATATGTTGTTTTTATCATAATTTTGACCACTGTTAGGTACTCTCAAAACCGTTTACTTTAGGTGTCTAGAATTTCATTTCAGTAGCTATTCTTATAACAAATATAGTGCCATTGTTACTACGAATAAGCCTTTGTTTCACTAACGTATTATTGTACTGCCAGCCTATGTATCTAATACTCATTTGTGTTTAAACAAAAACTAGTTTATTTTTATATTTAACTACATACCTATGTTGACAAACTATAAGTTTATTCAATGAGAAATCAAATGAGTATTAGTTACTGGTACTAATAAACTAGTAAAATACAACTTTATTTAAATGCAGGAGAGCTATTCTACTTCACGAAAACAACTATACTTCCTATGTTTATATGAATGAGCCTTTGTTTCAGTAGCTAACTCTCCTTTGCTAAAATAACTACACTTTCTTCGTTTATACATAAAAGCTTTAGATCAAGTAGCAATATTATTTAAATGCAGGAGATATGTACTCAACTTCGCCAAAACAATTATATTTCCATTGTTCATATTAAGAAAAAGTTTTAGTTCGAGTAGCTTCTATAATAACAACTGTATTTTCTTTATAACTATGAATAAACCTTTGGTTCAGTAGCAAATATATTACATTATTTGCTAATATATTTATTAGCTACTGAACCAAAGGCTTGTTCGCGGTAAAAAAGAAAATATAACGATTGTTTTATATGGAAGCTACTGGAACAAAGGCTTTTTTATATGAACAAAGGAAGTATAATTGTTTTGGCAAAGTTGAGTAGCTCCTGCATGTAAATGATATTGCTACTTGAACAAAAGCTTTTATGTATAAACAAAGAAAGTGTAGTTGTTTTAACAAAGGAAAGTCAGCTACTGGAACAAAGGCTCTGTCATGTTAACAAAAAAAGTATAGCTGTTTTAGCTAAGTAGCGTAGCTCCTGTATGTAAATTACATTGCTACTGGAACAAACGCTCTTTCATATTAACAAAGGAAGTATAGTTGTTTTCGCGAAGTAGCGTAGCTCCTGCATTTAAATTACATTGCTACTGGAACAAAAGCTATTTCATATTAACAAAAGAAGCATTGTTGTTTTCACGATGTAGAGTAGCTCCTGCATTCAAATAAACTTTGCTACTGGAACAAAGGCTATTTCATAATAACAAAGGAAGTATAGTTGTTTTCGCGAAGTAGCGAAGCTCCTGTATTTAAATTACATTGCTACTGGAACAAAGGCTATTTCATAATAACAACGGAAGTATAGTTGTTTTCGCGAAGTAGCGTAGCTCCTGTATTTAAATTACATTGCTACTGGAACAAAGGCTCTTTCATATTAACAAAAGAAGCATTGTTGTTTTCACGATGTAGAGTAGCTCCTGCATTCAAATAACTTTGCTACTGGAACAAAGGCTCTTTCATATTAACAAAGGAAGTATAGTTGTTTTCGCGAAGTAGCGAAGCTCCTGCATTTAAATTACATTGCTACTGGAACAAAGGCTATTTCATAATAACAAAGGAACCATAGTTGTTTTCGCGAAGTAGCGTAGCTCCTGTATTTAAATTACATTGCTACTGGAACAAAGGCTATTTCATAATAACAACGGAAGTATAGTTGTTTTCGCGAAGTAGCGTAGCTCCTGTATTTAAATTACATTGCTACTGGAACAAAGGCTATTTCATAATAACAACGGAAGTATAGTTGTTTTCGCGAAGTAGCGTAGCTCCTGTATTTAAATTACATTGCTACTGGAACAAAGGCTCTTTCATATTAACAACGGAAGTATAGTTGTTTTCACGATGTAGAGTAGCTCCTGCATTCAAATAACTTTGCTACTGTAGATAATTATGGGTTGATTAAGTCAAACAACCTAAATACCGTGACTAAGCTTTAATGGTGGTTACAAAGGCAAAATATTTAATTTAACTAAGTAAAGCTGTTGCGCTCATAACTTAGTATTGTTATTACAACAAAGTGACAGTTAAATTGAATTAGTTCCACAGACAAAAAGATACATTGTTGTAGTATCCAAACACACTGTTGAAAAAATACTGTTGTATTGACATTATAGAAACATTGTTGTAGTATCAATACATATATTTTGTTGAAGAAATGTTGTCGCTATGACAATTTACTTCTTGACAAAAGAAACATTGTTGTAGTATAAATACACATTATTGTTGTACTGAGATTTAACTTGACAATAGAAACATTGTTGTAGTATCAATACATATATTTGTTGAAGGAATATTGTTGTACTGACAACTTAATTCATGACAATAAAAACATTGACGCAGGAACTATACACTATGGTGGGCTCTCCCCTGTTAAAGTTTTATTGTTGGAGCCAACAATATTTTTTTCTGAGTGCTGCTGCCACACGGCACGAGTCACTCGACAGTTTCTGCAAGAGGTCGAATTACGCACGATGGATTAGCCTGTGCTCAGTCCTGACCTGAATCCCATCGAGCACCTAAGGGACGAGCTTAAAAGAAGAGTTCGGGCCAGAAATCCAGCCCCTTCAAGCGTAGACGAGCTAAAGACAGCATTATTAGAGGAGTGGGATGGCATTCCTCAGGAAAATGTCAAAAAAATTGATAAGGTCCATGAAAAACAGACTGCGGGATGTAATTAGGGCTAGAAGGGGCAATACGAAATACTGATTTACATACATTAATTATTTTTGAAGTGAAAACTTCTTTAGCGGCGTTGTACACTTTTTCTGTAATGGGTAAAAAATTTAAAACTCGCGTCAGGGTCACGTGACCAAAACTCGCGTCAGGGTCACGTGACCCTGATCGAAAATGAGTAAGACGTCATTCAAATTAAAAATAAAACATAGTAACAAAAAAGTTTTCACTTCTACCGGCACTCCTGGAGTGCAACCTTTTTTTTATTTAATTTGTCAAATACGAGACACATACCCCTTTTCATTAACTCCCGTTTTTCCTACTCTTGCGTTCATACATCATTTATTTCAAAAATGATGGATAGATTTTAAATGATAAAGATATCATATCAAATAAAAGCTGAAATAGCATATCATTTTAATATTTCCATTCATAATTTTAGTTGTATCAATGTATGTGTGCGCCGACAAGGCTTGAGTCGATTTGGTAGCTCGCGAGTGTAGAATACTTTTTATAGTCTGTAGTCAGTTTTTAATTATAGGATTTTTGTAAAGGGCAACCCTCTCTCTCTGGTGTGACGTGACGGTGAATAAACGTGTGATTGTGCTTTATAAATAAAAACAATAGTAATTACTAGTCTACGAACTGAGAACTCTATGAGCAATAGTCAATAATAAAAGTCTTGAAAACAGTCATCAAAGAAATTTTTGCCGTGTCGAGTCGTAAAGATTGCTGCCTTTATTGGTCATTTGCCGCCATTTGAAGAGTCTACACAAAATTTTTGCTTGATTGTGTACTAGAACAGTTGGTTGATGGAACAAATGTCGCGTAATGATGATAATAATGATAGTTATAATGTCAACATATAACAAGTAAATAAAGTAGAACATAAGTCAAAATTAATTGAATTAAATGTTGAGAATGTATGTAAATTAACCATGGAAGTTGATAAGGGAGCAGCAATTTCCATAATTTCTTACCAATGTTGTTTAAAATATTTTAATAATGTAACTAATTGCCCTGTTGATATCCAGTTGGAATTGTCAATGTTTTTACTTAATTATAGGGGAACACTCAAACAACTGTCAATTGTAAAACTCCTAACTCTACATGCTCGATTTTCACGTGTGGGTAAGGGCAAAGGAACTAGTTTACACTAGAGAAGTAGAAAGTCGAAAAGATTTGATAAATCGAATTAATGCTGCTTTCGAAGTTATGCGACAGGAGATGCTTGATGATGATTTTACAAAGAGAAAAAAAGGGCTTCAATTCGAACTCACTCACAACCTAACTGGCGCAGTCGGTACGTCGCGTTCATCGGTTCCAGTGGATAACTCCTTAATACCTTGTTCCGTGGCGTGCATCAAGAACCTACCGTGAGCAGCAGCAGGCAGCGGCGGCAGGCAACGAAATCCAGTAGAAGTCAGGAAGATTCACCAAACATCAACGACCTCTCATCGGCTATGCTCGTGGGGTAAGCATTAATTCTGATTATTCCCGAGATTCCTTTTCACTATCCCATACATATACATAGGACATATTAACAGCGACGCAACTTTTGTGGTATTTCTAGCGTTTAGGGACTGTTAGTATTTTAAATGCTTAAAACCTCGCCAGGTTCTTCTATTGTCTACTTCTTATTTTTGATAAAAATGGCAAACGACAAGAGGTCACATGAGGAAAAACAAATTTTAGATGAAAAACCGGTACCAACCGACTGTTCAACGTTCTCAAGATTATTGCCCAGCTACGATGGGAACAAGAGGACGTTACTTTAGCATTCTACATCAAAGGTGTCGAGAATACCTACTCTTGATCTAATCACGAATAGGGATGACGAATGCATTGCATGTCTCATCACAAACAAACTTACAGGAAAAGCTGTCTAAGCTTTGTCCGAGAACCCTGCCACTAAAACATGGCCAAATATACCTAAAAAGAGTTCTCCAATAGAAATCTTGCAAATTGATGGAAATGTACAAGAAACTCAAGATGCTACACAATATATATATTACAAAGTGAAGTTGATGCTACACAATATATCATACACAGTGAAGTTGATGCTCAAGAAACCGAAAAAGCAACCCAATCAATTATAAACCTAGCTTGGAGTTCCTCAAATACTCATTACAAGTTATTACAAGTTTAACCTTTTGAACGCCACGGACGTTGGCCGGCCGCAGACATACGGTTTCCGTATTAGGTTTCCGAATTCGTTTTCCGTATGCGGGCATCCGAATGCATAGATTCTATATAAAATACATTAACTGACGCACACGTTCGTTTTTTTTCCGTACGGAACAAAATCCGAACGTGTATTCCGAATGCAAGCCGGCGCGTTCGGAGAAACGTACGGGAAAAAACCTAATGACGTCATGCGGAACGCAGCGCTTGCATACATTTTGTTTGTGCCGGCGCACACGTTCGGAAATTTCTATTCAGTTTCGCGCCCGCGGCGCGCGCATCGGACGTATTCTTTATATTTGTTGCGTATAGAATCGCAACACGATAATGTGTGAGGCAGAAACATTAATATTGGCTGTTGAAAAATACCCCTGCCTGTGGAATATTCATGACAATGACTATCACAACAAAGATGTCAAAGATTTGGCCTGGGAGAATGTATTTAAAGAGGTTATAAAGGATTGGGACACGTGCACTAAAGTGGACAAAGAAAACAAAGGTAAGATATTTTCTATATACTTTTTAATACAATAGTGCCCACATTTATTCTTGTAAATTATTAATTCTCTCGTTATATTGGTACGATATTTCCCCTGCCGGTGTCATAAAGTACTCAGCAAAATTGTCTCTTATGTTTCGACCTCGGTTTGTGGATCTGTGTTGTGGACTACGGTAAGGTATATCTTCGAAGTAATGTGTCAGAGTATCTTCAAATCGATAGCCGTCTCGTCTGCGTACAAAATTATGTAACACACACGCAGTCTTTGTTACTAATACTGCAAATTCTGGTGGAATCGTCATGCTAGTGTGAAAAATTCTCCATTTATTCGAGAGAATACCGAAGGCACATTCCACTACACGTCGTGATCTGCTGAGGCGGTAGTTAAAAATTCTGCGTTGGGTATTGAGATTACTTCTCGGATATGGTTTCATAAAATTGTTATTCAGTGGAAACGCTTCATCGCCAAGAAACACAAAAGGTAGTGGTGTGTCATTGGTATTCGGCAGAGGTTTTGCTTCAGGCATATTAAGACGATTTTGAATTTACTTTTTTCCAAAATTCCAGTTGTTAAAAATATTACTATCGCTGTCTCTGCCATAAGCACCGAGATCTACAGCTATAAAACGGTAGTCAGAATCTACCACTGCTAATAGTACAACAGAGTAGAAATGTTTATAGTTATAAAAGGCAGATCCACTATGCAGAGGAGAAATCAAACGAATATGTTTCCCATCCACTGAACCTACGCAATTAGGGAAATTGGTTCTTCTATAATAATTTTCAGCAATTTCTAGCCAACGTTCTTTTGAAGATGGTGGCTTCATTTCCAAAGGTTGAAAAACTTCCCATATTGCTGTACAGGTTTCCTTAACTACGGCTGATACGGTCCTGCTCCCCATCAAATATTCAAAGTGTAACTCTTCAAAATTTTACCCGTTGCCAGGAATCTGAAAAAAAGATATAAAATAATATTAATTACATTTCAGGTGCTGAGGCAAAGAAAAAATGGACACACATAAGAGACTACTTTCGAAGAGACTTTCAAAAAAATAAAAGCGCTCCTACAGGCAGTGCCGCTAAAAAGGTTAAAAAATATGTTTATGCAGACCTGTTGTATTTTCTTATACCGGTATTCGATAAAAGAAATACCGAAGGAAACTATCAATTCGATGATTTACACAATAATAGTTCACAAGAATCTGAAACGCAAGAACACAGCGTGGAAAAAATAGATCACCATACAAATATATTACAACCTCCATCACCTGTATCAACTCCACCTGCAAGTAGTTTAAAACGAAAACAAAAAAGATATCCCCTCCCAAATACTCAGTATCCTACATCAAAATCAACAGAAAGCCAATCAGAAACAAACAAGAAGTAGAAGACGACGACATGAAATTTTTATTGAGCTTTAGAACACATATGAAACATATGAATGAAAATCAAAAAATTGATTTTAAATTGGGAATGTTGCAGTTGGTAAAAAAAATCAATACTGAGTACAATTCATCTCCATCTTCTTCACTGAGTTATGATAACTTCAGTCACCGTTCAGAAACGCCGGCATCAAGCCGTGATTATTCCCCCTCTTTTTCATATATTCCTGTACCAGAAACTCCATTGCCCACCTTTATTAGTACATCTTCTTCGCAAAATAAAACCACTAATTATCAATCTGCCCCAAACAATTCCAGAGTGGTTATTAACTCTATTAGACATCTGCCACCGCTTCAACCACCACGTCATCACTACACATCACCTAATCTTCAACATGCCGAAGATACCGAAGCTGCAAGTTTTTTAGTTGTACAATCTCAAGGACAAGAACAGGAAGATAATATTGGCAAATACCTAAAGTTTAACTAAGATAGTTGATTTGTTATTTTTATAAATATAGATGTAAAAATAAAGAGAACTTACCTCAAGGTTACGGTTAGTTTTTCTTCTGTATCCAAGGATAATCTCATGGAGGTATTTTGCTTTATTAATTTATCACGTATGCCATTATGAAGTTCATCAAAAGAATTTATTGACATCCTGTAGAAATCAAAGAATTTATCTGGGTGTGCTCGTAACTTAGTTCTCTTCAGATAAAACGAACTCTCGTAGATTCTCCGAGTATTCAATGGATGTACCCAATACCGACGTTTCTTTTTCTTCTTTATTGTCAACAGAAATGCAATTGCTAATAAATCGTCGTCCTCCATCGTCGTGCGTTCACTACGCTATCACTATCAATACTGACGTGTATACATTCCGAATGAAGAAAAACGAACGTTTGCGCTAGTCTCACGGAATTCCAAATCGAAATTCCGCATTAGGAAATCGAATACGTAAAACGTGTGTATGCGGCCAGCCTAAGGCTAGGTTCACACGGCATTGTCCTGCACGTTTTTTTGCAGTATACGTCTTAACGTATAAATAGTGACCATACAATGTACATAGATCCATTCACACGGCGATTGTACTGCAAAAAAACGTATACCGCTTATACGTTGGAACGCATACTCAACGGACTTGTCAAGCAAATCGAATGAACTTTAACGTATTCGGTTCGTAGTGGCATATGATATAGCTTTGTCTCCTTCACACGACACGATGTTGTACGTTTTTTAACGAATAGCAAACGAAGAAACGTTTAGTGTACTGAGCGATCTTGAAGGGGTGGCACGTATTTTATGTTAATTTGTTTTGATAGGTATTCAAAATGGCTGAGGAGTCTTCTATAGATAAAGAACTATTAATTTCTTTAGTGCAACAAAAGCCCGTTTTATGGGATAAAACTTTGGAACTATATAAAAATCGCGTCGCAACTCAAGCGGCTTGGAAGGAAATCATGGTAATAATTAATCCTAATTTCGAGACAAAGGAAGAAAAAACAAGACAAGCCATAGGTATGTATCTTTTATTATTAATAATAAAAATTGCGTTGCAACATACAATGTGTGATTTGCACCGCAGCGAGCGTCATGGAGTTAAGTGGTAAGGATATGCGTTCTTGCAGACTTTTGAGACTACTTTGATAGGGCGAGTCTCGAAGCAATTTTTTATATTTTTTTTTTTGGTACCTTTCCTATCCTCCATAACGCTCGCTGCGGTACAAATCAACACACTGTATTTTACCTTACTCTGCTTAGTTCTAAATATATTCGTTTTGCCATGGTACTGATCTGTACTTCGTCTGATAAAAAATATTGACTAAAAGTGGACCTTACGCTGTTTGCTTGAAAATTTCGAACTGATGTACTTTGAATATTTTCAAATAATGCAGGATTTGCCACATCTTCAAAATTGTGTCCATCATTTTCACGAACGTAATTGTGTAATACGATGCATGCTTTTATGATTTCGGTCAATAAACTTGGTGAAACATCAATAGCTCTATGTAGAATTCTCCATTTTCCTGCCAAGATACCAAAAGCACACTCCACGTATCTTCTTGCTCTGCTCAGGCGGTAATTAAAGATTTTTTTACGTAAATCTAAATGTGTTCCTCCAAAAGAGCGTAGTAAATTATTATGTAGAGCAAATCCCTCATCACCAATAAAAACGTAAGGCGTATTTTCTCCACCTTCTAATAATGGCATTGGTTTGGGTATATTCAGCGAACCATCATTAACTTTTTTCCATAAAATGGAATTTTTTTAAATAGATGAGTCACAATCTTTTCCGTATGATCCTATGTCTACATATATAAACCTATATTCCGAATCAACTACCGCAAGTAGCACAATTGAAAAATAATCTTTATAATTAAAGTACATGGATCCACTATGCGGAGGCTTTAAGATTTTTATGTGTTTCCCGTCAATTGCACCTAAACAATGAGGGAAATTAGTCTTTCTTTCAAAACCTTCCACTATTTTCATCCATTCACTTCTGTAGAAGGCGTTTGAAGATATTTTCCCTGAAGGACATGCCAGAGAGTCCAGCAAACATCCCAGATGATACCACTTATAGTCGATACTCCAACTTTGTATGAATAGTGTAAATCTTTCATGGAACATCCTGATGCCAAATACCTGAAAAAATAAATATATATGTACATTATTACAACTATGTTTGTATTTTACAGCTAAAATGATTATTCAACGGTGGACTCATATAAGAGATAATTATAATCGATCATGTAAAAAGATAAAAGATCAGAAGAGCTCAGGAAGTGGCGCCAAAACAGCGAAACCCTATGTATATAGTAAACAGTTATCTTTTCTGCAGAAAGTAATACAACCTAAAGAGACAATAAATAATGTTACTACCGAAAATAACAACATGGAATCCAATAAAAACATAGAATCCGAAATCCAGAACAATAATTCGGAGGGAGGAAATGAAACATTGGAAACAAAATCTATAGAGACACATGGCACAACGGCGGCAAAGAGCCCTATACCTAATCGTGTACCTAAAAGATCTCTAAAGAATATAATTAGTCCTGTCGATGCAAAGATGATGAAAGGGGTTTGAAGATTTTACTATGGAGCGTGGCATACCTACTGCCGCCATTTTGTTTTTTTTTCAAAATCGCGGCCAGCCATGAAACCTTTATAAATCGATAGCTGACATCAATAACAACAAAAAATATTAGGACACCAACCCTCGTAAAGTTTCAGGTTTCTGAGATATAAAGTGTTAAAGTTGTCCACATTAATTCGGAATAACAAAGGCTTAATATATTATTTTAGTAAGTAAACGATAATCCTGGTCTTCGATCGCGGGATAGGGCAAAATGTAAGATCCATAGCCCCTCAGATTAAAACTCTTCAAATGGGCAGCAGCTTTCTTTTTTTTTTTTTGTGTGGTAAAATCATCAAATGAGTCCTGTTGGAGGACTCATTTGATGATTTGGAAGCGTTGGAAGACTAATAAGCTGAAATAAATGCGCTCGTCAAACCGCCTGCCAAGCGTGGCAATAACAATCTAACTAATGGATAATCCTTGGGTGAGGCCTTAGTCCAGTAGTGGACTTTCTACGGCTGTTATGATGATGAATTGATAATGATATTAAAACTAGGTACCTATCATGCCTCATGATGTTTCTGCTTACTGTGGCCATCACAGCAATATTATCTGGATAGAAGCAATATGTTCTTCGATTTGTATCGAGACGAGCGTGTCATATTTTGCATGGATATTTTTGTGATACAACTGTACAACTGTAATTTAGTATACAAACTTCGACATAGTCGTCCTACTTCTTGTGTATGTATTGTTTCTACAACTCAATACGGCACAATTAGGCATTTTTTTACTTTTTGTATTACGTCTGACTGCGAGAATATTCGAGCGCGGAATCGTTAAAAGAAATCAAAATATCTCTTTTTTTTACACGCGAAGTAAATACTCTTCCGGTACAAGCCAATCCAAGTCTGTAGTGGTCATTATTGTTGATGATAGGGATACAATGTAACGGCTAAGTTATGGCTTCATGTACAAATAAGAAATTCGATATTTAAAAATGTGGCAAAATCTAACCATCCCTACCAAAATTGCAAAAAGTAAAGGTGACATACTCGTACCATGGTTAGGTATATTTGTCACTAAAATATAATACATCATACCATAGATGAATTATACTCTTCTCTTTCTACGCCTCATATATTTCAAAGGTGCGATCGAGACACCTACAATGCAGGCTGGTGAGGCGAGTTGTGTCATATTTATACTTTTATTTAACGTATTACTATCGTATTGATAGTTAAATCTTAAGAAGATATTACATTCAAATAAGTGTAGACGGTCTAAAAATAATTTATTAAATTCAAAAAGTAGATTATAAAAGACGTATAATGTTTAAATAACATGCAGATATAATGCAACATAAATATTACGTACAAAAAGTTATTATTTTTAACATCTTGATACATTCGAACACATACACTAGCTTAGAATTGTGAATGTCACATGATTAACTTTCACGGTTATTATCTCGGAAACCTGAAACTTTACGCGGGTTGTTGTCATAATACTTTTTGTTGGCATTAATGTCAGCTAACGATCTAAAAAGGTTTCATAGCTGGCCGCGATTTTGAAAAAAAATCAAAATGGCGGCGGTAGGTATGCCACAAATCTTCAAACCCCTTTATGGATTCTTTTTCAAATAACGAACCTAAAACAATGAATCGGCATCTTTCATTTTTTAATGGAATATTACCATCATTAGATAAGTATAACGATGATGAAGTCCTCGAATTTCAAATGGGTGTGCTACAATTAATGAAAAAAATTAAAAACAGTCGCCAAATATGTGAACCGTCGTCATTCCATATCCCATCAGATCACAGAGGATATTTTACACAACAATATCAAAATAATAATTATACAAGAAGCTACAAATTCTATCAGTACAAACATGACTACAATGACTTCTGTTCAAAGTCCATCCTCTGTAGAATTAACTACAGCAGCTTCTCTTCTAAATCCGTCCTCTGTCGAATCCTGCTATTCTAACTACACGGATGTGGATTACAATGACTTTTAATATGAAAAAATAATACTGATGCAAATTACTTACAATACAAATTGATCAATAAATATTTTTTTATTAATAAAACTTAAATAATCACTACCTGTGTATTTTTATTTGTGTACCTACTCACCTTAAGCAGATGGCTAATTTCATTTTTGTTGTAATGCATTTCCGCATATTCGTATTACATTTTGGTAGGCTTGAATTTTCCAGTAGATTTAACAACTTTTCAAAACTTTCAATAGACATCCGAAAGTAATTAAAAAACATTTTCTCATCGTTTTTAAGATTTTCGAATAGTTTTCAAATGTTCGAAGTGCTTGAACGCACAGATTCTGATTCATAGGATGTACCCAAAACCTTCTATTTCGTCGGCGGCGAGACCGTTGGCGCCTTCGATACCAATTTAAAAGTACAACCAAGCGTGGATCCATCACTGACGTCTACTCGCTGTGACAACTGTGTGGAAACTGCAGCTGTTCGTTCTTTACACGCTACGTGAAAAAAAACTAATACAAAAAAACGTGCAGGACAATGCCGTGTGAACCTAGCCTGAAGTATTCGTTAAAAAAACGAATACAGAAAAACGTGCAGGACAATGCCGTGTGAACGAAGCCTGAGAAGAAAGGATCTTAACTCTCCTGTTGTACAAGTACCTTCAACAGATATGTACTATGATATTCTTCTGCAGGCGCACATATCAACTGGGCATGGAGGACGCGACAAACTGATATATAACCTAAAGCAACAATATGTGATACCGGTACCGATTATGATATTGTTCCTCAACTTGTGTAAGATCTGTCTGAATAAAAAAAGTTGCCCAAAAACAGGAATTGTTGTACGCCCCATAATTTCTCAAGACTTTAACAAACGTGGGCAGGTAGATTTAATTGATCTCCAGTCAACTCCTAGCCACAATTACAAATGGATTTTAAACTATCAAGACCACCTCACTAAGTTCTGCTTTCTCAGACCTTTAACCAGTAAAAAAGCAACTGGAGTAGCCATGGCTCTTTTAAAAATATTCTTAGAAGTGGGTGCGCCAATGATTTTACAGACTGATAATGGCAAGGAATTTACTGCCAGCATAATAAAAGAGCTAATCACATTGTGGCCTGCATGCAAGATAGTGAATGGACGTCCCCGACATCCTCAAAGTCAAGGTTTGTTTGCAAGTTTTGCACTATCCCGCTTACCGCTATGCATTTTTCTTTCACCCAAAGGTTGCCTGGTAGAGATTGCTACCTTAGCAATAAGGCCACCTATGTTGTACTGTCTTTTGTTGTTATCTGTTGTTTTGTATTTTTTTTTATGTGCAATAAAGTATTTTTCTCTTTTTTAGGTTCGGTAGAAAGGTGCAATCAGGATGTTGAGAACATGTTGCGTTCCTGGATGTCCGACAATAACTCAACTGAATGGTCACTGGGATGCTATTTCGTTCAGTTCCAGAAAAATTCTTCGCATCATCGCACAATAGGACGTTCACCATACAAAGCCTTGTTTGGTCACGATCCTGTAATTGGCCTGTCTTCAACTTATTTGCCTAGAGATACATTGTCAAAATTAGAAAATGAAGAAGACTTACAACAGGTTTTAATGAATGAAAATCCTCCTCGCACTGAAGATATTCAAGACGAGCGTAATGCAGGTTGTTAAGTCTTAAAGTAGTTACTGAAGCCTCGATAGATGGCGTTGTTCTTTCAGGCTGAAATACTGAATCTCGGTGTTAAGATTTTCCTCAGAAACATGACCTTCCTTGTACAAAAATTATTAAATCCTCTCGTCCTGAGCGTGTGTTTTCTTTGGTGTAACCATAAACATCTCGGCGGCTCCTCGGGACTTTTTGGAATTTGTACATGGTCCTTAAAGAGTCGGATTGACAAAATTGGTTGGGTGTTACTATCACACCACGGCACGGCATAACCAGCTATTTCACAACCACGACGCAACTGAATTAAGCTGGGTGGACACCAGCAGCGAGAGCGGAGCAGAGCGTCGGCGGCAGCAGCGGAGCGACAAGCAGCAGCAGCAGTGTTGTGTGTGCTAGTGTTGGACACGAAAATAGTGAAGTATACCAAGTGAAAATCGTGAGTACTTTTAAAATATGACAACTTTAGCAATTTCAAGCAAAATTGAGACTTAGAAAAATTCGTGATAAAGTTCATTTCGGAAAAAATTACAAGTGTAGCATGGACTTAGAATAATTTCCCAAAAAGTGAAGAGACGGGGAATCCATGCCGGTTTTCGTATAGAAATTCCAAACACTTAGAAAATTTTGAAGAAAAAGTTCATCGACTTAGAATAATTTGGATTTTTGCATTATTATCAAACTTATTGAACATAGAAACTTTGTGACTAAAACAAGCAGTTTTAAACTACACAGTATAAAATTATCGAAATTAAAATGGAAACTTACATCAAAGTTCAAGAAGATACCAATTTAAAAATACAAAAAGCCAGGATTAATTTTAAAAAATCCCCCAAGGATAGAATATCACTGTCGTACGTCGAAACGCGACTGGAAACACTGGAAAGCTATTGGAACTCATACCGTGATACACATAAATTGATTATTGCGGAATTTGAAAGCAAAGAAATAAAGAAGTCCAGTTATTATACGACTGATGCATATGACGTAACCGAAGAACTATATACAGATTATAAGACGGAATTAAAAGGATGCTTGCTTAGTTTTAAGGTCGATTATAATTCTGTCGGGTTGTCTGATTCTAAGGTTAATGTATCAAACGCTGCTCAATCCTTTAGTGTTAAGTTACCCAAGATTTCTATTCCCAATTTTAGTGGTAAATATACAGAATGGACTAGTTTTCGGGATCTTTTTACATCACTAATCCATAACAACAAAGGATTGGACGACGTTCAACGGCTTCATTATCTTAAAGGTTATTTGTCAGGTGAAGCTGAACAACTTTTGCGGCATATTCCTGTCACTGCCGATAATTATAAAGTATGTTGGGAACAGTTAGAACACCGCTATAATAACAAGAAACATTTAGCTTATTCCATTTTAAAACGTTTTATGAGTCAACGTAATATACAGTCTGAATCTTCCAGTGCTATAAAAGAGTTGTTAGACACAAGTAATGAATGTATAAACGCTCTTAAAAACTTAAATATTGATATTTCTTCTTGGGATATAATTGTCATATATATTGTTAGTTTAAAGCTTGATACAGAGTCTAGAAAACTGTGGGAAGCCCAAATTAGTAAGGGGAATGATGTATTACCCAAGCTAACTGAATTTATAGAATTCCTAGATCAGCGTTTCAGGTCTCTTGAGTTTTTAGATAATAATCAACATAAGTCGAATAATAGTGCTCGTATTTCAAAGGTTTTGCATGTTACCTCAGAAAATGATAATAAAGAAGATGTTGATACACGTCGTGGTTTTGTCCAAACCAATAGGTTGTGCTTCAATTGTCTAGGTTCAAACCACTCCGTATTTTCATGTCGTAATTCCACCAATTGTCATATTTGTAGAAAGAGACATCACTCTCTACTTCATCCAAAAGCAGTTCCGAGGGATGAAAACACCACTATGGATAAAAAAGATGATGATATGGAGCAAACGTCAACTCCACCATCATCTTCACAGGACGAAGCACCAATCGTATCTTGTTTTTCGAACTTGAACAGTCAAATATTATTGGCCACTGCCTTAATTAAGGTAGAATCGAAAACAAGTAATATCATATTGCGATCTCTTCTAGACCAAGGATCTCAAGCATCTTTTATTACCGAGTCAGCAGTACAGATGCTAGGTCTGAAGAAGATTCACAATAAGGGCTTTATTTCAGGACTTGGCTGTGATCAGAATGCAACATTGCATTCTGAAGGGTATGTTACTATTAAAATTCAATCACGCCATGATCCCAACTTTACAGTTGATGTAAAAGCTCATGTTCTCAACAAGATAACATCACTTCTTCCGGAAAGGAAGATTGTCATTCAGGGTTGGTCATCACAACTTTCAAATTTGAAGTTGGCCGATCCTTTGTTTGGAGTACCAAACAAAATTGATATTTTGCTTGGTGCAGAAGTGTATTGTCAGATTTTAATGGAAGGTGTTATCAAGGGTCTACCTGGTTGTCCATTGGCACAAAATACCAAACTAGGTTGGATCCTCTCTGGCAGTATACATGCACCACAAAACCGTGATGATCTGCAACGAAATAACATTGTTAGCATGCATTCTTATGTATCAGCAGAGGATCACTTAAAGAAGTTCGAGCAGCCTCCTTCCAACGGCAAAAGGCTTTTATCAGGAGAGCAATCTTGCAAAGACTTCTTCATAAAAACTCATAAACCACAACCTACTGCTATCTACTTACCACTCCACATGGTGGTTAGAAATGATACATCTGCAAATAAGGTTAGAGACTCTCTTCAACCTGATTTAAGACGTGTCATCATACGCTGGCTTGGTCACTCTGCTATGTGTAATGTTGAAGGCATAGTAAAGATACACAGGCGGGTCAAAGTGTCTGAGGCAGATGTTGGTTTCCAGCGCCTTCTTTGGCAAACAGACTTAAATTCAGAACTTCAACATCTTGCATTATTCGGTTCATCCTCAGCGACTTACTTGACGGTACCAGTGCTTCAACAGCTTGCGTATGATGCGGGTCCTAAATTGCTTAAAGAAAATACAGTCCATTATAGCAAAGGAAAATTTAAGAAGAAATACTTAAAATAATTGTCTATTGAAGAAGATTAAGGTTATAGCAAGCTTAGATAAATAAAGATTATTAAATATTATTGCAGCAAAACTAAACATAACTAATAATGTTAGTACTAATAAAACTTAAAACTACACGTAGGCTAGTATTTAAACAATTAAATGAATCATTACTTACCTATATCCGGTTATGTCAAAGGGAAAGTTACCTGAAAGAGTTAGAGTTTATAAGGAATAGGTAAAGTAAATAAAAAAACAGTGAACTTACCTCGCTTAGTCCATACCTTGGCGACGAAGGAATCCTCAGGGTGTGCGAGCGATTGCGGGCTAACGTGATCGATGTTAAAGTAGTACTCATTCATACATAAGTCGCATCTAACGAATTTAACTGTAACAGATACACATGTTATAAACGTAGATGTCACTTCAATTAATTATGAGCTAACTGAGAACGCAGTAAGATTGTTAATGCGAAGAATCTCTTCAGACTGTATGTTAGAAATTACGTCGTTTGAGTTCCTCATACTGTTCAAACGAATCAACAGCTGATGGGTCAATTACCATCTGCTCATGTCATTGCTTACCACTCTTTTCACCTTTTGGTGTTGATACTCAGATGCAAAGAGACGTGGTTATCACTTCACTAAAGGCTTTGTTTATTATTCATCTGCACGGCCACTCGTGCAATACACTCTGAGATGATGAGTGACTTCACCTCAGAGGCATTGTTGGTTGCTTGAAAGCATTTTGTTGTACGAACGGGCATTGTGCAGACTCGTGGAGTGATACCAGCACTAACTTTGTCGAAACGAATAGGGAATTAAAAAGATTTCGTCAGGAAGGGTCGGTAGCATCAGGTGACATCACTAGCTGACTTGCAAGCATATTGGTGTGGACAATCTTGCGCGAGTTGTAACATTGAAATAATTATAAAGGTTTGGCTATTAAGAGACCTGTATCAAAGCTCATAGTTTTTATTATACTGTTAGATAATTATATTAATTAGATATTTAAGAACATTAGTTATAGTTATTGTTTAGTTTGTTAATATCACTTGTTTCTTTGGAAGGTTCATTTACATATTTTTTCTGGACACTTGGTCCATGGTGGGCGGTATGTTAAGTCTTAAAGTAGTTACTGAAGCCTCGATAGATGGCGTTGTTCTTTCAGGCTGAAATACTGAATCTCGGTGTTAAGATTTTCCTCAGAAACATGACCTTCCTTGTACAAAAATTATTAAATCCTCTCGTCCTGAGCGTGTGTTTTCTTTGGTGTAACCATAAACATCTCGGCGGCTCCTCGGGACTTTTTGGAATTTGTACACAGGTTGTAGAAATGAATTCAAAGTTGAAAATGCAATTTATAAGCTGAAGCTAAAAAGGATGTCAGAAAGTGTTTTAATTGCAACAAAGTTGGACATTTAAAGACACAGTGCACAAATGAAACAAAAACTGGAGCACAAAGTAACGCCTTTACAAAAATTGTCAACAATGGGTTACCATGTCATGCATCTGAAAGTAAGTGGATTATCGATAGCGGTGCTAGTGAGCACATGACTTCAGAACGAAATTTATGTCAATGCGTCAAGTATTAAATTGGTTTGTTATTGTTGGAGATAGGCGACGTCTACCAGTTTTGAGGATTTGAGAAATTGAATTTATAAACAATAAACTATGTGAGGTGTTATTTGTGCCAGCTGTGTGCGGTTGGTAACACCGATAACACCAAATATCTATTGCCTATTCTTACTTTTAGACGACTTCACATAACACGCATGACTTTTAATTGTTAAGCTTTATCGAAAATGTTAATTAGTTTTAAATTAGGACGGATTGCGATTTGTTGGTGTGTTGTGCATCTTATTTTATTATTTAGCTAAGGTTTCTCAGCACTCTGACGAACTGCTTCTAATGATCGACAGCCGTGTCGACGATTGGATATTCCATATGTTCTTGTTTTCAACATTATATTTGTTTTACAGAAATGGCGCCTTTTTTTTTAGCGTGATTGTCATCAAATGAGTCCTCCCCCCCCACTGTCAGACTTCTACTGACTAAAAGAAATGGCGCCTAGAAAAAATTACACACCTCTTCAAATAACACAGGCGATAGATGTCGTCAAGAGGTGAAAAAATCTCAACTGCTGCAAAACAGTATGGTGTGCCCCGGGTAACTTTGAATGATAAGATATCCGGTAGGACTCCAGAAGAATGTTCTATAGGCCCCAAAACTTATTTTTCAGCGATGGAGAAGGCTATTTTGGAGAAATGGGTACTCGAAATGGCAGAAAAACAGTTAAATCATATATACATGAAAAAAATCTCCAAGATGTAATAAAAGATCCAGCTAGAATTTTTTTTGTCGCCTTAGGTAAGATTCACACCAACCGGCCGGAACCGGCGCCATTTTACAATGCGGTAAAGAACATTGAAATCTATCAACATTAAATACGGTTCGTATTTGCTTGCAAAGTTATCTCCGCTGGCATTTAGCGACACGTAGTGACGTGCCCCGTAAGTTGCATGCAAATATTTATGAACTGTATTTACTGTTGATAGATTTCAATGCTCTTTGTTTTTCTAATGTGTATCTAATTGTTTGTGTAATGTGTTTGTCTGTGTTCTAACTGTGCTCAATAAGGCGATACTCGGTAAATCCTCATCAAATGTAGATAGCCCACCAGCTTTGAAGGCAAAATTGTCTGCAATCCAGGTGAAAATCTTTTCAGGAAAATACTGTGAGTACACGCCATTTATTAACTTGTTTTGTGCCATAATACACAAAGACAGGTTCATCGATAAGGTCCAAAAACTATATTATCTAAGTTCCTTTCTTCCCTTTGATATTATAAATAACCTACCATCCCCTGATAGTTCTGATGAAGCCCTTAGTATTAAGGACAGTATTAAACACACCTTGTTTTCGCTCATCTCTCTGGACTCACAACCTTACCTGAAGAATATATTCGAAAATGGTTTACGGACTTCTTAGATTTCTTGAAAAAGACAAAAAACTTGGACGTTCTGGAAGACAAACCGGATTCTCAATGGTGATGAGACTAGTTTTCAAATTTGTCCAAAAACAGCTAAGGTTACAGGACTACGGGCACGCCGCAACCGCGGCGGTAAGACCCGTCTTTGAGGAGTGGCTGTATAGGCGTCACGGCGTCCTGACCTACCGCATGACGCAGGTCCTCACCGGACACGGAAGTTTTGGCACCTACCTGTGTCTGATGAGAAAGGAGGAAACGCCTGGGTGTCACCACTGTGGAGATCGCCCGGAGGACACATAGCATACGGTGCAAGACTGCCCCGCTTGGACAGAGCACCATCGTGTCCTCACGGCAGCGATAAGCGGAGACCTTTCGCGCCCGGCATTGGTCGCGGCCATGCTGCGCGGCGAGACGAAGTGGGAAGCGGGCGCCTCCTTCTGTGAAGCAGTCATGCTCGGAAAGGAGGAGGCGGGCCGCGTGAGGGAGAGGACAATGTGATGACCCTGGAACATAAAGGGCTATTGAAGGACACCGTGGATTTTAGTCAGTATGAGTCTGACAGTCCCTTCCGCCCTGCCCGGGGTGGGAGGACTCATTTGATGATTTAACCACGTTAAAAAAAAAAAGGTTACAGGACCAAAAGCTGGAAAAACATCTACGATGGTTCTAATGGAAATGAGGCAGTGAAAGGAAACTATCACTGTTTTAATATTCATCACAGCTGCTGGCGAATTTGATGTCCCGATGGTTGTTTTTCCATAATTATGTTAAAAATCCTCCTAAAGAAGTTGCACTTAGTGTACTGTCGATGATTATCTTGAAATATCGTAAATTGGCTGGATGAGAGGAGATCTTATTTACGAATATATTTCCAACGGTGTCAACGCATGAGTTGTAGAAAAAAAAAACCGTTTTATTTGTTTACGGCCATAAATCCTATCTCACTTAGAACAAGATAAAGTGGACGAGCGACAGGTACAAGATGATGGAATAAATACTGACAGTGAATTCGACCTGTCTTTTATTGAACCTCCGCCGTCCAAAAAGAAAAAATCGACGGATGATAAAATCGTAACTGAAACCCTACAAGTTTGAAAGACTGCTACAGAAAAATTAACCGATACTTCCAAGTTGTCACAAGAAGTACATTGCTTTATAAATTTTATTGGAGCCAGAATGGAATCTTATTCACGTTCAACAAAAAATATGCTTCAACAGGCAATATTTGATGTCATAATGAAAGCCGATTCTGGCCACTATGATTATCAATCAAATATGCAAGTATCGACGCAAGGTTATATATACAACTTATTCTCAAAGTGCTTCTACGTCCAGACCGCACAGTCAGGAAAGTAATTATTCGGTAGATTCGGTAGAAGATACGAATGACAGCTACAGTGATTTGTTTCAATAATAACTACTTTCTTTTCGTAAACTTATATGTTGCTTAAAAAAGGCTATGTGATTATTAAATAAAGATAATTAAAAAAATTTGCATAGTGTCCGCTTAATTGATAGCTTTCCAACTCCGCTACTTTATTCTATTTTCTTTTAAAAATAAGATTTTGCCACCAACGCCGTTGTCTCTTTTTTTTCCTTTTTATCAGTAATATAATAGCTAATGATGCAGCAATTTTATTATGTAAGGGCGAGAGCTGAGTGCGCGCAGATCGCGCGCCGTTCGCGCGCTCTATACGAGCCTTGTATGAGTTGCGCTAATGAGGCGCACCAAACCATTGCAGTGACTGCACGCAATCGACTCGCGTGCTGCACATTTGCCAGATGTGGACGCACCCTAATGTTGTTACAGCTTTAATACCGCAGCTACAAAATACATTGTCTGAATGGTTATCCTTAGAAGAGGTACGTACCTAAATCGTAATTATATTCATATTTAACGCATTTTGCTACCACACACTTATAGAAATCAGAACATAACAATATTTTTTCATGAAATCTCACAATCAGGTTAGCGTGTGCTAGTATCTGAGATTGCACCCGAATTATGATCAAGTATAATTAACCACGTTTACTACACTACCTGTATTATTTCTTCCATTTACTCTTAAAATGTCCATGTTACAGGATCGGAGAGCAAATCTGCAAGTATATCATCCCTGTTGGATACAAGCTAACCGCCACTTGATATTAAATATACTTAAACAGGCTGGATGCCTAACTATAGAAAAATGAACCTGCATTGCCTGAACCACTTCCAATTCTACCTACTGCTAATCCTGCTGTCGCTTATGATCTACCACTACCTCCACTACCGCTACCAGCTGATAAACCTGCACTCAATTATATAATTAATTTATAAAAATACAAATATCATTTTAGTGTTTTATTGTCTGTGTCTCTGCCTTATAATGACGGGGCCCCCCCTCTCATAATGACGGGGCCCCCCTCTCAGAGAGGGCCAAAGCCTGCCGGGGTCGCGGGATTATTCCCTAACCGTAACCCCGGAACGTAACAGGCTATGAAGGACACCGTGGATTTTAGTCAGTAGAAGTCTGACAGTCCCTCCCGCCCTGCCCGGGGTTGGAGGACTCATTTGATGATTTTACCACGCTAAAAAAAAAAAAAAAAAAAAAAAGTGTCTCTGCCTTTGTCCCTGCTTTGGCGATCTGAAACTTTTGTAAACAGTCTATCAAAAATAGTTAACTGAGCATTAAGACGCGGCCCCACCGCAGTGCACGGAGAGGCTACGCACGTGTAAGAAAGCTTCCCTTTGTAAGAAAATGTATGTGGTTGTGTCCACTGCAACCCACGGAGAAGCTACACACGAATTGACGTCATTGATACACGCGTGGCTTGCTCGAATAGGCGGTTACAATGCTCAACGCTGTCCACGTTCCCACTGGAGTACACGAATATGACCCACGACTATGTACAGCTCGATTATCGCAGGGCGGTTTTGCAGTGGCACGTGCGTAGGCTCTCCGTGCGCCGTACCACGATATACATAGTCGTGTGTACTCCAGTGGAAACCTAGATCCACGTCCGCGTCGTCAACTAAATTAATACAGGCAGCTAAAATGCGCCGTAAGCCCGTGCACAGCATGCGCTGAGGTGGGGCCGCGCCTTTAGCCACACGGAACTGACCAGGCTGTATGAAGAGACAAATCTAATACGCGCCTAGTGAAGAAATGGCCTCGGCTCTTTCTACTGAAAATACCAATTCTCCTATTGTTCCGCCTGAAAAAAATGTGCCTGAACATTTTGAATAGCAATCGGAAATTGCTAATCAAAATGTACAGGCACTTTTTAAAAATCCTGTTTATAGTATCTCTCGCTTGTTCTCTGTTCATAAAACTTATACTACTATAAATAAATACCTGTAAGCTTTAATATGAGGTACTGTTTGTCAATGTACAGACGCCAGGAACTCAACCTTATAACATTTTGATTTTACCAAAATGTACATGTCAACCTTTGACAACTAAACTCTTGCCACTTACTTAATTTTTGTTCAGCAACTTCATTTAAATTCCTCTTCTGGCAACATTACGAGTCGCGTTTCGTGGATTTTTGATCGTCTCTACAAAAAAATTGCAAGGTCTATGGTTTCGGTTCTTGACGATTCACTTTTCGACGTGCCTTTGATAGCAAACATGACGCTGTGATTTTTTTTTGATAATCTTCATTTAATTGAAGAATCCTTGCGGGGATTTTGAAGGAATATGTTCCGGACCCACGAGGATTGCTCGTGTTGTGAAGATCGGACATGATTTCCTCCCAGGAGTATTTTTCTGAGGAAAACTAACCTCATATCCACGAGTGTGGTTTCTTTGTTGAAAGCGGTTAGTGATTTTTTACGTGAATCCCATGGATTCATTAAGCCCCTAAACGGTGATCCCACCGGTATCTCACGGATTTGTTTTGTTTCAGCTTATAATGCGTTTTTTAATCCATTCTTGAAAATTTAACCTCTTCGGTTCTCGTTGGCTGCGAACAGGAGATGACGATTCTGGACTACTAAATTTAATTTTTACCCTAAGTATCTTTAGATAATTCGGTATGTACAAATTCTCATTTAATTAAAAGTGACGCCATGTGCAATATTGAATTTTTCTTACCAATACTCTTACCTATGTTTCGTTAAATTAAATGTCTGACCATGTATTTTTCAATAGTGAATTCCTAGCGTTTATACCTTTTTTTTTTTAGCGTGGTAAAATCATCAAAAGAGTCCTCCAACCCCGGGCAGGGCGGGAGGGACTGTCAGACTTCTACTGACTAAAATCCACGGTGTCCTTCATAGCTTGTTATGTTCCGGGGTTACGGTAAGGGAATAATCCCGCGACCCCGGCAGGCTTTGGCCCTCTGAGAGGGGGGCCCCGTCATTATGCTGACGCTCTTTGAGGCGCGCGTCGGATTTATTTATGATATATAGCCCTTATTTAATTTAAAAATAGTAATATATTTTAAACAAAAATGTGATTTCTAAACGAAATCAGTTGATAGTCAAATATTGTATCGAAATTAATAAAGGTTGCAAATAAATGAAGACATGAGTGGATGAAGGGGTTATGTAACATTTTTAGAAAAAACTATTTTTTACGCTGAATGAAGGTGTTATGTACCTACAAACCACATTCAATTTTAAAACAACGCGCTTAAAGCTTAGTTTTAGAAACACCAGGTGATGAAGGGGTTATGTACCGACATAAAATAACAATCACAATGAATGAAAGTGACATGGGCACTTAGCACATTCTTTCATTTGAAATAATTTAAATTTAAGTCTTTCTTGCGTGGATGAACGAGATAAGTGCAAGCAAACGCGCGGTTGCGTTGCGTTGTTCTGGATGAAGGAGTTATGTGCTGTACTTGTCTCTTTCTTTCATTTCACTTCGTGTTTAATAGCGCTGGAGCACGGGTCACGTACGCATTTCGCGAGTGTTTTGTTTATTATTTTAGTTAAACTTGTGTTTAAACTTATTTGTTCTTATCAACAATAATGTCAAGGGCTAAAAGACTTGTAGACGCTGCTATAAACTCTCCTACTTTGCGTGATTTAAATTGTGATTTCTTAACTAACGACAATCCTAACCTCGAAATCTTCGAAAAAAGTAAGTTTTTTCTGTGTGAATAATTAATTGATTTTTATCTAGTATTATTTTTTCTAGATCACCATTACAATAATGGAACAAAGGTTTCTATGTTTAGATTATCACAGGTGGTTATTATTACTGGCGGCAAAAATGTTACTTACCTTTATCTAATTTATGAGATTTTTATTTATTTCCATGGGTAAGCAAAGAACGACCTTCGTACGATATTGCAACTAAATAGTGCACTCCTTGTCTCATGATAGCGGTTTGATATAGGCATAATTTATTCACCGATTGCTTGATTTATTTATTCTGCTAATTTAATATACCTAATGTGTTAACGTGTTTGTGTGTGGGTTTGTTACTTATTACGAAAGCACTGAGTGAATGTCTTTTTCGAGTATGAATACTCTGTGGAGCAAATTTTTAGCTTTCTTTCATCATAGTAGCTTATTAGAGGATGAGAAAATAATTATGATAAATTCAGAGTGCTTTGACCCCTTTCGCACGTCATAACGCTTCAAAATTAACCTTTATCCATTCCATTATTTCTTGTTTGGCTGGCGTGGTTACTTTTGCATTTCGCAGCATTACCTACTTATTTGTTTTGTGTGTTTATTGGTTATGGTGCTTATGGTGGGACAATATAAAAAGTAAAATAAGTTTTTACATTCCGGTTTTCGCTTTTCTTTTGCAGATGGGAAACAAAATATATTGAAAGAAAATGTGCCATTAACTTCAAAAGGTCACAACAACATTGTAAATGATGAGGTCGCACAATCTTCTCGTCAACAATCACCATCTATATTTGTACATACCGAAAATTCTGATATAATAGAACCCTCAGAAGAAGAAACATTGAACTCAAATCTCTCTCTCAAACAGTTGTACTCAAAAAGTTGTGTTTACTCCAATCTGAATAATGTTTCTCCGTTTAGATTTGATGAAAACGAGCATGAAAATATTGATGGTCCTGATTTTTCTTCAGGCAGTGACGAGGTCTATATCCCTGAGAGTTATTCGTCCGATACAGATCTCAGTGTTGGTGACAATTTTATAACTGATACAAACCACTCACCATCAAGAGCAAGTGTAACACTGCAAAATCCAGAGAGAAACGTTGTAGAAGAGGACCCAGTCACATCACATAAACGCAAACAGTTCCCTCCTAAAGAAAATAAATCAAAGAAACGTCCAAGAAATGAAAAGAAATGGAAAAAGAAAACTGCAGCTTTAGCACGGGAAAAAGGTGATGAATACTTATCTTATAAAAATACGGTTAAGCCTCGAAAAACAATAAAAGAAGGGGTACTATGCCATGAGAACTGTAGGATAGATTGCTCTAGCAAATTTAATAGAGCAGAAAGACAGTCCATTCTAGAAGATTTTTACAAATTAGATGTAAATGGTAAAAACGCTTTGCTATTCAGTTCCATAGTAAGCAAAACGGAGGTATGCCTCGTAGCGCTCCTGTTTTGAAGCGCGCCTATCTAAGCGCTACTGTTTCATTCCTCTTTCCGCTCCCAAAAGGAGCGCTTAGAGGAACGATTAAAAATATTTAAAGGATGATGCCAGGGTTTCTATGAAATCTGGGCCCACCCTCCAATAGCAACATGTAATACGTCATTTTATAGGTATTTTTAAGCTGAACAAAAAATATTATGGCACCAAGTCTGAAATGTTAGTCCGTTCTGAGATATGTTTGATTTAATATGGCAGTTTAAGATAAAACCAACTAATGTTTTTTTCGTAAAATATTACATTTTGGTGCAGAGGAGAAGGAGGAGAAGCTCGGTTCTAAATAATAACAGCCGCACAGGTCGATCTTCCATGTCAAGCCGCGCTTACCAAGGTCGGTTTATGGATGGGTGACCATCTATCCGAGTTTTCTCTCAAAAAGCACTTAAAAGCCTTTGATTACGGCTGTCATTTTTATATCTATAATCGTTACTTACTGTAAAAGCTCGGAGCGATTTTAAGCTGTTACACCAAAGATATTTCAACAATGCGTCAATGTCTCGTCACATTCGTACACATAAGAGCGACAATGTTTTTTTACATGGTAAAATCATCTAATGAGACCTCCCAGGGCGGGGTGGACTGTTAGACTTGGACTAAATAAAATCCACGTATCCTTCAATAGCCCTTTACGTTCCGAGGCCACGGTTACTCGTTAGTCTCGCAACCCCGGTAGGCTTTGGACGTCAAAGGCCCCCCGCCTTTTTTACATTTACAAATGAGTCCTCATGGCCAGCATAGTGCAGAAGGAACTGCCAGACACGCATTGACTGATATACACGGTGTCCCTTCAATAGCTCTTTACGTTCTAGGGTCACAGTTACCTACCTGTTTAGACAGTCTCGCGACCTTGGCAGGTCTTTTTATTCCCGTCAGATTGCTGACAACTCTTTGAAGCTCGCGTGGAGCACGACCGCAGTTGACCCGAGCATGGTACATGACGGCGAGTCATCCTTTACTCGCCGTCCTCGTGCCCTCGACTATTATGGTACAAAAATCGCCTCGTGACGTCCAATATAATAGGTATCTCCCGCAGCGGTTGTGTCGTGAGATGGAGGCTGTCCTCTCCTTCACTTATTCTGCCTCCTCCTTCGCTAGCATCACTGCTTAAGAGGAGCAGGAGGAGGTAATTACTTCTTAATAAACGGTTGCGTCTGGCTCCGCAGTGGTGCCTCGCCCAAGCTATGCATACCTTTATTGTATGGTCGATCGTGTGCAAAAAAGGGTTAAAGAAGGGTTTTACCGCCGCGGTTTTGCCAAACCTCGGTTGCGGCAGTCGTACCCTCCATACCCCATAAGATTACACCGGAGTTCTTCACGCAACGCCTCGACTCGACTTCTCAGAGGTAGCGGAGATACGCCTCGCCATTGTGCCTCCGCTCCACACGCCACTTATAGTGCTGGAAGGCTTTCGCCTCTAGATCCCATGACATACGGTATGGCAACTGACCCTAGGTACCAAAGTATTGACACAAATGATGCGTACAGGTGCCTTTAGGACAACGTTGGATCTTGCTGGTACAATAGCTTTGAATTCCATAGTTGGTGTGAAATAGTAACTCTTAACTCTAAAGTGATTTTACCTACTAGTTCTTGTATGATTTCAAAAAAAAACCTTCTGGCTTTTATGTTTAGTGACTGAATTCGGCAAGACATTGATGCATTGTTGAAATATATTTGGAGTAACAGCTTAAAATCGCTCTTGAACCTGCTGTTAATCTCTGTAGTGGAGGTGGTTAACGTCAAAGTGGGCTTCTATAGTAGTAGGTAACGACTGTCAAAGATCTACTATTGACAGCCGTAGGTAATCAACGGCTTTTAAGTGCTTTTTGAGGCACGGAGAAAACCCGGATAGATGGTCACCCATCCATAAACCGACCTTGGTAAGCGCGGCTTGACATGGAAGATCGACCTGTGCGGCTGTCATTATTTAGAACCGAGCTTCTCCTCCTTCTCCTCTGCACCAAAATGTAATATTTTACGAAAAAAACATTATTTGGTTTTATCTTATACTGCCATATTAAATCAAACATATCTCAGAACGGACTAACATTTCAGACTTGGTGTCATAACATTTTTTGTTCAGCTTAAAAATACCTATCCAATGACGTATTACATATTGCTATTGGAGGGTGGGCCCAAAAATTGCATCATCCTTTATTTCCTCGTAGCGCTCCCATGATTAACCTTCGGATAGAGATGGGACTATACTAACTGAAATTATCGATAATAACTAGATAATAAGTAGAACACATTGTTATAATATACAACTAGCGGCCCGTCCCGGCTCCGCACGGGTTTGGTTTTTATTATGTTTGTTTTATTGTAAATCCTTTAGTCCAGGGTTTTTCAACCTGTGGGTCGCTAAGCCTCTTCAGGGGGGTCGCGAAGCTTCTCTAGAGGAGTGGTTAAAAGTTGAGAACCTTACATTTATCAAGCTCTATTTCAATTTAATATGCTAAAGTTTTTCCGCCTCGCTACGCTCGCCCATTAATGAAGGGTATGCTTGTGAAGGTAAAAAGAAGTCAACTTTTTTAGGTCACATTTCAATGAAAACTTGTCTTATGTTGGTGTAGAAATAGTAGATTTACTGTCACATGCCGCGCTCACCCTTCAAGTCTTTAATTTTTTTATCTCGCTTTTAGATTAAAACTTGTTTTGTCGTACTACGGAAACGTTTAACTTTTAGAGTACTCTGCGTTCAATCTTCTTTGTAGATTTGGCTTTTCATAGTCCAGAAATCTATAAATTTTCGAGCTCGCTGCGCTCGCTATTTAAAATATGTTTTAAGTTTCCATGACCGAATGACCTCGATTTTTATACATAGTTCATTTTTCAATAATGCTTTTGTGGGAACTACTATTGAAAAATGAACTACGCAGCGAGCGTACTCCTACCGTTTACGAACTTAAAAACTTATATTTGTAGTACAAAATTAGTGTGTACTCCTGTTGAGTTTTTCTTCTAGAAGGCGGTGTGGAAATATCGGTGTACAGTTATTCGCACTAGACAGTTTGTTTAATTCATATTTGGGGCGTCAAGCTGTACAATTTTAAATTACGCCACTGCTTGTAGATCATAAAAATATTTAATATAGCAACACGCAGCGCAGCAGTGCAATCGCTCAGCCACTTTGCTAACCGTGCCGTCAAAATTGAATGCTTGAAAAAAGCAACGGGTAGGGGGTCGCGAAATATTTCTTCATACTAAGGGGGTCGTGCCATGGAAAAGGTTGAAAAACCCTTTTAGTCCACGAAATAGATGAATATAATCTGCCGACATATGTTTATTATTTTTTTTATTGTTTAGAAAGCTTATGATTTCTTTCCATTATGTTTCACATTATTACCCTCCCTGCACACCTCAATGTTTTGTCGGAAGTTTTTCGTAGAATTATGGCAATGAGTTGTCTATCGTTTACGTCAATGGTAGAATTTTAAATGACTTTCTTTGTCCTAGGCGGGGCGAGAGAGTGTCAGACTCTTACTGACTAAAACCACCTACTGACTAAAATCACCCGCTCTGTCTGAGCCGGGACCCAGTAACGTATTGCGCTCATACACATAAGAGTGCCGAAAGCAAAATGATATAGATTTCTGGACTATGAAAAGCCAAATCTACAAAGAAGATTGAACGCAGAGAACTCTAAAAGTTAAACGTTTCCGTAGTACGACAAAACAAGTTTTAATCTAAAAGCGAGATAAAAAAATTAAAGACTTGAAGAGTGAGCGCGGCATGTGACAGTAAATCTACTATTTCTACACCAACATAAGACAAGTTTTCATTGAAATGTGACCTAAAAAAGTTGACTTCTTTTTACCTTCACAAGCATACCCTTCATTAATGGGCGAGCGTAGCGAGGCGGAAAAACTTTAGCATATTAAATTGAAATAGAGCTTGATAAATGTAAGGTTCTCAACTTTTAACCACTCCTCTAGAGAAGCTTCGCGACCCCCCTGAAGAGGCTTAGCGACCCACAGGTTGAAAAACCCTGGACTAAAGGATTTACAATAAAACAAACAAAATAAAAACAAAACCCGTGCGGAGCCGGGACGGGCCGCTAGTTGTATATTATAACAATGTGTTCTACTTATTATCTAGTTATTATCGATAATTTCAGTTAGTATAGTCCCATCTCTATCCGAAGGTTAATCATGGGAGCGCTACGAGGAAATTAATTTTAATATTTTTAATCGTTCCTCTAAGCGCTCCTTTTGGGAGCGGAAAGAGGAATGAAACAGTAGCGCTTAGATAGGCGCGCTTCAAAACAGGAGCGCTACGAGGAATACCTCGTTTCACGACGTCGTACTAATGCCAAAAAAAATAAGTCTGCGACCTACAAATATTTTATTAAACACAGAAGCTTGACAATAGAGGTTTGTAAATTGGGATTGTGTGGTCTATACCAAATATCGCGAAAGAAGGTGGATATCATAATCCAGAAAATCAAGAGTGGAGCTTCTGCTCCGCTTCCTGATAGACGAGGCAGACACGATAATCGTCCCCATAAAATCGACGAAGAAGTCACACAACGCATAAAACTGCATATATCAAGCTTTCCGGCTGAGCAATCTCATTACTCACGTAACAAAAATATATACAAACGTTATTTGTCACCACTTTTAAATGTCACAAAAATGCACGAACTTCATTTAGCGATGTGTGTAGAGCAGAATTTACCGGAAATATATAAAATTAAGAAATGTACATATAACAAAGTATTTGTTACTGAATTTAATCTCTCTTTTGGATACCCCAAGAGCGACACATGTGCCACTTGTGATGCTGGAAACTCCAATGAAGAGCATGTATCAAATTATCACGCCGCGATTGAAGCCATGGCTACTGATAGAAATAAACCCAAAGAAGATATTGGATTGTTATACCTCACAGTAGACTTACAACAGACCATGCCACTTCCCAAAATACCGACTTCTAAGGCTTTCTATTTACGCCAGATTTGGTTTTACAATTTGGGCATCCATGTTGTTGACCAGACCAAACAAAAAGCTGTCTGCTGCACATGGACAGAAGACGTAGCTGACAGAGGTAGTGTTGAAGTTGCTAGCTCTCTACTAAGATTAGTTGAAGTAGATCAATCTTGTCGCAATAAGCATCACTTAGTAATATGGTCGGACTCGTGCGCTGGACAGAATAAAAATTTCAACATTATAGTCTTGTACCAATACATGATTTTGAAGGGTTACTTTAAAATTATTGACCACAAATTTCCTGAAGTCGGTCATTCCTATTTGGACTCTGATAGAGATTTTGGCCGCATCGAAAAGATCATGCGCAAGCATGAGGCAGTTTATGCACCTGAGCAATATCGAGAGATTATAGGCAAAGCATCTAGAAACAATGTTGTTATTGACACGACGGATCATTTTCGTAGTATCAACGACTTGCAAAAAAAAACTCAATTTGACAAACAGAAAGGTGGACGAAAACAAGCAAAAAGTTAACTTCAGGGACGGTATTAAATGGATAAGGGTAGAAGAATTCGGTGCCTATTTATATAAAGAAAATTATGATGAAATGATGCCATTTAGAAAAGTGGATATATTAAAAAAAAGAGGTCAAGTAGAAGACTTTGTAGTTGGACGTGTTCAGGGAAAATATGGTACAATTTCTGAAGAAAAGAAAGCTAATATTAAAGAACAGATAAAATTTGTGAAACCAGAATATAGATATTATTATGAAAATATTGTAGGTCAAGGTTAACTTGGTGAAACTGTTTTTTTGTTTGTTTAATTACGTTTTTTAAGTAGTTGCCTCATTCTTCCTTAATTTAAGCCTACAAATTATTTATATTTCAGCGCTGAATGAAGGAGTTATGTACATATTTTTTTCAATAAATACATATTCTTAAAAATTTATTTTATTTTTTCACTCTTTATTAGTAGTTGCGTGCGTTTACTATAATTCGACATAAATAGTTAGTAAAATAACAACAGGAAAAAAGATTTATCTCAACGATAAGTAACAAAACTTTGGTGCCCGTTCACATTTACAAATTGTATCATAACCCCTTCATCCACTTATGTCTTCAAATAAAAACTTAATATCTAAATTAAGTAATCAAGTTTTAAAAAGGTTCTACTACATAAGATTTGTTTGTTATTGCTTGTTTTATTAGTTATTTAGCTAAAATGTATGACAATCTGTGATTCGTCAACAATGGCGGCAATTTTTGTTGGAAGTGGTACAATTCTAAGTTTATAAAAACAGATGTACCGTCAAATTCGTGGTCATTATTATCCGATCGTTTTATAAGAAAAAGCTGTGCTCTGAGTGTTGTTTTATTTAATTAATTAATGTGATTTAATAATGTGATATAATAATTGAGAATCCAAGAAAGTGATGCTGAAAGTTTTAATTTGTGTACTAATGTTCTACAATGAAAATGTAAGATAATCAATGTTTATTATGATCTGAATATTACTGATATTGTATGTTTTATAAATGTATTGCTGTGTACTGACAATATGTTGCCGTGGAGTTTCTTTCTCCGTTCTTCTCCACGAAGACCTAGGGTTTGCGAACGGAAGTAGCTTCGAAATAAATACTTAGTCTTGATTTTGTGCTTTTCTTTATAAACCCATTCCTGTACAAATGTCATAAGAGATACTTTACATACAGTAAATAAATAACAATAACCATCCTGATATCTAAAACTTGGTAACGAAGTCTATTTAATGTCAATTAAACCAGAAATACACATTATATTAATCACAAACACACAATCAATCCTTTATTTTCTTACACGCGCGTGGGACACAACGCGCCGTCGACCCGGGCATGGTCCTTGGTCGGGCAGCGAGTTGCCCTTTACTCGCTGCCCGCATGCCCGCGCCTACGGTGGCCGGAGATCGTCTCGCGACGTCTGTCGCCGTGGGCGTCCTACACTGCGGTTGGGGCGGAGGGAAGACTCTGTCCTCTCTCGCTCGCGGCGCGCCTCCTCCTTAGCAAGCATTACCGTCTCGCCCCGCAGCATGGCCGAAACCAATGCCGGGCGCGAGAGGTCTCCGCCTATCGCAGTCGTGAGGACACGTCGGTGCGCTGCCCAAGCTGGGCAGTCCTGCACCGTATGCTCCACCGTGTCCTTCGGGCGATCTTCGCAGTGGTGACACCCAGACGTTTCCTCCTTCCGCATTAGACACAGGTACCTCCCGAAGCACCCGTGCCCGGTGAGGACCTGCGTTAGGCGGAAGGTAAGGACGCCATGACTTCTCTCCAGCCACTCCTCAAAGAGGGGTCTTACCGCCGCAACTGCGGCGTACCCAGCGTTTATACCTTGCGTAAATCCTCAGCTTGTCAGATAATAGGCAAAAGAAATAAACTTGTGAAACTTAACTTTTGCGTCTAATTTGTTCCACCTCCCTGAAGATTAAAGGTTCAGTCCCCCGCTAGTCTATCCAGGTAAATATTGTGATTTTTGTATACTGACACGCCTGGTGCCCGAGTTTCTTTGTTAGTTTCATTATTTTCTTTCGGCGTTCAGTAATTATTCATACAAAACACGGATATTTGTCGGAACACACTCATTAAACACTTATAAAGGTTTTACAACCTACCCGAATCTGCCAAATTTTACCAATCGAATATTAACCTTCCACTTTCGTGATAAGGCTGAAAATCTATCAAAAATATCTTTTAGGTTGTAGTAACTTGATATGCTGGCGTCTGTACATTAATATTTTTTGTCAGGGCATCGCTCTATACAAATTCCGGCCAAGTCATTTAGCTGTCAGTGTCTGTCAAGAAGTTTAAGTCTTTAAATCGGTTGAAACCGCGAGCCCTTTTTCAAAGAAAAATACAGTGCGTTGTTTTTAAAAACGATATTTTCACAGTGGAAGTTATTAGTGTTGAAACGATGATGGAGTAATCTATTTTAATTTTTAGTGTTATACCATGGAAACTAGAATTCGAGCTAGTCTCAAGCAATTGGCAACGCTGCTTGAGTATGTAATGACGTGATCTTAACAATGAAGTACT
Source organism: Agrotis segetum (assembly GCA_036375495.1). Lineage (NCBI taxonomy): Eukaryota > Metazoa > Arthropoda > Insecta > Lepidoptera > Noctuidae > Agrotis > Agrotis segetum. The sequence goes on from JAQSVV010000002.1 coordinate 3,946,246, forward strand.
TACATTGAATCTTTATGTTACAGTCATAATGACCAACTGTGGTCCGATCTGACCAACATATTGAATGCTGTTGGTGGTGGTGTCAGCAAGACTACAGACAAGTGAAAAAAGTAAGGGTCTAATGATAATTTTTTGATAGACTCGTGTGATGGTAGAGCGGGTAGCAAGCTATTTTCTCAAGGGTTTTGGATCCTTGTGGTTATGAAGGTTGGCTTGTAATCACTTCTCTGGTAGTACTAGCCTGGGGACTTTTGATGATAAAATTATGATGATCAATCTCTGACACCCATAGTAAGAAAGAAAAAACGTGCTGGAACAGATAAGAGATGAAATCAAATGGCCTACTACGAGGTAATATTTCAAAAGAACTCCTCACGAACTCCTGTATCTAATTGTAGGTACATAGCTGAAGCCCGAATTCATGAATTATTTTTTGTTTCAGAAATAAAGTACTAACACCATCACAAATGCTATTGATAACATTGAAGTTTTTGGCAACTGGTAATTTTTTGCTATGCAATGGAGATTTTATTGGCATACACGATACATTGGTATTCGTTTGGCACTTACAAAAGTGCTGCATATATTCTGTGTGGCCACACAATATTGTAGTAAAAATGAATAATGGTGATCCACCTGTCAATTTACCAGAGATTGGACAGGCCATTTTGGAGACTAGCAGTGTGCCAGTAGATCCTTTTTGTAGAGGCAGCCAGAATGTCTCTCCACATGTTCTGCCATACATTCACTATTTTAATAATTTGTAGCAAGGGGTAATAAAATAAATTATTTAAATTTAAATTGTGTTTTAATTACTAAAACTTTTAAAAAAAATTAACAAGTAAGAAGGTCAATCAAGAAAACACTAGGTATCTACTATAAAAACAGTAAAAGACTAATTTTCGGAAAGTGAATCCCCTTTGTTTTTCTTTGCTAAATATAATTCTAATAATTCATTTTGCGAATCATCATAGCGTTTTCTTGATTCGCTTTCAGCAATAAGGGCTCGCATAAGGCTCGCTATATGTATTGTTTTCTTTTTTCATCTGACATTTATTTCCTTTTTATCATTTGCCAATTCAGTCCAGGCTTTGATTGTCAATTGACCAGTGTGATTGCGCTTCTGGTATCTGCGTAAGGGATTTTCATTATCATCATCTGTAACTAATTGAAGAGATGGCTTCGTCCTTAATGTTTTTGGAGTGGTCACTCCACTTATGAAGTTAGTACTCCTTCAAATCAATTTCCAAATAGATACTCTGAAAATAATAATTAAAATATTAAATTTTGTCAGTAACCCAATGTAGCAGGGTAGTGAAATCGATGACAAGAAACAGGTTGGTATTTAATATATTGACAACTTGTAGCATTACCTCAAACACGTTCAAATTCTCTTTATCATTATTGGTCATATCCAGTATGACATCTGTTACTATTGTTACGTCGAGCGAACTGCGAGACCTATCTATGAGCTTCTCGAAAGTTCCACAAGGTTCTCTACAATTCCACTAAAGCTCGGTCGGGAAATTTCTAGAAAATTCGACCCTGTTCTAGATGTTTCGAGATGGTTCTGGAATGTTCCAAAAGGTATGGGACTATGTCGAAGTCTATGGATGTTTCCAGAACATTCGACCACCTTCTAGAAACATCTAGTGGGTCCGGCCGGGGTATTTAAAGGGCGTCGATCGTCGACCTGAGTCCCCCAATCCGTTAATCGCATCGTCCGCTCGATACGATTCATCGCGCATTAGCTCCATTCGCCGTCCAAGGCATTCTCTCATCACCCCCGACGACCCCATCACTCTCCTCCAGGAGAGCCGTAGGGAAACCAGCACGCTTCGCAAACACAAATACAAACCGTCATTCCGCCCTCGCCGCCGAGGCCGCCCGTCGCGACGCCCAAGTCAATGCCCTCCCCGTCCCTTGCAAGAGCCAGCCCGCGATGCTGAGCCAGTAGTTTTAAATTAGCCCCTAAATAATGAATATTTAGTTATCCAGCCTGTCCCTTGCTGTCCTCTGTCAGTGACGCCCTAAGCCGAGGTCCGTACCCCACAGGGGGTGCCCTTAGCGTGTGGTCACTTAGTTTTAATATTAGTTTGTAAGCCCCTGGCTGGAGGCCTTAGAGTCATCTATGGCAGCCACAGGAAAGTCCGGTTGAGCAGCACACAACCTAGTAGAGGTTGACCTGCGAGATGCCAATGTCAAAAAAAAAAACGACCTGAGTCAGTCTGGTTTTGACTACGATCGAGGCAACTCGAAGCGAACTACAAGCGATATCTAAGTGAGTTCTACGTGTGATTAAAGAGTGTGTATAAGTGTTAAAGTGTTGAGTAGTGTTTTGTAATTGTTTTAATTTGTGATTTGTCTGTGAATAAAGTTGTATTTGGTTTTAATTGGTGTTCATTAATTTATCCCAATACCCAGCTCGTAACACTATTATGGGGTCCTGACTTATAACTTGTTCAGGAGCATCAGATTGATAGTCACTATCATAAACAGACTCAGTTTTAAAAGAACTGATATCAGGCTCACATCCATCATCAAAGCATCTTTTTAATCACTCAAGACAATATAATACACTATTTCAGATGACTTCATATTTTGATGCCAAAGAAATTCGTGAGGGAAAATTTTATGCCCACTTTTAAAGTTCAAGGGCAAGTTTATCACTTGATCGGCAACTTACTTCCAGCTGAAGGGGCACAGCCCATATTTTTGCAAATATATTTTGTTTCCCATGCAGGTAAGGTATCCTTGCGCTCAAATTTAAATCCAAGCTTGCTAATCAATCTTATCGACGTTCTCCAAACATATCTTCACGATCATAATACATATATTCAAAGTTTTAAATACAATCTGGAAAATAGACCATCGATCGACTTAAAACTTATTATTCATGCCGATGTGAAACCTCCTAACGAGCATCGAGTTCGGTTTAAGGTGCCAATAGTAGATGAAGTAGCTGTTCTTTTGATAGATGAAGACAAAGGTCCCAGAGATATTGTGTTGACTGCGAGAGATGGTGGACTTCAACGAGTTTCTGAAGTTCATAGATCTTATGATCCACTTCAGTATCCTTAACTGTTTCCCTTTGGTAATGTTAATGACGGATACTGCATAAATATTCCACAGCAGAATACTCCTGCTAGATCTAAAACTGTATCATGCGTGCAGTTCTATGCATTTAGACTCATGGTGAGAGTAAATAACTTTAACAGCATACATTATTTCAAAGGATTATTCAACCAATATTGTGTTGATATGGCGGCAAAAATGATTTCTGAGAGGCTTGACTTCATCAAAAGAAAAAAAATTGAAAACAGAACAGTACATTCATTTAAGAGATGCCATGATTAATGATGCGAATTTTAACGCTTCTTATTTTGGCAATTGCCTGTAATGAGCTATTGTTTGACTTTTGACTCTTCAACCGAGTGAACCTTAAAGACCTTTATGCAGGTCTTTTGCTTTCCTAGTAATTTGAACTTGACAGGTAAGTCAGGATATCTTTTGAGGGAATACTTCCTGATACACCTCAGTAATGCTGTAGATACGAGTAACAGCCCAGAAGGCAGATTAAATTACATGCAGAAACGTGCCCGTTCCATCATAGAACGCACATTTGGGATCCTCAAGGGTCGTTGGAGCTGGTCTATTGGCAGCGAGGAGTTGCACTATGATCCTGGAAGGGCAGACAAAATCATCTTAGCTTGCTGTTTATTTCACAACGTGTATTAAGTTCGGACTTAGTGCTCCAGAGCTAAGTCAAGATGATTTTGATTCTGAGAACTCTCGACAGGTCATCAGCCATGCTCCTACATCTGCCACGGATGCTTTAAGGAGGGGACAAAGAGAGCGGGAAAGAATAATTGCTTTATTCAAAAATAATAATTAATATTCTTTTTTTACAAGTCACATACATAGCTTTTTCTTACTACTTATCTACCTACATATTCTACATGCTTTCCGTTCTTAAAACAAAATCGCTTGCACCGATGACCACATTTGCGAACCAACCCTTTTTGTGGACTCAATAGTAGTCAAAACAAAACGAGAAAAACGGGACCAAGATCATTTACAATGAACAAAAAGAAAACAAAAGCACAGAACGCATAACATCATGGTAAAAGTTGTTAAAAAAAAATGCCACATCTGTGATTCTAACTACTTTTTAACGTGACTCATTACTTTTTTAATTCTTTACAGAGCAGTATTTGCGTAGTGGTAAGGGCCCAGAATGACGAGTTATAAAGTCATGGTTCGAACCAAGTCAGGCGCATTACAAAACCCGCCCGGAAAACATGTAGTACTAAGAGCAGATGGCGGCCAGAGTTCGTTTCGCACGAGATGATAGGGATTTCGATTTTTTACACGCAATATTGTCCCACGAAAAGAGTTTTAAGTCAGCCAGACCCTATAGACAAACAGGAGGCGACAGCAGACGACAATCGTTATCGCTCAGCAGTCACTAATACATTTTCAACTTTATACAATAGCACATATAGTTGAAAATCTATTAAAGACTGCTGAACGATAACTAACGAAGCAAACGAAAACGATCTTTAAACTGCAAAAGATTTTCAACTTTACGCTGGCGTATAAGTTGAAAATGTACCTATTGGTGACTGCCGAGCGATAACGAATGTCGTCTGCTGTTTGTCTAGTCCTAAAACATACACAAGCGACGTAAGGCAGCAGGCGTGGAACAGGCGTGCGCCGCCGCCGCTTCAAAACGGTTTCATACAAAATGTATGCAGGCGACGTTTTTGAATAAAACCCCTTCTGCACGGTCAGACCTGACCACCTAATAGAGGTGACCTTGGTCCGGTGGGAATGAAAATCTACCGTGTAGACGTTGGTAGTGCCACCAAATATGGGCGGAGTCAATCGACCTTTGGATAACCTTGGTCGGGAGCGCATCCGTCCCGACAGGCTGCGTCCGCGGTCGAACCCGACCGTTTGGAACGCCGTCGCACGACGGGACCGCGTCAGTGTGCAGTTGTCAGTCAATGCGGGTGCACGTCGAAATTTGAAAAATGGATTCGCATAACTCAAACGAACCCCGCGTACGTGAGGTTCTTACGGAATTAATATTGTTATATACCGATTTCCCATGTCTTTGGGATATACGAGGGTGCGTTTTTAAGTTCGCGGAATGAAAGGGTTAGGGGGGGGGGGATTAGTCTCATTAGGGTCACAACGTGTTCAGTGACTCATAATTAGTATAAATACGAAGTTTCATTGCTATTAGACTATTAGTCCTTGAGTTATCGTCAATCAAGCAACATAATCGGGAGTTAAAAGTGAAATATGGAAAAAATCGAGTATCGTGCCGTTATAAAGTTCCTTACCAAGCAAGGAAAATCAGTTGCGTTGTTGAATGAGATGTCATTGATTTACGGCGACTCTTGTCCAGGAAAAACCATGATGTACAAGTGGCACAGTTTATTTAAACAAGGAAGGGAGTCCCTTGAAGACGACCCGAGGCCGGGCAGGAGCATCGAGTAACGCCCACGCCAGAACTTGTCAAAAAAGTTGAAAAAATTGTATTGGAAGATGCTCGACTAAAGAAGAAACAACACGCAGAAATGGTTGGAGTATCCGATACAACCATTTTTAAAATTCTTCATGATCATCTTGGCATGACTAAGGTCAGTGCAAGATGGGTGCCGAGAATGCTCACGCCGCCGCAAAAACGACGGCGCGTAGAGTGTTCACGTGCATTTTTGGACCTCTGTAGTGAAGACAAGGATAACGTATTGAGTCGAATTGTTACTGGAGACGAAACTTGGGTTCATCATTATGAACCTGAGTCGAAACAAGACTCCATGCAGTGGCATAAAAAGGGCGCAGCACCCCCTAAGAAGTTTAAGGTGTCACAGTCAGCTGGGAAAATCATGGCAACGGTCTTTTGGGATTCGGAAGGAATATTATTAATCGATTATAAAGATAAAGGTGTTTCTATTACCGGAGAATACTACGCTTCAATATTAGAGCGACTTAAAGAAGCCATTAAGGAAAAAAGACGGAGAAAATTGAGCAAAGGTGTGTTGCTTTTGCACGACAACGCGCCCGTTCACAAGAGCCGCGTTGCGTTGACTGTACTGCATAAGGTGGGCTTCGATATTATGGATCACCCACCCTACAACCTAGACCTGGCCCCCAGTGATTATTACCTGATTCCAAAAATGAAAGCGGGGTAAAAAATTTACCACCGATGATTAAGTCAAGGAGGCAGTTTCGGCGTATTTTGCAGACAAAGAGCAATAATTTTTTTATGAGGTTATAAATAAATTAATTGAAATATCTGAAAAATGTATTCGTCTTGCAGGTGAATATATTGAAAAGGAAAAATAATTTGGTTTTTTTTTATTTCCACCCCTTATCCCCCATTCCGCGAATATAAAAACGCCTCCTCGTAACTCCCGACTCGTATAATGATTAAAAAAAAAAATCAAGCATGGGAGGTTCTGAATGAAAAATATAAACAAACTGACCCAGAGGCAAACATCGCGGCAACAAAAAAATGGACTATTTAAGAACTGCGTTCAAAAGAGAACATCACCCTTCTTCGCACTCGTTCCAGGGTTCCAGGCTACGGCTAGGACTCTAACCTACGGCTTCGCCACTAAACCTCTTGAGGTCAGACGTCCCGCTGCCTCCCTGCCTACCGCGGGAGAAATACGCCCGACTTGACCACGCGGCCACTAACGCCGTCGTTACACCTTGAGGCCCACGCCGCACGGTGGTCCCAGCGCCGAACAAGAGCGGTCAAAAATACCTTACTCTTTTAAATTTGTTAAATGGGTTTTTTTCTGAGTGGTAAATAATAATAAAATACTTCACGAATGTATATTAATGCTTTATTTACATAATTTAGTACATTATATACAATAAACTGTACAATATGAACTTTATAATAAAAACATAATTAGTCAATATTTGATATTTATTCTCCCAAGCTCGAAAATACATCTGAATATAATATCACCACTGTTCCACGAAGGGTCTATCATTAAATAATGTATTCTTTTATATATTATACATATTATGTACAACAAAAGATAAGAAAACTAAAACAACAATTTATTTACAAACATCATCTTCATAACCACAACTACTTTAAATCACTACAACAACCAACCCTATTTTAATATAAATTAAATTCTTAATAAATCTAAAACCTGCCTCGACATTACGCTCTTTATCTTACTGGAAAGTTTCCAAAGACCAGTAAGTAATCTGAGCTGAGCAAAAGTCTGTTAAGTAAGTCCGTATTCGTAAGTACTCGCGACATTTTTCTTGCGTGGTCCCGCCTGAAGGCCTTATAATTTTTGTTGTTAGATCCTGCTGCCTCTTCAGATGATCCTCCGACAGATAATAAAACATATTGTGCTACTTCAGCTCCATGGATGAGGACTTTGTTAACTGAAGTTGGGAGGTTATACCACGGATATTCTTGAATTAAAAGCCGCGCGGTTTCCAAAGAATATTCTTTAAATTTATTCGAATCAATATTAAAACATCGAATAAGGCTTGTAAAATTGTGGAACAACGTTCAATCAAACCTTTATTTAATCTGATTTTTTTTTTCCTGGAACGTTCGTGTTCGCAACATGGCACGGGCTGGTTCGCGTTTTCTTGAATGTAATTCTCATCACCCTTTCTACTAATTCGACACATTCAATTTCATTTAACCAATCTGAGTATTTATGCAAAAATTATGATTTACTTCTAGAGACAATTTACCAAAATCTATCAAGACTTTTACATAAATTGAGTATCATACTATCTAAGTTCCTTATGTCTACACCTTCGACCTCATCCAGTGAAGCCAGAATAGTTTCCGACACGTGTTGATATTTCTGAGGAACAGTTCCAGTTAGGGCAGACCAAATCTTAAAGAAATGCATCCTTGAAAAAGAAAATTTTATCAAATTACCTGAAAAACAAAATATTAATAGTTTACGTTTGTTTCGTAGACCGTGCTACGAGAGAGCCTACGCAGTCGTAGAGGCTATATAGCAACTAAAGACGCAACCAGACGCAGACAAACCTTTTATATTTTCAAAATAGACGGTTCAATCTTTAATATAAGATATGTGAGAATAGTTGACTATGGTTGACTTTTTTTGTAGGTCTATGTGAAGTCAAATATTAGGTACATATTTGGTAGAAATACTGTGTGGCGTAGCACCTAAAAATACGTCATAATAGGTACAACAAAACTTAAAAATAGAACTAATTAGTAATAACATACCTTGATCTTTAAAATTCATGTCAAAAACACCACTCAAAAACAATGCATTTCTAGGAATTCAGAGTTACACAAACAGTATTGCTAAAGAGTTACTAACAAAGCGCGCGCAACATTACGATGTGTTGACTTCGGAGGTAGAAAAATAAGTGAAAATTAGGTAAAATGGGTGACACATTTATATTTTATGGTAGCTTATTTATCGGTCAATCATTATAGATAATTAAATTGGGGTTAGTTGATGATGAAATTTTCGATTAATGACCTATGGGCGGAACCACTGTGCGCCGCCGCCACGTGCAGGCCTTACTCCGCTGGCATGTAAAGACAGAGAGGAGAATCACTACATGTACGTTTTTAAGTTTTTCGTAGATTACTATGCCGAACCAAATAATTTATTTGATTCTGGGGATTGCGAACATGATACAGTGAGCCCGCCACCTGATCCGGCCACCCACGCGGCGCGTGAGTGCCGAGACCTCACGCCAGCTACGTGTGGAGGTCTCTCCTTGCTCCATTCATTGGCGATAATTTTGTTTTAATGAACGACAACGCTAGTGCCCACACCGCTAGAATTGTCACAGAGTATTTGGACGCCATCAATATTCGGAGATTACTATGGCCAGCTCGGAGTCCTGACCTGAACCCGATAGGGCAACCTAAAAAAACAAATTCGGATTCGAACACCAGCTCTTACGATCACCAGTGAACTGAAAACTGCAGCTGTTGAGGAGTGGAGGAATATTCCACAAAGCGACATCCAAGAAATAATGGACGGACTTACAAATCGATTACAAGAGGTGATTAGGGCCATAGGAAGAAATACACGTTATCAGTGCAATAATTTAGAGCATACTTTTTTTAATTAAATTATTGGAGCTGTTTAAATGTTATTATGCCCGAAGGTTTTCGAATAGAACTGCTTTGAAGCGTCGTTCGTCTAACCCGGCTGAGCTTCAAAAAGCAGCTGAACAAATGCAGGACGCGTTAAAAACTATCAATACCGTAGATGCCAACAAAGGTCAAAAAGAAAGATCTTTGTTACATTTATGGAAAACTATTATAATAGCTAATAATTGAAGAAACATTTCTCACATATCGAACAGCAGGAAGTAATGTTTGAATCAGATGAATCTATAATATAAAAATGAACAGCAAAATGTGTTGGTAAGCGCATAACTCAAGAACGCCTGGACCAATTTGGCCAAATCTTTTTTTTAAATGTTCGTTGAAGTTCAAGGATGGTTTTTACGGCGAGAAAAATTAGAATTATTGCTGGAAAAACCGTAAAAATAGCCCTTTTCTTTTTCCCATACAAATGATTTCTAACTAAAACGTAGTCAATTTGAGCTTTATTGCTATGGTATAAAGTTCATATTAAATTACAAGCACTCACTGTTGTCTAAGCAATGTAGGTTCCTAACGTCAAAGATCATATCTATCAAAACAATGTGCGTGTGTGCGTTGGAGCACAGAATACATAGTTGGAGGAGTTTAATGTCGCGTTCTGAAACTCGCGTTTCTTTTGTATTAGTTTCGGCACGCGAGATAAAATGCATCAGTTTCCACGTCATTACATCAGTCAAACAAAAATCGCGTTACCAACAGTGTTTTATTATTTTTAATGTACAAATTTTAAATAAATAAAACAATTCGTACGGCTTAAAAGGATTTGACTTCAAGTCATATCAAATTTAAAAAAAAAAAAAAGTTGTCTGTTACCTAATCTACTGAGTTTGGTTTTGACAACTGATACACGAAACAAATTCGTATATCGTGTTTTGTGCAGAGTGTTTAGTTAGTTAGTGTTTGTTTAGTTCGTGATTAGTGAAAAAATAATTTATATTTGATATGCCTCCTATAAGACGAAGCAATTTAGGTAGAAGAACCAGAAATGCTACAAACCAAGCTAATTACCGATCTAATCGTACTGCACAAGAGCGTGACGACGGAAATGAACGTGAAAGAATTCGGATATCACAAACGCGTGAAGCGCGAGCGCGACATTCAACTAATAATCGCGCAAGTTTGAATCGAGCTGCTTTCAGTTACGATGCGTCAATTGACTACAGTAACTACCAATGTGTTGTTATTGGTTCTATGAACTCGGTTTGCTCACACTGTAAGGCATTAAAATACAAAAACGAAGCCAATGGATTGTGTTGCGCAAATGGTCAAGTGAAATTGATACCATTGGATCCACCACCAGAACCATTGTACTCATTGGTTTCAGGAATAGGAACAGATTCTATACACTTTTTGACACATATCCAACAATATAACAATTGCTTTCAAATGACTTCATTTGGGGCAACAAATGTAGTTCGGGAAAATTTTATGCCAACTTTCAAGGTATGTATTATAGCAGTTACTCATAATTATTTTAGCGAACAAAATTTTCTGTCACCAAAGTTAAGATGTGTCACTAATCTTCAATTTCTTAATCATTACGAAATATATCACTTAGTCATCATATTATATGGTGATTCAGTTTCAGTGACACTTTTATTATATTTTATTACATTTGATAGATATTAGTTAAAACTAAATATATACTTTTTAAGATCAAATATTATTTAATTTTGATCACTGACAATCCATTAATTTATACCACACCATAATTTTTTTTTTATTTACAGATACAAGGGCAAATATATCACAGAGCAGGTTCAGGGCCTGCGCAGACGAGGTACTGTCCCCCGGGTACTTTTTTGTCCCTCATTATAGATCTCTTATAACTGTACGGAATAACGCACACAAAGGATTAAAAGTACCCCGTACAAAAAGTCCCCCGAACCACCGAGGACACCGAGGGACCGGACTAGACAAAAGTACGGGGGAGTCCCCGAAAAAAATAGAACCAACGTGACTAGGCCCAGCAACGCACACAGCGAACTTTAGTCTGCATTGACCGCTCGATGGTGACGCACGCGTGCACGACAAACAATGGCGCACGATATCGATTGTAAAATTTTAATAAGTGAGATTGAAAAAGAACTCCATTATATGATACGTCAAGAAAAGAGTATCACGACCGAAATTTAAAGAAAAAGTTGTGGAACGAGGTATGTCAGGAAGTTTATTCCTCTTCAGTTTGGGATTTAATGTCGAGTGAGGACAAAACCAAATATGGTAAGTTTTTCGGATTTTCAATAAAATGCGTATTTAGTGATTTATTGTTTTTATTCAGGAAAGTTGCCACTTATTTATTAAATTTGGTTATACTGCCATGGTACAGATCCTTGAGGAGACGTAAAGTAATTGGCCATGTAATTTCGAGTTTCGATACCAGTATCTGTACCTCTTACACCAACTGGAGGTATATCCTCGAAAGTACAAGAATACAGTGTATCTTCAAAATGAATGCCATCCCTTTTACGGACAAAATTATGAAGAGTACATGCAGCTTTTATTATTGTTATTGCAAATTTCATATCAACATTCAAACTTCTTTGAAATATTGCCCATTTATTACTCAAAATACCGAATGCATTTTCAACTATTCTTCGTGCTCTTGATAGACGATAATTGAAAATGCGCTGCTTTGGACTTAAATTGCGATCAGGGTAGGGCCTCATCACATGATTTGAAACAGCAAACGCTTCGTCTCCAACAAAAACGAAAGGCATGGGATTTCCGTTCTCATCATTAGGAAGATTATGATTATTGGGAAGGGGTATTGAACCACTTGAAATACCCTTTTCTAAATTGGAATTTTTAAATATGTTTGAATCACTATGTTTCCCATACGCTCCGACATCAATGAATGTAAAACAATAGTCAGCATCAACAACCGCCATTAAGACTGTAGAAAAATATGATTTGTAATTGAAATAATTTGAACCTGAGTTTGGTGGCATCTTTAAGCGAATATGTTTACCGTCCACAGCTCCCAAACAATTTGGGAATTGAGTTTTTCTGTAGAATTCACTTGCAATCTCTAGCCATCTTTCCTCATTAAAGGCAGGAAAACATGCATTTTTACACAGCTGCCAAATTGCTGTACAAGTTTCTTTAACGATAGAACGTATAGTAGATGCTCCAATTAAGTAGTCTTCTTCAAGATCAACAAACGATGAACCTCGTGCTAAATACCTGTAAAATAAACCGGAGAAATTAAAAATCTTGCAGCCTTTTATATTGTCATTTTATTTTGCAGGAAAGGAGTTACAGAAGAGATGGACTTCTCTTAGACATTGTTTTAGAAGAGAACTCGCCGCCCAAAAAAATACGCCGTCTGGAAGTGCAGCCAAGAAGAGGAGGAAATACATGTACTTCGATTCTCTTCTATTTTTGTTGCCTTTTACAGAAATTGTAGATACAGAAGGATCTATTGAAAACGATGAACCTGAGCTGAGCAATGTGGAAAATAGGAGAGATATAACTTCTCAAGCTGAAGCAAGGTTTTCAAAACCAAGAACGGTGAGAAAAAACACCGATGAAGAAATAGTAACTCTACTTAAAGAAGGTAATCAAATGCTTTCTAAATCAAAAACATGCGATAGCGGGCAAGACGAAGATGAGTTTTTTTTACGTTCGCTTACTTCATATATGAAGGGATTTTCTGAAGAACAAAAATTATTATTGAGAATGGAAATTTTAAAGTTAATTTTAAATTTTAAGCAATCATCAAACGACAATTCAAGATTTTCTCAAATGACCGTAACACCTAATGTTAGAAATGAAACACCTAGGAGAGAGCCGCTGTCATCTATTCAAAATCGTTTTAATAATCCAATCTAGTCTGTATCGTACACCACCGCAAATGACTTGTCTGAAAATCTTGAATATATTCCTCAACCATCGACATCACAGCTCTCAAATGTAGTATCTTATACACCAACACCTGTGCATCGGGATTACGTTTTAATCACATCTCCAGAAAATGGTATTGTTTTAACTGACCATGCTTCACATGAAAATATCCATTCAATAATCGATCTGAAATAAAGGGATGGACCCAGTATTTTCTTTTAAAACGTCTTTTTTTATTCTTAAAGTGTATGTAAATTATAACACAACGCAATTTCAGAATATTTGCTTCCATAGCGTGCGGTGCGCTTCACTTCTGGGCAACAAATGACCGCACACCGTCTGCGTTAAGTCCTTGGCAAGTCCTCGGAGGACATTTTTTCCACCGTACAGGGATTTTTGTCCTCCAGGGACAAAAGTACTTCGTCTGCGCAGGCCTTCACTGTTACCAGTGTCAGATAGCGACAACAAATTCCTGCAAATTTATTTTATGGGCAATTCACCACAAGAAATTGATCTGCGTTGTGCACATAACAATTTAGTAAAGAGGTCTATTGTAGAACAATTACAAACTTTATTTCATCAACACAATCAATTGATTCATCATCATCATCATCATCATCTCAGCCATAGGACGTCCACTGCTGAACATAGGCCTCCCCTTTTGATTTCCACAGATACCGGTTGGAAGCGACCTGCATCCAGCGTCTTCCGGCGACCTTTATAAGGTCGTCTGTCCACCTTGCTGGTGGACGTCCTACGTCCGCTTGCTTTTTAAACAATATAATCAATTGATTATATTGTTTAAAACTGCCCTGGATCTGATGCCATCCGATAATCACAAAATTGTAATCAGAGCTGATAAAACACCTGCAGGTCAACATACAAGACGTTTTAATGCACCAACTATTGATGAAGTTGCTATCGTTGTAGTTGGAGAAAACTTGGAATCCCGTGATATTGTTTTACATCGTCGGAATGATCAATTACAACGTATAAAGGAAACACACCGCTCATATGATGCACTGCAATATCCCATTATATTTTGGCAAGGTGAAGATGGCTACGATTTCTCAATAAAAATGATAAATCCCATTACAGGTAACTAAAATATTAGTTTAGCTATGGCGATAATATCTCAGTCATTATATTATGTATTTTAATTTTATATTTGAATGTTATTAAAACAAAATCTATTTACAGGTTCTGAAACCAACAAAAAAGTAAGTTCAATGAACTATTATTCATACCGCCTAATGATTCGGGAAAATGAAGATAATCACATATTGAAATGTCGGCGATTATATCACAAATATGTTGTTGACATGTATGTTAAAATTGAAACGGAGAGATTAACATTCATCAGGTTGAATCAAACCAAACTCCGATCTGAAGAGTATATTCACCTTCGAGATGCGATTAATACTGATGGAAATGCACAGAATGTCGGTCGGATGACTATTCTTCCAGCAACATACATCGGAAGCCCTCGGCATATGCACGAATATGCTCAAGATGCCATGTCGTATGTTCGTCATTATGGTACAGCAGATTTGTTCATCACATTTACATGCAATCCGCAATGGATAGAAATCAAGCAGGAGTTATTCTCTGGGCAATCACCCATTGATCGTCATGATATTACAGCCAGAGTCTTTAGACAAAAGTTGAAATCTTTAATGGATTTCATCGTAAAACATAATGTGTTTGGTGAGATACGCTGCTGGGTGTATTCTGTGGAGTGGCAGAAACGAGGATTGCCACATGCACACATTTTGATTTGGTTGGTTGAAAAGATAAGGCCAAATGAAGTTGATGCAGTGATATCAGCTGAAATCCCTAATGTACAAGTAGATCCTGGATTGCATGAGGTAGTTATCAAAAACATGATACATGGTCCCTGTGGAACTCTTAATCAAAATTCACCGTGTATGATGGATGGTAAATGTTCAAAACGATATCCACGGACATTAATATCGGAAACAATTACTGGTAATGACGGTTATCCATTGTATCGTCGCAGATCGACAGCAGACAATGGAAAATCAACAATTGTCAAATTAAATCAACAAGATATTGAAATAGATAATCGTTGGATTGTTCCATATTCACCCATTTTATCAAAGACATTCAAAGCACACATCAACGTCGAATCTTGCCATTCAGTGAAATCTATAAAATACATTTGCAAATATGTAACCAAAGGGAGTGATATGGCTGTGATTGGAATTGGTGCAGAGAATTCCAATGATGAAGTTACTCAATACCAAATGGGCCGCTATGTCAGTAGTAATGAAGCAGTTTGGCGAATATTTTCTTTTCCTATTCATGAGAGACACCCTTCTGTTGTTCACTTAGCTGTGCATTTAGAAAATGGACAAAGAGTGTATTTTACAGCACAGAACGCAGTACAAAGAGCTGCTCAGCCACCATCTACTACATTAACCAGTTTTTTTGAGACATGCCAAAACGATGATTTCGCACAAACATTGCTATATTCTGAAATGCCAAAATATTATACCTGGAATCAATCCTCAAGGAGATTTATACAACGGAAACAAGGAAAACCAGTTCCAGGATATACAGATGTATATTCCACCGATGCGATTGGCCGGATTTATTCAGTACATCCAAGCAATGATGAATGTTTTTATTTTCGACTGCTATTAGTCAATGTACGTGGCCCAACATCATTCCAACAGTTACGAACTGTTGATGGTGAATTGTGTGGATCCTACAGAGAAGCCTGTCAACGTTTGCAATTGCTTGAAAATGACGCTCATTGGGATCAAACTCTCAATGATGCTGTAATATCATCACACGCTCATCAAATACGAACATTGTTTTCTATAATCATATCTACATGCTTCCCATCAAACCCAATTGATTTGTGGATCAAGTACAAAGATTATATGTGTGATGATATTTTGTATCAAATACGGAATAGAATGGGAAATCCAAATACACAAATCAGTGAAGAAATTTACAAAGAAGCATTGATTTCAATTGAGGACATGTGCTTGATAATGTCAAACAAACTATTAATTCAATTAGGCCTGACCGCGCCCAATCGTCCAATGCATGACGCTTTTAACCAAGAGTTGCATCGAGAAAGACTGTATGATCTCAACGCTTTGAAAGAATTAATTCAAACAAATCTTCCACTGTTAAATGAACAACAGAAGTATGTATTTGAAACTCTTATGATGAAACTGGAGGGATTTACTTCTTAGATGCACCTGGTGGTACAGGAAAAACTTTTTTGATTTCATTAATATTAGCAACAATTCGCTCACAAAATAAAATTGCACTTGCACTCGCTTCGTCGGGAATCGCAGCAACTTTGCTTGAAGGTGGTCGAACAGCCCATTCAGCACTAAAATTGCCATTAAATATGCAAAGCAATGAAACTCCAACCTGCAACGTTTCGAAGAACTCTGCAATGGCAAAGGTTTTGCAGCAATGTAAATTGATTGTTTGGGATGAATGCACGATGGCACATAAAAAATCTTTGGAGGCTTTAGACAGAACCTTAAAAGATCTACGGAGCAATAATAACCGATTTGGTGGTGCAATGATTTTATTAGCAGGAGATTTTCGTCAAACATTGCCAGTGATTCCACGATCAACGCCAGCTGATGAACTCAATGCATGTCTTAAGTCCTCCAATTTGTGGAAACATGTCAAAGTACTTCATTTAAGCAAGAATATGCGTGTCGAGTTGCAAAATGACCAATCTGGAAACATATTCTCTAAACAACTCATTGACATTGGTAATGGCAAATTTCCTATAGACATGTTGACTGGCTGCATTAACTTTCCTCAAAGTTTTTGTCAGTTAACTCGATCAAAAGATGAACTTATTCAGAAGGTGTTTCCAGATGTTTCTCAAAATTACAGAAACCATGATTGGTTGAGCGAACGAGCTATACTGGCTGCAAAAAACATAGATGTAAATGAATTAAATTTCAAAATTCAAGAACAAATTACAGGCGAATTGAGGATATATAAATCAGTTGATTCGGCTACTAATCAAGATGATGTAGTCAACTATCCACCGGAATTTTTAAACTCGCTGGATTTGCCAGGATTGCCACCTCACAATCTTCAATTAAAGGTTGGATCGGTGGTTATAATGTTGCGAAATATCAAACAACCGCGTCTTTGCAACGGTACACGGTTAGCGATAAAAAAATTACTAAACAATGTGATAGAAGCAACTATACTCAAAGGAAAGTATAAAGGAGAAGATGTTCTCATACCGCGCATCCCAATGATTCCGACTGATGTGCCATTTGAGTTTAAACGACTACAGTTTCCAGTGCGGCTTGCTTTTGCTATGACTATAAACAAGTCCCAGGGGCAATCATTAAGTGTTTGTGGTATTAATCTAGAAAACCCATGTTTCTCACATGGTCAATTGTATGTTGCCTGTTCACGTGTTGGAAAACCATCAGATTTGTTTGGGTGAAAAAAATTTACGGAAAGGGTTGAAAAGGGGTGAAAAGTGTTTTTTGCTAATAACATTGCCAAAAAAATTAGTAACTCGCTGTAAATTCGTAATTAAGTTGTTTTTACCGTTTCGTAACGTATATCGCACTGTTTTTTTTAATAATAAACAATGTTCAATTTGTTGTAAAACGCTGCAAATTTGATATACCTTACGAAACGGTAAAAACAACTTATTTACAGCGAGTTACAATTTTATTTCACCAGTGTGATTAAATAATTTCATTTTTTTTTAATAATAGACAATGTTCCGTATGTTGCAAAACGCTGCAAATTTGATACACGTTACAAACCGGTAAGAACAACCTAATTCCAAATTTGCAGCGTGTTACTAATTTTCTTACCCCTGTTTTTAACTAATTGCACTGTTTTGAAAAAAAACAATGTTCCGTATGTTGCAAAACGCTGCAAATTTAATACACGTTACAAAACCGTAAGAACAACCTTATTCCAAATTTGCAGCGTGTTACTAATTTTTTGGCAATGTTATTAGCAAAAAACACTTTTCACCCCTTTTCAACCCTTTCCGTACACCCTAGAACGCTGCAAAATCACCCGGTATGTTATTTTACCTTCCTTAAGAACCCCTTAAAATTTCAGCGTGTTACTAATTATTTTCGGGTTTAGGCTTTAATGACTGGACTATAAGGCGCCTTTGGCAAAATTTGAAGAACCACCAAAGAGATGCTCTCAAAAGAGAGCGACAACATCGGATGGCCACTGGCGGTGGTGGTCCCTGCTCTGATGCTGACATCAATCCAAACATAGGCGAGATATCTCCAGCCCTCTCCGTAGAGACACAAGAAACCTTGGACTCGGACCACTTCGGTAGGTGGTTAGTTTCAGGCATATCCTTACTGCAACGCGGGAGATTTCTCTCATCGAGATAGTCGTGGGCCGATTTCCGTTCACCGTAGGCGCGGGAATGCGTAGAGCGAGGTCCGGGGGGAAGCCCAGATTCTCGGGATGGTGCAAAAATATAATTATGACTTATGCACTCAAGGAAAACATCAAGAATTAATACCAACACGGACATTTTAAACAGGCTATGTATTAACTCTGATCCATTGATAAGTCAACATCGAACAATGAAAAAAAAACAATGAAAGGTTTTAATGATATATTCATCTTAATAAGCTCACAATGCCAGCATATGACGAAGATGCTGTTTTTTTTTTAATAATACGCATATATACGCATACGCACACGTTTGAGCTTAATCAAACTGATTTGATTTATGTTAAAGATATACCAATTCAGATAAAATTAAATAACACAAATTACCAAGGACTTTGTCTATAATACTCGCATCAAGAACTTGGTATTCCGGGTCAGTTTTTACCGACCGGCGGCGATTTGAAAAACATTAGTAATATCGGCCACTATCGGGCTCATTGGCCCGCTCGGAAGTTAGTTTTAGCGGTTAGCGACGGGAAAATCGCTCGCGCTTCCTTTAAAAATGCCTCCCAGACGACGGTATTCCAATCAAGAATATCTTCTGTGCTACCGCGAATGTAATTCCATGACTGCGCATGCATTAAACTTGTACCAGCAGAGGTTTGGTGTGCGAGTGAGCCATTCTGGATACCGTTTACAGATTC
Source organism: Agrotis segetum (assembly GCA_036375495.1). Classification (NCBI taxonomy): domain Eukaryota; kingdom Metazoa; phylum Arthropoda; class Insecta; order Lepidoptera; family Noctuidae; genus Agrotis; species Agrotis segetum. The sequence goes on from JAQSVV010000002.1 coordinate 3,965,365, forward strand.
GGTGAACAACCCACCTTTAACCCACCTCCCGTTGACGCAGGCAGGCCTTCTTCCGGCTTCATCCTCTTGCGAGCACCAGTGATGCAGCTCGTGTCTTCGATGTGAGCGACAATTACGTGTGGCGACTTTTGAATCCAGAAGGACTCCACCCTTACCATTTCAAAACGGTACACGAGTTTGCATCCAAACGACTACGCGCTTCGCCTCACGTTCTGTACTTGGTTACGAGAAGAACGTCGGTCGCAATTTTCTGTGGACTGACGAGTTCACATTCACACGGGTTGGTATGATCAATGCGCACTATTGGACTGAGGCGAATCCTCGTGTTGTGCGGCCAGCCGACTTCCAGACTCGGTTCAGTGTCAATGTGTGGGCCCGGATACTCGGTAACAGAGTTTGAGGACCGGTATTCTTGTACAGACTGAACGGAGATACGTATCTGCGCTTACTAAGAACCCGTGTGAGAAGAATGTTAGAACGTATTCCTCTTGAAGAAATAAGAGGGCTGCACTTTCAACACGATGGAGCACCACCTCATTTCGCCAACAGCGTACGGGAATTTTTAAACGGTGTGTGGTACGGCGGTGATAAGTGGATAGGCCGAGGAGGGCTATTGCCGTGGCCGCCTCGCACACCAGATTTAACCCCTTTAGACTTTTTTTTTGTGGGGTCGTGTAAAGGATCTTGTGTACGGCCAAACTGGACATGATATTAGAAGTGCGGAAGAATTTAAAAGGCGCATCAAACGCGCTTTTAGGCAGGTAAAAAGTGAAACAGATACATTAAATAAAGTGAAGAGATCGCGGGAGATGGATGGTTAAGAGACGCACAGAACAGAGAGATATGGCATAAGAAGGGGGAGGCCTAAACCCAGCAGTGGGTGATCCCGGGCTGATATGATGATGATGATGATTCGTTTTTAGTCTGTGCTATAAGCTGTCAAATCAATCAATGTACGCGAAGCCTGATGTCCATTAAATTTCTTAGTTTAATACGGCATTTGTTGTGTATTAGATAAGTGCTTCACAAAGGAGAATAATATGTAATTATTAAGTGCGTGTAAATGTTAGTTTACCTAAAACTCTGAGAATAAGTTATAGATACTTTTTCTTGTACGAAAATATCTCGTCTATCTCAAATTTAAATGGTGATGCTGGTGCAATTCTTGGAAGAAAATCCAGGAATTAAAAAGGTCATTTGCGTACGGCTCAAGCACACCATCCCTGAAACGCTCTAGGTATTGTTTTTACCAAGTTACATACAGGTGATTCGAATGAACGATTATCTAAAATATTTCGTAATTCACTTGAAAAACAAATGAAAAAGACGCGAAAGTATTTATTTAACGATTTGTCCCAATGCGCTTCGGTTATGACCACATAAGTAGAAACCAACTGATAAACAGGATTTTAACTTTACCGAACCATTTATATGACAATCCAGATTCGTCTCCAGAACAGAGACGTGCAATTACCATCGCCGATGACACGACATTTATTTGCAAAAAAGTACGAATTATAGCTTTCAACGTAAGTCCAAGTCTACACAAATATAGAAATCTTATCCATTTCCACAAAAGCGGTGGGTGTTGATGGAATTCAACTCCAGATGCTTCTTCTTATCCTAGCTTCTTTGTACGAGCCTACCTTTCGTAAAAGACAGTTTTATAATCTGCGCTCCTTAAATGGCAACACCGTTATCCAAAGACTTTTTTCGCGTCTTCTCGGAACTGTGCCGAACTGTCATTGTCAGGACCGGTTTTCTCGGGGGCCTTTTGTAATAACAAAAGAACTGTTTGGAAACGTCTCGAATAGAACGATGACGTCGACAGAGGCGGCATCGGCGGCAGGCGTCAGCGGAAGCACGCCGCGGCGCTGGGGCCAACTATATTACACGCAACCGCGAACCGGAGCGCACTCCCCCTGGCTGGAGGCCACAGGAATGTCCGGTTAAGCAGCACACAACCTCTTCCAGACCTGCAAGACGCCATTGTTAAAAAAAAAAACCGGAGCGCACTCACTCCAACAACCCACTCGATCAGCTTGCTTAAAGCTGATCGAGTGAGTTTTTTGAGTGAGTGCGCTAATATATTTTTTATTGCACAGGGAAATTAAGCCGCAAATATCAACCCCGTGCACGGGGGTTGTATTGGTGGGCGAAGACAATGAGTTGGTATCATTGTCACCGAGCACATCCTCTGCAGTGCGTTCAGGTGCCACACTGCAGATTCGTCTCCAGGTCCTTCGACGTCTTCGGGATGGCGAAGTATTTATTTATTTCTCCTTTGTGATGATAATCTGGTTGCATCATGGACCCACGGGGTTCAAAGGAGCTCCTATTATTTGTTTCAGAACACATGATTTTCGAAAGTGGCCTGGATGATGAATGTCTGCAGTGGGAACGCTCTGCGGGTCTTCTGGATCCTTGCAGCGATGTCGAGGAGGAGGAAGATTGCTCGGACTTTCAATTATCTCGCAGGAGGCAAGCTGATGAGTTTCCTGTGGAAAACTTGCCAACCGCGCTTCACGAGGTCTTAGAGACCATTGACAGGCAGGATGATCTTGCTCTGCAACAGTCTTGCCAGGAGAACATGCTGGACTTCACTTGGTCTCACGTACCAGGCGTCTTTACAGGGTCGCCTAAAACTCAACCTATATCGTTCCGCAACCACCGTATTCACCTGATCTGCCGTCGTGCGATTTCTGGCTGTTCAGCAAGCTCATAAGACCGCTCCGTCTTTACGGGGCTGCGGGAAAATTTACCGGGCCAGCCGGTCCAACTTTCCCCACTGTGGGTTTGTCACCGTTGTAAATTTTTTCGAAAATATGAGACGAAGACGTCGTTAATCTCACAGTCGCTGAGACTAATAAGTATGCGGCAAATCTTCTGGCTCATCCTTCGCTTCCTGAAAATTCTCGCATGAGGAGGTGGGTACCGATAACGGCACAAGACTGGTGGACGTTATCGGTATCATGCTGAAAAGCATTGTCCCCATCCCGGTAGAGGACAATTACTGGTAACCCAGTTTACCTAATTTGAAAGTGGGCTATTTCCCGGACATTATGCCGTTTTATCGCTTTAGGCTTATAATTGGCAACAGCGTTATCCAAAGACTGTTTTCGGGTCTTCTCGGAACAGTGCCGAACTATCATTGTCACGACCGGCTTTCTCGGGGGCTTTTTGTAATAAAAAAAGAACTGTTCGGAAACTTCTCGAACAGAACGATGACGTCAGGCACGCTGCCGTCACTTCAACAAGTGGGAGTAGACACACCAAGGGAGTAGCAATTATAAGGGTAATAACGCTCAATGCGTGGCAATGTCCGCTTGCGCGTCATTATTGTCAGTTTGCAGACATCAAAATCTGACTTGTCATGATATCGATGTCATTAAATATGTCGCTTAAACTATTTAAATTTTAATTTTATATCCCCGAGGAATTACTTACGGAGATTGTCGTCGGAAACAATAGAGCTCAAATTGAAAATATCACCGCCAATTGAATTACAAATGGAGTATAACTAACTCTTGCAAACATAATTGAATCCAATGTTTTCGACGCAAACCACAATGATGAGACGGATAGCATGATATTTACTGGGCAAGACAATACAGTTTCTTTTTGGAGAATCGATAGTGCATTCTATTTATTTAACAGTCATGCAGTAGATGAATATAACAAATTAAATTCTACATCAGGAGTGACACGTTTGTTTAAATGTTATTCGATTCGCGAATTAGCCAAATTGCTGTTAATGCGAAATATAGGTGTAGGTCAGTATTCAATACACAGACTACGCGTAATCAATCAGCAAACTATATTGAAAGTTGTAGGATCTGCATTGCCATTGCCGTCGTCTATCGAATGCGAATGATTTCGAAAGCCATCAACAGATCATAGTCAATTATCAGAATCACAATCTATATTGCTTGGATTTCAAGAAACCCCTGAACCGGTAGTAGTTGACACCCAAGTGGCGTCAACAAGATGTCGACCCAAATAAACAAAAACGTGGCTCATTTGGATGTGGTTAAAAAATATAATACAAAAAAACCGCAAATACATCGCGATGCCGTACATAATATACAATAGAAAATCCAGAAATTAATCGCGATGCTGTGCACCGATATACCAAGCAGAACCCTGGAATAAATCAAATATCCACTGACAAATGTAATAAAAACAGCCGTCATGTTGACACACCACTACGTCAATCTAAAAACTTAATAGCAGAAGAGGGACACTGAATTAAACGTAATAAAATTATTTTCTTTAAAAAAACGTGCTTGCCTTCCGCAGACACTTTTAGGTGTCCAACTTGTAATGTGCGTCTATTTGAAGAAGAAAAATCTAGAAAACAATGGTGTTGTGGATCGGGCGCCTACAACACACAAAATTGAATAGCACAGAAGAGGGACACTGAGTTAAACGTAATAAAATTATTTTCTTTAAAAAAAACGTGCTTGCCTTCTTCAGGTGTTGTGGATCGGGCGCCTACAACACACAAAATGTCATGCCGTTAACCGAGGAGTTTTACTCTCACCCGTCGTTTCTGAGTAGGCCGCGAGCGTACAATAATTTATTTGCCTTCAGTGCCTTAGGCAGTTCCCGCGGATACCAACAACCAACGGCAATAGCTTTTCTTAAAATTTCAAGGTCTAGTCTATCAAAGAGTTTTTGATTCAGCTATCACTGGTAGCGTAAATAATTTAGGACTATACATAAACGATACAAACGAACGCGAACAAATAGCCGCAAATATGAAACTTGATAGGCAGGTAATTAGTTGCATAACCAACTTTTTACATAACGTCAATCCTTTTATCGAATGTTTTCAACCATTTAGTAGGGAACCATCCGATCAGGCCTTTATTAAATTTCAGCAAACGACTCGCCACAACCAACGGGAACATTTTAGGAGATTTACGTGTTGGTAGAGAAGTCGCGGCCATTATTAGTCAAATCAAATCGGTGTTAAGAAACCACACACTGAAGATATAATGCATCTGTTACTGGTATATAAAAGTTTTCAGTATCCATTATTTTATCCTGAGGGTAATGCGGGTTGGTACCCGAACAAAGTAGATAATAACGGAAATAAATTAACCCAAGCAAAATACGTTCGCTGCTTGTTATTGTCGAAGCCACGATTTTCTGACATAGGCAGGCTATCAGAAGAATGGTTAATTGACATGCATTGCCGAATCATAGAGGAACGCCTACGTTTTATATCAAGTCTACAAAAACATAACTCTAATAATGCACTGAGGTCCGCTCCACTTCAAGTTGAAATGAGCATTGAAGTCGTGCGTCAAATTAGTCAGGATGAAACGATTCAATGAGAGGGACTCTTAACAGGTAGCATTTATTTGCCCAGCTCTTTTACGGGGGGCCGCGATACATGAAAGGAAAATATAGTGATGCTATTGCAATAGTAAACAAATTGGGGAACCCATCATTTTTCTTGACGTTTACCTGTAATCCCAAGTGTCCTGAAATTCAACAATCTACTCAAAGCACCTACATAATACGTAAATCCTTCTGTGTGTGCTAGAGTTTTTAATTTAAAGCTAGCAGAATTATTAAGAGATATCCGAGGTGGTAATTGGTTTGGCAAATGTATTTATATGATGCACGTAATAGAATTTCAAAAGCGAGGTTTACGACACGCTCACATTTGTTTGAGGGTTGAAGGTGGCGGGCCTGTCCAAAATATAGATATTCATAAATTTGTTAGAGCAGACATTCCTGATGCATCAGAGGCAGAGGGAAGATTACGAAAAGCTGTTCTGAATCACATGATTCACGGTCCTTGCGGTCCTTCGCACAGAACTAATTTACCTTTTTGGGATAGTGAGAAAAGTAAATGTTCAATTTTTTTTCCTAAACGAGACAGCCACCACTCTTTCTGATTAAAAAGGATTTATTAGCTTGTGTAGAGACAGAATCAACGAAGCTATTATAAAATATCGCGGTAACGATGTAATTGCAAATTAAACTTGGGTAGTCCCTTATAACGAAAGTCTTCTTTTAAAATACGATGCTCATATCAACTTGGAAGTCTCCTCGCAATGCACGGTCGTTAAGTATTTGTTTAAATATATCACTAAGGGACCTGACGAATCGTGCGTAGCTGTCGTACCGGAAGAACATGAAAATAACGAAATAGAGCAGTGTGTCACAAAACGTTATACAGGCTCCAGCGATGCCGCTTGGAGGACGTTAGAATTCGATGTGACCGCGCGCGATCCCAACGTCAAACCGATTATTTTAAACCAGGAACTGAAGTAGAAGCCGCGCAACAAGCTGGTTCGGACCTTATTACCTATTTTAACCGCCCAGTAAGAGACGAATGTGACTCATTGACCAATTTAATTAAAAACGAATTGTTTATTTTTTATTTAAATTTAAATTTTGATTGTCAATCAAGCTTTGCAAAAATTAAAGTCAACAAAAAAATAATGTGCATGTAATAAAAGTCCACAAAAATACGTTTTTATAGCAATAAAAAAATATAATGTGAAATTTTTTTTTCTTCCTAATACTTTATTTTGTTCCTATTCAAACCCGTTTATACGTATTTTTGTCAAAAAAAATGGCAACCCTAGTGCTAAGTGAACATAGGACCTTACAACATATCGACGGAAAGTTTAATGGATCATAATCCTACAATACTAAATGGTACAATCGACCAAGCGGAATTATGACCCACCATAAGCTTATTTTCCCAGAGACATTCAAATACAATTAGGTCCACATTCGCGTAAACATACATATCCATGGTAACAACTTTGATCTTTGTCAATTTGACAGATTCAAACGATTTATTGTCAAAATGGGTCATGATTCCACTTTGTCGACTGTACATACAATGAAAACTTCACAAATGCTGTTATTTTTTGTGACGGTACATACATAAATATAAATAAAAAAAGCTCCAATTACTCCTTCCAAAAGGATACATATTCATTTCATAAATTTAAAAATCTACTAATGCCATTTATATTTTGTGGCATGTGATGGTTACATCCTTGTCCGAAACAAGGATGTAACCATCACAAGACATACAAGACTACACACATCCAATGCCGACATACATAACTACTTATTTCCCTCTTTGATTAAGAAAACGCTCCTCTTAGATTATATTTTCAAGAAAATTATGTGTTCATATTGGATACGGGATTCCGAGATTCCATAAGAATGCTGGAAGGTTGCAATTACCAGCCATACATGCCTGAATCTCTACTAGAAGGCGAACTTCAACTAACAAAACAGAAGGCCAATCGGAGCCGCTGTGTAACAATATGTCGTCGGGTAATTGAGGCAGCAAATGGACACTTTAAAAGGGACTTTAAGCTCCTGAGGAAAGTCATGGCCGAAAACCGCCCATGGCCGAAAACCGGTTCCTCAGGAAAGTCATGGGAGCCCCGTATTATGTCCGTAACGACTCTCCATTTAGATTTTAAATTCCCCACAATTCTTCAGTTCATGAAACGCCTTTCCCCCTTTCCAAGCATTTTGTTGAATCTGCTATTAAGCAGAGATCTGCATCGGCCGATACGATCCATCGCGTATTACTACATTTCGCCGCCCCCTCATCACTCTGGGCACGCCACAATCGCGGCGGTAATGCCCGATTTGGGGTGTGGGTGGAGAGGCGCCACGGGCGGCGTCCTCACCTTCCGCTTGACGCAGGTCCTCACCGGACACGGAAGTTTCGGGTGGTTCCTGATAGGGAAGGAACAAACGCTGACAGTCAGGCATTTTACGATGGAGCATACGGTGCAGGTCTACACCGCTTGGGCAGAGCACCGGCAAAATAATTGTGAAAAAATGATCAGTCACCATTATTTTGCCGTTTATTGTACTTTTTCGACATGATGAAACATGTAGGTTTTTATTTATAAGACCCTGGCTGGAGGCCTTACATAGATAAAGGTAGCCAAAGAAAAGTCCGGTTAAGCAGCTAAAAACCTCCTTTAAGTTGACTTACGAGATGCCACTCGAAAATAAATGAAAAATCTTGTTGTCACTGCTGATTGTCCTAATTATTGCAATCGATAGTACCTTCTGGAACTTCCTTGAGCGTACTACGGGCTTATAACAATTTTCTGTATGCCTTTGATTCTTCAATATGGAACAGCAACGAATATATCAATGTGTTACGTGTTCACGGTCTGTATTCCGAGACCGAAATCGACGCGTTCTAACTCGTGCATACATGGAAAACCATCCGGGATTCTCCGAGTATGTACTGGAGCGAATGAATTTACAAGCGGTTAGTAAACAAGTATTTTATAATTAATTGCATAGATAGTGGTATTTGTATAAAATAATATGACTTACGTTTTTAGTATTTACGATGATTTTAGTTTATTTCTAAAAGCTATCACTTGGCCGATATTAAGAACTAAGGAAAATATTAGTGAGGAGCTATCGTAGTAAGCTACTGTGATATTTTTTTGCTTTACTGCAGAAGTAATATTATCTTTCAGGCGGCCCATAACGACCTGCAGTACATGTGCTACCGCTGTTGGGTAGCAGCAAATCGGCAACAAATGGGAAATGAAGGTGTCGAAAACGAGGAACAAGCTGATGACCAAGCTAATGAAGAAGCAATTGCCGAGCAAACAATTACTGTGCCAACGTACAGAAGGCTAGCAAATACTTCCCGTCACTGTACATTTCACGGATGTGCACATCAAGATTTGCATAGAATACCAATGTTCTTAAAAATACATTCCTTGATTGAGCACAGCATATATGTCCCTATCTGTGCAAGGGTTTGTACCTTATGTATCTCTTAACGACATCTCAATAGCACTATTTAGTAATACAGATTTATCAATATGTCAAGCTAGTAACGTTATTCCTTTTGATGACAGCCCCACTATAGATGCTTTCCAAATTGAAACAGTCGCTGAGCTACATGAAGATCCCTTCCACCTGGAAATGCACACAAATCAAGAAGATAAAGAATCTGAAGGAATGAACAATAAATCGGGAAATGCCAGTAAAATAAAAATTATAGAAAACATACTAATAGCATCAGCTCCGGAAACATCAGCAAATCTTATAGATGAGGATCCATTTAAAAAACACTTGAAATTTTCTGATGTTGTCACTAAAAACAATGGAACTACATTGAAGTCGAATCAGTTTCCGAGTGCTATAGCATCTAAAGCTTGGCAACAATACTACGAAAAAAAAGAAAAAGCGAAACAGGACAAAGAAAACTAAATTAAGAAAAGAAAGCTTGAAAGAGAGCTAAAGAGAAAAGAACCACCATAAAAAAAGAATAGGATGAAGAAAAAGAAAGTAGAAGAAACTCAATCCCGTATTAAATGTGGTTCTTATTATCTTGACCTTATAAGTGACACTGAAGAAGAGGGCGAAATGAATATTGGCTGTGATCAATGCATTCGTTGGTATCACCTTAAATGCACGAAACTGAAGAATTTATCATACAATCAAGCAGCTACTAAACCATACGAATGTATGTTGTGTGAAACTGCTGAAAATGCAAGAAGAGAAGCTTTGAAGGCTTTCAATAACAATACGGACTGACTGATTGATAGACTGATTAAATGCTTTACCTAATTAAACTTTTGGTTGTTTATTTTTAAATGTTTACTTTATAGAATTCTTACTATAAATGTATATTGTTTTATTGATGGTATTGGTGTACCTATTTTAGTTCCTTTAACAGGGCATAGAATTTTATGTTGTTTTAATTTTATTTGTTACTAGCCTTTTCCAGCGGCTTTGCCCGCTCCTACCTCTTTATAATATTAGTATAGATGATTGTCTAAGTGATTTTTATTGATGCTAAAGCCAAAAATAGCTATTTGTTTGAGTCGAGATTTTAATTTGTTGCTTAATTTTATTTTTAAGTCGTAGAAGAGAGTAAAAATATAACACATTTTGTGAATTTATATGTTTTTTTACTTTCATACTATTATAAACCCTATGAACTATAGAATATGAGTCGTTTTTCTACCGTGAATTAGGTGGCCGATAACTAGTGCACTGGTGGACGATAACTGAGTGAAAAGGCCGATAGCCGGTATATTTGCTAGTTTTACGAATAATATATTTTTTTTAATTATGTATCACTGATACGTCTATAAATGTTAGGTTTTATGAAACTAGACTATTGTAGGTTGAAATGAAAAAAAAAAAAACTTGGAGTGCAGCTTAATGATAGAAATTAACTCTGAAGTCAACAAGCCGCTTAAATGGCCGATAACCGGTATGTTTACCCTATATATAATTTTTTAAGCAATTACATACATTTTTTTTTTTTCTCCTTTGCAGAGTCGCAAAGGCGTCAGGATGGACGAGTGTGAATAGTTCCCTAAAGAGGAGGGAGAGTCAGGGTGTTGCGATAGCACACCTGGCAATAAGAACTTTTTTAACGAGCTGGTTCGACGGTGCTGCCACCGACGGACGATTGCGACACCAGCGTCGTGATCATCAACCAATGAGAAGACGCCAGCACCAAGCCAGCGAGTCTTGAGAATATTTTTATTTTTAAAAAGTGGAGGATCATAGTTTTTGTTTTGGAACAGCTGTCACTCCTTTTTTTCAGCAGCAAAGTCTGTGCTTAAAATTTCATTAAAAGGAACCGAAAAGCTAAGTATTTTCACTGTTATCGAATATTTGGTATTGCCTCAGTAATTATTAATATTCTGTACGTACGAATTTGAGAAAATTGGAGTAGCCTTGGGATTATGTTAATCTAGTTTTGTTACTCGACTGCTACAAAAGGAAGGGTTATGATTTAAGCTGACTGTGAATTTAGTGATTCAATGATGGAACAATTTGGTGATAATTAATCTTTGTGTTACTTAAGGAGTCTACACACCAAACCCGCCGACCCGCCGACACAGCCCGGCGGCTTGGTGTCGGCGACTTTGCTTCAAGAATCATGTCGGCGACTCGTACCCGCGCGTGCAAGTCGGCGGCATGGCCGGCGACTTGCGTACGCGCACGCTCAGTTGCCCGCCGACACTCCAGCGATAGTGACGTGCTTGTGTTTTTTTTGCGATTTTCTGCAATAATGGAATGGGACGAAGAAACCACTCTAAAGTTAATAAATTTGTATCATATAAAGGAATTATTATGGAACCCAAAACACTTGGATCACAAATGTAGACCTAAACGTTTTGATGCACTAAATGAGATGGCAAACGAATTAAATACAAATGTCACAGAAATAGAACGGAAGATAAAAAATTTGACGAGCCAATATTATAGAGAAAGAAAAAAGACGATTGAATCAAAAAAGTCTGGAACCAGCGCAGATTCTGTTCATGAGAGCAAGTGGTTTGCCTTTAAATCTTTGAATTTCTTGCTCAATAAAAATAAACCTACTGGAACAATCGATACGGTATGTAACATTTCAGTGATGTTGTATTATTTTATTTCTAACCTAATTATTAGAGCACACAAGAATAATATGTAAGCTTGGCCCGAGTGAAGAGAGGCGCGCGGTAAATAAAGACATAGGTACTTATTTTATCTGCCTTTGTTGTTGCGCTGCCGCTATTGTTATTCCACCGAAATATTTCCTAAACAAATTATTTCTTGGAATGGCATGTGCACATATAATAGTCATTGCAAATGTATTTTTTAAAAACTAACAACTCTTTTCTCAACAATCTTTTAATTTCGCCGAATTTCTATTATAAACCGAGAGATTCCGTACCATTTTCTTTTTTTTTTCTTTTTAGGTTGTTTTAGAAATATTATTATTAATTATTATTTACATTGATAATAATTATCAATGTAAATAATAATTAATAATAATAATTATCAATGTAAATAATAATTAATAATAATATTTCTAAAACAATTAGTATTAGGTATGATTTATGACCATTGTCTTTTTTTTCATATATTCCGTGCGGTGTACCTACTCGCGGGTAAAAGCTAGTTTAACCTCCTGCGTACATTTGTACTCCTCATAGTACGTAAGAGATTTAAAAATCTGTGGACTTTATTTTAATTGCCAGCACAAAAATATTTTACTAGCGTCATCTAGTGACTTCTATGCTTACGTCAAAAAAATTAAAACGTCAAATGTCAAACTTCATTCTTTTTAAAATGGCGTTGGAAGGTGACCGCACGAGCGGGCGTTTGCGCAAAAGTAAGTAAATCCATATTCATCCGTAAATTTTTTTGCTTGATTTTATCTTTTTTTGCGTAAAACAACGCAATGGTAGTTCAAACTAATGGCTTAGCATATTATTTTGACAAAATTTCAAATGTTTGTCCTGTAACCTTGATATTTATTTCTATGTCCTTTACGAAGTACTAAAGTATGTAAGCAATATTTTTCACGACTGTCTTCCCAAGTACTGTGTAAAGTACGTTGACGATTTAATCAAGTTTTATGTTTTTTTTAGCGCTTACAAATAACGCCATCATCGATGCTTTGGACGACTCCGAGTTCGATTATTCCGGAGATGATTCAGATGAAGATCCGGCGTTCGTTCCACCAGAATACAACCAAACAGCCCGTGATCACCGTAATAGTGAGTCCAGTGGTTTACCCTTGTTTGGCAGAACAACTTTTCGTCGAAAATCACTCCGGCTAATTTTGGTTACTATAAAGTCGTTTAGTCGAATTATTCATTTCACCGAATAATTACTTTTTATATTTTTATTTAGCCTATTTATTTCTTTGAAATAATTTCATTTGACCGAATTTTCAAATTCACTAATTTTATTTAGACTAATGTTTCACTAGACTAATAATGATTTAGTCGAAATATCGCATCGAATATTCATTTAATTAATTATTCGTTTTCTTTCATTGTCTATAAAAAAATCGGGCTCCGCCGAGCTACCTTGGTAGGTGGTAATCAGCAATTTTACCAAGGATGCAAGAGCGAGCGAAGCGAGCTCGGAACCTGGGGCACCCCGACTCGGATAGGTTAGGTTCGAAGGGGATGGCGGGGTCTGAAAGACCCCGCCATCCCCTTCGTGTTAGGTTACTTTAAACCTTGCAAACAGAAACAGGAGCCCCGCGAAGCGGGGCTCCGTCGAGCTACCTTGGTAGGTAGTAATCGGCAATTTGACTAAGCATGCAAGGGCGAGCGTATATTACTGATGACCACCTACCGAGGTAGCTTGACGGAGCCCCGCTTCGCGGGGCTCCTATTTCTGATTACAAGGTTTAAAGTAACCTAACATGAAGAGGATGGCGGGGTCTTTCAGACCCCGCCATCCTCTTCGAACCTAACCTGTCCGAGTCGGGGTGCCCCAAGTCCCGAACTCGCTTCGCTCGCTCTTGCATCCTTAGTTACTGATTACCACCTACCAAGGTAGATCGACGGAACATAAATATTTACAATGTTTTCTTTTCTGCATTACATTACACCAATCGAATATTCGATAAACTAAATTTTATTCCACCTGAATATTATATCAAATGAATATTATACCTTTTGATCAATAGCGCAAATGTTGTTATCGCAAATAAATATTCGATGAAATGAAAATTAAGTTAACCGATAATATACAAACTGATTATTTTCTCGAACGTTGTTCGAATTAGTAAAATTATATCAAAAGTTGTTCGACCAAACAAGGGTGAACCGAGTCCAGTAACTCGGATGAAGATCAAACTGATTTGAATTCCCCTGTGGCTTCTCCTACAATGTCAGACGACTCAGACTTCACACCTTCTACTTCATCGTACCAACCACGAGTAAGAGGCCGTACAAGAACAACATCGCGCGGGCGGGGTCGTGGTCGTGGTCGTGGTACAGGTGAAAGCTCACAATCATTATCCACTCGACAGATAGCTATTAGAAATCGACAAAATATTGCTGGCATTCAAGACACTTGGACTCACGATACACTAGATTCAGAAATCAATAGTTTAATGCAACCTGCCTACATCCAGAAAAATACAGAGGAGTGGGAGTGGTACCAATTTTATAACCAATACATAGATGATGAAATTCTAAGTCAGATGGTAACCTGTACCAATAGAACACAAGTTTTAGAGACCGGTAAATCCATGGGACTGACTTTAAAAGAGCTCAAGGTCTATATTGGTATCACCATGATCATGTCCGCATTGCAGTACCCACAAATTTCTATGTATTGGTCTGAAAAATGGAAAGTTCCGTTAGTAGCAAGAGCTATGACTAGGAACAGATTTTTTTTTATTAGACTCAGACTGAAATGCGTCTATGACTCCGAAGTGACGCCCGAACAAAAAATACAAAAAATCTGGAAAGTTCAGCCTTTACTTGATCGCATATTAGCCGGGTGTCACGAACAAATTCGTCCACAAGAAATGAGTATAGACGAAATGATTATACCTTTTACTGGAAAATGCCCAATGCGACAGTACTGTCCTAACAAGCCGAACCCAGTAGGCCTCAAAGTTTTCGTCTTAGCTTCACCGAAAGGTATTGTTTGTGACATGGCAGTATACCAGGGAGATACTACATTCCCCCTCTTAATCAACCAAGGGTTTTGTTTGGGAGAAGCTGCCATAATTCATATGACAAGGACTTTAGTTCCAGGACATTTACTGTTCTTTGATCGTTTCTTCACCACGGCTAAACTTTGTGATGAATTACTAAGACTTGGATTTCATGGCACAGGTACTATTATGAAAAATAGAGTCCCTAAAAACTGTGTACTGACTGACGAAAAAACGTTTAAAAAAAAAGCGAGAGGAAGTATTGAAGTAAAAGTAAGAGAAGACCGTAAGCTCGCTGTAACAATGTGGCTTGATAATAAGCCTGTTCTTATGATGTCTACTTGTTATTACGATCAAGAACACGATGAATGCGAGCGGTGGTCAAAAAAAGATAGAACATATGAAAAAGTGAGGAGACCAGACGTTATCAAAAAGTATAACGAAAATATGGGTGGCGTCGATCTTGCTGATCGGATGCTTTCTGTTTGTCCATCGCGCAATCGAACTAAAAAGTGGACAATTCGAGTGATTTCTCATCTTGTTGACCTTTGTGTGGTAAATGCTTGGTTGCAATATAGGATCGTAGAAACAGAGAAGGGCACACCAAAGAAAAATATAGTACAAATGAGAGAATACAAACTGAACTTAGGTACCAAACTCATCAATGACAATGAAGAAGAATGTGACGATGACGATGAAGGCGAAGTTGAATACGAAGAGCTTGAACCAAAGCATAAAAAACGCAAGGCTCTTATCAAGCCAGTTCCTTCCAAAGAAAACCGTACCAAAAGTGCTGCACATTTGCCAGAATATGGTACAAAACAATGGCGTTGCAGAAAGAATGGTTGTGACAAAAAAACTACCGTATTTTGTAAAAAATGCGATATTTATCTTTGTTTTACGCCTAATCGTAACTGTTTTACAAATTTTCATGAAGACTGTTAATTATAGCTTTTATAAAACTTTGATATATGAATAACTATTGATCTCTAATGTTCCTACCATTGAATTACTGTAAGTTTGTATGTTTAAGTTTAAGCTTTTTGAGAATATGTTAAGAAGAAAAGGTTAATTCCTGTTGATTTTGAAGAATTTAATAAAAACTAATTAATACACACCTGGAATCCATTATTTGATGACCATATCTCCTCATTATGCCATAAATCTAAGTCAGAAATATTTTACGTCCTTTATAAATCACATATTTATTTAGTTCCCTTGTACTTTGTGTAGGACATAGTGTAACGCCAGATGTCGCCAGCGATGCCAGCCAAAGCCAGGCAAGCCTGCCAGCGCCAGCCAGCCAGCCATCTGTCCAGCTCGCCACGTCACTGCCCTACCACGTGAGCCATCCCCGCCAAATTCTGAGCGGAGCGGGTGAAATAGCCGCCAGCCGGCGAGCTATATAAAAGCGAGGAGCAGTGATTTTGGTGTGTCTGTTTATAACGATAATTGTAAGGGAAAGCTCTGCCCAAATAAAAAGCGTAAATTAAGTATTTTCTATTTATTTTCATCTTTGTCGTTTCAACTCAGAAGTGTGATAAAAAAAACCTACGTTAAAACGACGCTCTGCTACACATTAATCTCGACGGTCGTCTTATCTGGAGGACGAAGATTTTGCTTTGGTAAGCCAGACTTCTGAAAATAAAAACGAAGAAAGGCGATGCACACCACCCGCAAAGAAAATATTGAAGTCTCCTTGCACAAGAAGTTGAAAAATCATCAACAATGATCTGGATCACGAAGTGTCTACCCTCACGTCGGAAAGAACACCATGCCGCATCGTTTATTCCGTTAATGATCGAGTTTCAAGAAGCATTCTTCTCGCTACCAGCAACGCTTCTCTGTGGAAATGAAAGCTACCTCAAAGTCGTCAATAGCGGATCCAAGGACATCGCAGGCAGGAGGGATTCGTCATACTTCACGCCGAGAGCTGCCAGGAATCATGCTTAAACAACCAGGTCAGTCATGCCATGCCAATGTTTGCAAAATGCCATTAGCCAAATGTGTTTTATATTTGAGTGCCTCGTGTGTCGATAAATAATCATAAAATGCCATTGGTGACCTTGACAAAACTAGGGTAAGCCTGATAAGCAAATCTGATTGTAATCAATTTATTAGTTTACTAGCTGTTGCCCGCGACATTGCACGCGCATATCCCGTTTTATTCCCGTTCCCGTGGGAACATCTCGTTACCGTATAGCATATAGCCTCTCTCGATAAATGAGCTATCTAACACTGAAAGAATTTTTTAAATCGGACCAGTAGGTCCTGAGATTAGTGCGTTCAAACAAACAAACTCTTCAGCTTTATAATGTACCTACTATAGTAAATAGTAATATGGTAGGTATATAGTATAGATATAATATTAGTATAGATTATCTCGGTATAAAACTGCTTTGCTAGCTATACTAGGGAGCTGGGAGTTGGAATATACAGATTTAGTCCAAATGCGCATTAAGTACACGTAGGCCTTAGGAATAGATAAGCACATCACAAACAAGAGATTGGTAGAGTCAAAATTAATGAGCCATTTAGCCAGCAGGTATTATAAAAAAAACCCGAATTGATGTATGCCTCTCCTATTGTTTAGTTATGAGAAAGAACGGAGATAGTTGCCTATGTGTCGATAACAGAGCCTTAAATGCATTAATTGTCCGCGATAGATAACCATTTTAATATAATATCGATAAGCAAACTAAATTATCTGGTAAGAAGTACCTACTTCACCAGTCTGAATGTAGTCCAAGGGTACCCATAAACTCAGCATCTATCCTAAAGATACATTTAGCGCTCCCTCAGTTTTTATGCGCTGAATCAACAAGTTCGTAGATAGTTTAGTAATTTCAAAGTAAATTATCAAATAAAAGTAACTCCAATAATGTCGTCAAATGGTCGGGGTCAAACGCAGATTTTTTATTTAATTATGTACATGTGGGTAAATGTAAATTTTTACAAAACAGGATTTCTTATTTAGCTGAGTTATTTAGTGATGAATTATTATGTTCATGGCATTGAACCGGGTGAATTTAAGTTTGCAGCTGTGTCTCAATTTCCCGTTCTGAGTAACATACACAAAGTGCGTCAGTTCATTGGACTATGTAGCTACTTTAGGAAGTTCATCCATAATTTTGCAATAATGGCTCGTCCACTAACGGAACTATAAAAAAAAAATGAGATGTGGGTATGGTATAAAATCTTAGTTTTGCCAATAGAAATTCACACGGATGCATGCAAGTTACCCATAGCAAGTATTCTTTTACTAATACGGATAGGCGGTAGTTTGAGCTCTGTCTTGTATTTTAGTTGCGCTACAAGTCGAAAAAAAAAAGTGTTTTTCACATCGTTATTACGAAGTTTTAGAATCTGTGTTGTGTAAAAATGTCCGTGTAATTACGGATTGTAGTGCAGTTCGCGATACAATGACTAACGTGATCTTATTGCACGCATTGCCTACTGGTGACTTTCAATTCGAGACTTTAAAATTGCCGTTGAGTATTTTATAGACCAGGTAAGCGCTTAGAGCATATCAACGCCTTGAGCAGGAATCCGATAGATGCCGTTAATGTGTTCCTTTTAAAAGTAAACTGTTGGTTTCGAAGAGTGCAACGTATATTGATTTATTGTAAAGTGGGTGCACAGATAGTGATACTGTAAATAATTATGGGCTGTCTCGTAAAACGCTTTACGATAACCGATCAGTTGTGCCAAATTTCGCGCGTAGAAAATATTTCAAATGCATCAAAACGATGGCCATTACATATAGGAAATATGTGACGTCGTGTTTACATTGTGCGTACGATAAAAGAGAATACGGATGAAAAGAAGGCAAATTACATCGAATCCCTAAACCTATTAAACCAATGAAAATGGTAGACATCGATAATTTGAGCCCTTTTGAGCAAAATTAAAAAGGGGTGCCAATAAGTGTAGTGTTAATTCTTTCTCTAAATTCGTTGTTTTTGAGCCTACACGTATTGTCAATTCTGTAAAGACAATTACCGTCTTATTACAAAATAAAAGCGCGTAAAAAAAAAGGGTTTAACTAAAAACCCAGGATTGAATCTCGTAAAACGGTTTGCACAAACGTTATTACATGTCGTGGTTTTGTGATAAACCATGGTCTAACAGTAGTAGCTGTCAAATGTGTGTGAAAGTTTCTGATAATAACTTTTTCATTGTGCTGTTGTTTTTATGTTAATTTCAGCCAAAATGTATTTAAAAATTGTAGATTTAATTGTTTAGACAATGGTTCAAAAAAAACGGCACTAGGTCAGGTCAAGGTTTAATCTTATATGTTTTGTATACGGAGAAATTTAAACCGCGGTTCCGCAGATAAGCCTGAACTTGGTAGTCCAGGTTTAAACTAAGGTTTATTCAGTTTTTGTGATTATTAGAGTTTAAACGCATTTCTAGTTTACTTAGTTTCCCAGATCACGTAGTTTTTGTCCATGGTAAGGCCTTTACCAGTAGATACTTTAAGAAGTTCGCAACAGAAAAACAGTTAAAGATAAAGATATTTTATTTGTTCAAAACATGCGTTTACACACAAATTAAGCATGCAAGTTCTTATAATTTAGTTTGTCCGTACATGTTTTACCTGGTGAGGTTCACAAATTTTGCTTTTTTACAATTTACTAGATAAATTACAGGTGTGTCTATTGTTGTACGTGTGTAGTTAAATACATGTTAACAGCTATTGCGTGGCCTAGGTGTAATGGGCAGGTAGAACGCTCTAATTGCACAATTCTCGATGCGTTGGGAGCCACGGAACCTAGCGAGGCCTCTCTTATTTGGGACAATAGTTTACCAAAGTCATATGGAGTATTAATAATACTGTTAATGATTTAGCAGGCTATAATTTATACGAGTTAATGTTTGCTCGTGTAGGTAGATCTGAATGTGATGTTTCCATCCCTGGTTGGTTTATGAGACAGTGCGATCTAGACGCAACAGGGCTATATTATAATCGAATTTGAACAGCTAGCAAGAAAATGAAACGTAACTGCGATAAAAGGCGTAAAAATAGTACAATTTACAAAAAAAAGCGATTAGGTACAGTTAGTAAGTACGTACTTTGTTGCCAGGTTCAAACTCCTTGCTGCAATAAGGTTAATTCCAGTCCGTGGTTAATTCTAAGTTAGATGATCTATATTCTGGCCCATGTGTTATTGCCTAAGGATTTAGGTAATATATAATAGCTGTAATGTATAGGTAAATGTCTTAGAGGATACAAGAAGTTCACAGGCCCAATATGCGCTGATTTATTACGACCATATCGTAGCATTGCTTTATACCCGATAGCGCCAGTAGTGTGAATCAACAGTAGGAAAACGAAGATCTCGTAGATCTCCTAGACAGCTAAATTATAGTCCATGTTATCGATATGCCATTTGCTCTGAGCTGACTTGTAATCACTGTTTTGTTGTTCCCATTGCGGGAGCAATTGTTCCAGGATGGCCGATTGTAACGCCAGATGTCGCCAGCGATGCCAGCCAAAGCCAGGCAAGCCTGCCAGCGCCAGCCAGCCAGCCATCTGTCCAGCTCGCCACGTCACTGCCCTACCACGTGAGCCATCCCCGCCAAATTCTGAGCGGAGCGGGTGAAATAGCCGCCAGCCGGCGAGCTATATAAAAGCGAGGAGCAGTGATTTTGGTGTGTCTGTTTATAACGATAATTGTAAGGGAAAGCTCTGCCCAAATAAAAAGCGTAAATTAAGTATTTTCTATTTATTTTCATCTTTGTCGTTTCAATAGTGAAAAACCAGTTTTCCAGGTTCAGGATTTTTTTAAATATTTTTTCCATGCTCAGTAATAGCCTAACAGTGCAATACGAGAGATTCAGAAATAAACTCCAAAAAAAGTATGTCTGGTACTCAGGAGGGTATAATACATTTCATAAGTAAACTGTTGGTGATTCAAATAAAATATTATTTCAGGAGATAATAGCAACTGACAATAATGCCCAACATGCGGACAATGATGCTCAACATGGGGAAAACGATTCACCTCAAACGTCAAACATCATTCCCCAAGCGAATAAACGTTATAAACCTAATCCAAGTAATGAGATGGTGTCGGAAGCATTAAATTTAATGAGAACAGTCAGTCAACGGACAAATCAAAAAATAAAAGATGAGGACGATTTGTTTGGCGAATATATTGCGACACAACTTAGAAAATTTGATAAAACAACAAAGGCAATAATAAAACATCGGATTAACAATATCTTTTTTGAAACCGAAACTGGATATCGTTCAGACATGTTCGAAGCTTCGCCAAGACCTTCTACTTCCCATAGTCATCCAGGATATTATACAATGGATCAATGTGATGTAAATTCCTACTACTCATCATCCAACTCTGCCGTAACAAACCCTGTTTCACCGCCTCTTGGTGAACCTTCAACATCTTCAATTGAACCTTCGTTACGTGTGTCGCTTCAAGAGAGTGGTGATATTGAGAACATATTATCATCTATTGAGTCAGATAAATAGGTTTATTCCACAAATCCCCACCGTATGCACTCTGAGAATAACCCTATCACCTGATGCGAGATAACGTTATGTAGGCACAAGTATTTCGTCTTAATGTTGTTGTCATAGAATCGTCATAGTATACTCAAAATGCATAAAAACATCAGTGGGGATTTCGCGGTGGGGATTTATAGAATAACTCGGTAAATAAAACCACTTATAAATGAACAAAAACAAGTGATTTACGAAGTTTTTAATACAAATTATAATAAAAATACAAGTACTAATACAAGTATGAGTTTCATTAAAACTTACGAGTTAGTCATTGATCATTCTGCCATGGTAATCTCCCGACATCGGAAAGAAAATATTGAACCAATTCTGTCCTTATAACCTCAGGAGATTGTGTCCTTGTAACCTCAAGGGAATGTGTATTGTCTTGTCTAGGCAAGTCAGCAAACAAATTATTTTCACGTGGTTCCCTGCGCCAATCTCCTGGATTGATTTCTCCCCTACTATTTTCAGTATCATATTCATTTTGTTGTATTATACCATGTCGTTTTACATAATTGAACAAATGAATACATGCCAATGTTACAATAGTAACTTTTTGTGGATTTAGCTGGATGGGTTTGTTAAATATCTTAAATTGTTTTGTTAACTGTCCAAATACGTTTTCAACTACTCTTCGACCTCGACACATGCGATAGTTGTACACTCTCTTGGGAGACCCTTTCGCATGATTACCATCATAAGGTTTTAAAATATTGGTTTGTAAAGGAAACGCATCGTCGCCCAAAAAAAATAGGGTACTGGCATAATTCTTCCAGGTAGAGGTTTTTTATCTGGCAAATTTAAATCATTATTATATAACATTCTGCATAATGAAGAGTTAGCAAATACACCACCATCGGAAATGCGACCCTGGCACCCCACATTAGCGTATAAAAACTTATAATCTGCATCCACTAATGCAAACAGTACAATACTGAAATACATTTTATAATTAAAATAATCGCTTCCACTTCGTGCTGGACATTGAATTCTAATGTGCTTTCCATCCATAGATCCAACACAATTAGGTACATTCCATCTACTCAGATATCCATCTGCAACTTTTGTCCATTCGTTTGATGTTCGTGGAATCTGAAATCGGAAATGTGCTCGGTGATAGGATAGCCATTTGCCTACTTATATAGTAATTTTTCGGAACATAGTTTTTCTGGAAGATTAAAGAAAGTTAAACGCCCATATATGTACATACCTTCACATAATCCGAAAGTCCATCTACGATAGCTTGGCACACTTCTGGAATAATGTAGGAAATAAGTTGAGGAGATACTTTAAAGGTGTCACAAAGACTGTTGAATGAATCTCCCGTAGTCAGGTATTTTAATGTTAATGATAATCTGTCCGTTGGTGAAATTGCACTTCTGTAATTTGTATTTTTTTTAACTATTGTGGGTCCAACAATGCTTAGTAAATATTCAAAGTCGGTAAACGTTAACGACATAAATGTCTTAAAATGTAAGGGTCTTTTTACAATCAAATCGTCTGTTCTTAAATCTTTTATTCTATCACTGTTACTGTAACAACTGCGACTCATTAAGCTTGGTCTAACCCAACACTGTCGTTTTCTCTTCAGGGACCCAGCTAAAATTATTCCACATGCTGCTATTATTAGATCAGCATCAGTATCCATGTTTATTGTAGGCTGCAATATTCGAGAAAAACAACACGTCACGTTCGTACACACTGCAATCACTAACTAAAAAAGTTGTACTGATTTCTTGCCGCCGACTAACTCACCGACACAGCCCCATGACACATGTTGGCGGGTTGGCGGGTTTGGGTCGCCGACACCAAGCCGCCGGGCTGTGTCGGCGGGTCGGCGGGTTTGGTGTGTAGACTCCTTTAGAGACCATAAAACTGTTCACGTTGTGTATTATTTTAATATTATTGTTCTAATAGGTGTAACACTATGGTGAGTGTCTGAATGTCAAAGTCAGTTTAGAATTACTTATGGAATAAAAATCTATAGGCAAGTACCTAGTATAAGAGAGCTAAAATGTATAATAATATATAAATAGGGATAACATTGATGGAAATAAAAAAATAAATAAATGATAATATAGCAAACAGTATAGGCGGTACAACAACTACACAAAGAAATTTAAAAGTACTGGTGTCGACCGGTTTCCGGTAAACCATGTAGTGCGAGGCAATCACATTACCACAGTTCACAGTGCGCTGTATGCAGCCTCCTGTGACGCACGAATTACCGGTATAAATGAATACTGTGCACTTGCAGTATTGGAAAAAAACTTTTTGTGCAAACCTGTAGTATTGCATATTTTTAGAGGTAACTAATAATACTGTTGCAGACAATTATTCAAAGAGTAGGTACTACAGACATGCTGTGTAAAACAGTTATAAGACTTTTGTGCAACATACAGAGGAATGTAGTTTAGCGTACAACATGGAAAAAAAATTATGTGGTAGGTGTAGTCAATGTAACTCACGAAGAACATTATCCATAAACCTACGGAAACATTAGCATACTACATTATCATCTGCCTAGTCCTTTGCCAACAAGTTGGTCAACATAAAGTCTGACTAAATGCAGAATGGAGTTAGTATTTGTTCTACCTTGAACATGGTCACTAGCAACAGCAATGCAGCGTCAGCGACATACATTCAACACCGAGACCTACTAGATCTTTGCCTCATCGGCTCAATACACATACAACTCACATGTAAATAGGCATCAATGTTTATTGACCATAAAATCTGTATTATAACAAGAGTAATAACTATAATAAATAAGTCATCAAGTTGGAGCCGAGTTTGATTCATATTCCGATACTCCTTCACTGTGGCCAAGACACACTTAGCCGTAATCAATCTTCTGAGTCTGTGCGATTGGCAGTGAAAATCATTTATTGTGTACATTGCACTATGTACACAAACCCTATTCCTACCCAAATTCCGTCTGTTACCGTAGGTCTCCTTTTAACGACTTCCCTCTGGTAAATTGGTATGGTTTATATGGTCAGTTAGGGAACTAAGGAAATTAGGTTGCTAACATCACTAAAATCCTAGCCAACAAACTATTTGACATGTATAACATGGCGCATTTTTTGTAGCGATTATATAGCTAACAAGTATTCAAGTCTTGACGTATATGTGAATACGTATTTTATGAATAAAAAGTACTACTCAATTGTACTCAATAGTTCAGCCCCTAAGACAACCCACTGATCCAGCCCACAAAACTATATGGTACAAGATTCATGGTTTCAAATTAAAAACTTCTCACGTCGGACAGATACCCAACCCATCAGTAAAACTTGCATAGTACCTAAATATCATTACAAACTATTTTAGAATACTCCCAAGGGAAATAGACAAGATGACAAGTTTTTTCTAAGACACTAGCCCAACAAAACCCACAACCTTATACAATGAAATTCACAGAAAAAAACAACAACAGAATCTAAACAACATAAAAAATGTTTTAA
Source organism: Agrotis segetum (assembly GCA_036375495.1). Classification (NCBI taxonomy): domain Eukaryota; kingdom Metazoa; phylum Arthropoda; class Insecta; order Lepidoptera; family Noctuidae; genus Agrotis; species Agrotis segetum. Next base: position 3,989,810 of record JAQSVV010000002.1, read on the forward strand.
AAGAATGCAAAATCTTTGGTTACATCAGTCTTTGTTTTAAATATTCAGGTACCAATAAAATAGAATTATTAAATATTAATCTCATCATCTCTCAATCATAAAACATACTAAAAAGGTGTGAGGTATCTGCAAGTCGCCAAATACGGGATACCACGATAAGCAACGTATTAATTAATAAAAACTGAATATGACGACCCATACCCTGTTCGATTGCACGAAAATAGAACCCTAACAACAAAATCCACATTCTTAGTTGTTCGCAGCGTGTAAAAGAGAGGATCTTTTTATTAAACAGCACGAATGCTTTTCTACTTTTCATTCACGAGTCAGACTACATCTCGAATTTTCTGGCCAGTCTGCAATATTCAATGATGGATTTGACACAAAGACAAAAATCACCATAGCTGATAGCAGTCATTCGATTACCGACGATTTTAGGTGTAAATTGCACAAAACAACTTCGAGTTTGTAAAATGGCGGTTGATTATCTTGTTTACAATTTCTCCAACCGACCGATCGTTGCAAGCAGCTCAAGAAAATCACAAAACGAAACGGGAAACCACCATTGGCACCATTTTTGATGTTTGAGTACGATCACAGAGGACGATCGTTTGGATTCAGTGTTGCCAACTGCTATTGTAAGAAATGCGCTAAACAAAACCTAAAATGCACTAGGTTTGTGCTAATTTTGATAAAAGGGCACCAAAAAAATAAAATCAATAAAAATATTTAAAAAAATTAGTTTATTTTGAGAATATTTTTATTTCAAAAATATATCGTCGTCCGAATCAGAGTTGGATTCATGGTCTGAATTCACGGTTGCTGAGATGGCAGTTTGAGAAGTTGAGGGACCAGGAGTTGATTGTTGGAGTTTAAACGTATCTTTCGAACCGACTTTTTTTTCAAGAACTGCCTTCGGAATATCTGTAATCGTAAATGTAGCAAGTTTTATTTGCTGCTCGTAGCCCAGCTATACGACCATGGAGATACGAATTTTCATGAATAACTAATAATTAGAGGTGCGTTCTGAAATTTAACTGTGTTTCAGAAAGCGCCATTGATTGGTTTTGTTTTTGATAAATTGCAGACTTTTAAAAATGCACTAGTTAAGGCACTAGGCACTGTTGTGAAATTTTGAGCACTAAAACATCAAAAAATGCACTAGATCTAGTGCCGAAAGCACTAAGTTGGCAACACTGTTTGGATTTGGCACGGATTTGGCGAGTTGTTGGCGTTTGCGTCCACAGACTAAGTAGAGAGCACTGACTTATTAATCCTATGGACCTGAAATACCTACAAGAAAAACGTGTATACCTAAACTTTGCTGGGGCCTATAAATGGCGGCTAATAGAGTAAACCCATGTCGATATTTCTCTACAATAACATCGATAAAATTTACACGTGCAATCATGTTTAGTTTGGATAATATTGGTGCCGATTCTCTTGTTCAATATCTATAAAATAAATGGAGAATTTTTACCTTTTAGTCGGTATGCCAGATCATTTTCTTTTTTTTAAGTAAGCAAGTTCAACTTGCTTACTTGCGAGACGCGCAAAGATAACATCCTTCTTCTAAGGTAGCGCAAGAAAAGGACAGTTGAGCTAAGTTAGTAATTGACAAACTACTTTGGTGAGGAGTCGCGATGAATGAACACTTTGATTCGGCTCGTGTCAGATAAACATTGGCTCGATGCAACTCGTTTCTTCTACAGTCGACGCCAGGCTTAAAAGTGTTATTCAAGTATTGCGTTAAGACGCGGGCCCACCGCGGTGCATGCTGTGCACGGGCACGCGGCGCATTTTAGCTCCGTGTATTAATTTGTTTGACAACGTGGGTCTACGTTTCCACTGGAGTACCTATACCAAGAACCACGATTATGTATAGCATGGCGCACGGAGGCACGGCTACGCACGTGCCACTGCAATCCACGGACACGAAACGCGTCCGTCCCACAAGGCCTATGACTGAAAACAAACGATAAGCTATAGATAGCTGTGAGTCATATTCGTGTACTCCAGTGGAAATGTCGACCCACGTCAACAGCGTTGAGCTATGTATTCGAGCAAGCCACGCATTTGTATCAATGACTCTCCGTGCACAGCGGTGGGCCCACCCCGCGCCTTTAGGTAGACGTTCGAGACGGAGGGAACAAACACAACACAAGAAAACAAATGACGCTGCATCCGCGATAGGCTACCAGCACGGACACACACGTATCTTTTATGACATGCCGATGATTTTTGAAAGTCAACAATAATTCAAAGCCAAATCATTTATTTCAATAAGGCCATCAAAGAGGCACTTTTAAACGTCGCATAATTAAAATTAAGGAAATGGGATGGGATGGGATTGGATTGGATTGATTCTACACCCATTCGCAAAGGTAGGTTGGATGAAGAAGAATGGGCAAAAAACACCATACTTACTATTTTTAAAAATGTTTTACAATATTTTCATATTTGTCCAGTTGAAACAAGATTTTTCAAAGTGAAGAAAACAAATGTGGATTGTTTTTGTTGACATCTTTAAGTTTTCAATGCCAGTTGTTTCCAGCCAAATTTTCTTTTTTTCCTTTATTAGCAGGCAGCCTTGAAAATAAAACATTAAACCATTATAGAACTTTAGTCTAGCATTATCGATAAATATTAAAATGTCATGTATGCACTACTCTATCCCTAAAATAAACAAGAAAATGATTTCATGAAATACAATGTTATTACTGTTGATATTAGAGGCAAAAGGGAAATTATGAATGCTTTACTGTTGAAACTCTTCAACTAATGCAGAATATTTTGTTTATTATCTAAATCTAAAAGTATTAAAGCTGAAAAATGAAGTACGTACTGGTGCAAAGTTATTTTCGGGTGATTTCCGCTTCTTTTGACGCCACATCCTATTATATTGCAATTGGGCATCTTGTAATTGATGATTTCCACTATAGAAACGAGTTCAAACGCAACAACACAGCAAAATTACTCCAATATTCGCAAATATATCCACAGCTCACGAACATTTGACAGTTGACGTACCCCAAGTTTGTTGACAAACAGTGGGGTCAGAAAATGGCGACCGGCCGCAAATAGGTATTTAATGACGCGAGGAATGAGGTGTTTCCATTAAAGGAACTGTCAAAAACACTTTCATCCTTTTTCACTTACGCAAAATGAAAGAAGTTAAAAAGAGATAGCAGTATTTTTATGATTTTGGTGTCGATATGCCTCATATTTGTATAACTACTTTTTGTATAGTCAAACATTTCAAGTCTATAGGATTAATAAGTCAGTGGTAGAGAGTATACACTTTTGCGTCAGTCTGCGTCAGAGACTAGACCACAGAGACGAGACCTAGACTAAACTCTATGGTTGGATCTAACTTGGTCCGGACCGCACCACGAACCGAACCGAACGGTGCGGTCAATATGTTGTGTCCAGGGGTCAATCTTCACTGTTGTAACCATCCTTTGACAAAAAACAAAAATATTTAAGTTTAATGTATTTAAAATAAATTGCCTTTTTGTTTCTGCAATCTGTGCCTCAGCATTGAAAATTGACCCCCAGACGATCGAACTTGGTCCGGAGTCCGGACCAAGACCGGACCAGTGTTGCCATATCTACCAACTTTTCGGTAGATCTACTTACTTTGCCAGTTAATGTTTTCTTTTATTAAATGAAAACCTGCAAAAGAAGTAGACTGCACAAAACCGACGTTGGTTCGGTGCGTCCGCGCCGTCCACACGATTGAACTTGGTCCGGGCCGCACCACGTTCGGGACCGAACTGAACCAGCCGTACCGATATTAATAGGTAATAATAATTATGTCCGCTGAACCGTGCGCCACACGTTCGAATTTGGTCCGGAGCGCACCAAGGTCGTGGTACGGTCCGGACCAAGTTCGATCGTCTGGAGCAGTCTGGAGAGAACCTTCAATTCCATAGCTCTCGCACGAGCGTTTTTTTTATGGCCGTTAAAAAAGCGCCAGAAATAGAATAAATGCATCCCCATGTTTCTGTTTACACTTCAGCGCTTTTAAAGATAAACGCAGACTTAGCCGCACCGCAGTCTCCGCAGTCCCCGCATTACGAATTCTTTGTATGAAGTTCTATGAAATCTCGCACACTCACCCGCATCGCAGTAGCCGCAGAAGCGGTAAGAAAACGATGACTGCGGGGACTGCGGTGGGGCTAGGTCTGCGTTCACCTTTATTAACCCTGACAGCTATGTATGCTGGAGGTCGGGGGTGCGTTTAAATCCTTCGGCGGTATTTCGCCGGGAAAAAATTAAACTAGCAAGGATTCGCTGAACGGAGTCTTAAGTTTCTGTCAATGTTAGCTGTCAAATTCAATTGACAGCTCAGTTTTTAAAACAAATAATCAATTTAAAGGTGTAATATTATAATCCATAATCCACAAATAATATTCACTCTCTAAAATAAAAATATTCGTTTTACGGCGCGAATGCAGCAAAACAACAAAACTTAATGTCAATCTGACAGCAGGATAAAATTTTGCGTGGTAAAAAGGTCGCAAATATTTATTCCTTTCAGTAAAAACTTATGCCAGCGGACGACCGTAAACGGGGCAGATTAAATTTTAGTTTGCTTCATTTTTCACCTCGCGGTGTACTTAAACGGGGTGTTTGACATTTAGTCAGTATAAATTTAAAGTGGATAAAGGATTTAAACGCAGCCCGGAGGTCGTGGGTTCGATTCCCACATACGTAGTATCACTAGTATCTCTAAGTAGTCTGTGATTCCCACCCAGGACAAATGTTTGTGTTATGAGCACGATCATTTGGTCCTGTGTCTGGGTTTAAACCCAGACAGAACAAAATGATCGTGCTCTAATCGATATCCATAATATTTAGTACGTTTCATTTGTCTAGAAGTACTCATAACACAAGCTCTGCTTAGCTTGGGACCATCTTGGGACTAGATGGCGTTGTGTGATAGTTGTGGAATATTATTATTAGGCCACAGGCCACAGGTTACGCCACTAGACTAGACGCGCCCTTGGGCAGCGCGCTGTCAAGGTCAACAGCGCGCGTTTGTATAGCTTTCGCAGCAAAGTTTCCGGGTTTTAGCAGCAAAGAATAATACTCGAATTTCGAGCGAAATCGAGTAATTGACTTTTTCTTGGGAGAAAGTAACAGTAGGTAGCGAATATTGACTACATACTAGAAAAACTTCAAGGAAACAGTGATTCTTAGGAGGTATTAATCACTGTTATATTCTTAGTTTTTAAATTAAGAAAATTTTATTTAATTGTAATTCCTATACATTGGTTGCCTATCTGAACACTTAAAGAGGTCATGACTTTGAACCATAAAAAGTAGTACCTACCATACATCTCAGAGGTAAAGAGATTGATCCACACTTTCCGGGACATTCCGTACCGATAATGCGGTATAGAATTTCAGAATTTCATTGAATAATTTATTTTTAGAAACAAGCAAGATTGGAGTCTTCTCTGAAGACCTCAACATCCGCATAGCCAAATCACTGGGGGTCCACAACACAGTTTTCCAAGCAGAATGTATGGGCATCATTCTGGCAGCGACAGCAGTCGCAGCCCGAGAGGTAAAGGACCACTCAATTCGCATATTATCAGACAGCATGGCCGTGCTGCTGGCGCTTGACAGCCACACGGTCAACTCTGGACTAATATACGAGTGCCACCAGAGCCTAAACCAGGTTGGTGAGCATAACAATATAACCATTCAGTGGATCAAAGGACAAAGCGACTCTCGAGGCAACGACGCCGCGGATGAACTCGCTCGAAGGGGATCTTGCTTGACAGCGGTGGGAACCGAGCCTATACTGCCACTCCCCTTCGGTTCCATATGTTCTCTGGTCAGGGAACGCACAGGTAATTTACACCGTTGCCTGTGGCAGGATCAGGATGAGTGCAGACAAGCCAAGGAGGCACTACCCGCCATCAATAGCCGCTTCACCAAACTAGTGCTCAGGTTAACCAAACAGCAACTACGAACAATGACAGCCGCCCTTACGGGACACGGCTCCTTTAAGAAACACCTCTTTGTCCTAGTTATCACAGACAGCCCCCTGTGCAGAGCCTGTATGGCGAAGGACGAGACAGCAGCCCATGTGCTCCTAAACTGCCCTGAGATTGCTTCATACAGGGCAAAATACTTCGGTAACCCAGGTACTCTCCGTGAGATCGTCGGCAACACGAAGGCGCTGCTGGCTTTCCTCGGCGAGCTGGGGTGGATCGAATGAATTCTTTCCCACCCGCACGCAAAATACGCGCATATGACGTGGAGTTGCGGATACCAGCCCGTTATACAATACAATACTATACAATGGAAACAAGCAGGTGGAACATGCAGAACAAACCATGTGAAGCCAATTATGAAGCCACTTTTATGTGTGCATGAAAGATATAAGGGACACTGTAAGAACATGAGCATCTGTGTGTCTGTGGTTGCCTAATGCCTATAATCTGAGGTGCAGATGCTCAAAATCACTGTGCAATGAACAATGCACTTATTTAGGCGAAGACTGTTTTGCTAAAGCTTTACCTGTACAATGTATTTTTTTTTGTCAATTCTAATAATTATTACATTAAAAGATCATTATAAACAATTTTAAAAAAAGGTCAATTAAAGTTACATTTTCCATAATCTTTTATAAACCAAAGTTCCTTAACAGAGTTCAATAAATTAATGATACTTAAATCCTTCATGAATAAAACCATTATACAATTATACACTATTTTCCTACTATAAATAGTCAGTGAAAAGTAGCACTAAATGATTTCTGCAGTCATCCACTGTAGACTTAACATCTATTACAAAGCACGGAAGGAATTTCTCCGTAGTTGTGTCACACAATCAAGATCAATAAAATCATTTATTTCAATCAAATAGACCACTTACAGGCCCTTTTAAACTGTCAAAAGACAAAACATAATATTATAAACAGTTCATAAACAGTCATGGTGCTACAGTTTTAGTCAGAAGACATAATAACTGTGAAAGTACTGTAGATGCCTATTCTAAGGCGTAGATATCTATGGAGAAATCAGGTGAGAAAAATTTATGGACACTCTTTTTCAATCAAGCAATTATTACAAAATCTTGGTGATTGTGTCGATGTAGCCCGCGAAATTCAAATTTTCTTACGTTTTTTGCAATTTGCAGGTCAGTGACATGTTGTAACTTTATCAAAATATAACAAGTATAATTTTAAATGTAAAAATTATCAAAACATTCGCTCCATCAGCTCTCACATAGAAAAGCTGCATCTAAGTTAGATTTCAGAGATTTTAACAAGATGCAGCTTTTCTCTGTGAGAGCTGGTGGAGCGAATGTTTTGATAAAGTTACAAGTTTACAACATGTCACTGGCCTGCAAATTGCAAAAAACGTAAGAAAATTTGAATTTCGCGGGCTGGTTGGAGCATTCCCCATAACTTATTTTACAATTCATATTATATTACGATCTTTGCAACTTTTACTCTGCCCATTCAGCTACTTCTATTTTTCCAAACAACTTGGTCTTCACAGAGACACTTGTCTCGCTTTTACTTCTCGCAAATTCTTTGACATCAATTTCACAAATAAAACAAAAGTTTCAGTATCTTCTAAATTGTTTCTTAAACTTTTCATAATGATAATCATCAGTAGCTCTTTCACCTTTAGCTTTCTTGACTATTTTGTCCACACTATCATCTATAACACTACTGTCAGTTTTCGCCACTTCTGGTTTTTCAATTTTCCTTTTCTTAGCTACATCACTGTCCATATTAAAACGATTGTGTTGTACAAAATTAACGGCCATGTTAGTTGGTACAAATTGTGAAGGACAATCTTTCTTGTTTTGTCTCTCCCACAGAACTTTCATTTTCGCTTCTTCTGTAGCTTCAATGTTTTTAATTTTTGCATCAATGCCCAAATCAACTTCAGGTATGCCACTAAGCATTTGATTTGAGAGCATCTCTTCAGAGCGATGCGCTGATGAAACTCGCAGATGTTCTGGCAGAGATAACAATGCAGCCTCTTCGGGTGATAAATATTTTAATGTGTCATTGTGCTCAGATTCCTTCATTTCTTCATTATGTCTTTCTGTAAAGAGGAAATAAAATTAAGATTAAAAGTTATTCTTGGTGTGTTCATCATCATCATCATCATCTCAGCCATAAGACGTCCACTGCTGAACATAGGCCTCCCCTTTGGATCTCCACAAACAAGATTCTTATAAAGATATGAAGCATTTACATAACTAATTAATACTTGATGTCACTAACAGTAATAATAGGGTTTCCGACTTGTGTAAATTATAAAGTTTTAATTTTGAATTTAATGTACTACTGAAGAAACACTGGTAGACAACACCTTTTGCTGAGACATAGGTTATAACTGTAGACTAATAGTAACAAACCATTAAAAGTATTTTAATAGTAATAACAATGCATGCTGATTGCTGAAGGTTCAATTCCTGCATCAATAAAATATCTGCAAATAGTTGTTCCAGGTCTAGGTGTTTGTAAAGGTTTGGAAAGGTGCCTATGATACAGAAGATTCCCAGTGTAAGGCAATGTTTTCTAAAGGGTAAAGACTAAGCCTCTGTTCAGACACGGCGGGAACCGCGCGATTTCAGAATCGCATGGAAATCGCGTGAGTCTTATTTGTATGAGTTGTTAAGTAATCGTTCAGACATAACCGCGCGATTCCCGCCGTGTCTGAACAGAGGCTAAGGCTGCCTGTCCATTGATGCGGAGCGAGCTGGCGGTGCGGAGAAACAAGGAAACATTAACCAATAGGACTGTACTAAATCTCTGATTCTCTTCAATTGTGCAATCCTAATGGTTAATATTTCCTTGTTTCTCCGCTCCGCCAGCTCGCATCAATGGACAGGCAGCCTAAGGCTGGTAAGAAGGCTTTTGCCCTACAGTGAATCAAAAATTGCTAGTTATAGCTAAATAAACATTTTTTGATTTGATTTAACATACCTTTTCTTTTCGCCAACTGCTCTTCAATATACTTCATCATCTCTTCATCTTCATCGCGTTTATTAGTCTCAGCTGAGAACTGCGTACCAATGCCAGTGTCATATGCATCATCTACTTGCTTTACTTTCCCAGTTTTTAATGCCTGCATGTTCACCATGCCTCCAGATTTCACTTTAAAGGGATCCTTACAAGTGATCTCCTCTTCCAATGTGGTCTTTTGCCCTGTAGCTAAAGCAACCACACTAACACCATTCGGTCTTTCTCGAAGTTTCTGTAACACTTTGGTCTCCTCTAATTTGGCTAAAATGTGTTGTTCGTCTTCAGAATCATCATCTTCCTTAATTCGTTGACGAAGGTTCTTCTTCTTCTTCGGTTTAAACTTTATTTCTTCAACAACTGTTTCTTGGACAGTAGCATCCTCCATAGTTACTTGGCTAATATCGTATATAATCGTTGAGAAATCTAACCAGCTGTTTAGACACACACGAGAACACGTTCAGTTGTAAATAAAACTTGTTTTTTTTTTAAAGATAGAACAGCAATTATAAACTTGTGAACAAACATCAAATTAAATGCAGCCATTCAGCCAAAGAAAGAGTTCAACAAAATAAACAACCACGGAAGATCTGTCAAAGACAAACTGTTGACATCATGTTTGAGGTGTCAATCATGTCATTTTTCTCTTTGGTTTACTGTCTGTGGTTTACGGAGACGTTGAAAAGACGCCGTCGCTTGTAAAACTGCATCGACTGCATCAGTGAGAAATGCGTAGACAGACCGCTATCTGTGCCGCTATGGCACAGATAGCGGTCTGCATGGACCTAAAAAAAAAGGCGGACGGAACTTCACTAAGAAAGAATTGAAGCACCCATAGTAAGTCAGTGCGCTTGTCCACACAAGCCGGCACACACACATTCACACCATAGTAAGTCAGCCGTCGGCCATTACGCTTCGAACGACACTCGCGGTTTCTTATGGTGTTATTTTGTCTAATAAAAATCAAAGTATGCCGTCATGTGTTGCAAAAAGTTGTCTAAACCATAGTAGTTCAATTAAAAAAGCCAGGGGATCACTTTTCATAGTTAAACATGTCATTTTGAAGCTTATTTCTCGATTTTACGTCAATAAATTTTATAAACATCTCGAAATCAATCAGTGTTGCAACTATTTCAAGGTTCAAATTATTTTAAAATTGGGAGATTTATATTTTGTTACTATTTATCGTTATTGTATTCTTCTGTATTTTTACAAGTTTCCCCACGGCAAATAATGCATGGAAAAATGATTGTATAAAAATAATAAGGGAGTGTAGACATGGAATAGGAATGTAGACGTGTAGGAATGAAACATAAAATAGCTTTAATTAAATATTTATAGGCGAAAAATACTTAAACATTCGTTTTCACCATTTAAGTAAATTAGAAGGGATTTCTAGATGTGTCAATAGCAAAAGACAAGTCTACAAAAATTTGAATAACCAAAAGGGATTGTAAAACTTTATTAATATTAAACGAGTTGTAAATATTTTATATCCAATGTGCTTAAATTATTTTACCTTTATTTTAAAAATAGGTATCTGTCACAAAAAAATTGTAATTAAACTTAAGTAATATTGTTTAAAAATGGGTATTTTTTTCCTTCATCTGGCATCCCTATACAAACTCACACATATAAACACGGCAGCCATTTTGGTGCTTCAATCGTTTCTTAGTGAAGTTCCGTCCGGCTTTTTTTTTAGGTCCATGGCGGTCTGTCTACGCATTTCTCGGTCGACTATGTCTATCTATGTGCTCTATGCGTCTATGCTTCTGACTGCTTCCGCTTCCGTCCAAGTGACAACTAACATGTGACATGAGTGACACTGACAGATTTGATTTGAATGACGACCACTTTCTTATTGTGTTTCTTATCAATATTGCACTGTTGTTGATAAGGAAATCGTGATAAGGCTAAAGACAAACAACAAGTTCATTCGAAGCGAATAGCCATGGTTTAGACCACGTTTAGACGGAATCATTAGTGCGATAGCTTTACAAGAGAGATGAAACATTTAAACGAGAGTTCCAAAACAAATTTAAAAATGACCAAAGTACTGTTTTTGCAATCGGCCCCGCCGAAATTCGAAGAAATACAGAAAACTATTTTTGATGAAGGCGCCATAGAATTTTTATTTCGCATTCATAAAACGTTTGAAAAACAGATCGAAAAACTGTTTAAAGATAGGTTGCGGCGTACTGTATCAATACAAGCACTTTCGACTTTGGACTTCAAAAATTCGCCAGAAAGAAATGATAAGTCGTGGACTATAGCTCCATTACCTCCAAGATTACTGTAAGTATTACTATCTTTATTATTCTCATTTTATGTGCTTACTCGGCCACATTTCCGACTATTATTTTTGTAATATGAAATCCATAGCCTTTTTAAATTCATTGATGAACACATATAAATAATTGATTTAGTTAAAGTCCACTCCACAATAACCAATATATTGGACTAGAATACCATAACAGAATAAAATAGTCTTATGTTTAATCACTGAAGTTTCTGTTTTTTTTTTTATCAATAATTTTACTGTTATTGTTAAGCCTGGTCTTATCAGCACTAACCATAAATCATTTTGGTTAGATATCTTTGTGTTTATAACCATATAACCAAATATCAGAAAGAAAGAAAACGTAAAAAATACCTGTTGGATTGTAGCAATCGCCATTTAGATCTCGGAGATGTCTCAGCATCAAACACGGCCCACTTTGTGTCTTCCCTCAACGAAGATGTGCAAGGAATCCAAGTAGACTTTGATGATGGTCACTGCCCCACTTGGAAGAACCAGTTGCAAGCATACCAAAATATAAGACTGGCTGTGAACGGGAAACTCCTTGGAGCTCCTGTCACTATCACTACCAGCCCAGTTCTCATGCTGAGACCCAGAGCTTGGAATATGATTGAACATAATATTTTGGTGAGGAACCTGATTTTTTACTATTTTGATTAGTTCCTGTTCTACCTCTATTCATCTCAATTCTCCTATCGTAAATTATAAAGCTTTTTAATTTTTTTTCTTAATTATTGCTTAGTGCACCTCTTTGATTATAACTCTAAATTCCTGTAGAAAGTAAAGTTCCTGTGAATTTTGAGTAACATCACTTTCATTCTAATAATGCGTAATCATCTATGTACTTCATAATAATTTGTCTATTTCTCTACAATGTAACACAAATGTATTTCTAAATTAAAATAAATTCCAGATTGATGGCAAGGAAGCAGTTGGACCTTTAGTGGACTTTGCAATTTTGATGTACCACAATGCAAAAAAACTGTATGAGGCCAGCAGTGGACCTTACTTCTATCTTTCAAAGCTAGAAGGGGCTTCAGAAGCTAAACTTTGGAACGAAATATTTATCTGGGCACAAAACGAGCTTGGTCTACCACAAGGAACTATTAAAGCATGTGTTTTAATAGAGAATATTGTCTCTAGTTTTGAACTAGAAGAAATTTTATATGCACTTAAAGAACACTCTTTGGGCCTCAATTGTGGAATATGGGATTATTGTGCCTCTATCATATCCAAGTTTGGTGAATATTATTTTTAATTTCTCTTTTTTTTAATATTTTTGATATTTTTTCTTACAACCTCATTAGTACTAATGAGTTTTGTTGGATTCAAACTTCATAATAGACCAGCCAAAGGTCTTGTGTTACCATCAAGCTGCCAATAATCACTGTAATGTTTTTCATAATCAATAGAATAGTCAATACATAGTGCAACTATCCTTTTGAAACTTTCTACCTCTAGAGGGCCAAAGCCTGCCGGGGTCGCAGGACTTATTCCATCACCGTGATCCCGGAACATAAAGGGCTATTGAAGGACACCGTGGATTTTAGTTGGTACGAGTCTGACAGTCCCTCCCGCCCTTCCGGGGTGGGAGGACTCATTTGATGATTTTACCATGTAAAAAAAAGTCATTAGTTCCTGCCTTCTATTTAATTTATTTTTATTTTACTGCCAGGTGATCGTGAGGAGTTCCTGCTACCAGATAGAAATAAGTATGTGAACATGGACCGTCACTTCCTGAGCAGTTACTTAAAACTGGTTGTGAGCACTTGCCATGCTAGAGGTGCCCCAGCTACTGGCGGAATGGCAGCTGCTATGCTGAAACCTGGATCTGACACTACTGATAAAGAGTAAGTGATACAAAAAACTTTGAGTATTTGTACAGATTACTAGTAGTAACCTGTGGTACATGTAATACCTCTAGCCTCTAGCAAACAATAATGACCAAAACAAGGACGTACAAAATGGAGGACAAGAAGGAGGAAGTGTAGGAGAAGGACGTGAAGGAGTAGGAGGAGAAGGAGTCTCTCTCTAGATTCAATGCTATATCAAAGGTCAGGCTTTTGAAATAATACACAAACAATTTCAGATCCAAAGCGATAATAACAAAGATACTCGCTGCAAAACAGAAAGAGATTGAACACGGTGTTGATGGCTTCATGGTATACGATGCAAGAGTGGTGCCGCATGTCAATGAGGTTTGTTCACTTTTTTTTTAGCTATGCATGTCTTCATTATGATGTCTGCAATGCAAATAAATAAATAATAAAAATTAAGTTTATTTATCTCCATTGAGCGTAGTATTCTAGGCGTCAAACTCTCAGACCGCGTACGCAACACCACACTACGCTCCAAAACACAAATTGCTAACGTTGTTCAAAAGGCCGCTGCACTGAAATGGGCTTGGGCCGGCCACGTCTGCCGCACCCAATGAGCTGTGGGCAATAACCACTTTGTGGAGCCCTGACACAGCCAGAAGGCGCCGCGGCAGTCCTCGTAGAAGATGGCGGGACGAGCTTGATAAAACCTATGACCAGTGGTCCACTTTGGCCCTGGATCGTGAAAACTGGAAGTCATGGGGAGAGGCCTTTACCCAGCAGTGGGATGATGTAAGCTAGCAGTAACAGTAAGAGTATTTATCTCCATAAATTACATTTTGAGATATTAAGTTGACAGGCATTTTGATAAAAAGTGTAATTTGTTGATCTGGAGCCCAATCTATGCCTAGGCCTGTATTATAGAACTCTAGGCTATAAATAGAGATATTTACCTCATCACTGGACAAAATGCTGTAAAATATACTTTTATGGCATTAAACGTTTTTAGGAAACTGTAACTACGTGTTTGGGGTACGAACCTCTACTCGCAAGGGACGGCAGTACTAAGGACAAATAAATTATCTATGCCCCGGTCCCAAGTAGCCCCGAGCGCGGCCCTTAGACATCCATAATTTTATTGGATAGAACATCTTCATACTATGTCTTCAGACTACATACCAAACAAATGCGTACCTACAAAAAACTGTGAATTCAAATATTTTTTTGTATTCGTCCGTAACAATTGGAAACTTTACGGAAACGCCTTGTCAGTAAATTGAGTTTTTACTGTAACATTCATGGAAAATTTTCATCGCGTCACGTTTTATCATCACAAGGTTCAAATTGCAATGACGGTCATGCTTACCTGAAATGTAAGAACTATCTAACATGAGATGATTCTAATAGAATCTACATACTTACTTAAGTACTTGTGGAATCTTTAGGCAATTGTTGCCTATCTGAACACATAAACTATAGCCTATGTACCACTGTTTGTACCTATATGAAGTTTAAATAAATACCTAAATAAAGTGGTCACAACTTTTGACACCGTAAAAAATAGACCTCATCTCAGAGGTAAAAAGATTGGAAATTAATTTGATCCACACTTCCCGGGACAGCCTGTATAAGTCTTGTATATTTAAATTATTTCAAATGACGTAAACTGCTCATTATCTTAAACGACTCAATTCCACCAATGTTGTCTGTAACAAATTGCTTTATGCGATAACATCGCCAATTACCGTTGCACTTGTTTATTTTTTATCTGCCTATGTCTATTTCTTGTTTAATTTGTGCCTTTGTTTTTTAAGAGCAGTGGCGACCAGTGGTATCGGTCCCGACTTACGTGTGTTAGGTCGTGGGTTCGAACCCCGCCAGGCGCATTACTTAGTGTAATTTATTTCATCACCACTGCTCTCAAAACGGTGAAGGAAGACATCGTGAGGTCGTCATGTGACATCGACCAACCCGCAGTGGGCCCGCGTGGTGGATTATGGCTCACTCCCTCTCTCAGAGAGGAGGCCTGTGTCCCAGCATACTATCACAAAGTAATGCGCCTGTCGGGGTTCGAACCCACGACCTACAACTTGTAAGTCGGGACCAATACCACTGGGCCACCACTGCTCTCCCTATGGAAAGAAATACAAGAGTAAAAAGATCTATCGTTTAACAGCTTTGGAAGAAAAGCGGCGCAACACCAAATCAGATCAGCAAGAAGGTCGAAGTGAATATAACTCCACAGGACTTATTGTCTATACCCCGCGATGGAGTGACACTACAGGGCCTGAAACACAACGTGGCTATTTCCATACTCTTCATATACTATTGGCTAGCGGGCATTGGCCATTTCTTTTATAGCGGCAATGTGGAAGACTCTGCGACCGCTGAAATATCAAGGTTTCAAATATGGCAGTGGATACGGTTTTCTGTAAGTATTTTTTTTTCTTTTACCTCTTCAGGCGACCTGAAGATCCTTCCGGGGTCGCGGGACTGTCTCACTCAGTAACAGTGACCCTGGTACAGACGCCAGCAGGTCAACCTACCCGAATCTGTCAGATTTTACCAATCAAACATTAACCTTCTACCCTTGTGATAAGGTTGAAATTCTATTAAAGAAATCTGACAGATTGAGGTAGCTTGATGTGCTGGCGTCTGTACATAAAGGGCTACTGAAGGACACTGGGATATTAGTTGATAAAAGTCTGACAGTCCCTCTTGTACCGCCCTGGGCGGGAGGACTCGTTTGATGATTTTACCACGATAAAAAAAAAATTGTAATGTTTCTCCTCCTTGTACCTTGAGGTCCTGGGTTCAGTTCCCAGGCTGGATTTAAGTGTTATATGGACACGGAGTTTGGATTTGTGTCCGGTCGATAGCATGGCCATAATTACTTGGTACTATTGGGGTTATGCCTCTGCCTAAACATTATGGTGAGATTGAAAGGTAATGATTAATTTATCAGCTTTTTGCGTCACGGGGTCATGGTAATTTAGAACCGTGACCATAATTACAATAATATCTTAATTTTTTTATTTACATTTCATTACATTTTAATTATTTATAATGCATATGGGATATAGGGTTCTTGTAATAAAATTCGTCTTCACAATTTTGGGGGCTCGTCCGGGATATAGGGAAGAAGACGCGACGATTGAAGATTTTGGTTTACCATATGAGACAAATGTATTAACTGTGTCAATAAAGAGTTATATTATTATTTATTATTATTTCAGCCTCCACTAGAAGACGACCCGAAAGTGCGTGTCACAGCCAAACAAGTTGAAAAGGCAGCTGCAAGCTTCGCTGCCCACGCGCATAAGAACCTTTGTCGTTCGAACGCAGAACGCAAACGGTTGACCGCCGCCCGCTATATGAGCATGGAACTGTTTCTTAGTAGAAACCCTCCGGAATTTATAACCAGCTATCTGAATGACAATCACAAATTTAGGACTTTGCACAATAAAGCGCTTCAAAGTAACTTGTAAAAAATATAGAAATAGGGATAGAAGCGCGAGTAGTTCCGATGAGGGAAAGAGATGGCGCTAGATGCCTTGTGTAGCTCTGTCTCTTTCCCTCGAACAACTCACCCTTTAAGACGTCATGGTATGCCACCTGATAGAGAAAATCCTTTAAAAGACTACGAACGAACTAATACGCTATGTAAAGGATTTTGGGGGGGGTATTGCAACGTCTTAAAACCAGGCTTGTTCCAGCGAGTGAAAGTGACAGAGCTATACAAGTCGTCTAGCGCCATCTAGTTCACTCATTGGAACAAGCCTGGTTTTAAGACGTTGTAATACCCCCTCCTGGTCACCGCTCAAGAAGCACCTTTAAAAAGACTGTCACATGTATTTAAGAGGAAACAGCAAGGGCTGGAGAATTGAAAAATAGGTATTTGTAAAATCTATTGCTGTCGCACAGTGCCCACAACAGAGTTACAGAGCGCGAAGGAGACAACTGCAGCTTGGACCGAAAATACCTTAAAAATGGCACAAAATCAACGATTCGTAGTCCCCTGATTACTCCTCCAAAACTTAACCGATTTCACTACTTTTTCCTTTAAAAAATAAAGAAAGGCATTGGCCGTGTTCCTATGTTTTTCTTTTTTTATATAATCTCGTCAAATTTGTTTACTGATTATTTGAACACAGCGGAAAATCTGGCCATATTTTTAGGATTTTGAATGTTCATATCTCTTTTCATAATTAATTTATGGGAAAAAGGAAAACATAGAGACATGCCAATAGTGGTCATAGATTTTTTGTAAAAAAATTATTGCTTTACTGGCATTATCCAGAGAGAAAACAGGGGACTACGTTTGTATGGAAAAACGGCCGTGCTGTTTCCTCTTAAGTGACAGATGCACGAATAAAGTTTTTTTTTTTACGAGACTTTACATAGTTTTAGTGTTATAAAATAATCGTTAACAACTCAAAGCCAAAAAAATGCTACCTAATTTTAAGTCTGTGATATTCTTTGACGTATTTATATAAGTGTTATAATTATCATTCCTGTTAATATATATTATGGGTTAAAATTTGTTTTTCTTTTTATATTTAGGTAAAATATTTTTATCCTTGCATCAGATTCTCACATTTCGCTGGCTAAGTTTAAGTCGCGCGGGCATGCGATCAGCGAGTAATGGGTGACTTGCCGTCTTATCATAGACGTGTCGTGCAAAGAGCTGTCAGCAATCTCACGAGGCTCCCCTTAGAGTGCCAAAGCTTGGCGGGGTCGCGGGACTGCTTCATCAGATAATCGTGACCACGACCCGGGAATGCTCGATGATCGGACGGCGAGTCACCCATTACTAGCCGTCTGCTGCCCGATTCGCCGTCCGTTGTTACATAGTCTAGACTGGTCCATACTATATGTAACAACACTACTCTCTCAACTAGACTCACTTTTAGCTCGGTACATAATATTATTATCATTTTATTGGAATACTTTACCAACCTCCTCCGATCATTAACGATAATAGGTAGATACCTACTTATTTAAGTATTCAGACAACATAAAAAGTAAAAAAAATACATGACAATAAGCATGTCACAAGTGACATCTTAGAATAGCTGTCTGTTGCCTGTATTTTTTTATACATAATATTATACACGATTTTTTGAAATTTTACTTATGATATTCTGAAGATTACGAAAGGAAAATGACATCAAGTATTCCTCTATCTGCTACACTTCGTGGCAGCTTTACGCTGACGGTGGGTTCTCTTTCATTGCGAGTACCATCAAACACTGCAACTTTGCCATGATGCAAAGTGGACTTTGTGGACCTGTCGACAGGTGGACGTAGGGTTATCACCAATAAACGTTGAGCGTCATTGTGTGCGTTGAAACAAAGAAGGCAAAGTTGGATATCAGTCAGGTCACATCTTCGCAAGAGTATACAACCCTAATCTCTTCAAAGTTAGAGTGAACAGGCTTCTTGGTTAAGCTCGCTCCATCCCACGTCTTTATCTCAGTCATGTTTGACCTGGACTAGAGTCAAGGGCAAATCTATCTGTCTTTCCTTTTTAAAACTGTTTTGGAGTCGGCTTCCATTCGAACTGAATGCAGCTGAAACACGGAACGACTGCCTATCTAGCCTAACAACCTAAGTACCTAACTGGAATTTCTTCGTACCGACGGAACCCATAGTAATATCTGTGGTAATAAAACACTAATATTTTTTTAAGAAAACGATGGGCTCCCGGCTTGGTGTTGTGGCGGCGCCTACTCCAAATATTCTGCGCACTTCGGCTACTGCTACGTTTGACATCCAGGTAGCTGATTATGACCTTCACTATTATGCGCCTGTAATGCCTCTTCTTACAGCTGGGTAAAGGTGATCCTGCCTTTAATTAAGGTCCTTCGATCCAGAGCTTACGTGAAGCACTAATAGTTGTGGGATCTGACCAATCTCCTTAATGTTTTCCAGCAGTGTCGATGGCATGCCCTTATTGATGTGCTCTTGGGCTAACTTTTCAAAAAAATAAAGCTACCGTTATCTGATACAATTTTAAAAAATGCAAATAATTAACCATGTTTGCGAATATGACATTGAAAAACTTTTTAGCACTTGTGGGTTCGATGAGGACTTCTGCTATTTCTTTTAGCATTTTAGGTTGCCGAAATGAATGATGAAATCATGATTCAACTAGGTATATGTAAAATAATGTAAGTAGGTATGTAACCTGCCCTTGACCTTGTATTTTCACAGGCTTCATTTACCAAGACTTTTGTTTTATTAGCCTTACAAACTACACAAATTGAAGAAAGCTCCCGCTCAAAAATCGACAATAACCACCGAAGAAGCTATTGCATTGTATAAATCGCTGCAAACTCTCCGAAGACTTGAAACAGGAACTGCATCCTTGTACAAAGAGAAGGTGATTCGCGGATTTTGTCATTTGTACACGGGTACGACTTTGATCCTGTTGATACTCCTTTGATTTTAAATTTCTAGACATGAATCTTTTTGCGTGTCGCTAAACTGTAAGCAATGCAGGTATTTCTGTGGTAAAGTGAGTGGTGCAGATTAAGCGTGTCTTTTTTTTTTCTGATGCAGCTTTCTTCCTATTTAAGACTAAAATTGTTACCTAGAACTAAACATGTTATCATGTTTATTGTTAAAAAAAACTATACCTAACTAGAAGCAGTTCGTTAATGTCATTCAAGCGCCAGAAGATCTTTGGAAAACTGGGAAGCTATTCTCTCAGTATTCAATTCAAAGGCCCTGTGTCAATGTAGCTCCAGAGTCGAGACTAACAGATAGTAATAAAAAATTCAAAATGTACGAGACTACAGTATAGCTTAAATACTTTTAGACTGAATTCCCGATTGTAAGATATTATTTAAGATCTAAGTGTTTAAATTCTGGTGGTCTTACACCCAGATTTGAACGATCGATCGTGCATTTATTAAGTGTCGCTGGTTGTGACTTGTACTCCCATATTTATATTTACCTATTACATATTTATTTATATTTTATATTTTTATTTTATTATATATTATAATTATTTACCTATACATAGGTCTCCCACTAGGTGGACCGACGACATCGTGAGGGTCGCGGGCAGCCGATGGATGCAAGTGGCGAATTGTCGTTCGGCGTGGCGGCCTATGTTCAGCAGTGGACGTCCTCCGGCTGTTGATGATGATGATGATGATGATGAATCTATTAGGTCAGGAGGCAGTAGCTGTGGGCATGAAGTCAGTGATGCGTCCTTCGGACACCATCACCACATCCTACCGATGCCACGGATGGACGTACCTCATGGATGGCACTGCGGAGGGAGTGTTAGCTGAGCTGTGCGGTCGCAAGTCGGGCTGCTCGCGAGGCAAAGGAGGTTCTATGCATATGTACGGGAAAAATTTCTACGGTGGCAATGGTATTGTTGGCGCTCAAGTAAGTTTATTTTATCGTTCTTATTGCAAGATTATAAAATCAGGTAAATTCGCGACGGTGAATAAACTGAATGTGTCGAAACAAATTCATTTTAATGTGCCACGCGAAGCGGCGCGCAATCATGCGGACGGATGTCGCGATTAATTGGTAACTCGCCTTCGACCTCTCATCATGAACCATGCCCGATTAGAAAGCGCGTTCAAGAGCTGTCAGCAAAATTACGTGGCACCCCTTTAGAGGACCAAAGCCTGCGGGGGTCGCGGGACTGTCTCATCAGATAACAGTAACCGGAACGTAAAGGGCTATTGGAGGACACCGTGGATTTTAGTCAGAACAAGTCTGACAGTCCCTCCCGTCCCGCCCTGGGTAGGAATCATTTGACAAAAAAAATGGAGTTTGACGTAGAATGTGTAGTTTTATTTGACCAAAGCTTTAATAACTGGTGTCAATGCACTCAAAATAAGTTTTGTTTCCAGTGCCCCTTGGGTGTAGGCGTAGCTTTTGCCCTAAAATACAAGAATGTTGATGGCGTTTCTTTCACACTGTATGGCGACGGCGCTGCTAACCAAGGACAACTCTTCGAAGCGATGAACATAGCCAAACTGTGGACCTTGCCGTGTTGTTTTGTCTGCGAGAACAACAAATATGGTGAGAAATTTGTTTGCAACTGTTATCTGTGCACCAACACTTTTTCGGCAATTTACAGGCGATACCCTGGTAGACAGATGGAGCAGTGGTGGCTAATGGCTTAGTGCTATCGGCCTCGACTAACGAGTTGTAGGTCGTGGGTTCGAACCAAGCCTGGCGCATTACTTTGTGTAACTTATTGCACCGCTGCTCTCAAAACTGTGACGGTAAACATCGTGAGGAAATCGGCATGTCCCAGAACCATCAAATTCCAAGACATATTGTGACATCCACCAATCCGCACTGGGCCCGCGTTGTGGATTATATGGCCCACTCACTCTCAGAGAGAGGAGGCCTGTGTCCCAGCAGTGGGAACATTATAGGCTGATGATGATGACCCTGGTATAGCAAGAGTTCCTAAGCTACGGTGATCTTTGTAATGGAGCCTGCAGTTTGACTTGAATGTTATAAACCCCAGGTTTGGGAACAAGCATACAACGTTCTTCAGCCAGCACAAACTACTACCAGCGCGGTGACGTCATTCCTGGAATCTGGGTAGATGGTATGGACGTGCTGGCGTGCAAGGAGGCAGCCCGTTATGCCATCGACTGGATCACATCTGGAAAAGGTTCGGGCTTGGATCGCCGTCTTTCAACCCCCCATTAACAGGGGTCAGTTTTTTTTATTATTCATTTACCCAATCACTTAGTAGGTTATACCTTCTTTCAAGCCATTATTATCTTTCAAATTAGTCTCATGTTTCTGCTCGAATTTCCTAAGTGCTATTACCCCGGGTTGCGGGTCTATCGGGTAACCGTGGCCGCAGAAAGTAAAGAGCTATTGAAGGACACAGGTCTGACAGTCCAGTCCAGTCCCTCCCGTCCTGTGCTGGGCCTGGGTGGGACCCAGCGCAAACGGGAGGGACTGTACTCATTTGATGATTTTACCATGTAAAAAATCTATTACCCCAGCGTGTCTTTAAAGCCGGCTTAAACTAAGTCACCGTACGCGGCAATTAAGGTCGTGGACGCGGGCCTTTATTGAGTTGAGATGTACTCTTTAATTTATTTCTATTTGCATTGTATTAAGATTCTCTTCTAAAGTAAGTTCCAACTTTTGTCTAACCTGTCGAGCCCCGAGAAAAACATTTTCCCACCAAATACTGACCGATTTTAAGACTTATTTTCCAAAAATACAGTTTAAAATCGGTCGGGGTTTACCGTTACTTATTTGTTAAACTAGACAAAAATTTTCGCCAGGTCCACTTGTGATGGAAATGGAAACATACAGATACTACGGTCACTCGATGTCGGACCCCGGAACGACGTATCGCACGCGGGACGAAGTGGCGCAAGTCCGAAAGACGAGAGATCCCATCACAAGCTTCAGAGAGAAAATCATTAGCAAGAACCTCGTAACCGCTGATAAAATTAAGGTTATTGGGTTATTGAAATATCGCACACCTAGCAGTATAATGACACAATTACATTTTTCTAATTTTACAGAAATGAGGATTAAAGATTTTACAAATGTTTGAAACGAATTTATGGGTTTATTTTACATTTTGTCATGCGACGTTTTATGGTTTTGGCAACTTAGTATAGACCCTAATAGATACTTAGGGAAAAAACATCGCGCGATTTGTGTTATTTACAGTACTTCACTCAATGTAATTGGCAACACGTGTCGCGCGATGTTGCCAGACACGTCGACCGAAGGCCGGCATCGTCGTGCTAGTTCACCCAACATCGCTGGTAATACAGGATGTTAAAACCAAGAAATAAAGGCAATTAGTTAATCGAAAATGTATGAAACTAACATACTTGAAAAAGTTTAACTGTAACAAATTATGATAACCTTTATTTGCTCATAATCGTTGAGAAATGGACATCATTTAACGATGTCAAAACTAAAATAAAGTAAAATGACGTATCTTTTCTGGTTTAAACCAGTTATCTTATAATTTCTAGCCTCGTCTATATACAACCCCTACATGTTACGGACAACCCTTACTTGAACATTCTAACTCAGCTGTAGTATACCTCGTGCTGTGCTGACGTGCCTTCGAACGTGATCGGCAGGGGATGGAGTATTTTATTCCATTTTCGGACATCCAGCTTGGTCATAAATCTCATAATATGGTACAATGCAGAATAGAATGAGGTCCGTAAAGAGAATCTGCACTACCAAGCATAATTCAAGGCCCGTAACCGAAAAGAAAGGCACGTAAGTTCGACACAAGGAAATGCGTATTTAATTCTGTGGCCAAGTTCTGCAAGAGGGTTCTGCCAAAAGGGCGCCGTTTGAAACACGTCTGATGTACACAGGCTAAAGGCTACCGCGGTGATTATGCTTTTGATTAAGCAAATATTTACTTCCTTACAGGCAATCGACAAGGCCGTTAAAAAAGAAATTGACGACGCCATCAAAGCATCCAAAGCTGATGTTGAAATAGGCATGGAAGAGCTAGCGGCAGATATTTACGTTGAATGTCTCGAAAACCCTATCCGGGGCGTGCGGCCCAACGCACCCTTGACTCACATTTCTGTTGCTAAGCGCAATTAGAAGATTTATTACCGGAAATAAGGTTTTATTAAAAAGAGTTCAGGGGCCTAGACGTGAAAAGGCCAGGCTTGCATTCCAGTGAGTGAGGCGAGATGGCGACAGACTGACTCTGTATTGCTCTGTCACTTTCACTCTTGATACAAGCCTGGTTTTAAAATCCTGTAATACTTGCCGCAGGTAGCCATTTACCATAAACGTTGTTAAAGCATAAATTGAGTCGTCTCCCAGTGTGCAGACGAGATGGCGCTACACGACTTGTATAACTGTCGCTTTCGCACAGTGGAACCACTCTCCCTTTCATGGCAAGCCCCCAGTTCGCCTTGATCCTTTCGTAGGAATCGAATGACGGACGGCGGTAATTTTTATACCGCGTTTTTGGCGTTCGGATTCTCTTGTCACTGTAGCACCTATTGCCAGAAAATGACCTTTTCGACTATTTTATGGTACCGTCTATGCCATTATCCAGTCCGTAGACCAAGGAATGGAAACATTTCTATACAGTTAAACATGCTGCCATACCTAAAAAGACAATGATCTTTCATTGACCGTCAATTTATCTTTTTTATTTAGGCGTCAGGTAAGAAAATACAAGGCTCTTATTTGTTTTCTTAAATTATTTATTTCTTAACATTTATCTCAAAAATATTTAATTTTTATAAACTTAATATTCGACTTAAGCTGAACATTGCAAGCAAAAACAACATGCTACCACGTTACGGGTGAACACGTCAACTGGCAAACAACACTTGAAAATTGGTGCAGTAATGACTTTTGTAGCTGGATATAGACTTTGAATAACAATGATACTGCTATTTCTCAGCTGATCTCATGGCTATTGAGGTTCCGTGTTCCTCAGGGGGCTATTTTCTCTGAGTATTTTTTTTTGCACATCAATAACCTACTTCAATCTGGTATTGTTGGGTATGCAATAACAGTACCATTTCAGAGAGATACTTGTTCAGCGTACAGGAGATAAGTTTGTTTGTGAGTGAACATTAGGTGCGTTTAAAACTTTTGAATAAACTTCGTGTAGAACTGAAATAGACCTATAAACACTTATTCGGATTTGTACAAAACACTACTATTTAGTTTTAACTAGGAATAGGATGACTTAGGATCATAATATGACGACAATCATATGTCCAACAATAAATACTTTGTGCAAATTATTTTTTAATATTTTTTTCTGCTTGAAGTCACAATATGGCGCCAAGGTTATCCTATTCTTACTTGAAACAAATTGTATATTTGTTAGTACTACTTGGAAACTTTCAGTAGAAAACACGAATCCGATTAGATAGGTCTAGCTCAGTCCTTTCGAATTACAGGTATATTAAAAATAAATACGGTGAAACCCGTTTAAATGGGACTAATGAAATAGGGTTTAGGCGCAAAAAGCCCAAATCACAAAATGGCAACCTAGTCGCAAAAGGACAAATGATAAAAATCATTTTGCGAATTGGCCTTTTAGAGAACTGGCCATTTTGAGAATTAGGCGTTTAGAGAATTTGCTATTTTGAGAACTTGTACCTTTTGCGACTAGGTTGCCATTTTGCGAATTGGGTTTTTGCGCCCAAACCTGAAATAGTACCATGTTGATAAAGTCAGCCATTTGTTTGTCTTTACAAGAAAATTGCAGAGCAAGAAGAGACACATAAAGAAATCTTCTAAGAGCCATTTGGCGCAGTTTCATTAGTCGTTACCTCGTTCGGTATACAGCATACGCCAGTCCTCGCATGCGAGATAACAACCTATGAAAGTCGCAAGTCGTTACAACGTTTGCGGTGTTTCCCCGTTTGCTTTATACCGAGCGTGTTATCGACCAATGAAATTGTGTGCGTCAGAATGGCTGGTTGCCTGTGGCGTTGGTCAATGAGAGTTGATTCGAAAATTGCTACATAATTGCTTATATTTGCTACATATAATAAATCATTGCTACATATGATATATACTTAGATATACAATATTTTTTTTGACCAGCCATCCTGACGTCAGGATGGCTGGTCACCTCCTAGTTTAAAGTCAAACGTGTAGAGTTTCCCGAAATGTATTGCGTCAATAATTGCTTCATAATTACTTCATTGATCTCATTTATTTATATCTTTAAAAATATGCTAAATAAAGGATGTAGCAGTAATTTAAATTATCCCAAGGAAAAGTCCCTGATAAAATAATAAAGGCAAATAGTTGCAGTGCGTCTTCACTCAATGGTATTGATACTTTAGGCGGCAGGCGTTCTAAATAAAATTGTTAAATGGCATGTTATGTATGAGTACGTAAGTGAACAATAAGCATATTAGAAGGATGTCGTAAATTAAAAAAAAATACGACGAGTAAAAAGAAGAATGCGTAAAAATAATATGAAAATAGTCTTATGTTGTCGACTCATATCATATAATATCTACTTAGGACAAGTAGTCCAGTTAGGTAGGTCCAACTTCCAGAAAGAGGTCAACCACCAAATCCAAGTCGGTTGGGCAGCGTTCGGGAAACTACGCAATGTCTTTCCGTCCAACTTACCCCAGTGCCTCAAGACAAAAGTCTTCCACCAATGTTTGTTACCAGTGATGAGTTACGTACGGCACCGAAACGTGGTCTTTCACTATTAAGCTCAAAGTCGCTCAACGAGCTATGGAGAGCGCTATGCTCGGTGTTTCTCTACGTCTACGTGATCACATACGAGTCACTGATATAGTCCACCGGATTAGCAAGCTGAAGTGGCAATGGGCAGCCCATATTGCTCGCAGAGCAGATGGCCGATGCGGTCGAAAAGTGCTAGAGTGTAGACCACGGACTAGCAAGCGCAGCGTAGGACGTCCACCAACAAGGTGGCCAGTCAACCTTATAAAAGTCGCTGGAATACGCTGGATGCAGGTCGCTTCCAACCGGTATATGTGGAGATCAAAAGGGGGGGCCTATGTTCAGCAGTGGACGTCCTATGGCTGAGATGATGATGAATATGAAAATAAGCTAAAAATTGGTTCGGGCGAAACTACCCAAGCACATTTTAAAAAGGGGACATCTGGCTTGCGGGCCACCTTTTTTCGTGGGCGAGATGTCCCACAACCTCAGCATTAATTTACCTTATTGTCGTATTATTTTTTTCGCATATACACCGTGTTCCGGACGATATACATAAACTTCGACCAGATGTTCAGACCACGGAAGTAAGCATTTTTCATTATGGACACATTAATAAATTCTTATTTTTTATTTTTTGTTAATTTTCATACAAACTAAATACCTAGACGTAAATAACCCGATATGCATGCCTCTTTATCCGAATTGGCAACGTCGTATTTTCATTCATAACATTTGGCGGGCTGAAACTTGTCAAAACAGTTTCTTTGATTTTTTATCTCGTTCCTCATAGCACTGTCAATGTACTATACTTATCTAAAGAGAACGTATAAGGCTACCAAGCAGGTAGATACGTATTTCGAATTGTCTTTTTAATTGAGGAATAAAAAAAAAAAACAAAATTCCATAACCAAATCATGATAACCTCTTCCCACGACATGCAGCCTTCGCAAAACGTTTCTGCAGTCCTTATTTTAGTCTAGGATTAAAGCAACGCCGGACCTCCAACGACGGGAAGGGGAGTAGGCTACCATAATTATCTTCCCATTCTGCCGTTTCGGTTTAAGTAACGAACATTCAATCTCAAATTATTGACTAAAAGAGGGGCAGCTCAACACGCAATCTGGGGACCACGCTTAGAGCTCACGTACATTCGTAAAAATACTCTCAAAAGATAGGTCTCGGTCAAATTAAGATAAATGGTAATCACAGCATATTTTTTTATGCATTTGAGTAGAATAATTATAATTTATAAGCACACTTGTTGCGTGGGCAACATCAGAACTAACGCCACCATCTTATTTTTCAATACATTTCACAAATGAGCGCTCTCCTGTCAACCTCAATGGAGTGTCCAAAGATCCATATAACACTGTAGGTTAGACAACTACGTCAGCCGTAATGTCATTCAAAAATATTTTTATTAATAAAAAATAAACTCTAAAAAGCAAAAAATAAATTTAATGTAAAAAGTTTTCGAAATGACCACCTTCTTTTTCGACACAAATATTTAAACGAGTCCTAATTTGGCCATTTAAATTTACAGACATTTGTCTTATTTGTTCAGCAGCCTGAGATATTCTATCTAAGAGCTGTTCACGGTTCTGAATTTGTACGGAGTACACCTTCCCTTTAAGGTTCCCCAGACATAAAAATCTAAAGGAGTCAGATCTGGGGACCTAGCTGGCCATGCGATATTTGTGCTACCTCGTCCAATCCAACGGCCAGGAAACGTTGCATTTAAATATTCACGCACTTGTGTGCCATAATGTGCAGGGGCCCCATCATGTTGGAGCCACATGATTCGCAGAGTTTGAAGATCCACTTGTTCGAAAAATTCGAAGCTAGTGACGTTTCTTAGGAACTCTAAGTAATTGTCAGCATTTAGGCGGTGGGGAATCTCAATAGGGCCGATCAGCTGATTGTTAAAAACACCAGCCCACATGTTTACAGAGAATTCAGTTTGATGTGACGCCTGCCAATGTAAATTCGGGTTGCTCTCATGCCACTGCACTTGATTTTTGGAATTGAATACTCCCGCTCTTGTAAACTGGGCTTCATCCATCCAAAGAATTTTTTGAAGCAGTATTGGATTATTTATCAGTTCTTGATTCATTCTCTGGCAAAAAACAATTCTTGAGAAGTGATCAGGTGGTATTATGCCTTGGGATTTTCTGTAGTGGTAGGCATGCAAACCATATCTTTTCCACAGTTTCCACACTAGCTTATGAGATACACCCACGATTCTCCCAACGCGTCTCGTTGAGAGTGTAGGATCATGAATAATAAGGTTCATTATTCTGTTTTCTTGAGCGACGCTCAAATTGATTGCTCGTTCAGGGCAGCGTGGTCTAATTCCGATCTCACAAAATCTCCTGTGTATGTTAATAAATGTTCGTATATCAGGAACGCGCCGACCAGGGAATCGCCGTTGGGACTCTCGCACAGCTGCTGTAGCATTTCCGTCACAGAAACCGTAGACGAAGTGAATATCAGCTTGGTGTTGAGCAGAAATTCGTGCGGCATAGTGAAAGTTGTAATCAAAATGATTGATTAAATTAGTCGGAAACCCAAAAGCAAATTGCAATAAACAATAATCCTGACAGTTAAAATCATGCATGACAAACAATGACAAATAACAACTTAGGTATCCATAGCGACCAGTTTAATCTCTTTGAAAGATTTGTTATCGCAAATGATCGTATTTCTTCGCTAACTCTCGGGTTCCTCTCGTACGTGCAAATGAAATGCAAATAGTATTTGATAGATTTATCATTTTAATTGCACTAAGCGGCAACATAGGCCAAATTAAGATACTTTCTCACTGCATAGCTCAATTAAATTTCATTAAATGAAATTACAAATATCTTTGTAACGAAGCCTTTTTAAGTACTACTTCCTTTGTTGGATTTGATTTGTAAAAGCCATAGAAGTATTTGCTAAAGTTTATGGATAACGTGAAGAACACGGTGTATTATGCAATTAGCTTCTTTTTACTCTTCGTATTTTTTTTTAATTTACGATGTCCTTTTAATGTGCTTATTATCCACTTACCTACTCATACATAACATGCCATTTAACAATTTAGAACGCCTGCCTCCTAAAGTATCAATACCGTTGAGTGAAGACGCACTGCAACTTTTTGCCTTTATTATTTTATCAGGGACTTTTCCTTGGGATAATTTAAATTACTGCTACATCCTTTATTTAGCATATTTTTAAAGATACAAATAAATGAGATCAATGAAGTAATTATGAAGCAATTATTGACGCAATACATTTCGGGAAACTCTACACGCTTGACTTTAAACTAGGAGGTGACCAGCCATCCTGACGTCAGGATGGCTGGTCAAAAAAAATATTGTATATCTAAGTTTATATCATATGTAGCAATGATTTATTATATGTAGCAAATATAAGCAATTATGTAGCAATTTTCGAATCAACTCTCATTGACCAACGCCACAGGCAACCAGCCATTCTGACGCACACATGAAATTCATCGGGCGATATACAGCATGCGGGTCTGCCACTCTTGTCAATAAATGGCGACGAAATTGGAGGTTTTCATACACCCCGCATGCGGGCTATCAACAAAGACGGTTCCCCGACGGGCCCTGTGGTATGCATTACAGAAATCTCTCGCATCCCGCATGCGGGCCCTAACAACTAATGAAAATGCGCCTTTTCACTGATTGGCCAAACTTATAGTCCTTTTCAAGAGATATTGTGTTAATATAAAAGTCCAATATAGGTTTTTTTACAGGTCAAATATATTCCTACATTTTTTTTTTATATTTTGAAAATACGTACATAAACTATAATGAGACAAATTATTAACTTTTTTACACAATAATATAATTCTTATCTTATTTACTGTCTAATTAGTCTTTTTTTTGTTGATAATTTTCATTGATGCGTGATACTTATATAAAACATTTTTTTATGAAACAATTACATAACCATTAATATTAATGACTCAAGAATGACTCGAAGGCGACTTATGCATGGATTTTAAATGACTTATAATTATGTTCCTTATGCCAACATACAAAGCTAACAATTCATGTTGCGTGATGAAATAGTTTTTTGTGTCTTATTTTTACCCGAAGAAGTGACTACAAAAAAAGTGGTTAAGAAAAATTACACGTTAAATTAAGAGGGCGCCACTTGGGTGTATTCCCGTTCGTCCACTTGACTTCGTCCCACTAGTGGGACGAACGGGAATTTACAAAAATAATATTTAATTTGTTCCCGATCGTCCCACTCCTAATTCAAGAGGGGACGAACGGGAATATGTTCTTCGACTAGTGCCATTCGTCCCACTAAAAAGATTTGTGCAGAAATATATGTTTATTCGTTGTTTCGTAGTTTGTCCTTTACTTCACTTCGTTCTCGACAAGCGCTATAATTTTTATTTTAATTTTTATAAATCGCAAAGTTGAAAAAATGTTGGTAAAATGACGGATTTTTATTCCATTTTTGTTTTTTTACCAATTTAACCACCGGTCTTATATTATTTCTAAGTGGGACCAATAGACCTACATGGATTTTAAATGACTTATAAATTATGTTCCTTAAGCCAACATCAAAGCTAAAATTCAGTTGCGTGACCATCGGGAAATAAATTTTGAATTCTTATTTTTACCCGACTAGGGTGACGAAGTCAAGTGGTTAAGAAAAATTATTAAGCTAAATTAAGAGGGCGCCACTTGCGCTCAGAGCGCAGAATCGAATGTCAAACAGATAATATAGAGCATGGACAGAGCACTACCTGATTAAAATAACCACTCTAAAAAGAGAGAAAAACAATTGTCCTTTATCTATCTCTTTCCCTGCCATTATTTGTTATACAGAAAATATACAGATTGTCCTACTTTTTGTCCTCTCTTCTTTAGCATTTTTTTTTACATTTGGCTAGGTAGTGCTCAGTCCATGCTTTAAGTCTATGGAATAAAATAAAAATAAGTATCAAAACTATTCAAATAAGTTTCTTCGTACGACGATGTCACGAGTTCAATCTTTTGGTTGAATAGCAAGCAAAGTTAATTTCATTGTCAGTAGCAGCCATTTTGTTTCCTTCGACATCAAGAATGACGTGACGTTGTTCGTTCAAAAACACACTTTACACAACAGTGGCGCCATCTGGAATCATTTTTCAAGCCTCTTTTGCTGTGTTACAGCAACATTAGCCGAAGATAGGTACGATTGCTAGGATACTGAGCACCTTGAGTTCTGTTCACCTCCAACCCGTTGCCTTGTGAGAGCTCGAGCGAATGCATTGTCCCGTGAATGAATGCTACCGGTCTGATCTTGTAGGGACAGAGCCAGAGCGTGAGCGAGGGCCTCGTCTTCAGTCTGACAAAAAGAAAAATAAATCATAAGTATGGTTGCCATATTGTTGGGAACTGATTCGGAACTTCTTAGTGCCAAATAAATAAAAATTGAAAATTAGGGGTAGTAACGTTTATTGTAAAAGTTACGAAAAAAAAAACAATATACAAAAAAGCTCCAAAAATTAAAAATAATAGAAAAGGAATTACTAATGAGAGGAACCACAAGCTTGATTGATTCTTGTATCTTCGCACAATCATGTTTGAACATAAATTTTATTTGATTTCAACCTTTACGCTGTGGATGGGAATTGCAAATACATAGGTTAAATACATTTTATTTGAAGGGAAATTATTATGATGATTTGCTCTAGAAAAAGGCTGGCGTACGTGTCAAGTTCAAGACACTAAAAAACAGTCTCTTTCTCTCTTCTAATTTATAAGAAAAATTTATAAGTAACACAATGTATTTGTCATGTAGATGTTAAAAATATCGACTTGGGAACTTTCTGGAGTATTCTAACTACACTATTTACAAAACCATGCTTTAAAGAATTGTAGTTCTGAAAGAAATACGAACCATATTTCCTTGAACTTCCGAGAATGTAGTGACGTGTGCAGTAACAGGAGTGTTGTTCAGGTTCACCCTGTCTCGGCTGCTTTCATACGTGCCATGGCAGCTTCACTGAATACAACAGTAAGATGAATTTTAAACTTTTAATACAAAAGCAACAATCAAGCATTACTTTGTGTAATTTATTTCATCACCACTGCTCTCTAAACAGTGAAGGAAAACATCGTGAGGAAACCGGCGTGTCCTAGAACGAAAAATTCGAAGACATGTGACATCTGCCAGCCCGCACTGGGCCCGCCTGGTGGATTATGGCCCACTCCCTCTCACAGAGAGGAGGCCTGTGTCCCACCAGTGGGAACATTATAGGCTGATGATGATGATGATGCATAAGGAAGTAACAAATACAGATATTAAGGAGTCAATTTCTCTCTGCTTCTATCGCGGTCTCTCACGTCAGAGGCCTTACTACGAGCTCTTAACGAGATCCTGTTTTGGCTGTGGAAAAGCGACAGAGCTATACAAGTCATCTAGCGCCATCTCTTTCCCACAGCCAAAACAGGATCGTGTGAAGAGCTCGTGGTAAGGCCCCAGAGCTTCTTCATTAGCTAAACTCAGTTCAGTGAAAATGTTCGCGCACAAATGTGCTGCACTGTGAGCGAACAAAAGTTAACACAAGCTTCTTGGTGGACACAGAGTAAACGCGATACATAGCTTAGTACGCTGTACTGCTGAAGTTTTCCACAAAATGTTAGTGAACAGATCTGCTGCACGCTATGTCGGCACACAGTTCATGTTTTTTTGTTATCATTTAAAAAAAAAAAAAAACAAAATAATTATTACTGTGTTTACTAAATAAGTCTAGAACGCTCAAAGACAGGTGCCCTCACAAATAGGAGTTTTTGGTCGAGAACATTATCATTATTACGAGCCGATACAATATGGCGTCATTCACAGTTTCTTTCATATCGTGGCTGCATAGAATATTAGGAAGACGTCTGCCCAAACCCTTTGGCTGGTATCTATACTAAGATTATAAGGGCTCATGTACACGGCGTCGCCGCCGCGCCGCGCCGCAATGTGTGTACACCATTGTGACTACGCCGCTGCTGCCGAAAATCAAACAATAGCGAATGGCAACGCGGTGGCGGCGCCGTATACACATAAAAGCGTTAATCATGACCCATTTTGATAATAAATAGTTTGAAAACGTCAAATTGACAAAGATCAATGTCGTTACCATTGATATGTATGTTTACGCGAATGTGGACCTAATTGTATTTGAATGTCTGTAGGAAAATAAGCTTATGGTGGGTCATGAGTCATGACTCAACTTTGTCGAGCATACATGAACACTAAAGCTGAAGAGTTTGTTTGTTTGAACGCGCTAATCTCAGGAACTACTGGTTCGAATTAGAAAAATATTTTTGTGTTTGATAGCCCATTTAGCGAGGAAGGCTATAGGCTAAATAACATCATGATAGCCGATACAAGCCGCTAAGCAAGCGCACAGCTAGTTATTACTTACGCTGCCTGTCGTCTCTTGGCGGCCAGTCGTCCCTCGCAGGCGTGGTCACTAGCGTGTCGATGGCGGAGACAGAAGTTGAGGGCACATTCACTACACACCAGCGGCACCATCTCTTTGTTCTTACAACCCTTGAATGTACAACGGTTTGTAAACACCTGGAAATCAAAGTTTAGAATTAGACTTAATTAATTTTTAATTTAGCAGAAGTGTGAAAGGTTATGACCATTACATCATAGATGATGAAGTTCCCCAAAATAATTAAAAGTGTAGGTAGACCTGCAGTCCTACACTTTTGAACCTGAGCTAATATGAAGAGCTGCCAAATAAATGCATACTTTTTAATGAACAATTTTTTTAATTAAAAAAATCTGACTAGTCTTCTTTTTTTAGGGGCATATTAATTAAAGTATGAACATGTAGCTGGTTCAGTTTTGTCAAGGAACAGAATGGTCTATTATTTTCTTTTTTCACTGTGTAGTTTGTGGACGTTATTTTTGGAGATACTCATCTTAATTACTAAGCTTTCACATAAAGAAAGTGGCAACAAACATGTTTCTTTCCAACTGTTATTCCGAAAGACTTGTTTTAGATAGATAATGCATGTACTTACTTTTTTCCGCCTCTCCTTAGCTGGGTCTGAGGTACATTGATTATCAATATGAGCTCCTACAGCCACATCTGGAGGTTCACCTCGTTTGCCCGGCACTGGCTTTCCACATAAAGGACATTCCGGAACCTGGACATTACGGGTGTTGGGCGCTGGACATTCATGCTTTGCATATGCAAAGTGGTCAGAACTGCAATAAATAGTATTTTGGCATTAGTATTATTTGGACACACTGCACGGAGCATAATTTGTATGATTTAGATGATCTGGATATAAGAAATTCATAGAGTATGGCAGTTTTTTTTTAAAAAAAAAGGAGGTTTCAAATAAACTTACTGTTGTACCACAGAAAAAGTTAGAACACAGAAAAAAGCATTTAACATTGATATAAAGGTTATTTAACAGTTTTTTAGACAAGTGTCTAACAGATGTTTACCTTTGTAGGCTTATACTATTTTGTTTCATCGGCCATACTTTGGTTATTTATTAATTTAATTTTACTAATAACTTTGCAGGTTGTCAGTTTGGTTAATAAAGTCAGGCTAGCAATCAATTACAAAAAGCCTCAGGGGAGATATTTTTTTACAATTACTATATAAATCTGAAATGCCATAGTGTCATCACCTTTAAAAATAATAACAAATAGAAGTTTCTATGTAAAGTTGTAGTAGATGATACAGCACATTTTTAACCGAAGAAAAAAAAGGAGGAGGATTTTATTCTGAAAGTTTTCAGCTTCAATGTTCAATTGGACTCAAAAATCTAATAAGTCCGACAAAGTATCATTATTTTTTTAGTTAGGTAGGTATTTAATTATTTAAATAACTATAATTTTTTTCTTGTGACACAAGATATTTGAATTGGCAAATTACTGGGTTCTGATGGGTCAGCTTTTGAGTTTTGATGACTTTTCGTCTTGTAAATAAATATGGAAAGGAAAAAGATTATGATGATGATGAAGATTCTTTTACAAAACTCTAACGGATGGGCTAAATATCAACACTTTACGTCATGAACATACAAACATACATTCTAATTATACTAAAAACTATGACCTTAAGTTCACTCACCAGAACACTTCCTTACAAGCACCACATTTGTAAGGCAGGAAGTCTGAAAGAAATGAAACAATAATTAAAGAGTATTCTATTTTCTTTTCAATTTTGAGACTATAGAAAGTAAATATCCTTGAATATTTTTTTTTCGTTCTAAATCATGTGAAAAAACTGCTTAATTACGTCAATGTTTTACGCAGAAATGTTTTGCAATTTGGTAGAAAAGACAAAAGAATGTTCATTCTGAATTTTACTTGTTAAAGTTTGAGCTTGTACTAGAAATTTATGATTTATTTGATAGAACGATATAATTAACATGAAAAATAAGGAAGTAGTGACGACAGTGTTTTGGTATTTTATTTAAAATTGAATCACAACTCACCTAATTTGTTGCACGATTTGAAGGAACAATTCTTTCCAATGTGAGGGAACTCCATCGTTTTTATGTTAAATTATCAAAAGTATAGCAAAGAGTGGTCTTCCACAAGTGTACGACAAACAATGATGACGACAGAAAATTGTTAACACTTTTATAACCAGTTGTTGCAAAAGAATTACACGAATATTATTCGTCATCCAGTGACAGGAGAACGATGAAGATGAAACGACATTTTTTATTTGATAACGTGCGTTTACAAATACCGAATAGGTTATCATGTATGCTTTTTTTCGAGAATATTCGGGTAGATTCTAATACATATACACAAGTGAAAGTAAAAGTTAAATGTATACATACATAAAACTATCTCCAAAATAATAAACTCCAATTAAAAAATATAATTTAAAATTAACAATGAGTAAGAAACAGAATTGTATGCAAATAAATATAACATCGTTTCATCGATTTCTGTTACTATCTTTCTAAACACTGTCCTAATGTCATTCCAAAACGGAACACTCCTTTTCTCGTATCACTTCTCCATCTCTATGCTTTGAATCTTTAATATTTTGAGAATTTCAAAGCAAAACGGCAACATTCTCTGAAATAATATGGCGTTTAAATAATATTTGAATACATAAAAAGAAGAATCGTTTTTTTTTTTCAAGAATGCGAAAGATTTTGGCTTTATGTGGCCGAGGGTCTGGGGCATGGCAATGACACGTGATTTAAAAAAGTAAATGTCAAATTGTCAAAGTCACAAACGTCATTTTCGACCTGTGCGACGGCTGGGACGATCTGTATTTTGTGAAAAATCTGGAAATTAAAGGAAAAGTGGTCCTTTTTGAGGATCACAGAATACACTGGGCTTTTTAGAAGAACTAATAACGAAAATGAGTAAACTCGTTCCCTCCGTCGCTAAACTTCTAGCCGGCAATACGGTTACGGTGGGTTCACTGTTCTCACTCAAGAAACTCGGTTAATAGCTTCAAAGATTAAATGAAATGTGTTACCAAAATAAGCTGGAAGGAGAAGTATATGCTCAATCCATTTTTTGATTTTAGAAAGTGGCTGCACCTGTTACTACGACGTCTAACGCAAAATACAGTACGAAGAGCCAAGCTACATTTGAAGTCAAGGTAGCTCTATTTTTTCACCTAGTTCGATCTTATTTACGTTCTATGCACCTGTAGCAGTGCGTGCGCGTTTGCCTTGTCAACGCCGGCTATTCTTTTCATTCAAATTGGTTGAACCGTTTTGTAATTATGTAACCTAACCTTCATTGTGTCAAGTGTAACAGTGTTTTGTTGTCAGTTACCTGACGTAGGAAAGCTACCTGATACAATGATAACAAATTGAGCATGGGTAACATACACAATGAGCTAACACAATCCATTGAATTAAGTAAATTGAACATTAGAAAGAAAGAAAGAAATAACATTTATTGGGACAGACACGGGGCACATTAATAAAATAAAAATGTACAAGCGATTAAAAAAAAAAGTAAAATTAAAATAACCTAAAACTAGGTATTTTGCATAAAATTGTTTGCCCCACGGCTGCTCCAAACAGGCCCAGTTCAGCATAAATGTCAGGCAACAAGTGCCTGACGCTGGTTTTCAACTGGACCTGGTTGAGAGGTGAGTACGTCGAACCCAAGTCGAACCAGTTACGTGTATCTGTATGTATGTGTATATATTAATACTTATTATAGATTTACGTAAAGGGTTCTGGCGTGTATATAAATAATATATGTGTATATAATATAGATTATGTGTCACAATTAAGAAATTATATATAGTTTAATCATAAATGAATACATAGTGAATATAAAATGATAATAATACATGAAGGAACCTACACAGAAAAGAAAAAGTAAAAAGAATATTTCGCGCGTGCGATGCCGGTGCTTATCAAATTGTTAACCTCGGACATGGGATCTTAATCCATACAAAGAATATGTAGTTCAAGAAAAGATTCAATAGATGGCGTTATGTGTATCGATTTGTTATTGAAGTTTCTGTATCTCTTTAAATTTGACCTGGAAAAAAGTATGTCCTTGTTTTTAAAATTCACTTAGCACAAAAAAAAAGGAATAATGGGCTCCTAGTTCCAAATTCCATGATTTCATTAAATAATTTTACTGTGCTGCCTCTGGTGAATACAATTTGTACTACGTTGTCGTTTGCTCCCTCATTTAATGTTTAAAGATGGCGTTGTTTTCATTTTCAGACTTTTACTACACAGGTCAATAATCTATAATTTCTCACATTACCATTTACTCTGCATTTACTATAATTACGAGTATGTGCCTATTTTGATAGAATGAAGTATAATTATGAAATGCAAATCTATGTCTATACATTTGTATGTACCTAATAAAATCGTAGAGCTGTCATTCCTGTACAATAGATTTTTCTTTTTGTATTTTTTTCGAGTTATGGGATCGATTCTGATGACAAATCAACTATTTTTCCGTTTTTTAGTAAACTAATGTAGATTATCCCAAAAATAGTGTTGACATTATTGATTGGTAGTGGCACTATGAATTTTAAGAGGGAACCTTTGCCCAGCAGTGGGACAGTGAGAGTATCAGGTTCAACCTGCATCTGTATTAAGCCACGCCTCTAAAAGCTGCTCTTTATCTCATGCTTTAATTCTTTTATTTGACTAGCCTTTCAAACTCCACAAATTGGATAAAGGCCCTGCAACGACAGCTACTTTAACCGCTGAAGATGCTCTCAAACTGTATGAGCAGTTGACAGTGATCCGGCGAATTGAAACCGCGGCCGGTAACTTGTACAGAGAGAAGATCATCCGTGGCTTCTGTCATTTATATTCAGGTTTGTTATTTAAGACATTTAGTTTACATTTCAAATGAATGTAATCTTTTATTTTTTCAGTTTGGTTTGTCTAGTCTATGTACAATCAACAAAGTGGAATTATGACCCACCATAAGCTGCAGACATTCAAATATAATTAGGTCCACATTTGCGTAAACATACATATCCATGGTAACAACTTTAATCTTTGTCAATTTGATGGATTCAAACGATTTGTTGTCAAAATGGGTCATGATTCCACTTTGTCGATTGTACATAGAGATATAGTTGAAAAGAATAAAATTTTAAAGGAATTGTAGTCAATGATAGTGCTCAAGAGATAATTTTCCAAGAAAAGATATAGTAATTTAGTTACTTTATTTTATTTTATTTTTTATAATGAAATAACTATTAGGTCAAGAGGCGGTAGCAGTGGGTATGCACGCTGCTATGCGTGATGTAGACTCAGTGATCACTGCTTACCGTTGCCATGGCTGGACACATCTGATGGGAGCCAGTGTCGCTGGTGTACTCTGTGAGCTCACCGGCCGCAAGACTGGCGTTGCTCGAGGCAAGGGAGGATCCATGCATTTGTACGCAAGAAACTTCTACGGTGGCAACGGTATTGTTGGTGCTCAAGTAAGTTTATTTAAAACCTTAATATTCACTATAAAAAAACAAAGTAGATAAATAATGTAGTTTAGCTTACCCACTAGTAGACAATTTCAAGGAATATTATGTCACACTTTACTTATTTCTTTTAAGCCTTACGCATTTGTGTCCAGTTCGTGTCAATAGGTTCGCCTCTTTTTTTGTGGTTGGTATAATAATTAAATGTGTTTTCTGTCCATGGACAGAGCAAAAGGGACTGTAAGACTCTTTCTGACTAAAATTTCTCCCCTTCCTTCAGCTACACTTTCTGTTCTAGAGTTAAGGTACCTTTAAACCACTTTTATATGCCAAGGTCCTTCGTACACCAGGCGAATCAAGTTTCCGATACCTTACGACTTTGGTATCCAAGCGGCTATTGCCATACAAACCCATAGCGGTTCGAACACAAGCACGCGTCAATGAATACCAAAATCGTAAGGTATCGGAGACTTGCGTCGCCTAGTGTACGAAGGGGCTAACAGTTGTAATCAGAGGATACTAGATGTTGAAAGAGCTAGGAGCTATATTGCGCGGGTCACTGAACCGCTATACTGCTTCTCACTGCACAAACTGGGGTCCGGATGTCAAACATCACCAGACCCTATGAGCAAATACTGTTAATGAACATCCCATTATCCTCAGGTACCTCTAGGAACTGGAGTCGCCTTCAAGCACAAGTACAGTGGTGATGGCGGAGTGAACTTCGCTCTTTACGGTGATGGTGCTGCCAACCAGGGGCAGCTGTTTGAAGTCTACAACATTGCCAAGCTATGGAACTTGCCGTGCGTTTTTGTCTGCGAGAACAATGGATATGGTGAGTGTTTAAATGTTAAAAGCGACGATTCCCTAAAGGTGTTTCACGGAGGACACGGTGGCGCATACAGTGGGATTGACGCAGATTGTGCACTTCGCAATTTGTGCACTTGACGCAAAATGTGCACTTCTCAAAATTATCATAATGGTTCAAAAACCATTACCTATGATAATCGTTTTGAAAGAAGAAGGAAACTAAGCTAACTTTGAAAAACCGCTTAATTACTTTTTTTTATTATTTTGCTCGATTTTAGCATTTTAACAGTAGTTTCGTGTGAAAATAATCCCGTTCTCGTGCAATAATAATTACACCCATTTTGAGGAGTGCTCAATTTGCGAATTGCACAATTTGCGAAGTGCACAATCTGCGTCAAACCACATACAGTGCAGCCCCTGCAGTCTCGACGTCGTATCGTTATCAAATTCCTTTAATAAATTTTCAACTTTATTCCGAAAGCATAAGGTTGAAACGCTAGAAATTTGACATAGACTTAACGACCGAATTTTGCAGTCGAGACTGCAGGGCCAGGTCTGCCTCGCTTGGGCAGAACACCGCCGTGTCTTCACGGAGGCGATAACGGCGTACGGCAAAGCGAAAGCATCGTTTGATGAGTCGGAAAAGTTGCCACGCACCGCCACCAGCAGGCGCTAGTATCGCAAAATTAACGCAATCCAAAGTTTTATGTATTTCATTTCGTCAACTTCGACATTTCATAAAGTGTTCCCTTTACGCAAAATACATGTATTACTCTAGTAGAAATATTTTAATATAAGGATGTCGAAACATTCACCAAAACAAAATGATAGAAATCTTTATTGATGTGGATTAATATTTTGTGAATATTTTTATCATTCACAGTCTTAAATTTATTTTATAACATTTTGATGTCCCGAGATTACGAACAAAACTACTATTTTGGTAGAAAATTAATGATAATTGGCATACCTTACGAAAGTGACAATACCCAATTATCGTTAAGCCCCAAACACACGCGCGCACGGGTATGGGCGTGAGCGTTGTGTTCCACGCGCGCCGGAAAATGTGACAGCACAATAACGGGGCTCCCCCTTAGAGGGCCTACCTGGGTCGCGGACAAACGAATACAATACCGTGACCCCAGAACGTAAAGGGCTATTGAAATAAATCGTAGATTTTAGTAAGTATTCCAAGTCTGACAGTCCCTCCCGCCCTGCTCTGGGTAGGAGGACTCATTCGATTATTTTAACACACTAAATAAAGCCCCAAACACACGCTCCTTTTACTATCGTGCGTTCACAAAGCTGGTTGCGTGATATCTTTATATGTTCGAGAGTGGAAAGCTAAGGATGCTTGACGCCCTGTCCTCCACCATCTGGTGTTTGTATTAATTTTTGATGCATTTCGATGTAATGACAGACACAAGCGCCGCGTAAAATGGACATTAGTCGAGCAGCGGCGTGGATTTAGTAGTTTTTTACTCATATGAGGTACAGGTATAGTAGAACAGTTTAATGTCAGAACCTCTTTATAAATAAATCTTCATTCTATAATATCTTATCCACAGTATTTTTTTGGGACAAGGTTTTAATATCACTTTTCTGATAAATGATCTTTTGGAGTCGATAGATATTATCTATCGACTCCAAAAGCATGAGCCCAGTACTGATCTTTTATACTCCAAAGCAATCAATAGAGCGAGAAGCAACTTGTACCGAACACACGGTGAGACAGCAATGACCACCGATTTTTCATCATAGTCGCAGCATTATACTATAGGCGATATTTAAATCATGTAATGTGGACCATTTGGAATTGGTTCAAAAAACCGGTTTTAAACGCCCAAATGGTCGGTTCAACATTGCGCCTCAGGGTGGTGGGTGCTATGCCTTATTTGTAGTTGACAAGTAATTTTGAAGTATTCAAAATGACAATAGCAGTTTTCATTTAATTTATTTTATTCCTGTTTCTTCGAAATTGTTAAAATCTGTGACGAAACTAAATAAATAATAATAAAAGTGAAGTGCTTCTTATCCTATATCGCAGTTTGATACGATTAGAAGTTGTTTTCAGTTACATACAATCTCAAATTGTTGACTGCAAGATAGTGCATTTATCATTAGTTCATGTGAAATTGTATTTAGATGCATAAATATTAGATGGGAGGAGGATGGACACAGAGGAACCACCCGACAACAATAGTACGATATCACGATAGCATTGATATAATATCACTGTGAGTAATTTATTATATTGATAGGAACAATTCGTAATGTATAGAATCATACGTATTCAAACATTTCCCTTGTTTGCTCTGTAAGGGTCGTCAGGAATTTCCTGCGATGATTTTCAGTAAGTTTGGTTTATTTTATTCTTGATTTATTAATGAAAATAATTTGTTATTGAAAAAAGAAAGTTTACGTGACTTATTTACAGTCATGTCCGTTTACAATCACGTCCCATTGAACACATCGAAACATAGTTTTGAATAATATAAAGCCTACGTATCATTCGTTTGTATTTTCTCGATCTTTTTATCCATTACCAATTTTATTATTACGAAAATCTGACAGCCGCGATCTGAAAAAAAGTGTCACAGGTCTAGCCTGTAAGAGCCACGCTGGCTGACTGATTCGTCAAGGAACGAAAGTGATGACACTACTTGTAAAAGGCAAAAGATGAGAGGACGATAGTGAATGTGTGCTCAGAATAAAACGGCGTATGTGCCCAAACATATTGACGTCTTTTTATGAATTAAAATTGTTATTAATTGAAAAACTGTCTTTACAGAATTTAGATAGTGGTATTCTCTACA
This sequence comes from Agrotis segetum, assembly GCA_036375495.1. Taxonomy (NCBI): domain Eukaryota; kingdom Metazoa; phylum Arthropoda; class Insecta; order Lepidoptera; family Noctuidae; genus Agrotis; species Agrotis segetum. The sequence continues at coordinate 4,032,657 of JAQSVV010000002.1, forward strand.
ATTTAAAGTAACATCTTTTCCATAACTCATAGTAGTTATGCCATAAAGTCCAAAAAAGAAAAAATATAGACCTAACTTTGCATTTTTTTTGTATCGAGAAAATTTCAATGAATCGTGTTTTCAACTTTGTGAGAATTTATATCATATAGTCAATTACTATATTCCAAGTTTTAAGATCTGTAGTCCATATACGTACGAAGAAAAGTAAAAAATAAAAAGCGTATTTATGGCGCGGCATTTTAATGGGACCATTCCGGAAGTATACCCTATCCAATAAAAAAAGAATTTTTCAAATCGGTTGTTAAACGTCGACGGAGCTATGCCCGATCAAACATAAAAAAATTACAAACATCCGAATTGAGAACCTCCTCCTTTTGGAAGCCGGTTAAAAAAAGTAATAGAGAAGAATGGGAGAATGTGTTGCGTTTATCCCAAATAATTTGGGATTACTTAACTTGAACAAATAATATTTATAGTTTATCGTGATTCAGACATTTTATTTCAACTGTCTTATCTCTTCTTTTTGCTGTTATCTTGAGAAATGTTTGTCTAGACGTTGCCTATCTCAGTTTTTTGTCTTAAGGGGGATGCTCCAACCAGCCCGCGAAATTCAATTTTTTTTACGTTATTTGCAATTTGCAGGCCAGTGACATGTTGTAACTTTATAAATATTTGTGTTGCGCAAATAACAAGTATAATTTTAAATATAAAAAATATCAAAAAACTCGCTCCATCAGCTCTCACATAGAAAAGGTGCATCATGTTAAAATCTCCGAAATCTAACTACGATGCACCTTTTCTATGTGAGAGCTGATGGAGCGAATTTTTTGACAATTTTTATATTTAAAATTATACTTGTTATTTGCGCAACACAAATATTTATAAAGTTACAACATGTCACTGGCCTGCAAATTGCAAAAAACGTAAAAATATTTGAATTTCGCGGGCTACATCGACGCAATCACCTTAATCTTGAAATAATTTTCATTGACATTTTGGTTTCGTAATATTTACTAATAATAATCAGGTTATGAGTACGTTAGTGCAAGTCTTGCTTTTAGGATTTTAATTACCGTCGCAGCACAATTCAAGTAGAATTGTATTTTAAAATCTAGTTTAAAAATACGTCTTATAAGTTGGTGCTATAATACAACGTGTTACGTATTCAACGAACCTCTCATGGGATAACTCAGCCCATGTTACTGAAAAATGTTTGTTCTAAGACTTTTGGAAGAAAATAATAAAAGTAAAATGGTTTTTCATACAAAATGAGGAATTGATCGAGCCTATCAGTGTGATTTTTTTTTGCGAATTTTCAAAAGTTTTAGAACAAAAATTGTACAGTAAGATGGGCTGAGTTACCCCACGAGAGGTTTTGCGCATTTACCGTTACACGTTGTATACACCCGATCGGGTCGGCATTATGTCAATAGAGATATTCAAAGTCAAATCATTTATTAGGCCATCAAAGAGGCACTTTCAAACGTCGAATATTAAAATTAAAGGAAATGGGATGAGAGTGATTCTACAAGAGTAGGTTTGTATGCAGAAGAATGGGCAAGAAACTCCATAATTACTCTTAAAAAAAATTGTAATATTTTACTAATAATGTGAAAACGAAAATAAAATAAATAATGTGAAAATCTAGACAAAATACTATATAAAAACTAAAAAAAAAATTGTTTGAAAAACGAACATAGTGCTTACGCGCTAACATTTTCACGTAAGTAATAAAAATATTATTATTTCTTTATTTTTCTTTAAACTTATAAATTACATTTTTAAATATTTTTACAAAAAAGAAATAAAAACATTTAAAAACATAAAACAATAGCAGTCCACCAGTACCGGAACAGTGTCCGGGCCACCAGTGGTCAGGGCTTATTATAATAAAATTATTACTACTATTATTTATACGATTGTTACTTAATTTGGCCTGAAATCGAAATTTAGTAGTAAGATAACCAGTAAATTCGATTTCAGGCCAAATTAAGCTTCTCTAGTCAAAACGACTATCTAGGAAGCGGTGTAACAAGTACTGTCGAATCGAATGTTCCCCTCACTTATCCAATTGATGTGATTAATATAATTTATTGGAATGCCCTCTCAGTAAATAACATGCTGTAAGGTATGTTTTCAACATTTATTGACATTAAAGTGAGACAGAAGCAGTATAATGATGTATAATAATAATTCTATATCTGTTATTCATTCTATTATCACAAAACATCATAATATGAGACTGCTAAAGCGGTTGTTTAACTGCACTTGAATTTAAATTTTTCACACTTTTCATCATCATCATCATCATCTTCCTGCCCTTATCCCATTTTACTTGGGGTCGGCGCAACACGTTTTTTTCTTCCATTCACACTTTTATGGGCTAATTTATTAATAACTAGTGTTTGCCCGCGGCTTCGCTTGCGTTATTTTAGAATTTGAGAAACAATACGGATCGTGTGGCGCCATCTGGAATATGAACGTAATTGTTTTCTCGGAAACAGCTCTCTTCTGGTATTCGGGATGTAAGATACCTTATATCCGTGTCTAATTGTCTATACTCCTGACAACGTGTATGCTTTTTGGGACGATCGATTCAGTAGGTAGTAATGCGTGAAAAGGTAAAAAACCAAACATACTTGCATTTTTATTATTAGTTTAGATCAATAATGTTATATCTAGGTACATAGTTTGCATAGGAAACGTCCTTATTTGAGCGACATTAATTTCAAAGAACCGTGTTTGTTTTAAACATTAGACTATCATTATTGGGTCGATTTACAGTATCGCTGCAAATTAAACGTACGATAGCATTGCTCTTCTCCCTTTAGCATACCGCGTGATACCTAAAAAATAACGAATTATCTGACTCGATGAGTACAACTTGTCGTCGTTTAAAACAGAATCTATGCACTGGTTTGAGCACCAATTCAAAACATAATTATACACAAATTATAGAAACCCTGATTTTTTTCTAATCTTTAAAATTCCACACCTCGAAACAATTAGAATTAAAAAAAATATCCAACTTACTACCTACGATTTAAATCGGTGTAGATTTATATCCTAGAGAAGTATTGAAAAAAATAGTAATTATTTAAAATCGCGAATAATATTGAAACAAAAGTATGCATATTTTTTTTTAATTACCTATTTAAAACTCAAAGGACAAATAAAAAAAAAACTCAAAAAGAGAAAAAAAAAACTGCGAGATTCGATCCCGAGACCCCTTGCACGAAAGTCAAGCAGGTTACCGACCGGACTGGCTAGTACGCTGACAGTGATTTTCAAATAGCGGTTCTTGTACAAATGTCAACAACAACTGAAAATCAACATATTATAAAATTGCTAATCCCCCAAGGGGAATAGCGTAATTATACATATCCTATTATATGAAGAGCATTTTAAGGAATGTTTGAGGAAAAATTGACTAAATAATATCCAGTGGTTTAGCTTCCAACTAAAAACAAACATCTAAAAACAACAAAATTCAAAATTGCTTATCTCCCAGGAAAAATAGCGTAATAATACATAGCATATTAACAGAAGCATATTATTAGGAATATTTGAGGAAAATTTGATCGACAACTTTACAGTAGTTTCGGAGATAGATCAAATCAAAAAAACATAAAAAATTTCGAAAAAAAATAAAAGTTGATCTGGCATCAGAATCGATCCCTTATCTCGAAAAAAATACAAAAAGAAAAAAATATTCAATGTACAGGAATGACATCTCTACGATTTTATTATATGTAAAGATCAGATAACTTTTATCTAAAGAATGAAAAAAGTAGTTTGGCATATTTTCTATATGTAGATAAACTGTCAAACCGCCATTTTTATTCCTCAGATAAAACTTATTTATGACTATTGAAAAATCTGCCCTAAATGGATGAGAGACGCTTAGAATCGAGAGATATGACAAAAAAAAGTGGGAAGCCTATAATACCCAGCAGTGGGTGATTCTGGACGGATATGATGATTGATGATGATGATGAAACCTTATAAAGGATTCTACTCTAGCGTTCTACATAAAAGTTTTCTCAAACTCTAGTATTCTCAAAATCTAGTATTCTAGTATTCTCAAAAAATAATTTTGTCCAGCTAGCTTGTTCTAGATGAAACATAGTGCAATTTGATTTTGGTAATCTTTCCAGGTATGGGAACGAGCATCGATCGTTCGTCAGCGAGCACAGACTACTACACGCGCGGCGACTACATCCCCGGCATCTGGGTCGACGGTATGGACGTGCTCGCCAGTAGGGAGGCCACTCGCTTCTGTATCGAGTACTGTACCAGTGGAAAAGGTATGTTTGGCATTCTTTATTAGGTTTGTTTTTGTTCTTCTTGATTATTTATTTCTGAAGCTCTTGTGTGACTTCGACGTTAATTTAATGGGAAAAAATAATCCCTCATTTATATTATTGAGAAATCATAGTCCCAATTTTGAAACTACAAAAATTACCCATTATACAACGTGTAAGGTTAATAGCGCAAATCCTTTCGTGGTAACTCAGCCCATGTTACTGAACAATGTTTGTTCTAAGAGTTTGGGAAGTTCGCAAAAAAATGATTTTTCATACTGATGGGCCCGATCAATTTCTCATTTTGTATGAAAAAGCAAATGAAAAGGGCTGAGTTACTTCACGAGAGGTTTAGCGCTGTTAACGTTGCGTTGTATAAACCTTATATTTTTTGAGCGGCAGTCGACCAAGCATAAAAAATGGTACAAAATAACATAAACGAATTATAATAATCTGACGGTCTTTTATGGAAAACTCAGTCCGGTCCTTATTTTATTAAATAATTTTTTGTCTCAGCTTCGAAACAACGCTCTGGTGGCCTACCATGAACTCGGTGTTTAGGTTGTGAGAAAGAGATGACGCTAGACGACTTGTATAGCTCAGTCTCTTTCCCACAGCCTAAACTCGATCGTGTTAGGCACGGCGCCCACTATCGGCATCGGCATAGCTGAGAATTTTAGGTGATAACAAGCATAATAGTCATTAACTTAATGGCAATAAAGTAGACCATGTTATATGATCGTAGTAACAAAAATACCGCTTCGGTATGCTTGAGGCTACTGAATTGGCAATTTCTATTTTATTGCCATGAAGTTAATGTATAATGCCTTATCACGAGCTCATAAGGCCCGGCGCTTAGGGTCGTTTCTTTGATCAGTAAACTATTTGCTTAAGGATTGCCCAAGGACCCAAAGAATACTCTGGTATTATTGGAGTAACAAAGATACAATTTATTGCTTAGCTTGGGATTAAATGGCGTTGTGTGATAGTTGTGGAATATTATTATTATAATTACCCTCAGGTCCATTGGTAATGGAGATGGAGACATACCGTTACTCCGGCCACTCGATGTCCGACCCCGGCACGTCCTACCGCACGCGCGACGAGATCCAGGAAGTGCGTCAGACCAGGGATCCCATCACCTCCTTCAAGGAGAAGATCCTCAGCAACGAACTCGCCACTCCAGATCAACTTAAGGTGATTATTTCCTTTTTAACCTGTTAAAATCATCAAATGAGTCCTCCCAGGGCAGGGTAGGAGGGACTGTCAGACTTCATCATCATCGGCCTATAATGGTCCCACTGCTGGGACACAGGCCTCCTCTCTGTGAGAGGGAGTGGGCCATAATCCACCACGCGGGCCCAGTGCGGGTTGGCAGATGTCACAATGTCTTCGAACTTTTTGGTTGTAGGACATGCCGGTTTCCTCACGATGTATTCCTTCACTGTTTTGAGAGCAGTGGTGATGAAATAAATTACTCATAGTTATGCGCCTGGCGGGGTTCGAATCCACGACCTACAAATAGTCCTTTAGGTTCCGGGGTCAGGGTAGCTCGACCCCGGGAAGCTAAGGTGATTACTTAAACAAAACACAGTCAAGCTGGGTGCATCCCATCCGTACTTTATCGTTAAAATCTCTTTCAAAGCTTTGTACCCCATTTTACGGTACGGATTGCTCAAGTATTTAGTATGTAGTTGGTAACTGAGCCAAGTATGCATGTATGTGAGTTTCTATGTTTGTAAACGCACCCACGACACAGGAAGAAATTCATAGTGTGGGATAACTTTTTTTTAATGTTTCCTAATGTTCATTCTAAGGGGCTTGACTCAGGGCGCGATGCGACGCGACGCGATACGTGCGATATCGAGTCGATTGCCGATTTAAGTCGCACGTATTTACTAATGTAGTGATGCGATGCAATTCGACAGTGTATTTCAAAAATACACCTTACTACTACGATATAAAGGCGCTGCAGATCAAAGACAAAAGATGTCTGCAGTGACGAGTAGTTGCGCAATCGAGTTTCGAACAGAGAATCAAGTGCATTGTCATGGACGTACATGCAATTCGATATCGAGGAGATCTGTGAGCGATATCGGCAATAAGTGAGACTTCATTAGCAAACACTATTACTACGCGATTTTTCATACATTTTCTTCGGCCAGACGCTTGAGTGATGTCTAACCGATATCGTCAATCGATGCAATTCGATATCGCATCGCGCTATGAGTAAAGTTACTAACTTGCACTTTTAATATCACGAGTCCACAAGTTCCGACTTTGATTCCAAGAAACACGAGGCACGGCAGGAAAGGATTGTTAGAAATTAAAACCCACTTAAGTTTTGTGTTTTTGTGAAAACGTTGCCTCACACTAGAATTTAATCGTGGTGCGTTTACAAACATAGAAACTCACATACACAAACACCCAGATCCCGAAACAACTACTTTTAGATCATACAAATATTAGCACCGTGCGGGAATCGACACCACGATACGCAGCGCAGCAGTCCAACTCAGCCACTGCGCTAACCGTTCACTGAAAATGTTCTGTATTACAGGAAATCGACTCAAAGGTGCGTCAAGTAGTCGACGAGGCCACTAAACTTTCGAAGACAGACGCTGAGATTGGTATGGAAGAGCTCTCCGCAGACATCTACTCCGACTGCCTGGAACCTGTGATCCGAGGCGTTATTCCTACCAAGCCCCTTCATCACATCGCTGTTGCTAACCGCAATTAGAGCACTTAGAACAAAGGAAATTAGGTCTGTTTTCACATGCAATATGCTCCACTACACCCAGTGAGATTACGAGTAACAACTTGCCTTTATTTGTACAGATTTTTATATTCTTTTTGTATATATTTATTAACACATCCGTTTTTATTAGGCTTAAGTAATAGTATCATGTCATGAATGAAAATTGTATTTTTATTAAATTGGTTTTGTAAGTTTTTATATAAGTTTTAGTGGAACATATTGTTTGGGATTGGGGGCTATTTTATAGTTTGTCTGAAAATGAATATTCAAACTAGAATCATGACGTTTACGTAACAAATTCTCGATTATAAATCGCGATTTTTTTTACCTATGTTTGTAATTGGCTTGTGGTGCTATATTTTTTTGACCAAATCATTGGATCACAGCATTGTCCAGTCCATTGAGCATTTTTATGTTTCTAGTGTAGAATTTTATTTCAGTCAATTGAGTATATGAAGGCCTCAAATAGTAGAAATTATTTTATAAATAAATACAATTTATAGATTGGTTTAAACATTATTGAATGAGGGTAAAATACACTATTAAAACATTTTATAATTATCATATTTGTGAACTATTTCCGTTATGCACAATAATGAGACTTTTATAATATGTTATTTTTTAGTGTCACGTAAGGGAAAGTGATAAACTGCCGATAATGTACCACCATGTATTATTTAAATTCAATTTGTTTATTTATTTATAAGGGCAGATAATTATTAAAGTTACAAATTATATTTGGTCTTTTTATGTTTTAGACATTATCATAATCATCAAATTAGCCGTAAGACGTCCACTGCTGAACATAGGTCTCCCCTTTAGACTTCCAGTAGGACCGGTTGGAAGTAGCTAGGATCCAGCGTGAACCTGTGGTATAATCTTAGACATGAATTTTGAAAGAAACTGTTACCTAAAAAATTTTTAGACATAGTATGACTAAGGTTGCCTGTTCATTGATGCGGAGCGAGCCGGCGGAGCAGAGAAACGAGGAAATATTAGGCCTGGTTTGGTGGATCCAAAGCGGAGAGGAGAGGAGATGTGTTTAAATAACCAATCAGATGTCCACATCTCTCCGCTTAACTTCAGTGGACATCTGATTGGTTATTCAAACACATCTCTCCTCACGGATTGCCGCTTGTCTTATAAGGTGCAATCTTACTGGTTATTTCTCCGTATCCCTGCTCCGCCATCTCGCTCCGCGTCAATGGACAGGCAGCCTTATAATGTGTGATTTCAAATAAAGAAATTCTAATGTCATACGGCGTACTCACTAAAGTAACAAGATACATGCGAAATGAAATCACGAAATAAATTCCACAGTTTATTTTCCTATACAACTACATCATACATTATACACTTTGATTAGCAAAACACCTATAGGCATGATGACTATTTAAAAAAAAAATGACGAGGTATCAACTATTTCCAAAAATTTACAGAAAGGTCTTATTGAAATTATGTTTTAAAATCCAAAAATTTGAGCCAAAACACTTGCTGAATGGCGTTATGACGTCTGCTCGTGACGTTAATTCTACGATGTCTAATATTTATAGTAAACAGCGAAGGAAAAAAATAGTAGAAGTGACGTTCAAGCACTTCTCATTTGTGTTTCATAAAACATGGCGGATGACTTTTTTCGTTATTTTATTTCGACCGAATTGTACATTTTATAATTATGATAATAAAATACATTTCTGCGAATCTATTTGTCCTCAACAATGAAATGAAATCATAAATAAAGTGATTCTTTGACATTGTCATCATGCCTATAATATAAATCGTATTATGGTATAAAAATATAATTTCGTTCACAACAAAGTTACACCATTTCACTTGAGCACAATTTATTTGATGATTTGTAACAGTAACTACTCTAGAAATGCTAATTAAAGATGCTTTACAATCTTGAAGCAATCATTAGTATTGTTTTATATAATAGTCTCTCATTAGTAAGTACCTATAAATACTGATTTAAAAATAAAATTCTTTGGTTTAATTACAGCCGAACTTAGCTGTTAATATCTAATATATTTTGAAGGCACCGTCAAAGGCAAAGCTTTTATTCGTATTTACAATAAAATCATAAAAAATAATGATTATAAAATAATATGAGTATAAATATTATTGTTATGTTGTGGCGCATAATTTGACTAAAATGTTTGAAAATATTCGAAAAATAAATTAAATATTATTAAAATAATATAATTAAACATAATAAATATTTTACAAAGCTGTAATGGGTAAATTAATGTTAATAGAAGCTTGCAGCAAGCAGATATTAGAAACAATAGGTAACATTAATTATGTTAAAAGTTAAATAGGGCATTTTTAATTTTAGGAATCATGATATTGTCTTTTTAAGGGAACGTAAATAGGTAGGGAATGTCAAAGGAACATGGGAGGAATGTGTCCGAGCAAAATTTAGGATAGTATTTATGTACTAAGTTCTAAAACCATTAGGATTTGACATATGTAGGTAATCATGACATTACGAAATAAAATGGTTACGCAGATTGCAATCAGCCAAACTTGGTCAGTTTGACAGAAACCAAAACTAATGGGGAAGGCAAGTCAAAGCTAATTGTAGATGGCGCCACCATAGCTTAGTCCTAATCCGACCAATGACGTAGTACTATTTTGAAGTACCTTTGAACTGATTTGAAGCAATGACGATGCTTGGAACAAGCTATACTAGCGCCATTAATTCCCCAGTTGCTCCATTGTTTCTCAAGCTGTTTTTTTTTAATTTGTAAAGTTATTGCTATTGACTCTAGTCAGACATAGACAAAGTCTACGATGCGGCGAGCTTACTCAGAAGAATCCAGGGCCTGTACATAGACATGTAACAAACGATGAACGCAAACTCAGAGTATAGGCATAAATAGATCGATTTTCAACTTTATGAGCTTGGGTACATAAAAAGTTCAAAATCTAGTGAAGACTGCATATCGTTCTTTCCAGTCGCTAACGCTTAGAAATCATTAATAGATTTTCAACTTCAGAAAGTGGGGTATAAAGTTTGAAAATCCATTGGACAGTACCGAGCGTTTACGATTATCGTTCGCGACTTGTGACTTGGCTACGGGGGCTATTCACTCTAACTTTTGAGAAACAAGTTGTTTTTATATCGCCATAGTACAGTAGGGTTTAAACATCTGCAAAAAAATCCTCAAATTAAAAAAATAAAATGTTTTCCGTTAAGGAGGTCAAATAGGAAACTTAAACTTGCTTGATAGACTCTTAGGGCTAAATCAGAGCAAATCAAACCTCTTTGTTTGACTGATACAGGCTCTAGTCAGCCTATCTTTTGTAGATTACTGTCTAAACTAAAATGTTCTAAAAAACTTAAAGTTGTTTCACTCTTCAATCTCTTCTGCAATTCCACACTGCAATTCATAAAGATTCGCGTATATGCCCTTTTTCGCAATAAGTTCTTTATGTGTGCCCAATTCGGACACCACTCCTTTAGCTATGACCACGATCAGATCTGCATTCTTTATGGTTGTTAGTCTATGCGCTATTATGAGACTTGTGCGGCCTTCACTCGCTCTGTCTAGGGCTTCTTGAACTACCTGTAAACAAAAAAAAATGGCTTTAGATAAGCTGTCACTCTATTTTTAACCGGCTTCAGAAAGGACGAGGTTCTCTATTTATTTATTTAACTTTTTGCACATGTAACAAGACAGTACAATGGCGGACTTAATGCCAAGGGCATTCTCTCCCCGTCTACCATAAGGTGAAGCAATTCAGTCAGAACAGAACCTAGTTTTTTATTAGACGACTTAAAAAAAAGTAGGGTTCTCAGTTCAACCCGTATCGTTTGTACCGTACCGTTTGTATGTTTTTCTGCGATTATCTAGTGTTTGGCTGAACTGACTTTGGAGCGGTTTTCAGAAAAGTGTTCATTATATTCTGGAGAAGGTTTAAGTAACAATAATGGAAATCCCGTGACGTCCGCATGGATCCAATTTTGCTTACTTGGATTGTAGATTTTTAAAGTCAATTGTATGTCTGTCTGCGATTATATTACCTGACTGACAGTCCTTTCTTTTGTACCCAGCACGGGAGGACTCATTTCACGATTTTTACACACAAAAAAGTGGGAAAAGGAAAACGCAGCGTCGAGTCTGCGTGTGAATTGACTCTTAGTCGTACCTTTTCGCTATGTGTGTCGAGAGCCGATGTTGCCTCGTCCAGCAGTAGTATTCGCGGGTTGCGCACGAGTGCACGTGCGATGGCGATCCGCTGCTTCTGACCGCCAGACAGTTGAGATGCGCGGGCGCCGATACGTGTTTCGTATGCCTGAAGACACAAAATACAAATAGAGGAATGATACTTGTATCTATATACTACCAGGTTCCACGTACGCTATTGATTGATGTAGCTTTTCTTCGCTTAGTGAATACTAAACTGTAGTTTCACTGCACACAAAGCCGTATCCTTAAAAAATAACGAGACTAACGAATTACCGTGACCCCGGAACGTAAACGGATATTGAAGGACACCGTGGATTTTAGGCAGTAAAAGCAGTACAAGTCTGACAGTCCTTCCCGCCCTGCCCTGGGTGGTCGGACTCATTTGATGATTTTACCACGATAAAAAAAAGTACTTACTTTAGGCAACGCGGCAATAAAGCTATGAACGTTGGCTTGCTTGGCCGCAGTAACTATCTCTTCAATGGTGACTGTCCGTTTGTTGTCACCATACGCAATGTTCTCGGCAATGGACCGATCGAAAAGCACAGGCTCTTGTGAAACCAGGCCGATGTTCCCACGCAGAGTAGACAAACGCATGTCCTCTACGATATTGTAGTCATCCAGGTACTGAGAAACAAAACAATGTAGGATTAAAGTAGACATGTTGATAGCATCAATAAACGTTAACGCTCATTTAAAGTTAGATCAGTGACGGTTATAGCACCAGTCTTCCGGAAATTGCGTGTCCCACGTTGGGCGCCAAATATGTTGAACTTGTAAATAACAAGCAACTTAAAAGTAGTTACAAATAAGATCTTTGTTGGATGAGTTTTGTTTTATTAGTTTGACTTACAACACTGCTATCATCTGGGTTAAAGGACCAGTCTTAAGAAATTTGCGTGTCCCACGGTGGGCGCCAATTGTTTTAAGCTTTTTCTTTACATATAATAAAATCGTAGAGCTGTCATTCCTGTACATTGAATATTTTTTTCTTTTTGTATTTTTTTTCGAGATAAGGGATCGATTCTGATGCCAAATCAACTTTTTTTTTCTTTCGAAATTTTTTATGTTTTTTTGATTTGATCTATCTCTTAAACTACTGTAAAGTTGTTGATCAAATTTTCCTCAAACATTCCTAATAATATGCTTCTGTTTATAGGCTATGTATCATTACGCTATTTTTCCTGGGAGATAAGCAATTTTAAATTTTGTTGTTTTTATCTGTTTGTTTTTAGTTGGAAGCTAAACCACTGGATATTATTTAGTCAATTTTTCCCCAAATATTCCTTAAACTGCTCTTCTATTAATAGGATATGTATAATTACGCTATTCCCTTTGGGGGATTAGCAATTTTATAATATTTTGATTTTCAGTCATTGTTGACATTTGTATAAGAACCGCTATTTGAAAACACTGTCAGCGGACTAGCCAGTCTGGTTGGTATCCTGCTTGACTTTCGTGCAAGGGGTCTCTGGATCAAATCTCGCTGTTTCTTTTTTTCACTTTTTGAGTTTTCTTATAATAGTCCTGAGAGCTTCAAATAATTAAAAAAAATGTGTATACTTTTATTTCAATATTATTCGCGATTTTAAATGATTACTATTTTTTTTTTCAATAGTTTTCTAGGATATAAATATACACTGATTTAAATTGTAGGTAGTAAGTTGGATATTTTTTTTTAAATTGTAATTGTTTCGAGGTGTGGGATTTTAAAGATTAGAAAAAATTGTGTTTATTTATGTTTTGAATTGGTGTTCAAACCAGTGCATAGATTCTGTTTTAAACGACGACAAGTTGTACTCATCGAGTCAGATAATTAGTTATTTTTTAGGTATCACGCGGAATGCAAGGGAGAAGAGCAATGCTATCGTACGTTCAATTTGCAGCGATACTGTAAATCAACCCAAAAATGATAGTCTAATGTTTAAAATAAACACGGTTCTTTGAAATTAATGTCGCTCAAATAAGGACGTTTCCTATGCAAACTATGTACCTAGATATAACATTATTGATCTAAACTAATAATAAAAATGCAAGTATGTTTGTTTTTTACCTTTTCACGCATTACTACCTACTGAATCGATCGTCCCATTTAGCATATACGTTGTCAGGAGTATAGACACGGATATAAGGTATCTTACATCCCGTATAGCAGAAGAGAGCTGTTGCCGAGAAAACAATTACGTTCATATTCCAGATGGCGCCACACGATCCGTATTGTTTCTCAAATTCTAAAATAACGCAAGCGAAGCCGCGGGCAAACACTAGTAAATAATAAGCCACTAAAAAGTAAAGTATAGTTCCGAAATAAGGCCTTTGTCAAAATACTTTTGTTTCTAGTTGTTGTTTGTTACTAGTTTGGATAACAACACTGCCGTCATTTGGATTATAGGTCTTCCGAAACTTCGTGTCCCACGCTGGGCGCCAATTGTTTTAAGCTATTTCCGAATAAGGCCTTTGTCAAATTCGTACTAAGCGTTTTCAAACGTCTTTTATAATGCGTACGGTGAAGGAGTGGAACTCTCTGCCTGCGTCTGTTTTTCCGAACGCATACAACCCTAATCTCTTCAAAGTTAGAGTGAAAAGGCTTCTTTTGGGTAAGCTCGCTCCAAGTTCGACCTTGTCTTGTATCGCTCCTGACCGAAACTAACGCCAAGAGCAAAGCCACTGCAAATAAAAAAATATGACTTACAACACTGCCATCTTCTGGGTCGTAGAGTCGCTGCAGCAGTTGTATGAGAGTGGACTTGCCACAGCCACTAGGCCCTACTAGGGCAACGCGTTTGCCGAATGGAATCATCAAGGACAGGTCACGTAACACCTCCACCTCACGCCGTGTTGGGTACCGGAACTTTACGTTCTTGTATTGAATCTTGCCTTGTGCGATCTGCGAATAAGAATGGTTTATTGTTCAAAATGTGTGTTTTTCTTGCAGGTTGTCTTTTTCTTTCTTATCCTTACCACCTATTTGGGTCTTTTAAAGGAATTTTGATTCTGGGTCATGATGGTCTCCACTGTATTTTTATTCAATGTTTTGCTATGTGTACTAGTGATAAAATTATTACATATTATATAATTATATGAGTTTATGACACACAACACAAGTCAGGTAATGGTAGTCCTGTGGTAACCCACTGAGCTACCTTGTTAACTGAAATTGTAAGTATATGTACTTTAAAGTGTTATAAGTTGATTTAACTCACGTAATTTTCCGGCACACAAGGCTGGTTCGTGTCGACGACGAGTGGTGCTCGTTTGAGTAGCGTCATTACTCGCCCAGCCGCGCTCACTGCCGCGCCGAAGTTGGGGGCGAACGCTAACGCCTGCCCCATCATCCAGGCGCCGAAGATCAGCGCTTCCGATACCCTGCACAGTAAGCACTTTAATTAATAGCTGGCCCTGCAGTCTCGACAAATATAACGACAAAAGTCGCTCGTTAAGTCTAATCGATGTCAAATTTCTTTAATAGATTTTCAACCTTACGCTTTCGAAATAAAGTTGAAAGTCTTTAAAAGGAATTTGACAACGATACGACTTAGCGACCGATTTTTATCGCTGTCTAAAGTCGAGACTGCAGGGGCTGGACAAGCATATATACAGAATGGCAGTCCCAATAGAAGTATTAAAAAGAATCATAGAAAAATAGGTGAAATTTGAAACTTGTTTCACCAGGGGCCTTACCACAAACTCTTAACGCGATCCAGTTTAGGCTGAGGGAAAGAGATAGCGCTAGACGACTTGTATAGCTCTGTCTCTTTCCCACAGCCTAAACTGGATCGCGTTAAGAGCTCGTGGTAAGGCTCCAGTACCAGGAAAAAAAACAGTTATTTAAATCCTGAAAAAAAACACCCTGAGCATTGGAACCATGCAACGACGCATTGATGGGTGCATCCGAAATAGTCATCAGCAACAGTGACAGGCGGAGAACAGATGCTCTCTCTTTCTTTTACGATAAATTAGAGGAGAAAAAAGCTTGTTCCAGAGAACAGATGTCATCTGTTTCTTTCACATTATGTCAGAAGAGAAAAGAGTTTGTTTTGTTACAGAGAACATAATATGCTATCTCTTTCTATTTAAATAAGTCAGAGGAGAAAAGAGCTTGTTCCAGAGGACAGATGCTGTCTCTTTCAATGACAAGAAACAGAAGAGTAAAGAACATGTTCCAAACTGTTCTAGATATAAAGTGCCTGTTGTAGATTGTTTGTGGAACAGGCGAAAAGCAGGAGCTGATTCCGGTATTGAAATACCTACCTGTTAGATGTTGCAACTTAAAAATACCTGTTTCTTTTGACTGTTTCGATAACTCCTATTTTATTGGACACAATATTAACGACAGATTTACTCACTTTATAACATTCTTGTATGGTATCTCTCCATTGGCGACTAGCACGCCACCGTACCAAAGTGACAGTGCATATCCGGCAACGGGAGCGGTCTGGCCGAAAGAGAAGACACATCCTCGCCAACGTAAGCTCTTCGTCGCCGCTTCATGACCGCCTACGAACGCATCTTCGTAGCGCCTCATCACACCTTCTTCACCACCTGAGAAACGGTTTTAAACTCTATGTGATAATCATTATCATCATCTCAGCCATATGACCTTCACTACTGAACATAGGCGTCCCCTTTAGATTTCCACTTATACCGGTTGGTTATACGCTGGAAGCTGGTCGCTTCCAGCGTCTCCCGGCGACCTTTATAAGGTCGTCTGTCCATCTGGTCTCATCTAACAACTATGAGATTAATTATGATTAACTTTCAGACTGCAGTTTTCTCCACGCTATCTTCACGCTATCTCTATTCAATTAAGTTTTTTTGTCACGACCCGTTGACGACTGAACAGACTTAAAATCGCCATTCTTCATCATCATCATCATAATCAGCCGTTAGACGACCACTGCTGAACAAAGACCTCCTCTATAGACTTCCACTAGGACCGGTTGGAAGCGGCTTGCATCCAGCGTGATCCTGGGAGGTCTTCGAGAAATTCTAAAATCTCTCTACATTCTGTAATTTTGTTGAATTTTCTGTCTATAAAACAAGTTTCAACGGTGTCATGTTAAGTGTGCAGCAAACGATAAAACATATTTAAATCAAGACTAAAACTATAGTATACTTACAGAACGCACAAACAGTCTTGATATTAGTAATAGCTTCGGTTGCAATCGTAGTGGCTTTGTATGAGGCTTCCCTGACGAGGGCCAGGCCAACAGACAACACCCTGCCTTCAAGGACCACTGCACCAATGACCATAGGCACCGAGATCAAAGACACCAAGGTCATCTTCCACGTGTAGTACATAGATAGAATCATGCCGATCAGAATGGTTGCTGTAGCTTGCATTAGAGCACCAATGCGAGTGCCTGTAGCCTGGATATCAAAGTTATGGATTATTATTTATATTTTAATTAAAAACTAACTACCAGAGGATCCATTATCCGTGGAATCGAATTACGTTGTTGGAAGTCATGGGGTCTTTGCCACTGCTGGACAAAAGGTTTCTTATGATTAAAAATCAATAAATCATCACCTGCATAGCCTTTTTCTACCTATTTTAGGGTCGACTTCCAGTCGAACCAGATGCAGCTGAATATCAGTATTTTACATGAAGTGACTGCCTAAACGTCTATCGGACCTCCACAACCCAATAACTGAGTAATAGAAATTTTTGAGTAAGAAGTAACTCCCTGGGATGATCTGTAGGATCTTTAGAACCTATTTTTAATTCCTGTTAAAATGATTATAAGATATGATAGGTAGCTCACCCCTTGCACTGCAGCCGCATCAGAAGCTAACCGGGCTGATAGGGCCCCGACTCCATTTGCGGCGTCATCAAACCAACCAATCTCTTGTTTCAACATTGATTCAAATGCTGCCACCCTGCAATATTAATCATAATGATCAACGCAGAATGGGTAGAGCAGATTCTGAAAAAATCGGCTGTGACAGACGGACAGAGAGATCCATAATTATAATGGTTTGGAACCCTAAAAAATTAAGGATAAACCACTAGCTTTCATTCCAGCCGACGACGTGCAGCTAAAAAAGAATGACTTTGTTTGGGAGCAGGGGGTCAAACTCTCTTAGTCCGCCTGCGAACTATTTAATCAATTTGTCACCAATGTTTTGTTCATACCACTAGTTAAGTAGGTAATTAATTAATTAATCTTATGATATATGTGAGGGTCGCGGGCAGCCGATGGATGCAAGTGGCGAATTGTCGTTCGGCGTGGCGGTCTAAGGGGGAGGCCTATGTTCAGCAGTGGACGTCCTCCGGCTGTTGATGATGATGATGATGATGATATACAGTACGAAACGCCAGAAGCTTAACCGTAGCTACTGGTTTCGTGCTAAGATAGTAGTACCCCTGAGTCACAGGTGTTAGAGTGCGCGCCATGAAAGAAAGCTAGCAGAAAACTTGTGGTAGGCACTAAATGTTTAAGACATTGTGATGTAATGACATAGACACAAGCGCCGTGTCAAAAAGACATGGACTAGTGGCGATGTCGCCGACTCTACGAAAGTACCGTAAAATTTTGAATGCCAGTACCTTAGTCTCGCTGTCAGACGAACTCCCGTCAAGTTAAATATGAATAATTGGAAGAAGATGCCGATACCGGTGTAGACTCCTACAGCAAGGAACAGTACTGCGATGAAATTCGTCTCGCCACGAACCCAGTCGTCATCGGTATTTTCCAACAACTAAAAATAATAACGTTGATTATATTAACGTTGATATTAACGTTGGTTCCTGACATGTTAAAGGTGTTTTATAACCTGGTGGAAATGCAGAATGCTTCAAAACCTGTTTGAAAAATTCTGCCCTTCGCGGACCTTTGCCACTTATCTAAACAAACAAACTAATCGAAAGCGCTCTCCTGCCCTGCCCTGTCAGGGTCGCAGTCCTCATACACGGGGATTGGTCTTTGGGTTTTCCTCCGTATCCAACAAAAGCACTCCCGCATTGGGATTAACCCACGCCGGGAATGCTCTATCTTTTATGTATCAGTACAGGATGTATATACATACTTGCCTTTCAGTGTGTTTATGTCCTACTTCTAGGGGCACTCTTATCTACTGATATGAGTTACCAATGTTATAAAACATGTTGTAACATACCCCATAAGTCTCTCCGAAGAGAATAGCGAATGTTGGAAAGGAAGAACCGACGGCTACCGCAGCCATTATACCAGCAAACATCCACCACTTCTCCGGCTCGCATAACTTCATGATCTCCCAGTTGGACGGTTCGTACGGCTTCTCCTCTTTCTCTTTTTCCAAAGACCCAACCGATGATACAGAGCTGGACGATGAGGAACTCACTATAGATTCTACAGATCTAATCTTCTTAGGGTGATGTACTTTTTTTTCGTCTGTAATCAGAAAAAAAAACCTTTGAGATATTCACAATCAATGAAAATTATTATTTTATAACAGTTCGAAATATTTAGAATAGAGCAGATTATAAAAACACACACAAAAATAATAATAATAAAGTGGCATGAACAAGTCGAGTTTAGTGTGGATGGCGACATAGCCCGATCGGTCCGATGCACGTGCTGTTTACAACAGTACGATGATGTAGCGCCGTCAGTGTATTATACTCTCTACTTAGTCTGTGGCGCCGTCATAGGAATAATTTAGAGGATGTCCGATACCAAACAAAAGGGTTAACTACCAACTCAGCATTTGCTGGGCGATAGACAACCAGCGTTCATATCATAAAGAAAGGCAGAAAGCGACTCTCCGACCGTCAACAAAATTGTGTAAAATTCACGCCACACTATCCAATGTTTAGCGGGACGACTTTTATATATTTTCATAGAAAATAAGTACGCCAACGTCACGCCATGCTACCGTCGCGCCATGCTGAACTCGGTGTTTCTCAAAGCAGTTGATATAAAAGTGGGGAAGTCTTACGTTTTCCTTCAGCTTTCCCAGTCACTTCGCCAGTGATTTCACCTGACTGCACCTGGTTTTCTTTATTTAATTGGTAAAATCGTCCTCTCTTTTCCATTAGTTCAGAGTATGTGCCTTCTTCGACCACCTCGCCTTTATCTATAAATACTATGCGGTTTGCATTCAGCACTGTTGATAACCTAAAATTATAGTTAATAAATAACACTAGTCAGTTATGATTTTATGAATATTATAATGTTATACTTTCTTCCGAAGAACTTTTGGATACTAATACACAACGTCAGGCTATAGGTGTAAAAACTTGTTTACCAAAAAAAATTGCATCTTTACAAATTTTTATTAATTAACGATGCTATGAATAACAAAAAAGTGAACTGAAGCTGATGACTTTGCCAACAATACGAAGAACATGGAAATGCTAGAAGGGATTTGTAGCTAGAATTTATCTTCAAACAAAATAGTACCAGTTAGCTAATAAAGTAGCGATAGACAACTAGTCGTTCTGCAGCTTCAGAGTTGCTCTTACTTGTGTGCGTTCATATAATATCATGAACTATGTCAGTTCAAAGTGAGGGCCTATTACTGTCATATGTACCTGTGGCTCACCATAACGGTGGTTCTCCCTTCCGCCGCCGCGTCCAGAGCTTTCTGTACCTTGGCTTCGCTCGAAGAATCAAGAGCCGAAGTAGCCTCATCGAGGAGCAGGATCTTAGGCACCCTTACTAAAGCCCTCGCAATAGCAATACGTTGCTTTTGACCTCCGGAAAGTTGGGCACCTCTTTCGCCTATCATAGTGTCATATCCCTGTTAATAGGAAGTTATAATATACGCTTCGGGTTCATAGAATTGGGCAAATATTTTTTACATTTTGTACAAAGCCTTAGTGTCCTTACAGGCGATTCTACGGGTCGATTTTCAGTTGATTTAGCCGTATGGCCTTCCGTGCGGTGAATATGACGATTCGATTATTAGTGATTTACCTACTACAAATTTTAGCCCCACGGCTAAATTCAACGAAAAATTGTATAATGCCCTATTCAGCATTTTCTACCAGCGTACAAAATCTAATATTTTTGTTTCAAAAAACCTTTGAAGGGGTTATTATCTTTGTATTATACAACTAATACTTTGGGATCTACACTGCAGTTTCATTCAACTACAGCTAGGCTGTCCATACATTTTTGTGCTCTTGTAAATAGTAAAATCTATTTAACGTTACATACATCAGGAAGCGTTTTGATGAAATCGTGGCAGTAGGCGTCCTTCGCTGCTGCAATGATAGCATCATCCGTAGCAGCTGGGTTACTCATTCTAAAACAATAAAAAAACTGTATAGTTGCTGGTACTGCTAGCCTACATCATCCCACTGCTGAGCAAAGGCCTTGACTACCCCCCCTTCCCTCATGAGTTTCAGTTTTCACGATCCAGGGCCAAAGTGGATCACTGCGGTCATTGGTTTTGTCAAGATCGTCATTCGTTTTGCATAGTTCTAAAAAGAAAAAAAAAAAACCGATAGCCGAAACTTGCAAACATTTATTAGAAATCGTTAACATACACCGTCTCACAAGGCTCAGTTGAAAACCAGCGTCAGGCACCTTGTGGCCTGACTTTATGCTGAACTGAGCCTATTTGGCACAGCCGTGAGGCACACGGTATCTTTCATGGCATTATCGTATTTAATTGTATCTAATTGTGTGCATATGGCTTGCCAAATAAAGTTATTTTCTTTCTTTCTTTAACGAAGTCATCTGGATAAGACTTTCAACCAGGCAAGCAAGCCCTTTTTTAACAAAATGTTATAAACTTTCAACACTACAGATTTGTTGATCAGATAATTTTTAATCAGGGATTCAACGCCAGAATTGCCGGGCATACGGTGCTCGACAACCCGAAAGAGGTCGGGTGCCATATACCCGATTACCCGGCAAGAACAGCAGTTAAAAAAAAAGTGCTGCTTTCTCGCCTCATGTATGTAACACATAAATGTGAAGTGTCATACTAATTTACTAGGTAAGATTCCTACCTAATATTCTCTCGGATGGTTCCAGCAAAAAGAACAGGTTCTTGCCCAACCACCGCGATGTGGTTCCTGTAGTGTCTGACGTTCAAGTTCCTCAAGTCGTATTCGGATGCCAACACGCTCCCGCTGTCGGGATCGTACATCCTCTGTATTAGTTGCAGCACCGTTGACTTGCCGCATCCGCTGGAACCCACCAACGCCACTGTCTCGTTGGCTTTTATCGTCAAATTTAGCCCGTTTAATACCTAAGATTACAGGTGAAATGTTCCATTAATTATTATTTACTGACTGGTAATAATGTGCATGAAGACCTGTTATATTATCTTGCAGTATCCAATCCAATCATATTATGAACCATTGATTGATTGCGTCTATAAAGTTACGTAAGTGGTCGTGGGGTACATGATTCCCAAACCATATAAATAAAACGCCAAATCCATACAAAATGTCGGAGATACTCGATATTTTATCATAAGGGTCAAGTGTTTTTATAAAATGAACGGTAACAATACCATTACAAATTTTAAATTTTGAAACTTTTCAAGATGCACTAGGGTATGTGATACCCGTACGCTACCAATTCAGTGTTAAGTGTTAATCGCAGATTTCTATAAAGTAATACCTGTACGTCATTTCGCGCTGGATATTTAAAGTAGACATCTTTAAACACAATGTCTCCTTTGAGTGCAGGTCTTTCACCTTCAGTTGAAAATATGTCTATGGCTGGCTCTCGGTCAATGACCTCGTAGACGGCTGAGGCGGACGCTCGGGCGGTGGTAATAGCTTCCAAGTGTGGAGCTGTCAAACCCACATTTTGAGCTCCTTGTAGCACACTGAAGAATACCTGAAATCAATGTTCTTTAAATGTTCTTTTTTAGGGGTTTTATAGAGCAGTAGTTTATTTGTATCTTCCATAACACATCGTTTTTTTTCAGAAAACCTATGAAAAGGAAGTATCGCTATAGGTAATCTAAGCTATTTCTGTATCAAATTTCATCCAAAAACGCCACCACATGCCATCCGCGCGATTTCGCACCCCTCTCTCTCACCATCACCATCATCATCATCTCAGCCCTAGGACGTCCACTGCTGACCGTAGGCCTCCCCTTTAGATCTGATATACCGGTTGGAAGCGAACGTGGACGTCCTACGCTGCGCTTGCTACTCCGTGGTCTCCACTCTAGTACTTTTCGACCCCATCGGCCATCTGCTCTGCGAGCAATACGACCTGCCCATTGCCACTTCAGCTTGCTAATCCGGTGGGCTATATCGGTGGCTTTTTTTTTCTTACCCTCTCTCTATTTTCCAGTAATGCATTGGTTAAAAAAAGTGTCGACCACCGGCCACAAATGGCTGTCACACGCTTCAGCTACCTCTGTAGCCGCTTCCAGCTTCTCGTCGCGGCGTTTGTGCCTGTAGCAAGTAGCGTCTGCGGCGACACTTATCGAACGACAAGTCATCCCTTACTTAAATTCATTTAAAGAAAAAACTTACAATCATGAGTACAGCTGGTGTATAAATAGGGTTTTCTTCGTGCCTGCTATCCAAGATGAGGCCGACCCCGTACCAAAAGGCGAGGGCATATGTGGCGTATATGATGAACCACATGACCCCACTTCCTATTCCTGCGAAAACTCCTTTCCTTATACCCATCTTTTTCGCCGGTTCCAAACGTTCTGCATATCTGGAAAATATTGTAGCCTAACTCAATTTTTTTTAAATCGACCGTTACAGCATTTTCGTATACCAAAAATAAAAATAAAACGGGGACAGTCACAAAGCTTAATAACTTGTAAAAATAACTGCGTAGTTGCCCTTTCTAGAGGTACGGCAAGCGTTAAGTTGAGAGATCGACTCCTGCGCAGCGTGTCGCGTGTTAAATCCTCGCACAGAAAAAAAATTGTATGATTTTCAAGTAGTGTAAGAGTGTAAAACTCAAAAATGTAATGCTAGATACCTGTCGATTTCTTTCTTTTGTCCACCGAAGGCGACCACAGTCCTAATCGCAGATAGTACTTCTTCTGCCACCACGCCTGCGACGCTGTACGCTTTTAATTCTTGAGATGTTAAAGAAGATTGCACCTAGAAATTAACCAATTAAAATGGGTGCTTTTTATAGCGGCTTCTATTAAATAGCATTATGGTC
This sequence comes from Agrotis segetum, assembly GCA_036375495.1. NCBI lineage: Eukaryota > Metazoa > Arthropoda > Insecta > Lepidoptera > Noctuidae > Agrotis > Agrotis segetum. Next base: position 4,056,001 of record JAQSVV010000002.1, read on the forward strand.
CACTAAAAAACCACATTAGCCACAAAGTTACTAAGTAAGGCACGAATCAATTATAATAATAATTGATCAGCAATATGTATAAAAATAGGAGCAAAGGTGAACTCGACGGAGTCCCGCTGCGAGGCTCCTATTTCTATCTCCAGGATTTAAAGAAACCTAACCAAACCAAACTCCAAAATTAAAAATTTTATGTCCGATTGGTAGTAATTTTGTGGCTCGGTTAATTATTTCTTAATTAATGCCAGAAGGGGCCTCAGCTTAGCAAAATGCTAATGACGCTGATTTTCAACTGCAGCCCACGGTGCCATGCATCAACGACAATACGACATTATAAAGATTATACTAACCCTTGCAACAACAGCGGTGGTGACGATCACCACGGGTGTACATGACAATATCACGAGAGTCAGTTCCCAGCCGTAAACGAAAGAGATGATCACAGATGTCACGAAAGACATCACTAGGTAGATGAAGATGGGCACCTTCTCCGCGATTCCTTCGCGAAACTTCTCGATGTCACTGAATAGAAATTAAGAAAGTTGAATTGATATTCCAGATACGTAATTTCCGTTGTTTTGAAGAACTAGCGTAGGTAGCCTGCAATAATGTAAAGATGTATATACATTATAGCATATCTCGCATATCTCATTACATCATGCCATAGAAATTCGAAGATGTAAAAATATACATTAAGCTGCCCTTAAAGTATCAGTGCTAGATAGGATGCACGGCTGATGAACAGCTGAAATCAAAATTCTACAATTTTGATTTTATCGAGAGAGGTAATACTGGGGCCACGTAACGAGAAATCCCGTTAATTATCGCAATGATGGATGTTCATACGAATACTTATTACAATTTCATCATAGTGAAATTTAGCACATTTTTGTGTGGCATACCAGATCCTTCCAGTACAGTATTACTCCATATAACACAGCGATTTATTTTCATTGACACTACTTTCCACTACATTTTTTAAGTTGAATTTAATCATGGGCTCTATCTTATTGGATACAATAAATTGTATTTCAAATTATGAAGATGGCAGGGAAACTTACTCAGACACTTTAGTAGCGAAGTTCATTGTGGTATTCAAGTCATACCACGTGATATCTTGACGAAGCACAGCTCGCAGAAACAAAGCCTTTAGCCTGTCGACCTGGAACATGTTCATTATTTGAAGTGTAGCTTAACATATTATTGTTACTAGAACTTTCCAGAAGGTACAACAAGTTTCGGGGTGGTTCAAAAATTCTCCACTATAGAACTTTGTAGAAGTGAGGGGCTCGTGGCTAAATAATAACAGCCGCGCTTGCCGAGGTTGGTCTGTGGATGGGTGACCATCTGTCGTAGCGAGTTTCCTCCGTGCTTCGGAAAGCACGTAAAGCTGTTAGTCCCGGTTGTCATTTGTAGATCTTTGACAGCCGTTACTGTTAGTCAGAAGCTGTAAAGTCTGACAAAAATCTTACCATGGGGTATCGTATTACCCAGTTACTGGGTTGTGGAGGTCCGACAGGCAGTCGCTCCATGTAAAATACTGATATCCAGCTAAATCTGGTTCGATTGGAAGTCGACCCCAGTATAGTTGGAAAAATGCTAGGCAGATGATGAGAACTTTGTAGAAGTCCAAGGGTAACTAGAACTTTCTAGAATATTTCGATGAACTATATTGCAAGGGCGAACCTTTAGAACCTTACCTACCTGTTTGAGTGCCATATGGTTGAAGATATCAACGCTAATGGCGCCGACGATGAACTGTCCGATGGAGAACACAGTGCAACCGATGCCGAAAGCCTGCGAGTCTCTGATAAGCGCCTGTCTATTCTCTTCTCTTGTTGCATTTGTTCTGTTACACGGTAGAAAATGTTCATTATGTTGTGTTTATTAAATTAGGTGACCTGCGGAATTGAATTTACTGACAGCAAACAGCTATTGTGTTAGGCACTTTTCTACAGTTCGAATGATTTTGAACAATATCATAATGCAATGCATTTGTGTCAATATAAGTTTGAAAATTTCGTCTAGTGCAATAAAACGGAGGTCATTGTTGAATTTTAAAATAAATAACAGAATTGAAAACTCTCCGGAATTTTATATAGGTAAACCAGATTATCATTTTTCATTTTAACAAGCTGTAGTTGATAATCTAGACTGCCTTCAAAAGAATTTTGAGAGAAATTCAAAATATGAACTTTATGGCGCTGAATTGATCAAGGCATGAGTATTTTTTGAACAAATTAAAGTATTCAATAGATTTATCCCTTCCAGTTTAACGTCCTGATGCCACAGATTTTTCACAATACCTAAGTAGTTTGTGTTGAAAATGTTCAAATAGGTACTTTGGGAAGTTTAATGAGGTACTCTAAAACCACACATTGGACTACAAGTCATCTGGATAAAAAAATTGTTGCCTCTTTGACGCGGATGACGTTTTAGTACGTACGCTGCTTTAGCGGTCGCCCGCGTGGCGGGGTTTTCGTAAATCGACGCTGCACACATTGTCTATAGATGAGAAAATATATCCAACGGCCTTAGGGTACGAATAAAGCAATACACCCAATTTTTCTTGTTTAAAAGTACTTACAGTATTTCCCCTCCACCAAATATCGATATGGTGTAAGTCTCCGTTGAAGTACCGATCATAACGGTGCGGTCGATGAGGAGGGACGTGAACTCGCCGTAGATGATGACACCCAGAGGCACAAAGAGGCCATTGATGCAGGCGAGGATAACAGCAATAAGTAGCAACAGTATCTCCAATGGTCTAGCATACCTATACTGTGGAGGAAAATACATAATTGTAAAGCCTCATTTAGACGATGCAAGAACTCGAACGCGATTTGCGTGACATTGCGGAATTTATAGGTAAAACAAATTCAGTTAATGAAACAGATGAATGTAGTGAAACTCGCATACGAGTTCTTGCTCCGTCTAAATGGCGCTTAAACATATGAAATACGTACAGTCACGAGCAAAAGTATGTATACACTAAGCAGTATTCAAAAGCGATTTTCTGCTACTTTATAGTTAAACTTTTGCCTTTTCATTGGACTCCTATTTTGGAAGCCATACTATTACGAAATAGGTCTTATTTCAAAGTAGAAACCAGTATTTCACGAGTAATTTGCGTTTGAATTTTGTTGAGTGTACACATGTTATTGCTCGTGATTGTACCTACTACCAAGTATAAATCTGTAAAAGCCCGAACTTACCGGTATCTGATTTAAAACCTATGACTTACCGACTTAATGGCGTAGATCGGTAGGTAAAGTCAAGATTTATTGATATTAATATATGACAATTCGGAATTTTACTGATGAGACTTCAATCAAGAAATCGTATGTTTTGCGGGTAATTCGACACATCGCCTTCAATTCTGGCTTTTAGGGTTTTATGTTCTAATGATATTTAATAAAAGGTATTATTTTATATGTTATTCTCTGGAACATTTGCCCAAATGCTTTGTAAGCTTGAAATAGATTTTTAAATAAATTAAAATATTTTGCAAAGTTACTTACTAATTTGTACCAGGATACTGGTTCTGACTGTAATCTTTCTAGCTTGTCGCTAAAAACATAAAATATCAATTAAATTACACTTGAATAAGTGAGTATCTATAATATTTTCGTTAGTAAAATATGTTCATATAAGTCATGATTGATATTTAATTAGATGAAGCGGCGAATCCCAAACAGTGGGGCGCGTACCACTTAGCATCATAGCCTCATAGGGTAATTTAGGGGCAAGCTGAGGGCCCCCAAATGTAAAAAGTAAACTGACATAAGATTTTGTGTATTTATTTACGAAATAAGCATGAGCTTTATGGGTAACAATGTGGTGGAGCTTATATCGACTGGCCGTTCATGAAATTGCCACTGTGAGCGAGGACTTAGCGCGGGGCGGCGAGCGATAATATCAAATGTTTGAAAGACGGCACGAAGCGTCGCCATTGGCGAATTCGTGTACTAATAAAGTAACTAATGTCGCGCAGCCCGTCGCTCCGCTCAACGCTTAGACCAAAGTCGTGAACGGTCTGGTGACCTATCAAGACGGCTTAAAACGAGAGTAGTTCCACTGTGGAAATGAGATGGCGCTAGACGAGTTGTATGGCTCTGTCCCTTTCCCACATTGGCCCTACTCTCACTTTGAAAAGTCATGGTAGGCCCCCTGTACCTACTAAATATCATCGAATCAAAAGAGAGAGACGCAAACATAGAATTAACAAATGGAATGGAGAGAGACAACAATGATTTATTAATATTATCAGCAAAAATACGTACATTTCAGCATTTGCGATTTTATCAGTAAGATATGCTGAGTGTTGAGCTACTGCATTTATAGTCAAGGAGTTTCGAAAGCCGGCGACGCCAAAGGAGGCTCCGCTCATGCGACGCTGCGAGTACTGGAAGCTCCTGACTGAATCATCGCGTTTCATTATCGTGCTAGCCGCTCTGAAAAAAATATGGTAAAATAAATAAAAGTGTGACAACACAAATTTTGGGTCAACGGGGAATAGTGAACAAAAAGTTCACTAATCCCCATCAATGGGGATCATCCAACGGGGAAAAGTGGAATAAGCCAACTCATAGCCGCATACAGAAAGAAAGCAAGTATAGCGATGATCTACCAACGCTTATCGGTGCTGGTCCATTCTGGTATCAGTTACATGAAGTAAGCAGATTTAAGCCGATGGCGCCACCGCTGATCGGCTCTTGTCGAAGATTTTCGGAACTTGTGAGAGTCTGAGTGGTGGATTATTAGTATTTTATAGCCCACTTTCTCACATACAGAGGAGGCCTGTGTCCCAGCACCGGGAAAATTATGCTATGCTTATGTAGGGTGTAGGGGGTAATCTCCGGAAGTAAAGATACAATAAAAATGTAGGAATCTTCGTGCATTTATGCCTGATATTCACGATATAGCGGGTATTAGCTAGAACCTTGAATAAAACAATCATCGGATTCTCATTCTTTCTACTTGAATAGATTTGGTATTGTCATATCTCATGAATTGCTGAAACTAATTGAAAGAGTACCAACTAAATGCAGAATAACGAGAAACCCATATTTTTATCATGTTTTGGAGTTTTAGTTTTTGTCAAAATCAGCCTCGAGTCTCCTTTCAATGTTTTTTGATATTCCTCATAGTTTCGGATATAGCCATCAACGCCCAGTTGAAAAATTCACCCTGTATAAAATCGATTGCTGTTCGTTGGTCTCGCTAAAACTCGAAAACGGCTAGACCGATTTGGCTAACTTCTGTTTTAAATTATTTTGGAAATCCTGGGAAGGTTTAAAAGGTGATTTCGAGGCGGTAAGAAGTTTGCCGGGTCAGCTAGTGATATAATTATCGCAATACGACGTACTAACCCTTACCACATCCACAACAAACACGATTTGATCAGATTTCCAGTGTAAAACAAATATCCTTCCAAAATTAATTCACTAGTTTAATGAAAGCTGAATTTGCTGTTAATTTCACGTTCCATAATTTATTTGTTAACATCGTATTTGTTTGCAAAATAAGTACCTACACAAGTGATACCTAACTAAAATTTTGTGATAACGATGACCTGATGGCCAATCTTGTCATATTGACTTTAATAGTTTTTTTTGAGTTCTAGATGTAGAAGGAATTTTTCCACTGACGTGGATGCACTAAGGAGGGCTATTTGCCTACTTGTCTTTGGTTCGAAATTATGTATTGTCATTCCCTTTATTCATCTTTGTTTCCTATTGTTTACATTTTTAAATATTTCTAAAAAAAGAAAAAAAAAAACATTTAAAAATATAAATAATAGTGGCCCACCGGTATCGGGAACAGGGTCCAAGCTACCGGCAGTCAGGGCTCCAGAGAAAGGAACCTCCTAACAATGCGCGCCGTGTCCAGAAGAACTGCTTTCTGAATCAAGCCCTTGATCCAGCTGCCTAACGAGAGCCTCCTTAGGTGTTGGTCGAGGCTCTTGGCAATTAAGCCATGGGCCGACACGACTATCGGCACAATGACAGCTGAATCAACGTCCCACATATCGACAACCTCGCGAGCCAAATCAAGATACTTGATTTGCTTATCTTTCTCAGCTTTCACGAGGTTCTCGTCATGCGGGACGGTTATGTCAACAATCATTGTGCGCCGCTCTGATCGATCCACCACCACTATATCAGGTCTATTAGCTACAATAGTCCTGTCAGTGATGATGGATTGATCCCAGTACAGTGTGATATTACCACTTTCAAGAACTGGGTCGGGCACATACCTGTAGTACGGCACTTCCGATTCGACAAGGTTGTATTTCAGAGCAAGTTGCTGATGGATTATCCTGGCTACAAGGTTATGTCTATGCAAGTACTCTCCGTTAGCCAGACGAGAACACCCGGAAATAATGTGACGGATTGATTCGCCAGGACGGTGACATGCCCGACATATGTCAACCGTGCCATCCTTCACAATAAACCTCCGGTAGTTATTCGTCATCATAACTTCATCCATAATTGCACAGACAAAACCCTCGGTTTCACCAAAGAGGTCACCGGATCGTAGCCAGGCCACGGACGCTGACAAATCTACATCAGGCCCATGTAGAGCCCGGAAAAAGCGTCCGTGAAGCTCCTTGCTCTGCCATACTTCCATGCGATCATTAGTGTCAAGCACCACAGGTTTGCGCCAGTTCTCTTTAGCCAAGGAGAGCGGGGTGAGGCCTTTGTCCACCGCCACTACATCTCGATGCATTCCCACGTCGGCTTTCAGGAAATATTCCCTGAGATTGCATACCTCGCGATTGTGGAGAGTCTTAGCGTTGAGAAAACCTCGACCTCCACATTTTCGCGGGATATACAATCTCATAACCGAAGACCGTGGGTGATGCATTCGATATGCAGTCAGCAATGTACGGACCCTCCTATCCAGGGCATCAAGTTCTGTTTGAGTCCATTTGAGTATGCCAAAAGAGTACATCAAGACCGGCATGACCCAGCCGTTGAAAGCGCGCACCTTATTACCACCTGATAGAAGGCTATTAAATACTTTTTTCAGGCGGCCAAAGAAGCGCTCCTTCAACGATTGTTTCATGCCAGTAACATTGATGCCCAACGCTTCTGACATACCCAAATACTTATAGGTTTCGGTTGCTGAGAGGGATCTAAGGCTTATGGAATCCGAGAGTTCGGTGCTCACGGATTCCACAATCTCCCCTCGCTTTACATGCATGACCGCACATTTGTCCACACCAAATTCCATCCTGATGGCGCTACTGAAGGTTTCAGTTACCTTCAGTAGCTTCATCAGTTGCAAATTGTTGGGGGCAAAGAGTTTAAGGTCATCCATGTAAAGGAGATGAGATATAACCTGACCGCCTCTCCTCAACCGAATGCCTAGACCTGAATCCTCCAACAGTGTGCTAAGAGGATTCAGGGCCAAGCAGAACCAAAGTGGACTCAAACTATCACCCTGGAAAATACCTCGCTCTATCCTTATCGGTTCGCTAGTTCTCGGGATATGCCGACATCCCGGATAGCGAAGGACTGTCCTCCATTGCCTCATACACGACATCAGGAAAGTGCATAGAGTTGTATCAACTTTATACAACTCCAGCACCCTCATGAGCCATGTATGTGGCACCGAGTCATAGGCCTTCTTATAGTCTATCCAACATGTTGACAGATCCTTTCGAGAACGGCGAACCTGTTGGCTAATGGCAATATCAATGAGGAGCAGCTCCTTAGTACCGCGGGACCCGTTCCTACATCCATTTTGAGAAGCAGACATGATAGAATTTTCATCAATGTGTTTACTAATTTTAGCTCTCAAAATGGATGTAAGAACTTTATATAAAGTTGGTAGACACGTTATCGGTCTGTAATTTTTGGGTTCCGCAGTACTACCTGATTTGTGGAGCAGGTGGGTTATTCCTGTCGTCAGGAATTCTGGTAGCGATCCAGACTCTAAGGCTGACTGGAACAAAGCCGCCAGGCGAACGTGCGACCTTTTGAACCACTTGATCCAAAAGTTGTGCAGCCCGTCCGGCCCCGGGGATTTCCAGTTCGGTAACGGACGGACTGCACGTGCTACGTCTTGGGGGCTTATCGAAATTGCCCCCATTTCTATTATAGGATCGCACGCTCGCTCGACGTCTCCGGTCCATTCACCTTCAGTATGGCTGACAGATACCGACCAGATACTACGCCAAAATGAACACATGGCGTCATCATCTGGCAGATCCCCGTCAGCCACACCTTGGTCTGGTCGCTCCCAAGACCTGTAAACCCACCTTTCATCTCTTTCGAACGTGCGATTCTGATTATATCGCTCCATGCGCCGCCTATACCTACGGATACGGTTTGCCCATGCATACACTTTCTGTTTCAGGAAGTCGATGCGCTCTGTGACACGGGAGAGGTAATCCCGAGGATTTATATCAGTCCCCGAGAACGCCCGTCTCACAAAGCGCATCACTCTAGGGCGAGTGTTGCCCTCCCTGAAACAGATGAGTTTGCCGATGAATGTTCTGGCCTCGCCAATACGTCGTTCAATCCTGTACTGCCATACCGGTATGGCTGGTTTAGGTCGTGTAGCTGTCTCAACCGAGAATTTTACGTGAGCTACACGACATGCCGCTACAGCCGCACAATACAGGATTGAATGAGCATCAGCAAGGTCTTCGCAGTTATCAAAATAATTTGACAACTGCGAATCCAGACCAGCCACTATTGTCATCATCGTTAGGATAAAACTATATTTTTTATGGATGTAAACATTATTGAAAAGGTATAGAAACTCTTCATAACACTGTTTTCTAACAAACTCATTATTTAAACACTCATTATTATCCGACCCTGACTTTAGAACTCTTCACCTATTGATTTCCACAAAAATGCAAATAATACAAGAGATCTCTTTACACGGATATTGGTATTGATTTCAAAGTTCATTGTTCTGTATTGCTTCTGGTAAGCCTGGAAGCTAGACATAAGCGGAAGTCGAATGAAAAAAGTAAAGGTACAGATACACATGTTTCAAACTAGCATGCTAAAGCACGAGAGCATGCTACTTTTAAGCAAATGCTACTTAGTAGCATGTGTATCGAAACCATTTGCTAATAATAAGCATGCTAATTTAAAAGTAAACTATAAGCATGCTCTTTTAGCATGCTAAAAAAAATTTAAAGCATGTTGAGGCAGATGATGACGGTACAGAAATAGAAGAGATAAAAACTACTACCTACATCAACAAATAAAGATTTTGAAGTATCAAATAAATAAATCTAGATTCCGTCAATGTAAATATTGATCTCTGGTATCGTAACGTATTGTGCGTTATCTGTCAAGTTACATCAATGTAGGGGAAGTAAATAACGACCACGTGAGTTTCTCTGATGATTCTGTCTTATTTTGTTTAGTTAGTATTTCCTATAAACGGCTCTGAAATGTTGGTATGCTTAAATCCTACAATAAACACATTAATTCACGCCCTTTTAGAGTATGAGTATGAGAATGTTACTCCTTATTGCATCTGCTACCTGCCAATAAGAGTCCCGTCAAAATCAGTCCAACCATTTCAGAGATTAGCCATTACAAATAGACAGACAGAAAATGTAAAAAAAAAATGTGAATTTTTGATTGTTATTTTCCAATTTTATTTTGTATACAACGGTTCGGTTTCGCATATTAGTATATGCGAAACCAGAATATAGTTTGTTGAGAATCAGTAACTGATTCGATTCCAATAGTTTTTACACCATGTTATTTTTTTTTTCAAAAATACACTTCTCATAAAAAAAATCGAAACACCTCGCAGTTTATGATTTGATAAGGATTATCAGAAAAATGTGTATATTTAGGAATAAATGTAAAATGTCATTTAATAGTGAGTAGTATGAGGTTTTTAAATCCTAATGTTAATGTTCTAAATTCAAATTAAGTCTTCATAGGTTTCGTATTTTGTATAATGAGTAATTTTTACCCTGTATGGAATATGAAGGAAATGGGTAAAACAACACGCGTAAATGAAAAAAAAATGTAAGAAACGTTTATTTAATAACTTGTATTCCCTCCGCGAGCTCTTATTACTGCTTCCATACGGTTTTTCATCGATCGGATGAGAGTCACGATCACATGTTGTGGTATATTATCCCATTCCTCTTGGATTGCATTTTGCAGCTGGCTAAGTGTTTCTGGGGCTGGATCTCTTGCTCGAATTCGTCTCTTTAATTCATCCCATAGATGTTCAATGGGATTCATGTCCGGGCTTCTTGCTGGCCATACCATAATGGAGATACCGACTTCGGTAAGATAATCTCGTACGACGCCCGCGGTGTGAGCTCTAGCATTGTCGTGCATGAATATGAAGTCGTTGCCAATAAAATGTGCATAGGGCATCACATGAGGTTCAAGACACTGTTCGATGTACCGATGAGAGTTTAGTGCAGGCAGCCGTGGCCCAGACACAAAGGCAAGTTCTGTCTTACCGTCGGCGCTGATTCCTCCCCAAACCGTCCACGAACCGCCACCATAGCTGACCTTTTCTTCAATGCAGCATTGTGCAAAGCGTTCTCCATCTCTTCTGTAGACCTTGTTCCTTCCGTCGTTACCATACAGCATAATTTTACACTCATCAGAAAACAGTACTTTGCTCCACTGAAGGTATGACCAAGTTAGGTGCTCGCGTGCAAAGTTAAGGCGCGCTCTTCGATGGTCTGCAGTTAATTTCGGCCCATTCGCTGGCTTATGCGGTGCCAATCCGCGTTCCTTCATCCTTCTTCTTATTGTAGAGTCACTTACAGCTACTCTTCGTACAACGCGAAGCTGCTGCTGCAGTTGAAAAGCGTTAAGGCGTCGATTTCGTAAAGAAGTTGTTACAATAAATCGATCATCTCGCTCAGAAGTGACCCGATTCCTGCCAGATCCTGAACGGCGCGTGAACGAACCAGTCTCCCGATAGCGTTTGTAGACTCTATGAACAGATGATAAGCTTAGATGCAATCTTGCAGCCACAACACGCTGACTAAGTCCAGAATCCAGCAATGCCACCACTTGGGCGGCTTCTGCGGGCGAAGTATCCATATGTTTTAGAAAAAAAAGTTTTTTCAGACGTCCCAAAGTCACAGTAAATGAAATAAGAAACAGAAAGTTTAAAGACAAGCGCTAATTTTTAGTTTTTAAACGAGAAACGTACTCCATCCCTAAATACACATTTGTCTCAAAACAGTGATTAATTTCATTTATAGGATAAACAAATGAAATTATTTCGAATTTTGATTTTTTTCTTCTTACTGTAATGACCAAACTGCCAGCTACACAGTAATGTTTTTTTTTCATGGAATTAATTCTCTTTTGTAAAAAATTAGGACAAAAACAATAAAAACGAAAGTGTTTCGATTTTTTTGATGAGAAGTGTATTTTAATTTTTTATTACCGGTTAAATTATACAATACAATCACCATACGGTTAGGTAACTATTGCAAAACTATTATCACGAGTGTATAACACAGGAGACGCGGTTTAGGCGGTTGTACCACGAAATGATCGTGTTTTTGAACGCAAAACTAGGTATTTTACAAGCTTATAACTTTGTGATTTTTCATGATACGGTTTCAAAATTTTGTACATAGATTCTTTACTCAAAAATATTGGACAGGTGTATCGGGTTTCGCATTTTTTTTTTTTTTTTTTTTTTTTTTTTTTTTTATTGAGCCTATTCTGTGTCCCACTCCTGGGCAAAGGCCTCCCTCCACTCCTTCCACCTTTCACGATACTGGGCGTCCTCCTTCCAGTTCGGACGGAACCTGTCCAGTTCGTCCCGCCATCTCCTACGTGGCCTGCCACGACCTCGTCTCACTGTCTCAGGGCACCAGTTCTGAGCTATTTTGGCCCACAGCGTGTCGGGCATGCGGCAGACATGTCCTGCCCAGTCCCATTTCAGTTGGGCAGCCTTCTGAGCCACGTCAGCTATATTTGTTTTGGGTTTCGCATAAACAAAAAATAATGTTGTAGATGTATGTACTTATAGATTTGAAAAGCTGCATATCTGAATGATGTAACAAAAGTTTTGTAATAATTTTGGCGATTTGGCGAAAAAGAGTGTCCATGGAGTTTCTTGCTCATTCTTCTCCATAGAGATCTACGCTTTGGAATGAGCACTTACTACTTTCACAGTTTTTATGTCTTGTGACAGGGACTGTAGCACCATAACTATTTTTGTACTTGTTGAAATAAACGATTTGATTTGATATCATCGTCTATTTTGATTAACGCAACAAAACAAAAAATCCATAAATAATTCCGCGGACGCAATCCTTTTTTATTCCTCGCACAATTCATTCATCAAGACGATAATTTGCTAGACAGTTTTCGACCTAAAAACATACTAGACACTCGATTAGCTGACTCAAATTAGATCAAGGGCTGCCAGACTATAGTTAAATTAGAATATTGTTACAAGCCAAGTACACCTGGCAGGAACAGTATGCTATTATTATAATCAATTTTTTGATATCGAAATATGAACCTTGTTCGGTTACGATAAGATGCTTCATCCATCTCAATAGACGTAGAATCGAATCATTTCATTCAGTTACGTTAGTTTTTATTGACGTAAATGATTCTTACGTAAAGTTGTCTTTGGGATTGTGACGCGGAAAGGGTAGCGATATAATATCTGTTTAGTAAAAAAAATAAACCTTTTTCGGTCCCCTACGGTCCCACAAGTGGGAAAATGATTCCCATTATTTCCCAACTCTCTCCTTGTGTTTTGCTTTCTCTATGATTCGACCTATTTTCGGCTTCGATTTCTTATTTTTATTGCATATGAACGTAGTAAACTATAATCTGCTTTACCACGATAAGGGTGTAACGGTTATAGCGCCAAATTTTATTGAAATTTAAATTAAAAACTACATAATTCGGAATTAGAAGTACCTAACATATTTACAAGAATGACTAAATTAAAATAAATTTTTTAAAAATTACAAGGCATCAGAACATTCACCCACATCGCTGTCAAAACTAACTTATTCTGAGTTAAACTAGGTTACAAACTATCTATGTACCAAACACCCAATTCGTTCAATATGTTTTTTTATGAAAGAGTAACAAACATCCAGGGTTCCTCAGAGGGTCTTCCTCTTTCACATTTATAGTATATTAGTAGGATGTATTAATTAGTAAAATAATTATTATTAATTAGAAGTTACCAACCCGGACTAAGCAGGACTAGCAAGCGCAGCGTAGGACGTCCACCAGCAAGGTGGACAGACGACCTTATAAAGTTCGCCGGAAGACGCTTGACGCAGGACGCTTCCAACCGGTATATGTGGAGATCGAAAGGAGAGGCCTATGTTCAGCAGTGGACGTTCTACGGCTGAGATGATGATGAACCCGGAAGTATATCTCAATATCATACGAAAGAAACCTATGTAGATCTTTGTCATGTTATTTTCTCCGATCTCTACGTCATGATATAAAGGGCAATGTATCCGGTCGTATCACGTGCTGCACTCGAGACAAGATACGTCTTAGCAAGCTCACACACACAGCACAGTGCATCAAAATCACGAGATTCGCAACTATTTTAAGAGTTCGCAATAATTAGCCAAAAATATCCCCACAGTCCCCATTAAATCGGTTTAAAGAAATTTATTTCTCAAAAAGAACAATATAAATAAGTCAATCCACCAAGTCGTTGTTACTGTGGTGGATGGGACCTTTAACCAGGCCTGTAGCCATGTAAAACAAACGATAAACGCAAACGCTGGTTAAAAAATTGAAGATCAAGTAAAGATTGCAAAGCGTTTTCTATCTGTCCAGTCGCTAACGCTTAGAAATCTTTAATAGATTTTCTACCTTAGGATCTGGAGTATAAAGTTGAAAATCTATTGGGGAGCACCGAGCGTTTACGATTATTATTTGCGACTTGGCTAGGGGGGCAGGGCCCGGTGACGTCTGAGCGATCCAGCACTAACGCTGTTAGGACATCAGGACTTATCAGGACCGCCTTGTTTTTGATCACAATCCTGTCGGATTCCGGCGCCAAATAGTTTTAACTGTGTTCCGTTAGTTCAGGAGTTCTTTGTGAATAAGCTCGCTCTATTTTAGGTCTAAGCTTTTCTACTAAATATGTTTTTTGGCAACCTCATTGAAAAAGGAGCTGGTAGACATGAAAGAATACTTGATTCGGATAGTTAGTATGCTGAAGCCCATCATAAGATAAAAGATTGCCTTTTTTTGTTGTTGTCGATGCTCTTACGACCAGTGTTCGAAAGAGCGAGGCGAAAAGAGTATGTTAGGATTGCAGCAGGTAGCGTTATTTAAATTTTGCATTCCGCCATTGGTGTGAATGTGTGTTGTAAAGATACCAAGCCATACACTCAGGTTAACTTGACGGTGTACGGCTATCAGAAGTAGATTTGTCCTGAAAGCAACTTCAACTTTTCTAGCGCGCTGCAAGCTTCACGGTTGACTGAATCGTGTTTGTCATGAGGTTACTCAGCTCCATTTAGTAAATTTAGGCATTGTAATTTACACAATTAAAACCGTTTATATGTGAATTTTGAATTGTGGTGCTTAAGTGCAAATGAAATCCATTTTGATCTTTATACTTAGTAATTTGTTTAACTCTTCAAGTCCTCTATAATTAGAGCATGTTTCATTAACAGGTATTTGGCAAGGTACCACATGCGTGAGTTCTTGTCTGGCGCAAGATGAAACGGAAGCGGCTAACCTCTGTCTACCGAACATACTTTAAATCATTCATGAAATCAACACTCCGTACTTTTAAATTGTGGTAACAGCGGCATATGAAAAAAAAACAAATACAATAGGAAGAGATTACTTTTCTATAAGAATTAATTTCCGTATTATAAACTATTTGGGTCGACGGCGCGTTGTGTCCCACGCGCGCCTCAAAGAGCGTCAGCATAATGACGGGCGACCTCTCAGAGGGCCAAAGCCTGCCGGAGTCGCGGGATTATTCCCTTACCGTAACCCCGGAACATAACAGGCTATGAAGGACACCGTGGATTTTAGTCAGTAGAAGTCTGACAGTCCCTCCCGCCCTGCCCGGGGTTGGAGGACTCATTTGATGATTTTACCAAGCTAAAAAAAAAAAAAAAAAATTATAAACTATTTGATGCCAGTTTTAGTTATGCCTTTCAGCAACGGATAGTACAGCCTTGGTGATGGCGCCATGTTGTGACGATGAAAAAATACCTTTGGGGCCGGCTTCCAGTTGAAACAGATCCAGCTGAATTTCAGTGGATATTATATGCATGGCGAGACTTCTATACCCTTAACTGGGGTATTATTGGTAAGTCAGTTTTTCAGCTTCTATGCTTCTGAACTTACGAGTATTTTGCTTTTGAGCTTTTGGCTAAAGATAAGAAGCTTTTGGCTAATGTTAAGTAGGACTGTCAAAGATCCACAAATTATACTCGGAATGCCACTAAATTAGTTTTATTTTGATATTTTTCAATCGATCTCCCAACCTATTTTTTTAATTTATTGCCCCAAACAATTTGCTGTTCGGTCAATCACTGCCCCTACACCAGAAAAGCGTGCAATATGGCGGCAAGATCGTACTAATCTTAGAGTTGATTTTTAATATTCAGATAACTTTTATCTGGGAAAAAAAAATTGCGGTTTGACATAATTTCTATAGATAAGCTGTCAAACCGCCATCCTTAGATAAAAGTTATCTGACTATTGAAAAATCAGCCCTTAGTTAGCTAATTGAAAACAGTTATCACAGTATCACCCATCAGACCATGTTGTAGCTCAGTTACAATCAGTGCCAATGCTCTAGTTGATCTACTTTGACACGAATATGATGGTAACTTCGATCATAGAGTGACAGGCTGTCGGCCTGTGGCCTGTCCAGACCACTTTGAAAATTAATTAATAATAACTAACCACGTTATGTTAAGCTCACTGAGAGAGAGAGAGAGACATTCTAAAATAGTAGAGAGATAAAGTGATCAACGTGATGTCCAAGGTATTAAGTTCACTTTCGCAAATACATATGCAAAAAGTTTAAAATAAATAAATAAACAATCAATCATCATAATCTTCCTGCTCTTATCTCCCATTCTTGTATTTGTGAGATCTCAAACTCATATCTTCTCCCATTCTGTCCTATCGGATGTCACGTATCACTTCTCCTTTTGCTCTCTTAATATTTCGCACACAATCCATTCATCTTTTATTTGGTATTTCTCTTCCTCTTCATCCATTAACAACTGGGCCTCACTGCCCATGAAAAAGAGCCTGAAAAATGAAGTTGCAAGGTCAGCAATCGTGCAGGCGATACCTCTGATGTTGCAGGCATCTATAGGCTACTATGACCGCGCACCATCAGGCGGGCCTTACATGTAGTTTTTGGAACGAAGTTCCTTATCGCGCGTTGTGAAAGGAGGCTAGACGGAAAAAAAACTTACGAAAAGTTGTCACGACACTTTTTGAAACGAAGTTCCTAATCGCGCGTTGCGAAAGGGTGCTAGAGCTCTAAGAGTGGAGTGGAGTGGAGTCGCGACGATTATTGTTGTTGAGTGTATACAGTAACTTCGTTCCATCCGGGTGTCCCTTGACACCTCTCAAGTTTTTTTTTATCACCTTTATGGCATAAAAAATATATGATCATGTCCATTAATTGTAAGACGATTCCTTTTACTGCGAGAACCCACATCTTTATGGCATAAAAAAATTATGTGATATGTATCGTAAGACATTTCCTTTTAGGGGCGCTCAATTAACAAAATTCAGAATTCATTTCCTGCAGCTCAGGGAACATAAGAAGTAGATTTGCTCTGCATTCAGTTAAAAATAGATTGACGAAGAAATTCTAAAGATAAGGAAACATTGAACCTCAACGGTTGAGCACATAGGTAGCTTGGCTGATAAGATAAAGTTTCAAGAGTTTCCGATAGGTATACTTAATTCTATATAATCCCTATTCCTGTTCCGTTTGCATGAGTTAATGTAAATAATGCCAAAAACCATTTTAATCCACCGGCTCGGCCTTGATTTTAGGCTATAATAAATTGTAAGAACGCTCGAATAGATCTTCTGAAGCCAAATACCTACATTTTATCTCTTAGCTCATTAAAAAGACTTAAATGAGAAGTCTGGTACATATCATGCATCGTCATTCCTTTATTTATGCTATTATATCAAATCTCATGTGAAAAGATTCATAGATCACAAGTTCATGAACTAAGTTTTCTCGTATGACATGCAGATTTCCACGTTTGTCATCTTTTTCGTAGCTCGTAGCCGCGTAGCCCGTAGCGAATGTCTACGAGTGCTACGAATTTCCGTAGACTTGGATTTTGCCAAATTCCATAACGTAATGATTCACGACTTTATGTCAATCTAATAATTTTGGGAAAAATGAAATGTTTTCCATATTTTTTTTCACAATAGTAGGTATTTGTTATACTTTCAACGATAAATCACTATTGTAATTAATTGCCTTTCAAAAATTGTACCAAACAGTATTTCAAAGGCGAAAATGATAAATAATACGAACAGTAATTGCCAGGACGCATGCGAATCTTTAAATAAATAGTTAAATACCTATAAATTATTCTAGGAAAATAACAAAAAGCTGGTGAACTGCATTATACTCGTAATTCCGGTATTCCGGATCAATGTTTTACGGGTCATAGGGTTAAAGTCCGAGAGAAGGGGTTATAAACGCCAAGGATAAGCGGCGTTTCCGACAAGTGTCACAGTACACGTACAGTATTTCAACTTGGAACAATTCGAATTCTTTGAAGGAATTTTAACGTGGTTTATCATATTTTATGACGCAGATTTTTGAGACACTTTACCGTAATTTGAGATAAAAAGTGAATGATCACATAGTTAAAAACCAATGAACAACATCTTATGAAAATGCCATGGGAACCGAAAATAATATCTAACAGATGAATGACAGGTAAATATGGGCAAATTAGATTTTTTTCTTTTGACGTGGTAAAATCATTAAATGAGTACTCGCCCAGAGCGGGACAGAAGAGACTGCCACACTCGTACTGACTAAAATCCACCAATGTTCCTAGAATAAACTTTATGAACCTTTACGTTCCAGGGTCAAGGTTACCAGATAAAACAGAACCACGACCCCGGCACGCTTTGACCCTTTAAAATTGCTGATCACAGCTCTTTGATGCACGCGTTAAATACGATGCGCCGTCGCGTCGACCCGAAGATATTAGGTTTTACGTAAGTTTTGTATGGTTACAAAAACGTGTGTCGAGCATCCAAAGTATTCGCGTTGAGTTTCACAAGAAAGTACCCAGTTGATTTACTGGTAATATTCTTTATACTGTGCTGTGCAGGCGTCGACTAGGCGGGACATATAATAGCTTTTACGAGATATTTGTATTCTAAGACGGTTTACTTTTACGATCCATTCATCATTTAGAAACTTTATTCCGTCATTCAGAAATTATGGACTGTTTAAGTTCTTTCAACTGAAAGTTATGATTGTCCTGAAAGTAGGTTAAAATAGATAGATTAAATTCTAACTTACTAAAATAATTATAAACGTGAAAGTTTGCTTGGATGAATGGATGGATGTTTGTTACTCTTTTACGCAACAACTGCTCAACTGATTTGGATGAAACTTAGTACACAGAAAGTTTATATCCTGGATTAACACATAGGATGGATTTTACAGAGATTTTAACTTCCTGTGGGATTATTTCTGAGTTATAGCGGACGAAGCCGCTGGCAACAGCTAGTATATTATAAATTACTTGGTTTACAATTGATTTTGAATGCTTTCTGTTTGCTAGTAAAAAGGTTTTCGAATCAGTAAGTAAAATTAAATAAATAAGAATATTTAATTAAATGTTATGGATTTCCGCAAAGTAACGCCTGATTAACTATCATAATTGAAATTACCTACAATTTAGAGAATTAAATTTATGAAAAATGAAAATCATCACCTAAGGTTGAATTTAAGCTATTTCACCTAATTACCTAGAGAGGGCAGTGATGGCCCAGTGGTATCGGTCCCGACTTACGAGTTGTAGGTCATGGGTTCGAACCTTGCCAGGCGCATTAATTTGTGTAATTTATTTCATCACAACTGCTTTCAAAACTGTGAAGGAAAACATCGTGAGGAAACCCAGTGCCGGTTTTAGCACTACCAGCGCCCTGGGCGAGATATTCTACGGCGCTCCCTAACTACAATACAAACCCATATGAAAAAAGGAAAAGGATTTAATGAAATTACCATTTATTAAAAGAAACTAACGTGACTCTCTGGTATGCATTTGTGCATGTTTGCAACGCGTTGCAATAGATGGCGTTTTGTGTTTTCTTTAGACGGGTTTTGGGTTTATCCTCTAAAAATGGGATGAGCGAGATTGGGAAATCTTCGAAAAAGTAGGCCTGCGGCGCCCCTTTCTATTCGGCGCCCTGGGCGGTCGCCTAACCGCGCCTTGCCCTAACGCCGGTACTGAGGAAACCGGCATGTCCTAAAACCAAAAGATTGAGACATGTGACACCTACCAACCCGCACTGGGCCTGTGTCCTGGATGGACACAGGTAAGGTCAACAGGTAAGGTCAGCACTGTCAGCAGTTAGTTTGAGGTCTTTCAATTTCTTATCTAGATTAAATGACCACAAACGTGATATAGACCTTTTCAGTTTCAGGGTCGTAATTTATATGAAGGCAGCTGTGCGTTGATATCATAGCCGCCTTCATTTTTTTTGGTTTAAGGACCTGCTTTTTTCTTCACAAGGGTTTCCTCCACGGTTTCGGGTGCAAGGACGAGTTGTATTAATAAATTACAAAAATGTCCGCTTATGTCGACATAGGGTCGACAATCGACCATAAATTCATGATAGTATACTATAGTTATAGGCTACCACTGCTCATTATAAAATCTTAGCACATTATAAACAACTCTGACTCTCAAAAATTACAATAAATTTCAAACGTTAAAACATAATTCATTCACGGCCTAATAGAAGTCACTGTTCATAAATAATACTAATAAAATGGTTCACTGTCGTATGTCTTGATCACTGAAAGTTATTACACCCTGAAACGTAACCGACATTGGGTGAACGAAGCTGGCACGGTGCCAAGTCTCCCCCTAGACAACATAGCAGAAAACACTGCAGATATTATGACCTAACTTCCAATGTAGGTAAGTCAGGCTTTGGACTAAGTCAAAATGTACCAGATTTGGCAGAAAGACAGAAAATTTAACTCGAAAGTAAGTTAAGTTGCTAGGTTCAAGGGTTTGAGATAGATACAAAAAATATTACATAATTACTTACTTATATTCTGTAGAAATTATTGTCCTTTAAACACGTTAAAGTCGTAACGAAGTCCCAAGGAAAAGTCGCGAAATTTTCTTCCTTCATAAGGACTCGGTGAGCTTATAGACGTGTTTCGCCAAAAAGGCGCGGGAAAATTATGAAATGGACCGATGAAACAGTTATGACGCACTTCGTCAACCCTCCGCGGCGGTTGGCATGACACTGGGTAGTTTTTGGCACTAAACCGACTTATCAAGCCAGTGGTTTTACAGTTATAACACAGCTGCATTGTGATCATATTTGTCAATTGAATTTCTATATCGAGAGTACGTGATACAGAAAATGGGAAAAGTGCCACTGTACTGACGTCATTGTTGGTTAACGATAAACAACCCTCGCTCCTTGTTATTTTATAGTTATTTTTAGTTAAGTATAATTAATGATCAAAAATCTGTTGGAAATGCAGTAACACTTTTACAATTTACGAGCTTCTAGTAGGTGTATCTACTTAGATACCTATATATACGCCGAAACAATTTATAAGTGATCTTGTCGTGGTACTTTGATCTTTGGAAAATAGTGCGGATTCAAACATATACTTATATTCTCGTAATAACATAAAATCCTAAATCACTTTTATAAGTTTCTCGTGACTGCGTTAAATGAGGTAGCAGTAGCATCAAGTGCTACTCTTCCCACGCCAGTCTTAAGGGCCAACTAACGTGCCTCTTGGATTTAACACGCTTTTATAAGCTTGGCAAGTGCGAGTATAATTGTATCTCTTTTGAATTGTTATACGCTCATTGGCAGAACAAACTCAATATCAAAACGACTCGATTCTCTTTTAGGTAAGTAATTTTTAGGGTTCCGTAGTCAACAAGGAACCCTTATAGTTTCGCCATGTCCGTCCGTCCGTCCGTCCGTCCGTCTGTCCGCAGTTTAGCTCAGAGACGCACCGCACAGTACTAGAGAGCTGTAATTTGGTGTAAATATACGGATTTGTTGTGCCGAAAAAGTGGTAAAATAAAATCTCGTAAAATATTTTTTTTAGGGTACCTCCTGTACTTACACGTAAAGTGAGGTTTTTTTTTTCTCGCGTACCCCTTAGTGTGGGGTATCATTAAATAGGCCTTTAAAAAATAATGATAGTTTTCATTAACAGTTTTTTGATAAAAAAAATTGTTTGTGAAATATTAAGCTTTAAAGTGCTAAATTTTGCTCGACTTGAGTGTCCCCTCTACCACCTCTACCAGCTAAACGATTATGTTTGGGGGTGTGAAAAAATTCACAATAGTAGTATATATAACGAAGTTTAAAACAAAATTATCATGACTAAGTAGGCATTACAACTTTACGAGTAATAGTCGACCAACTTATAAAATGTACTTGAATATCATATTTTCTTAAACAAAATGTATCGGAGAACATGCTCTTCAACTGCAAATGTAAGTTTGTCAACTTTATTTTTACAGCTTTTATAGGTATGTTTTTACGGTATATTTTTTGGGGATAGGTAGGTTTTTATCGTCAACATATTATGTTTCCATTTGTTAAAAAATATACCATGAGAGCAGGTGGCCTAGTGGTATCGGTCACGACTGAAGAGTTAAAGGTCGGTGGTGCGAACCTTTCCAGGCTCATTACTTTGTGTAATTTAATTCATCACCACTGCTCTCAAAACGGTGAAGGAAAACATCGTGAGGAAACCGGCATGTCCTAGAATCAAAATTTCGAAGACATGTGACATCCAACCAACCCGCACTGGGCCCGCGTAGTGGATTATAGCCCATTCCCTCTTACAGAGAGGAGACCTGTGTCCCAGCAGTGGGAACATTATAGGCTGATGAAGAAAAAATACAACCTATAATAGGATTTTAGTGACCTTTGGCCCGTAATGAGGCGGTGGTATTGGACATTATCACTGGTTCAAGGTGGGGAGTCAAAAGATTTTCCATAAAGAGTACCGAAATAAAGTAAGGCGTTTAATTAAAACAAAAAACAGTTTTTCACGATCGCGATCGACGATTGGGCGATCTCTGAGAAAAACCTTTTTTTCGTTTTATTTAAACGCCTTCCAGAAATGCACTATCTACCTTATATTTCAATACCAATAAATTGGAATAAATACTCACCAAAGTGTTTCATGAAGTATTGTAGAAAATAAAGCTACCCATGTCGCCCTGCTGCGCGGGGCTCCTATTTCTGGGCCCAAAGGAACCTTAGGGATAACAATCGACAGGAGAAGCTTTAGTACTCGTATCATATACATAGTCAGTATCTAATTCGATTTTGCGTTCTTAGGTAATTTAATAGAACACCTTTTCTGCTTCAGACCCGGTTTCAAAAGTATTTCGGCTTTTTGGAACTGCATTTTAACAGATGTTGAATAAAGCAGCAGCGCGAGTACAAGAATATTTTGGCGTGTTGCCAAAATCGGAATTAAACCCGCCATTTTGTTTTAATGTCATAAATAAAGCGCCACCTGTCATTGTCTTTCGAGTTACAGTCGATCCTTAGCATTAGTTTATCAGAAAACAATATTCCCACAGCTGGGACACGGTATAAGCTGTAATCCACCATGCGGGCCCAATGCATGTAGGCTGTAGGCAGATACACGAAGTAATGCGCCTGTCATTGTCTTGGATGCGTATTTCCCTTTCCGTGTTCAACTGGCGACACCGGTCTCGCGAAATCCACACGCTTTTGTTTTACTACGGAATCCTACGATCCCGTTTTCAATTCGCGTCAACTGAGCACGCCTTTGTGATCAAGTGGCGCTTTTTTTTTTTTTTTTTTTTTTTTTTAACGTGGTAAAATCATCAAATGAGTCCTCCCACCCCGGGCAGGGCGGGAGGGACTGTCAGACTTGTACTGACTAAAATCCACGGTGTCCTTCAGTAGCCCTTTATGTACCGGGGTCACGGTGAGGAAATAATCCCGCAACCCCGGCAGGCTTTGGCCCTCTGAGAGGGGGGCCCCGTCATTATGCTGACGTTTGAGGCGCGCGTGGGACACAACGCGCCGTCGACCCGGGCATGGTCCTTGTCGGGCAGCGAGTTGCCCTTTACTCGCTGCCCGCATGCCCGCGCCTACGGTGGCCGGAGATCATCAATCGACGTCCGTCGCCGTGGGCGCCTACCACTGCGGATGGGGCGGAGGGAGGACGCTGTCCTCTCTCGCTCGCGGCCTGCCTCCTCCTTTACGAGCATTACTGCCTCGCAGAAGGAGCTGACCGCTTCCCACTCCGTCTCGCCCCGCAGCATGGCCGCTACCAATGCCGGGCGCGAGAGGTCTCCGCCTATCGCAGCCGTGAGGACACGTCGGTGCTCCGCCCAAGCCGGGCAGTCTTGCACCGTATGCTCCACCGTGTCCTCCGGGCGATCTTCGCAGTGGTGACACCCAGGCGTCTCCTCCTTTCGCATCAGCCACAGGTACCTCCCGAAACTTCCGTGTCCGGTGAGGACCTGCGTCAAGCGGTAGGTCAGGACGCCATGACTTCTCTCCAGCCACTCCTCAAAGAGGGGTCTTACCGCCGCAATTGCGGCGTGGCGCTGGGTAAGGTTTAACAAAATCGTGTGCAGTTGAACTGAACACTTTAAATGTGCTTCTGACGATACGGTGATCGCTATCGGTTTTACGGTTTTACATAGGAGATAACAGAGATATCATTAAATAATATTCGCTTCTTAGTCGTCATAATAAAGTCCATATTTATGAGCGAGCGAAGCGAGCTCGGGACTCGCTGGCACCCCGACTCGGACAATTTAGAAGTTAGAAGAGGATGGCGGGGTCTGGAAGACCCCGCCATCCTCTTCTAACCTATATTGTTTTTTATCCTAAATAATTTTTATCCTCTTCGTAGTTATTTTTTTTTATACCACCCGGAAGTAGGAGCCCCGCGAAGCGGGGCTCCGTCGACCTGCTACTCTACTATTTTATTTATAATATAGTAATTTTACTGTCGACTAAAAACTAACTGAAACAATTTAATCGAGAAAATTTAAACACACCTATAGAGTGAGTAAGTAAGCTAGTGAATGAACTCTATGTAGGTACCTACTCAAGTTAATTAAAGTTTCTAAAATATAGGTATCTATTTGTACCTATTTTATTTATTTATTAATTTTGATCGAAACAATTAATAAAAAAAAAATAACACAATAACCGAGAGTTTAGTAAGATGTAGAGGGCGCTCGTACACACTGTTTTGTAAAACTTCTTTTAACGTTGCTTGATCGCAAAAGCGTGCTCAGTTGACGGATCGTAGGATTCTGTAGTAAAACAAAAGCGTGTTGATTTCGCTAGACCGATGTCGCCAGTTGAACACGGAAAGGGAAATATGCGTCTTGGATGCAAGTCTAAAACACAATATCTGCATAAGGCGGGGTCGTACCACTCGACAAAAGATCCTTCAATTATCAGCAACATTGACCCTCTGAATATAGTTCCTCCCATGTATACCTAGATTTCTCCAGGATTTGATTTTTTTTTGAAGAAACGTTGCCTAACACTAGGAATTTCTGCAGTAACGTGGGTGTGTTTCATAGTCAGATACGAAACAATTATTATCTGTAGGCCATACGTGTCCCATGCGGGAATCGAACCGAACCCGTCACACATTGTACTGATTGTACAGCAGTCAATCGCTCAGCTGCTGCGCAAACTATGTCGTTAAATTATATTTTTAGGTCTGTAAGTACTTTACCAGCATTTTTTTTACGTGATATTGTCATCAAATGAGTACTGAACCCAGGACAGGGCGGGAGGGACAGTCAGACTTCTACTGACAAGAATCCACTGTGTCCTTTAATAACCCTTTACGTTTCGGGGCCACGGTCCCGCGATTCCGGCAGTTTTGGCTCTCTTAAGGGGGCCCTGTAATATTGCCAAACTCATTGGGAACGGCGGGGAACTTGATCAGCTTAAGTTTTAAAAATAAAACATAAAAATAATTATAACGTATTTATTTCCACTAGAAACTCTGAACTAGACATTATTATTGCACTAAAACATTATATTAAAAATAAAGTTATCTAATCACGAAACTTCCATTGACATTTAATTTTTGGTGCGAAATAGAAAAATCGCGGCCTTACCATAAAGTGAGAATGATTCTAAAAACAAGTACATACTTACAATTTACTCTATAACCCGTTCTCATTATCACTAAACAACATCTAAATGATATTACTGGCTTAATAAAAAACATAACTTTGCAATTCCAAACTCTCTGAGCTGTGTCGAGAGTTGAAAATTCAACGATGTACAGTATGTCTTAGGCATTCATTCAGATGTCACTTAGTGTTAGTGAAAACAAGCTTTACATTCCGAGGAAGTTCATTCAAACATTTCATTCATGGAGCATTTGTTGAGACATTTTTCAATAAAGTAATAAAAACACAAAAAAATAAATGTACAGAGAGCCAGACAAGTGGCGAACCATAAATGAAAACGCAGAGGAAGGAGATTACAGAGTGTTTTCACAGTCTAAATTAGATTTTCAACTTTATAATCCAAAGAATAAAGTTGGAAATCTATTACAGACTACAGGCTGTTTTCGTGTATCATTTGTCGCTTGTCTTGGAGGCAGATTTGTCATTGCCAATACAATGTGTTGATCTGCAACCTAGTCAAATTCAAGGACGTGATTATACTCATGATTCTCGACCCAAATCAACAATAAAATAGGTAGGTATTTTTTTTATTTTATTTTTCCTTTTTCTGAAATCCGTAAGTGTGAACTAGTTTCTTCAAGAGTAGTAGATCCAATTCACGCACACCAGCTGCTCATCGCTGTGCGCGTACGCGCGGACTGCGTAGTCGGGTGATTCTCTTTCATTTGTATTGAATAAGGGTCTGAAATACTGTAAAATTCAACAACAAAAAAAAAGCAGCCCTTATTAGTTTTGCCCGGTACTGTACTTTCAATTGATTATTTATGACTTTTGTGACAACCACCTGAAGTTTGACGAAAATGCAAAAAAACAGCGTGTATATTCGTACAATTAGATCTAATTCTTTTACAATTGCATCAGAAGCTATTCATGTTTATTTAAAATAGGTTTTCTCGATTTAGCGATCCAGGTTTTGAAATTACATGTTTTTTTTTAATGGATGGTATTTAACTCTAGCTTTATTGTGGCAAAATTTATGGGGTAAGTATAATATTCACAAAGGCTTTTTAAAGAATAGCTGTAAAAATATCTCGTCTTTATAAGACATCAATAAGATATTTACGCTTTTCACTCGCTGTCGTTGATCTTAACTTTTTTTAGACTTGCCCGGATTTTTGAATAATTAACTTTATTTTGAACAAATTACAGTTCAAAATCCAGCCTGTTGAGGGACGTGCTTGAATTTTGCATTATTTTTAAATAATAAATATTAAATCTGTTTTCAATCTCTTTCTAGTTTATTTTCAGTTTGTGCATAGCCTTATTAAGGTTCAAATTGAAAGACCCCAAAAAAAATAAGACGCCACTTTGGCAAAATAATAATAATAACATAATTTTAAATAATATGTACAAGTTCTACTAAATTAGTAGTATCATATTTTCAAAAGTTGATTTATCATAATATTTACACAATGTGTAATTGCATGATACATTTTATTATTACTGATATTTACTACATAAGCGATCCGATAATCCTGTTGATTTTAGTAGGTAACATTAAAAGCGCTATTGAATTTTCAGCTTTAGATTCAGCGTCTAAAAGTTGATTATTCAACAGCTCTCAGTGAAATTTCAATCTTTACTGTGGATATTATTTTGTAAAAAAACATCTTTTGTAAATTTCAGATCAACAGTGAAATAAACCGACAAAACTAAAAAAAAGGGTTTTCTCATTTCTTCAATAATTATAACCGACGAGACGGCGCGACTATATCTTATAATATTATAATAATAATCTACACTTAACTAATGCCATTTTACATACCCACGGAATGATTCCACGCTATCGAAAAATTATAATTCGAGTTCACATTTTAAAATTAAACTTAATACCAAAATTGTCCAATTAATGTCTTATATTTTACCCATTAAATAGTGCTATTACAAAGTAAGTACCCGATAATTATTATTACTCAATAGTAAAATTTCTCATCGGTGACACATCGAATGCGATCAAAGTGATCAAACTTGCGAATACAAAAATATCTGCTCAAATATGACACTAAAGCTGAGCTACTTACAGTAATAAATTAGAAGTAAATATCTAGTAAAATATTGGCTCCATATGTCTTTGAAACATAACTCTGTGATGTGGTACGGTGGGCATCAATTAAGGCGTAGTCAAACCTAAGCGGTATTAATAATGAATTCCGATCGCATGACAAAACGTAAATAAATTCACAAGGATTAATTTATAGTGTAGAAAGTATAAAAAATTCAATAATTTCAATATTCAGAATAATCCAGCCCCATTGCCCCCCCCCCCCTTAGTCAAAAGCTGGCGACACCCTTGTTACTGATCACACCGAAGCGCACTTCGCTATCCCTGTAGAATACGGTAGTCAAACTCGCGTGGTATGCACTTCTAGCGGTAACAAATATCGCTCAGTTCGCTTAAGCCGTAGAACTTGACACTAAATACCTGAGCGAAACCCGCACGATACCTTTACACAGTGTTAGCGAATACCGCTTAGTTTTGAATATGCCCTTATCGTCGGTGCTTTTAATGAGGATACCCACATCGTGAAAAATCTAAAGCTGAGAGAATTAAGATTGCTACACAAATAAGCGGGCCGGTATTTTCAGTTCGGCAATATTTGTCGAACAACAAAGCCGACCCGATGCAATCATTGCTTATTTGTGTGATAACACGACCGTATTCAGAACTTAATCTTCTCGATAGATAGAAACACGTTCAAAGTTATTTTCACCTCTGACAAACAAACAGCAACCTTACACACATGAGAATAAAGATCACAGTACAAAATCAGAGGCAAACTAACTTTGAAATAGCATGATAAAGTAGGTTTGATATACAATAGTAATCCTTAGCATAAAGGACTCGACACATCTTCCCAATTAAGACGACTGCCGTAAATAACTTCTAATTTGATATTTTGAGATGTGTTACGTCTTTAAGCTTTACTCTAACAATCTAATCGAGCAACATACGTTCATCCTTGTCGCACCATGCTTAGGAAATGCAGGTGAGAGCGAGAGAGAAAGCTGGTGCGATTAGTAGAAGAAGAGCAGTCGTTCTTGAGCCGTGCCGGAGAGAAGACGCCAGCCACGCTTGATGTTCAGGTATTGGATGATTGCGCGCACGCAGATTAGGATACCTGGAAAATTACATCATGGATTAGTGAAGTCATTTTGAATAATTAGCCCCCTTATTAATAAGCGTGGACTAAAGTTACACCAAGGTCCTCAGATTCATCATATTTTTTTAAAGGATTACATAAAAAAATATGGTTAATCTGAGGATTATCCTGGTTGTAACTTTAGTCCATGTTTATTAATAAGGGGGTCAGTGTTTAGCGGGGCAGTAACGGCGCGTACACACGATGCGATTAAGGCAACATAAAAAACAGAGGGTCTGAAACGGCCACTTAGCAATATCCCAAATTATTCACCTTGTGAATGAATAGCCAATGGATAGTGCATTTCCAGTGATTTCCAGCAACGCCATTGGCTAGTTTTGTATTATTCATTTACTAAGTGAAACATTTGGAATAGGTATTGCTATGTGGCCGTTTCAGACCCCCAGTACCTCCATCATGACTTCCCGATTTAACGTAAATTGGAACTTTGACGTTGGTTTGAAGGGAAAAATAGTTCCTCGTTCATACACTAGAGGCGCTTTTCCATACAATTACTAGTAGTTCCATACAAGTAGTATGTAGTAACACTAAATCAAGTACGCTTTAAATAAAATACAGTAATCTTGTTATAAGGCTTCTTACAGGTGCCCCAACGTATCGTGAGCCTATATCGTTATATTATGGAAAAATATCGATATTTTTTTTCAATCAATTATTATTTACGAACATAAAACACATCAAAACTGAGCTTGTGACTACAGAACGCAGAAAAAAGTATACCATCACGGTAATACCAAATAGCTACCGAAAATCATTGTAGAAATACGAAATGCTTTCAAATCGACTGACAGTTGTCTTAAGATCCCCAAATAATATTCGGCCATGTGTCAAATATTTGTGTAAAAATAAACCTAACGATTTGCATGGAGGTGCTAAAAAACAAACACCTAAGAGGTGTAAAGGGGAAAATATAAATAAAACAAACATAATGCCGCAGTGTCAATGCCTGCTATGCTAAAACAATATTGTATTAGCGGCTGTAAGTCAAAGGTACAACGCCGCCTTTTAGCGATTGCTCTACATAAAATATAGTTAGTGAACAGCTGAGAAAATATAATCAAAAAAAAAACAGACAGAAAGAGTTGGGCAAAGCCATGGACCAAAGCCTGCCTGGGTCGCAGGACTTAACAGCTACCGTGACCCCGTATAGTAAAGGGCTATTGAAGGACACCGTGGATTTTAGTCAGTACAAGTCTGACAGTTCCTCCTGCTCTGCCCTAGGTGGGAGGACTCATTTAATGATTTTACTTACCACGGTAAAAAAAAAGAGTTTGCGTCCCTATATGGACTAGGTGTTTTCTATACAATTCGAGTATTCTTTGCTTGATTAAAGCATAACCAGTAGACAAGTGAAGAGTAGAAACATTTCTTTTCTACTTTTGTCAAACATCATCATGCATAAGACAAAATAAATATTACTATATTCTGTCATTTATATTGACCTCTTTCGTCGACAAACCCGTTTGTACGGTGTCATGATACGCGTGCAGCGAAAGGTCAAATACAAGGAAAGTTTTTTTTTACAAATGCATACTGGGAAATACAAATCGATAAAATTAATTGAATACAGGAAAATATGTAGCAAATGGTTTTATTTTATCACAAAACTCATTCATTGATTAATTATATTATTATTGGTGTAATAAAGCGAATTATTAATCGGAAATTACGTGATAATTTACATAATGAATAGCCTAAAAACATTAATATTTATATCATGTTTTTTTTTTTTTCAAACGTTTGCTTCCCGTGCATCGTGAGACGTGAGGGACTGTCAGACTTTATCATGATATGCGAAATGCGATAAATTAGGGCCCAATTTAGAAACTGATCAATGAACCGCACTGTTATCTAGATTCGTTATCGCATCATCAAAATCTGACGGAACGTTATCATAATCTGACATTATGAAAAAAAAGGATAAACGACCGATAGCACTAATGCTTTTAACGCGCGACGCGTATTTATCGAATATAGGTGCGAAATCGCCATTTGGCAGATCAGAAAAACCTAAATATTAGTGCAATAAAAGATAAAAACAAATAATTTGCTTCGATTCTGTGTCGATAGAGCCCTGTTCAAACCAAACGTAAAGTAAGCCGTTGACTGTGAGCAACCATTACCAGGCCTGGCTCACTCCGCAGTGTAGGTATAAAACTGCAAGCATTGGCGGCGACCACTTCGGAGTGGACATTTAGTCGGTTGCCGCGTGCCGCCCACTACGCACGCGCTTACTTAAATAATATTTAAGTTTGGTGTTTGGTTGAATTTACGCATTAGTTTAAAAAAAATATATTATGATGAAGAAAAAAAAATACTGCATAACGTTTGGTTGTTTAAATAATGACAGTGATAGGAGCCTCACGGTTCACACACTACCGCGTGATTTCGAAAGGTAAGAAAAAAAGTGAATATTTATCTATGTAGTACATATTTAATAATGATCAAAAAACTATCTACCTGCTTGTGGCGTGCTTATTAATGTCATTCAAGTACCGGCTAGTAATCATGATCAGTTAAGCATGATTAGGTAGGTAGGTTACAAATTTGGCCTACAAGACGACCATGATAAATAAAATAGATGATTATCAAACCTGACATCACTCTCACTCACCTAAGCTGAATACGTAGGTAGGTCGAATTATGATCGGTAGAAAGTAGGAAGATGTTTACGTTATTGTTTAGACACGTTCAAACTCAGAAAATGGCTAGACTACGCATTCAAGGTCAGCGATCGTAATTCTCTTCGCGACTTTTTTACCTACTTATCTACAAAGACACGCAACACGGGGCCTGACAATGAAATGAAAATGATAAGGACTAGGTAGTTACCTATTTTGCCGTAAACGATAACAATCGATCTTTAAAGTTATGACTACAGCTTGGCCAGAATGGATTGAAACGGAACTAATCTTTTTGTTTCTGACAACGTTTTAAATTTTTTGATATTTGATGTAAACAAAGACCGCAGGTTTGTTAGATTTATTATTGTGCCACAAAACTAACTTATTAAGAGAAAAAAAATAAAATAAAAAATTCATTACAGCTTGGCCAGAACGGGTTGAAACGGAACTAAAATTTTTATTTCTGACAGCGTTTTAAAATCTTTGATATTTGATGTAAACAAAGACCGCAGGTTTGTTAGATTTATTATTGTGCCATAAAACTAACGCAATAAGTGAAAAAATAAATAAAATAAAATCATTCAAAGTGCTGGTAGTGCGAAGACAGTGGCGACTTCCGGTTTTCTACATTTTTATGTCAAGCTGTAAATAAAATTATAGACCAAGAGCCATGGTCAAAAAAGAACATCGAACTACATAATTATGGTGTAAAAATTTTCGATATACAATTATACATATTTCAGTGGGCGAACGAGCCCATAAAACTAAAGAACTTTCTTATTTAGGACGTATTATGAATAAAAAAAATGTGTTCTCACACTTATCACTCAAAACCACTTTGTTGTTTTTTGGTTTAACCTTTCAAATATGTTTTCAATATTAGATCATAAAAAATGGATACCTACCTAAAAGTTAGCCATTTATAACATGGTAAGCGGGGTGCGCTCTGAACGTTTCAAGCCATCGTTTGGTGACCACGCAGAGCGGATAACTCTAATGAGACTATAATTTAATATGAAAATTTAACGTATCGATTTTTTAGAAAAAATTTGGACGGTGGGAAAAAAGTCTTCCTGTATATTATATAAGATTTATTTATAAGTATATTTTATAATTACCGATTTGAAAAAATCTTTTTGTGTTGGAAAGGGTATAACGTCCAGAAAGAAGAAATCAGTACAGCACTTTTTGAAAAATCAACAAATACCTAATTTATCAACACTGTCTAATTTTGTTCAAATCCGACCGGGCGTTTTGGAGGAGTAAGAAGTAAATACATGAAAAAATGTACTCGTACACTTGGTTTTTATATAATGATAGTACTCATACAAAATTGTTAATTAGTAGTTTGATTCGAGTTCCTAGTATTAGTGTACCTAATACTTTGTTTCAATAAAATACGTTATTTTTTTTATAAGTAAAATAAAACCGGATCAGTATTATGTATGCTTTTATTTCATATTTTTTACACCAACCAGCCCGCTGAAATATGCATGGAAGTAGCAATACTGGTAAGAGTGTCTGTTGCGCATGTAATTGAAAAAATAACTTTTCATCTGAGACTATCAAAATTCAGAAAGCCAAAACAGTGACTTGTAGTGTAGAGCTGTCAAATTTACTAATAACATTACAATAGAATTGACGATCTAATACAACTTTACCTACATCCTACATTTCTTTCCTGTAAACTCTAGTATGAATTAATTTCTACGACCAAATCGGGTCACTGCTCCTGTACTATTAAACATAAGAGCGTTGACGGCGTGGCGCGGGGGCGGCGCGCGGCGCGGGTTGTGGCGCGCGGCGGAGGCACCGCACGACTTGGGTGGCGAATGTCACGGATGAGGTAATAAAGCCCAACATTTCAAATCTTTTTAAATATTGTTCTTAAGATGATATTATGGTTAAAAATATAAAAATAATACGTAGAAAAGATAATAATTATTATAAACCCGACTTGCGACCTGACTGCGTCATAATAACGAATTAAAATTTTATTTTTAAATTTTGAAATATAAACGTGTTTTAGTCATTGGATACATAAACTGGGCTGCCGTTGTAAGGCGACTAAAAAGTCACGGTGTAGGTATATATTATTCCTTACGTAAGGTGCCGTAGGTACCTACTGTTAACATTCTGTGTTAGGTACCAATCGATATGAATATGAAGTAATGGATGACGAAACAGAAAAAGATATAGGCTGATGATAAAAACAAAATTCCTTGACGGACTTAAGGAGGTAATGAGGAGTGATATTTATTTATGTTAATATTAATTAACATAAATATATATGTAATTAAACAATGCATAAAATACGTATTCCTACCTAACTGTGCCCAAACTCGCGAGTCGCAACCCTATTGAGCTTGACCGACAGTAACCTTTTAATGTCGTTGGCGTCAGATAAACTAAAATGAACTCTCGCGCGTCACTATTCAGTTCATTTTTGCTTGCGCACGGGAAGTTTAGGCTATTATAAAAGTAGGTGGGTGATGTAGGTGCAAGTAAAAATGGACTCTATTCTTTCGTGCATAGATTTTACATTTGTTTGTTTTCTTTTTGGGAGTTATCCTTCTGTGCCTTTAGGTACTATTACATATTCTGTGCCATTACGCAGTTTACATTTCCTTTTTCGTACATAATTCACTTTTCCTTCACACCTAACCGAAAATACATACGTTGTACCTATAACCTAAAAAACAGAGAGCTTGCTCACATTTGGCGGCTGACTATGAGTTTAGTTTGAACACGATTTATGAGTGGCCACTCCGTTAACCCCTTCATACACAAGGCGACGCACAGCAAGTCTCCGATACATCGAGAATTTAGAAGTCTAAAAAAATTGAATTATTTCTATGAATTTGTAGTAAACGAGTAATTGCCTGGATACCAAAGTCGTGAGGTATCGGAGACTTACGTCGCCTAGTGTACTTGGGCTTGTGACATAATAGGTCACATCACTTGATTGACATGATTTGGTAAGTCGCGAGCGCAGCACTAGCCTCGCTTTCTTTTACCTATGGACAGCCCAGATGTGATCGTTGACATTTTTATGATTAATATAAAGTTGTTTATTATAATTTACATAAGGCCCAAAACATAAATTGACAGGGCTTACTCGACTGCGTCGAATTCCAAAAAGTATTTTGCAACGAAACTGCGATGGTAATATACCTTCAAAACAAATTCGAAACTAGTTTTCATAAAAAATAATCTATTTACGTGTTAAAGTACAAAAATAGCCACAGATCCATTAGTTAACCAAACCAGTTTTGCTTAGTCTCCTTCAAATTAGCAAATTAACATTTCCTATATCAGAATCCGACCCGCATAAAATTCCAAGGTACAACTCTCTCATCCGCATACGTATTGCCCATGAATGTCCCCACCAATGATATTATAAAGAAAGATACGCCATGTTCATACTGAGTGGCGTTCAGATATCGTTGCGTTGTTATTACAGTAATTTATAACTACGACAGCGATAGATAATGCGGAACGTAATAAGATAGAAAGAGATAGCAGATAGCAAAGAGCAACAATTGTCTTACTTTGTCCTCAACCATTTGTGCGTGCTAGTGCGATATCTACCTCTTTTTATTTATAATATAATTGGTCCCCACACGTTTTCCTTTGCCGTCTGCCGACAGTTGCAGCGATATCAAACAATACGGATCAACGAACCTCCTCGTGTTATCTCAATGAGTTGCAGCCATGAATGCAAACAGCCATTGTCCGAGACTACGTCACATTATTGACCGACGTCAACAGGAAAAATAATTCAATGTGAATTAAAAAACGAGACATGATCACTTTTTTTCGTTTCCATGTAGGCTGTTCCAGGAACTATTGCATGTTTGTTTGATAACTTACATGAATGAATTATTTTCCATTTTTGGAATAGATTAGTTCAAAAACCTTTGTTAGAACACTAGTTGTTGCCGTGGTTTTAATCCAGCTGGTCGGCTGCTATTGGTACTAGTGGTCCTCGTGATGTTATATAGCCTATAGCCTTACTCGGTAAATAAGCTATCATACACAAAAACATTTTTTCAAACTGAACTATCAGTTCCTGAGATTAGCGCGGTCAACCAAACCCATTCCTAAATTTTAAAATATTAAGGGTCTATAGTACTTCAGTATAATCTTACTCGCTTGCACTTGCACGTACCACGCACTATTGCTTGCTCTTTCTTTTAGCTGTCTACACGCAAATCTATTTATTTTACGGCGAAATAAAAGGAAATTCAAAGAAGTAAATAACATAAGACCTGCCTTATTGTTAGTTCAGTTAGTATAAAAAGTTTCATGATCTAATTTTAAGTATCTTCTGATTGCCAGCGTTTTATTGTTCAATTTAGAGGTAACTTTGGGATTTTTTTTCTATCGAGAAAATTATATGGAATCATGTTTTCGCCAAACATAAGACCTAACATTAATCCTCAACTTTACCATATATTTATTTCAAAATTAATGCTGTAGTATTTTCGACGTATCACAGGTTTCTGCTAAGCCATTTGAGGTAGTATAGGCTCTTAAGTATAGATTGTTTTATCCAGTTTTACATCACCGGACTTTTTTTTTTGTTTTGTTGTTTCTAGAATGGAATTGAGGCCAATCTATATATATATATAAAATTCAAAACTGACTGACTGATCTGACAACGCACAGCCCAAACCACTGGGCCTAGAAACTTGAAATTTGGCATAAGCCTTCCTTATACCACGTAGGTGAGCACTAAGAACGGATTTTGCGAAATTCGGCCCCTAAGGGGTTGTTTTTGGGGTTGATAGTTTGTATGAAACTTCGTTATTACAGGTGCTAGGAATTTCAAGTTTTGCATGAGGTTTCCTTTTAGGACGTAAATGGTCACCAAGACGGGTTTTTGCGAAATTCGACCCCTAAGGGGTTTGTTTTTGAGGTTGATAGTTTGTATGAAACTTTTTTAGTACAAGTGCTAGGCGCTCCAAATCTTGCATGGTGGTACTTTTTAAGATGTAAATGCTCACCGAGGTGGAAATTTTGAGAAATTCGACCCCTAAGGGGTTGTTTTTGGGGTTGATAGTTTTGATATTCAAATTTTTACATAGGGGTTCTTTTTTGGAAGTAGATGGTCACCATGACGAGATTTTGCGAAATTCGACCCCTAAAGGGTCTGTTTTCGGGGTTGATAGTTAGTATGAAACTTTTTTAGTACAAGTGCTAGGCGTCTCAAATCTTGCATGGTGGTAATTTTTAAGATGTTAATGCTCACCAAGGAGGAAATTTTGCGAAATTCAATCCCTAATAGGTTGTTTTTGGGGTTGACAGTTTGTATGAAACTCTGCTACTACAAGTGCGAGGAGTCTTTAATTATGCACCGGGTTCCTTTATAGGACTTAGATGACAGGTTCTTACTAAGAGAGGATGATACGAAATTCGACCCCTAAAAGTTTGTATTGGTGTTGATAGTTAGGAGTCTTTTTGCAATGGGATTATTTTTAAGACCTAGGTGTTACTTATGACGGAATATTGCGGGTCGATAGAATTTTTGTTGAATATTGGTTTAGTTTTTCCAACAGTATCCCATATAGAGGGTGGCCGGGACTAGAAATTCACAAGGGCAACGACCGAAAATCACGCGGACGAAGTCGCGGGCGTAGTGCTAGTTAAACATAAAGTTATGCGAAATCGCTGCTAACAAAACAGTGGAATAATCATCGTAGTAAAATATGCCAATACACAACAAGGACTTACTTGGAAGGATTTGTAATGTTGACAAATTCACGCAGAAGTATTGACGTAATAGATTTGCATAACGACTGGTTAGCTACCATATAGTGAGTGCAAATAAAATACGAAATGCTGGCGTGTGATTGGTCAAAAGTTACTAGCGTTAGTAGTGGCACAGGTGGTCAAGGCAACATGGGCGAACCATGAAACATTAATTAACACGTGTATTTTCTCCAGCTTATAA
The DNA here is from genome assembly GCA_036375495.1 of Agrotis segetum. NCBI lineage: Eukaryota > Metazoa > Arthropoda > Insecta > Lepidoptera > Noctuidae > Agrotis > Agrotis segetum. Next base: position 4,093,183 of record JAQSVV010000002.1, read on the forward strand.
ATTATGCTCTAAAGATAGTAATAATTAAAGTCGCTTTTCGTGTGACAAGCTTCGTGTTCGTTTACACGGCGCAAGTGATTTTGATGCGGTTTTCTACGATATTCCGGTAATTTTATCTGGAAGGTTTATGTAGATTCTATATGCATAAAACCAACGACGATATAATACTAGACTCCGAATGCACGATCTAAGGAACAAAAATTATTCTGCCAACTCGCTGAGGTACTACGTAAGCGAGGGGGACGGGGTACTGCGTTGTGATTGGCTAACTCAAGGTGTGTTGTCTCAACGTATGTTTACGGCTCAAGGGATTGGTCGAAATGAGACGAATATAAGACTTTTTTGCCTAATGTGTTGGCAGACATCGGTCGCCTGTTATTAGGAGTCTAGTATTATATCGTCGTTGCATAAAACTGTTTGAAGCAGAGGAATAAACTAGTATAATAATTATAGCACACCGGATTCTTTATTGTGCCATTTGATAACACAATTGGCGCAATATCTGAGCAGTTGGTTACTGCGCGTCATAGACCAAATATTATTGTATGACCGGTAGTTTTTCCGAGTAAATTCAAAGCAGTTATTGCAATAAGACCTTTAAAGGCTCTTGTAAATGTTCAAAACCATAAATAAATTAAAATTTTGCTACAGTCCCAGACATTATTTAATTTTTTCCTGTTACACTTGACATTTTTAGCGTGCACTTTACATTTCGTTCTCGAATTTTGTATAAGCGCACCGTTAATTATGTAACCACTATTTTGTAATAACATATTGATTGAAGAGTATCTATGGAGTTTCTTGCCCATTCTTCAACTTCAATAGAGATCAACGCTTTGAGATGTTATGGGCCTACCACACGCCACACGCACAAGCTTTACCACAGTTTTACCTGCGCAAGAAAAAACAATACATGGTCGTCAACCACAGATATGAAAACCAAGCCAGCCATTTTTGACTACCTTTTTTGACGTCACAAACACTATTTCGGTCATGGGAAAACCAAATCGATTGAAATACGCCCCCGCTTACGGTGCTCCCCTCGTCACACAGCACAAATAACCATTTTAATATTAAAACTGACGTCGAAAATGGCCTCTTACGACTTTTGGTCGTAATCTAGGTATATTCTGTGTCGGAACGCACACGCAACACTGAACGCCAAATCGCGCAGGTAAAACTGTGGTGAAGCTTGTGCGTGTGGTAGGCCCATTATCCGTAAAGATCGACCTGTGCAGCTTTTGTTCTTTCTATTATTATTCCAAAATCCAGGCGTCTGGAATGATTGAAATAACTTATCCTATTTTATAGGTGCGTAGGTCGTCTAGTACTCATTGGCTAAGTGGTAGAGTGACCACGCGTATTGAGCGGGCAGCGGGCAATGACACAGATTGTACATATTAGGACCGACAGCGTTGATTGAATGATACAGTTCTATAATTCAGCTACGAAGGTCCATGACCTTTTATTTCAATAGCAGAGGCAACAGCGGCAATCTTAGGGTCAACTCACACCGAAAGAGCGGCGAAGGGCAGCGGAGCAGAGCGCAGTTTTAATGTCAACTTTATTTCCATTACTATAATACTTATTATTGCATAGTCGACTCCGTTCATGGAATCCTCCGGAATTCCCGCGGCGTCGCGGGAATTCGCGAGACTCATTCGAGTTTCTCTTGCAATAATAAGTATTATAATAATGAAAATAAAGTTTAAATTCATATGACACTGAAACTGCGCTTCCCTTCGCTGCGCTTCGACGCTCTTTCGGTGTGAGTTGACCCTTAGGTACTACAAGCCCTGTAGCCATGTTACAAACGATATACGCAAACGCTGAGGCTTTAAGAGATTTTCAACTTTATATGCTTGGTATAACGTTGAAGATCTAGTGAAGATAGCTTATCGTTTTCGATCTTTCGGTCGCGAACGCTCAGAAATGTTAAATAGATTCTCAGCTTTAGGCTCTACGCTATAAAATTGAAAATCTATTAGGGAGTCCGAGAGTTTACGATTATCGTTTACGACTTGTTGTGACTTGACTAGGGGGGCTGGTTCGAATCGAAAAAACATATGTGTTAGCCTTCCTCGATAAATAGGCTATCATATGGCATGCGGACGGCGAGGAACGGGTGACTTGCCGTCTGATCAAGGATCCCGGGCATACGACGTGTCATGTTTCATGCGCGCCTCAACGAGCCTTAAGCAATGTGACGGGGCCCCGCTTGGGGGGCCAAAGCCTGTCGGGGTCGCGGGATTCTTGTCAGGTAACCATATATATGTAAAGGGCTATTGCATAAACATTGTAGATTTTACTCAGTACGAGTCTGAAAGTCCCTCCCGTCCCGCCTTGGGTGGAAGGACTCATTTGATGATTTTACCAAGATAAAAAAAAAAATTGTGTAATGTTTTTACGTGTAAATACTATCCTGATAGTTGATTAAGTAACTACTCAATAAAGCTGTTTACTGACATGTTCCAAAGTTTTATTAGCGCGAATAAAATTGTCGTAACTATTAGCACTGAGTGTAGGTACTATGAGTAGTTCTCGGTACGAGTGTACCAGTGTTTACGACGTGACTACGAATGTTTATTGAATTTTATCCTGCTTTCAAACGCTGAATGGAAATTTGGTCAAGTGCGAGTCGGACTAGCGTACAGAGGGTTCCTTACCAAGTTGTAAATTGTTCATTAATCATTGACCAACTTATTTGCAGGCGTATGCACTGGTTTTGTATGAAACCAGGTAAAAACCTAAGTTGTTTTTTTTTCTGTGATGTTTCAGATTCTTTTCTTAGCTGTTCTCATTTCCTGCCAAATTTTATGATACTAAGTCAACGGGAAGTTCCCAATAGGTTTTGATTACGTTTCGATAGTCAAAACCTCGATAATAAATACTGATATCATATCTCATGATTGTTTTGGTTTTTGCTCTGCTCTTAAGGCTGCCGTCTTCTTTTGCACAAAATTGAATCGCGTTCGGCCAGTCGATCGTACGTCAAACGGGCTCTTTCCCTTCCCGCAATCCTCCGCATACATCCTGCCCACTGAATTATTAAAAAACAATTTTGATGCGGTATGAACATTGCTCTACTAAGGATTATTTAAAAGGAGTTATAGAATTTTTGCTTATTAAGGAGTTTTAATATGACTTGGTTTCAGGGTTGGAAAAAAACAGTTTTTTTTTTTAATTTATAAAACAAACAGTAACAGTTCAAAATGTTTTAAATAAGTGTTTTTTTTTTAGTTTCTGGTTCTTTTTTAAAATTAATTCCACCTTGTTTGTTGATGTCTAAACTTAAATATCAATTATGTTTCATTTCTAGACTACATCTTTTCAAATTCACCCTTTGTAATGATTTTTTTACGAAAAATGATCAATGGAATAAAAACATGTGATGTTTTTTTTCAAAAAATTTTAAGCATTATTTCATTACAGTGTCAATAAAAGTTAAAAATATGACATAACAATGTCATTAAACTCAAAAGGTTTTATGTCGAACTATTTAGACTCCTGAATATTAATTTGTTTTCATTTTATATGCATTCATCTGCCTTAAAAAGTAGTTGAAACGGGTAATAAAAAACACTGTTTAATTTCAAACTGTTTTAAACAGGTGTTTTAAAACAACTTGTTTTAATCATGCCAACCCTGCTTGGTTTGTAATAATACGAGTATCACACAAGTGTTTTAATACTATTTAAATATTCTCATAGGTTAAATTCTGTTAGGTTTAATTTGTTAAACACAATCGTGTTTAACTAATTAAACCTAAAAAAGGTCAGTGCAGCAGTCATGTTGGCAAAGGAAGAGGCGGGACGCGTGAGAGAGAGGACAGCGTAAACCTTACATCCCAGCCGCAGTGGTAAACCCAGAACATAAAAGGCTATTAAAGAACGCCGCGAATTTAAGTCAGTACAAGTCTGACAGTATCTCCCGCTTGGCCTGGGGAGGACTCATTTGATGATTTTATCATGAAAAAAAAGTCATGGGCCATGCCCGGGTCGACAGCGCGTTGTGTCCTACGAGCGCCTCAAATAGCGTCAGCATGATGACGGGGTCCCCTTCTAGAGGGCTAAAGCCTGCTGGCGTCGCGGTGCTCATTACCGTGACCTCGGAACAAAAAGGGCTATTTGAAGGACACCGTGGATTTTAGTCAGTACAAATCTGACAGTCCCTCCCGCCCTGGCCGGGGTACCACAGTAACATCCAAGGACTGCACTCCTTGTCATAGGCACAGTCCATTACCACCGGGAGACAGAGAAACCAACGCTTTTGTTCCTTGCTGGATTTTAATGAAGGAGCAATGTTAGCGAACGTGAATGTGAGAAAAAACAAACTGAATTTAAAATGTTAAAAAGGTCGAAAATCGCTTGAAGCTGTTTTTTAACTTTGATATCGTTAAGCAAGTTAAAAAAAAGGATCAAACGATTTTCGACCTTATTGACATTTATACAAAACCGGAATTTAATGAAGGAGCAATGTTAGCGAACGTTAAAGTGAGAAGAAACAAACTAAATTTTAAATGTCAATAAGGTCGAAAATAGTTTGAACATGTTTTTTAAATTGCTTAACGATAGCAAGTTAAAAAAACAGCTTCAAGCGATTTTCGACCTTATTGACATTTATGCAAAAACCGGATTTTAATGAAGGAGCAATGTTAGTGAACGTGAAAGTGAGAAAAAACAAACTAAATTTTGAATGTCAATAAGGTCGAAAATCGCTTGAAGCTGTTTTTTAACTTGCTATCGTTAAGCAATTTAAAAAACATGTTCAAACTATTTTCGACCTTACTGACATTTATGCAAACACCGGATTTTAATGAAGGAGCAATGTTAGCGAACGTGAAAGTGAGAAAAAACAAACTAAATTTTAAATATCAATAAGGTCGGAATTCGCTCGAACTTGTTTAGTTACTTCTCCATATCTTTTAACAGAATCGGTTCACAACTGAAAATTCTGTAGGAAATTTGACAATTAATTCCTCTTTTTCTACCCTTATAGGCCGAGTTTAATTTTGATACTATTTAAATGGGACCAACTTTCAGATAAACTCTGTCCAACAAAAAAAAAAGATTTTTTGAAATTGGACCACCTTAGAGAAAGTAATGAATGGTCATTAATAAAAAAAATAAAAAAATATATACATGTCGAATTGAGAACCTCCTCCTTTTTTTCTGTCGGTTAAAAAATATATTTTAATTTAACAAAGTAGAAAAATCTGAGATGCGTAACTGTGCGTCATCACCGTTAGAGCGAGAGAAGGTGCGAGCGAGAGGGACCAATAAAAATTCTTCGTGGACCTCACGTCCAATCGCTCCGGCCGTCCACCGGCCACTAAGGAATTTTTTTTTTTTTTTTTTTTTTTTTTTTTTTTTTTTTTTTGATACTGGCATCTCGCAGGTCAACCACTACTTGGTTGTGTGCTGCTCAACCGGACTTTCCTGTGGCTGCCAAAGATGATTCTAAGGCCTCCAGCCAGGGGCTTACAAACTAAAGTTAAATACTAAGTGACCACACGCTAAGGGCACCCCCTGTGGGGTACGGACCTCGGCTTAGGGCGTCACTGACAGAGGACAGCAAGGGACAGGCTGGATAACTAAATATTCATTATTTAGGGGCTAATTTAAAACTACTGGCTCAGCATCGCGGGCTGGCTCTTGCAAGGGACGGGGAGGGCATTGACTTGGGCGTCGCGACGGGCGGCCTCGGCGGCGAGGGCGGAATGACGGTTTGTATCTGTGTTTACGAAGCGTGCTGGTTTCCCTACGGCTCTCCTGGAGGAGAGTGATGGGGTCATCGGGGGTGATAAGGAATTTCTCTTGCAATTCTCGTTTATAAACACTTTTTGAGAGGTTATTTGAGATATTTTTTATTGTTGAAAAAAAGCGCTTTAGGAACAATTTTTTTTTTTGTATTTGCTTTATTGATCTGTTGACATCAAAATAATCTAAATATTACATAACTACGATGCATAGTTCTTATGAAAAAAACTATTTATTAAGAGATAAAATCCGAGAATTTTGATGATATTCTGCCATCTTAATCTAGAAAATGAAAGATAAATCTAAAAAACTAATCAGCGCAGTTTGAAGACGAGGATATTGCGGTCATTATGCGCTGATCAGATTTTTAAATTAATTCTTCATTGTCTCAGATTGAGTGCACCAACATAACTCGAAATGACGTTGGGCAGGAAACAGCTGATTTGAACGCTTGATTTACCTAATATAATCTACTTAAATCAACTTTAAAAAAATAACTAGCTGTTACTTATATTATGGTTATTTATGTGCAATAATAGTATTTTAAGCTATTGCACTATTTTGTTCAAAAATCACAAACAAAGTTACGCAAATAATTCGACGCGAGTGAATTTTAGAAGACCTGCCCCTTAAGGCGCGTTTCCATTATGCAAGTGCTTGCATACATGTATGACGTCAGACATGTATGCAAGTAATTTGAATAGGAAACACGATTTTGTTCAACTTGCAGCTTGCATACAAGATTTTAGTGGTATACAAGTTAGTTCTAGTTGAGAAAGATTGTTTTTTGGTTCCCAAAGACAACCATGTCTATGATTGCGCTTGCAACTTGCGTGCAAATGTGCTGACTTGATTATTGTGCGTACAAGTTTAAACCTAATTGCACACGAGTTGCAGCTTGTTTGCAAGTTGTTGTTTCCACTATACAATTTGCATGCAACTTGCAACTTGTATGCAAATCACTTGCATAATGGAAACGCGCCTTTAGAGAATCTAAGTACCTATTTGGTACTTATTTCAGTTTGATACCTCCACGTTTTCCTGAGAAAGAGGAGACAGACAAACAGACACGTAGACGGACAACAAAGTGTGAGGGTAGGTGTAGGGTTTTGAGGTACAGAACCCTAAAAAAACGTTAGTCTGACTCATAATGTCATTCATTTGATAATTGTCTTCCCGGTACCGTGAATCAATTAAATGAGTAATAGAAAAAGAAACGCCCCAACAGTTTTTGGATAATTGGGGTAAGTAATATATGATTTAACTACAAAATCTCTAAAATTTACAACAACTGAATATATAATTTTATTTGATATAACGATCTGTTAATATAATGAACGATTGACATAATTTTATAATGACTAATTTCTACAAACATAACAATCAGTGAATATAAAATCGTTTTGTATACCGCTCAAAAGACATAAAATTTATTTGATCTTATTTTTTTTTACTTCCTGGCTAGTAATCTAGCACTGATGTACCTAGTAATAGTACCACCTGCCATGAATCTTTAACGGAGCCCCGCTTCGCAGGGCTCCTATTTCTGCGTACAGGGTTTAAAGTAACCTAACACGAATGGGATCGATGGGTCTGAAAGACCCCGCCATCCCCTTCGAACTAAACCTGTCCGTGACGGGGTGCCCCAAGTCCCGAGCTCGCTTCGCTCGTTCTTGCATCCTAGGTCATATAGCTGATTACTACCTGTCATGCTGGCTCGACGGAGCCCCGCTTCGCGGGGTTCCTGTTTCTGGGTGCAAGGTTAAAGTAACCTAACACGGATAAAAAGGATAAGCCAAAGTCATCAAAGAAAATAGCTTAAGCGTTAAATTATATGTTTCGAACGTTATATGTAATGATTTTCGCTTAATTAAACGTTATATCAAATAAAATTATATGAAATGAGTTTTAGAGTAACACAAACATTATATGTAGAGAGATTATATCAACCGTTGGTCACGTTGATTATATCATGTGAACGTTATTGAAATGAAAATATATCAAATAACTTTATATGAAATGAGACGCACCCGGATAATTGTGTCTAAGAACGTGTTAATTTCAGTAAAAGCTTCAGTATGAAAGTGAGTATGAAAGTGAGGAACTGTCAGACTTGTACTGACTAAATCCATGGTGATCCCTTCATAGTCCTTTACACCAGACGCTTCCTCTCGATATCATAGCCTTTTCCCAACTATATTGGGGTCGGTTTCCAGTCGAACCAGATGCAGCAAATATCAGTATTTTACATGGAGCGTCTGCCTATCGGACCTCCACAACTCAGTAACTGGATAATACGATACCACATGGTAAGACTGGTTGTCAGAGATTGTTGTTGGAGAAAAACCTAGAGATAAATTTAAACTTCAACTTACCAAAAGCCATGATAAGCCACCAGAGCCAGGAGTTCTCATGCGACGCTAGCTCAGTGGAATGCTTGACGATGAGCGTCCACTTAGCGAGGGACAGGCCGAAGCCAGCCAGTGCTCCGTAGCGACTTGCCACCGTATGACAGAAGCACATCAGGAGCAGGAAACCGATCCAGTTGAATAAGAATGCCACTGGAAGTGTTCAATTGATTTTAAACCTTATTCTTTATTGGGAAAGTACATTTTGTTCTCAAGTTCGGGCGTAGAAAAGCTACGGCGTGTATGATTGACAATTTTGTTTTTTACTTTTAGTTTTTGATCTGAATCAGTTTTCCACCGTTTACAAGGGGATTAACCAGTTGCAACTGGACTACTAAAATCGCAATAAAAATATAATAACAGAATTTGAGGTCATTCCATCGTAGGAAATCTAGCAGTTCTATAGAAACGAAAATATTTATTATGGGCATAGATTCTAATAGGTATATTGACCGCAAACATTGATGTTAATATGGATATTCCACGACTGATACTAAAAAAAACAATAGCGGGATGTTTCTGTCGCTCTGTCAATCATGCATCTGGTTTTGTCTCTTTCAGCGCCACTAGAATTCAATTCTTTACCAACAGTAACTTGCTGTCTCACTATAATGGAATATCCATATTATTATTACTTATGGAAACTACATAAAGCACCACATCTCTATAATCTTACCAAAAAATGATGTTAAGAACATGATATCCGTGCCAAGTAAACTGTTCTCTGGATCCAGTTGTTCAGCCGTTCCTTCTGTGGGCTCTACCGTTACGAAAGCTGCAAACGAGGGGTGGTTCGGAGGAGGACCTTGCATCTGAATAGAGAAAGTAACACGTCAGGGGTTTGAATATGGTGAATACTTTGCCAGAGTATGGTCAAATCAGGCCACAAAAATAGGCGGATATCGGTTCCATACTGTCAAAAAATAGGTCATAAAATCGAATTAATCCGTTTTTTTTTTATAATTAATTCGTCACATTTTTCATTAAAAACATTTGAACCATATTTTTTCTTTTGCTACCTACGTAAGCTCAAGTAGCTAGCTTAAGATATTTTTTTAATTGTTTATTTTCAAGAAAAAGTATAAATTGGTGTGTGTTTTGTTTTAGATAGAAATACCCTGTAATAAAAATAAAAAAAACAACCGCAATCTTTTTGATGTGTGTACGCTTTTAAAATTCATAATACGACTTTACATCTACGAGTAATTTAATTAAACATAGTTGTGACGTGACGAGTCCCATTCCCATGCGCTTTATTTTCACACGTTTTTATACAAGCACTCACCCATATTTACATCAATTTTAATAATAGCCTAACAAAATGTGACTAAATAGATTTGCAATTTATCGATGCTTTCGCCTATTACTGAAATGTCTGTTATTAGAACTGTGACCGTATTACAACGTCCTAAAACCAAGCTTGTTCCTGCGAGTGAAAGTGACAGAGCTATTCAAGTCGTCTAGCGCCATCTGGTTCACTCACTGGAACAAGCCTGGTTTTAAGACGTTGTAGTACGGCACCTGGGGGCCTACCATGACGTCTTTAAAGCGACAGTTATTCCTGTGTGGGATCAAGGTGGCGCTAGATGAATTGTATGGCACTGTCCCTTTCCCACACTGGATTGCCAACTGTTTTTTTCCAATATTTCGTAAGATATACTTTTCAATGTGTTGTTATGTGCATTATTAAGTATTATTCAACGTTATAAGTACACTGGAGTTGGGTATCTCCATTCTTGATTAATCAATTGCCATTTGACCTGTACAACTGAATACGCATTTTATGCAATAAGCAATTATCTTACGTAGCTAACTGCACTTGGATATTTGATTTAAATCCATAGTAGACTGAACATACATAGTTTTTGAAAAAATAAAAAATACTTTTATCGGAGTTTTCATGCCTCTATCCATTCTTTTCATATTAAAGAACACGTTTACGACGAGCCGGATTAGGACATTGAGTTCAAACTATGAGCTGACGATTTTCTGTACCAACACCAGTCGGTATAAGCATGCAAAGCGCGCCAGCTATAGAAAAAGGAGATAGATGGATAAATGGATGTAGAAAGAGAAAGAAGATTGACAGTTGAAACTTTGCCCGTTCGTCTCTGGGAAATGTACCTACTCATTTTTTTTTTTTAAGCTTTACCTACGGCAATTTTTTTACGCTCTCGTTTAAGTTTCATGTAAAATATCATTAGGAAGGAAAATCATTGAAAGCAGTTACGTTTTTTATTCTAAAACTGCTGACCGCAACGTTCTGCTATGGGTCGGTTATTCAGTAAGGTCAAATCCGAAACAATGTTACAGTAAACAGTAAATCACTCCCACTGTACATAGTTTGAAATTCATATACACAAACAAAACAACCAGACCAGGGGGGGGGATATTACAACGTCTTAAAACCAGGCTTGTTCCAGTGAGTGAACGAGATGGCGCTAGACGACTTGTATAGCTCTGTCACTTTCACGCGCCAGAATAAGCCTGGTTTTAACACATTGTAGTCAATTGTAGTACTCCCCCAGGCGGCCAACGATGACGTCTTGAAGCGAGAGTGTAGAAAAGAGACAACTATACAAATTGTCTAGCGCCACCTCGTTCCCACACTGGAATTACTTTCGATTAAAGACGTCATATATCATAACTCACAGTCATTCGAAGAGGTACACGTGGTACAGTAAAATGATGGATCCAACTTTTGGAGAGTACAATCCTGTGCAAATAAATATTTGTATGAAGTACAAGTAGTTGTTTCGGGTCTGGTTGTATAATTATGTGAGTTTCCATACTTGTAAACGTACCCACGAGACAGGATTAACGCCTAGAGTAGGGGTGACGATAAAAAATAATGGTGTCTTGTTACTAAGAAACGACTCGATTATACAAACATTTGTTCCATGCAGAAATCGAGCCCGTGATATGCAGCTCAGCAGTCGTTGCCCGCCAAACGTGCCGCCAGTTTCAAGATTTTTACTATTGTTTTTAAGATAGTAGAATATCTATGAGATAATTATGATAGATACTCCATATCTATGGTGAGTATTACGAGTATTTATGATAAACAAAGATGAATAATAAACCAACAAAAGTATGGTGAGTCACAAAGTATAATATTATGATAAACAAATGCTGTTTTGGTGCTGGATTTATTTTTTTAGGTAAGTTTTCAACATGTCATGAATGAGTTGATAAGTAGGATTATAAATCAAATCTTTAGTCTCTTAGATTAGATAAAGATAACAGGAATATTGGTGGTAAAGTACAGATGACCTAGGTTCCAGTGAGTGAATGAGATGGCGCTAGGCGACTTGTACAGCTCTGTCTCTTTCCCACAGTCTAAACTGGATCGCGTTGTGAGTGGTAAGGCTCCTGGGGGGGTATTACAACGTCTTAAAACCAGGCTTGTTCCAGTGAGTGAATGAGATGGCGCTAGACGACTTGTATAGCTCTGTCTCTTACCCACAGCCTAAACTGAATCGCGTTGAGAGCTCGTGGTAAGGCTCCTGGAGGGGGTATTGCAACGTCTCGAAACCAGGCTTGTTCCAGTGAGTGAATGAGATGGCGCTAGACGACTTGAATAGCTCTGTCACTTTCACCCACCAGAACAACCTGGTTTTAAGACGTTGTAATATTGGGCAGTAAAAATGATTGCTTTTGATGCCTTTACAGTGGAATTTAAAAGACAATTTATTTTATGATATTTCCACCACAGTAGTACTTTCCTGTGGGATAGTTTCTTCCCTTTACAAATTCTGTCATTTACTCAAATATAATTTTGTAAAAGAAGCATTTTTTTAAATGACATTAACTTTCTGGCTATTTCAAGCTTTTTTTTTTAAGGTGGTAGAATCATCAAATGAGTCCTCCCGCCCTGGGTGGGGCGGAAGGGACTGTCAGACTCTTACTGACTAAAATCCACCCGTGTTCCTTCCTATGCCCTTTACGTTGCGGGGTCACGGTATCCTGGGTTAAGAAAAAACCCGCGACCCCAGCAGGCATTTGGCGCGAAACACGATGCGCCACCGACCCGAGATTGGTCCTTGGTCGGATGGCGAGCTACCCATCACTCACCGTCCGCAAGCCCGCTCCGCCGCTATGCCCTCTGCTGATCAGAGGGACACGCGTTGGAGCATCCACACGACAGGCTATTCGCATACGGGCAAAGAGACCACTTAGGCACACAGTGCCTAAGGAAGAGTTTTTGCCCGCATCCCAGGGTGCACCGGCCCGAAAAACTGGTCTTCCCCCCGGACGTATCCGAGATGGAACTCCAGTAAACGGGCGCACGTGGAGGTTTCCTGTCTTAGCACCCCAGCTATTTCAAGCTTAAAACAATTTATGATAGGACAATGATTATGTTATCACAGGTACAGCCGAAACTTGGCAATGACTCATTATACCAACAAAGGATAACATAAATTGTGTAACATCATTGTGTTTCGTTCAGACAGATATAAAGGTGTGGACTAAGTATGACAAACAAAACATTGGCAACAAAAACATTACGATCTTAGCAATCTATCGGAGCAGAAGACTGTCTGTCATCATAATCATTTTTCATCCATAAATGCATAATTATGTTTTATATTCATTTTTATGCATAGGTGCATAGTTCTCTCAATCGGCGTGCGTTTATGACCAGATGTATGAATGTGGATGAGGCGAAGAGGGGCATCATAGTAGGTGGCGCTATGTAGTTTCTGCTTACCCCCATGTGTAGAAGACATGCGTTTTTGTATTTAAGACACTTGGCATTTGTATATGAATCTACACTGGACCCCCGTGGTAGATTATAGCGCACTCCCTCATACCAAGAGTAGGCCTGTGTCACAGTAGTGGGAACATTATAGGCTCCTTATGGGTTTTGGGTGGTCATGGGAAGAATGCGTGTGTTTTTGTATGTATGTTTGTTAGGTTACTAAAGACCAGTTGCTTGATTAGTACATTATTTTAACTAATAGTTTAGTCTACTGATCAAACAACTGCAGCTTGTAACAAATGAAGTCATACCTGATTGAACACCTGTGGCAGATCCTCTCCCTCCATCTGTTTTTCCCTCTGAACCTCTTCATATGTGGGTAGTTTGGAGTTAGCCGCCACATCGTAAGGTGGTGGTGCTGAGAAGTCCGCTTGTGGAGGGGGTATGTCATGGAGATTATCTACAAAGGAAATAATAACTATTTAGAGTGTATTTATCTAAAATATATCATCACTAATAATTATAAAGAGCTGCACTTGTACAAAGACTTGTAAATGGCTCACACAATTATTCATTCTTTTTCATTTGTATTTTTTTTATCTAGTGACATCTTATTGTACGTTGCCAGAAGGCGTTGCAGCAGCCCTCATAGAAGATGGCGGGACGAGCTTGACAAAACCGGTGACCAGTTGAGTGGTACACTTTGGCCCTAGATCATGAAAATTGGAAGTCATGGGGAGAAGCCTTTGCCCAGCATTGGGATGATGTAGGCTATCAGTATCAGTGATCGCATCTCATAAGTTAGCCTACAGGAGGTTGTTGACTGCTTAACTGGACTTTTCTGTGGATGGCTATTAAATAACTCTAAGGCCTCCAGTTAGGGGCAGTGTATCTGTATTAAAGAAACTTTTGATGTTCAAGCAAGACTAATTATCGGTAAATTGCACATGTTAGAATTGAAGTAAAGACAAGTTGCTAGTGTATTATAAATAAATGTTTCATTCATGCCTAGTGAAATCATTTTCCTTCCAGACATATAGGCATGAATTGCTTTAGGGACTATCTTATATACCTTCAAAAGGTTTCAAAGGTACATTTTGAATTGATGACTTATGGTTTTTATGAGAATGGTTTTTGATATAGTTTTGTTCAGGGTATTTCTTGTAAAAAGAACTTACATAATTATGATTCATTAGTAATTTGAAAATTATACAGAATTCTCCTTATGACTGGTTGTTAGTTCAGTTTAAAAAGAAGTCATTATTTTTTATTTTTACTAGCCTATGCTGTCACACTGCGAGGCAAACGATTGAATGTTTATCAATTGTTAAATCATTATATCATTACTGTGATCAGATCATTTGTATTCATAAAAGTATCCTACCATTGTTCTCATTAAGTTAATACATGACATTTCTATTACTTGTTTACAAATTGTGATGTCAATGTAGCTAGTTAAAGCTGTACAGCTACAATAGAGCTGCAAAAATGAACTTTTTATTGGAAAATTCTTTTGAATTAAAATATGCACATATTTTTAAAGTTGTGTTTCTTTTTCGAGATTTGTTCGCGTGTTGTTATCGTTGTAATAAATTGTTCTATTCACAGATAGCATCATAGCAATCAGCAAACCTTTCGATCGCATATGAACATGCACCATCAAGTAATGTCAATATTTATAAAACATGAGGTATGAGTCAACACAATACAGGCAAATCTTGCTAGAACCATATTGTTATCGCGTACTCTATGTAAATTAAGAGTGCGTGTGTCGTTGCAATTAATTACTCACTTATATCAAGGAATGGTGGAGGCATACTGTGATCCACTGATGTCGGCAACATCACTCTCAACTGCCCCGCCGTACATATGTTCACTTCACTTCGAGGGTTCTGCTGCAACAATATAACTTTCACATTATCACATATTCTACGCAAGTAGTTACATAAATAAACAATTGAAAAAAAAACATTGATGTCACCAGCCCTACCATGTCCACTGTTTGATAACGCACGATTGAACTAGACCACTGTTTTCACAAAAACTCGTGTTAGATACAATTTATCAACTCAAGCACAATTTAATAATGATCTTCGCATCGTTCAAGGTTTTTCCGACAATTTATCAATGTAAGCTAGAGCAGGCGCACCTCTCTTCATTCACTTGAATGACGTTTACTATCAATGTTCAAATATCAAATAAAACAACATTTAAAATAGATTGAGAATTAAAATTTATGACATTGAGTTGGTTTATGAGTTAATTTTGTTTTGTTTTTACTGAAAAGTTCAATATTTTTGGTTTGATTGGTAACTGCACAGCAGAAACCTTATTTAAATGTATTAAAGTTTAAAGATCTTACCTGTGTATTTATATCGGTAGCTAGTTTTAGAACGCACATTTGAAAAGTCAATAACACAGGTGTTGCTGCAGTAAAATCTCTTCCATTTTAAAAGTAAACTGGTAAGCTGTTATGCTGTTATGTTTCGTTTGTGGCTGTGTTTTATTATAAAAAAATAAAAAGAGAATAATTTATCCAAGGAATTTCCTGTATTTTTTTGACAAAAACTATAAAAAGTTGAAAAGCCATAAAGGCCCTGAAGCCATGCAAAAATATAAAAAAGTTGACTTGACAGTTGACAGTTTAATGTCAAAATTTATTGACAATTTCGGATTTTCAATTTTTCAGGATTTTGTCGATCGCAAATCGTGGATGAAATTATTTTCATGATAGACCAATTCTCTTGTTTAACCAAAATAAGATGAAGACGGCTTTGATGGTGGCTGAAAAGCCATCGTTAGCTCAGAATGTAGCTAATTTACTCAGCAATGGCAAGTGCACCAACGCCAAAGGTTCGTGTCATAACCAATTTTAGAATGTAATTTGTTTTCATCATTTGTTATGAAGAAACTAATCATATATTCTTGTTTCGACAGCATCGAACAACGCTTGTAATATACACGAATGGAATGGAACATTCAAAAACGAGCCTGTTCATTTCAAAATGACTTCCGTATGTGGTCACGTTATGAGTTTAGATTTCACCGGTAAATACAACAATTGGGATAAGGTGGACCCTGTGGAGTTGTTTAGTTGTCCGACGGAGAAGAAGGAAGCTATGCCGAGGCTGAGAATACCTGCATTGTTGGCACAGGAGTCGAAATCTTGTGACTACCTCATATTGTGGCTGGATTGTGATAAAGAAGGCGAGAATATTTGTTTTGAAGTAAGTTGAGTACACTTCTGGTTAATGGGTCTTCTTAGATGTTATAGAGGATGCGTATAAAAAGCAATCAAAGTATAACAGCATACCACAGGTTAGCTTGATTAAGAAGCACACAAGCCACTTTAGGTTGACCTGTGGATGACCACAAATAAAGTTAATTATGTACAGCAAAAATAAGTATTAATATTGAAGACTTAAAAGCTATTCTTTTCTCATAACAATATTAATCTTTTTCCAGGTAATGAGTTGTGTTGCACCATACATGAAAGGCGACATTTGCTCACCGCTAGTGACTTACCGTGCTAAGTTCTCAGCGATCACAGAGAAGGACATCAAGGCAGCCATGTTGAATCTTGGTCGACCCAATGAGAATGAATCTCGGAGTGTTGATGCCAGACAAGAACTTGATTTACGTATTGGGTGTGCGTTTACTCGGTTCCAGACAAAATATTTTCAAGGTAAAGAATTATTGTGTATTGAACATTACTTATAAGAATCCGTTTTTATTCTAATGAAATCAAATATTGTTTCTTTTTATGATGAAGTGACATATTTGTTTAAAAAAAAAGACACCCTAAATAAATGATATGCAGCAATATTGCACTTTAACTAACACAGTAACTCAATTTAACAATTTTCTGATTGATTTATTCTCAAAACTTTGTCACTCATTTACAGGTAGATACGGTGATTTGGATGCATCACTTATATCATATGGTCCATGCCAGACACCAACTCTGGGCTTCTGTGTCCAACGTCACGATGAAATTCAGACGTTCAAACCCGAGACATACTGGGTGCTACGAGTTACTGCCAGTACTTCTGAGGGCAGAGAACTACCTCTAGAGTGGAAGAGAATGCGTAGTTTTGAGAAGGACATCGCTAATATGTTCCTTGCTGGTATCAAAGAGATTAAGGAGGCAGTGTAAGTGTTTTTGGACTATGCAACTTATGCTCTGCATAATAAAGATTGAAAACCAACAGCAATTATGTATTAATAAACTAGCTTTTCTTCATGTTTTACCTCTGCTGCTTGACTCCTATTGATTGTATGGTGTTTATAGCCTTCCTCAATAAATGGACTATAAAACACAAAAAAACACAATTCGAACCAGTAGTTGAGAGATTAGTGCATCCAATAAAACAAACACAAAATAATCGCACATACAACCCAGATGGTTGATTGTGTAGTATCAGAAATCTAACCAAAACCCTTTCAACAAAGTGCCCATCAGTACATACTCTGAAAAATATTTTTGTTGAAATAAAACAGTCAAATCTTTTTTTGTTGTCTTTAATTTCTCTGGTCTTCCCTGGTATATCTGTCAAAAGACCTCTTTACCATATTACTTGAAACCACGCCTGGTGTAGCCACGTCAACGGGGCCCCCGCGTGTGCTTGTAGTATGAAACTACATAACACGCGGGCGCACCGTGGACTTTTTTCACAGTCGGTTGCCGCCCGCCGCCCGTTTCTCACGCTTTCCGTACATATTTTTACTTTATTCTCACAAGCAAAGATTTTACATTTGCTTGTTTTTGGGAAGTGACACTTCTGTACGTAGTACTTTTAAGTATTCTGTGTTGAAACTTTGACCTCTGCAGCATGAAACTTTACTAAACTTGATACAAATTTCTCTTTATCCAACAGTGTGGTGAATATTCAAGCTAAAGAGAAAATAAAACCGCGTCCTGTAGCCCTGAACACTGTGGAATTGATGCGAGTGGCTAGTGCAGGGCTTGGGATGGGACCACATCACGCGATGCAGGTATGTACCTGATTAAAATGGGTAGGCGCTGTGAAAAGGTGTTTTATCAGCAGTAATGTTATTCTATGGAGCCTTGTGTGCAGCAATGAAGCAGCCTAATATACTGAATGGGACGTGGCGTGG